>OX371209.1:10170000-11532500 GCA_947310845.1 Yponomeuta plumbellus | reverse complement strand
TAAGTTTCCCGAATGCTGCCCAGCCGACTTGGATTCGACGATAGACCTCTTTTACGAAGTTGGACAGGCCTAGTTGGACTGTATGTCCTAAGTAGACGTATTCGTCTATACCTTAGAGAGTCTTGAAACTATAATGTTTACTAACTTTAGCTTTGTGGTGGAGTATGGGCTATACCTTCCTCAGAGAAGAGACCTGTGCCCCTCGGTGGGGACATAATGGGTTGATGATGATGATGACCTTTAACAAAATTTACTAAATTTACCAAGTAGACGCTCTTTAGGCGTTCAGACGTGTTACACATTGTACATACAAACTACGGCGCCATAGCAATTAATTCCGTGACACTAAACATCGATTGTTTCAAGGAATTCACACTTGCTTTAGTCGGTAAACTGAGCGTAATTACTGCATGGACTTGCCGTATTGCGAGAAATGGCAATTTGATGCAAATTGAACCCCAGCGTGCATAACTTTATGAGTGCGCTTTTGAGTTTTTTGAGACTTAGTTTTCACTATAATAATTCAGGCTGGATATACTTAGTACCTAAATATTCTGTGTTTTTTTTGTAGGAATGCCCTCGTGTACGCTGAACTGAAGTTCTTACATAGAAATCAGCTCAAGATGATTTTAAGAGACAAAGATTGGATATACTGTCATGTAAGAAACCCAGGAAGCTCAGCCAATAGGATGGTGATATGAGAATACATCGATGGGTGTCTAGACTTCTTTGTTAAAAAGTAGAGGCACCTGATGACAAAAGGTACATTTTTAACACTGAACTTAACACAAGTGCTATCAGAGAGCTACGTAAAAAATAACACGCTGCTTTTACGATTGTGCCTCGTTGAAGATAAAGTTTTGGAGTATAGAAAATTCAGGATTAGATGATAACGTTGATACTGAATTTTAACTTGCACTGGTTCACTAATCCACTTCAAATAAGTAATAAAAGTATGTAATAAAACTAAGTCACTGGCTGTGCAGCCTCTTCAAGGTCTGGAGATTGAAATGACCCAGGCGATGCCATGACAACTAAAATTAACTTCAAACAAAAGATAAATAATTTGAATTTGAACTTGAAAACGGAACCGATAGATTCATTTCTTCTTATTCTTCTTTAATCGATAAATAAATGCATTTCTTCTTCTTCGGATTAAAAAATAAATTGCCTAAAAACTAATAAACAGGTTTGTAGACGAGGTATTGCAATCTCTTAACAATACAATGAAAAACAAAAATATTGGCGAGTCACATTCCTTATACAGCACACGGAAGACGCCCTCTGTTGGGCATAGGCCTCTGCATCATCACGCCAGCTTCTCCGGTTCCCTGCCAGTCTCGTCCATCGTCCTTCTTTTGCCTTCCTAATGGTGACGTGTAATCCTTCCTAATATCGTGGAGTAGGCGACCAACCCACCGAACGACCACCGCTCTGTGACTGCCTTTGTCCACCGTCTATCTTCTAACCTGATGACCCACCTATCTCCACTTGACTTAAGATTCATACTATCATCATAAATTACTGTGAAAACAAAATAAGAAACCACCTGTTAAGGTAATATACCTTGAGATGCCTGTTTGCAAATTCCACTCATTTCATAATTGTACCCATGTATACCTAATTCACAAAGTAAGACCAGCCACTAGTCTTACAAGCCTCGACCAATCCGGACTTGGCCCCCGTGGTGGAGTATGGCCTATACCACAGAACAAAAAAAAAAGAGTAGAAATCGTAAGTGGGCGGTGCCTGCGTGCCTCAAATTAGCAATGTATTGCCTAAGCGTAGTCTATGACAGTTTTTCTTACCTCAGTTGCCGTGCGCTTCTAGTAAAGAAAACAATTGTGAAAACTCTACTAAAATGCCTTATTGTGTCGTGTTAGAGTGCAAAAATAAAAGTTGGGGACCAAAATGTACCGATCATGCCGTAACATTCCATCGGTAAGTAGTATTTCCATTGTATTTAATTTAATAGAAATTAAATTTGCAATGACATGAACAAGGAAAGCAATCCGAAAGTGAGAAAGTAAAACCACCTTTATTTACTGGAATATAATGTTCAATTTTCGTCGAAGTCTGTGTACTTTTTCTACAAATTTCTGTCAACATTTGAATGCTACTCAAATGCTACTCAATTCAGCTGGGACACAACATTATAAAAATCTATCGATAATATTTTGTCTATGACTTAGCAGTAATAAATAATTATCGGTACTTTAGGAAGAGTACCTGCGTCTTATTAGCGTTTTATTTATTAATAAATATCTTCCGGCACTACCCCATCAATTATCCTCATCAACAAAGGTTAGCTGGAAGAAAATACTTTTTAGTATTAAGCTCGCCTATATACATAATTTTTAGAGTGCAATAAAGAATTTTCATTCATTCATTAGGTACTTTGGGAAAATAATTGTCATTATTTTATTTTAATTGAAGACCTCTGTGGCGCAGTGGTTAGTGCATCTGACTACCATGCGAGAGATCCCGGGTTCGAATCCCGGCTGGGGACAAAAAACAATCCCAGGTCTTGTATGTTTACATGTTAGTGACGTCGTTGTTTCTGGTGCCTACGACACAGGGTATCCCAGGGTGGGGCCAGGGGTAATGTATGTGCCTGTATGTAAGTGTTTATTATCATCTTTTATTATTATTATTATTTAACACATTTTTAGTTGCAACTATTTTTGATACTGGGCAAAATTTATTGATCATGTTCCTTGACGCTGTTTAGTTCCTTTGCGAGAATGTGGTCCTGAATGCAGTATCATGTCATTTTTGTAAACTTTTAATCCGGATCAACTTACCCATCCCATTTTGAGACGAGCAACCGAACGACGCAAGCTCCGTCTCTGCTCACCACCCACTCACTGCTCTGCGTATCGGAGTGAAACCTAGTCGGACTCGTCCGATAAAACAACACTCGTAAGTAGATCCGGACTAAATGTTTACAATGTGTTGTGCCGAAAGTTTTAGTTCAAAAAACATGTCATTTTTATTAGTATAGATTGGCGTATTGTCATCAAAACTAAACCAGCATGCATAATTTCAAAGTTAGATGATTTTATGTGCTCGTGTAGTAAAATCATCTGGTGGGGGTCTAGATAATTTAATCAACGCTTACTCCATAAATCTATGGGGAAGTCTCGTGACTTTCGTTGGCAAATGTCATCTCCATAATATAAGTGAAGCACAAGCGTTGATGGATAATAATAAACAAACTATACATACGATAAGTTTGCTGGGCTTCGTTTCATAAAGCGACTATGGTTAGATTATGAGAATTCCATTATAGGTACATTGCGTGTTGGGATTATTGCTATATTTCAATGAAACTGAATAAGATTTCTTACGAAAAACACGATGCTTTTTATTTGCAAAAATATACAACACTTTTAGGCTCATTGACACAAGAAGAAGACACACTGGCGTCACCACACGGTGAAAGGTGAAACTAATATTACGTTTATGAAGACACCTACGTTACCAACATTTTGGAGCATCTACAGGGACATCTTTAAATTAAATATTCAACATTGCGTAGCCAATCATCCAGAAGGACAGTTAATATGGTAGCCGGCTGCGTAATTTACATCGAACTGTGGTACAGTTTGGCAGAAGGGAATACATTATGTTACTTTGTCAATGTAGATACTAAAAAAAATAAATGATTAAGAAACATTGTCATAACAAATTCATTTTCAACTGTCGCTTTATGAAACAGTTCTATAATTGGTCGATATGGCAATATGTCCCATCCTTAGCCTGAGTAGCAACATAGCAGATAGTTATTTTTCAATATTCGACTTTATGGCATGAAACTTAAAGCTTCTCGACGATCACACGCGGCGGTAGTTCCATCTAATGTAGAGTAGCGGTACTACAAAGCAAAGATCGTATGTCAAACTTAATTTCATAATTATCATTTGATTTTGATCATTGTTTATATGATTGAAAAGGTTCATATTTCACTTGGAACTTTTGTGATGTAGACCTTTTCAGAATTGACTTTATTTGCCAATGGCAGCTTGGCATTCACAGTGTGCTTTTGATTTGTGTGTGTGAGTTGGTCACACTGGTTTTCCTACTGATAGGTCATGTCACTATTTCTACTCTTTTTTTTTTGTTCTGTGGCCTATACCTTCCTCAGGGAAGATACCCGTGCCCCTCGGTGGAAGACATACTGGGTTGATAATGATAATAATTCTCAATAAATACTCTTTCTTTCTTTCCAAATCACACAAATACAGATGTAAATAAAAGGTAACATGACGGGAAGACTGAAGCGGAGCGGCATATCAATACAATCTTGAAACATTTACAAGCTTTGTCCCCTGCATCTACGTAATCAGATGATTTAAACAGCGTCTAGTGGCACCTTCACTCACACTAGATGGGTGAAGGGATGAGGGAAAACATTTGACCAGAATTGAAATAAACCCTTATTCAGACCAATTGGAAACGTGGCACAATAGGCTATTTGACAGTGTGAAAAAAAAAGGTATTATTTATATATATTCGTCTAAATTATGAGTCTTCGAACCGCCGTCTTAAGACACTTCGACTAACAAAAAAATGGATCATTTGTCCTAAAAGCCTGGATAGAATTTGATAATTTTCCATCTGTAGCCATTTTATCGAAAACGGCCTGGATTGGCCGAATCTATAATGACGTCACAGCTCAGTAAAAATGGCGTCTTCCACTCATGTCATTCTTACGTTCATTGGTTTTGCTTACTGACCTGTGACGTCATGACGCCATATTGGTTAATATGGCATTTTGGCGGCTTATTTTAAAAGTGAATTTTTATTTCCTTTTCGTAGAAGAAATACGCGAAAGAATTTAAAATTACCACCTTTCTGAGCACTCAATGAACGCTGACAAATAAACTGAGATGGTTTTTGAACTAAAACTTTCGTAAGCACAACACATTACGGGTATTGTTTTATCGGACGAGTCCGATCAGTTTTCGCTCCGATTCACAGAGCTTAATCATGGTGAGACTGAGCAGAGACGGAGCTCGCGTTTACAAACTGAGATGGTTTTCAGAAACTTGTCAAATAGCCTATTGAAAACGTGGCACAATTCTAGTCCTCAAAGTTTGCGTGACCCAATTGGGTTCTTACAGCGAGCACTTAGCAAATAAAAATGCACAATCATACATACCCTTAATGGCATATGGGGTCTAATTGTGCCGGCACATGCGAAACACTTGTGTAATGTTCAAATTACACTTATTGCTTCGCAGGCACCAGTACAGTCGACAGCACGTCAACTGTTATATGCAGCCGCCGACACTCGTCGACGGCAGGCGTCGACACGTAGACGGCAGCCGTCGACATGTCAGCGTCGAATATCCGCGCCAGGACGTCTGCAGATGGCCGCAGTTAGGACACGCGACATCCGTTTAAGCGCCCTAAGGAAGGACTTTGAAAACAAACGTAAAGATTGACTATGTTAACTAAGCCCTTACTCTCTGATTCTCTTTATCCGATAAAAGGCCGTTTTTTCATATTAATTGCAGTACCTGGGTGACCGAGCTTTGCTCGGTATTTTATTTGTAATATTTTTCGTGATTTTTGGAATAGTACATTACTGCAGCAGCCAGCAAAAGAGGCATTGATGGACGAACGTGGAAATGTGGGCCGGGGCGAAGCCGAGCATTGAGCATTGTCTTGCATTGAAAAAAAAATTACTTGGATACGAATTAAGTGCGGTGATAAAGGGCTCCTGATAATAGGTTTTCACACAAAAGAAGGAACTTGAAAAAAAAAAGAAAAGTCAAGTCTCGAACCAGGGTCTTCTGTTTACGGTATGGTCCTATTTCCCACTTAAGCTATGACAACCTTACAGATCTCTGCGAAAATTACCTTCTTGTAGTGTAGCAGTTATTTCTTTGCCTTAAAACACGGTTTAAAACGACGTTTTATAAAAATGAAACCTAGTTGGATTAATTAATTGCCCCTGAAACCCCCTGAATAAATAAATATATATATATACATAGATAGATAGATAGATAGATAGAGAACACTTTATTGTACATAAAAAAGGAAATTACACATGTATTTCTTAATCTAAGAGTACAGACGGCGGCCTTATCACTAAAAGTGATCTCTTCCAGACAACCTTTGGATGGACTGGAGCAAAATATTGGAGAAGGAAGCAGATGTACAAAATAAGTAAAATAATAATTACTGAGTTATATCAATTTTATTATACATGCCTAGGCAACCAAACTGTTATAGTTATAAATATAATATAAATACTATATAATATAAATATGAACTATCAATAGATACATACAAATAATATTACACAAATAAATAATGATGTATACATATATATATATATATATATATATATATATATATATATATATATACAAGAATTGCTCGTTTAATAAGATTAGATAAGATAGATAAAAATTAACATATTGTAGTGGATGCCACCAAAACCTACGAATATGCAATGAAATGAAATGAAAATGTTTATTTGTAACACTAAAATAAGTCTTGAGAGAGTAAATAATCTGTTAGTCAGAGCCCTAAGATTATGAGTAAGTTTACTTACACTATGTGCAACTCTGATGTCTATGCTAGGTAAAAACCTGTGATACAGACATCAGTTTTTCTCATTTGTAACAAAAATACAATTAAGACGGTCCTGTGTGTTACAAACAGAGTATATGTTACAATACAATCTTCAGGAGACAATACGCACCCCTAGATGAAAACCCCACTACCTTCTACCACTACGATACCTTCAACTTGACGGAGACGTTATGGGAGTTACGGAGATGTTCAGTCCGGTATAAGGCCCGGAAGTCGAAAAAGTAGCTAACTAAACTTTCACATATTATTTCGACTTAGAGGGGTTTTCATCTAGGAGTGCGATTATAAACCTACTTTTTATTGAGTTAATATGAAAAAAAAAATGGAAAAAAAAAAATTATGCAATTTGAGCCATTTTCTGAGAATTGCCCGTATAAAGGCGTTTTGTTTCTTAATTATACGTCCTACTTAACATGTATTTCTTTTCAAGCGTAAGTAACTGCGAAACGAGTCATTCCCGTACCACTAAGCACATATATTTCTTATTTTTAATTACAGAACGCTGTTTTTGAGGCAGTTAAGTAAGAAACTATTGAGATAGAAGAACTACTGAAAAAGCAAAGGAAAAGTAAGTATGTTAAAAAAAATATAGACTCACACCCGTTATCCCCGAGGGGGTAGGCAGAGGCATCAATCACTAGTACTGGGCCCACGCCCAAGCAAGTATGTATTTTTTAATTTCACATTTAGAAAAAAAAAATGTTATTGAATACGAATTATACATAACTGCGGCTAACATTATACATAACTGTATGTACATTGACATTCAACAAGCAGAACGTAAATTATTTACGTTGAAATAAATTTTTGATTTCTGATTTCTGATGAATTGAATTTTTTGTTTTATACAGGGTGTATCGAAACCATCTTGTAAGTAAATAATTTTCTTTTAAGAAGCCGGTATATCCACCCAAATTCGCTTAATATATTATTATCATAACGAAACTTCTTCAGACGAAATTCCAATTAAATTCGTAACTTAGAAGAGATGCTGAAGAGACGTAGTGCAAGTAAATCTAAATGGAAAGGTATTTATTTTATTGCTAACATGTTTTCTAACGTACTGAACTTTCTACATTCTCTTGTTTGGTGTTAAATTGACAGACCTTGTTTTATGTAAATAAACAGTACGGTTAAGTGTTATTGCCCTTAATTAAAGCCCCAAATACGTACCTCTCTTATTCGTAAGCACCTATGTTTATTCAGCCGCCGCAGTAAAGAATTCAAGCTAAAATAACATAAAAATATCAACACTCATGGCCTATGATTAGCCGTGGCGTTTGTCGTCGTGCGTTTATGTCACGGTTTTGTTTTATATACCGTTTATTTATAATAACATTTTGATACTAGACGAAAAGCCAGCTTCGCTTGGGTCATCATTTCCTATGTATCGATATTTCACCAGTTGATCTTAAAACATATTTTTACCAAATAACTACCACGTCTCTGTCTCAAAATCAAAGAACTTATACTAAGCTCTAGGAAGGTCACAATGGATAAACATTATGACACCTGTGACGCTTGATGACGGGACAACAACATACAGACAACACCACCTTATCTGTTCAGCTGATAGCGGCGCTAGTGAAGAATTTAGTAGTAGCATTCAAGAAAATTACCTAGAAAAATGAGCATATTTTAACCCGTCTTTCAATTTAAATGGAAATAAAATACTCGATAAACCGAATTTTCCGCCTGTAAGTTGTCGACTCCGATCAACTTATTTTTTACGCTCTTTAATTTGATTTACATTTGTACGAGTCTACCGTACGAAATTATTAATGTACATATTCCAATATATATAATGTTACGCAACTCTAGTGTGTTTTGGCTTGGCGCCAATTTAGACGAAATCTTTGACGAAGTACTGGAGCAATTTACACACACCATTTGGCGAAATAGCAGTTTTCAGCAGGATAGTGCGAGTAAAATTGAGAAAAATGTTGTATGCACGATTTACCTGAGAATTGAGTATAAGGCCGCTGTTACGTCTATCTTGCTGTATTGCTCGCACTATCTAAAATTGTTAATTATTGTAAGAAAATTTTTATTACTCTTGTTAAGTGTAGTTTCCAGAGTTTGATAGATAATAACATTTTGGTGAGGCAGAACATATATATATTTCGTACACTAAATCTAATTTCTGATTAAGAAGATTTTATACTAATACCAAAATGAATAATGTTGATTTTCGAAGCAACTTTTTCTTAACAAAAACTTTGATTAGATACTCTTTGTGATGAATCGCTCGTAGCCCCGACTGCCTGAGTGATCTTAAATTATCACGAAGGTTAAGCAACAAAGGGCGTGTTCAGTGCATGGGTGGGTGACCGTTCTATGACTAACGGTAGTGGTTTTTTCCAAGCAGTTCCGTGCTTTGCAAGGCACGTTAAGCAGTTGCTGCCGGCTGCCGTCAATAGTCGGAGTCAAGTCAGAGGCCTTGGGGCGGCTTGAAAACTTCTAACAGTAAGACCAGCCACAAGTCTCAAGCCTCCACCAATCCGGTGTTGACCCCCATAGTGGAGTATGGCCTCTACCTTCCTCAGGTAAGAGACCCGTGCCCCTCGGTGGGGGCATAATGGGTTGATGATGATTATGATAGGGAAAAAAATGTAAATGTAATTTCTGTCTGCAATAAAAAATATTCTATCTAGGAAGATAAACATTTATTTAACACGTCACTTACCACTATTACCAGAAGTATACCAATTTTTATAACCATTACAGTATATCTCTGCCACAATGCAAATCCGTACCCAGTAACCTACTGTTTCAATTCAAACAAACGGAATTGTTTTCACAAACTTCGCAATCAGAGCAAAAGTTGCGTTGCAGAAAGCTCAAGTTGATATCGAGTTTAATGTATTCACAGATGGCGACCCGACGAGATATATGGGATAATTGCAGTTGGCAACACTTCTGTTGCCAGTATGTAATGAGCTCGTTGTTTCGGTTGATTTTCGGTCTGATATTATTGTTGCCTCGATTGCGTACTTTGTGGTGACGTGTATGTACCGTAGGGTATGTATTGGCAAATAACCGTTCCTTTTAACTCAGCGCTCAGGTTCGCGGTTCTACGTATTTTTACGGCCGATTTCTGAATTCATCATCAACCCATTATGTCCCCACCAAGGGGCACGGGTCTCTTCCCTGAGGAAGGTATAGGCCATACTCCACCACGGGGGCCAAGTCCGGATTGGTGGAGGCTTGTAAGACTAGTGGCTGGTCTTACTGTCAGAAGTTTTCAAGCCGCCCTAAGGTCTTTCTCTGACTTGGCTTAACGACTGCCATCTATCGACGGCAGCCGGCACCAACTGCTTAGCGTCCCTTGCAAAGCACGGAACCGCTCGGAAAAATGCCTCTAGCGGTAGTCATAGACAGTGACCCATCCATGGACTAAACGCGGCGTATGTTGCGTAACTTTAATGATCGTTTAAGATCACTCAGGCTGTCTCGTCAAGTTTCTTTAGAAAAGAGCGAGACCGAATGTTACTTAAGTATTTATTTACTTAGTGTAAATTCTCAACTCAGAAATTGGCCCTTAGGCTGGCATTTTTGGAGTTTCCTAGGCACGACAAATTATTACAACTCCAACGTGCTATTACAACAACTCTAAGTCTAAAAATAATAATAATAATAATAGCTTCCACACAACACAATCACTGGACCCGGTCCCAAACTAGGATACCCTATGGTAACCAAGCAAGGACAATACAAACATGTAAACACACCCAGACTGAGGCCATTTATACAAATGTGCGGCGGCCCTCACTGGGGATCGAACCTGGGCAAAGTTTCAGTGATTCGTGCCTCTGCCTACCCCCTCGGGGAAAACGTGCGTAAGTTTTTTTAAATTAATTTTACAAATTCTTAGTTAATTATTTTTATAGTTTAACATAATGCAGACGTAAACTTCGTACCGCCAAATTTTTTTGTGAATTTTCCATATTTTCTCCCATTTAATAAACCTTCCCTGGAATTCCACAAATATAAAAAAACAAAAATCTGCCAAATCGATCCAGCCGTTCTCGAGTTTTAGTGAGACTTAAAGAACAGCAATCTATTTTTACATATAAGAAGAAGAAGATAATAAAATATGTAACCATATCGACCTCTATGGTGCAGCGGTAGCGCATTATTTTATACGGTAGGCAACCATGCGAGAGGTCCCGGGCTCGAATCCCGGCTGGGGACAAAAATAACCCCAGGTTTCGGATGTTTCATGTTTTTGATGTTGCTTTTTCTAGTTCCCACAACACAGGATATTCTTGAAGCAAATTATGTGTCTATATATAAAATGTTTGTGTTAATAACTACATGTAGATAAGATCTGTCTCAATAAACACAATTTAATGAAAAAGTTGTTTTTGTTATTCGAATTATACAAGTATGTAGTATATTATGTAGTAATAGTAGACTATGATTATGGTGAGAGTTCTAAAGTATCCTAGAACATGAGAAGTAGCTTTACACGTAGAAAACTGCTGTTGCTAGTTGAGCAGTAAGTACCTGTATGTATTTGGTTCAAATTATGTTTCTTGATTTTTTATCTGACTGTTTATTTATACATATATGTATGTACATAGGTATGTACGTATGTGTGTATAATAGAATGATTTTGTTTCAACTATTTGTGTTGGTATTTATCTCTAACAGTCAAGCAAACGGGGTCGTAACATAACCTCCAAACTTCATAAAAAAACAAGCTTAACTCATGACTCCCAACTTTATAAAAAAAAGAAAATTAATGCAATAAATTCTTATAAAATGATCTATTAAATGTAAATATTTCATGTTTCAACACGACTCTTTGTAGGTGTACGAGACTTCCACTGAAGCCTGCCATTGTCCTTTATAAGTGTAAGTGTGAAAAATCTTTCTTATAGGCAATAAATGCTTATTTCATACCATTATTTCATACATTTCTTTTTTTATTTCATATCATTTATTATGTTATTTCAGACCATTATTTCATACGTTATTTCATACAACATAATTATCAACAACATCAAATTAAAAAAAGACGTATTGTTTAAACATAGATAACGTTAACAAACTAAATCAAAACAAAATAACTTATTTCAAGGTAAAAGAAATAATGTAGGTACCTACATTTGTTCTTGTTGTTTTCTTTGTTGTCGATTGCCTCCGGGCCGTATTTGTAGTATTAAACTCAATTTAATTACTAGCAAGAGATACGGCCCTTATTTAATTGAGATGTACTTATTATCGTGAAAATGTGAATTTAAAAGTATGTTAGGCGTCCAAATAAATAAACCACAAAGCTTAAATCCAGGCACCGGCAAATCCCAGCCTCCGCCGTGAAACTATTGAAAACTTTTGCCAATATAAAATGTTTGGCGAGCGTCACAGTATTCCAACAATGTGGAATCTGCACAATGACGGTGTGTTTTGTTCGGGCACAGAGCGAAATTATGATCCAACGTTAAAAAGCGATACTAAATGACTACTTAAGGCGACAAAAGGGGTATAACTACGCTTTTAATGGGCCTAATCTTGATTGTTTATAAGGTGAATTAAATTAATTTAATTCCTAAGGTTTCGGCTATTAAGGCCGGCTTGTACCACCGACGAAAATCCATTTAACTCTAAGCTAAACAGAATTTTGACAGTTCCGCCATACACAGTCTGTCAAAATTGTATTTAATTTAACGTTAAATGGATTTTAGTCGGTGGTGCAAGCCGACCTTAGTGTTATACCAACATTCGTGTATGTTTTTTGTTAACAATGTTCAGTTATTTATTAAATATTGTGATCAGATTAGTTAATATATCTTATATCATTAAACTAATTTCAATTCAATTTAATGTAATGTTACAGGAATAGATTGTCTTTTTGGAAATCCATGGAGGAGGCCTATGTCCAGCAATGGACTTCTTGTAGATGAATGATGATGATGATGATACATTGTGAGGAATCGAGATTACTTGGCATGGCTCAGCGCTTAAAATAACCAATCCGCGATGGCCATGCGAGTGGATTAAGCATAGCTGAAAGATCGCTCGTGGCCCCGGCCGCCTGAGTGATCTAAAACGATCATGAATGTTAAGTAACGGATGGGTGATCGTTCTATGACTAAAGCCCGATTTACACTTCAATAAGTACAGCAGCGAGTTAACTTGCGTCGTCAGCGAGTTAAGTCGCTTTTGCGGTACAAACGCCGTTCAAACGGCATTTTTCCGAGCTATTCCGTGCTTCGCAAGACACGCTAAGCAGTTGGTGCCGGCTGCCGTCGATAGATGGCAGTCGTTAAGCCAGAGGCTTTAGGCCTTGAAACTTCTGTCAGTAAAACCAGCCACTAGTCTTACAAGCCTCCACCAATCCGGACTTGGCCCCCGTGGTGGTGTATGGCCTATACCTTCCTCAGGTAAGAGACCCTTGCCCCTCGGTGGGGACATAATGGGTTGATGATGATACTCTTTCTCTGTGCCCTGGGCCAGGGCCCAGGAATAGGGCCGTGCCCTATGCCCTCACTCGAGTGAGGGCATAGGGCACGTTTATATTATTGGTGGACGTCAAAATCGTTTATGTAGCTAACGAGAGTGCATGGTCACATTTCCCTAATGGGATACCAAAAACTTCTAGTCTTTCTTATTATTATTAATTCAAAAAATACCAACGTGTTTATTCAAATTGTTTCTGAATAGTGGTTTTAGAAAGTACCACAATGCGTCATAGCATAGGCTTAAAACAAAATACCTTTCTGGATTCTCCGTTGTATGCTACAAACTCTCCAAAGCCGATTCAAAATTCAAATTGTTCTGGAAATTTGCTGAAAAACCTTTTAGAGCGTTCCGTGTACAGCAAAGGCAATATGAAATCATTATTAAAATTTTTAACCGCCAACTTTGTAATGCGAGAGGTTTGTGAACGGATATTATCTCTGTGATATTTTTTAAAGTTAAATGCACCCACCATTATTTGTGTCCTAGAGAGAGTATGGGCTCAAATATTATGCATGCCCACTCCGGATAGTCTGTTTTAACGATCAACCAACTGCAATGTTTCTCTTTTTCGTAGAAAGCTAATTTCAGATGGTTCTTAGCGAGGTCTGGTGGCTATTTTTGCAGCCATTTCTAAGATCGTCGGCTTAAATTATATTGTTGAGGCGCTAAGCAGGCTAAATTATAAAAAGTGCAAAGTAGTTTTAAATTAGTTGTCGCCCACGTGCGTCGATGTTTTTATTAGCTTTTTATAGAATAGTGAGGGGTTTTGAAAATTATACATTTTCATTTATTATTATTTCACAGCCATCGTTTTCTGACAGTCTATTCGAAACCGAAATTTTGATGTTCTCTTCGCTCTTTGGATAAATTAATATAAATTTTAAGTAAAATGAAACACCCAAATAATCAATGTCATCACTTTATTTCAATGCTGAATTGAATGTTTTTATTTCTATATAAACAATTTAAAAATAATGCGTTCTTAGGCCTAACCTTATAGTGTTAATATGACATTATTTCAGTCAGACGCCGCTTATGACAACCGTGCGATCCGGCTCGAAGGACCAAGATTTTCTCTTCGAACACACATAGTTTTTCAACAGTTTTTCAATTATATAAGGATGACAATAACTGTTATTTGCTCTACTCTATTTGGTAGTCTCCTAAGCGATAGCATCATAATGTTTTTCAGTTGTGTAACTCAAATTAAATAGGCATCGGTCACAAAGCAGATCGAATCGCGCGAGCCACCGAATAAAGTTGCACGGGCTGTACGATTGCTATTGAGATTGTTTGCTACCCTACCGAATAGTGTCGACAAAACATTTATTACCATACTAAAGTAACTGTATGGAACACTAAAGTTTAGAGACTCGCCCTCCGGACGGATCGCACGAAGTAAAAGTAAACAAGCTAAATTAAGTCTTAAATTATTTATAAATTTTTCAGCCAAAGGAGTGTTTTCAAATGACTGTATTATTTTTCAATGGACGTCAGAGTCCATCTACTAAATAAAACCATAAAATAAATCAATATTTTCGCTAATACAGTCATTTCAAACGAGTTCAGCATTTAATCTTTTACACTATGTCGTTGGACATATTGGTAGTAACGTCTTTAATCTTTTAATTAATTTTTTCTTCCCTTCTTATATCACATCAAATCTTTTGACTATTATATGGATTATGTTTACCTAACAATGTTTCTCCTCTATGGAACTTATACAAAACAGATTAAAAAACTCCAAACAGCAAATTATTTAGTTTGGACTGAAGGATGAATATAAAAATAAATAATGCTAACACAGTTTAGCTTACACGTTTATTCACAAACACACGTACTCAAACTTTATCGACGTTCATACAAGTAAAACGTCGATCATAACGAACGGTTTTGTTCAAAACTCAATACATTTTTGTTTAATGTAAACTTCGTTATGAACGAGGCTTTACTTTTACAGTCTATATAAAATTGTTTATTTTTTTACAGGTAATGGCAGTGTCAAGTATATTTTGCAGGTGAATATTTTTTGTAGTTTTTGGATGTTTTTCGCTAAATATTTTACCGCCGGTTCCTCATACGGTTGTTGGTCTACTTTTACCAGCTGTCAGTTGTTTTTTTCTATGCACTTCGGCCAACTGCACGTAGATTAACAAATTGAAGGCGTGTAATAAACCGGGCGTTAATCACACTTTCTTTTTTGTATTCATTGGGTTCCCACCGAATTCCCAAAAAATATTCATCGATAAAACGTCCCCATACTAATTATGAATAATTGATTGGATAACACTAACAATAAAATACATCAACAACTTTTATGTATGTATATTGATTAAAATTTTATTTTTTATTGGAATGTAGGAAATAGAAACACCTTTTTAAATGTAAATATTAATCTTAGTGTAGTATTAACTTGAGTAGGTTATTTTTTATTTGCATGTAAAAGACTAACACCCTGTTTCTCGTACCCAAACAATCTGTGAATCTACTGTTAAAAGCTGTCAGTTTTCCAAAGTGTACGAAGAAAACTACGGCAGGCTGTAACAGTGGATTGGTTTGTACTACGAGAAACCGGGAATAAGAGTCAACGTTGTGATAGTTACTTGGCTATAAAATGCAAATTGTATTATACTTGGTTCAGAATTATTTAACAGGACTGCTAACTAGTTATTTTACACACACTGTTTGATGTACTTACTTTTAAATATCCTAAGCATGTTGTAAGTATTACGAAGATCAATATAATGCCGACAGAAGTGGAATTATACATTAATAAGCTCATGGACGGTGGATAATAAATTAAACTCGATTTCTACTTTGACCATGGGCCACAGAGTAAAATTTAAATAGAAGGTAGAGTCTAATAGCTTGCGCAGACGAGGGATTTTTGTCCGTGGACTTTTTTATCCGTTAATATAAATCGCTTACAACTGTATCGAGTAACGCAAACGAGGGATTAAAACTACCGCGTACAAAAAGTCCCCCGAATAACCGCGGACATGCAAAGAAAGGACCGGACAAAAGTACGCGGAAGTCCCCGAAAAAAATTGAACTCGTGTGACTAGGCGAAGCAACGCACATGGCGGAATTAGTCCGCGTTAAAATATCAATTTGTTATAAGGGGATGGACCCAGTATTTCGCACACCGTGTGCGTTGAGTTCGCGGTAAATCCACGGCGGACGGTTTAGTCGCGGACCGTACTTTTTCTCCGCCGCGGAGAAAAGTCCGTCGTCTGCGCAGGCCCTTATAAATAAACTCTGTTTAGAGTTTATTCAGTAGACTCTACTAAATGTCTACTAAACGAACACTGTTGATAGACTGAATGATATTAGCACGGCATTGGCTGTTTTATTGCCACTCTTTGTAGTCTACTAACCAATCGTATTCCAATAGCAACTTGTATTTTAACTGAGCGCCCGCTGACTCGCTCGCACCGATTAACATTAAATATTTATTAGTGGAAAAAAGAATTTATCTTTTGTATTTATTATTCTTTTGTGTCCAACAGCAGGCTTAGTTTATAGACTAATGAATTAGATAGATAGATACTTTTAATAAATTTAGCTCGGGGCCTTCGCAGATTATTTATAGACATTTGAAACATATTTTTTTAACTAACCTACAGTTGGTTTTTAAATGAGAAAAAAGTTACTAAAATTAGTTATCAAAATCTATGAAAAATGATGATGATGATGATGATTGTTCCGAACGATTTCGGCCATGGCGACCACTATGAAAAATACCGGAATGCAAAAATTTATGTTTTTTTTATATTTTATCACAATCTTAAAAAATCTTTAGAATGTGCAAGAGAGATGAAATGACAGACGTAACTACAGCCTTAATTCGCAGTATACCACTTGAATGTCATTGCAATATGAATGTTTCGTAAATGACAAAATAGTGACAAATAACACCTACTGCCGTGTTAATATTATGTACTCTACCGAACAACTACTCGTCTAATAGACTCTAAGCAACATAATACAATAAATATTGAAAAAAAAACTTGAAACAGCTGCAAATATGCTCGACAAAAGTGTTTGCATATTTAAAAGACCTCATTAAGTACACGTGATAAATGCCTGAATACGGGAATAATATACACAATACTTCATTTACAACCACCATTTCGACAAAATAAGTTTTTGAAAAAAAAACTCTTAAAAATGGCCGTTAACGAACCAGTGATCTTTTAACCATTATCGCATATTTGAAACACTTATAAGTTTGGATGCTTAAGTTTAGACAGTTTTTATTACTTAACTTCGGGTTATAAAATACCAAGTTATTTTACATTTCGTTGATATGCATAATTATAAGACACCTTGTATATTTGCCTATAATTAACCCATACAAAATTACGCACTATATACCGGATACTTTAATTACTTATACGCGCTTTATTTATGTTATCGAAATGTACATATTTACATTTTTCTTTTCATAATGTATTAGGTTTATATTTGGAAAAAAATAATTTATTTCTAGTATACCTCTAGTTACAACAAAACAAAAATTCAGGTCGGACAAAACATTAAACAAACAATAAAAGAAAACAAATTTTATAAATTCCATTTCTTTATTTGAAATGCACCATATCATTTATTGGACGCAAGTTGAGGTTTTAATACAAAAACACAAGGTATCAATCAAATTACAAAAGTAGGTACGGTACGTCATAACGTAAAATAAAATAGTGTAAAAAAACTTATCGTCTAACATTGTAAAAAACTATTAATTGACACATCAATACATACTTTTCGAAGGGCGGAAAACGAATATAAAAAAAATACGCGAAAATCTTACAAAGTAGGTACAAAATTGAAAAAAAATGGCACTAAACTTCTTTACGAACGGATACAATGAAACAAATCATAAGTTGCCAATAACTAACACGGGAGCAGGACCCTATATCGTTTTCAAATTTCCCAATAATTTACAGTCATACAAAATGTACTAGATGTCATTAAAATCAACACTAACTTACAGTTAACACCTAGTCACGTTACATTATCGCCGGCTTACGAAACCGGAATTATAAAAACATTACATGGAATAGTCAATTTAGGTGTCTCTACAAACCCTAAACCACGATACAAATCAGTCGTTTCCTTAAAACGTATTAAATACACATTATCTTTAGAAAACGAGACCTCCAACAGGGCCCCAAGATACTCCAGTAGATAATAACTTATTCAGTAGCAATAGGTGCCACACAAGATATTTCAATTGATAACAAGCGTACTCCTCATTGTTTATTCCTTTAATGAAATATTTAACAAAACTCCTTAGCTCTTAACGGCTTAGACACGGTGAAACATTCTGAGGTCGTCGCTCAAATCCACAAAATCGGTAAAGCTGTCATTCACGGTGGCGCCATTTGGCCGGACGAGTTACGTCAAATTGAAGGGCGCAATACATGTATCGTTTCAACAATTTCATTTCGTTTTTATCAAGGGCGTCTAACAAAACACAGTTGTTCATTAAAATTGCATTAGGACAAGAATAACTGTTATTTTCCTTTATTTTGTAGTCTACTAAGCAATTGAAGTACAATGTAACTCCATTGATATAAACGCGCTAAATAAATAGTCATCTCTCACGAAGGTCGAATCTCGCGAGACGACGATGACATAAGTTGCACAGGTTATGATACCATTAGAATGATTTCATAAATTGGTTAGTCGACTTCAAATAGTGTCAAAACGACAATGATGGCCGTAGTGATGATAACATGCTGAACAAATATGCATTTAAAAGACTCCCCGAATTGTCATCACTTGCATTTCAGACCGAAAATTTCAGATGAATGTGGGGTTACGCTTTCACGACACGCGTGACACGATGCAAATGGAACTCCATACGCCAATACTCACAATAGAAAGACGCCATTTGACGGGATGGCTCCACCGTGAATGCCAGCTTTAAGAGGGCGCCTTCGCGGGGCGACTCACGGTGCAAACATAATTTGGTTTTACGCGACGACATGAAACTAACATGTTAAGAGGACATCAATCGAGGTGGTATTGTGATTATCATTAACAATAAAGTAATGCAAAGGATATTTGAGCCTCTAAAATCTTTTCATAGAAAATTTTCACAACGCTTCAAATTCTTTTGACCATTTTTTTTTGCTATTCTACGCACGATCTTACCTCGATCTGAGTCTAGGTTTCATCTCTAGCTTTTATGGCGTTTGTACATGAAAACCGAACAACATTTGTACGGGAACTACCCCTTGAAGCACCCGCTTAGGACAAGAAACTCAAATATAGGCATCACGAAATGGCATACGACAAAAATGGGCATCAAAGAAAAACCACTTTATCAATTGAAGACATCGAAAAAATCATCGCGTAGATTATCACAGGCCTTTCTAACAATTAGAAGAGAAAAAAAAAACGTTTTTTTTTCACTGTGTACACACGCTAGTCCATACGGTGGGTCGACGCTGTCTCCTCAACACTTAAATTACTCACACGAATAGAACACAAGGGTCGAAATAAAGGGCGCTGTAAAGCGGCTTTTTATTAAGGCATCTCTCGCGCGTCTCGCGACGCGATTGGTCACAAAGCACGGCAATAGCAGTCTTATGCCAGGGGCATTTACGGGCAGTATTTGGGTGGCTAGACGAGCCAGGCGTTTTGCTAGCACCATGACTCTTCGTGGGGCGCCCTATCGTCCTCGGTGTCTCCGTACATGTCCGCCAACTTCCGGAATCGGGGCCCGAATGTCGACAGGTAGTTGAACTTCAAGTCACCGTCGTCCGTACCTGGTGAAAAGGAAAGTATGTCAGCACATCACCTTACGTTGGTTGTCAGGAAGAGATCGCTTTATGCTGGGGCCGACCTGCGTCTACCGTGACAAAGCTTCGCGCCAGTACTCTGTGGAATGTATGGACTGAAATGCGCGTGGCGCGAAGCTTTGTCACGATAGACGCAGGAGCGACCCCCCAGCATCTTCTATATAAATAAAATTCAAAGTCCTGACTGACTGATTCATTCACTCATCAACGCCCAGCCCAAGCCGTTGGACCTAGGAAGCTGAAATTTTGCACAGAGGGTCTATATATAATGTAGGCAAGGAATAAGAGGGGATTTTTTGAAATTCAACCCCGAAGGGGGCGAAAAGGGTTGCCAAAATTTGTATGGGTATAAAAAATGTATGTAATATAAAAAAAAAACTTGAAACTTAAAATAAATACCTACTCTTCAACACAATTGATTGAACACGTGTTTCACCGTTTTTCCTAAATTGAACCCTTAAGGGAGTGAACGGGGTTGCAAAATGTTGAACTAAAGTCCACGCGGACGGAGTCGCGGGCGAAAGCTAGTTAGCGATAAGACAGGTGGTTATATATATCTATTACATAAGCTCACGCCTAGTATCCCGGAGGCAGAAGCTAGGGTTTTGTCACTAGTTACAATAATAACAGACTTATTCGCTTCATCGACATTCGTCAGTCGTTCTATGCATGCACGCCGGTTTCGAGAAGTTTTAATTTTTTTCGGACGCATGGAAAAAATCCTTTTATAGAAATAACTTTTTTTTTTTTTCATTACCCTATATACGTCCGACTGCGGGGCACAGCCCTCAGAGAGAAAGAAAGACATTAGGGCTTAATTACCACGGGATCCCGACGCGGATTGTCTAATTCAAGCGCTGTGATATATGAATATCTTAGACACTAAGGATTCCTCACGATGTTTAACTTTACAGTTACCAAGTGCTAACTGCTAAAGCTACCACAACTTCACAGAGGCACGTAACTTACAAAACAAAGTCATTGATACATGCCGACATTTGAACCAACGTTCTTCCGAATGTGAGGACGGCGCTCTAGAGCTTCGCTACCACCGCTCCAATTAATAACATAACATAAAATTTACATACAGGCACATAAATTGCTTCTGGCCCCACACTAGGATATCTTCATGGGAACCAGAAACAACGATGTCACAAACATGTAAACATCCAAGACCTGGGTTTCTTTTTTTTTTGACCCCAGCCGGGATTCGAACCCGGGACCTCTCGTACGGTAGGCAGATGCACTAACCACTGCGCCACAGAGAGCGAATTAAAGTAAAACAAACAATTACCGAACTGCTAATTCAGTTTATCGGCAAAATCTTTCCCGATTCAGTCTTCGCACTCATTTTGAATCTAAACAGAGGGATTTATCCGTTAGGCCCTGACCACACAGAAAAGACGTGAGGCCAGGACGCGGAGAAAATACCCCCACCTACCTCAAATTTTGCAAGTGTTAGGGTCGGTAGTTCTACAAGCGTAAATTAACGGTCGTTTTCCCTACCGGTAGTACTAGTGATACACAATCGGGTGGTTAGTACTACCAGATGTACTCCTTGGTAGAACTAGTGATCCAGAGGGGAAGACGCGACGCGATGCCTAGAGATCGCGTCCAAGCCCAGTCTCTTCTGCGTCCCGTCCCTCCATTATATTTTGTATGAAAGAATTGGAAAGATGACGCGACTTTTCCGCATCCGCGCCCCACGTGTCCTCTGTGTGTCTCAGGCCTTAAGCGTGTCCTGAGACCTCATTCCGACCACCAACGTCGCTCTACCAGGCTCCGAATCAATCTCAAAGAGATCCTTATCTCTATACCAGCAGTAATCAGTTCGTACCCTTAATCAATTCTACTAAGTCCCCTGTATACCTAGATAAGCTACCGGGCAGAGATGGTGAACCTTTTTGGGAGTACGTCAATTTTCATTAAAAAAATATGGCCACAAGGTCACGGCGTGCCAACTCTGTCTGAAGAAATTCAAAATTAGCAGCTTCTGAACACAAATGTGGCTGTAATAAAATTCCAGGTCGACATAATGTTGGTACTGTCATTTTCCGTATTTTGTATCATTAATCGATTATTTATACGTTCATACCAAATAAAGAACCAGTTGAAAAATAAAAAAAATGTTCTATCATTTGGCAAAAATATTACGCAAGATAACTATACTCTGATTTTTTATTCCGTAGAATTCTGACATTTCATAAGTGTTGCTATTGAAAAAGTTCTCCACCAAAAAAGGGACCAATTTGACCCATTTGTGGCCAATAAAAAATAAAATGCTACGTATTTTTTATGTTTTACCTACAAAAAGGTTAATCTAAATATTTACTTACTCAAGTGACCTAATACAAAAATAATAAATATTTCAATATCACGAACAATATTTACTTTATTTTATTCTTTAGCTGGCATCACTGCCTACGAATTCAAGGTTTCGTAAACCTTTTTAGAAAAATGAAGTATGCCGCTGTTAGCTCTCTTAATAATTCATGTCAGCGATGATGATGTTGATGAAGATAGTGATATTAGTATTAATGACGATTAGATATTTTAATAAAAATATGTTTTCTTTACTTGTACTTTTGTACTGTTTGTGTGGTGAAAAGGGACACAATTGTCACTCGCCCTAAATTCTCATTTAATTTGGAGCTACACACATTTTAAAATCGATATATTCACTAACAAATTAAATGTGTAGACTCAAATGTTCACAGTCGTATTGAAATTGAAAAATGTGCCCGGCCAAAAAAGGTTTCTAATTTGTGACATGTTAAAAATTGATAACTGTCAGAATTCTACGGAATTAAAAATCAGACTTTAAGTAAGTAAGCAAGGTAACCAATCCAGACTTGCCCCCGTGGTTGAGTATGGCCTATACTTTCCTCAGGGAAGAGACCCATGCCCCTTGGTGGGGACATAATGGGTTGATGATGATGAAAAAGAACAAGATTATATGGGGTTATGTAATCTTGTAGAGTCATTCTATCTTATTAGTCTCTAAAGAGTCAGCTCCTTGGCACGTGACTTTGCCGAAATAAACTATTTATATTCATAAGCTAAATCTTTCATGTACTACCTCTACTGCATAACCTAATACAATCTAACATTGTACTCACAACTAGCCAATGAGGAAAGAGAGCCGCTAGTGTTGCCATCTCCCTCGTACGCGTAGTGACGCACGTCATCGTACGGATTGATGTCGGGATCGCGGTCAAGGACGGACTTCTTGTCGTCAAGGAACCCGGAGATATCCGGCGCCGCCCCGAGCAGACCTGGTGTTAAAAAAAAACAGTCAATAAACACGTAATTTAGTCAGCATAAGGGCACAACAACATCATCGTCATCGTCATCATCATCATCATCACCGGGTACTGAAGAAGAAGACGAAGAAACATTTATTATAACAAACAGTACAACTGCCACAATAACAAAATAAAAACATAAAACCATACAAAAAAAACAGAAGGAAAATAAAAGTCACGGCGTGTCCCTGCTATTATAAACGGCATCTGACTCAGTAGTGTGCTGATGGGCAAGCCTTCAGCGCATACTTTCAGTCAGTGCCAAAAACTTGGAAACCTTTGCATTAGGCGCCAAATGGCTGATGGTGATGAAGGCACATAAATACCTACAACTGGTAACTCCGACGTGCAATCAATTCCTTTTAGGCAATAAATTTAATTACTCTTTCCTACATGTATACTTCCGCAACCTAGTGTCTTTATTTATACCTAGTAAATATCCAGATGCTTGCGTGGACGAAGGGTCGTTCTCCCGTGAAACTACGTAGTAATATACCTACCCGTATACTTCAATCATCGCTTGTAGCCCCAGCTGCCTGAGTAATCTTCAGTGTTCAGTGTTCAGCGCGTTCAGTCCATGGATGGGTCACCGTCTATGACTAACGCTAGTGGCATTTTTCCGAGCGATTCCGTGCTTCGCAAGGCACGTTAAGCAGTTGGTGCCGGCTACCGTCGATAGATGGCAGTCGTTAAGCCAAGTCAGAGGCCTTAGGGCGGCTTGAAATTTTCTGTCAGTAAGACCAGCCACTAGTCTTACAAGCCTCCACCAATCCGGACTAGGCCCCTGTTGTGGAGTATGGCCTTCCTCAGGGAATAGACCCGTGCCTCTCGGTGTGGTTCGAATGAATTTAATAATCAGAAGTGGGATCCTGTCACTGTGAAAATATTCTTACCAGGCGCGTGCATGAACGAAGGGTCGTTCTCCGGCGGATGAGAATCGTACATCTGTCGCAGGACTTGGAGATCGTAGCCAGCATCCCCCTCGCCGCCGCCCTCGTCTTCGTAGGCGATGATGTTCTCCCTAATGTCGTCCAGTTCCTTCTCCGCCCAGGCGTCGGCGCGGCGTCGGTGCACCACTACGGCTAGCAGGAGAACTGTAGGGGAAGGTTTTGGTGAGAAGTTTTTTTTATGTATTTTTTTATTTAATTGTTTATATTGGCGTCGCCCACGATACCGGTTCAGCCTAGTGTGGGGATAAGGCAAACGGTAAACCCTCTCGACTGACAGGTACTTAAGAAACAAATTATTATCTGGCTTAAAAACAAATTATCACAAATGTTGAAGTTAAATCATATAGGCTATAGAAAAAAACAACAAAACTGGACATTCTGCTAGTAATACTTTATAGCATTGAATTTTCGTATTATTCGAATAGAATTCAAGAGAAGTCACGTTGACGTACATAGTTGTCGCTGTACTAAATTGCATTAACGGAATGAAATCGTGATCGGGTCAGAATATCGTGTAATCTGTTTTGTACACAAAATAAATTAATTAGGTAGGTGATAGATTTCTATGTCTTGGTTGTTTCGTACCTACGTAAGAAGAATGGTTTCTCGGATCGAGAAGATTCGTTTTATAGGTCTTTTGTTAAGTTTATTCTTTTGTCCTAAGGCAAGTTAAAATACTAATGATACTTAGTAGAAGTAGAATAGATATTTTTAATGAAAAGAAAAAGATAATCTTAAATGGAAAGTTGCATTTGTATTTACATCTGCAGAAGAACCATATACGAAACTAGGAGTTTAGTGATCGTTCTAAGTTTTTATGAATCCTGAAACTAGCTCAATCAGATAAAACACTCCAGAATTTCTGTCACTCTTACAATGAAATTTATTCGGACGTTATTAACATCCACAAATACGGTTCCTAATATAAAATAACCTAGCAGAAAAGTAATTACTTATTTACAAAACTAAAACGGACTTTGAGGAAATATGAAATAATGATAAAAAAGGTACTCACTGACTAAAATGGCGATGCAGACGAGAATAGCCACGAGGAAGTTGGTGTCGATGCCGAAGGTAACGGCGGTGTACATACTGCGCTGGCAGCTCGGGTCTGCGTTGTGCATCATAGATGGCTCGCCGAGGTTGTACATCTAAAATTGACGAAAGAACTTGCAAAATCCTTTCTATTTTTGTCTATGCGTAGTTGATTCCTTTTTCGCAATCGAAAGTAGGAACTTCCACCTGCTACCAATAGTACAGATAGTGCGACAACGCTAGTCATGACTTTGTGTTATTAATGTCAAAAGTCGCGACTTTTTAGTACATTAATGGTCAAATTCGGTCATTTCAATGTCACAAAACGCATGACAAGTCTTTAAAAGATCACCATGATCCTACTGGTTATATTAAGGGGCTTCGGAGTAGGCATTTGTAAGATTTTTTCAAGCCATAGCTAGGAGTATTTCAATAACATGTTTGTGACGTCGCTGTTTCAGGTTTCCACGACACAGGGTATCCTAGTGTGGGGCCAGAAGCAATGTATGTGCCTGTATGTAAATGTTATGTTGTCATATTATGTTAATTAGAATCAAAAATTTCTGTCTCATACTTAACTAAATATGAAGCATAAGCAAGTAAGTTTTTTTTTAGTAAATGTAAATAGTCAATATTACGTTAATTATGTCATTTAATGTACCTTTTTGATTAACAAATTCTTTAAAATGTACCAAAATGTCAATAGGGTTCGTTGATTAACGACGCACATAAAATCGTAGCAAGAATCTGAAGAAGTATTTCAATTCATAAAAAGGTACAGATAATCGTCGTTTGCTGGAAGACATTCAAAAATGCACCTAAAATCAATACTCACAAAGGTGTTGTAAGTGAAGTTGCTAATGCAGCCGATGAAGTGTTGGTCAGTGGGCACGTGTCGCCAGCCGTAGGCTCGCGCCAGCTCGTTGATGTCAACGCTGGAGCCGCCGAGTTGAAGTGGTCCGTTCACTGTAGAAGATACGGTTGAGAATTGACTACTAAATATATGTATGTATGTAGATCGAGACAAGACGACATAATATGAGTGTGTTATTTAACCATAGACACCTAACCTTCTCACATAGTCCATAATATTTAACTATTCGTCGATTCGACGACAGGTTTCATTTAAAACTTTTTTTTTTGTTTTTGGTACCCTTATTGCACTGAGATTTAAGTATATTTTATTTACATCACTGTTATCCGCACAGCCACCAAATAGATACTAATTTTTTTCTGTCGCTTATTCGTCGAATCTACGAAGGCTAGGTTAGACAGCCACGGTTAAGTTTCGTGGACCAACTCCTTATGAGTTATAAATATACATAGACATGCTAGAGGATCAGATAGGTGCAAATATAATAAATCACATATTTATTGAATAAATACGCTAAAGGGTGTAATTTGTAGGTCAAACAAATTGCATATTATATAAATGAAGGATAATCATCAATATTTCCATTAACATCAGTATCAGAAGTGGGATAATCAGGTATGGTGTAGACGTAAACAGAAAACGCCCTCTTGTCTTTCACGTCCCTGGTAACCTTAGGCATAAACTCATTAGCTTGGTCGACTTGTCAAGCAGGCTCGAAAGGCAGTCCCCCACTCGGTGTGGCTAGCAAATTGGATTTCAATGTTCCTAACGAAATAGCAAAGGTCTGGTCCAAATAAAAAGAGTCCATGACAACTCCATGTTTGAAATTGACAACGTAACATTTCCCGTAGCAGTTAAATAATATTTGATAGCACTATAATGTTTCACAGGATTCTGATGTTGTATTTCCGATAACCAAGTTTGGAGCGAACTGTGAGTTGAAAATCTAAACAAATAATATTATGTATTGTATGAGAAACAGGACGGGAATTACGTACAGAATTTCTAGTGTGCTAGATTGAAGAATATTCTATCTGCCTACGTCTACTAACAACCACGCAATTCACAAAAGTAACTTTATAGAACTTCTACGTATTTCTTTTTAAATAATCATAAGCACTTACTGGGAGCAGACTAAAAAATCAGCGCTGACCTAATGCCTCCAACCATTATGCGCAGCATAATGCTGAGCCTGTATCCTTTTTTACCATCTTTTTTTTCTATATTAATCATGCTTGTATTGTTTTTATTTTAACCCTATGATTGTTGGCATCGATAAACGTTATATCATTATGTCTGTCTACTTATCACTTACGAGTATCTCAACAAATACATTAAATCATGGTACTAATTACCCTCCCCAAAATCCTGAACAATTCCAACCTTCTGATTGTCAAATTCCATACCCTTTTTACGGTTACACTTTAGAAATCACTCAGAATTTGGTGCGCGTCATATAGGGACAGTTCCCTAAAAGTTTTACCCCAAAAATATGAGCCCCAATAACATTTCAACAATCCCAGCCTTAATCAAGTAAATTCAGTCGAACTTTCTCGTCACTTGCCCCTTCAGCCATGACGTCAGTACTCAATCAGGTGTAGTATAATGATGAGCGCATAGTAATGGCAAATTACTTACACAGCGCGTCTAGCGCTACGGATAATTGCATTTGCAGGCGTTCATCCGATGTCTAGGCTTGCAAGTCCAATAGTCTGTGACGTAGAATTAAGCTACTATTGTTAGTGTTAACTGGATACTGTTTAATAACAAGAGACTGTCGATGATATGATCAAAATTATGTTCCTTTCTATTTATGATCAAAAATAACGAGATAAGATAGTGAATTTGAATCTTTTGCTTTGGTGGTCTATACTGAAAAAAAAAAAAAATTGTAAGGTTTTGAGGTATTTCAATAACATGTTTTAAGGACTTATAAGGTTCGATACTAAAATATAATGCATTCTTCTTCTTAGCGTGTCGAAAAAATACAATTAATTCAATGCCGATGAAGCGAACCCTGATCTTATCTATCCTCCGGAATAGAGACATAAGTTTTTAACATATTATTTTAGTACATACACTGTAATACCAAAGCAGAAATCAAAGCCGACCTCGTCCCAGTCGACGAGTTCCAACGGGAAGTCTCTATGCTTAAGTTAAAGGATTATTTTCGATTGAAATCGTGGTTCCCGCACGTCCCCGGACGGTTGTACTGCAGATAGTCCTTATTGGGTATATGTTCTACCCACTTCATTTGGTCTGGAGAACAAATAACTAAGAATAAAAATATATATAAGTACCGTTGAGTATTTCCCTGGGACCGGTGGGCGCTGCGAGGCTCATGCAGGTAGACAGCTTGCAGCGATCGACGAACATCTCGATTGAGCTACGCATGAGCACGATCTCGATAAGATGCGGCTTCCCGTCGGCAACGAGGATCACGCTGTTGTTCAACCGCGTGGTTCCCGACCCGTAGTTCACTAGGAGCACCGGATAGCCGTCTTGAAGCTCTAGCGCCATGAAGTCTGTGGACGAAATGTGAGGTTAGAAGGATAAGAGACATTTATTATCATTTAAAAGACACGACTGAGTACCACGCGGCGTGCGTTAGGCTTTGAACAGACGGACTGCATTTCAACTGCATTCCGACTGCCAAGTTGAAGTTCAAGTACAGTTTGAATGCAGCAGACAACCAATCGAGCAGCTTGTGTACAGCAGACATATAGTTCCTGCTATATTAAAAGAAAGAAATACATTTCTGGTTGGTTGGCAGTTTCGTTACAGTAGCGCCAACTGCACTCCGACTGCTACTTTCAGTCTGAATGCAGTTGAAATAAAATATGCCTGTATAGGCGCGGTCCTCGGATGTGAAAGTCTAAGGACCGAGAGATTGCATTTGGGGAAAATTTTACTCAGCAGTGGGCAGCAGTGGGCAGCAGTGGCCAGCAGTGGGGTGATGATAATAATGATATCACCGCGCGGCGGCCAACACAAACGGGGGTGGCGGAGAAGATGATGACAGGATGATCTCTACAACTTCTTGCCGCAGTGGCCAGAGGTGGCAGATCACCGAAACTCTTGGTCCGTGAAAGGTGAAGTTTTTTGCCTTTTGGGACTACCATGTTATAAAGGTTACATAACAATGAAGACACGATTGCCAGCTTGGGTTACTTTTGATGCGTGGCTATATGGCTCATCCCCCGTTATGGCGCACCACTAACGTGAGAGTTTACTGTCCACTATTTGTCAATTTTCATACTAATGCCTATCCCAAAAGTCCGGATTCTAACACGATTTAATGCGCATAATTAGTCCCCGGGTTAAACGGCATTGTCTTTTTTGTGGTGAGGCGTATGGATCTAAATTGATAACACTCACTGCTGTAACTCCTTAGCTACGCATTTCATATTTTATGAGGTCTTTTGACACACAAATGATCTAATTCTATGGTTAATTGGCCACAGACGGTAGGGTTTCTACGTCTATAAAAATTGATGTCAATCATGATGAAACGATGTCATTTAAATTTCATGTAAAATCGTCGTTCACATAAAAAGTTGAGTTTTTTTAGAAAGTTTGGTTACTAGTTGCGTGTCTCAAGTGTCTTATTTTTACTAGCTTAAACGGCAAACACTATTTTGCTATATTAATTATCACACGACCTAATCTCAGACCTAATACTAAATATAACACAAAAAATTCGGTGAATCCATTTCGAAGGAGATGACAAACACTGTGACACGAGATTTTTCATCATCATCATCAACCCATTATGTCCCCACCAAGAGACACGGGTCTCCTCCCTGAGGAAGGTATAGGCCATATTCCACCACGGGGCCACGTCCGGATAGGTGGAGACTAGTGGCTGGTCTTACTGTCAGAAGTTTTCCAGCCGCCCCTAGGGCCTCTGACTTGGCTTAACGACTGCCTATCGACGGCAGCCGACACCAACTGCTTAACGTGCCTTACGAAGCACGGAACCGCTCGGAAAAAATGCCACTAGCGTTATTCATAGAACAGTCACCCATCCATGCACTGAACGCGCCTTATGTTGCTTAACATTCGTGATCGTTTAAGATCACTCAGGTGGTCGGAGCTACGAGGGACGAAATTTTTATATATTAGAAATATAGACATGACACGCTTCTCCCAAACCATGTGAAGTCCTTAATGATGAAAACAATGCATGAAAGTATTAATAGAATCATTTTCTATTCATGATGTTGTGATACCATTGTAAACATAATTGGGAAAAGTGATTTTCCTTCCCAAGCACGTGGATACAAGAAACAAACGCTTAACCAGTCCATCGGTCCCCCACTTAGCTTTAGTGGTGCCTTGTTATTATTCACTCACTTATAATGATTAGAATCAGGTATGTCCGGCCTTGTTGATGAGTGGGCAAACACTATTACATGCATACGTAACCAACCACGACGCAGATCACATAATGTTAACATGAAGCCGACACAATAAGGCCGGCCACAAACAGTCGGAATTTCGATCCGAAATATCGATGCGGGTTACCGAACGCAGTTGATTCACACTAACCTATAGACATACCAATTACATTTAGTAGTTTTCCGTTAAAAAAATCCCCGATTCAGAATTCCACCTGTGCATTCGGAATGCCGTACGAAAAACAGCTGTTCCGAGCGCAACTAACAACTTATTTTATTCTTATTAGCAAGATATAACAACAATACAATCGCAATAAAAAACCGACGTCCAAATTCGCTGTCCAAAATATCTAAGGTCAATAGTTCTTCCAACTGAGTGTTGCTGTGCCGAAAAGATTTCAACGAATATTTTCTGATGTATTTACTGAATTCCCAATCGGTATTTCGAATCGGAATTCCGTTTGTGGCCGGCCTAATATGTACACAACTGTGGACAATCAACTGGAAAATTGTGCTACACGGAGTAACTAAATTGAGTAAATTCTGCCAGGATACTGACGATATGTTTGCCTCTTGACACGGATCGAAACCCAATAAGCATATAGGACGGATCGAGCAGATAATATATGATCTACCTATTGTTATTTTTATTGTTATAGCATCCACTGTCCGAGAAAGTGTTACACCCGATAACACTTCAATAAGTACGGCAGCGAGTGAACTTGCGTCGGCAGCGTGCAAAGTCGCTTTTGCCGTTTGAACGGCGTTTGAAAAAGCAACTTAACTCACCGAAGACGGAAGTTAACTAATAATAACTTCAATATGTTAGTCACAATTTGCTCTTTACTACACTATATTTTAAAGAACATTTTTACGCACCCGGCCGCCTGAGTGATCTTAAACGATCACGAAGGTTGAAGAAACGATTTTGGACCAATTCAAAATATGGGTGAGTTCGTTTCATTCCATGAGTTGTCGAAACACCTCTGAAATTGAATCACAGACAAAGTCTATGGTCCACCTACCTCTCTACCTATCCCTCCAGAGGGGTACCCAGGATACAGGAGGGTGTATCCCAGGATACAGATCACACAAGACGATCACTTGACCTGGTCCCAAACTAGGATACCCTGTGCTATGGTATCCAGGCAAGGAGATTACAAACATGGAAAAACACCCAGACTGAGGCCGTTTGTGCGAATGTGCGGCGGCCCCCAGTAGAATTCGAACCTACGACCTCTGGCTTGGTAGAATCGGCGAGACCAATAAGGGAGTCAATATACATCACTTGCAAACAGTAGGATAAACATTTATAATAAAAATTTACTTTTTTTGTTGACTACACCTTCTTGTACTATCGCCGGTTATTGGTTCAAAAATTTGAGATTACGTCTAAAGTATATTTTTCATCATAAAAAGAGCGGAACATTCCATTTTCTGCCAAACACACATTTTTCTACGATCAACAGACGATTACCCGGTTATTTCTTCAGAGTTTAAGGTGGTCTCAAAATCCGTTATCTTTTTTCCAGCTAACAACTTCACTATATTTTTAGGTACTGTTTTTCACGGCCTCATTTCAAATTGCCACCTTGCAGTCTATAATTAAGGACTAAAATTTCAGCCGCTTCAAATATGGATGAATGATATTTGATCAGTAGTTAAATACAAGTATAGTCTTACACCATTGTTATACAGGGTGTAAAAAGAAAAGGGGGTGAGGCAGAAGTTGAAGAGCGAAAGATCGTTCTACTCGTCGATCCACTTGGTAACCACTTCCAAATGAAAATAGTAAAGTAAAGTGAAGTAAAAAAGATTTTATTGCGACCAACAATAAATTAAAGTAGGTATTATTTTTATTAAAATAACTTCTAATCTAATCTAATCATAAGGGAGGTGAATTTTCAATCAATACACGATTACGGGCCGATTATTTTACAAATATTTACATTCTGTTTGTTGAATGTCAATGTAATTTAATGTTAGGCGCTGCCTTAGGGCCGACTGTAGTGGAGAAAAAGGCAGCAAAAAAAGACTCCGCTCTGACTTTTTCGAGTTTTGTGACATCCTGTATATCCAGCGTTATTATTTCTCACCTTAGGTTATTGATTTCTACGTCTACTTTCCACAGCAATAACGAAGCAATAACAATAACACTTCTAGGAGTCCCGGTACCACGCGAGCAATTGTGTTCCTATCGCAATAAATACCGCCTTACAACAGATCCTCTTTGGCAGACCTTTTACATTGACTTTGCCCTTTACATCTATGATATACTATTATTTATAAAGCGCACAGGGGCAAATACGTACCACTTTCTAGCGAAGGGTCCACTTAGACGCTTTGAAATGAACCACTGTAAACATTAATGGATAGAAGTAACTCCATAAGTAGCCGCAGCCTAAGCACGTAAAGCACAGACCTTCTCTCAGAGAGTGAGGGAAAGATAATTAAAGTATTGGCGAGCACTAAAGTATGTGCACATCTCAGTCACTCTCCCAACGACTTCACAGTAAAGTTAAGAATAGGTACTTATACAACTACAAATCCACAAAGTTGGAAAAAAAGCTTCGGGATATTTATAAGTCAGCTCGTTTTAAGTACTATAAATAATGAGTAATAGACATTCTGCAAAGGGAACATTTTACAAAAAGAAATTCTGATATGTGGGCATTTTTCGAACGGTCTACATTATGCGCAGTGGACATTCGACAGTCTGAGTGGATCTTCTGCAATAGCTTCCTAGCTCATGCCTATCGGCGCCCATAAATCATAACCCAGGCTAAGACTGGCACGCGTGGCCGTCATTACGAGATCATTAAAAAATCATTACACTTCGTTCGGAAACTAACGGTGGCCTAAGAAACGCCCCGATTGCGTTCGGAAATCATTACTCAAGCCGTTACGCCAATCCTTTGTGACATATTCATTGTAGTTTGCCTTGTTTCTCGGGAACTTAAACTTGGCTGTGGAAATATTGGACTTGTGAAGAGATTTTGGGATTAAAGCCTTTTTGATACGGGAACCAAGACTAACTCAGCAGCAAATTCTAGCGGTCGTATTTATGAAGACAAGATTTCTCTAAAACACTCCTTAGAGTCAGATTATTTAATCTGTAGTCACGTTTTTCCTTATACCGCAGATTATTAAAACTGCCCCTGAAGAGTGTTTTAAAGAATCGTATTTTTACAAGTTAGACCGTTAATTCTTTTCCTACAGAACTTGTATTATTGCTAAGTAACACAACCACATCTTATACAAAGTCAATAATTGTGAAGGTCAATAAATTATAAATCTAATATACAGCATTCTCGTGTCACCACTCACCGTGTTACTCCTCCGAAACGGCTTGACCAATTTTGAGCTTGATATTTTATAGGGTCCTATCAGTAGGTCTGTGAATAGGTTGTTATCTATTTTTAATAGCCCTAAGTGAAAAAAAATTATATGGCGAAACAACGTTTGACGGGTCAGCTAGTAAATTTATATACTCTTTAACTTTTTTCGCTTGGGCCGTTATTTAAACAGGTTTAAACATTTTTAAACCTTTCGTTCTTGTTTTGATCTGAATCATGAACAGATCTTTAATTATATAAAGGTACCATTTATCTTGAAAATGTGCCGTTCATTCCAGCAAGGTTTTTCGTTATCTATTCTGTTTTTAAAACAGAGTCTGTTACAACGTAGGTAGAACGCGTAGGGCGCGTTCAGTGCGTGGATGGGTGACCGTCTATGACTAACGCTCCGTGCGGTTCCGTTCTTCGCACGACACGTTAAGCAGCTGGTCCCGCTTCCATTGATAGATGGCAGTCGTTAAGCCAAGTCAGAGGCCTTAGGGCGGCTTGAAAACTTCTGACAGTAAGACCAGCCATTAGTTTTACAAGCCTCCACCAATCGGGACTTTTCCCCCGTAGTGGAGTATGGCCTATACCTTCCTCAGGGAAGAGACCCGTGCCCCTCAGTGGAGACATAACGGGTTGATGATGATAGTTACTTAGACAGACGCCGGACGTAAGCGACAAAACACGTGAAAAGTGAAGCACTTTCTTAAGTTCTATCTAGCTATAGGCCTTTTCTCTCTGAGGTTACTTTGTCCATTTTCATACATTTTCACATTTAAAAGTTCCACAAACTCAGTGGTCACCCGCCCCTTACATTGTTGTCGCCAGTTTCATTCTTGAATGCTGATTCGAAACCTCGTTAGCTTTCAGCGCACCGCTTGTAGAAACAGCGGCCACAAAATTAGGAAAACGCAGAAGAACCGCCCAAGCAACGAAAATTTACTATTTAATCCTCGAAAACTCACAAACTTTGTGAGAAGTTTTCAAGCCGCCCTATGGCCTCTGACTAGGCTTAACGACTGCCATCTATCGACGGCAGCCGGCACCAACTGCTGAACGTGCCTTGGGAAGCACAGAACCGCTCGGAAAAATGCCACTAGTGTTAGTCATAGAACGGTCGCCTCTCCATGCACTGAACGCACCCTATGTTGCTTAACCTTCGTGATCGTTTAAGATCACTCAGGCGGCCGGGGCTGCGAACGGTCCCTGTATGTTCTGGATATAAAGTAGGAAATTATTGTGAGTCGAAGATTTGAAGAGTGTGGCCCAGAGAGAGAACATAATGAGATGCTCTTGCTCACACTGCTGAGTAAGGCCTGGTTTACATTTGCTTAATTTTCATGCTTTTTTAGCATGCTTTCCATAGAGAAAGAATAAAATAGCGACGGCAAAAACGTATGCCGATTCATAGCTTTTATTACGCACCATATATTATGTAAAAGTACTTTAAAAAAATCCTTAATACATAGTATACAATCAACCATTACTGATTTCCTATTTGCTATGTACTTACAAAAGGAATGGCGTCTCTATTCTATTCTAGCTCCATGGAAAGCATGCTAAAAAAGCATGAAAAATAAGCAAATGTAAACCAGGCCAATCTCATAAGATTTGCAAGTTCAACCCTAGAGTTTCAAGTTAAATAGAGAACCTTGGCTGGTTCTTTCACGCGGCGACAATTTCGTACAGTAATGAAGGGACCCTTTATGTGCTCGTAATCTAAGTTTTACGTGCGCAGCACAAGAGAGTTGATGGTTAATAAAATTTCTTAATGCACGCAGCTACGCAGGTATGGATAAGTTTTCGGCTAGATAAAACTTTTTAACGGTAGCGAGCGGCATGAATATTAGATAAGATAAGATAGGATGTGTTATTTTAACCGCTGCTTCAAGTAGATCTCGAAGCGAGTTCTAAAAGCACCATCGTATACTGTACACAAAAGGGGTTGATTTTCTCTGAATAACTTTTCTAGTTGGGTAGTCTTGAAATACTTTCGTATTTCTTCTCGTTCTTAGCTCAGAAATACGTTCGCATTTGTTCTTAGTCTTCGCTAAGTGGAATATTTATTCGGCTGCTTACGGTACCCGTCATTATACATTTAATTCGAAGAATTGATACTTAATGATCACCATCATCAACCCATTATGTCCCCACCGAGGGGCACTCTTCCCTGAGGAAGGTATGGCCATACTCCACCACGGGGGCCAAGTCCGGATTGGTGGAGGCTTGTGCGACTAGTGGCTGGTCTTACTATCAGAAGTTTTCAAGCCGCCCTAAGGCCTCTGACTTGGCTTAACGACTGTCATCTATCGACGGCAGCCGGCACCAACTGCTTCACGTGCCTTGCGAAGCACGGAACCGCTCGGAAAAATGCCACTAGTGTTAGTCACAGACGGTGACCCATCCATGGACTGAACGCGCCGTATGTGCTTAACCTTATTAATCGTTTAAGCTCACTCAGGCAGCCCAGGCTTGTGTATCTATCTTGGCCCAATATTTTAATTTTGATTAGATAAATGTGATTTGTGATTTAAGAAATTTATTTCTCAATAAAAATACATAGATTTACTTACTTGAGAAACAATGGTTATATAGTTAGTAGGTATTATGAAAGGTAACATGCCGTGGCAATTCGCTACCTAATGATTTTGAAAATTGAGTTGAAAGTGGGTACATAGGATTTTTTTTGTGTTAGTTTGATAATAACATAGTGCAATAAGAACGAAACATAAGGTTGTGTTCACAGAGAGAGTCAAAACCGAGGATGAGCCTAGAAGTTTAAAAAAAGCTATGAGTGAATAACTACTACAAACAATGGTAAGTTTTAAGGATTCAAGGCTTCAATAATGAAGTGTCCCTCAAAATGTGGCTTCTCAGCAACCCTTTATAGATAGGCAATGATTTAGCTTCTCTGATATCCTTTGGTAATTTGTTGTACATGCGGGCTCCTTCAGCTACGATACTACTATTCCCATAGTTCGTTCTCTACACGTGTATGTGGATATTATTGGTTGTCTTGTTAATCGAGTCTGTAGTTGTATACTTTTCGTGAAAGTTATTTGGCTGTGAATAACTTTGGTCAAATTTTTTTGTACTAGTATGCATAGATTGTATTTTAATAAATCACATTGGTAACCTTTTTCGGTTCCCCATCAGGAACCATGCAACGGTTACCTCACGATGTTATCCTTCACTGTGTCCTACTACATCTTTACAAACGTACATAGTTTGGAAAATAACTTCGGAAAGTCATTTTACATGCCGAGATTCGAACCCACGAACTCTCGCTCCCGCTCGGCTACCACCGGTACCCAAAAAAGTTGCCAATGTGAAATCCCAGCAGAAACAATGCAGCGAACACCGTGCCGGCATCGAAATGATCGATTGCCGCTGGATTGATACCCGGTCCTGTCGACGGTCGTTAATCAAAACAAAAATAATCACCGAGCTTTAACACCCGCGGGAATAAGTAGTAGTACAGAATGTATACTCAGCCCGTGAACACAGGAATGAGCCGTCTTCATAAGAACTAAGAAAAAAAATGTGACGGCTGTCAAAGGAATGCAATTTTGGAACTCAGCCCAATAGCCATGTGCGATACATCATAAAATAGGTCTCAGCGAGCTGAACAAAAGTTACTAGAACGCCAACAGCCAAATGTTTGTCGTTTCGGAGTTATATTTTATTGAAAATGTTAGTTTTTTTTTTAAATACAATATAACTCCGAAAGGACAATTGGGCTGAGGTCCAAAATTGCATTCCTTTGACAGCCGCAATATATTTTTTTTTAGTTCTTCTGAAAACGGCTCATAGTATGAGAAAATATCTCATTCCGAAAATATTAAATGATCTTCCTGTTACTTTAAGATGTGAGAATGTCTGTAAAGTTACATATGAGAAAAAAGTTACAGAATTTCTGTTGAGTCAATTGTAGTTGCTGAGTTAAATCAAACTATACCGTATGTATGTAGTTAGCTTGTTTTGATTCTGCCCGGCACACTAACCTCTTGTTTGTGGGTTTGTGGCAATGTCATTATTACGTGCATGATGTCATGTGACTGACCGAACCCAAGCCTTAGGCGTAGGGCAAGCAAGAGGGTGGTGTGTAGGGCGCTTCAAATATATTTTTTGTATTTACTTAAATAGCATTTAAGAGTAATTAAAATAGTAAAACCAAGCATCTGTCAACAAACTGTTATGCAGTTTGGGAGAAACCAACTTCTGTATTTTACTGTTTATTTATCTGAATAAACGTCTTCAATCAATCAAAAAGTTCAACATCATAATCATTAAGTATATAAGAGAGTTCATCCAACAAACATTAGTATGTTCGTTTACGTAAACTTTTTTTTTTTTTATTTGAGGTCATACGTCGTACTGTGTATCATCATCAGTGATCGAATAATCGGATGCATATTTACCTAAAGTTATTTTTTGGCTCAGAAATTATGGAAGCGGCTTCTTAAAACATATTTTTTAAATATAAATCCCGGGATTTCAGAAAATTCGGGAATGCAAAACTAATCGCATACGTAGCATGGAGACGACTTATTTAGCGTGTAGTATTATGAATTTAAAAAACCCGGGACTCTGGTATTACATAATTATTTATATATGTCTTTGTTTAAAGTTTATTTTAGCCTCCGATGCAAGTATGTATGTGTGTGTATGTAGGGTGTAACATGAAAAGTAGTGTGTTAGTTAAAAAAAAACATTACTATAAAATAATACTTTATTGTACATTTACAGGATAAAAAAAAATAGATGTTGAAATAATTAAAATATACATAATTATTAATAATATATTATTTAAATTAAGTACCATATGTGTAACAACTTTAATCACTATCTATAACTATAATTTGGTCACTGAAATCGGACGTTAATATTTCTCTTTCTATCTGTGTTGAACATGATGGTGTTACGTCAGATTTCAGTGACTGTTCTAAATCTGAACTGGTAACTTCTGTTTCATTCAGAGAATTGTAGTAAATAATTATAATTTTCTCGAGATTATCAATTTTTAGCCTATTTCTTTTGACATTCAGGATCCACTTATATAACGAAAAAGATCTCTCCACATCTACAGCCCTATCTTGGTTGTTACATTTGCAAATGTATTTTTCAAAAAAACTACGAAAAATGGGGTTTTCAACTTTTGACCACGGTATGTTACACATAATGAGAAAATTAACTAAATCAATATAAAAATCATTTGGTGTTGATTTTTGAATCTCGCGATGTTTTTGTGATTTCACATGCCGATTCAAAATAGTCTTCTTTGCATTTAAATGTTTTTCACATTTCGTGCACACTATAGTTCCACTTGCCGAGTCGTAAAACATCTCTGGGTAATTTCTTATCCATGACTGAGCTATGTCTTCTCTTTGAGTTGAATCAGCCATTATGTCTGTGAAGCAAGAAAGATCATTCGTTTTATTTTTCGGCTTATTTTTTCAGTAAAAGCGATAATCTGTACAAAAGTAACAGTAAAGACAGCTTTTTAAGTTACACTGCTCTAATAGGGGCATAAATGAAAAACTTGAACAGGTACTTGCATGTCAATTAAACAGGTCAACTTGACACTCTACCGAGGTAGCTCAGATTCAGCCAAATAAGCATCTAATCGATTGGTTTCAATACTGACTTGGAACCTCCATACAAAAATTACATGACACGATGTATTGGTAGATACAACTGACTTTTTTAACTCGAGGTACTAAATGCAATCTTTAATAATACATTTATAAAAATAAATTAATAGACATAAACATTAAATACTATTTGTTGTATCACGCCTTTTTACATCAAGATTAGGGCATATTTGTATCGCAACACGGTTTCGGCAACAGTTGCAGAATACGGTGTTCAAATGTAATACAAAAATGTTGTGTGTCTTAGGCCACACACACACTGGTCGAACGAGGGAATCTCTCACTATAGTCAAAATCTTCACGTTTTTGTAAATATAAGTACAATGACATTTAATATATTTTGTAAAAATAAATAATCCTTACCTTGTAAATAAAAGAGATAAGATGTCCAAGTCCCAGCGCAGAGTAAATCAGGTTCCAAAATTTGTAGCAAAGTCGTCGTCTCATGTAAAACCAAAATCCGTATCACAATGCAAATCAATAACCGTTGTAGAATAGCCAAGTAGTCCGAAAATACAGAAAACACACAAAAAGCACCCGAACGCATGGCACGCAAAGCGACGAATGTGATAAAATGAACAAAAGGAACTGTTTTTGGGGCGCTACCTGTGCACAAGCAGGTATAATTTGCTGTCTCGCTCACTCACTTATAAGTGCGAGTAAGATGACAAATTATGTTATATTATATATTTATGAAATGTTTACCAGCCCTCTTACGGATGCTACTTACTTTCGCCGTGTTAATATAATAAAAAATGAGATTTTTTTTATAGAAATTCAAGGCACCGAGTTGTTTGTCGCTATGTAGAGTGAAGAAAGAAAATTACTTAGCTTGACGTTTGCAATGACAGTTTGGCAATTAACTTTATAACATTAGCCAGCACCCGATCTATAGTCGGAAAGCACTAAACGATAATTCTGAAATCGCTTGATTTTTTACGATCGATACAAAAGTGCATTCCATATTAGCAAACACCTGAACGCAAGTATCTGTATTCACCCGACTTAATTCTATAACCAAAACACTGTATTCGTCGATTCCGGAATCCCGGGGTTTTGTTCGATACAAAAGTGCATTCCATAACAGCCAACACCTCAACTTTAGGTAAATATGCATCCGATTATTCGATCACTGATCATCATACATGGGGACACCACGTATTTTTATTATTGAGTTAAGTTAACAGTTAGGTACCTGTACAGATACACTGTACAGTTAGTTTAACTCAATAATAAAAAAAATAACTCCGAAAATTTTTAAAATACCAACATATATACACTTTTCCCAAACGATATTACCACTACAATCGTTGGTTCATTCATGTTATAATAAAAGTTCTACCTACAGGTTTCTGTCAATAGACCCGCTATCTTAAATCACTTAAGCTCAATTTTGTCACAAGAGTCCGTTCTGTGAATCAGAGCGAATCCCGGTAGGAGTCTCCCGACAAAATTGCAAGTGATTCTGGTTTTAGTAATCAAGCGATTTCTTTTCATCCATGCGTATTGTGGCGCTAAAATATCAGAATTTTACCATTAATACCATTATACTTATATACTACATTTAACCCGTTGGCTCAACTCTGCAAATGATAAGTTGCCTTGACACAAGGGACTTTAGAACGACGCTTGATGAATATAAGGTCTATTTTCGCTTCCGAGTACCCGCTACCAAATTTGGTAGCCACCGAGACGAAGGGTTAAAATACGGTACTGCCTTTCCAGTTATCACTCTGATTCGCAACAAATTATTCACTCCGAGCATCGAATTCGAGCGAAACGTAGACAAAATTTCAAGTAGCCAGGACTTAACCTCCTAAGTCCTAACCTTGAAAATAAGAATGGTTTTTAGATTCTTATTTTCCAGGTCAGCACTTGAGAGATTAAGCTAATCATAATTTGTAGTGCTTACGAAAACCGGACCAACCCGGACTTGGCCCCCGTGGTGGAGTAAGGCCTATACCTTCCTCAGGGAAGAGACCCGTGCCCCTCGGTGGGGACATACTGGGTAGATGATGCTTACGAAAAAGTACGTTTAGAAACTTACCCTGAACATTCAACAACGGATTGTACCGGAGAGGTCCCACGTAGAATACCAGGCTATTGCTGCTGTGTGACGTCACAGTCAGGGTCACGCGGCCTTCGTAGCAGGCTGGCGGGGAGGGGTACATGGCCCAGCCGTCTCCATGGAAACCGATGGCGGTCTGCTCGCAGCGAGGGCCCGAGAGACCCTCAGGACACTCGCATTTGTCCGCAAAAGGCGTGCCTGTGGGATAGACAATTTTGTTAAAGGTCCAAAAGAGAGGCTAAATGGGGGGTCCCCAAAAAGTCTCGAACGAGGTTTAAACGAATCTGTCTGACGACCTCTGTGGCGCAGCGGTTAGCGCATCTGCATACCTTGCGAGAGGTTCCTGGTTCGAACCCAGGCTGGGGACAAAAAAACCCCAGGTCTCGTATGTTTACATGTTTGTGATGTCGCTGTTTCTGGTTCCCACGACACAGGGTATCCTAGTGTGGGGTCAGAAGCAATTTATGATGAGCCTGTATATAAATGTTTATGTTGAAATTTTAACCTCTGCAAATAGGACATCTATTCAGACCACCCATATTTAGCTTGAGAAAAGTATTTTCATTAGTAAGCTCAAGCAATTGGGTAGTTGACAAAATGTCAAATAATTTTTCCGATAGTGATGAAGCACTTAAAGCACTTTTTTTTTTCAAAAAACCAACTGCTGCTTCTTAATATGAGTCAATCGACATTACAATGTACTTAGGAACTAACTGTCATATCCATGCATTGTAGTTTTATGAAATAGGTCCCAGCGCAACTGGAGCAAAATGTTAAGCAGTCCTAAATTCATTTCACAATTCGGTAGTTGAAATGACATCTCATCCAATTTCTTGTATGTAAGTAGGTATGGGCCAAAATGGCGCCGCTCTGCAGAGGTTAATTCACTCAGCCGACTCACCTCCGTTGAGACACTCTAGAGGCTCAGAGACCTCACAGGTGCACTCGGACTCCACTCTGGCGCTGACGCCGACGAAGCTGCTTGTGTTCGTGTAGACGGACAAAGGGACGTTGTTCTTTATCAATACGTTCCGGCACGAGTCGTCGCATTGTTCCTTCTCTAGGAGACACTCGTCGATCTTTATCATGTAGATCTTGGCCCCTAGTTCGTCTTCGAGCTGGGGAGAAGGTGAGGAGTCAGTGGAACGATTTGGAAGTGTTCGGTTTTTAAATATAATGAATCACCGGTGGTTTGTTTTGTTATTCTTTTATTTTGTCCTTGTCTGGTTACCATATACAGGGTTTCTTAGTGTGATACTATGACAATGAGATGGTGCTGTGAGGCTGTTACAATACTGCCTAAATATACGACTAACCGAATATACCTACTGGTCCTACTTCTTTCAGAATCACGCCTGCCAACCGCGGATCGGCGATTTCTAACGATGACATGTTAGAAGTCGCCGATCCGCGAAACGCTGTTGTGTAATGATAGAGATACAGATAGAGATAGAGGTAGAAATAATATATAGATAGAGGTAGATAATTATTTAGATAGAGGTCTACCTCTAGGTAGAGGTAGAGGTGGAGGTAGAGAACACTTTATTGTACATAAAAAAGGAAATTACAAAGATGAACAGATGATTATGATGTGTGATGATCAATCGGATCATCGCACAATAATATTTGTCAATCTTCCATCGCTCGAGATCGATAACCCTTTCATAGCGATCTCTTTATACAATAGTTCTCGCGAAACAGGTTCGCTTAGTGGAACGAACATCAGTAACCAATTATTTGTAGTTAGTCACAATCTTTTTCCTACATAACCGCTTTAAGTTAAGTCCTTTCATGTCATTAGTGCATAAGTTTTTTTGGAAATAAATTATTTCCTTTCATTTGATTTGATCACATACCAAATTAAGGAAATCATAAATGCATTTCGTGATGCTTATTTAACAAAGAAAAGCGGAACTTAACAGTTCTCAAAGCTGTTCTTCCTGTGCGCTGACAATATTCAACTCATTTGAAAGTTATTATCTCATCAAAAGTTGTTCAGATAGCAGTGATGACACAGTGCGCCAAGGCGTTTTAAAATTCTTTGAAACTCTCCAAAGTGGCCAGAATATATTCACAGCCCTAGCTATGGTGCCTAGAAAATATGTCAGACAGATAAAAACGCAAATAATAGTTGATTTTTAGTCACATTATATTGAGCTTCACATGGATATAACTGACAAAATAGATATGACGTCAATATGTCGAATTCTGGTTTTAACACAGTAGTTATCACATACATTTTTAAATTTTTTACGTGTACCTATCTAATAATGGGTGACAAAATACAGTAATTTAGTCTCATCGAACAGTGGATAGTGAAATTCTTCGTTTGTTCACTAAGCCTTCTATCGTCAGTCTATCAATATCTAATGTCAAAGAGGTTCAACAACAGCATGTTTAGTAACTATTTCTATTAAGATTTTCTTGCCTATACAGAACCATTTTTTTTTAAATAAGGCAATGAAATAAAGTAGAAAAATATTTCTTACGTTGTCCACCAATGTGTTGATGAAGCTTGTTCTTTATAAATAAACTAAAACCAAGCCTGTAGCACTCCGCGTGTAGATATCGAACGCGTAAGTACATGCGGCGGCCACTCCAGAGTGGCTGATAAGTAGGAACTCACGCAGGAGCGAGCAGTGACGCCCGCGCCAGTTACGCGGTAGAAAGAGAGGCAACATGTAGGTGAATATAACTGTAGCTTTTTTAGCGCCGTGCGATCTGAATTGCACCTATACCATATTCATTTGGGTCTTAGTCAAAATGTAAACAACATTTCAGTACCCTTTTTACTATTTTCATTGTCAAAAAATGTTATTTCGGTTTCTACACTAATTTTTAAAGTAAATTAGATGTTATCTAATCTATTTTACTTATTTCTTAGTCTAAAAATCGAAATAAAATTTTCTTGTCAATGAAAATAGTCTAAAGAGTACTGGAATGTTGTTTACATTTTGTCTAAGACCCAAATGAATATGGTATAATTGTACCATTCGTACTGCTAGAGTCCATTTTTCTTTAATTGATTTTGCGGAGTGAATCTTCTGTACCTGTACTATTATGTATTCTGTGCTAAAACATACAGCGTCAGTGACAACCAACCTTTTCCTGGATCCCAGCAGCCATACTGTCCAGTTTCTCCGGCGAGTAGTACGGCGAGCCGTGAGCGGAGAACCGGACGTCCAAGAAGGCGTCTTTCACCGTCGGTTTATTGAATACCGTGAAGACGTCCACGTTTTCCAACGAAGTGTTGTACAGCTTCGCCAGCCGGCGGTGGAGCTTGTCCTTTTTGCTGGAGCCCTGAGGACACATTTGGTACAGTCTATTAGCTTTTAGAACATACCTCGGCTACTATCGGATAAACCGATTATAATTCAATAAGGTAAGGTTTATTTTGTATTGTTATTTATAACTTTACATAACTTTTCAAAATAGTGAAGAAAAGTTTTATACAGAGCAGGAAGTAGTATTACACTCGTGTGCTTTCGGCGAAAACCGAAGCCTACTCTAGAGCCCGAGGTATATTCTAAAAGCTAACAGACTGTATTTAGTTATTGGAGGTTATTAAGGAAGATAGATAAAACCCTGGACTCAGCCTACATCCCTGGGAAACAAGCGTCAGGCTGTCTAAAGACAGCTCTCGCCATCTAGTGACTTTATAAGGTAATGTTATGACAGTGCCATCAATGTCAAGCTAGCGCATTGATTTATATCGATTTTAACAGATGGCGCTGTTACCGATCTTAATCTGCTTTGTCTATTGGTTGTTACCTCTCTTTTGTAAAAAAATTATGGCTGACGAACACGTGTAAACGAAATAAAACTTTATATAAAATTAAATCTACATCTTCCTGATTTCTGAAGAGCTTTCGTCAACAGAGGCTTAATATACCAATAGAATTTTAGCATACTTTTCTTAGATCTAAGACGAATAGTACGCTAAGTGAATTGTCTTATCGCTTAGAACAATCACTTCCAGACAAATTTTAGAAGAAGATGGTCAACATCTTTATCCTGAAGAACATAGTCGGTTGATATTTACATCAATAGATGACTAAATAGCTGTTCATATAGAAGTCTGCATACGTCGAGACTTCACATACATACAGAGGCATGCGCACGCCAGATTTGTACATTTACTTTATTAAACATAACATTTGGCATCTTTAAAGTAAATTTTGACCACTTGAAGTTTTTTTGCTCATGAGACATATTTACAAGTTCAAGAGATTACTCACATCACCCTCATCCACAATGAACTCCTCGGCTGTGACGTTGACGAACCGGATGGAACCGGATTTATCCACTGCTTCCTCTGGGATCTCCTTGATGGTGACGTTGACTGTTGCTTCCACCCAGTGGAAAGGCACTTTTGGCTCGTTCTCTTCAGTGACCTGGTGACGGAAAATTGAGGATTAGCATAGCAGCCAAGAAATTGCAGGACTGTCTCTATTTTCCACTCACTATCAGCTTTGAGAGAGATTATGGAAACATTTAAATAGATAGATAACTCTTCACTGCACACCGGTAATTATGAGACCTCCAGTGATTATTAAGCATATAAGCTACCTGTCGTATTTTATGAGTTATTTGAGTAGTTATGACAACAAAACGAATAAATGCGGAGGAACCGAGGAACGCATTTCTCGCTTTTATTTTTTCAAACTTTCTTTTTAAATTGGCTCGCGCGTGGATTCTTTATCATGCAGCCAGTTACTTGTTCATAAAATTTTCGTGATTGATCTCTTTGTTGTTTGGAACTTTTACTTGAAATATCCACATTCCAAATTCAAATCACTTTTTTATCCCTAAGGATCTGAGAGCTATTTTGTTCCTTGTTTACGAGGACAAAACGAACTTTTTTTGAAACAATAAGAAAAAAAATGAATGGTCATATTTTTGCACAAATCCAATCAAAAATACAGGATCAAAAATATCATAATCAGGCTAAATTGCCTTCGTTTAATCGTGATTTTAGTGTCCGAATATGGCAATTGTAAAAGGTGATCTAACTTAGCCCAAATGTTATTGATTCAGACACGACTGAGGGTGACACGTCCCGATTAATAATTCAAGCTTGGCACGATTAATTTTAGCCGCTATGATTGATGCCTGAAAATAAGATATTTTTTTTCGGGAAAAATCTTCGGGTCTCACGGCAATGTGCTATTTTAAGAAACTATTTTTCGAGGACCTCTAATTAGGTTTCTATCAGTAAATTATATTGCATCATCATCATTCAAAGGCAAAGAAATTACAAACATCGGAAAATACTCAGATGTCGAGCCCATCTGTACGGCAAAAATTTGTAAATGTACGCCGGTCCTCCGGGAGAATCGAACCGACGACCTCAGTTGTATTGTTGTTGTTATACTTTATTGCACAATAAAAAAACATAATACTATAAGTTGTATGCCCACAGAGTCAGCCACAGTCATTTCGTAGCCTACTCACATTGAACCTCAGCAAATAGGTCCCGTTCGGCGTCCCCTCCTTCATGGTGATCATCCCGTTGTCCCGGTGCACGTCGAAGTAGGGGCTCCGCTGTTCGTAGGAGGGCAGCCACATGAACCTCTTGTCGGGGAGGTCCCAGTCGTCTGGATCTTTCACGTACACGCGCCCGATCTCCGTGTCTGGCGCCTCGCCCTGTAAAAGTTTGGTTCGAATCAGTATCAGAAGTGGGATAATACTTGAGAAGATTCCTCTGCAAAACATGAAAAATTTTAAAGAAATAAACTTTGTTAGATACCTATAATAGTTATTATTATTATTAAATTCTTTATTGCACAAAACACATGTCTGGTACACAGGCGTACTTAATGCTAAATAGCATTTTCTACCAGTCAACCTTTGGTTGAGAAGATTCCTCTGAAAACTTGGAAAATTGTACAACAACAAATTTCGTTGTGATAAAGTTCAGCTCAGCTCATAAATCAAAAGTTGTTGTAAATGACAAGCTAACTTTATAGTTAACTTATAAGCTTTCACTACAAAACATTTTGATATTTAATACACTTAGACGGTTGGTCCTAAGTCTTAGCTATAACTCAGCGAGCCCTAGGTATAAGCTATGCAATGTTTATAGGGGTGTAAGTAAACGACAGATTAGCACGAAAGTCTTTTCTTGGCGTATCGATGTTCTTTGCAAGACACCATTGAAAAGATTGTACAGCTATTGCTTTGTAGACTACCAAATACAGACAAATATTAACTATTGTCACGGTAAATTAATCCGGAATAAATGTAACCTCCTCAGTTCTGACCTTGAAAATAACAATGATTTTCGATTGTTATATTCAAGGTCAGGTAGAATCTGTAGAATTTTTGGTGAGCCCATCGGCTCACGATCACGGCCCGGCATAGCAGACGATCTCATCCAAGTGGCAGGAAGACGCTGGATGCAAGCCGCTTCCAACCGGTCTTTTTGGAAATCCATGGAGGAGGCATTTGCCCAGCAGTGGACTTGATAGATGGATGATGATGATCGGCTCACCATAACAATGGTTTTTAATAGTTCTTTTCAAGGTTAAAAAGCTCCCGATGCAAACTTTTGCACTACACATTATTAGTGTTAAGAATCGCTCGAATCGCTCGTAGCTTGGGCTACCTGAGTGATCTTAAACGATCACTAATGTTAAGCAACATACGGCGCGTTCAGTCCATGGATGGGTCACCATCTATGACTAACGCTAGTGGCATTTTTCCGAGCGGTTCCGTGCTTCGCAAGGCACGTTAAGCAGTTGGTGCCGGCTGCCGTCGATAGATGGCAGTCGTTAAGCCAAGTCAGAGGCCCAAGGGTGGCTCCACCAATCCGGACTTGGCCCCCGTGGTGGAGTATGGCCTATACCTTCCTCAGGGAAGAGACCCGTGCCCCTTGGTGGGGACATAATGGATTGATGATGATTATTAGTGTAATGCTTAAGAAAGTTTTAGTTTAAAATTTGTCTTTGTTGAGTCACTGTCATCGTCAGCCCAACTCTCAACAGTAGTACAGCAAAGGCCTATATCAAGCGATATTTTGTTTTTCCCCATCACGACATCTTTTGCAGCCTCTCGTCATTAACATCCGCGGGTTCTTTGACAACTTGATCACAAGATATGTCATCTTCATTATCATCACTGACATCATCTATTGAAAAAAATATATGTGACTCTACAATCTGACCCTAGAGCCAAGACTTCTGCGTTTCCCTTTTTTGGAACGTTACTTAGAGAATCAGGGCACGGGGTAGTAAAAAGTACCTCCTTAGTAATCCCTGTTTATACCCGCGTGCGCGCCGCACTAAATCCCGCTTTCATTAAGGCCAAATTAACATTTTAACTACCACATATTACTATAAAACTCCGGATTACGGCGGCCGAATATTAACCCCAGAGCAACATTATTGTTAGTGGCGGTTGGATGTGAGCGTCAGTGTTTAAGCACATGTGGTTTGCTGATGCCGGGGTAAGCAGACTGACGGGTAGCAGGTTCTAGGTTTTAACCCCTCGAACCCTGAAGACCCACCGGCGGGTCGGTCTTGCAACGGCACTTTGAATCAAATTTTGAAGGTGATACAAACCACAGTTGTATAAGCATGTATTATTCTTTGAAAACTATGATAAATTTCTTATATTACTCTGTGAATAACTAACTTAGCTGTGAATAAAAAAAGTTCTAGGCCTGAGGAGTTTATAGTTTTACAATTTGAAATTTTGATATTTCTGCTGGCCAAAAATAAAACTAGAAAAAATGCAGAATGCGTAACGTAAATACTAGAAACACACCAATTAGAGTTCTAAAATTTTAAGCCAACTAATTGTTCCATAAGTCCTTTCTCAAATTGTTATTTTTCTAAATAAATATATCAAGCTTCTAGTTTCACCATCTCCACATATGCAGCCAAGATGAATCATTGTCCTTCATCGAAGAATGTCTTCCTGATTAAATCAAACAGTTTTATATAAAAATAAAAAAAATAAAAATAAATAAACTCACGCCCGTTATCCCCGAAGGGGTAGGCAGAGGCACCAGTCTCTAGAAATGGACCCACGTTTTGCCGAGTTTATTAGGTCCCAAACGTGACAAGTGGCAAGCCTGTCGCCGTTATCCGGGCACAATTTATCAGCGAATGGTGTTGCTGTACAAACAAATGTACGTAACTAAAAGTCATTGGTACATGCGTGGTTCGAACCCAGACCCTCATGAGTTTTATATAATCTAATGAAAATAGCGCTACCACGCAGAAAAGCCGTGAAACCATTTTTTTTTTAATATAAATATTTTTTTTAATATAATTTATAGTAAAATCGAAATTTGAAGATCTGACGGGTTTAAAAACTGGCGTATACTTTATAAATAAGAAGTCGAGTATTATGACCTTTTATAAATAGAAACTAGACAAATTTTCAATAGAAAAAAAGATAAGATTGAAGAGAAGATTGTGGTATGTATTACACAATGTGTGGGTAACACATAATGCAAAACTGAAATAAATAAATGGCAAAACATGTTTGTTGGTTTGTGCTCATTTAGCGTAGCAACGTGTTATTTATCACAGATATAGTTTATGACCGGAGACAGCCAGGCTGCTTTTTATGTGAATTACATGAACAGAGTCGCGGGCATAACAGTATGCTAATATTTCAAAGTTTTCTTTCTTTTCAAATAAAAACATTGTTATTTAATATCTATGATGGCTTGTTAAATCTATAAACGGTTTGTCTATTAGTCTTACTTGATATTGTGACAAGATTATAGGCAACTGAATGACGACCTCTGTGGCGTAGCGGTTAGCGCATCTGCTTACCATGCGAGAGGTCTCGGGTTCGATCCCCGGCTGGGGAGAAAGAAAAAAACTCCAGGTCTTGGATTTTTACATGTTTGTGACGTCGCTGTTTCTGGTTTCCACGACACAGGGTATCCTAGTGTGGGGCCAGAAGCAATGTATGTGCCTGTATGTAAATGTTTATGTTTATGAATGAAAACTCGGAACTTTACCAAATCAAACTCATTGCCCTTTACAAATTACTTCGCAAACTGTTGTTGCGATATCGTAACCTTTAATAAAGGTTCAACATCCCCTTTCTTAAGTTATTTTTAAGATAAACTTTTTAGTCGCTCTATAACTGAATGCTACTTGTTACGTTTAGCCACAAATGCGTTAGGATGCTCTCTCCTATACTAACCAGAGCACAATAATGTAAAACACCCATTAGGATATTTGTGAAACAAATAGAAATAAACTTAAATAACTCTATTCCCTGCTCTGAGCGGTGATAGCCCAGTGGGTAAAACAATGGACTTGGAAGCGGGAGAGCCAGGTTCGATTCCCAGTGTGTACATGCACCTAAGACTTTGTTTTCAAAGTTACTTACATCTGCGAATTTGTAGTAGCAATACCCCACGCTATCATCATCAACCCACTATGTCTCCACCGAGGGGCACGGGTCTCTTCCCTGAGGAAGGTATAGGCCATATTCCACCACGAGGGCCAAGCCCGGATCGGTGGAGGCTTGTAAGACTAGTGGCTGGTCTTACTGTCAGAAGTTTTCAACCCGCCCTAAGGCCTCTGGATTGGCTCAACGACTGCCATCTATCGACGAAGCACGGAACCGCTCAAAAAATTTCAATAGCGTTAGTCATAGAACGGTCACCCATCCATGCACTGAATGCGCCCTATGTTGCTTAACCTTCGTGATCGTTTAAGATCACTCAGGCCGGGGCTACGAGCGACACGCTAACTGTGAAGGAAAACACAGTGCGGAAACCTGTGTTTGAGCTATTCAGATACCTCAGTGCGTACCCCTATAGGCTGCTTAACTGTTCCTAATGCAATTAATCTCGTTCAGTTCAGTGTAGGATCCTGCCCTTGTTGAACGATTACGTGCTGCCATAATTGTTAAATTCCCGAACATGAAAAACAAACTAATATCAACTAGTTGGGGTCTACGAATATGATATTTTTCGCAGCATTTTTTCGGCTGAGTTACGTTTTATTACCTCCGCAACTTACCGTCTAACTTTCCGCGGAAAATTGGAAAAAAAATTGGATAAGCGCTTTTGATTGACGGTGGAAAAATAGAGACGGACGAAAAAAGACCAGGCTAATGTTAATGAGGCATTTTTGCGAACCGCTACAGTAGAAGTTGGCAAAGAAACATGAGAAACATTGTATGTCTTAGCATAATAACGTTTGATGTGGGGGATCAGTAACGGTTGAGAAGTCGGGAAATTGGATGAACTCAAGGAAGGATTGACAATGAAAAGAATTGGTTCTATCATTTGGCAAAAATATTACGTAAGATAAGCAAGCAAGAATTGCTCGTAGCCCCGACTGCCTGAGTGATCTTTGTTAAGCAACATAGGGTGCGTTCAGTGCATGGATGGGTGACCGGTCTATGACTAACGCTAGTGGCATATTTCCGAGCGGTTCCGTGCTTCGCAAGGTACGCTAAGCAGTTGATGCCGGCTGCCGTCGATAGATGGCAGTCGTTAAGCCAAGTCACAGACCTTAAGGCGGCTTGAAAAGTACTTACAGTAAGACCAGCCACTTGTCTTACAAGCCTCCACCAACCCGGACTTGGACCCCATGGTGGAGTATGGCCTATACCTTCTTCAGGGAAGAGACCCGTGCCCCTCGGTGGGGACACCATAGGTTGATGGTGAAGTAAGTATGAAGCAAGCAATTGGTAAAATATGCATCTCAGTTCAATAAATAAATTATTTATCTATCTATCTTAACACATCAAACGTGTCTAAGTATTTAATTACAAGGGCAAGAAGTGTCCAAAGTCTGATTCCTAACATTGTCGCAGTCTCGAAGGATTTGCTTGTCAGAACATAATATACGCTACCCCGAGATTGTAAACAAAAGAGTAAGTTCCTTATCAATCTATACTCCGATTTTTTATTCCATAGAATTCTGACATTTCATAAGTGTTGCTACTGAAAAAGTTCTCCACCGAAAAAGGGACAAATTTGACCCATTTGAGGGCAATACAAAATAAAATGCTACGTATTTTTTATGTTATACCTACTTAAAGGTTAATCTAAATATTTACTTACTCAAGTGACCTAATACAAAAATAACAAATATTTCAATATCACGAAAAATATATCGAATTAACTTTAATTACTTTATTTTATTCTTTAGCTGGCATCACTGCCTACGAATTCAAGGTTTCGTAAACCTTTTTAGAAAAGTGAAGTATGTCGCTGTTAGCTCTCTTAATAATTCATGTCAGCGAGGATGATGACGATGATGATGATGATAGTGATGGTAGTATTAATGATGATTAGATATTTTAACAAAAATATGTTTTCTTTACTTGTACTTTTTTACTGTTTGTGTGGTAAAAAGGGACACAATTGTCACTCTCCTTATGGTTACGCCTGATTGGCAATTGGCACGGGCTGTTGGTTGCGATCACATTGTGAACATCGAGAGGGGCTCGTGGAGGCTTAGGAGTGGATGCAAACTTTGGTTTCTTCCTTCGTGGATTCCGCGGGTCTATCCAGCCAGCACTTGCGCTGGACTCCTGGCCGAAAACCAACTAAATTTGAAGTGACAGTGACAATCAAATTCATTACAGACGTTTTTTGGGAATTGAACACGAAAGTCACATTCAGTTTTTCCGCCTCATTTATCCAAGATATTCTACGCTGTGCAACACCCTTTTGGACTACCAGAGGCCAGGACCATCCGGCGCCCACCTACGCTGCCGCGATCGTCCTTCGTCGTCCGCGGGGCGTTAAACCAAGGTACGTCCCTCCCGGTTTTCCAACGAGCACCTTCCTGGTGTTGCCAATTTGGTCGCAAATACAGTCCACCCAATTGCCGCTCTCGCCACACCACCTTAAATTTTCTTTTAATTTGGAGCTCCACACTTTATAAAATGGATACATTCACTAACAAATTAAATGTGTAGACTCAGATGTTCACAGTCGTATTGAAATTGAAAAATGTGCCCGGCCAAAAAAGGTTTCTAATCTCTGACATGTCAAAAAATGATAACTGTCAGAATTCTAACGAATTAAAAACCAGACTTTACTATAATTTGGTAAAGCAAAACTCAACAAAAAGAAATTATAACCATCCAGCATAATTTCCAAAAAAAAATAACAAAATTACGGCCATCTGCAACGTCCAAACTTAATAAACTGAGGAAACTGAGCGAACAGGAAAAATACTAATTTTAATAAAAAATACCGACGGAAAAACAAGTGAACCACAGTTTAAAAACAGAACTATTTATTTTCTTTGTAGGTATACCATGATGAGGAAGTATTAGAAAACTACGTGTGAAAGGGTTAGAAGTATTAAAGTATTGTTTGTTATGTTTTTTATTTCAGCTATCCGGCTATTAGCGACGAATCCAACAAATGGAAGATCATAACAATCGGTCATGCCGTTCTTGAGATATAGCGAGGAGTCATCGATTATGTTGTTCCAGACTCTTTTATATATTTATAACGGCTGACCCGGCAAACATTGTTTTGCCATCTTAATTAGCCTATGACCTATTCTCAGACCTACAATATTATATACAAAAACAACATAACAAAAATCGGTGAAGCCCTTACGGATGAGTCGTATAACAAACACTGTAATACGAGATATAGAAAAAAAAAACTCCAGGTCTTGAATGTTTACATGTTTGTGACGTCGCTGTTTCTGGTTCCCACGACACAGGGTATCCTAGTGTGGGGCCAGAAGCAATGTATGTGCCTGTATGTAAATGTTATGTTATGTTATAATATAGATTTCCCATTCAAAATACAGATTTTTTAGTAAGCGTGGCTGTTTAATTGATACCAGAGAAAGAACGAAAGACAGACAAACAGACAGAGAGATTATAACTTCAAACTTATACCACCCCTTTTGTTCTTGGAGGGTTAAAAGGAAGACTGAAAAAATAACAAAACCGACCCAGAAGACATTTTAAATCAGTAAAGATTCCACGGTTTTTTAATGGTATTAAAATACTTTTCAGGCATGCCTGTATTATCCGTGATAAATCATAATAATTGATAATATTATTATCACAAAGCCAACCGAAGTTACAAGTAAGTAGGTCCTCAAATTTACATCATGTAGGTACAACACAAAACCTGATAGTGTTTCTTCAGTAACAATAAATTAAACCACTTCCTAAAAGCAAGAGTTTATTTTATTCCATACATATTGACATCGTATCCAAATTGTATAAAAATTATATTATCCCGTTCTCAAATAAAAATGAGAATAATGTATCGGTCTCATTTACAAAAACACGATCCTTCTAGAACACTCCTCAAAGGCAGTTTAAATAATCTGTGGTTACATTTTTTCTTTTACCACAGACTAGCCTTTGATGAGTGTTCTCTGTTGTATCGTCTTTTTTTTAATACGAACATACACTTTATCTTACTGGAAGAGGTTCTGTTTACTGCATTTTTTTTCTAATCAGAAAAAGTTTAACTATCGATACTGTAGAAACTTTTTTTCCAGTTTTGAGTCGTTTCAGTAAAACGCTGTGAAGGAACAAGAATAAACGCAAAGTTGTACTTACGTAATAGCGCCAACTGTATATCTCATCGTAGCGCAATTCCATCTTTGGGCAAGCATTTAGGAGGGAAAAATAGAAAAGTTATTTACAATCTTATTGCTAGTCACATTAAGACGGATGTAGCATGATGAACGAAATTATGGATGAAACTTGAAATAAATTGATAATTTCTGTCACCTGATGGACACTATCATTTTAAGCTTTAATATAATATCTCGCAGGTCGATTTTGTAAGTAGGTACAATTCTCATAAGGTGCTAAGCAGTAGACCTAAAGCTTGGTGCAGAAGTGTGGGCAGGCAACGGACGAGATTAAGTTGAAATTAAATCTGACATTAACTTTATTCCGGATATACTTACTTGACCGACAAAAAATAAAGTACCTAAGTGTATCCGGTGAACCGCTCGTAGCCTGGGCTGCCTGAGTGATCTTAAACGATCACTAAGGTTAAGCAACATACGGCGCGTTCAGTCCATGGATGGGTCACCGTCTAAGACTAACGCTAGAGGCATTTTTCCGAGCGGTTCCGTGCCCCGCAAGGCACGTTAAGCAGTTGGTGCCGGCTGCCGTCGATAGATAGCAGTCGTTAAGCCAAGTCAGAGGCCTTAGGGCGGCTTGAAAACTTCTGACAGTAAGACCAGCCACTAGTCTTACAAGCCTCCACCAACCCGGACTTGGCCCCCGTGGTGGAGTATGGCCTATACCTTCCTCAGGGAAGAGACCCGTGCCCCTCGGTGGGGACATGATGGGTTGATGATGAAGTGTATCCGGAATAATGTTAATCATGTGTAGTGTTTACGAAAGTTTTCAATCAGAAAAATGGGAGTTGTCTGATTTAGCCAAGGACTTTATATTACTAACAGGACTGATTACTCTTAAAATTTATATTTACGAAAATGAGCCCTAAGTCAACGTTTTAAATGTATCTAATCTCTCAAAGTATTCATCCGATAAAAAAAAATCCTTCACCAGTATTTAGAATACACCTCCAGGGTGTAAGGACACTATCCTATCATCAACCCATTATGTCCCCACCGAGGGGCACGGGTCTCTTCCCTGAGGAAGGTATAGGCCATACTCCACCACGGGGGCCAAGTCCAGATTGATTTGATTTTTAAAGTTCTTTATTTAACATAATTCTTTTAACAATGCTTAAAACCTAGTGTACATTTTATCCTAGGCAAAAGCGAGCCTCATTTGGCAGGTTTATCAGGCTAAGTAGGTGAGCCTATTATAAACATTAATGCATGAAACTTACATATTATTTTTTATACATATTCTTATGCTCACGTCACTATTTATATGAACATTACAACAAAAGGTTATGCGCACTTTGTAGCAATGCACATTTATGATATACCAAATTGGGTACGTATAATTATTTAATTATATTTGAGTTTATGTTCCAGAGGACTGCATCATGTGATACTGTCCTCTGGAACATAAAAATACACCTATCAGATCGCCTCCCAAGTGCCACTTAAGTAGTTATCTAAACAGAATTTTCTTGTTTCGGTATGTTGAAGGCTTTTCAAGTCCAACGCAACCAAATTTACACTTATCAAGCGGCACAAGGAGTCCCTGGCTATATTAGTCGAACATACTGCACTTTTAACAAACATTGAGGGTAGGTAACAAGAATGCGTTGCTGCCGGCAACAGGCAAGCAGACTGAGCACCCGGGTAGTGAGCGCGGTACGATGCGAGCGGCGAATGACGCAAGCCGGATCGTAGGCATATTAGTTGCTAGGCGTATGCGACTCAAGCGCGTAGTGATGGGGTAACTTTACAATATATTTGTATCGATGTTTAATACCGCAAGGTCGTGTATTACCTATGCCTGCAATCAAGTTATTTGGGTGGCTACTATTATTACTTGTTAAATAAAATTTCTTAGTTAATTTTAAAATAAATTCAAATAGCTTAGGAAGTTTAATGAAGTCATGTAATTTGGATAGGTTTGTTCGAAACGGTGTGTTAAATGCGATTTTAAGAGCTCTGTTTTGAATAACTTGTAGTTTGTTATGATTCGTTTTTGAAGTACTACTCCAAACAGGACAACCATAGGTTATACATGGCCTTATGAGTGTGGTATAAATTTTTAATTTAGTACTACTACTTAATATTGCTCGCCGATTTAGTAGGGGACTTAGGGCCTTAAAAGCGTTAATTCCTTTGAGTCTAGTTTGTGTTACATGCTCATTCCAGGTGAGCTTCTTATCAAAGTGAAGGCCAAGATATTTAACAGACTTACTCCATTTAACGGAGTGACCATCAATTATTAGCCTCCTTGATGGTAAGCGACGTTTACGAGTAAAAATTATTGCTTCGGTTTTAGTAGTGTTAAGTTTGAGCTTCCACTCTGTAAGGTACTTTGTTAACCTATTAATGGCCAGTTGTAACCGTTCAATTATGAGGTCGGTATCATTAGAGGATGTAAAACAAGCCGTGTCATCCGCAAAGCACGCTAAACTAGTCCGTGTTTGTATAGGAATGTCGTTAAGGTAGATCAGAAAAAGATGCGGTCCCAATATGGAACCCTGTGGAACACCTGCGGGCACAGTACGAGGAGAGGATGAGTTTTCGCCTATGTAAACCTTAAACATTCTGTCTGATAGGTAACAGTCGATAATGTTGATCAAAGCTGGAGGAAAATTATTATTAATTAGTTTGTGGATAAGGCCCTTGTGCCAAACCGAGTCGAAGGCTTTTTCAATATCCAACAGAAACATTCCTGTGGAATGGCCGATATTGAGATTGTGAGCAACGTTTTCGGCAACTCTAGCTAGCTGTTGGACAGTTGAATGTGCACTGCGAAAGCCGAATTGTTCATTTATTAGGAGGTTTTTGGTAACATTCGATAGTCGTGAATTTATGAGCTTTTCAAATAGCTTTCCTAAACACGGTAATAGACTAATAGGTCGGTAGTTTATGGGGATAGACTCATTTTTAACAGGCTTTTTAATAGCTATCACTTTTGCCACCTTCCATGCAGACGGAAAATACGCCAATGCGAAGCAACAATTAAATATTTTAGTTAATAGGACTATAATTTTTTGTGGAATATTTTTTATCAGGCAGTTAGCAATTTGGTCATATCCCGGAGCTTAACGTAACTTTAGTTTGCGAATGTGCTTATGCACTTCACTTGGATGGACCAGTTGAAAAGAAAGATCGTGCTCGCATGACTGGAATTTGGCTAGTGATTCGTGGACCATATGGTCGGTATTTTCACACGGCCAGTCCGCCGTGAGGCACATGTTCTGTTGAAAGGCTGCAGCAAGTTCCTCGCACTGTTCCTTGGGGGTAACCACAGTGGCGCCATTACTACCTATAAGAGGTGGTATTATGGTGGTGTTAGAGGAACATTTTATGCTCTTAGCTAACCGCCACAGGTCTGTACCAGGATTGTCAACTTTTTGTAGTTTATCCCTCCACTTTTTATCATTATGTTGTTTAATGCCCTGTTTTATGTTCTTGTTGAGAAAATTTATTTGAGTGTGTAGGATTTGGCGCAAATTAAGATTTTGTTCTAGTTGGGCTTGTCTACGTAGTCTATTTCTAAATGTTATTAATCTACGGATTTTACGTGGTAGTGGCGTAGGAGAGTGTTTGACAGTTATCAATGGTACAGTCGCGTCTCTAGCTTGCTCTATGCTGTAGGTGAGATTAGCAATGCAATCATCTATTTCTTCTCTTGTTTTAAATACAAGCGAAGAGAGTGTTACGTTTTCGTTCAGACAATTGCGGTAATCGGGCCAGTTGGCTTTTGTGTAGTTATAACGGGTAATAACTTTGCGTTCACAAACAACCGAAATCCGAAAAGACACCGGTAGGTGGTTAGATGACAGTGCTGGGATGGTACGTATGGCTTCAATGCTATTTGTATTTTTAGCTAGGACGAGATCAGGCAAGGAAGGGCACATATTGCTATGATAGTGTGTTAGAGTGGGATCTGCAGGTGCATGGATAACATAGTCATGATCAAGCATGTGATTAAATAGTTTGGTTCCATGAGGATTTGCATTTCCAGGGTACCAATGCCCGTGTTTGGCATTTAAGTCACCCATAATGATTACCCGACTATCAGTTTCAAGAAGCGTGCTAATATCACTAGTTATAAGATTTAGATTTGGGGACTGATACACAGAAAATATGGTGATATTGTAGTTTATGCAATTTAATTTTATTCCTATTACTTCTAGATTTGTTGTCGTAGGGACAGGGATTAGTGAATGGTTTAAGTCATTTTTGACAAGAATAGCGACACCTTGGCCCCTACCACTACAGTGTTTATCAGATCTGTAACAGTCATAGCCTGGGAAGCGTAATTTAATACGTTTTGTGTAAGTCTTACAAGCCTCCACCAACCCGGACTTGGCCCCCGTGGTGGAGTATGGCCTATACCTTCCTCAGGGAAGAGACCCGTGCCCCTCGGTGGGGACATGATGGGTTGATGATGAAGTGTATCCGGAATAATGTTAATCATGTGTAGTGTTTACGAAAGTTTTCAATCAGAAAAATGGGAGTTGTCTGATTTAGCCAAGGACTTTATATTACTAACAGGACTGATTACTCTTAAAATTTATATTTACGAAAATGAGCCATAAGTCAACGTTTTAAATGTATCTAATCTCTCAAAGTATTCATCCGATAAAAAAAAATCCTTCACCAGTATTTAGAATACACCTCCAGGGTGTAAGGACACTATCATATCATATCCTATCCTTTTTCTGGTTAGCAGCGCACGGGTATCTTAATTTGGGATTAAGACTTGTTAATTATATTAATTTCCTTATTTACATGAATTTGTTAGCTAGGTTGTAGGTTTTTCTTAAAGTTGTCTGTTCGAAATGTTACAATTTACATCATCATCAACCCATTATGTCCCCACCGAGGGGCACGGGTCTCTTCCCTGAGGAAGGTATAGGCCATACTCCACCACGGGGGCCAAGTCCAGATTGGTGGAGGCTTGTAGGACATAGGACACGTCGTATCCCTTGGAAGTGGATGTAAAGAAAATACAATTGCGGTTAGCCGACCACAATTTGACAAGCAAAATTAAACAATAACACATCCACCCGCAGGCTCTTTGTGCAGTCATCGAGAAAATGCAGTTCCAATTAATTGCTAATGAAATAATAAGTAAAACAAATTGTGCTGGGCGGGACAGCCGCTATTCTGTTCAACAATCAACGTTAATATGCGCGCGTCTGGCTAATTGGTGATAAAAGATAAATGCGCCCCAATAGTTCGTTGCTGATGATTCTACATTCATTGTAACTTAATTATCTTCCTATTTTAACTGATTTCAGTAACAGTTTCGCCACGTCGATGTTTGCCGCTTCTGGCCGAAGTGGGATTAAAAACATTGGGTGGGTAAAATGTGCAGTTTTAGTAAATAAAATATAAGTGAATCGAATGCGACTGCTTTATTTAGTTTCCAGTTTTTGAAGTGGCAGAATTTCGCTTATTTAGTAACTGCGTAACTGTAGAGCTGTCTCGTCAAACTCGCCAGAAAAGAGCGCGACAGAACGTTACTTAAGTATAAAAAGAAAACTCACGCCCGACATCCCCGAGAAGCGATTACTTATATTTACTTAGTGAAAGTGTCTATTCAGAAACCGGCCCCTTTGTCTTTTTTGTGAACACTTTTAAATAGTTTTGTGATTTATGCTCAATTTACTACAGGTGTAAGTTTTCCTAAAACTAAAAAAACATGAGTTTCCGGATCCCTCCCCGCTCCCACGTCACCCCGTACCTATGTGACGCAAATCTGTTAAACATGCAGGCCCGCCGGCAACTGCACCTTGCCACGTTGCTGTTCGGTGTTGTGCGGTATGAAACCCCCTTTTATTTGTTTAGAAAGCTCGCCTGGTCTAGTCAGGCTAGGTACTATAAAGTGAGGGCTATTCTGCCGCTGCACCGAACGGCAGCGTTCCGAGGCAGTTTCAGATTTGCGGCATCTAAGTGCTGGAATGACATTCCCCCTCCTATCCATGCCACTACTAGTAAGTACGCTTTCAAGCGAAAGTTTGGAAGCTATTTGCTGGAAATGCAGAAAACCCATCCCTAATCCAGCACTTATTGTCTATTTACTTGGGTATTTACTTATTTATTGTAATATATTATTGAAATTATTTAAGTACTTGTGATATTAGTTTATATATAGCCTTAGTATACTGTGTATCTTGTTTGTACAACATATTAATGTATTTAAGTACTTATTATTTGTATTATTTGTATATATGTTTTGTGGCATGCATGTATGTATATATATATGTGTTACGTTCCGGGTGCCAAAAAAAAAAAATTATGGTCCCAACTGAAAATCAGTTTTACTGGTGTTGTGCTATCCATAGCACACACCAGTGAAGTATGCTGAGTTGGAGCCCTTTTTTATTGTCACAGGAGCACCTGAGGCGTTTGGAGTTGGGGGTGGCTGGGCACCATACACTACTGTGTGGAGCCCTGCTGCCGTAGATTTAAAAAACGGTTGTTTGTTTTCCTTTGTCTCTATTTTATTTTTCTTGTTTTTTTTACTCTTGTGTATTTTGTCTATTATGTACTTTTGTCTTCATTGTGTTTCTGTGACAATACTAATAAAATCTTTCTTTCTTTCTTCTTTCTTTCTTTTCTTTGAAGGACCCCGAATTTGCCATACAAAGTACTCCTAATCCGAAATTGGTTTTACCTGCAACTCCGGATCAATGATAAGATACCATATAAAGCTAGATAGATAGTTAGATAGAGAACACATTATTGTACATAGAAAAGGAAATTATACAGGTATTACAGGTAGGTATACAGATATTTTCCAACTAAAAGTTTCGTAACTTTCGCCTGAGACGGGCAACCGAGGGCGCGAAAACCGTCTGTCTCTACTCGTACTCGCCAGCGCCATGATCAAGGGCCAGTTTTTGTATTGAGAATTTGACTAAGTAACTACGTAACTGTCGTGCTGTCTCGTCAAATTTCTCAAGAAAGAGCGTGACAGAACGTTATTTAAGTATTTACTTAGTGAAATTCTCAATTCAGAAACGGGCCATAAGGCTGCTTTTGCGTTGAGCATGCTGTCTCGCGTGCACATTTTAAAATTTTTACCCTTTATAAGGCTCTGTACCATATATGGCCACCAAAATTTGAACTTTATTGCAATGACATAGAGTCGAAAACCAATGAAAATTTAAGACTAGCTCTGCCTTATAAATCTGCCTTTGCCTCTGCCTAGCTGTAATGAAATGAGTTACACTTTGATAATGTGGTCTGAGGGTTTGATGCATAATCCAGTTACGGATCTTTAAAACATATTTTTGTTTCCCTATACGTATTTTTTAATAAAGAAAAAGTAAAATTTTACTTTTACATAATTGTCGGATTAGGTGCAGAAATCTAAGATCTAACTAACTGACCGACCATTGAAACCTGAAACACCCGGTGAAACTCACCATCACAATACAACAAAAGGGAAATACCGGAAAGCTTATTAAAGTTGCTACAAAGTATGGCATAGAATCCATAACAAGGCTTTGAAAAGAGTAAACATGTCTAGGTTAACAAAGTAAGAGAATACGCAGCAGGCAGGGAACAACAAAGGTACGGAAGAAACGGAGATGACACAAGGCAAATACTGACATCTTTTAGTTATATGCGAGATTTCGCCCTGTGACGCACTTTGCGAACATATGGGAAGTTTTATGGAAATCCGCTTGCGCATTAATTTTTTGACCTATGGGGAGTGTCATGAAGTCCTTTGTTTTTGCTTATTTGTGAAATATTAATGACGCAACATATAATATGAAAATTTTCTATTTTGTTCTACCTGTATATCACATTAATTTTTGGACAAAGACACAATTTTTTTTAAATTATTATTGTGATAGTATATTTTACGGGCACAACTATTTTGTCTAGAATTGACACGCGTTGGTACTATAATTTAAACATATAAAGATGTTTTATCAATAAACGATGATAAAAGATTTTATAAATATAAAAATAAACTTAAGTTGCAGTAAAGTAAATAAATGAGTATAAGTAGACCGGAAAATGTTTAGCTTGATCTTTAGATCAAGATATTTATATCTTAACACAATAAAGTCAATAATAAAAACAGTAAATTAATAAAAACCCGGAACATTGACCCAGCCGAGAGGTGCCGGGTTCGAACCCCGGCTAAGGACAAAAAAAATCTCAGGTCCTGGATGTTTAGATTTTTTTGATGTCGCTGTTTCTGGTTTCCACGACACAGGGTATCTTAGTATGGGAAGGCAATAGGCAATATGTGCCTGAATGTAAACGTTTATGTTTTAAATGTCACTTTTTAACTAAGGATTATTTTAATGTCGCATTACTCTTATGCTCGGAAAGAAAACGGAAATTGAATAAGCCCTAGAGATACAAAGGGGAAATAATGATGAAATCTCAATGGGCGGCCGAAGATAGTTTACCGGATCAGATTTTGAATGAATATTGAAATAATATTGTATTTCCTTCATTCATTCTCTGATTAGGAAATCCTTTTTGGGTTTCATTGCGGTATAATGAATTGCAAAGATATTTTATCGGGCACGTCTAATCAGTTAACGATTCCAGAGTTATTTACAAAACCTCAAACAGCCTTTAAAAGCAAACAAAAAATTATCAAGTCCACGCATAATGAATCCATACCATTAAACCTAAACTATCAAACCGTACTACCTGAAACCTCGCTGCAAAAACGCTGTCAAAAAAAAACAAAACTATGAAATGAGTGCGCGCAAAAAGGTACCTTATAGTTGTAGACGAAGATGTCACTGTGCCCCGGCAACATGGGGTTGTCGTTCCGGTCACCGATGACCACGTGCAGGATGGAGACGCCAGTCAACCTGGGCCTTCCAGAGTCGGTGATGGCGATGGGAATGAAATACTCCTTGCGTTCCTCGCGGTCGAAAACTACTTGCGTCGAGAGGATGTTGTCTGTGAAAAAAAAAAGTTTTTTTTTTTATATGGCCAGTATTTATTTCAGGGGTGGAGAAAGGCTTAAAAATAAAACTCTACTCACAAGTGGAGTACCTAACGTATTTCTTAATTTCGCTGTAACATACTTTCTTCATCTTTATTTTTTTTGTAATTTGTTCAGTTTTTTTTTTTTTTGCTCTTTTGAACTACAAGCCAGTGTGCTCTGGGCGGACAATGGCCGGTTTTACATTGCACGGCAATCGTACTTACACTTCAGGGTGAGATTTATGATTTCATACATTTACTAAGGCTTAGGCTGTGGTGCGAATGTTAATACTTCGTACCTTCGAACGTTGTATGAATGTTATTACTTCGTAAAGCTCGAAGTATTTTTTCACGGTGCCCGAGAAGTTGTTCGAGAGATATTTGGATGAAAATAATTATGTGATTATTATTATTATTATTAAAACCTGTGTAATCTCCTTTTTTATGTATATTAAAGTGTTCTCTATCTATCGATGTGTCAATCTAAGATAACAAAGACAATGTTCAAATTCCAGCCGTTAAGAACCTAACTTTCAGACTTCAGTTCAGAGTCAGACTATTGAAAAGCAAAGACTTTTCGTTTAAATAAAAAAAAATTTATATAAAACTATCTCTTGCCACGGTCTTTGTTGTCGATCTCCCACAAAACGGCTTTACCGATTATTATAATAATTTTTAAGGTGCCATACTGCGGTATGCAAATTATAAAAATTAAGCAAAATTAAAGTTTCCAACCCTTATAGTTTAAGCCCTGCGTTGTCAGTCAGTCAGTCAGTAAGCTTCTCCTTTTATCTATACAGAAATATCTGAAAACTGTACATTTATAGTAATTAAGTCTCTTAAAAACTTGTTTTTGAAAATCGGGAAAATTTCGCCAAAAAATAGCGCGTGCAGAGCCCGCGTTGGACGAACCCGACTCGCTCTCGTCTATTTTTTTTACATTGGTACATTTGACTACAGGTCAAAAGTAGTAGACCTGCCAGGTCAGCTAGTAATTCATAAAGATACAGCCAAACCAGGCTCTAAAAATGTTGTCAATGCTAATAATATCACAAAAGATAATAAGTCAGCGAAATTATATCACGAGATTTATGTATCGGGTAATGATTATTTAATGAACCGACTCAGCGACGGAATAACAAAAGATATACAGAAGTTCAGAGAACTTTTAATGATACACCAAGTTAAGATTATTTTGAAGCACTGACTTATTTGAGAGTGTCCGTAGTCTATCTTAGTCACTCACACACACACACACACACACACATACACCCTACACGGTGACTTTGAATTCGTTCGATGTTTTTGTTGGGATATTCTACCTATGATCATAATGTTTTGATTTAGAAACATACCGCTTGTTAACAAAAATGGCTCATCAGAACATTTTTTTAATTATTCTACGTAAACTTAGTCATTATGACAATTCTATTGTATGTACATTGCGGATTGCGTAGCAATTCTTCCTACTTGTTAATCAACTTCTCAATGTGCATTGAAATGTCATAGAATGCCATGAATTGTAGCTCAGAAATTAAATAAAAATTATGACCCGCTTTCAAAACCACAAAAAACACAAAAAACAAACTAATTATTTTGACGAATATGTTTTTTTTAATTCAATGTTAGGTAATATGCCAAGTTACAAAACCCACACGTACATTTTGGGCACTTACTCCAAAATATAACGACTCTTTAAAAAATGACATAAAACGCGCCCAGACAAATTGAAGCAACATTTAAACAAAACTTGTGCTTATGCATCAGAACGTTTTCATCGCTGCTCAAAAATGTCATAAAACGCGCAGACAAATTAAAGCAACGCAGGGCCTATGCATTTGCTGAAGCGCATTTACACGGCTTCTCAAAAATTTAACAAAACGCGATTAGAAGCGCGTACGAAAATCATCGTGAGCGATAGCTATAAACGCTAAGGGTCAGTTCCTAAATTGAGAATTTCGCTAACTACTTAACTGTAGTGCTCTCTCGTCATATTTCTCAGAAAAGAGCGTGACAGAACGTTTCTTAAGTATTCACTCAGTAAAATTCTCAATTCGGAAACCAGCCCTTTGTCTGCCTTAACTGACTTCTGTTTATCAAAGTATTCGTTTATTTCACTTAGCGTGGTGAAACACAGAGTTCTAAATCTTAATTTGGTCAGACCCATTTCCACAACTAGACCCGCGAATTTCATCTGGAAATTGGTTTAGGGGACTTTCCAAAAACAAAGTTAGGGCTGGCTTCCGCCCATTTATTGCGTTTGGGCACTAATTGATCGAAACTCTATTTTGGCACCGAATACGTAGTGCTAGAAGTACTCGTCTAAACGCAAGGACGAACCACTTTTCTATTACAGAGTTTGGTCTCGATGTAACAGACTCGACAAAACTCTCCGCCGCACGAATGCGCACTGGCTCCGAGAGATTTTTATGTATAGTCGACAGCACGTCAACCTTCACATTTTAGTTGCAAAGTCACCCGTAATGCAACGGAGTAGAGTGCATGAATGTATAGGATGATGTGCTGTCGACTGGACAAACATTCAACAAGCTAAAGTTGAAATTCATTTTACTTGTTTACTTTCACAGTCTTGACACTACAGATCATATAATTCATTTATCTATACTTGGCTTTTTTTTTTCTTTAAACGACACGCAGTTAGTTTGTGGTATTGCATAATTTCAGCTATGTAACTACTACTTCAACTAAGAAAGTCAATATTATACACAAAAAGTCACCTATTATGTAGCAGCGTTGTGCTTCTCTGTAGCATACATTCTATGATTTGGATCGCAGCCTCTTTAAAATTCCGTGTAGCCTCAGATAGCGAGGCTTAGTTAGAGGCCGGTAACGGAATCAGCATAACATTATGTTAGGGGGTGATTACGCGGATAATTCTGCCTGTAATTCGGTTTACTATTTATTTGGCTTGAAGATTTATTTGTGCAAATGTGCACCTACATAAACTTGTTCATCATCATCAACCCATTATGTCCCTACCGAGGGACATAGGTCTGTTCCCTGAGAAAGGTATAGGCCATACTCCACCACGGTGGCCAAATAAAAATTAATATATTGCACTGAAAGTATATGTAGAAGGAATATATTATTTTGTTTAGTAAACAGTTTAGGGGCGGCTTGAAAGCTTCTGACGGTAAAGACCAGCCACTAGTCTTGCAAGCCTCTACCAATCCGGACTTGGCCCCCGTGGTCAAGTATACCCTATACCTTCCTCAGGAAAGAGACCCGTGCCCCTCGATGGGGACATAAGGGGTTGCCTTCCCTGAAAGGAAACAAAACGAAACGTTTCGTTCCTGTTTCGTTTCGAGTGGTATTAAAACCGCGGAGGAGCTGTTCAGAATTGAACTGAATGCCAACCTCTACTGATGGAGAGGCATTTTAGGAAGAAGAAAGTTTCGTTCACTGTTCAAAAAAATGAACTTGAATAAATTAATATTCTATGACTCACCTTTGATAAAGAATTTGGACCGGATTTCGGGAGACGCGGAGTCGTTAATGTCGAACGTGAACGGAGGTCCGTTTTCCGGCGAGTCATTGTCCTTGGCTGTCAGGGTGACCACTTGACCTTGGACCTCGTTCTCGTACCACACCACTGGCTGCGTCTGTAACATTGGTCGCTGGTTAGAGACTAGTTTTGTAGCTAGTATTAAAGTAAAGGAGGGTTTTACAAGCCGTTGCAATATTTTTTTACAAGCCTTCACAATTTAGGGCCAGGCCCTACTTTGTTTTAAAAAAATGTTTTAAAAACCTTTTTTATTTTTGTACCGCTTGCTGGTATGGACATAATAGTCAGAAATAAAGTTACAGTGGCACCATCTTATCTGTTCAGTTGATAGCGGCGCTAGTGGAGAATTTATTTACCTAGAAAAATGAGAATATTTTAACCCGTCTTTTAATTTTAATGAAAATGTATCTATAAATCTTAGTAATTGAATAAATAATACAAAAAATGGGAAACAGGATTTACAATTCATTCGTTAGTTATAATTTTGCCCACCTGAACAGATAACTTGGTGGCGCTGTATATTTATTTGTGACGGAACGAATTGTCAATTCAGAAACCGGAATTTTACGAGACACGTCAAATTTCTCAGCCCTTCGCGCCGATTTCCGGATTGAGAGCTCGTCCTGTCTTCTCTTCTTCGTTTCTGAGAAATTCGATGAGACAGCTCTAGAGTTCAGTAGTTACTTATGTAGATAAATTCTCAGTTCGTTGTGTTATATTTTACATTTGTTTTTTAACGTGATGTACAAAAGAATATTCTTATCTAATCTTACGTTCCATTCCAAAATGTATACCTAACCTCTCACGCCTCCTTACCTACGACTTTTTCTCGTATTACTTTCGTGAATAATCTCTCCAGTGAGCAGCCTAAATTACCTTCCCTTATATCAAGGGCGCGTACGGTAAAAAGGTAAATTCTGACAATGAAATGGAAATTAGGTACCCGCTCTCCTAGCCTCCAGAGATTTCCTAATACAGGGGGCGTACTCAAGATACTTTCTCTTAGTACATACATACATACATAAACTCACGCCTGTATCCTAGAAGGCTAACCAGGGAGGCAGAGACCAGGCACTGCCAATAGGCTATTTGAAAGTGTGAAAAAACAGTATTATTTTACGTGTTCGTATAAATGTATCTTAAAACCACTTTAAGGCATTTTTACTAAAAAAACAATTATGATTTGTAAAAAAACACAAGATAAAATTTTATAATTTTTATCTGACGCCATTGTATCGAAAACGGCCTGGATTGGTCGCTTCTATGATGACGTCAAATGGCAGTAAAAATGGCGTCTGTCATTCATTCACTCTTAAGTTCATTGGTTGGTTTACCGGGAAGTGACGTCATAATTCCTGTGCGACGCCATATTGCCTAAGATAGCGACCTAATAAACTCGGCAAAACGTGGGCCCAGTTCTAGTGATTGGTGCCTCTGCCTACCCCCTCGGGGATAACGAGCGTGAGTTTATTTATTTATTATTTTATTTATAAATTTTCGTTTGCCTTTTTTAGAAGAAATACACGAAAGAATTTAAAATGACAACTTTCTGAGGACTCCATGAACACCAACAAACAATATGAGATGGCTTTCAGAAATCGGTCAAATAGCCTATTGCCACGATCCTAACAGATCACTTTCGCTTCATCGACATTCATTAGTCGTAGCACGCACGATGGTTTCGGGTACTTTTTAGCTTCCCTTTGCTAATAATAAATCTCTAAGAAACCGGAGGGTTTCTCGAACGCTGACAGTCTGTTAATCTATTGTTAACAGCTGTCAGTTGTCAAAAGTGCAAACAAAAAAACCACTGAAAGCTGTTAACAGTAAATTAACAGACTGTTGGCGTTTGAGAAACCGGGCGTCAGGGCTATTTTTTGATTGAGAAGTTCACTTAGTTAGGTAGTTTCTTAGCGAAATTCTCAATTCAGAAACTGGCCTTTAGTGAACGAGATAATTTCAAATACGTTTTACTTGCCCTTCACTAACACCCATTTGGTCTTCCCTTAGCCTTCTACTTGATATATTTGTCCCGTAAATCCTGATTACTTCATTCTCTCCTTGTGTCCAAGCTAACGCACCATCATACTTTCTCAAATCTAGTCACTATCCTCTAATCACACAGGTATCCTGTCATTCAGAAAAGGTGCCACACAAATATACAGTCTCTTAGCTTTTAAAATATACCTCGGCTACTATCGGATAGAATCGGACATATTCGTGTAATAGAAATATCGGAACTAACATGACACTTAATTTCGAAATCGGAACAAATATGACGGATATAAACTAAGTACCTGGGTGACCGAGCTTTGCTCGGTACTTTTTTTGTAATATAAAATATGTAATATAAAATTAAAATAATCCTTTTTCAACAAAAAAAAAAGAACTTGGAAAAAACACATCATGACTCGAACCGGGTCTCCTGAAATCGGCCCGAAACGAGTCACCCGTTTTCCCGTCAGAACTATCCCAACCTTGCAGATAGACGCAAAATTTACCTCTATATGTTATCATAGCAAATTTCAATTGGCTTAAAACACGGATAAAACAACGTTTTCTAAAAATGTAACCTAGTTAGATCAATTAAACGCCCCCGAAAGCATCTGCCTACAAAATTTCGTGAAAATCGTTGGAGCCGTTTCCGAGATTCTGATTATATATAAATATATATACAAGAATTGCTCATTTAAAGAGATTAGATAGATCAGGAAATAGTATTATACTCGTGTGCTTTCGCCGAAAACCAAAGCCTACTCTAGAGCCCGAGGTATATTCTAAAAGCTAACAGACTTGCCAGTTACCTAACCAAATCTTATTTCAATAAATTTCATCGAGGTATCCTATAAGGATGTTATTTTATTGAAGAGCGGTTTAGTTTTGGCACAGCATAGTAGGGATCCCGAGCGGGCCCCAGAAACAATGCATAGGACGTCCGTGGTAGGTGGATTTGCATGAAAAATAGACAACCGAATTTAAGTGGATCGCAGACTGTCGAAAAAGCTTTTTGCGGAAATAATTCTGTTAGTAAGTACAGCAGTCTCTGCCAGCACTCGGTCGGTACATTGTTGAATAACAACTTTTCTCTCGCTTTCACAATATAGAACGACAATGTTGTGTAGGCGAGAAGGAAATAGGTGCCCAGTCCCTTTCTTTATTTAACAGTGCCATACAGGCGTACTTTTCTAATGTGGCGCATTTTGTTTACTAATTAGAGTGACAGGATCAATATGTGATTGGTTGACCAAAAAGGGACCTGGAGGGATTGGAAATCGTTATTTTTTTATTTGAATTTTTTAATCTGTATTAATTTAGCTTTGTTTTGGTCTAACCAGAATATTTTTAGGCGTCGTAGTTATTTTTTTATGTTTTTTTTTTGTGAGCCGAGCCGAGTCGAAACCTGTCTATGTACACGAAACTTCAAACGCGATTTTCTCGAAATCAATTATTGTACCTTGAGGTCCCTTTTTGGTCAACCACTCACAAATGTCTCACATAGGTATGTAAGGTGTCATAAAAATAGTTCATAATAGATATTTTGAGGGGCAGTATAGTATCATCGGAAATAAGTTCGCCTATACGGGGGGCTAGGCCCCCGTGGAGGAGTATGGCCTATACCTTCCTCAGGGAAGAGACCCGTGCCCCTCGGTGGGGACATAATTGGTTAATGATAATATGCTTATTTATATTACGCTTTTGTCTCGTGTAAACATTTATTTATTTGTGAACAATAAAGGAGACGGAAACGCTTCCATACATTCTTGGGCCCAGATGTAAAAAGACGAGAGTGGTGTCAATAAACAGCTTATATATTGTCAAACCATCTTTGAAAATTTTGCGGATTTTAGCAATCTGAGAGCAAAGTTAAAAGAGATTTAGTAAAAGTGAGGCTATGCAACAAATTGACAATAACCTATAGGTACTTAACAGCTGATTTTATAACTATGATCATATGATAGACAGTTATTTATTACATTAATTGTAGTGCTTATTGTATTGAGTGGGAAAATGTAACGAAACTCACAAATAGATTAAAAGACAGGGAAGACAAGGATTTGTGTCATTTCATCCTCTAAAACTCGTCGGCCCAGTGTATTACATTGATAAGTCGGTATGCCACAGTCGTACAAGTTAAACAATATGCTAGAAGTCCGTAGAGTGAAAGCACTGGTCGAGGAATATAATTAAAATACGCAAACAATAACCGATACAAGACGAATAGGTAGGTAGTCCGGTGATCATGATGGGAGACGATAATGTACGTACCGCGAATGCACATCCTGAGAACGTACGCCCCGGTAATGTACAGCCACGGAATCCGTGCACATGTACACGGATTCCCGTCCGTACGTTCTCGGGTCGTGCGTTAACATATCAGGCTGTATAAAATTGGTACGGGCGAGAATCCGTGTACAGCCATAGACACGACAGAGTGGTGCCTCGTTTCAGTGAAGCGTAAATCATTCACTTCGCAGCCATTACACGCTCGATCTAGTGCGTGACATTATCGAGGCTATGAGTCGCAATAGATCGACGTCCTGATCTGGCTGGATCTTACTCTAGACAAGTCAGTCCAAATGATCAGAGTTTAGATATAGAAAAGCGATACATCAACCCATTATAAACCCATTGAGGGGAACGGGGCTTTTTCCTGAGGAACTTTTCTCAGTGAAAAGCCCGTGCCCCTCGGTCCTATACCTATAGGGCATACTCCACCACGGGGGCCTAGTCCGGATTGGTGGAGCCTTGTAAGACTAGTGGCTGGTCTTACTGTCGGAAGTTTTCAAGCTGCCGTAAGGCCTCTGACTTGGCTTCACGACTTCCATCTATTGACGGCAGCCGGCACCAACTGCTTAACTTGCCTTGCGAAGCACGGAACCGCTCGGAAAAATCCCACTAGCGTTAGTTATAGATGGTCATTAGGGCACGAATTCCCGGGTTGTACATTCTCGTGCCGTAAATTCTCGGTCCGTGCAATATAGTGACCCATCATGATCATAGATTAAAAATCCGGGAGCTGTCACTGTCAGCACAGATTAAATACATTTGACAAACATAAAAAGTAATAAATCGATCTGTAAACGAGAATCTACGATTTTAAAGTTAATATTCTGTTTTATTGTAAACTATTGACAATGTAATAATTTATTCCGTAGATTTTGTTCACTTTGATTGAATCCATCATTCGATGAGAGTGATTTTATGTTCAATAATAATTCTTGAAATCATTCACAGTAATCGGTTATAGTAATCGAAACTCTATTTTAAGATTTCTCGTCTCCCAGATTGTGAATTGAGCAGATTTTTTATATTTTGAAACAGAAAAAAATACCGCTTTTTTTAAACCATATTTCAGCTTATTACAATTGGGCCCAGAGATCCCCGGCTCCTTTAAGTTCTCCATCTCATTTACTAGTAAGAATCAGAAAAGAATTGAGAACCTCGTCCTTTTTTGAGGACTTTATCGCTGTATATATTTATATTCACTCCTTTGCAAGGCGACCAGAGCCTTGCCTTCCTATTATACTTAACTAAACTTATGTACGTCCAATAACTACAAAAGTACAGCTGGCATTTAAAAGAAACAGGCAATTGCCGAAATCGCCAAAACACAGAAACTTTCTTAGTTCGGCAATTATAGATGTCTATATGAAAATTAATAATATGTCTAGTAGATAGCATAGGTAACATAATTAATTTTTAAGCACCGTTATTAGTCAAATAAAAAAATATCATCTTATCTTATTACCTTAGTTATAATGACTTTTCAGTATCTTTAATCCGGATTTCACCTTAGATACCACCTACAAAGGTTCTTGAATGGAAAGCTCGTTATCATAATTCGTTTCTGAAATTATTTCCAACATACAGCCGGAATATTCAGGGTCCGTTAAGTCGCATGACTATTGTTGAAGTAAAGGTCAGCCTCGCGTAGGAGGACCCTGCCTAGTCTTAAGCTAAGGACTCACGAAGCGGTTTTCACCCGCGCCCGCCGCGGTGGCGGAGTGGAGTTTTTTTTTCAAAACTCACGAGACCGAAGTTTTGGCATCCGTCGCGGTTGCGATTATCGCTCGCAAAGGAGGATGGGCATTTTGGTATACAGTCCAAAAGAAATGAGTTGTATTGCAAGGTATACCAGCTTCCATACATTTTTGCCCATCCTCCTTTGGCGGTTGATTATCGCAATACGGGCGGTTGCAAGACGGGCGCCGCTGCCCACTGCGGTCGCCCGCCAACCGACCGCAGAGCGCGCGGGTGCAACCCGCCGCGGTTGCGGGACCGCGACCCGCACCCGCCGGTACAAGATGACCGCCGGTGCAGCGGGACCCGCAAACAATCGCACACGCCGCGGGCGTAAAACATGTCAAGAAATGTGCTTTAATTTTTTATATAAATATCTATGTTCTACAAAGGCTGCGGGCCCGCAACTACGGCGGGCGCGGGTGAAAACCGCTTCGTGAGTCCTTAGCCTTAATCTGACCTTTTACGTCCTAAACTTTCGCCTGTAATATTTTACACCAAGTTGAGAGTAAACTCTGGTCTCAATCAGCCGTTTGGCGTCCAATGTAGGACATAGGAAATATAGTCTTGGATGAAAGCAACATTCGACAAAACTAGGACAAAACCGGTGACTCATCTCATCACAAAAAGGGAACATATTTTAATTCGTCCTGTAAAAATACGGACTCTGGAACGTCCTGAACAAGTATTATCTTTCGTAAAAAAGGCAATATTTGTTCAGAATAAAGCAATACAATACACATTTGAGTATGTACATAAAGATACCGTTTATCCCAATGATTTAAATAAATATAAAATAAAAATAAAACCACAGAGAGAGGGATCTTCGCAATAACACATACAATTCTATTGCTCGGGCTAAGACAACATAGCATAACAGGTCGTCCTATCTGGGCTTATATTGTGCAAATGCATTGTAGTACAATGACAGCTTCATTGCCGCTTCAAACCAATGCGCGCACGCGTTTATGTAATTCAAGGCGTCAAGTCAATGGAATTGAAAAACGTGTCTTGTGATCTGACCACAGAGATAGATAGACAGAGAACACTTTATTGTACATAAAAAAGGAAATTACACAGGTATTGTAGGTATTACACTGTAATTATTGGTCCATTATGCACTAACAAAATCGAGCATTTTGGCTACGAAAAAGTTAACAACTACAATGGAAAACTATTAACTTTGACCATGACCACACCATATCATGTACACTACGTAATGCAGGTGACATAAAACTATGATCGCGCTAAATTTCAGCCGGTCAGCTCAATCACAATCGCTTGCCGTGACGTAAAGAAATTTATAAAGTAACTAGCTGCCCTGCCCGCGACTTCGCCTGCTCAGGATTAGTATTTCGAGTAGTAAGCAACTATAATATAAGTATTAGCGTGGCGTAAAAAGAAAAGAACTAACATATCATACATTACATAAATGTGTAACTCTAGCGGTATTGACAGCGCACGCCAGAATAGCTCGCAATGGCAGATTTTTTTCTACTTGACACTTACTGTCATATTTTGGACAATTCACACAATATCTTTATAGATTGTAGCCTATGTGTTATTCTGATGTATAAGCTATATTATTGCAAACTTTCATTAAAATCCATTCAGTAGTTTTTACGTGAAAGAGTAACTAACATCCATACATCCATACGTACAAACTTTCGCGTTTATAATATTAGTAGGATAAAGACACACCATCCAGCAGCTGGTGCAGGCTGCCGTCGATATGGCAGTCGTTAAGCCAAGCGGCTTAACTTCTGACAGTAAGATCAGCCACTAGTCTTACAAGCCTCCACCAATCCGAACTTGGCCCCCGTGGTGGAGTATGACCTATACCTTCCTCAGGGAAGAGACCCGTGCCCCTCGTTGGAGATATAATGGGTTGATCATGATGATCCAGTACTAACTTTTCATATGGACTTAAAATCAATAGAAAAGTTAGATAGCATTTGGTAGGTCTAAGAATGGTTCGTAGGCTAATTATTAATATGCCAAAACAACGTTTGTTGAGTCAGCTAGTACCTATATAATTAACTATAGAAACTACTACAAGAAAAAACCTTCTATTCCCAATTAGTCATGCTACTTATTTTTGATTTCATTTCATTTATTTATTAAGAAACAATTGACATTATATGTTTTTTTTCATTGATCTTGAAAATATTGATATTTTTAATATTTTTCAAAAGTTTTGGTGTTTGTGACGTCATCACGAGATGATTAAGGAGACAGTCTTTGTCTTTGCCTACATACAAAAAAAAACAAATGTAATTAACGTCAGTTGAGTTGCATTGGTTTTTTTTTCTAAGTAAGGCAAAGGTGTCACAGCCAACCATTGGAAAAAATGCACAGATCACAGTATTAATATAGAAAATAAGCACAAAGTTCGGGACAATACAACAGAAACGGAATTGGAACGTTATATTAATACCCATACTGTCTTCGCTGACGTCATAGAAAAGTCGTTCAAGGTCAAAGCTTTTTCTTGAATATCTAAAAAAAATATAGACTTATTTATAAAAAGTATAATTCTCGAAATGGTCTTGAGATTTCCTTGCCATCCTTTCTTAGCATGCCCAATTGGGACAACACTCACGGCCTTGCCAAGAGAAATATCAATTCAGTGCCCACAGCGCGAGATATTTCACATACAGAAATATCACGATGGACAGTCAATAGGGGTGGGGGAAAAGACAAAGCCACTGAAACAGCAGTGAGTGTGTGTTTACAAGAATATCAATTGCGCTGTCAATGATGTCACAAATACACTCTGCTCCAAATAAAAGATTCGTACAAAAAAATATACACATGAGCACTGAGTAGGCTATTCTATGATCCATTGCAGGGGGGGTCCTGCTGTTTGACCAAAAGTCATTTGACAAAATTACACTTGACAAACAATGTTTGACAAAAAATGCTTTCGCCAATTGATCATTTTACTACTAATCATTTTACAAATGACTCACTTATCCAACTGATCAACACTTAAATTTACATTTTACAAATAATTATTTTACTTAATGAACATTTAACAACTGAGTTATCAGACAAAACTACTATTGGTCTAAAAACGTTTGATAAAATGTATTATTTGACAAATGTTTCGTTTATTAATCAATCTTACGAACGGGGGGTCGGCGATGTAAAGAATACGTGACAACAGAAATATAGGTGCGACGACGCGCGTAGCGAAGCGGAGCGCGTCGGAGCGTTAGGTTCTCTATGTAAGATCGAAAACAGACTCGACTTTGATGCGTTCAACATTTTGTTAAATGACATTTGGACAAATGCTTCATTTGCGAAACATATTATTTGGTGAAATTAAAAAAGGTCAATTGACATTTTAATATTCAAAACATTTAACAAATGTAGTGTTTGCTAATGGATCATTTGCTAAGTGAGTTTTTGTAAGATGATACTTTTGTCAAATGTCTCGTTTGCCAAATGAACATTTGGTTAAACGTTGTTTGCCGAATGACCATTTGTCAATAATTTTTTGGTCAACCATTAGTAATCCATTGCAGGGGCTTCTTTCGAGGCTTAGGGCTGGTTTCTGGGTTGAGAATTTTCACTAAGTAAATACTTAACTGTAGTGCTGCCTCATCAAATTTCTCAGAAAAGAGCGTGACAGAACGTTACTTAAGTATTTGCTTACGTGAAGTTCTCAATTCGGAAACCGGCCCTTACCGGTTTCCTTATAAAACTCGACTTCAGAACGCCACACCCCTACAGAAGAATTTTTCGGACTCTGTACCAACTTCCAGACCACCACATACATTCTGGGGCATTTTAGGTCTTAATATATTTTTATTTATTCTGATCTTTGAACTGATCTGGAACAGAGTATGAAAAAAAAATGTTGTCTCATAACCCCACTGTTTTTATCAACCTAAAATTAAAGGTCAAGGGAATAAAGTCAAATACTTAACTGGTATCAGCACTAAGGAGCCACTCACAGGAAAAATAATTCTCCCCAAATAGAAAAGATAACACCCGCCCTAATCCATTATTTGTAACCTCTGAAAGTAACTCCTGAAAAGATCAGAAGACCCATTGAGGAGTTTAATAATCTTCATTCAGGCTTTTTAAAGCCCATTTTGGGTAAACGAAGTGGTTCTTCGAGAAAAACGTGTCCCAAATTTATGTTGAGTCACATTATATTTCTACCGCGAAGGTTACTCTCGCTTAAGTATGAAACAACACGGAATATCTACTTTACTGTGTTGTTACTGTAGTTACTATTCCATCATCATAAACCCATTATGTCCCCACCAAGGGGCACGGGCCATAATCCACCACGGGGGCCAAGTCCGGATTGGTGGAGGCTTGTAAGACTAGTAGCTGGTCTTACTGTCAGAAGTTTTCAAGCCGCCCTGAGGCCTCTGACTTGGTTTTACGACTGCCATCTATCGACGGCAGCCATAGACATGCGTAAAATATTACATAAAAATGAAATATTATATACATAATATTTCACTTTAAAAATTTAAAAAATAACTAAAACATACTATACTTTAAAATACTTTAAACCTAAACCTAATATTTCTTACATAGTGATTATAACAAGTACATGATTTGGACCACCAAAATGTACTTATTTGTCTTATGAAAAGAAGTGAATGAATACTTGCAGCAAGATTACTAATTAGAAGAGGAAGATTTTTTTACTTTGGTTTTGAATATATTTCTAAACTAATAATTAAACGAAAAATAGATAACAACGTATTTTCCAACCTACCGAATATAACATATAAAATTTCATCAAAATCGGTCAAGCCGTTTCGAAGGACCGTGACACTGTGACACGAGATTTTTATATATTTTTACATCTCTCATATTCGGTAAGTAGGTCCTTATTACCCCCAAATGGGGCTTGTAGGTGACCAATTAGCGCTCTAGGGTAATAATGTAGCTTCACTCTTTCAAAAAGTTCGCGTACCTACATCTAACCATCATACTGGCAATAGACATCAGGCATTCAGCCCAATGACAAAAGAGGTCGCTTCGCTATTCAGCCTTGTCTTCGTATGAGTATAGTCATCAATTTTAAATATCGAACTCAATTTAGTTCTTGAAAAAAATAATTTAAAAAAAAAGATGAAAAAAGGCGGGAATAGAAAACTTTTACTTTAAATATTGTTTGTTTTTGGGATTTTTTTATAATTACGTGCTAATTAGGAAAAAACATGAGTTCTGCAAGTGATGAAGATATAAGCTGCACTCCCGATTCAATGAAAATGGACGCTGAAGCAGCAATTAACAATATTTTGCCTGAAAGTTCTAAAGAGAGATATTTGAAAACTTCTGATGAGTTCATGAAGTGGCGAAAAGAAAAACGAGTAATTTTTTTCTACTCACCTCACAATCGAGATGTAAAGCAGAGTAGTTAGCTCGGGTGTAAGCATCAATTGAACCCTCGAACTATATATCTCGGGCTGCAATTGATGTCTTACAGCCCTTGGCTACTAATCTACTATTATTATTATTATTATTAAAATAAATCAGTGCCTTTTGTCATTATTTTCCACCTCAAACCTGATGGCACTGCATCCCGTCTAAGTGAGGAGATGGGTCATGCCTAAGTTTGCCTAACTCCAATTTGCGTTGGTTGATAAGAGAAATAAACAAGGACGGATCAGTTTTACGGTTTCTGACAAGTTTATACAGGGTGTAACCAAGTCACGGTGCATATAGATAGATAACATTTTTTTAACACATTTTCACATACAGGCACATACATTGCTTCTGCCCCCACACTAGGATACCCTGCGTCGTGGGAACTAGAAACAGCGACGTCACAAACATGTAAACATCCAAGACCTTGGTCTCTTCTTTTTTGTCCTCAGCCGGGATTCGAACCCGGGACATGGTAGTCAGATGCGCTAACCACTACGCCACAGAGGTCGTCGATAGAATAATAATATTCATATATTCATAGATAGAATATTCATAAATTACTTAACGCAAAACTTTAACTAGATGTCATATTGGTCGTAGCCTGGGCTGCCTGAGTGATCTTAAACGATCACGAAGGTTAAGCAAAATACGGCGCATTCAGTCCAACGGCTTAACGACTGCCATCTATCGACGGCAGCCGGCACCAACTGCTTAACGTGCCTTGCGAAGCACGGAACCGCTTGGAAAAATGCCACTAGCGTTAGTCATGGACGGTGACCCATCCGCGCACTGAACGCGCTCTATGTTGCTTAACGTTCGTGATCGTTTAAGATCACTCAGGCGGCCAGGGCTGCGAGCAATTCTTCGATTCAGTCGATTGATACACCTCCTGCGGTTGACTGGTAGAAAATGCTTGTAGCATTAAGTCCGCCGCGTTGCCATTGTAATTTTTACTTATGTGTAATAAACGTATTAATAATAACAATAATAATAATAATAATTGATGACCTATGATTTTATAGATATAACATAGGAAGTTACAACTTGTATATAATGATGGAATATAACATTAAAGTTGCCTTTAACATGAAGGATAGTAACAAAAATCAATTAACCTCAAGAAAAAAAAGTGTAGCAACACAGTGGTCATCAATTTTGTAATAATATCATGCCTGTCCACTTGCTGGCGATGTCTGATAATTCCGCATATAATTTAAACTCTTCGGAATTTTCCTTACTTTATATGATGTTCAATGCACATCGTTCTATTTTTGGCACATGTGCCAACGCATACGCGCATCAAAATCTCAATCATCTTTTGATGAACTACCTATCTATTAAATCTAGTAGTAAGTCGACAGATCCATAACACCCTGTATAACGCCTTAGCAGCCGGAACGTGTGTCGGTCGAGACGTATGTCAACGAAATGAAGCGAAATATACATTACGTTACCTTTTCCGTGTGTGATACTTTAATATAATGTAAAGCTATACCTCCCGGGATGTAATGTATATTATAGCAGTCGTGTGTGAAGTCCCTTATAGTTATTTACATTTATTTAAATATTGTTGGTGTATAAATATTACCAAAAGTAAAAATATTTTTTATTTTTTTATCTTTATTTTATTTCGAATCTTTGATCAATGTGATCATGTCAGCCCCATTGGACCATTTCAAAACATGTATTCCTAAACTAACTGTCGTTTGTTTGGAAGAAATTGCTTTAAGCAATAAGGCCGCCAATTGTACTGTATCTTTGTAAATGTATCGTATTTTGTTTGCCTCCTAAGGTAACTTCGCAAACAAAAAAATTAAAGGTTCAACAGCCAATGACTGAAATCGTCTTCATCATCAACCCATTATGTCCCCACCGAGGAGCACGGGTCTCTGCCTAAACAAACATTTTTTTTTATCATCATCAGCCCACCGTTACACACTGCTGGGTATAGGCCTTTCCCCCCAAATGCCAACGGAAAGTCCGTGGATGCGAATGGCGGAAGACCGTGTGAGATGGTTATTTTTACTACACTTTTTTTGTTGCGTCATAGTTCATATAAAATGCTAGTCAACTTCCTCGAAAGGGAGGGGTTATTCTTGATGAATTCATTCTTCAGGAAAAAGCCCCAAAGGAAGTGGACATGGCAGAGCCCCGACACTATGACAAAAAATGAGATCGATTTTATCATAACGGACAAAAAGCGTATATTCAGAGACGTCTCAGTGATCAATAGGTTTAATACCGGAAGCGATCACAGACTTGTGCGAGGCTCTCTGAATATTAATTTTAAGCTCGAACGTGTCCGTTTGATGAAATCCAGGCTCCGACCAACCCTGCACCAAACTATAGTGGGATCTGAAAAGTTCCAGTCTAACCTGGAGAACCGATTCGCTGCCGTGGAAACCACAAATGATTTTGACATTGACCAGGCCCTCGAGAATGTAGTTGGAATCCTCAGGGAGGAAGGCCTGAGATTTTGCGCAATGCGACATTAAGGCACGAAGTCAAAATTTTCGGAAGAAACACTCAAGCTTATGGAGGAACGACGTGAACAGTCAATCAGTCACTGCGTCAGAAAGGCATGCTCTAAACAAGAGAATTGGCAAACTAGTTCGACGCGATCTCCGACGCTCCAACACTTGTTCAATAGAACGAGCAATCGAGCAAAATCGGGGATCGAAAGTGTTTGTTCAATCTCTTGGGAGAAGCCATCTGACAAAGTTGACCACCACGGATAGAGTGGTTGTCTCCTCCATACCAGAGGTTCTTTCGGGAGTTGAAAACTTCTACGGCCACCTGCTGCGTATGCATCTCGGCCTGATCCCGAAAATGAGGATTCCAGAGCTACATTGACACGCCACTATACTGAAGACTTGCCAGAAGTCAGCCTAGACCAAAATGAGATGGCTCTTAAACAGCTTAAAAATGGAAAAGCCCCTGGAGAGGACGGTATTACAACTGAGCTCTTGAAGTCCGGCGGTAAACCCGTAATGAAGGAGCTCCAGAAGATCTTCCTCTTTGATGGGAGAACTCCGGAGGCGTGGAGTAAGTGTGTTGTCGTGTTGTTCTTCAAAAAGGGCGATAAAACCCTTTTGAAGAACTACCGACCCATTTCACTCTTAAGCCACGTCTACAAGCTGTTTTCAAGAGTCATCACGAACCGTCTTGCGAGGAGACTCGATGAGTTTCAGCCACCTGAGCAGGCCGGCTTTCGATCGGGTTACGGCACCATAGACCACATTCACACAGTGCGGCAGATTATACAGAAGACCGAAGAGTATAATCGGCCCCTGTGCTTAGCGTTTGTGGACTATGAAAAGGCCTTTGACTCGGTCGAGACCTGGTCTGTTCTGGAATCTTTGCAGCGATGCCAAGTCGACTGGCGATACACCCAAGTGTTGAAAGGTCTATACAACGCCGCTACTATGGCCGTCCAAATCCAGAACCGGCAGTCTGAACCTATCCCCATACATCGTGGTGTGAGACAAGGGGATGTTATTTCCCCCAAATTGTTCACAAATGCTATGGAGGATATGTTTAAGACGCTGGACTGGAAGGGATACGGCATTAATATTAGCGGCGAGTACCTTTCACACTTGCGATTTACAGACGATATCGTCATCATGGCGGAAACGCTGCAAGATCTGCAACATATGCTGAGTAGAATATAAATTATTTCATTGATGATAAGTTATAATCCATTATAATTTTTAATATAATTTTGACATTACTTTATTTACAATTTTATGAACCATTATTTATTATTTTGACATATATTTTACTCAATTGATCATTTTAAATTTAATTTGTCTATTGTATTATGATATGTTACGTTTTACACGCTTTAAAATGTTTTATTAATTTGATTCAAATTTTTTGTCATTAATTTTATAATATTTTAATTTTAAATTAGGCGATCCAGCAACAACATTTGCACACCGAAAGGTAGAACATGAAGGATCCTAAGAATAAATTTAAAACATGTTATGTACCCGTGTTCTAGCAAATAAATTATTTTTACTTTACTTTACTTATTTAGCCTAGCTGATTCTTCCCAACGCATTGGTCTCCGGATGAACTTGGATAAAACCAAGATTATGTTCAATGAACACGTAAATCCGGAGCCAATTGCAGTTCAAGGCAGTATTCTCGAAGTTGTTAAGGAGTATGTTTATTAGTAAAAACGGTATATTAGGTAAAAACAACTTCGAGAAAGAGGCCAATAGAAGAATACAGCTGGGCTGGGCAGCGTATGGGAAACTACGTCGAGTCTTCACATCGCCAATCCCACAAAGTCTAAAGACGAAAGTCTTCAACCAGTGCGTCCTACCCATCATGACATACGGTGCCGAAACGTGGACACTCACGGTGGGGCTTATCCACAAATTTAAAGTTGCTCAGGGTGCTATGGAAAGGGCTATGCTCGGGGTTTCTCTGAAAGATCGAATTCGAAACGAAGTCATCCGACAGAGAACCAAAGTCACCGACATAGCCCACCGAATTAGCATGCTGAAGTGGCAGTGGGCCGGCCATATCACCCGAACAACTGATAACCGATGGGGTAGAAGAGTTCTTGAGTGGAGACCGCGGATCGGTAAGCGTGGTGTGGGACGTCCTCGGACTCGGTGGAGCGATGATCTTCGCGGGGCGGCTGGCGGGAGCTGGATGAGAGTGGCCGAGGACCGTGCTCAGTGGCGTGCAATGGGAGAGGCCTATGTCCAGCAGTGGACAAACGCGGGCCGATGATGATGATGATGATAGTTCATGAGTATCCTAAAGTATTGTCTAGTGTGACTTTGGGCACCCAGAATTATGAATAAAATTGATGGAAGGCCCTATTAGTAATCTCTAAGATACAAATGACGGCCGTGAAACTTGAGGCCTAAGCCTTAAATATTCAACACCGTCCAACTTGAAATATCGCAGTCAATTCTCTTTTGGGGATCGGCCCCAAATGAAATATTAATAAAGGAATATCTTTTGTGACAACCCTAAAATGCAGCGGTTCTTAAACTGTGGCTGAATAAGCCGAGTATTTTGCAGACGTTTGCCGAAAGTGTTATCACGGACTGCTGCCTAAAACTTCCGTATAAACCTTGTCTAAAGTATAAGTATTGAAGTTCTCTATAGACGGCAGGTGGACCAAGGTAATCACAGCGTGGTGGCCGAGAACAGGGTCTCGATTCTGTTAGTGCATTACAGTTCAAATACCGTTACATGGTTGGGACACGTGACATGTTTTTTAATTCCATTGACGTCTACAATTACGAATACGCCTGCGCGCATAGACTTGAAGCGGCCTATACTATACCGCCATGATCATGCAGTTGTCATTGTACTACAATGCATTAGCAGAATCCAGACGACGCTCAGCGGGCAGACCTGCGGTCCGAACAGTCGAACGATGTCGTTGAGTCGGCGGAAGGTCCGTGGATGCGAATGGCGAGAGACCATGTGAAATAGCATTTGGGGGAAAAGGCCTATACCCATTAGTGGGCAGCGTTGGGCTAATTATGATGATGATGATGATAGAATAAAAAATATAAAATACACAAACTTGAAAACTATGTCATTCTAACGTGTAATAGCGCATACATCCAATCTACTTTACCATGTTTTAAAGTCTCAAATTCCAGACGCAGACAATACGATCAATAGTTCAACTTCACTCGAAGGACATACTGTAAGAGTTTGGGAGCTTCTGTCTAGAGAAAACTTTCCGAAATGAATAAGAAAATGGATTGTGATTGTTCCAAGCACTTTCGTCGGGACATTGTTGTGTTATTTTAGCGTTGACAGCCCTGACAGACATCTAACTAATGGAGGACCAAATAAACACGGCATACAGACCTAATAACATAGTTTTCGCAATGTCGTAGTGCTTTTGGGCCACTCTTAATCGCCTCTGGACATTTTGTTTGTGGGTTGAGCATTTTCAACTTTCTCTAGCTATTTCGGACTTAACCTACAGTAAACAAATAGAATTTACAGCATAGGGTTCATGCTTACAGGCGTAGGCTTGTGCCGGAATAGGTTTCGGGTTGAGTTGGGAATGTTGAGGAAGGAAATCCTGATTGATATTAGCATATTATTTCAACTCTTATGTTAAACTATGTCATAATTATGTTTTTGAACTACAACTTTCGTAAGCACTAGACATTATTAACTTTATTCCGAATACACTTCGAGCCCCGTTTCTGCTCACCATGATTAAGCTTTGCGAATCAGAGCGAAACCTGGTTGGACTCTTCCGAGAAAAAGTCATATTCATATTCTTTATTGCGAAAGTCAAGTAAGAGTAGTAAGTAAGTAAGTTTATTTTTGACGAAGCTGTGTGTGAATTTTGATTGTGTTTGTAATGTATTTCTTTTTATGTTTATGAATAAAATACTGTTGTAAAAAAAGTAAAGTTTAAAGTCAAGTAAGAGTACCCGGAATAAACTTAATATTGTGTCCTATGGGCCGATATCTGAATTGAAAATTTACACTATAAGCAAATACTTAAGTAACGTGTTGTCACGCTTTTTTCTATGGAAATTTGCCGAGACAGCACTACAGTTAAGTAAATACTTAGCGAAATTGTCAATTCAGAAATCGGTCATTCATTCAGTTTATTCCTTCAAGAAATATCAGCCGCTCCCTATTATCAATTTCAATCTATTTGCACTTCACTCTATTGGTTTTTGATACCACTTCAAGATGGAGAGGTGTGTATGTTGACATCGCCGCGTCTTCATATGTATGTATCCAAATCCATGACGTTGGTTGTGTACAAATGTTACCCATTTAAAACTTTCTAAAAAACGAGTTGACCTGCCCAACATTATTTGCCATATTAATTAGCCTACGACCTATTCTCAAACCTACCAAATAGACACAGAAAATTCCTAAACATCGGTGAAGCTGCTTTAGAGTAGTTTGATAACAAATAATGCGATACGATATCGACATATAATTCTTTTGAAGACACTTAGTTCAACAAATCAATAAAGAAGCACTTACGTTTGTCAAGAAGGGCGCGTTGTCGTTGATATCCGTCAGCTCGAGAATGACCTCTGTTGTTGACCTCAAACTGTCGGAGCCCAGCCGGCCGCCCTGGTCAGAGGCGACAATGAAGATCTGCCAAGGTGTGAACCCCAAAGGGGGGTCTCTATCCAAAGGCTTGGTCAGCCTCAGGCAGCCATCGTTCTCAATCTCCAGATAGACCTTCTGCTCGTCTTTGACGAGGGAATATACGATGTTTTGAGGCGCGTTGCGGTCCTTTATGTCCGGGTCGTAGGCTTCGACCTGGGAGTAAGGTTTTAGTCAGTTACCATAAATAAATGTAAAAAATGCAGTTTTTCATTTATAACCCACGGCGGGAAAGATACATTAAAAGTTGAACTCAGTTCTACTGCTAAACTACTTCCAAACGATTAAGTATTAGACCCATTAATTGGGTCACAAGCCAAGAATCCAGGAGGTAGGAGCCACACGGTCTCTTGCAAGAATAAAATAGTCTTACCTTGACAATACACCCCTCGTACAGTCTCTCCTCCTCAATAGTCTTCGTGTAGTTGTTCAAAAAGATAGGCGGATTGTCGTTTAAGTTCTCGATGTTAATGATGACCTTGCAGTAATCCTCGTACTGGCCATCGAAGGCTCGCACGTCCAAACTGTAAGGTAAGAATTAAAATTAGGATATCAAGAGCAAACATTGGAGGATATTGACGTTGGAATGTGTGGGATTTTAGATGATGTCTCAATTCACCACGCTCACCAAACGATCATCGATCATCATTTATTGCGAGTCATCATCGCAAAGACTTGGAGTGGTAAGAAAAAACTGGACGTGAAAGTACAAGAACAAAACAAATGATGTCCATTTGATCAGAGCCGCAAACGAGACATGGTCAACGACGTTGAAGGTCTCGGAAGATCTCTTTCAAGGCACCATAATTTGAGGACTCGCTTACGATTTCACGGTTATGTATTCCGTCCAATTTCAAATCAGATTTTAAAACATCGTCTTCCAATTTAATTTAAGATCTGGGTTGGATGATTCGCGTTCGCCTTTGTCATTTCGTGCCCGAAATGGGGCGTGAATAATATACTTTATTCGACGTGAATAATATACTTTAAAATTTTCTTACCTGTAGCTGGTAATATTTTCGTAATCCAAGTCGTTGTTGACGCGTATTTCTCCAGTGAAATTTCGTATCGCAAATGCGTCGTAGGTGTTGCCAGCTACAATGCTGTACGATACCACTGAAGCTATGGACGGGAAATATATTTTTATTAATTTCAAGTTTTAACAGTAACATTATCTTATAGAATAGAATAGAATATTCTTTATTGTATGTACACCAGGAATTACACATGAGATTTATCAAATATGATACGGTCATGAGACCCTCAAAAGAAACTAGACTAGCACAATATATTAGTAACTGCTCAAGCAGCAATGTAATGAAATAGATAACTTGAAGGAAGGCGTTGCTCACTGTCGTACAGTTTTATAATTAGTACCACAGACATCATTATTCTAATCCTATCACATGATACATATTATTACATTTTCTATAAATACTAAAATAGGATAAGAAATTTTCCCGAAGCAAAACATACCAGTATCATTGTCCAAAGCAGTAACTTGTGTGACCAGCACATTAATATTCGCATTCTCGGCTATCGATTCCGCCACGTAGGTATCTTGCGTAAAGTGTGGGGGGTTGTCGTTCTTATCAGCTATCTCTATTCTGAACACTTGCTGACCAGAGTTATGCTTGCCAGGAATGAGAGCAGATTCCGAGTTATCGGTCGCGATGATTTTAATATTGTAAAAGTTACGCTCTTCTCTGTCGAACATCTTCAAAGTTGTAATATTGCCTGTCAAGCTGTCGATGGCAAAAGGGTCGGAGGCGTCACCAAGTTCGTAAGTAACTTGGTTATTCGCCGAAGTGCCGTCAGCATCGAAGGCCCTGACTTGCATGACCTGAGTGCCAGGTGGTTCGTTTTCTAAGACACTGCCCGAACGCACTTCGCTAAATATTGGGATGTTGTCGTTCACGTCTTCAACTTCGATTTGGATTATCGTTTCGGCTGCTAGATTATAGTTGTTCTAGAAAGAAAAGTTCAAATTAGGAACTCATTACGGAGCCTTTTTCTTTAATTAGTTATTCATTACAAGACAAAGAAACGACTGAAATATTAGGGCATGTTTTTCCAAAAGCTCATATATCAGTTTACTTACTTGCACTCTCACAGTCAGCGTGTAGTCGGTTATCTTCTCAAAGTCCAAGTGGTTCCCGAGTTTGATATAGGCTGAGTCGGCTTCCGATTCCAACACGAAGGTATGCCATTTGTTTGTCTGTTCAGTCTGTCCCATTACCAGCTCAAAAAGAAGCTTCTTCTCCTCTGGGATATTTGATCTGGAAAATAATAAAATTTGGGTGACCTTACAGATTCTCCTAATGCACAAAACGAAATGAAAATACTTAAGTACCAAGGACACCTGTTAACTAAGAAGGATAACCCGTTAACTAAGTTGATTTTAAATTTCCAAGTGAATAAGAACAAAAATATCAAAAATGTATATGACCTGACGTAAAGTTATGACGGTGAATCAAATAATACTTACATAGCTCGAACGGTAGCAATGTGCGCATTGAAATCGTTGAAGTTCTCTTTTAACCTGATTGGTAAATCTGGGACCTCAATGAAGGAGGGACTTTTCTTATGGGATTCCACCACTTGAATATCAAGTGTAATGGAGCTTTGCTGTGGCGGATCTCCTTGGTCCTTCACAACAGCGCTTAACTTAAATTTGTAGCCTGGAGATTTCTGTAGAGGAAAGGAAGAAGTTATTTTTGTGCTTAAAATAATTGATATTATCAAAAATACCCGTCGTGTAAGTTGGTGCATTAAAAATTTTAAGTTTTCATTTTAACTTCTCTATTTACATATTGTTCAAGTTGGTTGCTTGCAACAACGAATCAACGAAAAGGTAGGCAGCCTCACAACATGTACATGATGTATGTAAGTAATTGATCTTCAAAAATCGTTGGGAGGATTCTTATAAGTAAGCATTTAGAATAGAAAAAGAAACCAATTAAGCAACGCCAAATACTTACATCAATAGTCTTATTTAGAAAGATGACTCCATTATCGGGATCTATGTAGAAGTATGCCTGGTCAGGCGAATTTGTGTCTAAATTGTAGTGAACTATGGAATTGTTTCCGTCGTCTATGTCTGTGGCTGATATCCGCATCACCTCGCTGCCGCTGCGTAGGTCTTGAGGCACGGATTCCGAATACGACTGTTGGGGTAAAATAAGTTTTAGAAAAGAGCAATAATGAAAATAAAGTACAAACGTGACATTTACTTAAAGTCTTAATGAAATGAAGTTGAATGAATACACATTTTATTACAAATAAATGAAACAAAATCAGGTGTAGTTAATCCGCACTCTGTGAACAATGTTACCACACGTTGTAAATATCACTCCTTGAGACATCTTCTATGCGAAGCATGCCTAAAGCTTAGAGACAGATCAGATTTCGAAAATAATAATAATCGTGCTGTGTGATAAAATATGCGCTTAGGGGAAAGAGCGGCCTAGCTAAAAAAAACACACCAACTACTAAATGTGCAAAGAAAGTGAATTACAAACAAACTCTAGAGACACAAAAATAGATTACCAAGATCGCCTTGAGCGGCGGCTTACGATCCTAAATCAGACATGCAGCAAACATGCAAGTAAAGAAAACAAGAATTTCATATAGTCATCTCGATTGTTACCACAACTTCACCAAAGGCAACTTCTACATCAATCAATATAACAAAAGCTGTGGTAACAATCATGAGTTAAAATTCAAAAATGTGTGTTTCGATAAAATATTTCTGTGCAAAACTCTCGCTTATGTTCTGTTTATTAAGGACAAACCTTCCATACGTCTCCTCGGAAGACCTTTGAGAAACAGGCAAGTGTTAATATTTGCGCCACTGAGAGCTCAAGCTCCTCGTTCTAGTTCACAAACGAGTCAGTTAGTCACAATACACAGTTCATAAAACAATTCAACGTGAAAAGACATGGACAAATATATAAGTAAAAATTAACAGCGAAAAGGCGAGACATATTCCGTGAGTGATAGACCTACAAACTATAAAGATATTTGTAATAGATTAGCGGACAGTTCATAAAATTAAAGAGTAGATAGCTTAGAGCACAATAGAACTAGGTTTTGGTAAAAGCTAGGATTCGAACCTAGGAAAAAAATTCAAGAGATGCCAACGTATCATTGTAACCACAGTGGGTTAGATATTGTATCTTAGATAAATTCAATTAAAGGACGTATGAGCATCGCATTAAAAATATTAACTTTCTTAGGTAAAAATCAATGTTTGATTTCATTCAAGGGACATAATACAGCATTTAGAATGTTTTAATATACTTACAACTTTATCGAAAACTGGAGGGTTGTCGTTGACGTCTTCTATGACGATCTTAATAGTACACGCATCGTCCAGCTGTGGCTGACCATTGTCAGTCGCTCTGACTGTGATGTAGGCTTCTTTCTCACGGGACGGCTCATCTCGGTCGAAAATCTGGACATTATGGAGAGGTTTGAGCGAATTGTTTTGTGATTTTGAAGGGAGGTGTCTGCAATCTCTTCAGTTTATGGGTTTAGGACAAACCTGGGTTCCAGGATTGCATGTCATTTTGTGCGTATAAAAGAAAAGGGGCTTAAAAATACCTGTAATTATACGACCGCCTGGTGATACCTGATTCTTCTAAAATAAAAATAAATATAGTGTCTGGATTTTTGCTACATTTGAATTATTATACACCGTAAACTAAGATTACAACTTCGTACTATGTACTACACGATACATCATTTCGGTTTACAGAATCTTTAAGTTCAGCAATAACTAATTGAGGTAGTGTTATTTCTACGTGTAATTAAAATAACGCCAAAACCTGGATTGATTTAGTATCGATAAATAATTAAAAAACCATTGTCACGGTGGCCTAAACGCGTCCTTGAGAATTCTACGGATTATAGATTAAGACTCAATATTTTTGCAATCACTGTCGACTTTTATGAAGATTTCAAAAATCGAATTTAGAATTTTCAGTTTTTTTCTAATTGTAAATGGTTTTATTGTTTGGTGGTAGTGGTTTAATAAACTGTTTTCAGGTTATGCCTTATCTCAATAACACTTACACTATAATAAAGGATATAAAACATAATAGTTACATCAGCTGTAGTGATCTTCCCAGTGTCAGGGTCTACGTGAAACCGTTCCTTCTCTCCAGGCGTGGAGACGAACTTGTAGGTGACCGTACCACCCATCTCCGGTGGATCTCTGTCGTCCGCGCGAACCTGCAATATTAATTATATTAGTGAAGAAATAGATTTGTTTGACCGTAAAGTACTTATGTCACTGTATATTTTATCCTAGCGAGATTCATTTTGTTGGTTCTTGGAGTGACAAAACCTTTTTAGATATTTATTTTTTGCTTAGCCTCTTTTGTGTCCTATTGCTAGACAAAGGCCTCCTCTCCTCCTTTCCATCTCTCCCTGTCTCCAGCCACCTCGCACCATCCCGTTTTGAATGTATTTACATCGTCCCGCCATCTTCGCTCGGAGTGCTTATTATACTGAGTGCGTATACTGAGTTTTTTCAATCACTTTCGATAGCGAGAGCGTTTTCGATTTGCATAGGAGTGACAAAGAGACAACTAGGTGGCGCGCTCTGTCACTCCTATACAAACTGCAAACGCTCTCGCTATCGAAAGTGAATGAACAAACTCAGTATAAGCACTCTGAGTTTTTTCATTTCACTTTCGATAGTGAGAGCGTTTGCAATTTGCATAGGAGTGACAAAGAGACAACTAGGTGGCGCTTTGTCACTCCTCAGTATAAGCACTCAGAGTGCTTATATTGGTCTGCCATTGTGCGGAATCCACTCGGTCGCTAATTTGGCCCACCTAACTGCGACAGACATGGCCAGCGCAGTACCACTCCTTAGCTCCTAATATATTATATTGATGGGCTCGTGAGTTTTTATAAGCACAGTAAGTATCTCTCTTTTACTTTTTCGTAAGTACAGTGAAAAAAGCTTCAAGCTATATGATCCCAAGTTTTTAGACCCACCTACATAGTAAATACAATAGTTATGTTTTGTTTGGGTTGAATTAACTTTACTTGCATAACATTAATGAGTGTCACATTAAACTTAATGGTGGCGTCGAATATCATTGTAATGGGTGACCTAGTTTGATTTTCGACGTGTCATAGTATTAATTTTGTGGCAGATGCTGGATGCGGCAAGCTGAAGACGACGCTATGGCGCTCATTAGGGGAATATAATATGATGATGATAGTATTAAACATACAGTTTGTCACACATTTCGGACATGTAATAATTACCTCATTAGTTTTCTTTATTATGGAAGACGTTTGTAGGTGTAATAAATTTCTCTTTTCTTTAAACTCGTCTACGACAAATTGGGTATGCATTATTGAGAAATTCAACCAAAACGTCTTAATTGATTTTCTTAGCCAAAAGCGAGCGCTGTGTCACTCGACGTTATTCAACGGCTTCCTTTAACTGAGTCTCATAAAATTTCCAATTTAGCTGAAGGCCGGATTTGCATAAAATTAAATCACTTGTTACCCTCACCAAGTGGGTGGAAATTGGATGCGGTGTGTCGGTTCAGTAGTCGGTAATTTAAATTATTACATTAAGTAAACGTAAAGTGATTTTCACTAACGAGGGTCTCTTCATTAGGTTGGGTGGTTGTACCACACCGCGGTCTGACGCAGGATGTCGCACTGGCTGAAAATCAGCGCTGAAGGCTTGCCCCTCAGCATACTACTGACTCAGCTGCGTTTTATAACATCAGTGACACGCCATGAACTTTGTTTTCATTCTTTTATTTTATGTTATGTAACATTTGCCACTAACGGTCATCCATCCATGCACTGAACGCGCCCTATGTTGCTTAACATTCGTAATCGTTTAAGTAGTTATTTCAACGTACAGACTTTACATTCTATTTGTTGAATGTCAATGTAGTTACAATGTTAGGCGCTGCCTTAGGGCCTACTGCAGTGGAGAAAAAGGCAGCGAAAAAGAAACTGCTCTCTGTGGTCACGTCTTTTTAACCGACTTCCAAAAAGCCTCAGGTTCTCAATTCGACTGTTTTTTTTTCTTAAAAAACATAAATTGCCACGAATATCTATCTATATCTATAACTATTCTATCTTCTCTTTCTCTTTCTAATATATAAAATTCTCGTGTCTCAATGTTAGTGCGCATCCTCCTCCGAAACGGCTTGGCCGATTTTTATATATATAATTTTATATATATAATCGGTAGGTCTGAGAATAGGTTGTTATCTATTTTCTATAGCCCGAAGTGAAAAAAGGGAGGTTCTTATAAAAGAAAAAAATAAGAATATTGCGTCCAAAAATTAGAAAAATTTACGGGTCTTAACGTAACCACAATATTAAATTGAAATATTCATAATTAAGACTGGACAACGTCTGTCGGGTCCACTATACTCCGTAAAATATAGCTTGAGCTCCGCGACAGCTGTCACACTGACAGGGCTAGGTTACGATATTGCCTCAGAATAAGGACGATATTGCTTACACATCGAATAGTGTGTAGTAAGTACGGAGTTTTCACAGTACAAATATTCTGTGAAAAAATTCAAAACTTCATGGACCCAATTTAGATGACAGCTGTCGCGGAGCTCAAGCTATATTTTACAGACTATAGTCTATTTCGATTCCGTGCTTCACAAGGTACGTTAAGCAGTTGGTGCCGGCTGCCGTCGATAGATGGCAGTCGTTAAGCCAAGTCAGAGGCCTTAGGGCGGCTTGAAAACTTCTGACAGTAAGACCAGCCACTAGTCTTACAAGCCTCCACCAATCCGGACTTGGCCTCCGGGGTGGAGTATGGCCTATACCTTCTTCAGGGAAGAGACCCGTGCCCCTCGGTGGGGACATAATGGGTTGATGATGATGATGATAGTCTATTTCTATTTTTAACTCACCGTGAACACATAGGTCCCGACCGGCTGCTCCTCCTTGACCGTCGGCCGGTAGTTCAAGCACTCGGTGAACACGGGCTTGTGGTTGTCCTTCACGGCGAGCTTTGGCGCCGTCACCACGCCGAGCTGTAAGCGCGTCCGACCGAACGGCAGGTGTCAAGATTAAACAAGAGGTTTTTTTTTTTAATAAAACATAAAAACAGAGTTAGGCCCTAAAAAAAGGAGTCAGGATTATTATTTTTTTGTTCTTTTTGTTTGGTGATACTACTATGAGTTCGCCAAATTGTGTTTTCCACTAGTAAATGCATGAGTCTCAATAGAAAACCAGCAAATCGCTTCAAGTGGGGCTTTAAAATGTGTAGATTTCCCTTGATTTCTCAAGGATCCCATCATCAGTTGAGTTGAAGACACATTTCCTCTCTGGCTTATCGGTCTTTAAATAGTTTTATCCGAATTAGTAAGGTGTAACTCAAGTGAAGTGTTAATTAATTCAAGTGTCATCAGAATTGCTAATAGCTCTATCACGAATTTTGGACTTGAATCGAACACTGACGTACTTGCAGTCGACAGCAGGGCAACCTAAACAGTGATTTAGCAAAATGCCCCTTAGCATAGCTTAAAAGTCTACAGTACGACGACCTTTACAAACGTGTCCTCAACCCACCCAAAGATCCTCGTATACTAACAATTTGTTAATCTATTATTAACAGCTGTCAGTTGGCCAAGGTGTATACAGAGAAATAAACTAACTACTGTAGTAGATTTAATTATTGTTAGCATACCAAAAACCGGGGGTAAGTTACGTGACGGACCACATGTTACAAGGAAAGCATTTTACGCTCGTCCAGCGGCCTGTTTCATGGCTTAGTATGACAAGGCGATGACATGTACATCGCAAAGTTGATTAAACCACAGATTAACAGGTAAACTCTGCTACGCAATGTACAGTCGACAGCACGTCACCCTTCACATTTTAGTTGCAAAGTCACCCGTAATGCAACAGACTAGAGTGCATGGGTGTATATGATGATGTGCTGTCGACTGTACCTCGAATTGTCATAATAAATTATGATTTGTACTTTTATGAAACTCAGCCCTGCTGTCGTATGTACAAGGATGTAACGGTTAATTTACTGTCCACTGCGCTGCACGCATTACCTGATCAATTCGTTGGAAAACAAAAGTTTGTTATTACCTAATTTGAAACATTGTGTTTGTTCCTTGATTGAATTAAATAGTTGAAATAGTTAATAATATTAAATGGCTTAAGATTTAGTTTACCTACCTCACATGTATACCTCAAGAAGGTCCTGTAAACAGTATGTTATTTTCATAGGTCAATAAACAGTGCGTTACTTACATACGTCACTCAGACAGCTTTGTTAACAAGAGTGATTAATAGAAAGTTACACAATAGATACATAACAATACAGTAACACATGCAATAAGTATAAATAACAACGGCTAAGACCTCAATTTTAATTAATTAAGCATCAAAACAAATCGAACAACTATCGGGATAAAGCGTTCGAAAATGGTGGAACAAAAATATCGTGTAAAAAGTAGGTTGAATGAGTCGATCATGGGCCGTCCGGATGAGGATCGGCGCAGTACTCACGCGAGCAGGATGGTTGATCGGAAAGCCCTCGAGATGGCGCGAGTGTCGTAACCTCGTGACGTGGTGTGAAGGGTGGTCTCGTACTGTGGACAAAGCGGAGAAAAAATATATTATTGACTGTAAAAAACACTAAGTATAATAACTTCAACACAACACAATCACTTTTTCTGATCCCACACTATGGTAACCAGACCAGGACATCACAACGATGAAAACCATATTCATTTGAGTCTTAGACAAAATGTAAACAACATTTCAGTGCTCTTTATACTATTTTCATTGTCAAAAAATGTTATTTCGGTTTCTGCAATAATTTTAAAAGTAAATTAGATGTTATCTAATCAATTTTACTTATTTCTTAGTGTAATAACCGAATTAAATTTTTTTGAAAGTATTCATTGTCAAAAAATGTAATAAAAAGTGTAATAACCGAAATAAAATTTTTTGAAAGTATTCATTGTCAAAAAAAAATATTTCGGTTATTACACTAAGAAATAAGTAAAATAGATTAGATAACATCTAATTTACTTTAAAAATTAGTGTAGAAACCGAAATAACATTTTTTTGCAATTCAAATAGTATAAGGAGTACTGAAATGTTGTTTACATTTTGTCTAAACCCAAATGAATATGGTATAGACTTAGGCCATTTAGATAAGAACTTTTTATATTATGTACACACCAGCAAAACTAAATACATTAGCAACCTTACATATTTAAGCCATTTCACAAATGTACGGCAGACCCGAGTGGCAATAGAACCCACGATCGCACGATAATGAGCATCAGAAGAACCTCTACTTCCTTTTAGTAATAAATAATAATTAAATTCTACACCGCACAATCACTTGTACTGACCCTATCTTAAATACTGAACGGTTCCAATAGTTTGTAAAATTCCATACAACTAAACTATTCCATTAACGTCGGTATTCGGACCGTAGAAATTTGGTGCACATAATTAGGCCCCTGCCCTGGTATCAAATTCAAATACCCTGTGCTATACAGTGTGAGTCTTCATAAAGTGCACATATCAAAATCAGGGAAACTACACCCCATTTCATCGACGGAAAAAATAAAATAAAAAATAAAAAAAAATATTTGTAAAAAAGGTGATAAACAATGGTGTGTAGCAAAACGATGCGCATGGGCTTTTTTCAAACGGTCATAAAAACTGTTGTTTTTGAGTAATAAACGTGCAGTTTTTACTTTTAGAAAGCTAATGCCATGTAAAATAAGCTAGAATGAAAAAAAAGTAGGGTCAATAGCATGATTTTAGGAGAAATTGTAAAACAAATGCAAAAATGATGAAAAAAAATACAGATTTTCTTCAAGTTTCACTTAATTGTAAATTTATAGGGTTAGTTTTCTTGGATATTTTTACTTTATGGGTACGGCTTATTATTAGACATCATCACAAAATTTATTTCACTGCGATAACGCACTTAGTTTAAAAATTATGACGATTTGTCTAAATAGGGTCAACAGGTGCAACTCATAATTTTTAAAAAATCATAATAAATACAAATATTATTTTTTTATTGAATTTTTTATTTTTTCCGTCGATGAAATGGGGTGTAGTTTCCCTGATTTTGATATGTGCACTTTATGAAGACTCACATTGTATAACAACCATGCAAGAACATACGTGGAAATTCCTAGACTGCGGCCAAAGTTCTTTTCTACTTTCAACATATTATATTATTTCAACAAGGTTGCTCTTTAAAGTATGTACTCTGTTCTATTGGCCATGCTACTTATTTTGAATTTATGTTTTTATGATTTATTTTGAAAATCCATTTTGACCATTTTAAGAAACTAATTTCGGTATTTTTGATTTTACATTATGTCTATTTTTAATACTTTTTTAAAGTTTTGGTAATTGTGACGAATATACCACAATTAAGAATCAAATAGCAATCCGATGAGCATGTGCAAAGTTATGGCACTGGTAGTCGAACCCGCATGTATAGAGAGCGTAAATCAGCTTAAACCTAAAAACTCAAATATCTCAAAACTCACTTTGGGTGGGTTGGGACCTTTTTGCTATAATACTTCCAATTGCATTCCAATTTCCGCGCATTTCCAAAGGACCCAGAGGACGTTAACCCGTATGCAGCCAAAAGCACTAACATTAGTTGCTCAGTAAATAATACCATATCAGTAGACACCGCCCCGTCGCTCCCCGGCAATTATTACACCGTTTAGATTACAACGCGACGGAACTACTCAGTTTACTATTTACATAACAATTTAAGCATGGTTAGGGGAAGTGTTCGCGAGATACGCTGTTTTCATTACAATCCGGAGGATATAGGTCTTTTGTCACGCGGTGAGCTACGATTCAAATGGCAGCGGTGATATAGCTCGCTCGTAGCCCCGGCCGCCTGAGTGATCTTAGACGATCACGAAGCAACATAGAGTGCGTTCAGTGCATGGATGGGTGCACCGTTCTATGACTAACGCTAGTGGCATTTTTCCGAGCGGTTTCGTGCTTCGCAAGGCACGTCAAGCAGTTGGTGCCGGCTGCTGTCGATAGATGGCAGTCGTTAAGCCAAGTCAGACGCCTTAGGACGGCTTGAAAAGTTCTGATAGTAAGACCAGCCACTAGTCGCACAAGCCTCTTCCAATCCAGACTTGGCTCCCGTGGTGGAGTATGGCCTATTACTCCTCAGGGAAGAAACCTGTGTCCCTCGGTGGGGACATAATGGATTGATGATGATGATTCATATATGCGTGACTATCGTTTGCCTTCTTGAAGCTCATAGGCGTAGGTAAGGGGAGAAACGAAGAGGGGACTCCCGACCAACATTCTGAGGCAGATTGCTGGCTGGATTGAGGGCAGGAGGACGAGGCCTGCCTTGGGTATGACCTAAGACGACCTCTGTGGCGCAGCGGTAAACGCATCTGCCTACCATGCGAGAGGTCCCGGGTTCGTATCCCGGCTGGGGATAAAAAAAACCCGGGTCTTGGATGTTTACATGTTTGTGATGTCGCTATTTCTGGTTCCCATGACACAGGGTATGCTAGTGTGGGCCAGAAGCAATGTATGTCCCTGAATGTAAATGTTTATGTTATGTTTATGTCCAGCATTTGAAGATAAGATAAGATAAGAATATTCGTTATTGTACCAGGAAAACACATACGTACAAAACATAAAACAGATACAGTACAATTGGCGGCCTTATTGCTTAAAGCAAGAAGATTTACTTTTATTATTATTATTATTTATTGCAATAAAAATAATTACATTACAGATTAAACTATTGCGTAATTAATTGCATTAAACATTATACATTATTTACATTATAAAATTAGAATGTCAAAATTATATACATCTGAACAATTTACTCTAGATTTAATATAAAATTAAAATTAATTCAAAAACAAAATTTATTTTTTTATTAATTTTTACATATTTGTAAATGTTGTAACGTTATTATTTTATAACAACATTTTATTGTTGTTTAAAGTTGGATAAAACCTGTTAAATAACTTCTCATATAGGCACTAAAACTAATCAAGCTCAAACTAAAAGGGTTTACGCATTTCTCGACTGCGCATCTCTAAAACCACTTATTATGCCGGCTACACACGTAACGATATATCGTAGCGATTAAACTGCGCAAGCCGATTTGCGCAGATTTATCCATCGTGTGTATGACAAATCGTTGCAGATTTCCGTCATACACACGATCGATAAATCTGCGCAAATCGGCTTGCGCAGTTTAATCGCTACGATATATCGTTACGTGTGTAGCCGGCATTACGTGGAGCCGGACAGCGCGTCCCCTCTTTAGGCTCTTTCGACCGGCTGCCCGCCTCATTTGCCTCCGGTCCATCGGCGAGCCTGCGCGTGCGCTTCTCCTTGTTTGTTATCGCCAGTCGCCGCCGCGCCGTCTCTAACGGCCGCGAGTCAATTTGATTAATTTTCTTTTTAAAGAAAGCCGTGGTTTACTATCACGTTTGTGTTCTCGTCTCCCCACACTTTTTGGGTAAGTTGCAAACAGATATTTCAACTAGGTATTTGCTAATTTAGCTGTAGATTAGTTTTATAGTGCTTGTAGGAACATATGTAATTTATTTCCCTTCTTTTCGTAATAGCGTAGTGCTTATACGTAGTTTTAACAACTATTTACCGTGTCGCAGAGCGCCTCTCATAGCTTGCTCGCTCGGCGACACACAAGATGGCGCCTCACAAAATTGCCAGTCATGGTTGCATCATCCATACATTTCGTTCATACAATTTAAAATATTGATGTTTAGCTTTATCTGCACATTAGCTTGCGCTTGCCACTTTTGTTAATTTCCAAATTATGTTGCAGCTAGTGTGGAAATTTTGGCAATTAGTAACTGTAGATACCTACTAATTTTTGATTATAATTTTCATTAGCATTTTTCATTATAATTTCCATCTCGCATCACTCCACTACTGATTTCCTTCACCGCCACTTACAAACTAGTTGGGTTTCTTCTTCTTCTGCCGAACCGGTGGCGGTGAACTGTATCTTTCCGATGGCTGTGTACTAATGCGAGGGCTTCTCCACAGGGTCCAAGTACCGGACCAGAATTCCCTTTTACGGAGCCGAAGACCCCCGGGGTGCCTGTTCCCGCCGTTTTGAAAAGGAGATCCGCCGTTCCCGCTGGCTAAACCTTCTCCGCACTTGGTCCACGGTCGTTGGGGGAGCGTTTCTACTGTCTCCGGTCGGCTCAGGGGAGTACCTGACCGTAGTACCGCTAAAGAGAGATCAAAACCAGTGTAGGGCTATTTTCTAACTCACAACCCTAGTAATTGAAGAAGTGCTAATTAAACTATATCTTGTATTTTTATTATATCGCATTTTATTTCTTCATCCTTAATTTTTGTCGCAGCCTCTTCAAGGCTAGCGTGACAATGTTTGTGTTATGTTTATGTCTAGCAGTGGAAGGTTTACATTTTATTTTTTTGTTCTAAAGCCCGCGTGTCGGCAAGAGAGCTAGACGTCGCTGTTCATTACAATCCCGGGTTATTGTACGTCTCGCGTCTAGGCTGACGGAAGCAGAATTGCTTTTGCCGAGTTAGCGCTGATGGTTGAAAAAGGTCATTTAACTTTGGTCCGGCAGTAACTGAGTTTCGGAAACGCGAGCCCCGGTGGAATTCACTAATACAAGTTGTCCTTTGTTTTGTTACCATCTTGTTTATGTTCATACACCTAGAACGTACGGACGAGAATTTTAGATAGATAATAATGATGACGGTCTCGACCGATTTCGGTCACTGCGACTACTTCAACTCCTGTTTTGCGGATATGTTACATAACATTTACATACAGGCACACACATTGCTTCTGGCCCTACACTAGGATACCCTGTGTCGTGGGAACCAGAAACAGCGACGTCCCGAACATGTAACCATCCAAGACCTGGGTGAATGAACACACCATCTACGTAATTATAATAGATCGCAGCAGGTGGATGGACTTTACAGACATCTGTATCAACTCAGATGAGCTGAACGCGAAGAGAGATGAATGTCTTTGAAGCTCTTAGGCAAGATGACCTAGGGCTTCTTTTTTGTCCCCGCCGGGGTTCGAACCCGGGACCTCTCGCAGATGCGGTAACCGCTGCGCCAGAGAGCATAAAATGTAGCGTAACACCACTAGTCCTACAAAAATGAATGAACATAAATAAAACCGATGACGATTTAAACCTATCCCCTGGGTTCAAACTCGCCAGGCCTTCACAGGGTCGGTGTAAACATTCCGCCTAACAATCGAGTCAGTAGTAGATATCGCACGCTCTGAATCATCTGACCTATGTTTACAACCTACATCCAGTCAAGCAACACCCAACGGACCAAACTATAATTTTTTTTTACCCGACTGCGGCGAAGCCCAAAAGGAGGGTAATGTGTTTGGTTAGTGCGTATGTAAGTGTGTCCGATTATTTGTTTACTCATAACTCGTAATCAGTTGCGTTATGACCTTGAATATAAGAATTAAAAACCAATGTTACAATGAGCTAATTGGCCCTCCAAAAATTGTACAAGTTAAACAAAAATGTCATATTTTACAAATGAGTTAAGATCTCATTTGTAAAAATCTGTCATTTTTGTTTCCCATTGTTAGTTGACGCGGCTCTATGGTTACGTAGAGCTGCGTTTGCGCAATTGCCATAGGTCACCGGGAATGAGCATAGCTCCGATCAAAAAAATTAAAGCAAAAAAAGATTTATGTAATTTATGAACTAAAACTTTCATAAGCACAACATAGTTTAAAGGTAGTATATAGTTTACAGTATATAGGTATTGTGTACACGTACACGTAAACCTTTATACGCGTGCACTCTGCTCCATCAAGATACGGGCGATTTTACTACCAAATATAGAGGTTGATATGTTGTCGACTAGATAGGGGCCTCTTTATTGATAAAACACGTAACACGCTTACATTCATTAAGTATTATTACGCTTTGGTGCCCCATAGACCTATAATCATAAGTAGAAACACATAAAAGCATCGTTGAAATCCAGCACTTATTCCTAAGGAATACAGTCGAGTTTGTAATTCACAGACGGTAAACAAAATGAACGGGGCTGATTTAATAGACAGCTTAATTCTCTCTTTGGTTCTTTGATTGATGGTTGAATTGAACTCTTGTACTAACTGGTTCAAAGAGAAGCGTTCACAAACTCGCCACACTGCACCGTTTTCAATAGAGTTTCGCCGATGGGGTTATGGAAATTACGAACTGGAAGGTGTCCTTAACATTTCATTATTTACGGACTGTTACGACAGCCAGGACCAATATAGGTATTATTATTATTATAAAAATTCTTTAATGACATTCATAGTCATTTGTCAGGTACGGGACAGGTGGCAGACCTGCCTACCCCTCTTGGATACAGGCTCACGCCTGTATGTATGTATTGAAAAAATGTACAGCATCAAACCACAAACAAACCACTATGTTATGTTATGTTATAGAAACAAATAAATAATAATAATAATATAGAGGGGAAATAACAAATAACATTTACATACAGGCGCATACATTGCTTCTGGCCCCACACTAGGATACCCTGTATCGTGGGAACCAGAGACAGCGACGTCACAACATGTAACATCCAAGACCTGGACTTTTTTTGGTCCCCAGCCGGGATTAGGGACGTAGTAGGGACTCGCTAAGAGACTTTTTCAAAGAAACTAACATCCTAACAGTTGCAAGCCAATATATATATGAAAATATTATGTACGTTAGGAAAAATATTACAGACTTCGAAACACTTGGTAGCCATCATAACGTTAATACTAGGAATAAACATAAATTGTCATTTCCACGATTTAGACTTGCAAAAGTTAATACTTCCTTTATGGGGCACTGTATAAGGTTCTACAACAAGATACCCCAAGATATATTAGAGTTACCTCCAACGCGATTTAAGAATTGTGTTAAGCACACTCTTTGCAAAAAAGCTTATTATAAAATCAACGATTATTTAGAAGACAAGGACGTATGGCATTAAATAGTATTTTAATATTAAATTTAATCAGAGGATAAATGTGTCTAGTGTTCAACACATCCAAGATATTTTTTTGTAGGTTTGATTTGTATTAGCTTTAAGGTGATTTGAGAAAAGATGGTCAGAGTGGAGTTTTTTTTTCGCTGCCTTTTTCTCCACTACAGACGGCCCCAAGGCAGCGGCTAACGTTATACATAACTGTATGTACATTGACATTCAACAAGCAGAATGTAAATTCTTTACGTTGAAATAATTTTTTTTTTTTTTTTTTATTGAATCCGGGACTTCTCGCATGGTAGGCAGAGTGCTTATACTGAGTTTTTTTCATTCACTCTCGATAGTGAGAGCGTTTGCGATTTGCATAGGAGTGACAAAGAGACAAATAGATGGCGCGCTTTGTCACTCCTATGCAAAACGCAAACGCTCTCGCTATCGAAAGTGAACGACAAAACTCAGTATACGCACTCAGATGCGCTAACCACTGCGCCATTATTAACAACACTAATTATTATTAATAATAATTAATATAACGAGACTATTAGGTACCTTTTTTATTTTTCTACATAATATTAAGTTAGTACAATACTACCCGAAACCAGCGTGCCTGCATGGGACGACTCAGAAGTGTCAGAAGTGATCAATTCGTTATTCGAGTGTATTATAGACATATTTTTTTAATTCATTACCGTACTGCGCTAAGTCGGAATTGACGTAAGGCTCCGATCGTCTACCTCTAACGACAAAGATGTACCTACTTTAGGAAAAGGAGCGGATTGTTTCAATCTAATGTCGGATCACGAATGTGATGGGCATGTGCGCCGATGCGATATATTTCGGCGGCGGCGGCGTGAAGTCAAAAATCGAGCGGTGACGGGGTAATCGGCGTGAAGAGTATGTAAGTAACCCGAAAGATTTAATCAGACACTGATCCGTCTACAGATAAGTAATTAATTTTACACGTTTCTGGATTGACGTTTTGAAGAATTCGTAGTCAGGTGTTAAGTTGCGGGTAAAGGTAAAATACCTTGGTCATATCATGAGAGCTGACAAATATAATCTGCTGCGACTTATTCTGGAAGGGAAAACTGAAGGAAAGCGAAGACCTGGCCGAAGAAAAACATTGTGGCTGGAAAACTTATCAGAGTGGATTAACACCAGAAATATAGAATTTCTCCGAGCAGCTACATCGCGTGACAGTGTAGCCAAAATGATAGAAGATGGCACCGGAAGAAGAATAACTATGGTGTGACGATGGCGGCGTGTGAGGGCAAAAATAACTGCAGTCGACGTCACAGCAAATCGGCGCACATGACTAGGTACAGTGGACAATGAGTTGGTCTTCACATTTTGGTTTCAAAGTCGCCCGTAACGTTACTGAGTAAAGTGCAGGTATGTAAAAGTTAATGTGCAGTCGATTGTACCCCCAAATTGATCGTTCTTCAGGAGGCAGTCGATTTCCCGTCTCGGAACCCTCTGGACGTCAAAGGTCATCCTTAATCCACGCATTCCTATAAACAGGCGCCGCTAATGAGGTTTCGTGTTCCAGATCCATTAATTACTGGCGTTGTCGTACGAAGCCCCGAATTGTTCCCTAGGGGTCCTTTACACGTGTCCCTTAGTTGTGTTGTTGAGCCTTGTGAATGTCAACCGGCGATGTATTCCGGGAGATTGGGAATTCAGTTCTGTTCCGCACGTTTGTTTGATTGGTGGTGGGTAAACAGCTTTTTTATGTAGCCTATTCAGTATTCACGTCCCACTTAAGAGGGAATATCACGGGCTAGAGAATTGAAAAATAGGTATTTGTAAAATCTATTGCTGTCGCGAGATGCCCGAAGAAGCGAGGTATCAATGTGTGAATGGGACTGTCAATGTGTACGTGGCACGCCCGCCGCGCCGCACACGCCGCCGCCGCCGCCCGCCACGCTCGCGAGCGGGCCGGGCGTACCTAGTCTGCAAGTTGATTTCGTTCGGCGGCGTGTGCGGAGTGTTGTTTCGTCTTATTGTTTTAATACCTACCTGCTCTTTGTTTGACTCTGGCTATTACTTACTGGACATTTTATTTTGTAGAGCTCAGGCTTACTTTACGAAAAAATTAAAAGAGACGATGTATTTTGGCAGAAAATCGATCCGATATTAGAAACTTTTTATATCGATTGTCTGTTACCAGATCGAAAAATAATCCGCTCGTTTTTTATAGATCCAAGTTCATTATTGATCCGATTCCCATTTCATTCAATATCCGTTTCAACCAATCCCCATTTTCTCATTCCCGCGACGGTCGTATACCTACCACGAAATTTAGCACGCTCCGGACCATTAGATAGGTACAAGTTTTTTATAGATCAGAGAGAGAGAGAAACGGTTTGACCACTGAATAGTTTTTTTTATACCTAACTTTAGATATACTTTCAACATTATTCTGCCATGCTAAGGGTAAGAGCAGTAAGTCAGAAATTTCAAAGTTGAGAAAATGGAGGACAAAGTTTTGTATTACATTTTTATTTACTTCTACTTTAGCTTATAAGTTTTTGTAGGTGTGATTTTTTCAATATGTAGCTTAAATGGAGTTCTTTCATGATACATAATAACTAAATTACTATTTAGTTATTATAATATATTATTTAATTGACGAAAACTCATAATATTTCTAGTACGAGTTAAATATATTTGTACTGATTGCTTAGAATAACCGCAGTAAGTATCCCAGTTACTGCTTTAATACTAAGTATTCCATACATTCGATATCTATATTTTGTATGAAATTACGTGTCACTTTAGGGTACAAAAAAACTAAGATGTTATCTAATAAGCAGTAATCACAATTTAAAAGATAATACATAGTGAGACATCTATCCTTACAAACCTTGAAATGTAGTAACTAAATTACCTAAAGTTTTTTTCTAGAAGGCTCTGAAAGTACGTAATTAAAGTGAATACCGTTTAATTTAACGAAACCTACAAATATGCTACAATTCAATCTTCAGGAGCCATTACACCTACAATATTTGTTACTTTTTATTGGGTTAATATGAAAAAAAATGTGCCAAAGAAAATATGCAATTTGAACCATTTTCTGAGAATAACCCTTTTAGAGTTTGCTTGCCGTACTGAATCGACAAAATCTGAAAAATTATACGTTTTTGTTTTCTTTGCATAGCTTGTTCAACCTGGTGTAGGAAGCTGTCGACTGATTTAAAAGAGTGACTAGGCTCAAAGTATTTTAATTTTTATCGCATGTAAATGCTGGCTTTTAATAATGTACACCAAAAAGCTGAAAACAGCGAAATTTTTGTTTTGGGCACAACAATTATCCATCCATATTACTAGGTACTTCTTGAGATTCCTTTTTAAAGTTCTGTACCCAAAGGGTAAAAACGGTAAAACGGACCCTATTACTGAGACTCCGCTGTTGGTCCGTCCGTCTGTCCGTCCGTCTGTCACCAGGCTGTATCTCATGAACCGTGATAGTTAGACAGTTGAAATTTTCAGTTGATTTGAGATAAAAGCATTAAGTGTGATTAGTGCTGACATTCTAAGTTAAAATTTTTTGATTAAGCTCATTTACACAACAATAATGTTCACTTACAGACTGTATTTATTATTAGCAAAATAGAACATAGATTTCGGATGTACAGTAATTAACGTAAAGTAAGTATGTTTCCTGCTTTTACGCTAAGAAAACAAAATCATTTCATTGACTTACTGCTGTTATGCTTCATGGTATTTTTAGGTTCCAGTGAATCTAGAAAAACCGGGATTAGACAAGTTTGTAGAACATGACGCGGCGATTCAGGATATGTACTTAACTATTTTTTGATAAAAATCGACTTATTGCTCTTACTGTTAGCGCGGCAGTATTGATATTAGTGTGCTTTGAGCATTTCAATAAATATTATAAAATGTTTATAACCTACTTATTATTTTCCAACAATCGAACAACACAATAATCTGCTAAATGCACTTCACGTAAAATACTCTAACTAGAAATATCGATATCAATGAACAACACTAAAATATCGATAAAATTATCGACTACGTGTCACGTCAGTAGTGTATGTATACGTAGTCCGCGCCTCCCCAACCTCAAGCCTCCCCACGCAGAGCGCGATACAGACAACTGCAGCTTGGACCGAAAATACCAATTAAAAATACACAAAATCAACGATTCGTAGTCCCCTGATTTCTTCTCCAAAACTTAACCAATTTAACTACTTTTTTCATAAATAATTAAAGAAAGGCTTTGGCCGTGTTCCTATGTTTTCCATTTTTTGTATAATCTAGTAAAATTGCTTTTCTGATTTTTCGAATACAGCGGAAAATCGGGCCAATTTTTTAGGTTTTTGAATGTTCATATCTCTTTTAATAATAAATTTATGAAAAAAATAAAAACATAGGGACATGCGTATAGTAGCCGCAGATTTTATGGAAAAAAAGAATTGCTCTACTGGCATTATCCAGGGAGGAAACAGGGGACTACGTTTGTATGGAAAAATTGCCGTTGTGTTTCCTCTTAAGGGCACAGGCCTTCTTTCAGAGGGAGAGTGCGGGCCTAATTAAAACGCGTGCCCACTGCGGATCGGAAATTCCAGCCGCTGAGGTATTTGAACACCTCATACTCATACTAAAGTATAGTAATACATAATACCAAACCAAAGACCCTTGCTGAAAATCAGAGCTGTGGGCAAAACCGCAGCGTATGCTGAGCTCGAGGCCGTTATACAAAACCGGACTCACACTTGTGCGGCCTTTTTTTCCACGTTGCATTATTCTCTCTCACTCATTGTCACTCTTGTCATTTCTTGATGGCATCACCACATTACCAAAACTATTCAGAACTTTCAAGATTATGAATACCAAAAGTTGTATACCCGTCGTCGATTAATTTTCTCAAATAATGCAGGCTTTGAATTCAATAACGACCTATTGCGACTGCATTCTGAGGTACACACATGAACCGTATTCACCTTTGCGTGCGCAGTCGTATCGGAAGTTGTGCGGTTTTTGCCAAGCTAGCCTTTGTCGCTGGCTTCCTTTCCTGCTGGCCCGGGCCGCTCGGGAATTTACCCAGAGTGGGTTGGTTTAAACATAAACATTTATAAACAAGAACATACACTGCTTATGAGACCCCGCCAACCTGGCCACGTTGCCCGACTACCGGGCTATTGGTCTATTGACTGCTTTGACGAAAAACAAAGTAATCCCACAAGGGTACCGTATACAGGCACATACATTGCTTCTAGCCCCACAGTACGATACTCTGTGTCGTGGGAACCAGTAACAACGACATCACATACATGTAAACATCAAATACCTGGGGTTTTTTTCTGTCCTCACCCAGTGTCGTGGGAACCAGAACAGTGACATCACAAACATGTAAACATCCAAGACCTTGTTTCTTTGTGCCAAGCCGGAGTTCGAACCCGTGTCCTCTCGCATGAGCTAACCGCTGCGCCACAGAGGTCGTCATATAACATGCACTATAAGGCTACAACGGACATACTTCGTCCAAATAAAGGATGTATTAGCAAAGGGCACGATAAAAAGTTCTCGAGACCGGAGTGCATACAGGCACTAATGAATGTTGATGAAGCGAAAGAGATCTGTCAGGATCGTGGCAGACCCTGGTATCTGCCTACCCTTCCGGGATACAGTAGTGAGTTTATGAAACTTATTTTTTGTATTTAAATTTCCATGGGACTCACCCTCAGTTTCTGAAAGAGTGTTTAAATGTAACAAGAGATTAATCTAAGATTAATTGAAAATACCTGCACGTGATTGGCTGAAATTAGCTTGACGTGAGATTAACATGAGATTAACATTTGATCGCTCTTCTAAAAACCGAGCCAAGCCCCCGTTTCACAATGTTCAAATAAAGTTCCAGATAAGCTATCCGCAACCAGGACTGCTGTTTGTTCCCAAATTTGAATAAATTTTCCTGTATTGCGTATGTTCGTTTACGGCTTCAAATTTAGAACAAACGGCAGCCCTGGTTGCGGATAGCTTATCCGGAACTTTGTCTGCAGATTGTGAAACAGACACTAAATAAATTAAATAATAACTTATAGGGAAGTGTTCTTCTACTACGAGTAGAAAGGGAAATTTCCCACCAGGCAGATCGTATGCCCGGGGACGGTACAAGGTACAACTGTTGTTTGTTAGACGTTGTATTTATCGTAAGTCATGTATAATAATTTGCTTGCGCGATGCAGGTATGTTGGAGTTTATAGTGCGCGCGCAGAGTAGACTTGTGCTCGCCACAAACTCATCAATTTAAATACACTTACTTAAATACACCCATCAACCAAAACAATAGCTCACATTCGGTCCAGCTCACGTGCGTGGCCCACGTGTCCGCCCGGAGTTGCTTTCCGAACGCAGTCTTGCACTAAAGGATTTCCATTGTGTAAGCCAAGAAATGTGCATTTCAACAGGTTAACTAAGGACTTGGGGAAAGGTACAGTTTTTGTAAGATAAATAAATCTGTGTCACAAAGTCGACATGGACGTTAATTTCGGGTTTAAGTACAAGGAACAGAATTTGTTAACCTGGATTGTGAACACGAAAAGATGTTACTGAATTCAGCATCAGCAGTACGATTACAATTACGTAAGATTGATTGTAGAGAACCCGACTGACCATCGCAAGTATTTTATGATTGTCCTTGACCTTGAAAGTAACAATGATTTTGAATAGTTATTTTCAAGGTAAGGATTGAAAAGGTTATACATAGTTGACGCTCTGCAATGAGCGACAGACGATAAAGTCCCCACTGTGTCAGACTAATTTGAATATGCAAGTGTGGGCACGCTCTGTAAACGACGCCGATGGCAGTCTCTTGGGCCTTCGGGTACTAGTGGACAAATAGTACATGTCATCCGGCCAGTCTTTAGTTATGTTGTTGCTAAATAAAAAATAAAACTTTAGCCTTTGCATCTAACTAATAAAATTATTTACACAGCGTTCAGTGGCATCTTTACGCCTATTACATCCTATGGTATAGATACCATCCTGACAAAGGGATGTCGTCAGGATGCCGACTATTTAGACCTAGTCCCCAGGAAAGACAAATCAAACGTGCGGAGCGAACCAATCCGCGGGTTTCCTCACGATGTATTCCTTCACAATTAGCCTGTAGTATAGTCCAGTAGTATGACAATTACTAAGCTAGCATACGGAAGTAGCCTGGCTACCCATAGCACAGAAAATCCTAGTTTGGGTGCCAGGACACAAATTGTAACACTTTTACTTGCAAAAAAGTTTTCTTATTTTCTTATTATTAGTATTGCCACTACAAATCCGGAGATGTATGTCACTTTGAAAGTAAACAAAGTCATAGGGCAGTGAAGTGGCAGTGGGCGGGGCACATAGCACGCAGAACTGATGGCTGATGGGGCCGAAAAGTTCTTGAATGGATACCACACATCGGCAGGCCGGCCGCAAGACGGACGGACGTTCTCATCCAAATGGCAGGAAGACGCTGGATGCAAGCCGCTTCCAACCAGTCTTTTTGGAAATCCATGGAGGAGGCCTATGTCCAGCAGCGGACTTCTTGTGGCTGAATGAAGATGATGATGATGAAAACCATAGGTACATGCTCGCACTGGGAACAGAACCTTAGTCTCCCGTTTCCGAGTCCAATATAGTAATTATTATTATAGCAATAGCTTGTCCTGTTCCTACTTTGCGTATTTCTGCATAATCGCAACAAATTCTGAACAATTACAATCGTTTAACTATTAAATTACTATGGAATTTGACACCTAACACCTAAACTTAAATTAGGCCCTTTGTTGCACCTAATTTTGACCAGATCAGGTATCCTATTATGTGTACTAGGATACCCTGTGCTATTGTAACCAAATTAGAACATAATAAACATGAAAATAAAGTGCTAGATAGATCGGTTTTGCCACGTTTGCCAGAATAACTGAACAGCCCTGAAATAAGTAGAATTCCGAGGTGGATAGAACCATTTGTAAGACAAGACTGTACATCAACTACTTACACGTATTGTACGAATGGAGACTAGCGGCTAACTGTATGTTTTCTTTTTCTCGTGTTGCATTGTGAGTTGGCAACCCACTGGAGTCTTAAGCAATGCGGGTTGGATTTACTAGCATTTGCAGGCTTGTAGGCTATTATGAGTGACGATCGATACAGAGACATGTTTAGCATTGGTACAGCTTTATTTCTGCGGAGAGTACATTGCATTACGATACATTTATGAAAATATTATGTTCGTTCGAAGAAATATTGAAGACCTCGAAAGTATTGGTAGCCATCATAATGTTAATACTAGGAATAAACATAATATTCAATTATTGTCATATCCACAATTTAAACTATATTAAGTTTATTTTTAACATTTAGTTTAGTTTTAATATTTAGTCTATCATTGTTATGTTATGTTATTAATTAAATGTTTTATAGTAAATGTTGCTGAGTAAGCTTCTACAACAAGATTCCTCAAGATATATTAGAGTTTAAGATAATTTGCACAGTCTGTGCAAAAAAAGCTTATTATAAAATCAACGATTATTTTGAGGAGGAAAGATGTCTGCTGTGAGACATTCTGTTAAATGTATTCAGAGGAGAATTGCATCCTGAGATTGTATCAGTGTTCAACACATCCACGAGTAATAATTTTCAAGTTTCATAGTTTGTTAATTAGCCTAAAACTGTTTTGAAAAGAATTAACATAACATAACACAACATTTACATACAGGCACATACATTGCTTCTCTCGCCACACTAGGATACCCTGTCTCGTGGGAACCAGAAACAGCGACGTCACAAACATGTAAACATCCAAGACCTGGGTAACTTTTTTTTTTGTTCTCAGCTGGGATTCGAACCCGGGACCTCTCGCATGGCAGGCAGATGCGCTAACCGCTGCGCCACAGAGGTCGTCAAAAGTGGTCGTCGAAAGAGGTCGTATTTGCTTCATCGAAATGCATTAGTTATGTATGAATGCAGGCACGCCGCCCGGTTCCGGGTTTTATTAAAGGAGAGATCCAATCGGCGACAGGCTTGCCACTTGTCACGTTTGGGACCTAATAAACTCGGCAAAACGTGGGTCCAGTTCTAGAGACTGGTGCCTCTGCCTACCCCTTCGGGGATAACGGGCGTGAGTTTATTATTATTATTATTATTATAGATCCAATTGGTTTTAATCTCGCTTGAGACGAGAATAGAGCAGCTTGCTTGTAAAATGCTATTTTTTCGTGCAACAGTTCATCATCATCATCATCCTCATCATCATCATCATCATCATCATCAACCCACCGTTACCCACTGCTGGGCATAGGCCTTTTCCCCCAAATAACGGTAACAGTAGTAACAGTTCACGATATTTTAATTAGATAACTTCTAATCTAGTGATCTACCTAACTATGTCGAGGACCACAAACGAAGGTCACCGGCATATTAAGCACATGTCTTTCAATGGACAGTGTGACCTCGAATTTGTTCATCGATTTTAAGGGGACATCGTAACCAGGATCTAGAGTTACATGACGGTAAGTTTACACAAACAACATCAGCACGAAAGGAAATTAAAATTAAATACGATTCCAGCGTCATGGTCGTTGCCGGCCAACAAAAATTCTTTCGACATAAGTGGCCTTTAATAAATGGTGTAAATCGGTCTAAGCATTTATTATATAAAACATTTATCTACTATCTGAACGAAATACATAAAAATTGTAAAAAAAAAGACTTTTGAGACTCAATTATTTTTAAATGTGTTTTTTTGTAATAAATAACAAAGTTACATTGAATGAATTGAGATTTACAGTTTCGATACAAAATGTCAGAAATCAGGACTTTTATTTACAAATATGTTACACGATTTAATGAAACTGAAAAGAAAGCATCTAAAGCATCCCTGATGTGCAGGGTGAGGGTCAGTACCAGCAGCCTCCTGAGGGTGTTGGCTGATCGGATGGACAGCCCCATACAGCGCCACTGGGTGTCAATGCATCTCATGCTGACAAGCAGTGGGGCTGGCTGGGACTAGGCCTTTCAACTTGCGTGGTGTAATAATAATATGTACATTGTAAATTGTTTACTAGCATAGCATAAGTCAAATTGTTACTAACACTATATGGGCTTTGCCTGAAATAAGTAAATAATAATAATAATAATAATAAAATTATGAATTCATCAATTACCGCAGTTTCCAATTTCATAACCACATTTAATTAAATCTATTCAAGTCATTGATCACAAACCACTTAACGACAGGGATTTGCCTGCCAAATCACAATTTTGGCACAATTGGTTCAATATTTCGGTGGCGCCAAAATGTCATTCGCGTTAATTCACTTTTAACACTGATTTTCCCGCTTTTGTGGCAAAATTATTCGTCGGTTTAATTATGTGCGTCGTTTTCTCATTGACAAGCACTTATCTTGCCTGTCAGATGAATTGACACACCCATTATGAAATTTGGACGGATAATTCGCTGCGAAATATGTATGACACCATTGTGCGTTACGCTGATAAGAGTTTTAATTTTCACTGTGTGCTGTGTGGGAGTGGAATTTCGAATGATTTTTGTAAACTTACGGTATGTTTAAAATCGCGTTTTAATTTTAAACATTGGTAATTTTGTTCTTCTGTTACTTACTTTTTCACACGGTGGAAAGATAAATTACGAATTAGGCATATACAGGGTTACAGGGAAAGTCGTACACAATATTAAAGGAGGTCATTATTTAGGTCATTTCTGATGGATTTTATTCTATTATATAGGGTCCGAAAATTAGCCGTTATGGAGATATTGACTGTTAAAGATTTAAAAAAAAATCAAATTTTTTTGGCTTTTTGATTGTTTTTTTCTCAGAATAGAGCTCATAAAGTGTTTTATTAATGTATTTAGTTAAAAGGCATGTCAATTGATATAAAAATATCAGCAAAAGCTGCACCTACTACTAACAGCTTTAAAAAACTGCTCGGCAACGGTTAGAATTAAATATTTTTTCTCTGAATATTTTTCACATTGAAGCTCTTAAAAAAAAAATTACGTATGGAACTTATTCTGCAAATAATTTTAAAAACTTCTACGACCCTTTAACTATTCAAAAAAGTATAACATTTAATAGGTATCTGCATGAATGTTTAAAATAATGTTATTTGAGTAGGCTCTAGTGGTAGTACCGACCTAACTGAACTTCGATACAAAAAAAAATCTTTTTACTTCCTGGCACCTTTAAACTATGTAAAAAGGTCAGATAGGCTTTTTTGTGCTCTGGAGACATGCTGTCTCAGGTGTTCAGGTACCTACCTATTTCAGTATTACTTTTTTAGAATATTCTATCTATCTATTATTTTTGTGTTAGTCTGCTCGTGTGATTCTTCCGTGGTAGATGTTTTAATACGTGCTCTGCAAATGATTTACGTTTCAGAAACTTCTACGTCTCTTTAGGTATTAAAAAACGTATATCACTTGCTATTACATCGAAAAAACGTTAGCCAAGTGTCACTTAAGATGGCAAACGGTAAATTTTTTGTTGAGGTAAATACGTGCTCTTTGATAATTTCCCGTAAAACGCGATTTAGTTTGGATTTTTGTATTAATTCATCTTCATTCTGTGACTTGGCTTGGATTTTGAACTGATACGACACGTAGCCCCGGCTGCCTGAGTAATCCTAAGGCCCCTCGCCCACGGCGGCTTTTTGTAGCGCTACGGTCGCGCGACGGTGGCGCGTTAGCAGCGCTACAGCCGCGCGCTTGCATCGCTACGGTGGCGCGTTAGCAGCGCTACAGCCGCGCTACGGTCGCGCGTTGCAAAAGCGACCTACGCGCGTTTACGAAACGCGCGACGGCAGTTTACGAAACGCGCGACGGCAGCGCTACAAAAAGCCGCCGTGGGCGAGGGCCCTAAGCTCTGCGAATCAGAGCGAAACTTGGTCGGACGCGTCCGGCCAAAAGTCAACGAAGTATATCCGTAAAATAATTTATAATGTGTAGTGCTTACGAAAGTTTTAGTTGGAAAATATTGAATGTGGAATTAAAAAAATTATGCTCCACTTTTTCTTTTTAAATTTGTGAATCAACCGTACATTCAGGCGTCACATTTGTTTTGCAAGTGTACTGTTCAACCAACTTATATAGGAAAAGAAAGCGGCAGTGACCCGTGAAACGCAGATAAAACAATGCCCGAACAAAAACTCCTGAGCGACCGAGCCACAATTCATTTCTCACGGGACGGGGGGCGTACTCGAGATCTCTTAGGTCTATAGTAAAGTAGGCAGACCTGCGTTAACACACAATTTTATTTTACTGGAACTACAGGGAATCAAGAAGAAAATAAATCTTTAAAGAAAGAAATACGAAACACAAACGAGAAGAAAACGTCAAAGATAAGGAACATAAAGAACAAAAGCGAAACAAAATAAAAAAACAATGACAAAGAAATACCATTTATACAGTTTTGTGGCGGTATGTATGTTGCTGCGAAAGGCAGCTGACTCAGCATAATGCTGAGGGTGTAGGCCCTCAGCGCTGGTTTTCAGAATCACAAAGTTATATTAAAATATTATTCGGTTTCTAATCCGAAAAAACTCAGCGACAAGTTGGATATGGTAGGTAGAATTTTTAAGTCATACTATAATTGAAATTTATAATAAAGCTTTGTTTTTCAAGCCTAAGATTGATTTTTTTGAGTTATTTAACACTTTCCCGGACAGTGGATGCTATAGCATTCGATAAAAATAACAATAGATCACATATCAAATACCGCTAAGGAGTTAAAACAGCCGCCATAAACGTTTATCTGCCTATCTTCAAGCGTTATCTCGTCTTATTTGATTACGTAAAGCAAATTTACGCAACACGGTATAAAGATAAAAAAAACAATGCTATATTGTGCAGAAAGGGCAGGGCCCCATTTCACAGAACTACGATTCATCGTTTACTTTGTTGATTCGAGGCACATGGCATAAAGCCTATTTACATACCAGGCACATACATTGCTTCTGGCTCCACACTAGGATACCCCGTGTAGTGGGAACCAGAAACAGCGACATCACTAACATGTAAACATCCAAGACCAGGGGTTTTTTTTTGGGGTTTGGCTTAGCAGATTAACCCACAGTAACAAGTAGACTAATTGTACTAATCAACTACGCAATGTATATACATGGAATTGTCTCAATAAACTTTGTAAAACTAGACTAGAATTTCTAGACTTTTTTCCTGACAGGCATTTTCATCTTCTATAGGTTAATCCTCATTAAATGTGGGTTCTCCAACATTGCCCCTAAATCAGGTATTTTAAAATAAATTTCACTTTCTAATGGTTAGTATTTAAAATCGGAAATATATACATATATTAAATTTTCAATGTTCTGCTTAGGGCCGTTGGTCACTATTTTAATGATTCTATAGCATAGCATATGAAAAAATCGCGAGTAGCAGCCTCGCTATTCAGAGCGACGTAATTATCTTGGGAATACATTGTCAAGAAGTGAGGCGAATTTGTGTGAATGTCACATAACATTTTATTGAGTTACCTGCCTATAAATATAAAAATGTAAGAGCCTGTGTCATGTTTGTCATCATAAACTACAGCCGACATTCCGTGAAACATGTTTGTTTCTGTTATTCCGAGATGCAATTTTGAAGCCCCTATAAGCCAGTCACTTCAGTACTATTTCACTGATGCTCTTGTTCTAACCCCCAGTTTCTCATATAATCCCAAATTTAGTCTACCGTTAACAGCTAGCTGTCAGTTGGGCAAAGTACATGCAAAAAGGCTGACTGCTGTTAGACATAGTATGCATATGCACAGATATGTTTATCGATGTAAATGTAAATTAATTGATATTTCATCATCATCATCATCATCATCATCATCAGGCTATATTAGTCCACTGCTGGACATAGCCCTCCCCTAATGAGCGCCATAGCGCCTTGTCTTCAGCTTGCCGCATCCAGCATCTGCCTGCAGTTTTTCGCAGATCGTCATCCCACCAGAGTGCTTATACTGAGTTTTATCATTCCCTTTCGATAGCGAGTGCGTTTGCAATTTGTATAGGAGTGACAAAGGGCGCCACCTAGCTGTGAAATGAAAAAACTCAGTATAAGCACTCTGGTCGGAGGGCGTCAGGAGGCCCTACGTAGTGTAGCACTACGTTTGATATTTAAAATGTTGAATCGATTAGGTTACCTATATAGTTTTACTTATTCATTACCTAGTAACAGGGCACGCTGCTTTCTATAGCTTTTAGTAGGGCATCGGTACTGACTGAAAATCAGCGTTGAGGATTCACCCTCAGTCCTATGCAGAGTCAGCTGCCATTTTCAGTAGCAGAGACACACCGCAACCATTGTTTGGAAAGTGTTTTTACAATTTTTTAGTGTTTATTTTCGTTTTGTTTTATCATAAGATTTTATTAATACGTGTAACTGTTGTTGCAATGTTTCTTTTACTTCTAGATTAACAGATTGTCAGTGTATGAGAAACAATTATCACCTAAATACTTTTTTCGATGGCTTTCTTTGTTGATTTAACTGAAGTCCAAGAACTGGGTATCCTAGATAGGGCCCAGGGTCGAGTGATTGTGCTTTCTCTAATATATAAAATTCTCGTGTCTCAATGTTAGTGCGCCTACTCCTCCGAAACGGCTTCACCATTATCTCATCTATTCGATGAGGTTATCTATTTTTCATAGCCCTAAGTGAAAAAAAAAAGTTGGCGAAACAACGTTTGCTGGGTCAGCTAGTAGATTATAGAAATACTTCCGGCCATTTGTACAAGTGTACAGGGGCGGCGCCCAGTGGCATTGACATTGCATCTCCGGCATGGTAAACCGCTAGGCCGCATGTGAAGTCAAAGTTCAATCAAAAGGTCTAGCTATTTGACGGAAATTATACTGTGATATCGTCGTTGCGCTTGGAAAAACCAAAAAACGTACAACTTTTCAGGACAAAGAAAAACCTTAATAACTTTGTAATTACGCCGCCTTTTTTATTCAGTACATAGCCGATGTTGACATTTTAAGTTTCAAGCTAGCTAGCACAAAATGGGTTTTACAGACGCGTCGGGCTAAAGAAATACAAAGTACAAAAAAACTGATTTCGCTAAAAAAATGTTTGTCAGATTTTCCAGGCGCAGTGACGATAAATTATCGTCCTCGATTTAAAAAAACACAAATGTAATGCCCTTGCCTGGTTATCAGAACACAGGGTTTCCTAGTTTGGAATCAGGTCAAGTGATTGTTTTGTGTGGAAATGGGCTAGTTGCCCTAAAAATGTAATTAGTCCGTCTTTTAGATTATTAAAAAATAACGGACACGTATTTTTTTATTTGTAAATTAGACCAAAAATTACAAAGATATAGCCCCGACGTGTGACGTCACGCCGTGCTGCATTTTTTAGCACGGAGTGACGTCACACGTAACTTTAATGGGCTAATATCTTTGTTATTTTTTGTTTACTCGAAAAAAGAAAAAATACGTGTCCAATATTTTTTTCTAATCTAAAATACGGACTAAATAGAATATAATTATTTTGACCCTGGAAACTACCCTTGAGAAATGTAAGAAAAATGAAAAATGTACTCCGAGACTGAGGTCATTTTACCCGAGAAAAATGTACTCCGAGACTGAGGTCATTTTACAATGTATAGATACGGACTCCAGTAGCATTGGCATGGCATGTCCGGCATGGTATCACCAACCATGTGTTCACCACGCGTGTAAATGAAACTTGTCGATTTTAGTCAATATGTACCTGATACTCGGCTTTCTTCACGAAGGTCACCTTCTTTCCTTCACTGGCTTTACTAAGGGCCATATTACACTAGTTCATAGGTAGGATCCTAGGTCATATCCATTGCTAGTGTCAACACGTGTCTCGATCCTTATTGTGTTATATAAGCCAGCAATGTACATCACCCATGATCAAAGTTCTTTGATAATGTAATATGGGCCTAAGAGGCAGGGCAAGAGGCGGGGAAGGGCGCCGTTCTCACGGCTTTGCCTCGTCTCCCTCCAGTGGGCACGGGGTCAAATCCCCTGCGAGTGAAAGTTGGGGAGACAGACTGCACTAGGCGGTATTTGTTTTTTTTAATGTAGGTAAATGATATTTTAATAAATCACAGTATAATTCCCATCAAATTACTTGACCTTGACTTTGGACTTCACATAGTTGGTGATACATTGCCGGAGATGCCATGTCAATGGGGGCCGCGTTTGTACTCAGTTTGTACCTCAGTCTACAATATAGCATTTCCACACAACACAATCGCTTGACCTGCTCCCAAACTAGGATACCCAGTGTTATGGTATTATATAGCACAGGGTATCCTAGTTTGGTATATTTTTTTATTATTTTTTATTTATTATTTATTAGGTTTATCAACACTTGTGACATTCTTACGTGCAAAATTGAGAAAAAATATTGTATTAAACTAGATGTACTAATATATTGACGTCGTCTGTAGCGCAGCGGAGAGCGCATCTGACTACCACGCGAGAGGACCCTGGGTTCGAACCCCGGCTGGGGAAAAAAACAAAAACACCCACAGGTAATGGAAGTTTACATCTTTGTGATGTCGCTGTTTCTAGTTCTCACGACACAGGGTGTCCTAATGTGGGGCCACAAGCAATGTATGTAAATGTTAAGTTCATATTTATGATATTCTTGCCTGCTGACCAAACCACATGTTATGCTAGCTTAGAACCAGGACATTGTAGGTATTTCTTTTGAGTGTAAGTTAGTAATTTTTTATTCGCAAATATCTCAGCGACTAAGCTTTCAAACGAATGGCTTATTAATCCGTAGGTTTTAATTAAAATTGGAATTCCCACGTTTTTTAGGTAACAGAGAGCTTAATTAGAATATGGCCGTATCCACCCCGCGTGTTTACCTCTTGGATAAAACATGCCAACGCAGTGGAGCTCCATGCAAAATACTACTGCAGTAAATAAAGTCTGTAAGTCGACGACCTCTGTGGCGCGGCGGTTAGCGCGTCTGCGTACCATGCGAGAGGTCCCGGGTTCGAATCCCGGCTGGGGACTAAAAAGAAACCCCAAGTCTTGGATGTTACCATGTTTGTGACGTCGCTGTTTCTAGTTACTACTACACAGGGTATCCTAGGTGTGGGGCCAGAAGCAATGTATGTGCCTGTTTGTAAATGTTATATAGTTACAAAAAAAATATTAAATATTTATTATAAAAACATACGGATTTCTTTAAAACCAATCTTAAAGTCTGTCTTTGTATCTCTGGCTACGTCTTTTCCTTGTATAATTACCACCACAGGCTATTTTATTGGGCGTTTTTGGAGTGTTTTAGAGAATCCAATTTGTATAAATATGACAGCTAATTGGGTATTTGACAGGATGTCAAATGAGTTACTTTTAAAACGGAATTTATGTATGAAAATACTTGCTTGTGACGTCACATTTCAGAGCACTCTTTTTATGTTTCACCTATTTAAAAATTGTAATAACTAGTAAATGATTAAAAGAAATACCTTTTCCGAATCATTTTGTAATTTATTGTTTTAATCGAGCATCTCAAATAATTTTATTTATTGTTGATAGTGTCAAAAACCGTATTATCACAGATGACAGATTATGACAGACAATAAATTTTATTAATGCACTACTACTAGTTATAATTAGTAGTAGTGCATTAATAAAATTTATTTCGTCAATGTCGTTTGTTTTACAATTAATACATTAGATGGGGAAGAAAGTGACAAAGGAACTCTACGTTTATTAAATTACACACAAATAATGAATTTTGACCAAAGAAGTCTCTCAAGATCGTGGCAAGTGGCAAACTTTGCCACTCCGCCTACCCCCTCCGGGATACAGTCATAAGGTATATAATTTAATGTAGATAGATAGATAGAAAGAATATTATTTATTGTATTAACACCAGGTATTGCATCTGAGATGATGATGATAATGATGTTGATGATGGTGATGTATGTTGTTGTTGTTGTTGTTACACTTTATTGCACAAAAGAAAATACATAATATAACTTAAATAACAGTTAAATGTCTTAATATCTCCCGTATTCTGTTCTACATAACATAAAACAAACATTTACATACAGGCACATACATCGCTTCTGGCCCCACACTAGGATACCCTGTGTCGTGGGAACCAGAAACAGCGACGTCACAAACATGTAAACATCCAAGACCTGAGGTTTTTTTTTCTCCCCAGCCGAGGAAATAAACACTTACGAGACATCTGTTAAGATACTATGGCCCGGTTTCTGAATTGGAATCTCACTAGGTAAATACTTAACCCTTCACCAGGCAATGGTCTAATAGGTACCACTTTAAATTGAACCTTATCACTTTGAAATAAAGTCCAAAATCAATGAAAAATCTTACTACTCATTGCCTGGTTAAGGGGGTAACGTATTGTCACGCTCTTTTCTGAGAAATTTGAAGAGACAGCACTCTAGTTAGGAACTACTTAGCGAAATTCTCAATTCAGAAACTGTCCCTACGTCACGGCTCAATGGGTCCTCGCCCACACCTCTCCCCATCTTTGTTTTCATTATCGCCGACCTCCTCTTAATTAATCTTCGTTAAGAGTTGAATTTGTACTGCGAAAAGGCATTAGGGCGATGCAGTTTACCCTAATTGCGCGTTTAGTTACACCTTCAGCACAGCCTTTGTTGTTGTTGTTGATAAAGACTAAAAAATCCCCTCCAAAATACGCACTATACAGAAACTATAGTGTGCTATTTTAAACACTAGGTGGCGCGGACTGTATTCTCTATCGCGGTAAGATTGTGTCAATAATGCCGAGACTACGCCTTTGCAAGTATTGTTTGCTGATTACCTCTGAGGTAGCCTCTTTCTGACAAATAAATTAATCTATGAAAGCGGACAGCTTGGTACCGTTTGTCCAAAAACACTACAAACCGGAAGTGAAAGTTTACTGTGAATTGTTTTATTGAGAAGTCAAAACATTTACTATATTTATTGAAGCACAATATCTTATTTTATGTAATAGCTCAAGTTTTTAATTTGTATAACGCTTGTAAGCGCAAGCTATTAACAAACACAGATAAAAAGACTGACCGTCTGAACCGTACTCTTTAATTTCTCCTCTTTCTGGACAAGCTGTAAGAACTTATCGCAGCACGTACGTGAAATAAAATACTTACTAAGAACCTTCTCCTTTTTGAAATCAATTAAGGGACGCCCCAACCGTATACTTTGACCAAAGTGGGTGAATTAGCAAAGGACAAGAAAAAAGTACCCGAAACCTGTGTGCAACGACTTATGAATGTCGATGAAGCGAAAAATATCTGTCAGGATCGTAGCAAGCGGCGGATCCTAGTATCTGTCTACCACACCGGGATATAGGCGTGAGTTTATGTATGTATGCTATGTCAGTTCGGCATTGTGTTAAAGGCATTACAGAAGAAGAAGAAAGAGGAAAACACTTTTATTACAGCAACAGTTACGTCGAATTTAGGTTGACAATATCTTGACCAGTGCACCTTGAACCTGTGTATCTCAAAAGCTCCAACCTTGAAGAAAAGCGCTTTAAAATTACAACGAAAGTGTCTCTAAGGTAACTGCTCAAGAAAGCAATGTTTAATGTACAAGTCCATTAGAGCACCCGTTAAATCTCACTGTTAAAAGCCGAGATAAGATTGGACAGTAACAAATGGTCCCTTCGCAAGATTGACAAGTGGAAAATATCACGGACTCGGTTGTTTAATTCACAGAAGGCTTATTCACACGGTTGTTTAATTCACTAATTCACAGAATTTGACGCCTTTTGTTTATTTGCAGGTGACAGCTCTGTAATTTAACAGCTGGCATTAAATAATAGATAGATAGATAGATAGAATATTCTTTATGGTATGTACACCAGGAATTACACATGAAATTTGACAATAGCATAGTACAGTACAAATAGCGGCCATATTACTAAAAGCAAAGAAAGCTAAAGAAGCTAAATTACGGGTAGTCGGTAACGTATCGGTAACGGGTAGTCGGTAACGGTAGTACGGTGTAACGAGAAAATATTAAAAAAGATATTTCTGTATCTAATACACATGCATAAACGGTACATAAATATTAAATAAATATATAATAAACATACATAAATAAATATAATATCATATGGAATGTGAATGTGATATGGATTTACCGAGCACGAAACAATGGATTTATTCAAGCAGCGATTTCCAAACCGATTCCGATGTCAGTTGGCCGCCAAGATCGTCCGATTTAACGCCGTGTGATTTCTTTCTTTGGAGTTTTTTGAAATCGCTGGTCTATGTGGACAAACCACACACAATTGGGTAGTTGACAAAATGTCAAATAAGTTACTTTTAAAACGGAATTTTGTATGAAAATACCGGTTTATGACGTCATATTTCAGAGCACTCTTTTTATGTTTCATCTATTTAAAAATTGTAATAACTAGTAATTGACTAAAAGAGATACATTCTCCCAAATATTTTGTAATTTTTGTTTTAATCAAGCATATGAAACAATTTATTGTAAGTCGTGTCAACTACCGTATTCCTGAGGTCAAGGCCGAGAACCAACGCGTCACCGGTTAGATAGGGCCACCGAGTGCTTATACTGAGTTTTTTCATTCACTTTCGATAGCGAGAGCGTTTGCAATTTGTATAGGAGTGACAAAGCGCGCCACCTAGTTGTCTCTTTGTCACTCCTATACAAATTGCAAACGCTCTCGCTATCGAAAGTGAATGAAAAAACTCAGTATAAGCACTCTGATCTTTAGAAATCTTTGATCTCAGACTTGCCAAATGTTATCGAGTAATAAGGCCGCCAATTGTACTTAGATTTATAAAAATTTGTAAATGTTATTTATGAGTACAATAAAGAATATTCTATCTATCTATCGAACATTTCGTGGATTTTTTCACGAAAAACGCCTTTAGAGCCGCGGGTGCCCTTTATGCCGGATATTTTATCCCATACATAATCGGAACATGTTTAGTTTATAATGCAATAAAAATATCGTCACTCGCTAAAAAAAATGCGTTTTTCTTTTAAATTAAATAATGCACTCTTATTGGGAAACCCTTCAAATTCGTATAGTTTACTATTTATAAGTTCGTTTATATTTAATTTTTCGTCGTAGTTAACTTGTTCTTTGAATTATAAATAAATAAAATTGTACTGTACTACGTTATTGTCAAATCTCATGTGCAATTAGGTGCTGGTGTAGATACAATAAAGAATATTGTATCTATCCATCTGTAGACGATTAAATATTTTAATTTGTATTTTCAATTAATTAACTAGCTTACAACAGGGCCTAGATTCTGCTAATACATTGTATTCAGTTCAATGACAATTGCATGAACGTGTCGATTTCATTTCATTGCTGCTTCAAGTCAACGCGCGCACGCGTATCAATAATTCTAGGCGTCAATGGAATTAAAAAACATGTGACCCGACCATTTTAACTATAATTGAGAGGCAGTGCACTAACAGAATCGAGCCCCAGATCGCTGTGGATCATGCCTTCTGAGCATCCTATTTAGCGACAGAGGCCAATAACGTGTAAGTTATTACCCTTTCACAGTATTAACTAATGAGTCTTGTAATTTGCTCGAGACGTCGTTTTGTCACGGCAGACGAGGATTAGTTACTGAAAATCCCTCTAAAACACCTTTAGTAGAGGCTCTTTTGTATTGAAAACAGCTTTGTTAATGCTATGTAAATGATACCTAAACTCCACCGGCCTTACGAATATCATTGAATTTAGTAAATTCAATGCGAATATAAAGTTATACACTCTGAATAACTATTTGACGTATATCAATTCATACTGGTTTAATCGCATTTAGCGTACAAATAACCAGTTTGTCAGACCTCGCATAACGGCTACAATTATACGAAGCTCATAAAATACTTAAGTAAAGGTAAACAATCTGGATAAGTCTTTTTATTAAAATATACACTTTCAAAATAAAAATTTTTACAGATTAAATGTGTTTTCATTTTTCATTAATTTAATTGTACATTTTAATAGAAAGGCGTATCAAGATTGTTTACCTTTAGTTAAGCACCTAAACATATTTTATGAAGTATAGAACAAAATATTTCACTTCGCGAATGGTTTTTTAATTCGCATCATATCGCTCTTTTAATGGCTTCCAGGAATAATAAAGCGGGGTTTAATAAAACTACAAAAGGGTTGGTCTAATCCGGGCCCCGTTTATCGTATCCCACGGGGCGTACTAAATCTTCGACGTGTTAGTACGGGCCTTAAACCGGGTTTGGGCTATTAATCGTTCGGCTCGGCTAATCATTTTAATTTAATAAAGTTCATTAAACTCCCTTTGTTTGTGCTGTGCGCTAATGCCGTAAGCTAAATGGGGTCGTAATACTTTTTATTTCAACGAAATATTTGATAAAAAACGGCCAAGTGCGAGTCAGACTCGCGCACGAAGGGTTCCGTACCATTGTTTATAAAAACGGCAAAAAATCACGTTGGTTGTATGGGAGCCCCCCTTAAATATTTGTTTTATATTAATTTAATTATTTATTTTTAAAGTGAATATAATATAACTAAATATTCTGTGAATATTTCAAGCGTCTACCTGTTGCCGTTAACAATATCAAGGAAAAACGAGCAAAAAAATCACGTTTGTTGCATGGAAGCCCCCTTAAATATGTATTTATTTAAGAAAATATAAATTGTAAACTCACTCCCATCATCCCCGAGGGGGTATGCAGAGGTACCATCACTAGAACTGGGCCCACGTATTGCCGAGTTTATTAGGTCGCAAACGTGACAAGTGGCAAGCCTGTCGCCATTATTTACCACAATTTATCAGCGAATGGTGTTGCTGTACAAACAAATGTACCTAACTAAAAGTCATTGGTACATGCGTGGTTCGAACCAGAAGCAAGGGTCAAGCCCACTACGCTACCATAGCAAATATTTATGTGATTCTGTTTTTTAGAATTATTTGTTATAGCGGCAACTATCATACATCATCTGTAAAAATTTCAACTATCTAACTATGACGGTTAATGAGATACAGCCTGCTGACTGACGGACGGACGGACGGACAGCGGAGTCTCAGTACCTAAGGCCTGGTTTACATTTACTTTATTTTCGTGCTTTTTTAGCATGCTTTCCACAGAGTTTGAATAAAATAGAGACGGCAAAAACATATACCGTTTCATAGTTTTTATTATGTACCATATATTGTAAAAGTAATTTAAAAAAATCCTAAATACTTGGTTGGTTGTACCAAGCATTAGTGATTTATTATTTGCTTATGTTCTTTTAAAAAGAATGGGCACGAAAAAGCACGAAAATAAAGAAACTGTAAACCAGGCCTAATAGGGTCCGTTTTACGCTTTGGGTACGGGGAACTCTAAAAAAATACCTTCAATTCGTTCAGCGTATCCGCAGACGGACAAGCAAGCGCTGAGCCGAGGGACACCAGTCCTATTGCCAAGCTCTTCCACTCTAGATCTTGTTTAAAATATTATGTTATTAACAAGTATGTTAAACATCTATTCTTGACAATAAATTGTTATTCATTAGTTCGTTCATCTTTTGTTAATACGAGTAAGTGTAAAAAATCTAACTAAAATAAAAATTCGTTCGAATTTCAAATTTTAAATTCTAGTTCACCTACCACCGCGCAACAGTATAACGCGTTCATCTTTTTCACATCGTAAAAGCAGTCCTCAAAAGCGCCTACCTACTTGAAATTCTAACCTACCCGAGTAAGGATACGACCTAAATAATGAAGCATAAAAAATAAACAGCCTACACTACGGGCCCCGAAAATCCTGGCCACATAGAAATAACCGCGCCAAATTCTGTGCCGAAATTAAGAAAAATAAAACGGGCAGCGTCTTATCATAGAGCAGCAGTTGGTCGACGCAAATTTTCGCGAAAAACTGTCTGGCATGCCTTGTCGCCTTAGCCAAAATGAAGTTTTGTTCGTGAGCGAACACAACGCAGCAGAAAATGTATCATGAATCTTTCACGGAAAGTCGACAGCGACCCTGTTTTTATGCCGGGGTATAAAATCGGTGGTTTCCCATCGGGACAGTCTGCTTGGCGAGCATAAAACTTGGAAAAAACATCACATAAAATTGATTTCGAGCGCAAAACTGTCGCCTATGAAATTTCTTGTTTATGATTAAGTTTGCTAGAGAAGTGGTAAAACTACTCATCCTTTGCGTTACGTTTGACTGGCTCGTTTGTACTCTTGGTACAATTAATGGTTTTCCACATTTGTAATGACCTATTCTAGTTACGATATAACAGGATATCCCATTTTGAGGCTAGAGATCACTGTGCAAGTTTAAAATTTTCGCGGCCAATTTTCTTAAAAAAAGTAAGCAAATCATCATCATCATCATCAACCCATTATGTCCCCACCGAGGGGCACGGATCTCTTCCCTGAGGAAGGTATAGGCCGTAATCCACCACGGGGGCCGAGTCCAGATTGGTGGAGGCTTAGTGGCTGGTCTTACTGTCAGAAGTTTCCAAGCCGCCTTAAGGCCTCTGACTTGGCTTAACGACTGCCATCTATAGACGACAGCCGTCACCAATTGCTTAACATGCCTTGTGAAGTACGGAACGGAGTTAGTCATAGACAGTAACCCATCCATGAACTGAACGCGCACTACGTTGCTTAACCTTCGTGTTCGTTTTAAGATCACTCAGGCAGCCGGGGCTACGGGCGATTCCTAATAAAATAGTAAATCATAGATTACTAAATAACTGCCATGGGGACGCCACTGCTGTTAGCCTGATCTGCTTTTTGTACAACAACGTTTTGCATCACGAAACATAGTAGTCACTTTGCAAAATGTTACCCCAGAAAAGGTGACAACAGTGTGGATGCACCGGGAGTTAGCCCTAAAATTGGGCATAAAATTCAAGACACGTTCCTGTCTCGCCGTTCGCAAAGTCAATCATTGTTTTATTAGGCCAGGCAAAACAGCGAGGGACTGGAAAGAGAACAGGGCAACACTGACTGCAAACACCCGATTTCCGAAGCCAGTAACGTTTATTTAACACAATTTTGTATGCTCTCGGATGGGCAGATTTGTTTGTAAGTTATATAAAATGTGTAATGCTATTTACACATTTTCGCACTAGGATCTAGGACTGTCGGAAGCAAAGCAACAGTTTTTCTCGAAAAATAAAGGAACTTGAAAAAAAAACAAAAAAAAAACATCAGCATTTGAACCTTTTTAAGTCTTTTCATTTCCGGACCGCTCAATTTCCCACCTTAAAAAGAGATTAGATAGATAGATAACATATAATTTCATGCAGGCACACATTGCTTTTGGTCCCACATCAGGATACCGTGTCCCGTGGGAACCAGAAACAGCGACATCACAAACATGTAAACATCCAAGACCTGGATTTCTTTCTTTTTTATCCCCAGCCGGGATTCGAACCCGGGACCTCTCGCATGGTAGGCAGATGCGCTACCCGCTGCGCCACAGGGGTCGTCTAGAGTTAGTAAAAGTAAACTAATAATATTTTTCTTTCATTGAACATAGCAAATTAATTTATGAAATTTTAGGGCCCCGTACCCAAATAAAAACGGGACCCTATTACTAATACTCCAATGTCCATCTGTCGGTTTGTCCGTCCGACGGTCTCTCTGCCTGTCTGTATCGCGTGAACCGTAATAGCTAGACAGTTGGAACTTTCACACATGTTGCCAACAATACCAAAAACTGAATAAAATTAATATTTTGAGGACTTTCCGTACAACAAACGTCACGTTTGGCGATGACTTCTACTCTGCCGCAACACAGTTTATTAACTAGCACGGAGGGTAGTTGTTGCTGTTAGGCTGTTGTCTTTATTGTTCTTTGCTAAACTTTATTACCTTTGCTAAATATGTACCTACCTTCGAATGTTTACATATGGTTTTGCATTGTTAAGTAGATTAAAGGTTGTGTAACAGTATGACATAATACTTATACCAAATAAACTATTTGTATTTGTATTTTACCGTTTTTTGTCTCAATTTCAATAACGGTACAGGCAGACCGTTGAAATATTCACAGAATATTTAGTGGTGTATTCACTTAATATTAATAATTAAAATAAACTAAAATTGTTGTTTAAGGGGTGCCCACAAGAAACGTAATTATTTTGCGGTTTTTTGCTCGACATTAATATAATAAAGGGTCAACTGTTGTATAAATAATGGTACGGAACCCATCTACATCGGTCGATCGCAAAGCAAACACCAATCGACCGGTACCCTCGAGAGGCCACTCATCAAATAAACATCATCCCATTTCCTTTAACATATCTCCAGTCTACGCTCGGAAGTGGCCATCAGGCAGCCTATTCCCGATCTGTCAGTTGTTTATCCCCAATATCCCACGCCGAGGGCCGCAATGTTGTCATGAACACCTTACAAATTTCATTGAGTTTTTTTGTTAAAATCTGTCCACATTCTGTTTTTTATTTTAGTTTACCTTTTAAGTATACAGCTTTTACTCGTAAGGAAAGTACTAAATTGGTGTCAGAGTAACTTTTTTAACTGTCAAAAAAGGTTACGATAAACTGTAAAACCGCAGTGTTGCCATCCACATCTTTGAAATTTCAAAAAGGTTTTTTGACAGTCTGTTACAATTCCGTTGTTCTCATTTTTGCTCTCATTCGGGATTTAGTCTTATTTATTTATTCTCGTATAACCTTTGATGTCAAAAAAATTATTCTAACAGTTTGATCGAAGCGACGTTAATATCTTTATCTGTCACGAATGAGTCTAATTAATGTTTTTTTATTTCGATTTTTCCCTAGCCTGAATCCGCTAGATCTGACGATAATCTGTAAAGCTGGCAACACCAGACAGCCGTCCGTCAACGGGACTACGTCATCGGATAGGCGTTTCAAAAACCAATCTAATAGTTTATTTTTTAATAATGTTTAAAACATAAGTACATAAGCTCACGACTTTATGCCGGAGGGGTACACTGAGTTCACGGTTTGCCACTTGATACTATCCTGAAACCTACAAATCTTTAATTTCTGGTGAAAAGTTCAATATTACTGAATTCGCAAACGTGAAGTCGACAGCACGTCCACCTCTACATTTTAGTTGCAAAAGTCGCCCGTAATGCAACGCAGCAGTGCCTGGGTGTATAGGATGATGTGCTGTCGACTGTACGCCGTCCATTTTTATTTTTGCCACTCTTTTATTAATCATGTTTCCTAGAATATAATATGTATTTGTGCTCCAATGACATTAAGGAAAAATAACAAAACAAACTAAAAAGTTTGTAATACAAAACCAGCGACCGAGTTCGTAATACTTTGCTACAGAATCATCCCACACTAAAAAGGTTTCCAGGGGTATTTTATTCGGGCTCTCTCAAATTAGAGCCATATGCTCCAACAGCGAAGGTGTAAAATGGATTCACTAAGAAGCAAACATCTTAGCAAGATGTTTAATTTTATTATTTCTTTTAACAATAGTTTTTTGTACTAATTCTATATTCTATGCTGAAATAATAGCCTCAGTCGGGATGTATTTCTATCTGTAAGGCCTTGCCTGGTTTTAATTCTGTTAGTGCATTGTAGTACGATGACAGATACACAGTCGGGTCACGTGACGTGTTTTCATACCGTTGAAGCCTAGAATTATTGATATACGTACTTGAAGCATGAAACCAAATCGCCATGTTCATGCAATTGTAATTGTAGCCTAGATTCTACTAATGCATTGTGCATTAGTAGAATCTAGGCTCAGGTCAAGTGATTGTGTTGTGTTAAAGTTATTATTTATTATCATTAGGTCGTAAGTCAATTAATATGGCGTAACAAACCTAATCTTACAAGCCTCCACCAATCCGGACTTGGTCCGCGTGGTGGAGTATGGCCTACACCTTCCTTAGGGAAGAGACCCGTGCCCCTCGGTGGGGACTTAATGGGTTGATGATGATGATTCGCAGTAGTACCAACACGACAAGTAATTGTGGTGCGTGGAAGTTATTTATTGGTTAATTTTTAATTGGTTGACGTAATGATGGGCTATTGGTTAGTTAGACCTGAGATTTCTTAAGCCTCATAGTTAGTAGTAGGTACTATTACAAACAAAGTCATTCCATGCCGGGATTCAAACCTCTCAATCGCGAGGCTACCGCTCTACCGATGGGCTGCCATTCGTCGGACCATCTGTGTTTTTTCAACCATATGCTCGATCGAGACAGGTGAAAGATTCACTATGGGGCGCGCAAAAAATATACCCAGATTGGAGCTTGTTCGCGATACATGTACGTACCGCAAGAATGTGGAGGGAGACGCCAGGTGGCTTTATTACGGACTGAATTTAGCTTTGCGAAGGTCTCCAAAGGAAAAGAACCTAAATTACTTTGCAGAATGGTTTCAAAGTCATCATCATCATCAACCCATTATGTCCCCACCGAGGGGCATGGGTCTCTTCCCTAAGGAAGGTATAGGCCATACTCCACCAGGGGGGCCAAGTCCGGATTGGTGGAGGCTTGTAAGACTAGTGGCTGGTCTTACTGTCAAAAGTTTTCAAGTCGCCCTAAGGCCTCTGACTGGCTTAACGACTGCCATCTATCGACGGCAGCCGGCACCAACTGCTCAACGTGCCTTTCAAAGCACGGAACCGCACGGAAAAATGCCACTAGCTTTAGTCATAGACGGTGACCCATGTTGCTTAACCTTAGTGATCGTATAAGATCACTCAGGCAGCCCAGGCTACGAGCGATTCGCTATAACTCGAGGAAGTACGTCACTATAGAGGTTGGACGAAGTAAGACGAAGTGCCTCTCCACACTACCGTATTCGGCTTATCTCGGTCAACTTCGCGAGCAGTGTGAAGGCCACATTAGGTTAACAAGTAACTGTGAAGACGACTTTATAAATAAAGTAAGCCCTTAGCAGTAAACCAATTCTACAACGAGCTAGTCATTGGTACTTCATAGATCACACATAGACACTGTAGGCTGCTTTCTGAATTGAGAATTTACGCTAAGTTAATACATAAGTAACGTGCTGTCACGCCCTTGACTAAAGAAATTTGACGAGACAGCACTACAGTTAATTAATTACTTAACGAAATGGGCTAGTTCCCCTTAAAAAAATTAATTAGTCCGTCTTTTAGATTATTCACAAATAAGGGACACGTATTTTTTTATTTGTAAATTAGACCAAAAAATTACAAAGATATAGCCCATTAAAGTTACGTGTGACGTCACGCCGTGCTGCATTTTTTAGCACGGAGTGATGTCACACGTAACTTTAATGGGCTATATCTTTGTTATTTTTTGTTTAATCGAAAAAAGAAAAAATACGTGTCCAATATTTTTTTATAATCTAAAATACGGACTAAGGGCCGGTTTTTCAATAGTCAGATAAAACTTAACTGGAGAATAAAACTGATGTTGTCACTGTCTTGTCGTATGATTTAGACAGTGACAGCATTCCATTTATTCTCCAGTTAAGTTTTATCTGACTATTGAAAAATTGGCCCTAAATAGAATTTAATTATTTTGACCCTGGAAACTACCCTATTCTCAATTCCGAAATCAGCCCTATGACTGCATACCAAAAATTATGGTATTAGGTTGTATTAAAAATATGGTCAGAATGGAGTTCTTTTTCGCTGCCTTTTTCTGCACTACATTCGGCCATAAGGCAGCGCACATAATAACTACATTGACATTTTAACAAACACAATGTAAATTATTTACGTTGAAGTACATTTCTGTTTTCTGTGTTAATTCGCTTTTATGTGCAGTAGAGCTTTCTCTTTCTATAACCGTTACACTCGAAAGACAGGCTTTATTTACTTGAAACACGGCAAAAGTCAATTCGATTTCAACGAAACATGATTGTACCCACTAAAATATCCCGGGACCTTATCATTTAATTAAACGTTTAACCCCGAAACCCTAAGCATCGCTTAGTTAACATGAAAGCCTATTTACCCCCATTTTCAATACAACCAAATAAGGGTTCATCTCAATTCTCTAAAACGATTGCCTCCGGGAAACAATAGCCTACCTTATTAAGTCCCCAACAATTTCCCTGCCATAAAAATCAGCAACGTTACTTCTCCCACGCACCAACGAAAACCGACCTTACTGCCTTCTACATAAAGTTCCCAAGCATCACTAAGGACAAGTATTGCAAATACTTTTTAGTGCCACGGCCCCGATTCAGAGCTTGCTGTAATAAAAATACAAAGTACTGACGCTAAATGCTTTACAGTTCTCTCTTACACGATCAGAAAGGGACAAAAGATTTTCTCGTCCATAATAGGCTATTTCGACATGGCTGAATAGGGCAGCTGAATTGGGTTTCTCTGCTCGTCATAAAGAAAAGGCGAACAAAAGGAATCAGTGGTCTTAAAGTGGTGCTAGGACGGCGTTTTGTACTTTAGAGCCAGGTGGTCGAATGCGGCCATAGCGGTGTCTTGGACGGTGGAAAATGTTGGGTTATTTAGGTGAATATTTTCTACACGGTTATAAATTATGTAAGTGGTACACTAAAATGTATGTACTTCGGCACGTGTCAAACTTTTAGAATGTGGTTTCTGCAAAAGTTGAGACAGCAGGCCTGATTCAAAGATTTAATCATCTACTTCGTTTTTCGGCCTTTCAGGTTTGATCAGTTGCGTTATGTATGACCTTAAAAAGTGCCAAGTGCGAGTCCGACTCGCTCACGAAGGGTCCCGTAGCATTATCTATAAAAACGGCCAAAAAAAATCACGTTTCTTGTATAGGAATACAACAAACGTGATTTTGTTTCGTGACGCCCCACTTAAATATTTGTTTTATTTTAATTTAATCATCGATTCTTATAGTGAATATATAATTTAATATTCTGTGAATATTTCAAGCGTAACCTGTTGCCGTTATCATATCGAGTAAAAACGAGCAAAAAAATCATGTCTGTGGTATTTATTCTATTCTGTTTTTTAGTATTTGTCCTTACAGCGGCAACAGAAATACATCATCTGTGAAAATTTCAACTATTACTTCGAAATTACTTCTTAGTACGAAGTCTGCCTTTGTACAAATGCCTTAAGATTGTTGCGCGATATTTTTTTTTATTTCAATTAAAATGAAATTCCGTCTGCCTTAAACTTTAGATAGTAGACTTTTTATTCGCTCGCGTTCCCAGGAACTTGTGAATGGACTGAGTTTATGTTACCAGCTGCATTCCGATGAGGTGTGTCACGGCCGCTGACACATCGGCGCTGTAGTTCTTACCTGCAAGACGAAGAATGCACATATTATTAACTTGATCTCACGGGATGGACTGACTCTAGACTGGTTTATTGCTCATAACTTAAAGGTAAATACATTTTCCAGCGGCACCCACACTAGGAGACCCCGTATCGTGGGTACCACTTTTATCCTATCTAATCTATCTATATAATCTAATCTCTTTAAACGAGCAATTCTTGTATATATGTAATGTTCGGGGGCAATTAATTAATCCAACTAGGTTTCATTTTTATAAAACGTTGTTTTAACCGTGTTTTAAGGCAAAGCAATAACTGCTACACTACAAGAATGTAATTTTCGCAAAGATCTGTAAGGTTGTCATAGCTTAAGTGGGAAATAGGACCATACCGTAAACAGAAGACCCTGGTTCGAGACTTGACTTTCACGATCAGGAGCCCTTTATCAACGCACCTAATTCGTATCCAAGTACTATTTTTTTTTCTAAAAAAAATACGAAAATTAATCAGGACAATGCTCAATGCTCGGCTTCGTCTCGGCCCACATTTCCACGTTCGTCCATCAATGCCTCTTTTGCTGGCCGCTGCAGTAATGTACTATTCCAAAAATCACGAAAAATATTACAAAAAAAATACCGAGCAAAGCTCGGTCACCCAGGTACTTGTATTATATTACGGCAATAATACACAACTTATTATCTAGGTACTTACATTAAATAAATATATAATAAATATGTTTTCATGGCATGGCATATTGGCGCCAACGTGTGACGTTTGCGGTATCGAGGAGTGTGATTTGTGTTTTAGCGCCGGTTTCAGAGCTGAAAATTTTCACTAAGTAAATACTCAACTGTAGTGCTGTCAAATTTCTCAGAAAAGAGCGTGACACATCGTTACGTAAGTATTTAATTAGTGAAATTTCTCTACTCAGAAAACGGCCCTTTGGGCCAATTTCTGAATTGAGAAGTTTCGCTAAGTAACTAATCAACTGTAGTGCTGTCTCGTCAAATTTCTCAGAAGAGAGCGAGAGCGAACGTTAGTTAAGTGTAAATTTGAAAATCGGCCTTTTGACACATAAATAGAAATTTATAAGAGTCGCTAGTTGACTCGGCAAATGTTGTTTTGTCATATCAATTAGCCTAAGACCTATTCTGAGACTTCATGTGATAATTAAAACCATACTGGAATCACAACTTTCTCAATTCACAATTACCAGTGGCTTTTATGATAATCTACTTAAGACGAGGACAATGTACTATAATGAAGTCATACTGACCAGTTTTTTAGTTGGTGATTAACTTCTATTTCTATTTGACTATGACTTCCGGGCCACCCTGTATTTACGAGCTAAGTTGAATCGAGTTTAAATGCCACAACGAAAACAATTTGAAAAAATACTTATGGGTGCGTCTAAATATAAAGCACTCCGTTATGAAGCCTGACATGCCTCTCTAAAGTAAATTTTGTTTAAGTCGACGTCGCGTCTACATCACTTGCCAAGGTACTCGCGCAGATGTAAGTTGGCAAGTAATATAATATTTGATTGTACTGCGTTTTGGATATTAAAAAATCTAGCAAAATGAATGTGAATTCTGAAAATAAACAAAATACCTACTTTTCTCCAAACTTTGCACATGTAGCGCCTTTAGTCCCATACAAAATAAATCCGTGCACTCGAAGAACCTAGCCTTTGGTCAACTGACAGCTTGAACAATAGAGTATAGGTCTGTTATCTAAAGCTGGCACGTTCACAGTACTCACACTTATGCAATTTCACTATACAGGTGTTTAAAAATATATGATTTTGATTCAAAATGCGACTCTAGTTTAAGTGTAGACTAGAGTTAGGTTTTAGTAAGATAGGTGCGTTGTATATAAATAAATACAAATATATGGGTTACTTGCTATAACATATTTTTAGCAAATTCGAGCGAAAAGTATTAAAAACAAGGTGGAATCAATGGTCACAAAATAGTTTTAAATTTCAATAAATTTTCACATGAACAAAAATAATTTCACCTAAGAAAATCTTTACCAAAACAGAAAAAAATTATCCCAGAAATCCTCAACAATTTAATTATAATTTAATTATGTAGCAAAGGGTAACGGACGCTCAGGGGTCAGTTACTGGATGAATTACCCTACCTTTTTTTCTAATTGCTTGCCACAGATAAAAACTTTATTACTGTTCTGTAATTTCATCAACTGGAAGGAATCTGTGATCAACTGAGCAACATCATTCGGTTTCTATTGTGGTTACGCGAATGTTCTGTTCTCCTATTCTTCTTCTTTTTCTTCAACGTTTTTTCCATGATTTTAGCACCAGTAGCAGTTGTTCGAAGTCCAATCACAATCAAATGCAAGAACCAAAAGAAAAGAGGAAAGACCACAGAATAAACTGGCAATTCCCATTAGAAAAACAAAAACCCTCTCTTAAAAATGCCATCTACTGACTAATGAGCCGTTTTAAGAAGAAAAAAAAACGAATGGCTGTCAAAGGAATGCAGTTTTGGACCTCAGCCCAATAGCCATGTGTGATGTATACATGTTATTTTTTTGAAATTGAAAATGTTAGTTTTTTTTCAATACAATATAACTCCGAAAGGACAAACATTTGGCTCTTGACGTCATAGAGTGCGACAAGTGAGTCCTGGCACAAGCCTTTGCCGGGAAATTTAAAAATCTTTTAGTTGATAACCCTGCATCTATATGCCATAAACCATCTTGATACTTTTGCTTAAGTTTATTATTTGTTTAATTAGTTTGGAGTCTCCAATGAATTTTGTCCAAACATAAATAAATATAAGCAAAACGAAAACATTAACTACATCAAAACCAACATTTCCAATCCACCAAAAACAGGGATAATAAAGATGCACCACATAAACTTATAAACATTTATTAATGCTGAACCATAATCAAAATCTGATTCATATCTTTTTTCTCCAACATCTTTGAGTTCTTTGACTAAGTCTTCGATCTGACGTTTAAAATTTTCGTCATCCGGCAGACCTTACAACAAGAAATAATTCATGTTTGTTTTAAAACATTATTACTCGTATGTATATACTAAAACATAGGTAAAATTATGTTGAATAGAAACAAAAGTTCTTGTTTAAATCTAGGACGAGTATCAAACTGTTTGGGCTGTACTACTTGCAGCTGAAATACCTAAGTTTGACAGTCAGAGTGTGGCCATATGAAGAATTCGAAATAAATCGCGTCCCAGGACTCGCTTGTCAGACTCTAGTAACTTTTATTCAGCTCGCTGAGACCTATTCGATGATGTATCACACATGGCTATTGGACTGAGGTCCAAAATTGCATTCTTTTGACAGCCATTCGTTTTTTTTTTTTTTTCTTAACTACTTTTCTTAGCTGTCAGAAAAATCCCTCATTGAAACGCACATACGGTTGAATACCAAAAAGATCACGCTGTATATATAAACAGTAGTAAAAGTAAAACTATAACTGTCCCCTTCACACTCATAAGCTAGACCGCGCGCAAGAGAGACGGGCAGACTTTTCATGATGCGCATGCAGTACACGTCACGCCGCGCGCTATTCACAGACACTACACAAGCGCAACTTGTAAATGTGTTGAACGTGCCAGCTTTACTTAACTGACCTATACAGTCTGTTAGCTTTTACCCCCTTATTCATAAAAAATTTTAAGCATTGGTTAAGTAAACAACTGATTAAATGTCATGCTGTACTTTATATTTCAATGACATCTGTCAAGGACAGCATGACATTTAATCAGTTGTTTACTTAACCAATACTTAAAATTTTTTATGAATAAGGGGGTTAGAATATACCTCAACTGAGCAATCAAAAACCGATTATATTGCAATAAGGTAAGGTTTATTTTGTATTGTTATTTATAACTTTACATAACTTTTCAAAATAGTGAAGAAAAGTTTTATACAGAGCAGGATGTATTATTACACTCGTGTGCTTTCGGCGAAAACCGAAGCCTACTCTAGAGCCCGAGGTATATTCTAGAAGCTAACAGACTGCACCTAACATTGTTAAAAATGTACGACGGTCAGGTGCCGGTGAGTTTGCAACGAAAAGGTTGATTGATTGTTGATTGACAGCTGGCGTGAAAATCTGTTAAACAAAAGCTGTCACTTCCCTGCTTAATGCAACGGACGTAGTGTAAACCAAGCTGAAGACAGAAGTGAGGAGTGAAATAAATCGGCAAGCGAAGCGGCGAACCACAAATATTGAATCCGCACAAAGGAACGAAAGATATGAAAGTTTGCCTTTCCTAGATATTATTTTTAAACAGCCGTCAGGCTTTTTATTCGACTTTGGCGGATAAAGGAATAAGACTGGCTGAAACGTAGCTGTAGGAGATGAAATTAAAAGACGTCACTCAAGGTTTCCGATGAGCGACGGCGGGAAAATGTGGATAAAAATGAATGAATCGGAATATTTCAGACGGAACGTTGATCGGCGATAAACCATCGCTGTCAGATCTCCAATCGTAATTGTTGCGAAGTATATTTAATGGAAAATGTCATAGATAATTAATTAACAGGACATTTAGATGAGGTAAATCAAATCAAAGCAAAACTTTCTGTTCAAGCTTACTTAAACAGAAAGTTTTGCTTAGTTGAAATTAGCAAAAAATATACGACGACAAAATAAGGACTTTTTTTACGTCATCAACCTTTCTCGTTTAGAATCACCAATCGATAAATCTTTCAAATCATCGCTTGTCCACTACGTTCAAAATTGGAACCGGTTAGCATCGCTACGACAGGTGTTTCGGAACAGTGGAAACGTTTTTTTTTTCTTTTTTATTCGGCTGTTTTGTATTATCTACCAGCCAGTGAGAGCAGATGGCGGCCGCTTCACTTTATCTTGGTTTAAATTACTAAAGGTTCACCGCTTTATTTTTCGCCGGCGAAAGGTTGAAGTGTATTTTATTTTAGGAGACGAGCAACCTTCAGTGAATTTTTGGGGATCACAAGTAGAAAGAGAGATCAAATCACAAACATTTAGAAGTTACATAGGGTAGCTCAGCCTTTTATATTTTGGATGTCATAAAGTGTTGTGTACTTGATAGAATTTCTAACAAACCTTTTTTTTAAGTCTCGCGTATAAAAATAAAGAGGGTAGAGGTCCCGAATTAAAAACGAAACGAGTTTAGGAAGGCCGAGATCACAATACACAGTCAGTTCTATCGAGACTATAAAATGATGCTTTTTTGTGGATCCCGGGATCTGGCAATAAAAAGTGGGCTAAAATAGAATCGCACAGAACGTACAGTTTGTTAGCTTTTAGAATATACATCGGGCTCTAGAGTAGCACGCAAAACTGGTGGCCGATGGGGCCGAAAAGTTCTTGAATGGAGACCACAAATCGGCAAGCGCAGCGTAGGACGACCAGCCACAAATGGACAGACGATCTGATCCAAGTGGCAGTAAGACGCTGGATGCAAGCCGCTTCCAACCGGTCTTTTTGGAAATCCATAGAGGAAGCCAATGTACAGCAGTGGACTTCTTGTGGCTGAATGATGAATGATGATGATTGCTACTATAACTTCACAGATGCACATACAAAGGTATAAGTACATGCCCGAACGGGGGATCGAACCTGGATCTCCCGCTACCGAGACAAAAAAAGACGAGTCTAAATACTTTTAAATTAAAGCTGGTACCCAAATATTTTGCGGATTGGCTATTTCCTTCCTGGCTGTTAGCCTTCTACCATTTCCCATATCGTGAAGTGGGCCAGATGCTTTATTGCTGACTCATCCGAGATGAAACTTTTAACCCTGAAGGAGGCACGACAGATGTAGGCGGTCATAAAGGGACATCAGAGATGACCGTACGGTTTAAATTATTAAACAACTGGTCGGATCCAAATACCCAGTCGGCTTGTCACGATGTGGGTAAAGCTCTATGGCCCAAAGCGATTTTAGTTTTTACTTTATACATACATAAGCTCACGCTTGTGTCCCAAAGGGGTAGAACTGCTACCTGCGAAGTTCCTGACAAGTCACTTTAACTTCATCGACATTCAATAGTCGTTGCATGCACGTCAGTTTCGGGTACTTTTTAAATTGCCCTTTGCTAATGCATCCCCTAATTGGTCGATAAAAAAAATAATTTTAAATAACAGTAGTAAAGTAAATCAATTTACGTTTGTTTTTTGAGGGTGAACTACTATTGTAGTCCGACCTGAGTGCTTATACTGAGTTTTTTTATTCACTTTCGATAGCGAGAGCGTTTTGTATAGGAGTGACAAAGCGCGCCACCTACTTGTCTCTTTGTCACTCCTATAGAAATTGCCAACGCTCTCGCTATCGAAAGTGAAACGAAAAAGTCAGTATAAGCACTATAAATTCTGCTGGGGGAAAACTTTCACGTGACTTTCGTCAAGGAAATACTGCGAAAAGCGACCTTAACCCTCAACCAGGTCATGTATAATAGATCGCACTTAAAATTGAACCTTATCACCTTGAAATAAAATTCAAAACAAATGAAAAATTCTTATAACCCCTGGTGAAGAGTTGACATAGTTTGGACATTATCCTTAGTGCTTCGACACACTTTGCACTTTGAGTCAAATTTTATGTTAGACGTTTGTCTTAGCCGGCTACAAGAACAAAGCAAAGACCTAAACCACCTACAGGTTTTATTCGTAAACTACGTTACTTCAATACGTATTTCACTTTAACTGAACATTACAAAGAAACATTTTACTTCACTTTAACGGTCGCGACTAGAAATTCATAAAAGTGAGCAACATTGGAAAACATAGTCATTTGTACAGTCGACAGCAAATCAATCTCCACATTTAGTTGATGAAAGGTTGGATTGGAATGCATGGATGAATGTATGGATGAATGAATGAATGAATGAATGAATGAATGCATACATGCTGGAATCAAAACCAACACCTCTCGGATATGAAGCAAGCATTATACATATTTTTTACCTTCGCTACATAGGTACAGTCTGTTAGCTTTTAGAATATACCTCGGGCTCTAGAGTAGGCTTTGGTTTTCTTCGAAAGCACACGAGTGTAATACTACTTCCTGCTCTGTGTAAAACTTTTCTTCACTATTTTGAAAAGTTATATAAAGTTAAGTGTCATATTGGTTCCGATATTTCTATTACACGAATATATCCGATTCTATCCGATAGTAGCCGAGGTATATTCTAAAAGCTAACAGACTGTACATGCGTCAGTACAACGAATTGAACCCATATTAGAAAATCGTACCAGAAACAAAAAGAAAACGCTCCGCTCACTTCTAATTTCATCAAACCATCCAACAGAAGGAATCACCCGCTCACGGCTGAAACGCAAGAAAAAAGCCTATAACTGGCGCCATCTTTTTCTGTACCTTTCTAAGCGATAGTCGCATTTATCCGCGCGCGATAAGAGCTACGGGAGGCAGCATGGCCTGAGCTGATTGTACCACACGTCAGGTCCACCGATATCAATTAAATTCCACGAGTGAACCTAAATGTGGAGTGTAAATAAAGCATACCGGCGTGTTTGCGGATGAAAGTGGGTTAGCTTAGGGAGCTAGGGTTACCAGATGAAATTAATTATCTGGATTTATCCGGAGTTTGACATCCTGGGGCCTATTTCATATAACTTTATTTCATGGTTAGGTACAACGACAATTAGAGGTATATAATAGCAAAGTAGATTAAAATAACCGACATATTAACAAAACTATTTCTAGTTTTTACAACACAGGGAATCCTAGCGTGGCAACTAGGGCTTGATCTTTTTGTATGTAGGTAATTGTTTTTGGAACCATTTTTTTTTTTATTTATTTTTTTTTTCTTTACTTTGCTACGCAATTTATCTCGCATTATTATAATATCTAGAGTTCTTGATATAGATTAACAAAATGTGTACGACTTCAAATAACTGTGTTTTATTTCGATGATAATTGATAAAGATAGAAAGAAATAAAATTAAATATAATTAGCAAGTAGGAAGTAAAGTTTTCAGTTCATGAACTCGTGAAAAGGTTAAGTAGGAATGGATGTCAAATGAAATCTAGAAATGGGTGACGTAATTCTAAATTTTGATTTAAAAATGATAACAGAATGAAAGGAATTTAAAAGAAATTATGTAAAGGGTGTAGCACCGCTACAATAGTAGCCCTAAAGAGTGCACATTTTTTAACCACGCTTCTGGCAAATTAGTTAGTTCGAAGAGTTGGCGAAAAATTTTTTTTTTTTCGAAAATCGTTTTTTTTATATTTTTGTAACCCTACACGCGAATCGTAATTTTCCGTTTAGCGCTCCTAGGTTTAAATAAACCGCCAACGTCACCACGGGTGATTTTACTGACCTACCTAGTTACAATTACCTACTACCGTTACAAGTTCACAATTACAAGAAAACAATGCTCTTCGCGGCAGTAATATTATACGTTGAAGCAGAAAGAAACAATTCCATGGATTGTGATGGCATTTAATAAAAAACTCAACGTCACTCGGATTAGTGTATGACGCGCAAATGTAAAAAGGCTTAATCATAACGCGTGCCCACAGAGCAGATTGGCGATTTCAAGCGCTGAGGTAAGTTCAGCGTTGCTCACAGGGGCGCCGAATCCGTGGGTGCTCGGCAGTGGGTGCCGAGAGTGGGTGGGTGTAGAGCTTTAGACGTATCTGCCAGCAATTTGTCAATTTTCTTAAAAAAAAATTGTGGCTCTTCTAGAAGGCCGAGCAGGAAAAGGATGTCATGGTTGTGCAAAATCAAAGAGCTGACTGCCAATCTACAGTGAGAGGAAAGAAGTAAAAGAATGTGAATATTATTTTGATGTTTTCCTGCTTTTTTGTTTTCGCCCCAAATTAGAAGCAATAAGTCTGGCAACCCTAGTGCAGGCAATGTGCTGTCGCAAACGTCGCGCTGTGTTCGTGCACGCCAGTCGCGAGTCGCGACAGACGAAAGCGCACCTTTAGCCGTCGTAAATTACCGCCACGGTCGCCCGGACGTGTCGGAATTAACGAAACTTATTACAGCGGCATTTGCATAGGTTCCTCGAGAATAGGGTTGCCAGGAACAAAAATAAAAAAACCTGAGTCAAGAACATATTACGGACCTTTAGCCTTGAAAGCGTGATATTCTGTTTTCAAAGAAATCTTTTTTGCTTTAAGTTTGCTTGTTGTTTTGTTGCTTAATCATCCCTCCTTCAATACTCATACTCTGAGGTCACCATTTTTTCATAATCAAGTCCTTCGGTCACGTCTGTCAGTCTCAATCCATGCTTCGTATTCCTCCGTAAAATAAAATGTTTATTTTCGTGTAACTATTTTTTTTTAATACCAAAACTGGGGATTCGTTGTAGCAGTGCGTGCGTATCCACGCGTTCGAATTTCGACTAAAGCCGGACTTGTACAAGTTGGCCGACACGACGGTAAAAAGAGGACACGTCCAGCTAAAGCCTGACGTTTGGCAACCCTACTCGGGGACCGAACGGGATACTTCCCTTTGTTGGCGATACTATGACAACCCGTGGTAATTAGTTATGTTAGACAATGTTGTTTTGACACGTTTTAGTTTGGGGCGATGTCAAAATAGATCGAGGTGTTTTCAAACTAAAAGCGCCGAAATGTGTAAGTAAATATGTCACATGAATGTATCTGTCAGGTAAACAGGAACTTTTAAGTGTGTCTTTTAAGAGTGTGTGTAAATGTCATACCTATAAGTTTTATTCGGTTTTGTGTGGGTAATGCTTGTTTGAAATAACTTATTGAGACAATTTTCCAGATCTTCTAATATGACTCATAAATAAAAATAAAATAAATAAACTTACGCCCCTTATCCCCGAGGGGGTAGGCAGAGGCACCAATCACTAGAACTAGGCCCACGTTTTGCCGAGTTTATTCTAATTCTAATATGACAACTCATGGATTTAAGACATAGCCGTTCATATAGCATCTTGCTTTTCCTAGATCGTACTTCAAAGAAATATATTGTTTAAAAAGAATTCTTTCGACGATTATGAGTCTATTATTTTAAAAATCTCGTGCCACAGTGTTTTTATAGACCACCTCCGAAATCCGCACTCATGGGTCTTTAATTTTAATTTTGACCTTCTTAAAAGTAGATGGACATTTGTACCAAATATTGTAGTGGCTGGCCTAAAGATGGCCAGAGTGGAGTTTTTTTGCTGCCTTTTTCTCCACTACACTCGGCCCCAAGGCAGCGGCTAACATTAACATTATAAGTACATTGACATTCAACAAGCAGAATTTAAATTCTTTACGTTGAAATAAATTTCTGATTTCTGATTTATGATCGATTTTATAGATTTTTTGTGTGCCTTTCGCTGGTCTCGGAGTAGGTCTTAGGCCAATTAAATAAGACAAAACAACGTTTGCCGGGTCAGCTAGTCATATGTGTGAGCGGGACACAGCTTCAGCTAAAACAGCTTCAACCCTTAATTGGGAAGGTCATTAAAGTTACCACTTAAAATTGACCTATCATTTTGCAATAAACTACGAAACCGATTAAAAAATCACACCACCCTGGTCCAATTAAGGGTTTAACCTTTTTTTGAAACGGACCTTTTATCCGATTTCACACCTTTTACGTTTATAAATTCGTCGTTTCTGCGAGTAATGCTGGGCACTCCAGCTATTTTTCCGGAAAATTACTTCCGGTAAAATAACCCCAGAGTTCAGAGGAATCTCTTTAAAAGATAAATACATACTTTAAAAAATACCTCAAATTGGGCACTGATTTAATAAGGCTTCATTGAAAGTAGATTGCATTTAATTTGAAATAAAAGTAAGGTGAATGGAGCTTAATTTGAATATGATTTAACTTAAGTATCACAAGCTGTTATGCTCGTGTAACGTCATTACTTTCCTTTTTGTAGAAAAAAATCTGAAGTTGTTTATTCAGAATAAAAACGACATATTACTATATACAAGCATTTTTTTTTTAATTTTCGTAACTAAATTTTACACTATTATTATTAAACTAAGTATCCTCTTATCGTCTTATACTACAATAGGAAAAATCTGAAAACATACAATTGAAATTAATTCATGAAAAATAGTTTTTGAAGTTCGGGGAAAACTCTGAAAAAACTGCAAGACTCGATTCCGTAAATATTTGCAAAGTGTAAGTTCGATTTTTGAGTTTTTATCATCAAAAAATGTAATGACAAGGAGTATGACAAGCGACGGCAGCGCGTTGGTAGGACGCTTGCCTTACATGCAGAAGGTGGTACGTTCGAACACCGACGTGTCCGCATGTACCAATGACTTTGTAACGCACTTCGGAAGGCTAGTAGTAACATTGGCGCACTGCTTTCTCGAAACAGATCAGCTGCTGGCTGCAGTGATCTCACAGCCTTGTTACCTACAATGTCTCAAATACGAGGAAGGTTCGTAAGCCATGAGGCAAACTAGACCAAACTAAGTACATTTGTGGATTGGTAGTAGTTGGTAGTTATACTCCTCGCAAAGTATGATGGAAAACAAGTTGTGAAAACTTGAGTGCCTTTGGTGCTCCCATATCTACAGTCTGTTTTTTCATTCAATGCAAAAAAAATATATTGTCACGTTGACATCTCCATACAATTCTTAGGCTGTTAATGTCTGAATGTTGCTAGTACGTAAAAACCAAATAACCCCATTTTACTTCCACGTTAAATTGTGTATGCTACGCAGGTGTTTTTTTTAGACTTTGCTCTTACGATTAATTCAATTTTAATGTCTTTGATGTGATAAGGATTTTGGTCACATGAGTCTTGTATTCACGGTAAAACAATTCTACCGAATTAACCTAAGCTTTTATAGCGGTAACACCGAGTCATTTTTTTTTGTATCGAATTAAAAAACGGACTATAGCGCTTGAGATCGCCTATCCGCGTTGAGCATGCTTGATAATTAAGCCCACACTCTCTCTCTGAGAAAAGGCCTCTGCCCTACAGTAGGATGTATATTATCATCATCATCAACCCACTATGTCCCCACCGAGGGGCACGGGACTCTTCCCTGAGGAAGGTATAGGCCATACTCCACCACGGGGGCTTAGTCCGGATTGGTGGAGGCTTGTAAGACTAGTGGCTGGTCTTACTGTCAGAAGTTTTCAAGCCGCCCTAAGGCCTCTGACTTGACTTAACGACTGACATCTATCGAAGACTGTGGATGTCTATAGACCACATTATTATGTACACCTCTGTGACACCGTAGATATACCTAAAGTACGGCAGGACCATATGATCTGCCTGTAAACCCTAAGATCAGGGACTGCTGAGCAACGCGTAAAATTTCATTGGCCATTATCACAAACAGCAATAATTGTACAAACAAGAGTGCGCACTTAGGAGTAGAGTACTTTAATAGCATTAGCAATGTACACTAGACTTAGGGTCGGTGCAGACAATGTCTGTCTACTGCAGACAGAGGAGATGCAATAGGATAGCGTAACCGCTGGATTTTGAATAGGTAATTTAACCGACTGAATCTTAATTAACTGTCTGTCTCGTCTGTTTTATTCTAGCAAGTTTTCATTATAAAGTATGAGATTGCAAAAAGTCCTGACAAAATTTCTCTTTCGCTTCATCAACATTCACAAAACATCATCCTCTAAAATTGAAACATGGCAAGGTTGGTCTGTAAATTTAAAAGCCACACATTTTTCATATTTATCTAAACACTGCTAATCACGTGTCACAAGACTACGAGTACATAATGTATTTTTGAGACGAAAAGTAGACCTCTTTTTTACTTTAAGTTTTAGTGGGATAAATTAACTAAACCCAATACGCTTACAAATAACTTCGCGCTCAAAGATTTTCTGTTATTCAATATTTATGGTTATTTGGTGGTTATTTATTTTGTTAGTGGCTATTCGCTATTGGCTACCAATGAGAACCATCACATATTTTAGTGTTGAATACAGCGTGTGAAGTCAGCTTTATCCACTGGAGTTTATTTAGGTCAAGACATTGAATCAACCGCGCGTTTAATGTCTTACCACACACGTGTGCGTACTGGGACAGTCGAGGCTATCCAGTGGCTTTTATTAGGTAAAGCATAAGGACGAGTATTGTAGTGACATATACTTTACGAGCTTGGGTATAGGTGTCACTGACTTTGCCTACCAACAGTGTACACTGCATGTTAGGGCGTTTCTACTCTTAGGCTCAAGAACATCAAGGTATTTCCTCCTTTAAGCGGTATGACGACAAATGATTGAAACAACAATTTTCAAAACTTCAACATACAAACTTTAAGAAAGAAAGAAAGAAGATTTTTAATAGAGCTTTTTAGCTTAAATCTTTGCCCCCACTATTTTAATAAGATAAAGATTAGATAAAATATATATATATGTATCTAAACCGCTTGCTAATAAAGTACCTATACATTTTCCAGTTACATAAAAGTGTGATTATGATTAGCTTAGGTATTACAGGATGTGGCGAACTCCTCGCTGTTTCCTTAGGTTTATTTTTTATATCGTTTTTAAAAGTCTGTTATTTTACACGTCCCATTTTGGTTCTGTTTTAAAATATTGTTGGTTGTCAATTACTTAGTGTTTCTGTCCACCTTTTGAGCCCATGAAAGTCATAATATTGCGGTTATTTCTACGCTTTTATTATCATTCATACAGTCCATTATCTTCCTCTAGGTTTCCATCGTTTTCATTTTTAGTACAGGAAATGGTTGTTATTGACAGATACTCTTTAAGACATACGACTCACGATAATTATGATATATAGATAGATACATACACATAGATACCTAGGTAGATAGAACACAACCGGTTATTGCACAGCCAGAAAAAAAGAGAAGAACAATTATTATTTCTTAAATCTAAGTAATTGGCGGTAATACCGCTCAGAGCCAAAACTCCAGACAATATTTATATGCAGTGCATGGCTGAAGGAAAACTGATCTCTACGGCTCAGACACACGTTATGGAGTACTACATAGAGCGAGCGTAATATGTCAAGGTATATCGTATGGCATCTGGGCTTAGATTCTACTAATGCATTGTAGTACAATTACAATAGCATGAAATGGCGATATCGTGTCATCGCCGCTTCAAGTCAACGCAAGCACGTGTGACTATTAAAACCTAAGTGTTAAAACGCGAACTTTGAACTATCAACTAAAAATACAAAAACATTTGCAACTCTAACGGAAATAAAACTAATTTCGGAACTGCACTTTTAATTCAATAGACATCTACATGTAAAATTGCAAAATATGTGACGTCACACTAGGGAGGGGGGAGTCTCACAAATGTGACCAGCAGTGACAAGGACGGGGGGAGAGGTCAAAAAATCATGAAATTCGTGTGACGTAATTTATGGATGGCCCCTTGTCTGTCAATGTACTACAGTGCATTGCAATGCATTAACAGAATCGGCTCTGGACTTTGTATGACATCTATGCCATGCTATGACACAGTATAGCGCGAGTGTGTGAGGCGCTTTACATTGCGTGGTCTATTCTCTTGTAAGGTCTATTCTATCCAAACCAACCATCTAACCTATTATTCTCAAGCGTACCTATTATTGTGTGCGTGCTATTATGCCTCGTCCGACCACTGATTATTATTATCAGATAGTAGAACAGGTGCTTCAACATACTTGGGTCTTCAGTTGGCTAAAGGCTTTATTGTTGTTGGATACATTTTTGCATGAGATCTTGACAAACGACATCTCTGCTTGACTCTTCGGAATAAAATTGAAAGTTTTTCTGAATGTAGGTATGTAAGGAAGGAGTTGAAATCATTCTGTTCTTGCGGACGGTCCAGGTTCTAGAGTCATAAAATCGAAACCCAAGTCAAATACTGTGACATAATGAACTTAACCAATCAACATAAGTCTATGTAGATCCGTGTCGAGAAAGTATGGATCAAAATATGTCGATAAAAAAGAAAGAAATGTTGCGTTGTTTTGGACATGTGGATGAAGGAAGAAAGACTGAAGGAACAAATATATCGAGCAAATGTGAGTGGAAGGACTGGTAAGCGACGCCCCAGGCGGACATACTTCGACCAAATAGGGGATGTATTAGCAAAGGACAACATAAAAAGTACCCGAAATCGGCGTGCGCGCATGCAACGACTAATAAAAAGGTCGCCATGTAATGATTAAAAAGGTGCTTATTGGGAAGGTGATTAAAACGGCGCGCGTCTATCTTGAGTAGCGTTGTGTATTGTATTGTAGAGCATGTATGTTACATACTTATATGACTATGAATGTGTGGGTGAGGTGTCACCACACTACACTTTAACTAAGTACCACTTTTCGTGCAAATAAACAATTTCATTTCATATGACCCCTAGGAGTCTTCAACACTATCTATTTATGATTGCAGACTAATCTCGTGCCATATCCAGTCTCAATTAATTATTGCATTTATTTCGACTGCACTAAAAGTTGCTTTGGTTTGCATGTCGTAAATAGATAACTCTAGGTGCAATCACCCCAAATGTAGTTTTGTTTATGATAGTTACACGTATAGGTTTTGGAAATTAAATATTTACGCCAGTGACTTCTGATGTTACTAATACCACAGAATACATGGTACTGTACAGGTACAGAAGATTCACTCTGCAAAATCAATTAAAGACAAAGGGACTCTAGCAGCGATAGCAGCCATTTTCTCCACTACAGACGGCCCCAAGGCAGCGGCTAACATTACATAACTGTATGTACATTGACATTCAACAAGCAGAATGTAAATTCTTTACGTTAAAATAAATTCTTGATTTTGATACAATTAGGTGCATTTCAGATCGCACGGCGCTAAAAAAGCTACAGTTATATTCACCTACATGTTGCCTCTCTTTCTACCGCGTAACTCGCGCGCGCGTCACTGCTAGCTCGTGCGTGAATCCCTACTTATCAGCCATTCTGGAGTGGCCGCCGCATTTACTTATGCGTTCGATATCTACACGCGGAGTGCGACAGGCCTGCTAGTACAAACATTATTAATTTCTGGGCCGTGTGAGCAGGGGTCACAGACCTGGTGATAAGGATTCAATAACCCCGATAGACGTATTTTTATCTTTACAATGCAAATATGGGCAGAGTCGCTTGTTATGTAAACACAGGGAGCGTAAATATGCGCTCGATAAGTTTAAATCTGTCCGCTTCGTTGGTCTAGCCGTTAGGGTGCTAAACTACCATGAAAGAGGTCGTGGGTTCTATTCCTACTGGGGAAGCCGTACACAGTCGCCTCCGGTCCGTAACGACTAAATGTCAAAATGTCATGATTTCATTGTAACTGAATTTCAATTCGCCTTAGTCCCATAATGCCTGAAATCTCAAATGACTTCATTTCAATTTGTCCTAATTTCAATTCGCCTTAATCCCAAAATGCCATGCCAAAATGCCAAAATGAAATCTGAAATGGCTTTATAATATTATGTCTGAATTGCAAATTGTGGATGTGGTACAGTTATTGAAAAAATACTGGAAAATCAGATACCCTCGGTGGACTCGCACTTGGCAGATTTTAATAATTGTTGTTAAGCTATCTATGTTCGTGGATAAAAATTATATAAAATATATCCGGATTATCTACGCTTTCATGTTTTACTTATTCCGTCTAATTAATACTTCTAATATATTTTATAGGTGTACTGAGCTACTAAGTTTCTCAAAATGTTCATCTCGTACAGACTAATCTTAGAGGGCATTTAACTTTCCTCGATACCCAACTGCATTGGCATCGGGAACAGAACTCCCATGAACTCGATGTTTGATTTATTAATTGGATCATCGACCGAACTGAACAAGTTAGAGCGCCAGTTCTGTGGGTAACAGGAAGCTAGAAAGTTAGCCTTATTAAATGCCTCTTGCGTATTATCTGTGTAAGTGGTTAATCCTTGTTAGCGTTTGCAGATAGAAGAGGAAAAAAACATTGATTACACCAACAAGACACAGCACTGGAACAAAACGAATAGAGAAGTAGCATAAAATATGCAACGCAACATCAATACAACCCACACAACGAAATAAATATAAACAAAAGCATAGACATACAAGATAAGCAACATAGGGCGCGTTCAGTGCATGGATGGGTGCCCGTTCTGTGACTAATGTTAGTGGCATTTTTCTGAGCGGTTCCGTGCTTCGCAAGGCACGTTAAGCAGTTGGTGCCGGGTGCCGTCGATAGATGGCAGTCGTTAAGAAAAGTCAGAGGCCTAAGGGCGGCTTGAAAACTTCTGACAGTAAGACCAGCCACTAGTCTTACAAGCCTCCACCAATCCGGAATTGGCCCCCGTGATGGAGTATGGCCTATACCTTCCTCAGGGAAGAGACTCGTGCCCCTCGGTGGGGACATAATGGGTTGATGATGATGATGATTTATTCGATGAATGGGTTACGACTTATGAGTTAACATATCTACTAGCCAAACACATTTGAGCCCTCGATTGGGGCTCTATCGCAGATCGCTAATTAAAATAACAAATCACCTTTGGTAATTAATTGATTACCATTAATGCATTTACAGTTTTCAGAAACCGAGCTTTTAGTTGCTTCCTTCGCAGATACACTCCAGTCTCCATGATTTCCCTCAGCACGGCTAAAAACTTTTCTAATTAACCAGCCAAAGGGTTAAGCAACACATCAAAACCTCACTTTATGACTCTCTTATAATCATAATAATCCACTGTGCAATGACTAGGGTGAGGGAAACGAGCAACTTTGAACTTTATGCCTTTGACCTTTGAATGCCTTGGCGTAAGACAAGACGTCTTTGGCTAATGTTTATTTTATCCCAAAAATCTTCAGTAAGAAATATATTTTTTTAACTTAAATTTACGTAAGTACTATACATTCTGAGAAACCGGTCGGACTCATCCGATAAAAATAAAGTAAGTGGCTCCGGATAATATCTTAGAAGAAATCTATCTTATCTTAGGGTTCGAATCCCGGCTGGGGTGAAACAAAGAAACCCAGGTCTTGGATGTTTACATGTTTGTGACGTCACTGTTTCTTGGTCCCACGACACAAGGTATCCTAGAGTGGGGCCAGAAGCAATGTATGTGCCTGTATGTAAATGTCATGTTATGTTATGTTATGTTAAATAAATGTAACTTAAAATTAAAGCAACCGTATTTGCGATAGGCCTACGCATGTAATGATGGATATACTGTCATTTATTCCTTTCCAGATGCGCTAGACTAGTAATAAAAAAAATGAATTGAGAACTGTCTTAGTTTTTTAAAGCCAGTTACAAGTTATTATTATTAGGCGAAACAAGGTGAATGTCTATCCAATTAAACTTTTCGAAAACTTCACATTGTTAACTTAATTCCGGATCCACGTACTGGCGTTTTTGTCGGAAGAGTCCGACCAACAAGTAAGAAAATCTAGTTATTTGTGACTCCTAAATAATAAGGAAAGATTCAAGAAATATGCTAGTTTAGGGACCTCTGTATTTTTTTTTTATTTGAGCTATATACCGTTCGATTAACTTACTGTAAGTTATAACTTCAGAATGTACCATATGTTTGTGAATGAATATTATATTTTACCTTACTTTCTATTTTAATCTGAACTTAAATAAATGAAGTATCTTCTCTAGAATGAGAATGTTCTCGTACTTATATTTTTTGTAACTTCGCAGATAACAAAATTTTACGGTCATTTTTTTTTAATTTAAATCGGAAAGCATTTTACAAGAGCGCACAAACTTCCATCGGAACTCGCGCGAAACTGAAATTTTAAAATATCACCCAAAAGGCGACAAGGAAGAGGCAAAGTCAAAGATGCCAAAAGCGATTATATATTCAATCCATGAAACTGCTGGGGCATAAATCTTGCCAGGCGGACGTAAATCAAACTTTTTATCTCGCCATCTATAATTCAGGGAGCTATCGCGAGACAAGTGCAACGTTCTCGGAGTTTGTCACATTAATAGAATTACCTAAAACTTTTAAGATAAGATAAGATAAGAATATTCTTTGTACTTTTAATGATTTGTGGGGCACCAATGGTGTTGAAATTACGACCATAAATTAAAACTTTATATTATCGCTAACGGTAAAAGAAAACATGGTGAGGAAACCTGAGAGCTGATATCTTCACATATGTACCTCAGTGCTTAAAATTGTCAATCCGCGGCATGCACATAGAGAACACTTTCTTGTACATAAAAAAGGAGATTACACAACACAGGTATTTTTTAATCTAAGAATACAGACGGCCGCGACAGCCTAGTACTAAAAGTCATCTCTTCCAGACAACCTTTAGATGGACTGGAGCAAAACAAACATTGTAGAAGGAAGTAGATGTACAAAATAGGTAAAATAATAATTTCTGAAGATTTTCTTTCAGGACGTAGGTATGTATGGTATGTAGGCTACATTATTGATTATTATTTGATGATTTTTGGCGCCGCGTTTGGTCAATAAACCCACTGTGCACTACACGCAATTATTGCTAATTTATAGGACTTTTCCTACAGTCTATTTTTTGAAGCGAACGACTAAGTGTCAACATGTCAAAAATTTGGTTTTTCAATATGCCACATTTATAACACTGCATAATATTTAGCAAAGTTATACAAAACGATATGCCTAATAAATACCATTAGGCAATAGGCACAATAACACTGCTATTACCTGATTTATCCCCCACTTGCAGTTGATTTAACTAAATATTTTATTTTATCATGAAAATACCATTTGCTTAAGAGATCTATGCCCCAAAAAATACCTAAAATTTCAGTGGTCCTCAAATAAAAGCGATCCTACTGCTGCCAAATATGTTCGCAACTAGGCCGATTATGATAGACTATTTTATGCTAATGGGCTACGCGAAGTGTAGGAAGAAGTATGGAGAGCTGACTACGAACCTCTTTTTTAATTAAAGACAAAAAAAAGTAAGATAGCCACCCCGACGCCATATTTACTCACGATTGACGTTGTAGTTGATGGGAGTGCAACTTCTCTTCAGTCTGTTCATCATTGTAATTAAGGTATTGGTAAAGTTTTTTGGTCCATAATCCAATTGTTGTTATACTTTTGTGTTTGTTATTACGAAACGGAAAATATGGGCGAGCGAGCCGGACCCAACGCTGATTCTGCCAAACCGATGTATACGATGCAAGCAAAGCTGCGTGCATGAGCTATTTTGAGTAAGATGTAAGTTTGAGAGATGCTGTGTCTTTGTTTACCTTTAGTCGTTCGCTTCAGTAAATAGAATATAGTTTTGTCTCTACTAAACGAGTAAGAAAATCGGAGTGGGGCATTTTAATTATAAGGTGGTCACGAGCCCGGTAGGGAACATAATTTGTAAATGACCTGTTTAGGTCAAGTAAAACTGTCGATTACAAACCTAGGCAATATCATTTATTTCTTTCTTCTTTTTTTTTACATAGCCTGTTTTGTGTCCCACTGCTGGGCAAAGGCCTCCCCTTCTTTCTTCCATCTCTCTCTATTTCCGGCCACTTCGCACCATCCCGGCAAGAATGCATTTAGGTCGTCCCGCCATCTTCGCCTTGGTCTGCCGCGACGTCGGTGTCCATTTTGCGGGACCCAGTCGGTTCTTCTTTATATTATTATTATTTATTTACTTAAATTGCATAACATTACAGTGAAAACCATTGCTTTAGACAATTAGAAACATAGTTTTACATTATTTATCAGAATGGGAAAGAAAGGTTATCGGCCTTAAGAGTGTAGACCGTAGGTTCTAAAAATAACTTTAAAGCTAAAAATGCTAACCGTGAAGGAAAGCATAGTAAGGAAACCCGAGTATCTGAAGTATTCACATACCTAAGCGCTTGAAATTCCTAATCCGCGGTGGGCACGCGTTGTAATTAAGCCCAGACTCTCTCTTTCTCTCTGAGAGAAGGCCTGTGCACTGCACTGGGACGTATATTGGCTATATCAAATAAATGATAAAATAAGATAAGAATATTCTTTATTGCACACAAGAAACAAGAGACAAATAGAGGTTACAATTAAAGAAATATACACAATAAGCGGTCTTCTTGCTAACAGCAATTTCTTCCAGACAACCTTGGGACGGAAAGGTTGCCGAAGGAAAAAGAGAAACGGGTAGTTGGTGCAAATAAGAGTAATACATACTTATACTTAATCATTATTGTTAAGATTAAGAATCGCTCGTAGCCTGGGCTGCCTGAGTGATCTTAAACGATCACTAAGGTCTAAACCATGTCGCTAACGACATACGGCGCGTTCAGTCCATGGATGGGTCACCGTCCATGACTAACGCTAGTGGCATTTTTCCGAGCGGTTCCGAGCTTCGCAAGGCACGTTAAGCAGTTGGTGCCGGCTGCCGTCGATAGATGGCAGTCGTTAAGCCAAGTTAGAGGCCTTAGGGCGGCTTGAAAACTTCTGACAGTAAGACCAGCCTAGTCTTACAAGCCTCCACCAATCCGGACTTGGCCCCCATGGTTGAGTATGGTCTATACCTTTCTCCGGGGAGAGACCCGTGCCCCTCGGTGGGGACATAATGGGTTGATGATGATGATGAATACTTAGTAATAAACCTACATAAATTTTACATAAATAGATAGATGATAAATGTTCACTTTTCGCAAAGGCTTATTATAAAAGCAGATTATGATTTATTCCATTGGTGGCTCATGGCGCTAGTTAGCACCGGATAGCCTTTTAACTAAGTAAAGTAAGTAAAGCAAAAAAAATTTGCTCAAAATAGCTCTATAGATAACGCAAACACCCTACAAAACTCTTGAATAACTTCGCGCGCCATCCCAGACCAGCGTTTAAGATGTTAACATCCACGACCGTAGATTAAAAAATAAATCACTCAGATCGAAGTGGATTAGAGAATGGAGAATTTTCACTATTCAATTGAAATTTATTGGCCCCAACGCTTATCGGAGATGGCTGGCGATAATTCAATATGCTCACGAAGGCAGAGTTGGAAAGATCGAGTGGAAACTGGACTCTTTACGAGGAATATCTACGATCAGCAGCGCATTGGAGTGTCTGGTTGAACAATGACGCTCCGAGTTCGATTCCCAGTGTTGTTTTTGTTGACGTCATTGTTGACGTTGTTCTAGCGATTTGATTACAATGTCGAAGTACTGTAGCGATTATATGTGGCGCTACTACTTCATTCAAAGATGCTTTTTAACAATAAAAAGTAAAAGTAAATAAACTCACGCCCAATCTAATTTCGATTCCTCTTCATAGTAACTGGCTGACACAGCCGTCTAGTATGAGTTTAAATGTTTGAAAGAGAATCGCTACGTTTTTGTTGAGATTTCAGTGTTGAGGACTACCGTCCGGCCGCTGGGTGAATACGATCCTGATAGGTCATGTTAGAACGGACGTCGTAACCTTGAAGTGGCGTTAAATTTTCGATTAAAATATTTTTAAGTCCTATTTATCCTACTAGCAAATAATTGCCATTGAAACTATATCATTGTGTAAACTTACAATCAATGTTATATTTTGCACAGTGATTTAAATGTTAAATAAGAAGAAAACAATATTTAATGTTCGTGCGTAAAATCACAAGTCTGTCACAAGGTTATGTCAACCGTATTTTTTTGTAGTGACGTACCAAAAATAACGAAAATAATAACGGTCCCTTTAACGATACGAAGTTGATGAAGAGGCTTTAGAAAAAGATCATTGCGTTCTCAGAATCTCTCCGCACCACTGCCGTACAAAGCGATTGAGCTGATCTGGGCTCAAATAAAAGGTCGCACAGCTCGCCACAACACTTCACCGCCATTCGGCACAAAAAAAGATGATGACCCTTCTAAAATGCCTGCGAAAATGTCACAAGAGATGGCTGAGTGAAGGTCGTCTAAAAAACAAAACTACTTACTCGTGAGTAGCAAAAGCTAGTTAAGAATAACGCAAGGAATGATAACGTTGATTATCTCCCATCACTAGTCATACGAAACAGACATGTGTCAGGATCGTATACTCCCAGCGGCCAGACAATAGCTAGGATAGGGAGTTCTCGATAAAAATACGAAATAAAAGTTATTATTGCTAAAAAGCATCTTTCAATCAAATAGCTGCGCCACAGTACACATGGTCTCAGTCTAGGTATCTTTGACTGATTACCAAAGCACAGGGTAGGTTGGTACCAGGACAGGAGACTATGTAGTGTGGAAGTTATTATTTAAAAAATATTATTTTAAATTAAATATGGAATTGCGATTGAAACTTTCGGCAAATCGGGCGTTTTAAAACGGTGGAGCCATAGTTATCCAACGCATAGCATTAAACGAAAACAGGTCAAATTTGCTATACCTTAATACTCTAATTATTATGGATCTAGGCTAAGTAATTGTTTGGTACCTGCCATTTACAAAACCCTCCCAGAGGAATTATGTAATAAGCACCTCGGAAAAGCACTATTCAAAAGTATGCTTAAGCGCTTTGTTTTAAGCAGTTTGTAAACATAAAATATTAACGATATGTTAGTTGTGTAGAATGTAATGTTAGTCAAGTAATAAGAATTGTTACCAAGAGCTTGCCGATAAACTGCATTAGCAGTTTGGCAAACTAATGTTATACAATAACATTAGCTTCGCGTTATTTTTAGTTAATAAATAAATAAGTAATTTTGACTAGCAGAGCTGTGTCCCGGCAATCTTCGTACTGCGAAAGTTTTCGAGTTTTTTCCATATTTTTTCACCACTAAAACCTTCCCTGGAATTCCACAAATATAAAAACCAAAAATCAGCCAAATCGGTCCAGCCGTTCTCGAGTTTTAGTAAGATCCATTTTTATATATAAGATTTTTTTTTAAGTTAGTCCGTCGAAGTGTCCTGAAAATCGAGTACTGCGACGATTTTCTTTGGATTCATCTTTCGTGGAATGGCGTATAATGTAAGTAGTCTCAGATTTTTCAACAGTATCGCAACCTTACCTTCTGAATAGAAGCGCAGACCGACTCAATAAAGCTCGCAAAGTGGAAGTATGAAATGAAAACTCTTTTGGGATTCAATGTTTTATTTGCGTCACCCGCTTCCCACATACACAGGGTGGTGTGAAATATTCCGCTCTTCATTATTGAATAAAATTCCATGTGTTTCATCAATATTTTGTTTAACATAATGTCGATTTTGCACTATTATAGCAAAAGAATAGAGCTCAACGATGCCGTTGGCCCTCGTTGAGTCTCTTATAGGTCCCGACTAAAAATCAGCGCTACAGGCCATTGCTTTGCAATAACGAAGGTATATGCTGAGTTCGGGTAACTTTTTGCCATAAGCACATAATACTCAGCCAATCATAATTTTAGATGTGTTTTTCCGTGTAAGGATGTGTTATACCCACTTCCTTACACGGAAAATTTCCTCTATATTATATTTATAAAAAAAAAACAGGTCTTGTATGTTTACATGTTTGTGACGTCGCTGTTTCTGGTGCCCACGACACAGGGTATCCTAGTGTGGAGCCAGAAGCAATGTATGTGCCTGTATCTGAATGTTTATGTTATGTTTATTTGTTATTTAAATATTTTTGTGAGCATGCTATGCCTGTAAATTGTATATTTTAGTGTGCGGTGGCGATTTAGCAAATGATTATTATCTATCTATCTATTATGGAGGACAGGATAGGTCAATGAACCACTGCGGTAATTTTAGATGAATCCAAATGGAATGGCTTACAGCTTTTCGTTTTCCAAGATCTACACTCTAGATCAATAATGTCACAAATGGCAAAACCGTTAATTCTCAGCAAGGAATAAGGAAGAATCATCATCGTCAACCCATTATGTCATATTGCAATTATTATTATGTTATGAAGAATAGCTTAGTCAAATTGAAGTAATAAAGATTTTACTATATAATGACTCTTGTATTAAGATTTTTTTCTCAACCGACTTGACTATTCTATATAGTTTGGAACACTCTGTAACACAGGAGCGTATTTTTATTCGTCGTAAAGTCATTTATGGCTCGAGGCAGCACCGAGCCTACCTGCCCATCGAAGGCCCGATCTCGATAGCCTATAAACCCAATCTTACGCTATGCCAAGGTCCCTTACCTTAAGGGGCTACAGGGGTAACTTTACCCCCACCGAGAAAAAAAGAACATTCCTTTTTTTACTCCTCGTATTTGCTAAGAATGTCTGTGCCATCTCTAATTGAAAAGGGATTTTTAGGACCCACGACCGCGAATCTAGGACCTTGAACTCGGACTAGCTAGCTTTCATGTCAAAAAGCTGCCATTTTTGGCGTTAATGCTATCTCGTCCAAGGTTTTTGCCTTAGGTTCACGGCCTAGGAGACCCATCTAAAAGTCACCATTAATATGATAGAAAGTTTGTAGAGACGCTTTTTGCAAAAATATATCTGTACAATTTCTCAACGAATAGTGATTTTTAGTTACCCACGTCCGCGGACCCTCACGGACCTAGGCCTAGACAGCATTCGTGTCAAATACTGCCGTTTTTGGCGTAAATACTATCTCGTCCTAGGTATTGTTCACGACCAAGGAGGCCCATCTAAAAATCACTATAAATTAATATGATTGAGAGTTTGTACAGATACATTTTGCAAAAACGATCTGTAACAAAAGGCTATGATTCTTTGTCTTTGGTAGCGCTTGTGAACCGGTGAAATTGGCTAGCTTTAACTGAAATGTTAGGCAAAAGTACGCACTAAAAAATTCTGAATAAAATCTTTGGTAATAAAGCATATATCAGTGACTAATTCGTACAGAAAAAAAAATGCATTTAACCTGTCTAGATGGCAAAAAATGTTTTTTTCTAAAAGCTTTATTTTCCACAAAATCTAATTTCGCTGGTAAACGATAGTAGCTTTTCATTTAAATCTTTCATGCAAATATCGGCCACATCAATATCTGCAATCCTAACTGCTCATATATTTTTGTTAATATTAAGCGTGATTAGTACAAAATTGTACGATTTCTTAATTAGCGCAGGGAACAATCGCCATCGAACATCTCTTATCTGTGTAATCTTTGGATTATGGATTAGCCTTTAAAGTATTCGCCGAAGAAGTACAACAAACATTCAAGAGATTGCGCTAGTTTATTATTCTACTAGACGAAAACCCGGCTTCGCTCGGGTAAAATGTAGACGCAAAATAATATTCCACTATGTTTTTTTTATATGGTGACGCCTCTGTATTTATCAACCACCAGTAGATATAAATCTCTTAATACATTCAGATACATAAGCTCACACCTGTATCCCAGAGGGGTAGGCAGAGACCACGGACTGTCACCTGCCACTATACTGACAAATCACTTTCGCTTCATCGACATCCATTAGTCGTTGCATGTACCCACCTCGGTTTCGGGTACTTTTCATCTGGCCCTTTGCTCATACATCCCCTATTTGGTCGAAGTATGTCCAACTGGGGCGTCCCTTACCGGCCCTTCCACTCACATTCGCCCGATATATTTGCTTTGTCAGTCTTTCTTCGTTCATCCTCTCCACATCTCCAAACCAGCGCAACATTCCTTTTTTCAATTCTAGTCACTCACTACATCCTCTTTCTCTACATCCTCGGTCTCTGATCACTATTGCGTATTCTGTCATTCAAAGTAACACCACACATATTTCTTAAGGATCTCATTTGTACTGCACTAATCCTACTTTCATGATTCTTCTGCCATACCCAAATCTCGCTACCATGCTTACATCAGTATTGGAACCAGAACACTATTACGGATAGCCAATCTTGCTCTTTTAAACATGTTCTGGCTACTCACGAAGGAATGCAAGGCGAAAATCGGATACTTATCATAACTTTGTCATGGGTACCTCATCACTAATTACTAACTAAATGAGCTTCCTTCATAAACTTAACAGCTAGTGAATCTAATGACGTATTCAATGAGACGTAGAATCCACTTGGCTAATCAACTAAAAACAGCTCCCCCTCTTTGGCTTTACAGCTTTTAGTTTTGTATTGACCATATGATTTTATTCATCATTTTAATTTTTAGTATTTTTCTTATCTAGTGGCTTTTTCATTTCAATAAGTTTATTGGTACCTATAACCAAACTTTGATTTCCTTTTTCAATTATTTTTCAGACCCTTCCAAAACTCAATGTCAATTATTGTCTTCCCGCCAATGAAAAACACCACAGATTACTTACTACACCTTCTCAGTTGGCACAGATTATAATAACCGTCTTGGATGCCACGGTATTCCACACACAATGGAGTTAACAAATTAGATCAAAGGGCTGGTTTAGATTATCTTAGGCTGACATTCAGAGACGAAAACTAAGCAAAGACTGGTCTCAGAAATGTCAAAATCACGTACTTAGAAACATTTCGTATTCAGAATCGAATCTTAGCAAGTTTAGTATGAAATGGTGCTTATCTAAGTCTAAGTATTGACATATCGGTGACTTTAAGTGAACTTAGAACTGTCACTTCTAAGCCTTTTGTTCACAGACTACTCCAAACGTCATTTCACTGATGTTCTACGAGCATTATCTGTGGGATTTTTTTATTCACTCTGACATATATAAAATTGTATGATGTTGTCCTGCTCTCGTGTAGCAATGTCAAATTTAAAAAACCGGTAATAACTACATCACTAAAAAATGATAGACAATATAGATGACTTTCTTAAGTACTGTGAATACGAAAATTACGGCGCTTTACTAAGTACGACTTTAGTTTACTTTGCTAAGACTGATCTAAGCGTGAACTTAGGATTCGTCTCTGAATGTCAGCCTCTGTGTTTAGGAGAGTGCTTTACTTTACACTCTGTTGCAACATTATGCTGAATCGGGCCCATTTTGGGGGCTCAACCTTTAATGTTTTTTATTATTATTTTCATGTTGTACAGTTTATTTATTTTTACGTTTTTTATGCTTTCTGTGTTATTTTTTTTATTATTGTACGCACTCTGTGTGTGTGTCTTTTTGTTTTGTTTTGAGAATCAAATAAATAAATTTTCTTTTTTTCTTTCTTAATTTCTTTCTTTCTTAAGGAGAGTGCTTTTGTAGAAACGTGTAAGCGCCACTTGCTTTAGTACGTTTTACGGTATAGTGCGGTTCTAGTTGCCTTTCAATTAGAATCAAAATAGAATTGGTTTCTATTGTTCTATCCAGTAACACCTGAGCGCGTTACTATCCTCGTTACTTATCTGTTTATAAACTAAAAATTTAGTAAGAACTTTAGGAGAGTGCGCAAGTGACCCGTGACGGGTGCGTGTTGTTTTCAATAACTCGAATTATCAAACTTACTTATGTGTTCCATTAAAACTCATAGTATTTTGAGTAGGATAGAAAGTGATACTCTACTGGAAGAAATATAAACGTTCACTCGAACACTTGCCTCTCTAATTGTATTATAGCACTCTCCTAAACACTAAAATAATGTACACCGGCCATAACAGTTCACAATGAAAACTTGTGACACTAACATAGATAATTCAGAGGTCAAATGCTCAAAGTCATTCGCCCTTGTTAAAGCCCTAAGCCCGACCGAGAGTATGCGAACCTATTGGAGCTCAAAGTGATTGAATGTATTGAAACTCTTTGCAGTTGTCAGGATCATAGTTTTTTTTTTCTCTTGATCTACTGTTAAAACCTGCCAGTAGTTTTTTGTATGCAGTTTGAACAATTGACGACTGTTAAGAGTAGATTGCAGACTGCTGTACGAGAAACAGGGGGCAAGTGTAGGTAGTATATTTTGCCTCCGATACGCTATGAAAAGTTGAAATATAAGAATGGACGAGTCTTGGACTCGCTAAACTTAGCCTTACCTTAAGGGGCTGCAGGGTAACTTTTCCCTCACCGAGGAAAATCATATCTTTTATTTACATCTCTCATCATCTTCAACCCATTATGTCCCCAGCGAGGGGCACGGGTATCTTCCCTGAGGAAGGTATAGGCCATACTCCACCACGGGGGCCTAGTCCGGATTAGTAGAGGCTTTTAAGACTAGTGGCTGGTCCTACTGTCAGAACTTTTCAAGCCGCCCGAAGGCCTCAGATTTGGCTTAACGACTGCCATCTATCGACGGCAGCCGGCACCGACTGCTTACGTGCCTTACGAAGCACGAAACCACTCGAAAAAATGCCACTAGCGTTAGTCATAGACGGTCACCCAACCAAGCACTGAACGCGCCGTATGTTGCTTAACCTACGTGATCGTTTAAGATCACTCAGGCAGCCGGGGCTACGAGCGATTCTAGTACTGCTAGTGTTTAACCTCCTCAGTCCCGTGTCGACAAAATAACAATAGAAAATTTTTGTTATTTTCAAGGTCAGGACTGAGGAGGTTAATATACAAGTACTTACAATTCCAGTCACAATTACGACTCGAAAACTTACCGAATCAAGAACTCCGCTTAACAACGGTCGCGGTGAATTAATCAAATAACCAGAAATCGCTTCCGAATGACTCCGGCGCGTCCGCGGAGGCCCTCAGTCTCGTTCCTGAATAAATCACGAGGAAAGTTTTAAATCGAAAAGCAGCTAAGAGCGATTTAGTTGAATTATCGGGCGCCGGGAGCAACGGAATCCTTTACAGAAGCACTACAGAGTGTTAAGATACGAAAATGAACGCCCAACCCGAATCGTGACGTGTTTATAACTTTAGAGCGGGTACACACTAGGCGTTTTGAAGCGCGCGCTTTTGTAACGCGCGTTGTAAGAACTATGAGGTCTGATTGAAGTGTACACATGCAAATGCGCAGTAAGCGCACTGTAAGCGCGCTCTTACTGTTATTGCCCTAAATCTTTCTTTCTTTCAAAATGAGTTTTACACTTTGACTGCCACGTTGCTCTAGCGGTACATTTGCACAAATGGCCTCGGTGTGTGTGGGTGAATTCCTATAAACATAAACATTTACATACAGGCACATACATTGCTTCTGGCCCCACACTAGGATACCCTGTGTCGTGGGAACCAGAAACAGCGACGTCACAAACATGTAAACATCCAAGACCTGGAGTTTGTTTTTCTCCCCAGCCGGGGATCGAACCCGGGACCTCTCGCATGGTAAGCAGATGCGCTAACCGCTACGCCACAGAGGTCGTCTATGTTTGTGATGTCCTTGTCTGGTTACCATAGCACAGGGTATCCTAGTTCACGATCAGAGCCTCAACTCTGCTAGTGCATTATAGTTCAATGACAGATACTCGGCCGCGTCACGTGACCTGTTTTTTTGTACCATTGACGCCTAAAGGGTTTGTATTGGTAGATTAAAAGCGGCAATGAAATGAAATCGCCGCGTTCATGCAGATGTCATTATACTGTAATGTATTAACAGAATGTAGACCCAGGGATCGATTCTGTTAGTGCATTGCAGTTCGATGACAGATACACGGTTGGGTCACGTGACGTGTTATTTCATACCATTGACGCCTAGATTGCTTAATTTGAGTGCGCGCGTAGACTTGAAGCGGCAAACTAAATCGCCATGTTCATACAGTTGTCATTGTACTACAATCCATTAACACAATCTGTTGTGTTCATTGAGTTGTGTAGAAGTTATTTATTCACTCATTTACTCACGCCTGTGTCCCAGACTGGTAGCCTGAGGCCAGTTCTTTGGCACGATCTTTCTAAATCTCTTCTGTATCAATTTAATCACTGAAATACCTATACAATGAAATTAATAAATAAAATAAAATAAATAATAAACTCACGCCCGTTATCCCCGAAGGGGTAGGCAGAGGCACCAGTCTCTGAACTGGACCCACGTTTTGCCGAGTTTATTAGGTCCCAAATACTACAAAAATTAAATTAAAAATTAAATACCTATACAATGACAGATTCACAGTCGCATACAAGGTTCGGACCAATCCAGACTTGGCCCCGCTTAAAGTAAAGGTTCACGTGATGTCAAATGATCAACATCATCATCATCAAAGTCACTCGTATTGAAACAGAGTAGGTATAATGTTCGCGTTGTACATTCCATGATAGTTGTACATTATATTAATTTAATTGATTAAGTGGTGGAGTAAGGCCTATACCTTCCTCAGGGAAGAGACCCGAGCCCCTCGGTGGGGACATAAAATGGGTTGATGATCAACAAGGTTTGTGCACTAGACTAGACGGGGCAATGCCCGACCTGTCTTTCTACTGTTTCCCGAGCACTGGTTTTTCAGACTAAAAGAGTGGAGCTACGTACATTTATCAAGCTAAAATCTTTGTCGGACAGTTTTTGCTGGAAACTAAGTTGATGGCAAACGTGGTGACGGCGGGAATGGAAATAGTCGATTTCGTTAACAGGATTTTCCGCAGTTGTCGGCCTGTCTATCTTTATTCATCGGGTCATTCTTACAATAGAATAGATTAGATTAGAATAGAATAGAATAAACCTTATTTGACTTACTTATGTGTCGTCCATTTACGAAAGGTATTTAGGGGGGGAGGGGGTCGAACCGAATCTTACTAAATCTCTCTTGGGGGTGAGGGGGGTCTTGGCAAATATCACGTAATTTTTTTAGCAGAAAATGGTGTAAAACTGGTGAAAATCAAGTTAACTAAAGGTGAATGAAAATAAAATTGGAATAAGTATTTATTATTTAATTTGATTACTGTAATTTAAGATTACAGCAATATTCGCAAATACTAGTCCTTGCTAGTCTTAAATAAAAGTAATTAACAAATTGTGTTATGTTTTTTAATAACTCCAGTACTTCTATACCCAAAGTACAAGTTTTGAAAAATCTCACGTGAGATTGGGGTAGGGGGGAGGGGGTCGAGAAAAATCTTACGACATCTCACCAAGGGGGTAAGGGGGGTCAAAAAATCCTTAAAAATGCCTCACGCAATTAATGGACGCCCCCTTATTGCACAAGCAGTTTCTTTACCAAAACGTCGAGAGAAAACGCAAGAAGGTAATGTAGAGTAATCGTTTTCCATCACCGGCCGCAGGTTTTTATTGTACTTTTCCTTCCTGTCGCATTAAAAGCGAATTTGCAGGCCATCCATTATGGGCGCGCGGCGGAATCAATTAAATAACCGACCATGGTGACAGTCTGGCCAGCTGATACACAGAAGCTTCTAGAAGGACTTCGACGAGTGCAAGGGCCGATTTCTGGATTGAACATTTCATTAAGTAAATACTTAATTAACGTTCTGTCACGTTCTTTTATGAGAAATTTGGCGAGACAGCACTACAGTTAAGTAGTTACTTAGCGAAATTCTTAATTCAGAAACTTTAATGTGTCAACTTTTGATTTTTTGTTTGAGAAGTTCAAGTATCTCAGTGTTTGAAATGCCGAATTCATGATAGACATACTCTCTGAAAAGAGGCCAGTGCCCTTCAGTGACACGTATAATATAGTCTTTTTTGTATTATAATATCATCATCAACCCTTTTATGTGCCCACCGAGGAGACAGTCTCTTCCCTGAAGAAGGTATAGGTAGGCCATACTCCACCACTTGATCCAAGTCCGGATAGGTGGAGGCTTGTGAGACTAGCGGCTGGTCTTACTGTCGGAAGTTTACAAGCCGCCCTAATGCCTCTGACTTGACTTAACGACCGCCATCTATCGACGGCAGCCGATATATATCTAAGGTAAATACTCAAACTCTGGATGAAGTCAGGGCCATGAGTTGGTGCACTCAGTAAATTAGTTTACGATGGTCAAGCATGATTGAGAATCGGATTCAAATTAACCAAACATTCAGTTCGATTAAACTCAAGGCAGTCCTTTCACAACCAACTATTAACAGCATACACCGTGAAAATGGATAAAACAACAATTTGACGCCATCGCAAGCAATATTGCTAAGTGCATCATTTGCCTGCACGTTGACAATAACAAACTCCAAGAACTGGTGAACCCTCGCTCCACACTCATTGTCCTCAGTACTAGTTCAATAGAACTGCACTCTACAGCGAGACGGCAAGTGTATCGATGCAGCAGCTGTAAACTTTTTGTTGTTACAAATAAAGTTCAGTTTCGATTACCTTAAGTGCGCGTTCCATACACATGCAACCAAGTAATCCATCAAGCGAAAGTAGGTATTGCTAGAGTGAACTACTATTTGCGAAATTGTATTGACGATTTGAATAAGTAAATTAGGCGGTGACATTGATTCAATATGCAGTTAGGTTCGCGAATAAGCAAATAACTATTGGGGAACCGATGATGTGCCACTATCGGGTAAAGCCAATAGTTTATGAACGGTTAGAGGAGTAGTGGAGAACTTGCCTAAAACTTCAATTTAGTATTTTATTCGCGTAGCCCTACTTCATCATCAACCCATCCCTGAGGAATGTATAGGCCATACTCCACCACGGCCAAGTCCGGATTGGTGGAGGCGTGTAAGACTAGTGGCTGGTCTAACTGCCAGAGGTTTCCAAGCCGCCCTAAGGCCTCTGACTTGCTTAACGACAGCCATCTATCGACGGCAGCCGGCACCAACTGCTTAAGGTGCCTTGCGAAGCACGGAACCGCTAGGAAAAATGCCACTAGCGTTAGATATACACGGTCACCCATCCATGCTTTGAAAGCGCCCTATGTTGCTTAACCTTCGTGATCGTTTAAGATGACTCAGGCAGCCGGGGCTACAAGCGAGCCCTGCCTACACCGATATCTACCTAAATAAAACAAAAATAAACTTACAATGGAGTGATTGTTTTATAGCATACAAGATATAAAAAAGTTAAGAAGTTAAACTAGGATACCCTGTGCTATGATAACCAGGCAAGGACATCACAGACATGGAAATACACCCAAATTATAGCAATTTATTCAAATACACAGTGACCCCCATTGAAACTCGAAACTCAAAAAATAAACTTGGCCATCGAAACCAAAAATAATAAAATTTGTATGTTTTATGTATGTACTAGCTTTCGCCCGCGACTACGTCCGCGTGGACTTTAGTTCAAAATTTTGCAATCCTGTTCACTCCCTTAAGGGTTCAATTTAGAAAAACGGCGAGACACGTGTTCAATCAATTGTGTTGAAGAGTATTTATTTTAAGTTTCAAGAAAATTAGACAACATTCTTTATACCTCCCATACAAATTTTGGCATCCCTTTTCGCCCCCTTAGGGGTCCATTACACGATAGGTTTTGCTGTCAGTTTTACCACAGTCATGGCTGTGACTGACAAATAACCTACCGTGTAATGCGGTGACTGATGGTTGCATGAAATTGATCTTACTGATTCTGTATTTAGTACCTATTTGTTGTTGTAGCAGCGGGTGAAAATTTCAACTGTCTAGCTATCACGGTTCATGAGATACAGCCTAGTGAAGATGGACGGACGGACGGCCGGACGCACAGACATAAAGACAGACATACGTACATCCATTATCACCATGGAAGAAGTTAATATTACTACACGCTAGAGTTGGTATAATACAGATGAAAAACCTCATTCATCAGAATCCGAATTAGACACGATACTGTTAGTATACGACAGAAATGAATGACGTACAATTTTTATAAACAAAATGAATAATCAAAGTCATTAAGTTAATTAAACGAAAGCCCCTTCGTATCAAATCGGATTTGTCGCGCCCGCATGTTCGAATGCTAATGTACTTTTAAATCATAGTGGCATTTACATAATTAACACACAAAAAATGTATTTTTAATACATTTGAGTGGCATATTGTGAACGCGAATGAGTGCGAGACAGAAGTTGGACTCAAAGACTAAAATAAAAAATACATAGTATTAAAAATACTACTGGCAGTTTTTCCTTACAGTTTATTAAATTATCAAATCGAAAATAAATTTAAAACGCTCGAATTTCTACTAAAGAGGTTTTATTACAGAGAAACTAATGCACTTGTGATCAAAAATCGTGTTCTTTTTTTGAAAATTATGGCCAGCAAGGAGAGCCAAAGAGCCATACAGCCTACCATAATCCTTTTCTCAAACATGCTTGGAAATTTGAGCATTATTTCGACAAACTTCTTCGAGATAAATCGAAATTGCTGTACTGGCCAATTACACGCGAGCAGCGGCCGGAAAAAGTTCTATGAAAATTCATAACTGTCGAGTTTTGCGGCCAAATAAATTACATACTAAACTCATATCTGTCGTGTTATTTAAAAATGGAACGATCTTCTACTCCGAACAATGACAACCAAGGAGGTAACTTATCAGGGTTTTTTTTTTAAATTTCGAACTGGCTTGCTATAGAAAGCTGGATATACCTATTGAAAAAAAAACCACTTTAACGCGGCAAAAAATATTGTTGTTCGTTCGTGGTTCGTCTGATTTTGAAAGTTTATTGAATTTAACAGAATGAGTTCAAGTGATGAAAAATACTGCGATGAACTTATTTTAACGCCACCTGAAATTCAAGAGGCGGCAAGAGCCGTAATAGAAAACTTGTTACCGCCAAAATCGAAAGGAAAAAGTTCTGCCTTAGTAGGTAGGTACTTCTTATCAGAAATCAGAAATTTATTTCAACGTAAAGAATTTACATTCTGCTTGTTTTAATTTCCGCGCATTATTTGAGAAAAATCATATACAAGCCTTGGCCACAACTAGGCATTGATGGACTCACATATCTGTGCCTCGGCTTCGCCTCGGCCCACATTTCCACGTTCGTCCATCAATGCCTCTTTTGCTGGCCGCTGCAGTAATGTACTATACTCTACCTTATGAATAGACCTTTTTGGTGGTTTTACGTATGCCGTCACGGCACATGGTGAGCGCCAATGCATCAATGCTAGAAGTGAACATGGCACGATATGTAAGCATCAATCATGCTCAGGACAGCCGTGAAGGGATGTGCCTCTCGCTGTCACAATATACGCCATGGAAATATTTGGTGTTGTTTGTTACGTGGGTATTGATAAATGTAAGGGGAGAGGGTTACGGGGATTTTAAAATTTGGTGGTCAGGTGATCAATCAGGATCAGGGACAATTCCACGAAGTTGTATTGTACCTGTGATTTTTGTTTCTAATATTACACAAGTATTTGAAGTATTAATGACACCACAAGTAGGTCTTACAAAAATTTTGTGGTTTTAATTTTATAATTTTTATAATTTAGATTACATTGGATTTTAACTCCTTATTGACACACCAGAGAAACAAATACATTAGAAGACTTTCACATCTAAGCCTTGCAGTATACAATTGGCAGTTTTGTCGCTTGTAGCAATTGTTTAGTTAATACAATCACCAAGTAGCTCATATGAAAAAAAAAAAAAATTATAACAAAAAATAACAACGCTCAGTCTTCAGCAAGGCCTAAATAAACCTATAAATTTTAAACATCCACGCAGGCGGGACCAAATCTACTAATTTACAAAGATTCATCGTATAGTAAATTTTTGGTCCCGGTTAACTTACGTTTATTTTTATCGGACGAGTCCGACCAGGAAAGTTAAGTAAGTTAAGTAGTTAGTTAGTAGGAAAGTTTTTAATTCAAAAGTTCATCGTATACATTAACGGTGTCCATTATAAAATCACGATCTCTCTAAAACACTCCTCAGAGCCTTTTTAAATAACGTGTGGGTACGACTTTAGTATTGTTACGAATCGTGTAAATAAAAGGCAGGCGTTCCTACATTAATAAGTTTTTTTTTATCCAATTCAGTTTTTTCTTTTCCCCGTCCTTTACATTTCTAGCCTAGAACCGGGACGGCCTCAAAAAAGCCTCTTTCGCTTATCATTGGCCACATCGTTGTGTTCCCGCGGCCCTGTCGCAAACACTAGACTTTAAATAACAAACCGGCTGAGAAATTGCCTTCTCCACAAGGGTGGTATAAAAACTGATACCGCTAAGTGGAAGCACAGAAAGCCCACTCAGCCCACTCGCCTTCTAGCCATGCAGTTACATAATATTGTCACTAATTATTTTTACTGTCACCTTCACATAAATAACCTTGCTACCTGTTACATACATGATTGTAGCTGTATGGTGTGTATTGTCGGTAGATGCTTGTTTCTCTTATTGAGTGAACAAGAGTTACTAAGTAGAGGGTAGTTATGTATTTTCCAGTTTGTCTTGCTACTTAGCTCAATAAACATGCAATTACCTAATTTCATGTATTAATGCATTTACAGACGTATTACTACCTTTACAACTAGAGTTAGGGCAATTTGACTAAGTGAATATTTAAGTAACGTTCTGTGACGCTCTTTGCTGAGAAATTTAACGAGAGAGCATTACAGTTGAGTAGTTACTAAGCGAAATTCTCAATTCAGAAACTTGATCTCAACCTGTTAAATAACAGTGAACACGTAATATTTTAGACCGTATCTTTGTTTACTGTCCTAAAAAAACACTAGCAAATCTAATAGCTTGTGTATAGGCCTGTTGAGCATTTTGGACGTAGGTGGACGAGCTGGTATTATAATCGTTCGGTTTTAGTAACAAATAAAAATAAAAAAACATAAAAAAACTCACGCCCGTTATCCCCGAGGGCGTAGGCAGAGGCACCAGTCTAGAACTGGGCCCACGTTTTGCCGAGTTTATTAGGTCCCAAATAACAAATAACTGCCGTAATAACATAAAAGCCAAAGCCTGGTCGCTCCTAGACGAGAGAGTAAAACATAGAGAGGAAAAAACACAGAGTATCTCGACATGGCGCGCGCGTGACCGCAATCACAGATTAATAAACAAATACGGCTGAAACTCTTGTGTGTTTCAGCCGTATTTGTTTGTTATCGAATTCCGCCCAAACGGCTGTATTGATATTATATTTTTGTGTGTGTATTTGGTAATTCTGAGAATACCTCGCAGGCTAAATTCAAATTCAAACGTTTTTATTCAATATAAAAAAATTATAAAACAACGTTTGCCGGTATTCTATGGATCTATCTACGCCGTAGAATAATCCATAGAATACCGGCAAAGTAGATTCTACGAGGCTGTCCAATAAAGACAGGGGACGAGTTACGTGTCTGAGACGGACCTTCAAGTCGCGTTTGAGTAAACTGGTAAGTGATTTCTGAGCTTACCTTCTGTGTCATATTTCTCTGCTGTGCTGATATTCCGACGCTGCTGTGCAATAAATTCACTGTTCGCTCTGTTTTATATAATACCATCGTGTTATTAGAGTGGAGCAGGCAGTACTCGCCGCACCAAATTTAAGTAGTAAGATCGGACAGTGAGTTAATCAATTATATTCTATCTATATTCTATTTTTTGCTACTGTCAACAGTATTGCCACCTTGCAGTGTTGCCACCTTGGTTTTTGTAAAGGGGCAGTCGGACAAGGAAAAAGGGCTAGATATAGCAAAAGAGGTGCTAAAAAGGGCTAAGAATAAATCCAAATGTAAAAGTTTTTTTTTTTACATGAAACGTATTAAGCAGGTACTTAAAGTAACTTCAGGAAGCGCATTTTTTTATTAAAATTGAGATACCTATTTTAAAAATCAGAATATCCGCCGGAATCTTTCAAAATCATAGGTATTATCTGTCGAAGAAGAAGTTGATGGCTGATTGACATCTGCGTTCTAAGCCAATTTGAAAGAATATAAATATTATACCGAGTTGATGGTTTCATAACTTGGTAATCGTGGCGCGAAGTTTTCGTATCGCTTGAAAAGGGTTAGATTGCTCTTTTCGGGCTAAAGCATGAAAAAACGAGTTCATCGACAGGTAAAAGTGATAAATCTAGCCCGTAAAGGGCTAAGGTGGCAGCACTGTTTCCTTGCGGAAAGCAGTAGCACTAATGGTACGGCCACACTATCGCGATAACGCGAAGATTTGCGTTGTCGCGACATGTCTGGCCAAAAAATTAGTCCTATCGCGAATCATCATCGCGAATACAAACACCCTTCGCGCTGCTGTCGGTAAAATACCGCACATCAAACGGTTTTATCGCGACAAAGTTCGAGTGGTTGGCTACACTTCGCGCAAAAATTTAGCAACTTTCTAGATTGTCGCGACGTAGCGAAGGTTTATTTGATGTGGCCAAGCTCTTCGCCGTAGAAGGAACACGAAATTTCGTCGCGGCAACGCGAACACGAATCTTCGCCTTCAAGTGTGGCCGCAGCATTATGAGTTTATGACGCACCCATGCCATTTTCCACAACACTTCCACACCACGGGACTGATGTCTCTATGAAAAAAAAAACTACTCAATTTTATCAGTGAAACAATAGACATCTTCTGTTGTTCTCTGAATGAGTTCACAAAGACCACTCTTTTTATTTTGTGTTATAATTGAGGAGCTGGCGAACAAAACCAGACTAGTCCCGTTAACTGTTTTTTCAGGACAGGTAAATAACTTAACTACCTAGATAGAGACAAGCAAGGATTTTTCTTTCTTTTCACAGAAACACTATCAAACCTTGAATATAGGACTGATTTTCGTTTTTTTAAATATATGCTGGTTATTTTTTTGTTTTTTCTATTTAATTTTATTCAACTGTTAGGAAGACATGTCTGGATTGTCTGGTTTTGTTCGAAAAGGCAGTTTTCGTTATTTTTAAAGGTAGGATCGAACTGAAATTTTTGAATGAAAATATTTCGTGGCTTCATAGATGAGTACTTGGAGAGCACGAAAAAAATATTAAAAAAATACTTCAATGAGGACATATCTTGTTTTGTTCGCCAGCTCCTCAATTATAAGTAAAGTGCTGTAATAGTGTGTATTCTTGTCGTTAGGTGGTCGCGAACTGTGGTAGGTAGGTAATCTAGCTAGCCGAGGATATCTTCAAGAAAAGACGGTACTTATTAATATACTACATACAATTTAATTCTTTTAAAACAAGGCTTTTTTAACTACATTTAATATCCTAGGTAGGATCTCAGGGTCTAGAGTCTCTAATAATAAATTCGAGTCCACTTTGCACTAGTTAGTCCGGATATGAGAGCACACTTAGCTTGCGAGTTGCGGGTAGTACACCGGCGATGCGTTAGGTAAACGCGGGTATGTTGCAGTAGGCGGCACCGATCAGGAAATCACAGCCACGCAGCACGCCATGCAGCAATGCAGCAAGGAAGCGTGTAGTAGGAACCCTGGAATTCCAAATTGGGCATTTCTTGGAATGTCTGATTTTGTGTTACTGCCTGCAACATTCCTTGTGGGAATATTCTTGGAGATTGAAGATCGGCCATGCAAGCGGCTCTCAATTGTACATTAAGTAGTGATCTCTGATGTGGAAGATTCGTGCAAAATTTGTCTAGGTAATTTAGGCACTAACTAGGTAGCAAGCGATTACAATGGAACTAAAGGAAAGATACTACTGTAGATTTGTATGTACAGCTAAAACAGCGTTACAGCATTACTGAGGCTATTATCTACTATCTAATAACTAGGTTTAGCCTCTAAAAGCTAAGAATAAAATTACAATTTCTTTTATCACAAATCTGAAGGTAGAAACGAACAAACACCCAGCGACTAGCATGCAAATTACATAGGAAAGAATTATAATTACTCACCACTTATGGGGAAACACACTTATAACACTTAGTAGATTCTTAATTTCTAATTACAGTTGTTGAATAACAAAAATCCGAATTCGAGTACAATTATTATGTCTCGGTAGTAAAATTTGGTATTGTATTCTCAGCTCAGCTGACCGGTTCGAAATGCACAAGCGGTGGGCGATGACTCTGCGGCGGGGCATTCGTGCCGTGACCAAACGTTTTCGAGTAGTTCCAATTCAATCCGCTCACTAGTATTATAAAATATCTGTATGTACAGTTTGTCCGTACGTAGGTTTGTTTACTGTTATTTTTGTTTTGTTTATTAGTTTTTAATGACTTTAGTAATAGATAAGGTTGTAGGTTTAGGTGTAGTTTTTCATTATTCTTTATTTTAGGTATATTTTTGTTATTATAAGTATAGTTTTTAACGTAACCGTTACATTCTATAACATTTTTTTTTATTTAACATTTACATACAGGCACATTATAAGTGTTAAATTATTCTTGTTTTTGTGTGTGCGCTTGACTATTGTATTAGGACTACACCCTGTAAAAATAGTAAGCTTTAGAAATAAATAAATAAAATAAATGTCACGAAGAGGAAATACCCTGAAACTTAACTATTCACAATGAGGCCATCGAAAAGCAACGGATCGCCATTTTTAGAAACCCGGGAGATTGGTTAACTGGAGTGATCTCCCAGCCCTGCTACGTCATCATCATCAACCCATTATGTCCCCACCGAGGGGCACGAGTCTCTTCCCTGAGGAAGGTATAGTCCATACTCCACTACGGGGGCCAAGTCCGGATTGGTCCTGCTACGTACTATGGCTCAAATATAAGTTAAAACTAACAAACTAGTATTTTTCTTCATGACCTATACCTAAATACTCACACGAGAGTGCCACCTCGATCATGGTCGAGATCTCTAATCCATGGTAAATGCTGACATTTTCAAGATTGATTGCTCTCCCGGTCAAACAACTTTTAAAGCATACTAAGTATAAGTATAGTTGTCAAGTATTGACAATGAGGTCTACTACATAAACGTTTCTTTAGATGACAGAGATGTCTGGAGTAAAAACCAGTTCATTGCGTGACAGCTTGGTTTTAGAAGAATAATTGGACTCTTTTACGCAAACTGGAACCAACTCACATATTTTGTGAAATGGATTTAAAAGTACACAGTGATACCAAAACACTTGCTACCCTTCCAAATGGTAAAAAATCAGTAAGTCTGATAATCCTAGAAAGACTTCAATCTGTCATACAAAATAAAAAAAAATCAAAATTAAAAGTTGGTTCCAGTTTGCGTAAAATGGTCCAATTTAAATGTGAAAATGGAGGTTTTTGAGTATTTTTTTCTCCGGGACAAGCTTAATCTAACTTGAAATTTAGACGTATATTGATGACAGAGATGTCTGGCATTAAAAACAGTTGAGTTGGGATTAGAAAAATAATTTAAATGTGAAAGTGGAGTTTTTTGACTATTTTACCACCGGGACAATCTCAATATAACTTGAAATTTAGACGTATATTTAATTTTTAACATTCATTGAGGCCAAATTTCTGCGCTGTAAGAACTGATTCTGATGTAAATAAAAGAATAGGTAGCCAGAAAAATTCGGCGCAAACACTGTTAAGATGCTGAATTTTATATTGAAGCTTTTCCTCAATAGTGTAAGCATTCATTATGTCCGCTGCGTTGGTTACACGGTTAACACTCCTTGTGAATAAAGTGCAAAATGCACCAACAAGTATCACGTTAAGCTCCGTCGGACTGTCCCTAGCTAGAATACTCCTGCTGCTTATGCAATTTACCGCCATATTTGTTCGCTTGAGCGTCAAAAGAGTTTACGATACAAACCTGGGTCAGCAGATTCTAGACCAGCAAACTATTAACTATTGTGTTTTCAGTTTGAGCTTAGTGAACACAGATTGCGTATTCGTATGCGTATTGGTGATTCGATGTACATTGCAAAGTTAACCCACAGATCATCAAGTAAACTCTGCTGCGCAATGTACCTCGAACTAAAATTTTTACATACAGGCACATACATTGCTTCTGGCCCCACACTAGGATACCCTGTGTCGTGGGAACCAGAAACAGCGACGTCACAAACATGTAAACATCCAAGACCTGGGTTTCTTTTTTTTGTCCCCAGCCGTGATTCGAACCCGGGACCTCTCGCATGGTAAGCAGATGCGCTAACAACTGCGCCACAGAGGTCGTATAAACATAAACTATGGATTATTAACTTTATTCCGAATTTATTCTAAAATCGGATGGCCTCGATTCTGTTAGTGCATTACAGTTCAATTACAGTTACATGGTCGAGTGACGTGACATGTGTTTTTAATACCATTGACGCCTTGAATTACGAATACCATGCGCGCGTTGATTTAAAGCGGCAATGAAACGAAATCAACGCAGTCATTCAACTGTCATTGTACTACAATGGATTAGTAGAATTTAGGTAATCAGGCAATGACATCACAAGCATAGGAACACACCCAGACTGAGGCCATTTGTATAGTCATAAAGATTTTGTATCAGACCTCTCTCTCACACATATAAGAGGCATATCAGGCATATCGGAACTCTCGCTCGCACTTTTATGACTCGGTTCGCACGTTTGTAATGGCTCAAGTATAATTTACGGCATTTGTACAAAGTATCCCAGTGGGTATCGAACCTAATCGGTCTCTGCTTTGGTAGCTAAGCGCCTTAATTGCTAGACCAATAAGGCAGTCATTTTAATGATCTTTCTAATAAATCATCATCATCATCATCATCATCAGGCTATATTAGTCCACTGCTGGACATAGCCCTCCCCTAATGAGCGCCATAGCGCCCTGTCTTCGGCTTGCCGCATCCAGCATCTGCCTGCAGTCCTTCGCAGATCGTCATCCCACCTGGTTAGAGGGCGTCCTACACTACGTTTGCCGAGTCGCGGTCTCCACTCAAGAACACGTTTACCCCAGCGGTTGTCGGTTCTTCGCGAAATATGGCCAGCCCACTGCCACTTCAGCTTGCTAATTCTCTGAGCTATGTCGATAACTTTGGTTCTCTGTCGGATGTATTCGTTACGAATCCTATCCTTCAGAGAAACTCCGAGCAACTTCTGAGCAAGAGAAACTTCTAATAAATGTGTCGTAGTAACTTTTATATCCGTTTATTTCCACTAGGGTTAGTAAATGACGCAAACCATCAAAAGGGCTAAAAACAATTTGTAGGCAATAAATTTCACGTACATACATACATAAGCTAACGCCTGTATCCCAGAGAGGTAGGCAGAGACCAGGGACTGCCACCTGGCACGATCCTAACAGATCACTTTCGCTTAATCGACATTCATTAGACATTGCATGCACGCACGTCGGCTTCGAGTACTTCTTATCTCGCCCTTTGCTAATACATCCCCTATTTGGTCGAAGTGTGTCCGTCTGGGGCGTTCCTTACCGGCCTTTCCGCTCACATTCACTCGATATATTTGCTTCGTCAGTCAATATACAATAAATTTCATTTATCGAAAATCTCCGTCGCACATACGTAGGTTTGTCCTCATAAGTTAAATAAACAACCAAAACTGTTTTATGTTTGACGTGCCCTATTTGAATGGGTTCTAACGATAGCTATGGCTCATGCAGCAGCATAAATAAAACAGAATTTAACAGCACGTGTAGTAACTGACGTCTGCCTCCGCAGTTTGAGCTTTAAATCTTGACTTTTTATCGCGCAACGACTATCTTGAGGGTTGTTCCCGTCCGGGACGTCAACAGAGTCTGTTGGAAAAACAACGCAAACCGTGAAGGAAAAAATTGTGAGGAAACCCAAGTGTTAACTGCAGGTGAAATTGCCAATCCGCGATGGGCTCGCGAGGTGTTTAAGCCCATACTCCCTGAGAGACGCCCTGTGCCCTGCAGTGGGACGTATATAGGGTCTTACAAAAAAAGCTGTATTCAACTAGACAAACACATTGTCACAAATATATACATTAGTCCTTCCTCTATCGAGTATACATTTATTGTTCCAAATTACATTACATAGCACAATAAATATTTGAATCGGACAAAACACTTGAAATACATTAGCAAAAGAAAATAATAAAATGTCACATTATATAACTACTTACACACACACACAAAACAAATAAAATAAAATCAGTCAATAAAACCACCCCGTGACATATCCGACCTAAAGTTTCCCATAACGCTGGCAGCATTGCCGCGCTGCATTGCCAGGGAGATCCGTTACATCAAATATGCCCCAGAGCGGTGTAGTCCAAGCCACGGTTCCTCAAACGATACCCAATCTCTTTAATAAAGGCTTTCCCCTGAAAACCCCAGACCCCAGTGGTTTCTAAAGCCAGGGGGACGAAAAAAATAACGATTATACTATACTTGAGTCATTGCTGGATGACGCCTCACAAAGAGCTTGCTCATGTAACAAATATATTATCGTAGTATGTGGTAAGCACTCTCTCCATGGCACAGCTAATTAATAATTTCGTACCGGTCTACCGTAGACTCGAACGAAATGCACATCAAATTGAAGATCGTAAAAAATTACTCAATCTGAGTCGACAACTTATAGGCGGAAAATCCGGATTATCGTGTATTTTCAATGTAGAAATGATCTTTCTATACAATGGCGTTGCGAAGTAAACATGTCAATGTAACCAACGTCATAGGTGTCAACTGTGAACTCTAACGTGTAATTTGTTGAAATCGAAAATCAAATAGATATGAAAAATACCAAATATTAAATGCTGAACAAAAATTTGGTGTCGAATATCATTATGAGTAATACATCAATCTAGTACATTTATCTAGTTATTTATCAAAATTAAATGTTCACCTGCGATCTAAGCGCAGCGGTAGAACGCAGGCTCTTACGCGGGAAGTCGTGGGTTTAATTCCGGCCTCTGCTAATGACTATAATATTATGAATTACGTACATTTCTAAAGTTATAGAATCGCTCGTAGCCTGGGCTGCCTGAGTGATCTTAAACGATCACTAAGGTTTAGCGACGTACGGCGCGTCCAGTCCATGGATGGGTCACTAGTGGCATTTTTCCGAGCGGTTCCGAGCTTCGCAAGGCACGTTAAGCAGTTGGTGCCGGCTGCCGTCGATAGATGGCAGTCGTTAAGCCAAGTCAGAGGCCTTAGGGCGGCTTGAAAACTTCTGACAGTAAGACCAGCCACTAGTCTTACAAGCCTCCACCAATCCGGACTTGGCCCCCGTGGTGGAGTATGGCCTATACCTTCTTCAAGGAAGAGACCCGTGCCCCTCGGTGGGGACATAATGGGTTGATGATGATAGTAATTACTACTACCACTCGCTTATGTCGCTGGAAAACATCGTGAGGAAACCTGACTGTCTGAGGTGTTCACATACCAAAGCGCTTGAATAGGCAATTCACGGTGCAAAACCTACGATAAAGAATATTCGAGATTAGAGTAATATGGATCATTTGAGAGGCCCCCAGCCACTCGACTGTTAGAGGCTTGGTTTTTTCAGTTCTTGTGCGCTAGAAGCGAGCTTTATCTGCATAACTGCCTCACAAAATTGTTCCTCCGAATGTACGAGATTACGTTTCTATGAAAATACAAATTCATAAGTTTTATTCAAAGTTCAAACAAAATGTTAACATATAGAAGAATATATTATATTCTTTTCAAAATAGTCTTAGATTAATTAACAAAGTTACAAACTTAAAAATATTACTCGTGGATGTGTTGAACACTAGACACGATGATCATTAATATTTTAATTAAAAAATCTCTAAATACATTTAATATTAATCTACTGTTTAACACCACACATCTTTGTCTTCCTTATTATAAAAAGCTTATTATAAAATCAATGATTATTTATCATTGATTTTATAATAAGCTTTTTTGCACAAAGTGTCCTTAACACAATAATTCTTAAACCGCGTCGGAGGTAACTCTAATATATTATGTATCTTGGGGAATCTTGTTGAAGAACCTTATACAGTGCCCCATAAAAGGACATGTTGTTGTTGTTGTTGGCTTGGCCTGTTGTATTGGCTTTATTCCGGATTCCTTTACAGATTTTTCGAGTGAATGAGTCGGTAATTAAGCTAATAATATGTAGCGCTTACGCTTAATAATGTGTAGCCTTAGTTCGAAAACGTAAAAAGTATTTCAAAGGCTGTTTTGTAGTTCAAAATTGGGGTTAAGATCCTCTTTAGTTGTTTATCATGCTTGGCCCGAATATGAGGATATTCGGAAGAGCGGGTGATCGTGCTCTTCCATTCTATAGAAAATTTCCCGCCAGGTAGATCGTATGCCTGGGGACGGCCGGTCCAACTGTTGTTTGTTGGACTTTGTATTTATTGTAAGTCATGTATAATGTAATGCTTTGCCACAAGGACTACCTTATTTAGTTTTTCTATGTACTTTCAATGTAGGTTTAGTAGGCTGATATAATTTGGGCGTCATACAAACTTAAAAATAGACTATTCTACATTAATGTTATGTTAAGATAGTTACCTGTTTCACACACTACGGATATATTTTCTTTACGTTTGCAGACATTTAAAATAGCTAAAATGAATAACTTCCACAAAATTCAATCAATTGCCCTGGTCCCCAAACTAGGACGCCCTGTGCTATGGTAACCAAGCAAGGGCATCACAATATACGGTGGTCCCCACTGGGAATCGAACCCACCCTACACCCATGATGTAGTATGATATAAGAGCAAACCTACGATGTGCCCAAAGTTATTTTGACGAGCTCTGTGGCGCAGCGGGTAGCGCATCTGCTTACCACGCGAGAGGTCCCGGGTTCGAACCCCGGCTGGGGACAAAAAAAACCGCAGGTCTTCGATGTTTACATGTTTGTAAAGTCGCTGTTTCTGGTTCCAACGACACAGGGTATCCTAGTGTGGGGCCAGAAGCAATGTATGTGTCTGTTTGTAAATGTTTATGTTCATTTAATATTTCACACGGTCTCGCTTCAAAATGGTACGCAAAAAGTCCCTAAAAAATTGTGTGTGTCAGCGCCAGAGCCAATTTTATATAGAGGCCCAAAATAAAAACGACGTATTTCAACCACTATTTTTTTTAGCAAAGCTGATCTCTCGGAGCTCCAATAATAAACGGTTTTTTTCTGTCTTTCCTATTAACCGTACTGAGGGTGAATCTCGAATTAAAATTTCTTTGTGAATTTTCCTTTCATTAAAAATACATCTGCGGCATAAAAATGTCAACGTTTGAAAATAATTGCCTTAGATATATTTTTCTGAGCTTCAAATAATATATCGCGTACTTTTTTCACGTAATATATCATATGGCTATAAATTCGCTTAGTTATAAAAAAAAATATCGTGAAAATTAAAGAATTTTGATACAGGTTTTTCAGCATCGTACTAAGTAGCAAACTCTGATCTCTGCCTACCCATCCAGGGCAAAGGCGTGAATTTATGTATACTGATACAGAGTTTTTCGTCACACTTTCAAGTCCCTGCATATTTGGCAACATGGATACCATGAGACCATGAAACAGACGAAACCACAAGAAATTGTATTTTTTGTACAGTCGACAACACGTCAACCATCACATTTCCGGTGATGATGATGATGAACCGTAAGATTAGGACTTACGTGAACTTTATTCAATTGCGTTACGGGCGACTTTGCAACAGGAACGTAAACTTGGAGCTCCTGCCGCCTGTACCTAGTGTTATAAATCGAACAGCGATTACCGATTCATTGGCGCCCCTCTAGGGGTTGCGCCGCCGCTGCCCCACTGGGCACACTGGCCCGGTTTATTTATCGGCGGGCCAATAACGCGTAGGGGGCAATAACAACAACTTGTGAAGCGTCCTAGGGTCACAAGTGGGGGTGTTCTCCTGTGAGACTGACACTGGCGAGAGTGTAATCTCAAAACTGCTACGATGTACGTCGCAGGTGTACAAGGTATACCCTCAGTTTCTGAGAGAGTGTTCAAATGTAACAAGAGATTAATCTAGGATTAATTCAAAATACCGGCACGTGATTGGTTGAAATTAGCTTGACGTGTGATTAACATGATATTAACATTTGATCGCTTTTCTATAAACCGAGCGATAGTCTTCTTTCTACGGAAATATCACCTAAGATGGCATTAGTATTTTCAATGTAGAGTATGAGAGCAATGTACTAACAAACTGTATTGACAGTTTGGTACAATCAATAAAAAAATCTTGTAACGTGGTTAAATAGTTTTATTAACTAAAGCTGTCCCGACAAACTTCGTATTGACAAATTTTTCTTAAAAGGGTTCAAGCTAAAACTTGCTAAGATCTATATTGAAACGACGTGTTTAAATTGTTTAATTAATTCATTCATGATAACAATCGCTCGTAGCCTGGGCTGCCTGAGTGATCTTAAACGATCACTAAGGTTAAGCAACATACGGCGCGTTCAGTCCATGGATGGGTCACCGTCTATGACTAACGCTAGTGGCATTTTTCCGAGCGATTCCGTGCTTCGCAAGGCACGTTAAGCAGTTGGTGCCGGCTACCGTCGATAGATGGCAGTCGTTAAGCCAAGTCAGAGGCCTTAGGGCGGCTTGAAAACTTCTGACAGTAAGACCAGCCACTAGTCTTACAAGCCTCCACCAATCCGGACTTGGCCCCCGTGGTGGAGTATGGCCTATACCTTCCTCAGGGAAGAGACCCGTGCCCCTCGGTGGGGACATGATGGGTTGATGATGATGATGATGATGATAACCATAGATTATCTCAAGGGAAACGGCCCTGCTGTGGGGATAAATATAGTTTAAAATTATCTGCGGCATTGCTGAGGGGTTTTAATCGTATCAATGACTTTTTTCAGACATTATAAGAGTGGAAAAGTAGCAAAGCAGAATAATAAAAACGACGGATCCCAGCGAGAATCGAACCCATTACCTATCTTGGAAATTAAACGTGTTACCATGGACCAACCATTTCACTCGTTTGATTTTTTTATGTAGCATATTTACGTCCCACTGTAGAGAGGTTGGGTTGATGATGATATCCGAGTAAGCCAAGTGTCCAGTAACCTTAGTCACGGAAGAGAACACCGTAGGCTCTATTACCAGCGAGACCCGTTCAGATAGGCCCTCTTCAAGGGCATTCGAACGTAAAACGTACGGGAGATTAATTAAAACGGATTACTATATTGGAGCGTGGACTTCGCAGTGACCTACGAATTCAGCTGTTTTGGATTTTGAAGGAGTATAGGATGATTTGATCGCCTCTGCATACGATCCGGTTTTAGTTCGTATTAGTTTTTATTTTAATTACTCCCGATACTTCCAAGCTAAATTTGCAAAGGAATTAAGTGGCAACACCACAGAAAGACTACTGTGGCAACACTCGTTTCTGTCATTTTGATTGTTTAGGTTGCTTAAACAGTTTTGATACTTTAAGGCCGACTTGCACCACCGACTAAAATCAATTTAGCGTTAAATTAAATAGAATTTTGACAGATAGTGTATGGCGGAACTGTCAAAATTCTGTTTAACTATTTTAGTCGGTGGTGCAAGTCGGCCTTAACGTTGAATATAAATTCTTATTTAAGCCCGATCAAGTATCAAGACATAATTGAGGTTATAAAGATAGGGATACCATACCCTTTTTTAAATGTACCATATTTAGGCCATTGCAAAATTAGCTTTGTCAGACTCTAATCACGATTGTTCTGTTGACAACACAAACAAGAAACCTCTAACTTTTTCCGTTTCCGGAAAAAAAGACCGGTGTCATTTTTGTCATTCAGTTACAATACAATACTATTCCTTTCTGCTAAATTAAATAAAGCCACGTAAACCATCAGTGCTACTGATTTTGTGTCCAATAAACGACCACCCACAATATACAGTCCACAAGCTACGCACAGGTCAGACAGAGGTAATTATTAACTTTACTCGGGATACACTGCTTGACTTTTTGTCGGACGAGTCCGACCAGGTTTCGCTCTGATTCGCAGAGCTTAATCATGGTGAGCAGAGACGGAGCTCACGACGTCGCGGTTGCTCGTCAACTAAGTATATCCGCAATAAGGTTGATAATTAGATTAGATTAGTATTTAATGCTCTAGGAGTTCGATTCATGGTCGGAGTATAGGAATACGACTCTATTCAACCACTTTGTATTTGAGAGACTCATTCCGCGAATCCGAATTCCGTCTCTAAAACAATATTCTTCTATAGTAAAACCCTGAACAAAACATTTTTGCATCGATTTTCGTCACGTGCTCCGCGCCCGTTGTGTGACTCAATGTCTTTCGGCGGGTACTTTCAAAACTATGAACAACGCCCGAGGTACAGCCCGGCTCTTGTGAGAAACGAAGCGCCCAGTGGCTTGAAGTGTACCTGAAACAATAATAAAATGTTGTTAGAAATCGCGTAGGACGACCAGTCACAAGATGGACAGACGATCTAATCCAAGTGGCGGGAAGACGCTGGATGCAAGCCGCTTCCGATCGGTCTTTTGGGAAATCCATGGAGGAAGCCTATGTCCAGCAGTGGACTTCTTGTGGCTGAATGATGATGATGATGAGAAATCGCTACACACGTTAAGAATTTAACTGCTGTAATAGAAGACTGGGCAAATAGCAGGGACTGCCATGTGATACGATCCTGACAAATCACTTTCGCGTCATCGACATTAATTAAGCTGGCTTCCCACGGTCCGATATATCGCGGACGGACGCGGACCAGCTCGCACGACACACCGTGGGAACGGTCTCAGTCCGCGATAGCACAGACAGACGACACAGGTCAGTTGGAAGAGCATCTCGTGGTGCGTGGCTGTCCGTGGTCGTCGGCCGTCCGCATCCGTCCGCGATATCGCGGACCGTGGGAAGCCAGCTTTAGACAGATTATCTTGTTTTAAATCGTCTAAGGCAATTTCAGAATCGCTTTCTTATAGGGTTCTAGGTTGCCACTTGCAACAATCTATGGCTTTATTTTCTGGGTTCACCCAGAACCTATACATCAACTATCTCGATCAATATTATATCGATTTAATGCTCGACAAATAACTTGACTAAATGACTAACTTTTTTATGGAGGTATTCAAATTAAAATATTTTATTCATAGTCCAAACAAAGTGTTTACTTTATGAAAGTCAAAGTTGTTAGTTTCACAATTAATAGATTACATGGAGAAGAAACTAACAAAGAAACTCCACATTTATTCTTTTCAAAACAGTTCTAGCTTAATTGACAAACTTTCAAACTTAAAAGATATTACTCTTTGATGTGTTGAACACTAGACACAGTATTATCCTCTGATTAAATTTAATAATAAACTGTTTAATGCCAGATGTCCTTGTCTTCTAAATAATCGTTGATCGTTATAATAAGCTTTTTTGCAAAGAGTGTGCTTAACACAATTCTTATTTCGGGTAATAATTGAAATCTTCGAGCAGTTTTTTTCCTCAAGACGTTTGCTCATCTGCACCCAGTCTTTCTGCCCTATTAGATTATTTTTGAGCCGCACTGAAGCGGGTATTTCGGCAATAACAATAGCTGCTACCGATCGAAAACGATTTAGCACTAAATAAAAATTGCCGTGTGGTGCGGTTAGAGCAGGCCGTTAGTTGAATACAAAGTGCGGGGTTTTGTTTGTGAGTTGTAATGGTGGGGTTTTGCAGGGTTATATTTATAGGAGAAAATTGTTTTTTCATCCCCCCAGGTAAAACGTGGTCGTTAGAAATCAATAGTGTTATATCGTTGTATTTCAGAGTTGGAAACTTGACGACATAATAATATGCCTGTCGATTATCTCTGGACTCGATTTTCTTAGTTCATTACAGGAAGATCGGGACGTGACATGTTTCTAAATCCATTGACGCCTAGAATTGCGAATACGCGTGCAAGCGTTGATTGAAATTAGGGTAAACCATAGTATTGCTGGCACCCACCTATTCATTGGCACAGTGAGTTTTAAACACAAATATTAAGAATTAAAATGTCTTAAAGGGCATTTTGGTAGTTTTTTATAATTAGCATTGTTAAGTACAACACATACATACAAATTATAAGTGCCAATGACTGATATTATTAGTGACAATGTTTATACCTGTAATGCCAATGACTGTAGTTTTGGAGACATTTTTAAATTATTATTATTTTTCTTAAATAAAACTATGACAACAAGCAAGAATCATTTTTTATTTCCAACGTATACTCATATTCTAACAAATAAAAATGGTTAATAGTGATTGAATATGAAATTGAATGCTTAGGAAGCAAATTAAGTCAAGGTTTTGCTTAAGGTGCCAATCAATGTATAGTTTACCCTAAATCGACGGAGTCATGCATATGTCAATGTACTACAATGCATTAACAGAATCTAGGCCCAGTACCTAGATTATGTTACTGCGTTGTTGTACAATGACAAGTCAATGAACATGGCGATTTATTTTCATTACCGCTTCAAGTCGCGACGACCTCTGTGGCGTAGCGGATAGGGCATCTGCTTACCATGCGAGAGGTCCCGGGTTCGATCCCCGGCTCCGGAGAAAAAAAAAAAACTCCAGGTCTTGGATGTTTACATGTTTGTGGCGTCGCTGTTTCTGGTTCCCACGACACAGGGTATCCTAGTGTGGGGCCAGAAGCAATGTATGTATCTGTATGTAAATGTTTATGTTTATGTTTAAAAGTCAAAGAATATATTTATCACATATCAAAGAATCTAGGCGTCAATGATATAAAAAATCACGTCACATGACCCGACCGTGTATCTGTCGTCATACTGTACCTAATGCACTAACAGCATCGAAGCCCAAGTATCACACGAAAGCCGCGACTTGCGAGTACATTATTAGTTAGACAAATTGTGACATTTGTCGTCACTTGTCGTCGACACGGCGACAAATGTCAGAATTTGACTTGCGCCATTGTAGTACGCATGCTAAAAGTTTTATTTTCAATATGGGTTACCATCCACGCCTGTGTTTATAAATAAGCCTTACCTATATAAGCGTTCTGTCACGCCCTTTTCTGGGAAATTTGACGGGACAGCACTACAGTTAGGTAGGTACAGTCGACGGCATGTCAACCTTCACAATTTAGTTGCAAAGTCGCCCATAATGCTACGGGGTAAGGTGCATGGGTGTATAGGATGATGTGCTGTCGACTGTACTTAGCGAAATTCCCAATTCTGAAGCTATGGGCCGATTTCTGAATTGTGAATTTACTCTAAGTAAATACTTAAGTAGCGTGCTGTCACGCTCTTGTCTAAGTAAATACTTAAGTAGCGTGCTGTCACGCTCTTAGGGGAGGGCTATGTCCAGCAGTGGACTAATATAGCCTGATGATGATGATGATGGTCTCCCTGGCAGTGCAGCGCGGCAATGCTGCCAGCGTTATGGGAACCTTTGGGTCGGATATGTCACGGGGTGGTTTGATTGACTGATTTTATTTAATTTGTTTTGTGTAATTAGTTATAATATAATGTGACATTTTATTATTTTCTTTTGCTAATGTATTTCAAGTGTTTTGTCCGATTCAAATATTTAATGTGCTATGTAATGTAATTTGGAGCAATAAATTGACGATTCATAATAGATTTTAATTGTTACGATGGTACCTACTATAAAGATGGCTGGCAGTGGCTGGCTGAGAATGGCCGAGAAGTGGCATGCCTCGGGAAGCCATCGTCCAGTAGTAGACTAGTACGGACTATACCGCGCAAATTATCAAGAAATCACCACTAATTATCCAAATATGCTTTGTTCAGTCAAGGAAAAGAACCGTTGATAATTACCAAGAGATAGCGCGCCAGTGTAAACAAAATTGTTACGGAGTACAGAAAAAAACACTCGTTAAAAAGTATTTACCAAGGAGTCCGTGCGCGACGTCTATTATACTTGACTAGGCACAAAAAAGTGGCGACATCTTTGTTAAGAATTCTCGCTGAGATAGTCTAAAAGGGAGTGCTCTAAAGTAACAAACTGGCGACCTAGAGTGCTAGAGCTATTGTTAAGATTACAGGTCACCAAAGACGCGTTCTGAAGGTCGTTCTATGCCTGCCATTTGGGCATCTATTCCACACAGTTTACCGTTGCCGCGGTATATACTTCCAAGATGTGATGGAGATAAGCGACGACGTTACACTGTTTCCTCTACGTTTTGTCCGCAATACATTGTTGGTGTCACAACTCACGACAAACTAAGATAGTGGGTAGGTTATGAAATCTGAAATCTGGGGTCGGCGTACTTGTCATTAATCTATACGACAAAATATGTGATATGATATGAGTGATTGAAGATGTTTATTCAAATAAAAATACAAAAAAATACAGCTGTTGGTTTTTGCCAAACTGCATAGTATTTTGTTGGCAGATTAAACAGATAATAAACTCACGCCCGTTATCCCCGAGTGGGTAGGCAGAGGCACCAATCACTAGGACTGGGCCCACGTCTTGCTGAGTTTATTAGGTCCCAACGTGCCAAGCACCAAGCCTGTCGCCGTTATCCGGCAACAATTTATCAGCGAATCGTGTTGCTGTACTCTGGATTTTACAATTTAAATGGTAGGTACATACAAATACTAAAAAAGATATTTGAAGCTCCCTACACACCACCCTCTTGCTTGCCCTACGCCTAAAGTAGGTATGGCTTCCCTATTTTTTGTAACAACATGTGCCGTAGTTCAATTCACTGTTTTGGCAGCTCTCTAATTTATTAAAGGCAAATAATAATATGTATCAGAGTAATTTTATTTCACGGGTTTTTTCACTGCCTTGAAAATTTGTGATTTAAGGCCAATTTCTGGATTGAGGATTTCGCTAAGTTACTACTTAACTATATTGCTGTCTCGTCAAATTTGTCATAAAAGAGCGTGTCAGAATGTCACTTACTTGAGAATTTCTCTAAGTAAATACTTAGTGAAATTCTCAATTCAGAAATATGACATTAGTATGCCAATCCCAGATTTGGACTTTAGAATTTTATTAACTTTATTCCGGATAAATGATAGTTAGGTTGTTTGTTTGTTACGCTTTACCGCACAAAAGTTAAGAAAAAATACATAAAAACTTAAATAACAGGTAAGTGTCGATGTACAAAGGCGGACTTATTTATTTTATAGCGATAAAATTAAAACAATTCCTCTTGATAGATAGAGTGAAACACTTGACAGTGCACACCACAGATTAAAGACACTGCTGAAGGGACATTTTAACAAGACTTTAGTTGCGAAGTACTGTAACGTCGAGATTTGACTTTACAAATCATAATTTATGAGTGGTTGAGCAAAAAGGGACCTGGAGGGATTGGAAACCGTTATTTTTTTTATTTGAATTTTTCATCTGTGGTATTTTAGTTTTGTTTTGGTCTTACCAGAATACTTTTAGGTGCCGTAGTTATTTTTCTATGATTTTTTTGTGAGCCGAGCACGAGTCGAAACCTATACAAACACGAAACTTCAAACGCGATTTTATCGAAATAAATTATTTTCCCTTGAGGTCCTTTTTTGGCCAACCACCCACATTTACTAAGTGCCGTTTTAGTGGGATCTTCATTAACAAAGAAGACCGTTAGTCTTTATTCTTGTTGTATCGACGACCGCTAGAAATTCAATAACAATAGCTAATCCTGGACCAACAAATGCAGTCGGCACTAGATTCAAAATTAATTTCATATTTTATTGGCCACCGAGATCCTTCCGACAAACAGCAGCCCTATATTTTTTCAATAGATTCTACAAAATAAATAAACGCGGAGTGGAGGGGACTGCAATGAATTTCCGCGCGCCGATTAGCGTCGGTGTATGAATTTATTAGTGTTTATTTAGCGTGTGTTATTAAAGAGGGATTTCTTTCCGTTAGGGAGCAATCCGGGCACATACGACGGGGAAATTCAAAAGGTTCGTTCATTATTTGGACAAACATAAAAATCCTTTCATAGCCATTTTTTTCTTTTTAATATGTGAAAGAGGCATCTAGAAATCACATAACATGACATACACTAACGCTTGTATCACAGAAGGGTAGGCAGGGGCTGCCACTTGCTACTATCCCGACCGATCTTTATCGTTTTATCAACATTCAGTCGTTGCATGCTCACACGCCGGTCTCGTGTAGGCACAGATGGATGTACTGATGACGTATTGGAATCAGAGTTTGACCTCTACCTCTCTGACCTACTACTACTTAACAGACTGCGTACGAGAAACCGGTTCTCGTACGCAAACAGTCTGTTAATCTACTGTCAACAACTGTCAAATGTTTGGCGACCTCTGTGGCGTAGTGGTTGGCGCATCTGATTACCATGCGAGAGGTCCCGGGTTTGATCCCCGGCTGGAGAGAAAAAAAAAACTCCAGGTCTTGGATGTTTACGTGTTTCTGGTTCCCACGACACAGGGTATCCTAGTGTGGGGCCAGAAGCAATGTAAGTGCCTGTATGTAAATGTTATGTTATGTTTTTTCCGTTTGCTCTTAGGCCAACTGACAGCTGTCAACAGTAGATTAACAGCTTGTTAATGTACGAGAAACCGGGGTAAATGACACGTGAATAATAATGCCAGACAGTATTTTGAGCAAAAAGCTGAGTAAATGGTGAAAGACCAACTATTTACCAATCGCGTGGCCGAACAATCGATTTCGGCAATATGAACCACTTTTACTTTGAAAAACTACTTGTAGTAATATATCAAAAGTTCCATAGTAGTACTTTTAGTTTGACATTAGTTTAAAGTATATTGATTGACAATTTTTATTTTTTGACATGTAACATCGTTTTTTTTTTCTATAATAACGAATATTTCTACTGTGATTATTGACCTTTTAATTAAATTAACGCTACTCTCTCGTACAATTTGTATGTCTATAATGACAAAACATGCAGAAATAACATGTTTTATTGTACCATCCATTCATACACATGTTTCACATATAAACATCTTTATCTTGTCTTATCTTCATACTGAATTTACCACCTAAATGGTACAAACTGTTTGTTTTCTAACAATTCGATGTTTTTCCTATAGCAAAAGTTCGTGTTGATGATGCACAGTCAACCTTCACATTTTAGTTGCAAAGTCGCCCGTAATGCAACGAAGCAGAGGGCATGGGTGTATAGTATGATGTGCTTTCGACTGTACAAGAATTGTTAGATATATGTACTTAAAAAAATTGCGCTGTCAATAAAAGAATAACTATTTACAAAATTAACAAGTTCACGTTCTTTACATGCGAATTTGTCAACATGCTAAACATATTGCGCTCTTTCCTAAAGCGAAACTTTTGTGTTTCAACGGTTTATGCCGAATTGTTCACACATACACACACGCCGCAACACGCAATAATCCCTCATAACGCAAGACGGGTAGGGGTTACTTTGGCACGGAGCTTCGCCAAATATTTGCGGTTTAGAACTTATTCGTAAACATGAAGGAAGTATGGGGAATTTATTTTATGGACGCGCGAAACTACCGAGGGCGAGTCCAAATAATAAATTTGTGCTTTGGAACGTTTTTCTACGCCGTACATTCAGCCGATTTCTAAAGCTTGGGGTTTCATATACTATCAAAATTATAGGTGATCCAACCGCGATATAGCCGGGAATCTCAAAAAATTGCTTTAATAAAAATAAAATAACAAATTCTTTGTTCAGGCAGTAGCAACCCCTAATTTGTAAGCAATAATAACAGACCATAACTGTTTTTTGATAAAAAGTACCCAGAACCAGCGAAATTATTCAAACAGTACCGAATGTACATCATGATCGACCCATTATGTCTCCACCAAGGGGCACGGGTCTCTTCCCTGAGGAAGGTATAGGCCATACTCCACCACGGGGGCCAAGTCCGGATTGGTGGAGGCTTGCAAGACTAGTGGCTGGTCTTACTGTCAGAAGTTTTCAAGCCGCCCTAAGGCCTCTGACTTGGCTTAACGACTGCCATCTATCGACGGCACCCGGCACCAACTGCTCAACGTGCCTTGCGAAGCACGGAACCGCTCGGAAAAATGCCACTAGCGTTAGTCATAGACGGTCACCCATCCATGGACTGAACGCGCCGTATGTTGCTTAACGTTAGTGATCGTTTAAGATCACTCAGGCAGCCCAGGCTACGAGCGATCACTTTCCCTTCATCGACATTAATTAGTCGTTACGTGCACACTCCGGTTTCGGGTACTTCGTATCTTGCCCTTCCTAAATTCATTTTGTCGCTTTCTTCGCATTTTGTTCCGTTTCGTCGCCATTGTAACTCTAGGATTGTCTGGACACAATCTAAGCAAAAGGAATATTCCAAACAATGAGGGGTTCTTCCATTTCGTTCCAGTTTCGGTTAAGTGGACCTTAAATGCTTAGATAAGAATATTATTTACTTCTAGACTACATCGTACCGCGAGTACATCGGCCTTTAAAAGTAGGAAACACATGTATAAATGGCATAAAATATACAAGGTGTTTGTTGATACCAAAATCCAATGTTCCAATTAAGTGCCAATAAAGCAGCTATGGCGCTCATTAGGGGAGGGCTATGTCCAGCAGTGGACTAATATAGCCTGATGATGATGATGATGATGAAAGCAAAATTTAAGTGGAAATATATTTTTTTATTGTATTTGGACATAAATTTAGATTAACCCAAAAAAAAAGAATCAGACTTTGGTTAGGACAAATATGGCTCATATTTGGGATCTAGATCAGTGGTTAAGTGAAGTTATTAGCAATGCCACTCGCTAACTGTGAAGGATAACTTCGTGAGGAAATCTGAGTGACTGAGCTATTCAGTACTCAGAGCTTTAAATCGCCAATCCACAGTGAGCACGCCCATACTCTCTCTCTATCTCTATATCTCTCTCTCTCCCTCTCTCTCTCTCTCTCTCCCTCTCTCTCTCTCTCTCTCTCTCTCTCTCTCTCTCTCTTCTCTCTCTCTCTGAGAGAAGGCCTGTGCCATACAGAGTGCCATATAGGCTGCTTACTGCTACGAAGAGTCGCCGTAACGGTCAATGTTATAAATAATGAATTGGAAAATTCACCCTTATAAATAAATACAGGAAAACCTTCAACAATGCCCCGTAACAAATTGCCTTAAAGGAGATATTGCCCCATAAAGCGTAAGTATACGTTAAAAAATTACACAATATGTCAAGTCGGACGCATCATTTGGGCGTAGGTAGCCCTCAGCAACCTGATTAATGTTAGGGTAGTCATAAAAAACCAGTCAGTAAAGGCCTCTGACTTCAAACAACTAGTTTGACCCCAAGTGTCAGGGGAAAAACGTGTAGGGCCTCTGCCCTTCCGAGCTTGCTACATTGCTTATCCATTTCATTACGATCAGACCGTTTCTTGTTTACTATAAGCGGCGGCAGTAGAGCTAATTAATGGTAGAGGTGGCGATAATAAAATATGCTGCGAACTTTGGCAAAAGGAAATATGAAATGTCAGCCTCACTAAAAATACGAAGTAGTGCAAATATACATTTCAAGGAAGAAACAGAATAAATATTTGTATCCGATAAACTTATTTGCACACTGTGGTTTGATTGCGGCAACATTCAGCTGGCGAATAAAAACAAATAAAATATTATAACAATGACATAAATATAATTCTCAGTACAGTGTTGCTTATTTTACAATTCTCTCTTTATTCTTCACTATCGATCCGCCCCGGCTTCGCACGGGTGGCAAAAACGTTTCCGTGGAAATAGCTATATTAGCTCCGTGGAAAATTCCCGGGGTAGTATTTTTTTACACCTTGGGTAACATTGTTCGAGATTTCGTACGGAACCCTAAACTTTTTGAAAATCCAACATAGCCTATGTTACTTACGAAGAATATAGCTTTCAAATGGTGAAAGAATTTTTAAAATCGGCCCAGTAGTTGCTGAGCCTATTCATTGCAAACATACACACAAAAATACAAATCTTTCCTCTTTATAATATTATTAGTATTATTAGTATAGATAAATTGAGAGAACTGCGTCCAGAAATGAACGGGTTATAAACCACTTGACTTTATTTGAACGTTAACCGGTCCTTACCCGATTTCGGTTTCGATTTTTCTGTTTGGAAACCGGAAAAACTGCATTTTCCACCATCCGAAGGCGATAAAACAGCACTTCGCGATCGGAAGTAAGCGCTCGAATTAGTCCCACATTCGACCGAGCCGTCAATAAAGCTGAGAGCTCTATTAAAATTCGTCATGAGTGACCGCTGAATCCTTCCAGCACTTACTCCTGGCGCCCGAGGCATCGCTTTGAGCTTCGAATTTCAAAAACGCACTGGAAACATCCGCTGCTCCCAAGTTTACCATTCCGGCGACGCACGCGAAAACCTACCCTGTCACTGAGGAAGTAAAGTGCAGTTCGAGCGTAAATAGGTGCAGGATTAAGAGTCCAGAGGAGTGGCAATCACGGCTCCACACGCTGGCGTGTGGGACCCCCCTCAAGTGGGACGATTGGGACGTGACCGCACTTTCTATTCGCCCCAGTCCGTAGTACGAGATTTCCTGTCAGTCTGCAAGAAGCTGTTAATGGTATTGCTAGGTTATTGTGCGGAAACAAATGAACGTAGAGACTTCAAGACGGAGTTAGAGACCTTGATAACGGGATAATCAGTCCATAGTCTCACACTTTTAAGCCGTGACGACGAACAACAACGACAAGCCATAGACAGAGTGATAAATACACTGAAATTCGAGTTAAAGCTACGAAGGAAATGAGAAATAACAACAAACTTCTCCTCCTTAGCGAACTCTGTGGCGCAGCGGTTAGCGCATCTGCTTACCATCTGAGAGATCCCGGGTTCGAATCCCTGCTAGGGAAAAAAAAGAAAAAACCGAAAGACAAAAAATATGTTTATAAGTTTGTGATGCCGCTGTTTCTGGTTCCAACGGCACAGGGTGTCCTAGTGTGGGGTCAGACGCAATGTATGTGCCTGTATGTAAAAATGTTTTTGTTTCTGTTAAAACTTTCATTTTCTATTGGTATCAATTTCAGCGTTTAAGGCCCTGTAAAATTAAGTTTTTTTTTTCTCTATTTACAGTCTCAATAGGGAAAGTATGCAGATTTGAAAGCTCCAACTTCTCGCACCTATCTCGCTCTAAGTGGTTAGAAAGAGTGAGAAGCAAGACAAACTCGACTACGTGCTACGGAACCCGGACCGCTCGTCGCCATTCTGTGTTAAATTCTTTTAAAGAGCCCTTTAAAATCTCTCAGTCAGCGGTACTGACCGTCAACTTTACTGGTCACGTAGCTCTACGCTGTAGCAATTTTATTTACTTCATTGCAACTTACGATCGGTTATAAACTTTATCTTCAATTGCACACAACGTGAAAATAGTCTTGCAAACAAATCAGTTGTATGGGTATTTCTTATATGTAAGTAGTCATGGCTGACAGCTAATATTTGACAATACCGAGAGACCGCGAGATGTGGCGTAATGGGGAAAAGTCCTTTAGCAAACAGTGGGCAGAGGTGGGCTGATGATGATGATGATGATGAATACCTAGTTTGAGCCCGATTTGTACGGCGCGTATTTGTACCACGTGACAAGAAAAACTTATCGACAGATCGTATTATGAAAAGTATTAGGGGAAAATAGTGCTAAAAAAAGTGCTAGGGAAAAAAAATAACCACAACCGACCGCGACCGCGACCCCCCAAGCGACGTCTTGCTCGTGGGTCGCGGTCGCCAGCCAGGTAAGAGTAAAATGCAAGATTTCTAGTTAGTGTTGCCAGCGACAAAATTGACGAGCCGTGGTAGAATAACAAAAATCTGACTTTAAAATAGATTATTTTTCTTTTATTTTCGAGTGAACCGCGCTAGTGAACCGGTTTGAGCCCCTTAAGTAAATGAAGTCCGGTAGTTATCATCATCATCATCAGGGTATACTAGTCCACAGCCCTCCCCTAATGAGCGCCATAGCGCCCTGTCTTCAGCTCGCCGCATCCAGCATCTGACTGCAGTTTTTCGCAGATCGTCATCCCACCTGAATGCTTATACTGAGTTTTTTCATTAACTTTCGATAGCGAGAGCGTTTGCAATTTGTATAGGAGTGACAGAGCGCGCCACCTAGTTGTCTGATTGCGTATACTGAGTTTTTCCTTCACTTTCGATAGCGTGAGCGTTTGCGATTTGCATAGGAGTGACAAAGAGACAACTATGTGGCGCGCTTTGTCACTCCTATACAAATTGCAAACGCTCTCGCTATCGAAAGTGAAGGAAAAAACTCAGTATAAGCACTCTGTTCGTCACTCCTACACAAACTGCAAACGCTCTCGCTATCGAAAGTGAATGAAAAAACTCAGTATAAGCACTCGAGTCGGAGGACGTCCTACACTACATTTGCCGAGTCGCGGTCTCCACTCAAGAACAAGACTGGTGATTTTTTTAAATACAAGCCTTTACCCTTTGCTGGGCAAAGACCTCCCCCAATTCAGTCAAGAGTTTTTGGTCCCGGACTGCCTCAGACCCCATAGAGGCCTTTTTATTCATTGCAGTGTAATAATATCTATATTTACATATATTAAATATAAATAAAATTCAAAGTCCTAACTGACTGATTCATTCACTCATCAACGCCCAGCCCAAGCCGTTGGACCTAGGAAGCTGAAATTTTGCACAGAGGGTCTATAGTATAATGTAGGCAAGGAATAAGACGGGATTTTTTTAAATTCAACCCCGAAGGGGGCGAAAAGGGTTGCCAAAATTTGTATGGGAGGTATAAAGAATGTTGTCTAATTTCCTAGAAACTTAAAATAAATACTCTTCAACACAATTGATTGAACACGTGTTTCGCCGTTTTTCTAAATTTAACCCTTAAGGGAGTGAACGGGGTTGCAAAATTTTGAACTAAAGTCTACGCGGACGGAGTCGCGGGCGAAAGAAATCAGAAATCAAAAATTTATTTCAACGTAAAGAACTTACATTCTGCTGAAAGCTAGTTGCAAATATACAGTCTAGTCATTTGTTCGGTCTGCGTCTTATCAAATACTTATTAGCCCTGTCTTGACTAGAGGGTAGAACCCTCCGATGAACGAGAGGGTGCCAAATGCGTCACTTGATACATAAGCCATTGTCCACAGCACATAACGGAAACTATTTGATTAGCCATCAACAGGGGGGTGAAGGCTCCCCTCGGGCGTTTTTCTAAATAGGATTTACAGCTCCCATTTTGGGGCTTACATGAAATATGTTGGAGTAAAACGGACATTTATTAGATTTGGAATTTAATTTCGGCGGGCAGACATTTGTCATAACTGTTTTTATTGCCCCATCCATAACCACATGACGCTCGAAAAATTAGCAACGGTAGCCGCAGTAGCTATAGTTAACATACGCACACATTTACATACAGGACATACATTGCTTCTGGCCCCACACTAGATACCGTGTATCGTGGAACCGGAAACGACGACATCACAAATATCCATATCCAAGACCTGGGGGTTTTTTTTGTAAGCAGATGCGCTACCGCTGCGCCGAGTTCGAAATAGGGTTATCTTTATATCGGTTTTTGGCAGAGAAATGTTTTTCTTTCCTATCTTAAATTTTCCTAATCACTCAGGAATGTGTATATACAGGGTGTTGATTTGTACAGTTTCGTCCGACTCAGGACTTACATGATAGGTACTGAAGCAAAAAAATAATATTTTTTTTAGTGAAAATCACCTAAAAATCATAAAGTTAGGCTTAGCTTCTGTCATTTGCACTTGACAAGTCCGGCGAGTCTTTTTTACAAAAAAAAATTTTTTTTTAAATATATTTTTTTGCTTCAGTATCATGTAAATAACCACCCCTGACTCGGACGAAACTGTACAAATCAACACCCTGTATATATGTATACAGATAGATAACTCTTAGCACACCAAATAAAGAGTTGCTGATAAAAATATTAGCCGATATAGGTACGGATCAAGAAATTAGAAATAAAAATGTATTTTACCGACTTTAAAAATGGAAGAGGTTCTCAACTAGGCGTGAACCTACCTATATTTCTTTTTAACGTAAAAAATGTAAATTCTGTTTGATGTTAAAGTAAAAAGTAAAATGTAGCCTTCGTGTAAAAAATATCGTTTCTCAAATCATACAAGGTTAATATCATGTTTTGTGTGCAATCAAGTAAAATAATAATCGGCCACTACTCTATCGACACATTAGTCCCGCGCGGCAAAAGAACGAGTTTTGAACCAAAGCCGACGGGTTAAATCGTACGAGTACCTGCTTTTTGCCTGCAAGGTAGCTTCAAAGGTCCACAATGGCTAATGACAAACACAGTATCTCTACCGGTCCCCTATACTCCCTGTGTACCCAATTAACGTGTGCCACGACGACGGTCGCCACGGTTGGACCGGAATTAAAATGATGTTACCCGAGTGTCATCAGTCGTCAATTAGGACCGGGTATGACACCGGAAATGTTTCCGGACTCCCGGTACGTCAAGTGACAACCTGTACCTACGCCTTGTGTGGTAAACTCGCCCCTATGCCGTGAGCGATAGGAGCTGTAAGTCCACAGCACCCCAGTGTGGACAAGGTAACAAAAGATGATAAAGGTTACATGGCCGTGGTTTTTATTTTGTGACGGATAAGAGCGGGAGTCCAATGGAAAGGTCGATGTGGCGGAATGTTTTATTGCTCGTCACATTTTCGGGGCGTTTTGGGCTCAGTTTTTCAAACTGACTGTGGAAGTAACATGTGTCACATTTTGGAATAAATTGCATTAGTAAAGAATATTATGGAAGTATTTTTGATGTCATTTCAAAAAGCAGAAATGAAAAATTCTGAAGTTAGTGAAATTGGCTGGAAATGAGAAATTCCGATCTTTATTATATTTTTCTTACCGTAATGTTGTTACTAGACGCATATTAAATTATCTCGCATGTAGAAGGCCTTCATTACATGCACATACAAACATGCAAAAGTTCTCGCCTGTATCCCAGAGGGTTAGGCAGAAGGTTTGCCACATTGCAAGTTGGTATTTTTTTAAAGCTTAAAGCCTATGCGCACACTAGGCGACACGCGACAGCGACAGTTCGGCGACTAAACGCGACGACAGGCTACGGCCGTCAATTTTCATATATTTTGTTCGAATCTCCGCACACTTGGCGTCAGAGTCGCGGAGTCGCGACGACGTCACGTCTGACGCGGCGACTAGACGCGGCGACAAGTCGCCCTGTTTGCGATGGCTCAATACTGTCTTTAGTAGTGATCTACTGAAATCTATTTTTGGTATACAATACTCGTTGCATTTACGTTGCCTTAATTAATATTTCTCAAGCCGTTTATTCCCCAGGTGTGTTACTATGGGCAGTTCTCGGCCACCACTCCGTGACCGCCTAAAGCTCGGATCCTACGGTCCGAAAAATCGCGGACGCACGCAGACCAGCTCGCACGACGCACTGTGGGACCGGCCTCGTCCGTGATAGCACAGACACGTCTGTGCCGGTGTGCCGTATCCATCGCGAGTCGTAACTACAAAGGTGCGGTGCATTTTGAAATGAAGCTTGAAGATCTACACAGACCGACACGCACCGTTGGAACGGCGCTGCCTGCGGTGCGGCGCCGTCCGTGCTCCTCGGCTGTGCCTGGCTGATCCGTAGAATAGCGGAACGTGGGACCCCAGCTTTATCCACCGTCTTCCCGTCAAATGTTTACCTACAATTCAAGTTTGTCTGAAATAGACCTACTCTCATTTCAAACAAAAGACAAACATCAGGTTCTACTCAACTAATCACACAGACACACAGACTCAAGTGCACAAACACGCACACACATACACCCCCTCCCTCTACTCGTCCCGTTCACTTCCCTATTCAATTCAATTAAGGGCTGATTTTTCAATAGTTAGATAACTTTTATCTGAGGAATAAAAATGGTGGTTTGAGAGCTTCTCTATGAAAGTTATGTCAAACCGCCATTTTTATTCCTCAAATAAAAGTTATTTGACCATTGAAAAATCAGCCCTAAAACATCTTATTATTTACTTTTTTCTACCGCTTGATATGTTATACAGTAATAGTTACAAGTGAAATCTATTTTTGGCTTTATTGTCACTACAATTGATTGCAGATATTTTTGTTATTTTCTGCTGTTGGATTTCCAAATAAAAAAAATTAATTATAATATGTAGAACTATGGCAAGAGTCGGGCGTTTTGTGGTCAAAATGTCGAAATTCGACTAGCGTCGTCGTTCTACCCAGGCAGATGTCACGCCATTTCATTAACTTTTGTGATTCGTGTCTTTCACTTTGGTCTTCTGTTTAATTACTTACTTCAGCAGGAAGACAATATTCCATCCTGCCTCCATTACGGTAAATGTACACTAACTATCAAAGGTAGTGGAGTAATTTTCACGGAAAATAAGTTTTTACTGGCCTTACCCACTACCAGAAAGCGAAAAATTTGCCTTGCCGATTTAAAAAGGATTTCTTCCTGCGAGGCCATTAGTGTGGCCCCTAGCGGTTTTCAGCTATTGTTGAAACCATAAAATATATTGCACAAGAAATACTGAATGGGACATTATTTATTAAGCATATAATTTATAACATAACATGACATTTACATACAGGCACATACATTGCCTGTGTGTAAATGTTATGTTGTTATGTTATGTTATTTATTATTAAGTACAAGTATGTATTATTCGCATTTGCACCAACTACCCGTCTCTCTTTTTTTCCTTTCCGTCACAAGGTTGTCTGGAAGAAATTGCTGTTAGCAATAAGACCGCCTATTGTATATATAATTTTTTTAACTGTAACCTTTATTTGTCTCTTGTTTCTTGTGTGCAATAAAGAATATTCTTATATACTCAATACTTTATTGCAGCCATATATCTTTGGTAGGATCTTAAATAACAGGTAATTGAGATATCTAATCTCTTTAAACGAGCAATTCTTGTATATATATTTATATATAATCAGAATCTCTGAAACGGCTCCAACGATTTTGCAGATGCTTTCGGGGGCGTTTAATTGATCTAACTAGGTTACATTTTTAGAAAACGTTGTTTTATCAGTGTTTTGAAGCAATTGAAATTTGCTATAATAACATACAGAGGTAAATTTCGCGTTTACCTGCAAGGTTGGGATAGTTTGACGGGAAAACGGGCAACCCGTTTCGGGCCGATTTCAAGAGACCCGGTTCGAGTCATGATTTTTTTTTCCAAGTTCTTTCTTTGTTGCAAAAGGATTATTTTACATATTTTATATTACAAAAAAAGTACCGAGCAAAACTCGGTCACCCAGGTACTAAGAAATAACAAGTGCAAAGGCGAGCTTATTCTTCTGCTTCGTCTTTCAGTGCCTTCCGGCTATTGAAAGCTGGCCGGCGCTCTGTATATTTCTCTGTCCTCGACAGAGATAGGGTTGGAGTACTGGCCACTCCAACCCTTTCTCTGTTGTTACAGATATGTTGTTACGGAGCTAATACTAAGGGCGATTGTGCACTACAAGGAATTTTACTGTCCGAACATCCGATTTTTTACGGTCCGAAGTGGCATGAAAAAAACGGATGATTGGCTTGTGCACTTGTCCGTCTTTACTCGGATGATACGCCTCAGTTTAGCGTAGCTCTGTCTATGAAACTACACGCGACGCACGCGAAATTACTCTGAAGGATGAGTTTCTTGGAACGTCGCAGTTGCTTGCTTTATTGCGGAAAAAACCGTTCCGGAATGGGGAAAAGTAAAATGTCGGACGGCAAAATTACGTATAGTGCACAAACTAGTATACACATTATATGGCGTGCCATATCGGACCGTAAAAAATCGGACTGCCGGACAGTAAAATTCCTTGTAGTGCACAATCGCCCTAAGGGCACTTCTCTGAAATCACTGGCAAAACTCAATAATACACAAAGACGTTCATTTTCTCTTTGCAACGAATGCAACCGTTTTATTTCCTGGTGTGCGAGGTGTAGTACAATAAACAACAGAGGTTAAGTCCGTATCTGTAAGTTTTGTCATCGTCAGTCGCTCATCAACCGTGCCTTGCCATACCATCACTTGACCATACCAAATTAGCATATACCCTGTTGTATCATACAACCATACAACTTGTATGGTAGCTAGACAAGGGCATTACAAACATGGAAAAACACCCAGACTGGGGCCATTTGTACAAATGTACGGCGGCCCCCAGTGGGGATCGAACCCACGACCTCTCTCTTACTTATTTTACACAACCACGCGTGTTAGTCCAGTTTGCGCACCCGCCTATACTGCCCTCGTAAGGAAGAACGCAGTAATCGTAAAAACGCAGTTTTGAGTAAATCGCTATTCATTTCTTAGGATTAGAAGGATTTCATACATTCATCATCATCATCATCATCATCAGGCTATATTAGTCCACTGCTGGACATAGCCCTCCCCTAATGAGCGCCATAGCGCCCTGTCTTCAGCTTGCCGCATCCAGCATCTGCCTGCAGTCCTTCGCAGATCGTCATCCCACCTGGTTAGAGGGCGTCCTACACTACGTTTGCCGAGTCGCGGTCTCCACTCAAGAACACGTTTACCCCAGCGGTTGTCGGTTCTTCGCGAAATATGGCCAGCCCACTGCCACTTCAGCTTGCTAATTCTCTGAGCTATGTCGATAACTTTGGTTCTCTGTCGGATGTATTCGTTACGAATCTTATCCTTCAAAGAAACTCCGAGCATAGCTCTCTCCATAGCTCGCTGAGCGACTTTAAACTGGTGGACCAACCCTTTCATACATTACTGCATATTTTCTTACTGAAATTTCAGGTTTCTAGTAGACCTACAGCCACCATTATTTTTTCACCTATAGATATCACCAGGGAGCCCAATTTTACATCCAAAGTAAAAACGCAGTAATGGCTATTACTGCGTTCTTCCTTACGAGGACAGTATATAGAACCTGCACTTATAGCACCTGGCCTAGTCCAGAATAAATACATTTGAATTCACTAACAGCACCTGCCAAAAATATCAATAGGTGCCCAATCAGGACTAGGCCAGGTGCTATTTGTGCAGGTGCTATTTAGGCCGGTGCGCAAACTGGACTAACTCGACCACGCACCACCCACGACCGCTGTCTTGATACCTACCAAGCGCCTTCACGGCTAGACTAGCAAGGCAGTCAAAACTTCGTCCGTGACAAGACGACCTTGTTAGTTGGAAGCAACGAAGTAATTTAGAGCGAATCAACAAATAATGACTTTGTACCATTGTAGTAGCTCAAATTTCAAAAACTACCCTCTCCTCAAAATAGGGATTGTACACCTGCGCAGAGCGAAAAGTGCCGCTCCGTGCCATAATAGCGCCTAATTGTTGCTCTGTTTGGAAGTTTGTCCCCTTCAATGTTCACGGGGCATTAGGCGGGCGGGCTAATGGGCGGAATCAAAGCGTGACGTCATTAAAGGGCATATGCGCGAATTGGACGACCGGCGAAGGGCGGCGGGGCGCGCGTCGGACCCAGAGTTTGCCCCAAAACAGTGGTTCTTAAACTATTTTCAGTCACGGACCACTTTAAGAATTCCTAAAATGCCACGGACCCCCTGTCAATATATGAATATTTACCTCTTGTGAAAAAAAAGCAACATTAAAGAATCACTTTTATTGCTCTCGCCTCTCGCCTCGCGCCGCTTGACAATAACCAGCGAGAGTGGTCAAGCAAATTAGGATTTAGCTAACTTTCATTTTTTTTCATTAATCTTAAGAGTTAATTGAGCTGCAGCGGACCCTTAGCGCGCATATTACGGACCCATTAGGGGTCCGTGGACCCCACTTTAAGAAACACTGCCCCAAAGGCTCGGCGCAAACGAGTCATCACCGACCACGGCCACCGGTGGCTGCCGCGGGCTTCCGCCACATTTGTAACTGTGTCAGAAGCTAGCGATAGCCACCGGTGTTCGGAAGCCGCCACATTAAGGACTCTGACACGGTGAGTTGGCTCGCGCTATTCTTAATACGCAAAGGACGTAGACGACGCCGTCGTCGCCTAATTAGGAACATCCAATTTTAACTGGTCCTACAGTAAAACATAAATAATTTATTATTTCTCGTTATTTCGTGATTAATGTGGGAAATTTCTACTATGCGGATTTTTTTTTTACTTACGCAGGGATTTCATAGTATGTATTTGAATACCGTGTTTAAAATTCAAATGAAACCATGTTGCTCTGCTTGGTTCTCAAACTCAATATTTGATGGAGTTATGCGATAACATAGCAAAAATATAGATCCCCAAACAAAATTCGTATGTAAGCTAGTATCAAACCCTTTTTAGGTTTTGTTCCAAAAGGATTTGTCTGTCTGTCTGTAATATTGACCAAAGACAAAGATTTCAAGAAAAACTATTATTATTTATGGTTTTCGGGTTCAATCTTCAAGTCTGTGCAAAGACTAGACCTCATTTGGCGCGTGAATCTGCCCGAGGCAGTGTTAAAAATTGGGCTGATGTAAATTTGGGAATGCTCCATAGTAATTGCATTTTATTACAAATAATATACAACGGAGCCTAGCTGAGGGGCAATATTATTTACTGATAGAAGGTCCGCAATTGTTTTGTATTTTTTAGGTTAATAGTTTTTTTTTTTTGTTAAAAAAATAGGTAGGCTATGTATTGTGTACTCCAAATAGCTAACCCGGATATAAACGAGCATGTCAAAGTTTAGCGTTTAACAGCGAAGGTAGCATCGTGAGGAGACCTGACTGTCTGAGGTATTCAGCGTTTAAAATCGCCAATCCGCGGTGGGTACGGTGGTGATTAAGCCCATCTCTAAGATAAGATAAGATAAGAATATTCTTTACTAGCTTTCGCCCGCGACTCCGTCCGCGTGGACTTTAGTTCAAAATTTTGCAACCCCGTTCACTCCCGTAACTCCCGTTAAGGGTTAAATTTAGAAAATCGGTGAAACACGTGTTCAATCAATTGTGTTGAAGAGTATTTCTTTCAAGTTTCAAGAAAATCAGACAACATTTTTTATACCTCCCATACAAATTTTGGCAACCCTTTTCGCCCCCTTAGGGGTTGAATTTAAAAAAATCCGTACTTATTCCTTGCCTACATTATATATATATCCTCTGTGAAAAATTTCAGCTTCCTAGGTCAAACGGCTTGGGCTGGGCGTTGATGAGTGAATGAATCAGTCAGTCAGGACTTTGAATTTTATATATATAGAAGATAGATTGCACACACACAAGAAACAAGATACAAAATAAAAGTTACAATTAAAAAAGATATACAATAGGCGGTCTTATTGCTAAGAGCAATAAAGTGAAGTGAAGGCCCGTGCCCTACAGTTGGCCGTATATAAGCTGTCAACATTTACGGTTTAGTTGGAAATTTACCCGAAATGCAACCGAGATGTGTACACCTGTGTAAAGTTCACGTGATGTCGACTGATCAACATCATCACCTTCAAAGTCACTTGTATTGAAACAGAGTATAGTGTTCGCGTTGTACATTACATGATAGTTGTACATGATTATATTAATTTCATTGATTAAGTAATGGAGCGATCCTTACGCGCCCCGAAAAAAGTCTATTTTGATCTACGATTAAAATCAACCACTACTATCCTATTGATTGTAAAAATGTGGTTAACAATCAGAGTTCAATCAGAGCCAATTAATCGAGATCAACTGTACGATATACTTTGATCAGGCGTATAAATACGATTCAAAACCAGCAATTTTATTCCTATGCCATTGCAATTTCAGTGGCCTGTCACTATTTTAAACGTTTAAAATAACTGTATGAAACGGATTTTAAATAGTACCAGCACAGCACAGAGAAGAAAAACAACATAAGTTTACGCCAATATCTCGAGGGGGTAGGCAGAGACAATGGTCTGCCACTCGCCACGATCATGAAAGATTTATCTCGCTTCACCAAGCGAACAGAACTGCATATTGTCACACGTAATTCGGCATCGATAAACACTGGTAACGTAAACATATGCAAGCGAGAAAGGACTGAGTGGATCTTCTGTTGGCTCATACATATTGTTAGCCTCCCGGCGTCAAATAGGTTTAATGACTGGCTTCGGTTGAAATTCAATTTCGGTGCAATTCGAATTACAGACTTCTTTTGTACATAGGATTTTAATACTAAAGTACTTAAAGTCTCAAAGAATCGAGTCTAAATTAATAAAATATTTAATTTTATAGAAGATTTTCCTTTGAGACGCTACTGTATGATGAATAACATGAATAGTAAGTAATAATTTAGCAGGTTCTAAATGTATTTGTGATAATTAAGTCACCTCACAGTTGTGAGGTGACTTTATTATAAAGCCACAGTACCAATTTACAGTCCATCCCAGTATACGCAGTCCTACCGCACAGTAAAACAGCCAATAACACCGAAAATCCACTCTGCCAGAGTAAAACTTTACCAATCGCACCAAATGACCTTGGATCTGCAAACCGTACCTGGAATAGATAAAACAAAAACATTAAAAACGAATTGCTTAAAAGAATTCCAAGCAAACACCACGGGTACAATCAGAGACATCAAAAAGTATCGCCCTCGTTCTAAACTCGCACTTATGCTAAAGAGATAAGCATTAGCGCAAAGTACTACCACTGCATCCTCTTTACAGAACTGAACAAAGGAAAACTCCGACTTAAATTCAGATGGATAAGGAGTATTTTTCAGTGTAGATGGACTCGATTTACGCTTGGAGTTTATTTGATTTCCTATTCACGGTCATCGACCCAAGGAACGAAAAACAGATGTTCGCATCATTACACACGGGGAATCAAACCTGGCGCTCTAAACTAATGGCAGATGCTAACTGACTCCTTCAAAAGAAGAGGCAAAAGGTTCGTTGAGACTTGATTTCGCCACATCATATTCAGTAGTATTATTTAGGGTTCCGTAGCCAAATGGCAAAAAACGGAACCCTTATGGATTCGTCATGTCTGTCTCTGTCTGTCTGTCCGTCCGTCCCTATGTCACAGCCACTCTTTTACGAAACTATAAGAACTATACTATTGAAACTTGTAGATGTATTCTGTGAACCGCATTAGGATTTTCACACAAAAATTAGAAAAAAAACAATAAATTTTGGGGGTTCCCCATACTTAAAACTGAAGCTCAAATTTTTTATTTCATCAAACCCATTCGTGTGGGGTATCTATGAATAGGTCTTCAAAAATGATATTGAAGTTACTACTATAATTTTTTTCTAAACTGAATCGTTTGCACAAGAGACACTTCCAAAATGGATAAAATGTGTGTCCCCCCTGTAACTTCTAAAATAAGAGAATGATAAAACTAAAAAAAATGCATGATGTAGTGCAAACTTCCACCGAAAATTGGTTTGAACGAGAGCCGCCTAAAACGCATATATTTAAAAAGATATACGGTGTTTTAAAGTGGAACTTCTGTCTGAGCCAATTTCGCGGTCTTTGTTTAATGGCGATTGAACTCTTTGAATGCGAAGCGTAATGGCAAAATAAGTGCTAAACTTTAGGAGAGTATAAACGATTCGTTTCTGGACAGAAGCAGTTCAGGTACTGAATAAAGATTAGGATATAAATACCCAATTGGATTAGTGGATATAAGTAGAAATAAATAAATAGACACACAACACAATCACTGGTCCTGCCCCTTAGCACGATCTCTAATTCCGCGCGCCAGACTAGATAAAAACTCGCGTCATCACCTTCTCGTCCGTTACGAAAGCGATAGGGGGATCCTTTGTTTACTTCTCGCGCGCGGGATAAGAGGTCACGCTAAGGGGGCTGGTCAGAAACTAGGATACCATGTTTATAGTGATCCCGTGAGGATATCACAAGCACAGACAAAAAGCGAAGTCAGTCATCAAAAACAGTAAAAAAAATCAAAACATTTTTGCTACATAAAGACTAACAATACATTTTGACAGGTTAGTTTAGTACTCATACATAAATTTATAAACAACTAACATACATATTAATGACAATCTTTAGTCAACCAACACATTTTCAATAAAACTTACAACGATACAAATTATTTTTTGAAATCTGAATCTTACTTAAAACCACTATCACAGTTTGCTGTTAGGATATATCGCACCTCCAGAACTAAAGTGACCTAACTCAAAATTTGGGTAAAATGAGTTAAGTACTCAGAATGACTCAAAAAGGTATACTCTTTCATGCCTATATGAAAAAACCGACGTTATTTGATCAGAGAGAGATGGAGGAATATTGCGGTCTATTTTTTCTTGAGCAACTCGCTCAGAGCGCCGAATACATTTTCTTCATTTCCCAAAAGTTGCAAATTTTGAGTTAGGTCACTTTAGTTCTGGAGGTGCGATATTATACTAGCTGTTGCCCGCGACTTCGTCCGCGTGGGCTTTAGTTGAGTAAAGTGTTTGCGTTTGCAATTAAGATTAGGATACTTTTAGCGCATGCGAAATAAATAAAACCATACTACTCTCTCTGAGAGAAGACCTATTCCCTGCAGTGGGACATATAGTCGTATAGCCTGTATACTATGGGTTGTATTTTAAAGAACTGAGAAATATTTATGAACACATGAACGAAGAAATAATAAGAAGAATTGAGAAAATTTATTCAAGAGTTAGAACGACCAATAAGAAAAAAAATAATTTTGAAATTCAATTCAAAAATCGCAGCGAAATGTTTAATAATCGAAGCGACGATACGAAGTAAAAACGAAGAACTTTTATACCTTCTAAATTTGCAACCCCCATAAGTATTGAATTCACAAAAAGGGCTGTCGGCAATAATCAATATCTTTATCACGAACTTATAACCCAAATACAACATTTTATTGAAATAACTTTGAATATCAGAGAGCTTTCATTCTAACTTTGCACCCCCCTTGGGATGATTTTCTAAAAACTACTTCACACAATGTTTCATGACTTTCAATGAAGGACCTACATACTGCATTTCATTCGAATAACTTCAAAAACGGCAGAGTTTCATACTAACTTTGCACCCCCCTTATACCCCCTGAAAGGAATGATTTTCGAAAAACTATTTTACATGTATTTCATGACTTTTAATGACAAACCTTCATATTGAATTTCATTCGAATAACTTCAAAAACGGCAAAGTTTCATACTAAATTTGCACCCCCTTTTTTCCCCCTTAAGGCATGATTTTTGTTTCATGATTTTAAATGAAGAACCTTCGAACTAAATATAATTTGAATAACTTCTAAAACGGCAGGTGCCATACTAACTTTGCACCCTCTTTTTTCCCCCTTAAGGGATGATTTTTGAAAAACTAAATAACACATGTTTCATGATTTTAAATGAAGGACCTTCGTATTAAATATCATTTGAATAACTTCAAAAACGGCAAAGTTTCATACTAACTTTGCAACCCCCCTTTTTCCCCCTTATGGGATGATTTTTGAAAAACTATTTTACGCGTGTTTCATGATTTTAAACGGAGAAACTTCATACTGAGTTTCATTTGAGTAACTTCAAAAACGGCAGAGTTTCATACTAACTTTGCACCCCCATTTTACCCCTTTAAGGGGTGAATTTTGAAAAATCCTTTCTTAGTGCTACCCTACGTTATAAAAGGAACTCCTATGCAAAAATTCAAGTTTCTAACCCTTATAGTTTGGGCCCTGCGTTGATATGTCAGTCAGTCAGTCAGTCAGTCAGTCATTCAGTCAGTCAGTCAGCTTCTCCTTTTATATATACCGGGTGTCCCAAAACTCGACGTCAACCCGGAGCCGGGTGAAAAGGCAAGTCAAGCTGGTTGTCAGAAAAATATAAAAAAAAATCTAAGTTGTATGATTTTTTTTTCAATACAGTCAGTTAAAACTAGGCATTTTTTTATTTTGAAAGTTTTTCTAGGAAATAAGTCCTATTTTTTATGCAAGCTAGAGCAGCTGGTTTCAAAATTTTGATTACAGTTTAGAGAAGCATTATTCAGGGTTACACAGCAAAAAAAATTATTGGAAAAAGTAAAGATTTGTGGCAACAGGAGTAAAAAGACTGTCACAGGGTGTGTAATTTTGCGATTTTAAAAAAAATGCCTATAATTTTGAAATCATACAACTTAGATTTTTTTTTATATTTTTCTGACAACCAGCTTGACTTGCCTTTTCACCCGGCTTCGGGTTGACGTCGAGTTTTGGGACACCCGGTATATATATAGATTAACTAAACTTTATTTCAGTTAAAATGGTACAATAAACATCAAATGACATAAGAAAATTCTCCGACACAATCCTGAAATACGAGGGGACATTATTGTCGTCGTTTAAATTCAAAATATGAATAACGATTTTAATACTTTTAAAAATGTCTGGAGGCTCGCCAAGGGGAGGGAGGCCAAGCGTCGACAGTACTTAATCACCGGACGCAAAAACCGTCAGATGGCACACAATTATCACTGAAAGCCATGCATTCCGTTGTTGGGTTACCAGATCTAAAAATAAAATATTGAGACAAACTGAAAACTTTCGGTAAATTGACACTTTTGTGACAATAATTTCTGCAGTTCTGGGACGCATCGGAAGCAGCGGAAAATAAAGCGGAAGATCAAAGGCCATTTTCGGACAATTACTGTTACCTAGTTATCCTTGTCAAGAGGACTACCTACCTCGTATTATCGCGGAATGATCCCAGAATAGGTAGTAGACTCACGAATGCATTGAATTTGGACAACTATGTAACCGTGATTAAACATAAATATTGATTGACATAAAGATTAAACATATGTATTGTAAACAATTTTAGCCCCAATGTTGGTGCCGGCTGCCGTCGATAGATGGCAGTCGTCAAGCCTAGTCAGAGGTCTTAGAGGGCGGCTTGAAAACTTCTGACAGTAAGACCCGCCACTAGTCTTACAAGCCTCCACCAATCCGGACTTGGCCCCCGTGGTGAAGTATGGCCTATACCTTCCTCAGGGAAGAGACCAGTGACCCTCGGTGGGGACATAATGGGTTGATGATGACAGACCAGAATAGGTAGTAGATTCACGAATTCATTGAATTTGGACAACCATGTAACCGTGAATTAAATTATTGTAAACAATTTTAGCTACATGATGATAGCCCCTGCAATCACAAAGACATAACAGTATTAATGTCGAGGGGCATAACATTGTTTATTACTCGTGACTTTACTTTACAGCAAAGACGTCTTCACAAAGTAAGCTTTGTTTGACAAAGTATACTTTCAAATTATTCAATTTCAGAGACAGTTCCTTGGTCTTTCCTTAGCAAAGCACGTCCTCAAAGTAAAGTCTGAGCAAGTATTGAATTTGACAGAAGCTGTTACATTACACGCATAATTTTCATTCAAGAAATAATGGTGAAAATATCATCTGATCTGAACTTTATTTATTTGAATGAAACGGAACGTCATTGAAAGATGTCAACTTTACCTTGACTTCAAGGATGTATGGTAATAAACCTCCTTTCGGGGCACTTTTTGGTCCGTGAAAAGCGAATAATACAAAAAAAAAATTGACTTTACGTTTCTGAAGTATAATCCAACCTAATAAAATTTGATTCGGTTTTATGAAAATGTCTTTATCATTCAGGACTACATTATTTGTACGCATATTGATGCTAAGTTTACTTTGAGGCCAAAGTCATGATCATCGGCTCCTTCGACTTTACTAAGCAAAGTGTAGGCTAGTGAAAGTAAAGTAATGGTGTGACAGGGCTATGAAACATATTTTTGATTGAAAGTCGATCTTTTCCTCGAAGTAAAGTCAAAGTGCAGTTTAAGAATCTCAGCCTTAGTACGCAATGACAAAAAGAAAAATGATGGTACCAAATAATTTGTGTCACTATCTCCCGGTCTATTACAATAAACAATACCTCTGGAAGAACCTTGACAGATGCAGAACTATTAGTCCCAATAAAAGAAATTATGTTCGATTTTCAAAATTCAAATTTAACTTAAAAAAAACAAAGGAATTGAACATAGAACTTTTTTTCAGAATGCATTATAGCTTGTGTTTTTATAAATAAAAGGTAACACTAGATTTAGACAGTGACGTGAAAGGCGAGATTAATACTAAAGGCGTAAGAGCGATAATGCAGGTCAACTCGCACCTTCCTCATTGAAAAGCAAATATAATTCAAAGAATCCCAAACCGTTCGACTCTCCGAATCTAATAGCTAAGCTCTGTACGTGAGATAGATGGCTATCGAGTGGCCCCGCAATGGAATCGGGTTAAGGCATACGAATAAAGCCTGTGCCAAAATAGTAAATAATTGCACCCGTTTCGAACTGTAGCAAGCCGATACGAGTGGTTTAGCTCGCCACTCGGACTTTTGGCAGTAAACGGTAGTGGAAACATTTATTTTTGCTATTTCTGAGTTTTCTAGTAGGTACTCGGGCCTCAGGTGGTTTTGGATGAACCGTGTTCAGACTACTAGAAAATACTTATGCTCCTTAAGTATTAGCAGCAGAATCAACGGGCATCATAAAAACACGTGAGAAATTTCTCGCGCACAGTAACTTTTTTTGAGACTGCGCGTTTCTTTTGGTGTTGATCTCTGCCTACTGAGGTTAGTTTATGGTAATACGTGTTCAGTTTGTTATCACTCCAAAACTTAGACGTGGTCTGCTAGAATGGTTTTCAATGCAGCATCACAGATTAGAAGGTATGTGGAAACCTCAAACACTCAGGTTACCTCACGATGTTTTTTATTCACTCAGCGAATTCACAAATGTAGGTAACTTAGAAACTTTAACTTATAAACTCATTGGTTTTGAACCCACGTTCTGTGTTTTGCACGTGACGCCAGGAGTGTTCTACCGTTGCGGTACAAACCACTGCTGTTTGCTGTCCTAATTTAAATTACCACAATGTGCAGGTATAGGGTGCCAAAGTTATGATAGTTTACTCATTTCTTTGTACACCGAAGCGCCGGTTTTTTCGCTAAAATAGGGAGGTTTATGGTCCCGCTAATTTACTGACAGCGTTCTCCACACACTTTAATTTTCTGGATTGCGTTTTTATTGGCGTTCCGGCTTCTCCTTTTGCTACCTACGCTAAGCAAAGTTTACGGCATTGGGCATTTGCACGTACGCCAATCACTGAACTTTTTTTTAGTAAACGAACAATATTTTTGTATAAGGCTTGAAACACACCAACGCAGTGGAGGTTACATTTTACGTTACTTACATTAAGAAAGAAAAAGAAAGAAAACACTTTTATTACAGCAACAGTTACACAGAACATTAGATATACCATAGACCAATTACGTGATACATTACGTTATTTACAGCAGCAGTATTTATATGGACGATGCATGGACAGCCACCTCGTTGATGTGTTTCATCTCTAAGTAACTTACATTTTGATATTTCAAACAAATACTTATTTGAGAAATATAATATTTTTTTTTTACATCGCTTCTTTTGTGTCCTACTGCTGGGCAAAGGCTTTCCATCTCTTTCTGTCTTCAGCATCCCGGCAAGAATGCGTTTAGGTCATAAATAAATGCGATAAAATGTGGTATGCACTCCACATTTTATCCCGCGACATACAAATAATAGAAATGCGTACATATGCGTATATTTAAAAACAAAACTATGTTCATTGTACAATGCCAAAAAAAGCAGAGGTCAAATAGGTAGGTTGTTTAATGCTAACGTGGTCGTTAAGTCTAGGATTTTGATGCAATACTTATATAAATTTACACTAATGACAAAGGCGATATACGTTTTCAGATTGTTGAAGTTCGATGTTATTAAGACACGATAAGAATATAATAAAGAAAGTACACCATGACATAAAACAGAACAGATCGGAGTACATAGCTTTGTTCATGCGTATTGTCAAAAGCCCAATGCTCTCCGAGTCAAAGTCAATATTGTGCATTGGCCATATGAATTGGGATGAGGATTCATGTCGGCTCGTATTTTGAAAACAGTGCGCTGCACCATCAATTTTAATTGAAAATATTCTGACTTTTATTCAGCACTGCTGAGGTTGTAATTCAATAGTCCCGGACAACGACCGGTAATTCGGTATTCCGCCATGCAGTCTAAAATAATTGTAGGTAAATAAATGGTTTAACTGGCTGCGTAAAAAATACCATACTTTTTTATCAGAGATCAGTTCTCGACGTCCGAAGCGTATAGTCGTATGTTCGATTCCGACGATACTGACTTTTTCCATATTTCAATCTCATTTCGTCGAGCACTTTCTAACCGTCTGAGAAACATTATTTCTATGTTATTCTACTACTGAGATAATTCAGGTGCATAATGTCATTAAGTAAACTTATTTGTACCTTTAGGCACGCTCTTCTGTAACGTCGAGTACCTACGTTAAAATGAGAAATCCGACCAAATGCTTCTGACGTCGAGAGTTATTAATTATAAGCAGACTCATTCATGGTGTTGTTGTTATACTAGGAAATAAAGCGGCGAACTTCATGCAATAAACCCTTTTTACCAGTCAAACGCTGAATCTATTCATAAATAAAGTATTCATAGTAAAAAAAGAATACAAATGCAGAAAATATAAATAGTGGAAAAAAAACTGAATGAAAGACCTGCTCATTTTCCCATGAAATTTAAGGATTTTTTTGCGTTGTATTTATCGTAGATTTGTCCCGGTACCGCGGTGTCGCTTTGTAAAGGATCGATGAAAGTTTTCAATTGCCCTGTTTTTTTACATACATTTTAAGATTTTACAATACAGTTGCATAAAACTACAAGCGCCACTGTTCAAAAATTATTTTATTTCAGGCGATATTGAAAATTTAACTTATTTGGGCTACGGGAATCTAGGCATTTTTTGGGTAACTGTTTTTAAAAATTTTGGCGACAGTATCCGCACAGCACTGGCAACACTGGTCAGCATAGTTTGACCAGAAAGAGTAGAAAATAAAGAGTGCGATTTTGCTAATACTCTTATTTTCCTGCTAATACTTTTAGTACTAAAAGACATAGTCTCAGCAAGGAAAATTAACCTTGGTCTCAGTTACAATAATTGTGCTTATATTATAATAGCAGATGGCCTGAAAAGTTCGTACAACATTTAGTTACACTTCACTTCCGTTTTCTAGACTTTATGGTCAACCTATATATACCTAACCTATAGAAAGTATCTGGCTCAAGATTTGCAGCTCCCCTAATAATATAAACGGAGTTGTAAATACAGTCTGTCGGCTATTAAGGCGGAACACAATATCGTACGTAACAAAGGCAGGATCGGATGGAACAAGATAAACACATCCAGTATTGGAGTATAAACAGCGCGATAAAGTAAGCGCGTCTTAAGTATAGACTACTTGACGACAAGATAGCTGACCTAACCGCCCCGCCATCTTTATTTTAAGAAATATTTGGGTAGGTTTCTTTTTTACATAGGTACATTAAAGTATTCCTATCTAACTAGTCTAACACTTAAATGTAACAAATACATACTCGAATTCTTCTAAAACTGCGAAGATATTTGAAAACAAAACATCAAATTAAAAAATGTCATTATCATCATCCACCCATGTGTCCCTACCGAGGGGCACGGGTCTCTTCCCTGAGGAAGGTATAGGCCATACTCCACCACGGGGGCTAAGTCCGGATTGGTGGAGGCTTGTAAGATTTGAGGCTGGTCTTACTGTCAGAAGTTTTCAAGCCGCCCTAAGGCCTCTGACTTAAAAATAAAGCTACTCAAATTAGAAACATATATTTGAAAAATTGCTAGAAAAGTATGATTTCCAGAATTACTTCCTACCTATCCTTCCCTTCTCTAAGGCCTGATATAAAGCCGACTTCGTATTTACTTTCATCTCAAATACTTTCCACACTTTTCCTCGCAAAGCTATCAACTCGGAAAACCGTTTCCATGACTCAACTAGTGTTTATGAAGGAAAAACAAGTCGCGCAAATTACGGGGTATCAAGTTCTTTTGTGGCCTTTTATTGTCATAGTTTCACCGTTACTCTCAGCGCAGGGTACTGAATACTGGTCAGCAGCCGCAATCAGCGCGGAACACTCGTCTGTGTTCGGAAAGTAGACGGAATATTTTTGAAAATAGAACGTTGTCAACATTGCTCTTCGTAACGATAGGTGTGAATTTCAAAAGAAAACAAAGTCTGGCAGTCGACAAAAGTGAAAGAAAATGAATGATTTCGAAAATGGAATGCCGTCTGGCTCATATCTGTTAAAAAAAAAACAATTGAAAAATCGCAAAAGTAAAGAACCATGAATGATTTCGAAAATGGAATATTGTCTGGCTTTTGTTCATTTGAAAAGAAAACAATTGCCAGTCGATTTTTATTACGTGCCAGAGTAAATTTTCAAACCGATGAAGCTGTTTCACACTAAAACCCTATTCGATCCCAAACGTGGAAGTGGATCGTTCGTGTGAACAGCGAATGTAAGCCAGGCGGGTGTTGCAAGAAGCAGCAAATTCCCTGAGCCCGCTACATTGCGGTCCATGTGTGCAATTGTGCAGATTACACAGTTCAACGGGCCGGTTTTTCAACCGTTTCGTGCTCGCTGATTCCACTGGCACCGACGCGGAATTCCTTTGTGAAAATATCAAAAATGACTTTATTGGAATTGCGTGCGGACTTGCTGGGTGGCACGCCGGTGTAGGTTACCGAATTTGTGTCACCCCTGGTCCCAAAATGGTGCAATTACGTCAACTTATTCAGCTCACGTAGGCCTAGGTTATCGCAAGGCTTTTAGGATTCTACGTTGGTCGTTTTTTTTTAAGTTTTAACCGAGTAGTCATTCTATGTTGGGCTAGTCTTCAACACATCCATGTGTAATATTTGTTTGTTAATTATATTTAGACTGTTTTGAAAAGAATAAATGTGGAGTTTCTTTCTTAGTTTGTTCTCTACAACTTTGACGTTCATAAAGTTCATTTTGTTTGTATTGCGAATAAAATATTTGAATTTGAAATCGTGTACAAAGATCTAATAATGTTAATAAACCGATCAAAGGCGAATTGGGCCAAGACAATGGATAAGTAAGTAAATACATAAATACATAGCCTTAAGTAAAAAATTAAATACCTGATGGGTTGTCAGTCATACAATTATCTATTGACAGCTCTGCAAATGCCATAGTGCACGATAATTTTCCAGCAAAACAAAGGTTTGCTGGAAGAGAATGTTTCCTGCATTAAACACGCCCTTGTACACTTATTGGTACAATAAAGAATAACAATAATCTTGGACTTATTCACTGGATTGAGTTTACCCCTGGATAAACTGAAAACTATCAGACCATAGCTCACTTACACGCCTCTGCTCCCACCCGGCAAAAATAATATAATTCAAATATGGGCTTTAGATACTGCTCTTTAGATATATTGGCATCATAAAATAGCAGACAGCTCGCTGTCATCTGTCAGCTTATTTATGATGCCAATGTAAAATATATCTAAACAGCAATATTTAAAGCCCATATTTGAATGATATTATTTTTGCCAGGTGGTAGCAGAGTCGTGTAAGTGGGCTATGACCTTTATTCTACAACTGGACTTCAGAATATTCTAACCAAATAAAACAGTAAGTTCATCTTTCCAACAGAGCAAGAACAACAAAACTATTGCGAATCCAAAGTATTATCCAACGTTGTTCAAAGATGCCCTGGAGCCCGGAGGCATCCATTCAATACGGCCCGTGAAAAACAAGAATTTACTAAGAACTCCCTGGCTAAGGCAAACAACAGCTTTCCTTTCCTGCTGGGAAAACAAAGACCGAGTTTAAAGCTAAGAAGATCTAGAAAATATGGTTTCATTTATGTCCGCGGATAAAACTATTGGCGAAAGCGATTGACTTTGAAAGACAAAGATTTGACTTAGCGTGGCGACCACAGTAAACTGTCTGCGTGTATGTAGCTAATATTTTCGTATTTTCCATTGCTATTTTATTAATACATTACACTTATACAATTAATCTTATGTTTGATTGCGACTTAAACATAACGTTACATACACAAAAAAATTATAGAGATCGGTGGAGCCGTTTCGGATGAGTTTGATAACAGACACTGTGGCACGAGATTTTTATATAAACTTTACTACCTGTACAGTCGACAGCACATCTTCACATTTTAGTTTAAAAGTAGCCCATAATAGGGTTAACTGGAAGATAATACTTTTAGCATTAAGTTCGTCTTTGTACTTTTATTTTTAATGTAATAAATAATAATAATACAACGGAGTACAGTGCATGGGTGTATGCGATGATGTGCTGTCGACTGTACTACCGAAACTGGGTGAATAGAAACTGAGTGCTTATACTGAGTTTTTTCATTCACTTTCGATAGCGAGAGCGTTTGCAATTTGTATAGGAGTGACAAAACGCGCCACCTAGTTGTCTCTCTGTCACTCCTATACAAATCGCAAACGCTCTCGCTATCGAAAGTGAATGAAGAAACTCAGTATAAGCACTCTGGAATGTTGGACAGTTTTTGGTTTGATATTAATAATGGCAACAGGTTTGTTTGGCAACGCTTGAAATATCAAATGTTGTATAGTAGATAATAGTACAGTACGGAACCCATTTCGTGCGCGAGTCCAACTCGCACTTGGCCGTTTTTTTTCTGTTCTTACCTCTAGCCACACCGTTTTACGGTACATTACAGAAACTCACGCCTGGATCTCGGAGGGGTAACCAGAGACCAGAGTTTGCCACTAGCCTTGTTTACTGATCAAAATACCACAAAATCTGGTAAATGTTGTCCATAATCCCCAAGATTAAGGATCTTGAACTTGGCACTTTGCGCCTTCGAATTCTGCCCCGATGATGCCCGATTAGTCCCGAATAGTTCCGATAGGTCCCGACCTACGCTCGTAAACATTCGCAATAAAACCGAACACGTTGGTACTCGCTTGATTGTTCTGTAAGCGGTTGGTATTAACAGAAGGTTTTATGTGTTGTGTTTGACCCGATTCGCCTTGAGAACTTAGTTAGAAATGAGTAAGGTTTGAGGCTGTAAGAACGCTGGCGTTGGATAAAATAGGATACAATTAAGTATTCATTGTAGATTGAACAACGAGTACGCAATAAAAATAATAATAATAACAAACTCACGCCCGTTATCCCCGAGGGGGTAGGCAGAGGCACCAATCACTAAATAAAAATCTGAAAAACTATTTGAAATATTATTCTTTATTGGCAATGACTTCTGTCGAGAAAAATACTAAGGTCCGGTTTCTGAATTGAGAATTTCGCTAAGTAATTACTTAACTGTAGTGCTGTCACGTCAAATTTCCTTAGAAAAGAGCGTGGCAGAACATTACTTAAGTATTTCATCATCCACCCATTATGTCCCAACCGAGGGGCACTGGTCTCTTCCCTGAGGAAGGTATTTACTTAAGTATTAGTGTAAAAGCCCTTAGTGCAAATTGTCAATTCAGAAATCGCCCCTATGTCATGCTTTTATAACGGGTCTGCCACTTAACGAGATCTTGATAAACATTTTTAGCTACGAAACGACATCCAAAAGAAAATAAGACTCCATTAAGTTTAAGAATGGTTTGAGACAGCATAAATAATTAAGAATCTGTCTCAACTTCTATAATTCTCTCAGAGAAATCAAATTAATAAATTATTCTCAGTCTGCTTACTCATTAAATCAGTAAGCCAAGAAGTACAGTCGACATCACGCAGAGTCTAAGGGACTTCACACACGACGGCTATAATATACATCTTTACATCTTCGTATCTTAAAGGTACTGAGTGGTCTCTAAGCTATACATCCTGGGATGTAATGTATATTATAGCTGCCGTGTGTGAAGTCCCTAAGGCTGACATTCAGAGACGAAAACTAAGGAAAGACTGGTCTCAGAAATGTCAAAATCACGTACTTAAAAACATTTCGTATTCAGAATCGAATCTTAGCAAGTTTAGTATGAAATGGTGCTTAGCTAAGTGTAAGTAGTCAATATCGGTGACTTTACATGAACTTAGAACTGGCACTTCTAAGCCTCTCGTTCACAGACTACTCCAAACGTCATTTCACTTATGTTCTACGAGCATTATCTGTGGGATTTTTTTATTCACTCTGACATATATAAAATTGTATGATGTTGTCCTGCTCTCGTGTAGCAATGTCAAATTTAAAAAACCGGTAAGAACTACATCACTAAAAAATTATTGACAATATAGATGACTTTCTTAAGTACTGTGAATACGAAAATTAAGGCGCTTTACTAAGTACGACTTTAGTTTACTTTGCTAAGACTGATCTAAGCGTGAACTTAGGATTCGTCTCTGAATGTCAGCCTAAGTTACGGTCCGCCGACATTGCAACGATTGAAGATGAAATTGTATCAGCTGGCAACTGTACCTATTTTAAAAACCGTTATTCGTCCACAGTACGTAACCCAACTAACAATTCTGTGTTTTATAACGTCATAAAGACGTTTTTATTCTATAGTCAAATTGAAATTGAAATATTTTATTCATTGTAAATTTTTGGTCCGGATCAACTTAATTGGCTTTAAATCAGACGAGTCCGACCAGGTTTCGCTCCGATTCGCAGAGCTTAATCATGGTGAGCAGAGACGGAGCTCGCGTCGTCGGTCGGACTCGTCCGATAAAAAGCCAAGTAAGTTGATCCAGACCAAAAATTTACATGCACAATACAAAATTACGACATTAGGAAAGTTTTTTTTTTATTATTATTATTTTTTATTTATAAACATAAACATTTACATACAGGCACATACATTGCCTTTGGCCCCACACTAGGATGCCCTGTGTCGTTGGAACCAGAAACAGCGACGTCACAAACATGTAAACATCCAAAACCTGGAGTTTTTTTTTCTCCCCAGCCGGGGATCGAACCCGGGACCTCTCGCATGGTAAGCAGATGCGCTATCCGCTACGCCACAGATTTTATTCATGATAAAAACAAAATGTTTACTTTATGAACGTCAAAGGTGTTAGTTTCACAATTAATAGATTATGTGGAGAAAAAGCTAACAAAGAAACTCCACATTTACTCTTTTGAAAACACGACAGTTTCAGGCTAATTAACAAACTTTCAAACTTAAAAAATATTACTCATGGATGTGTTGAACACTAGACACAATTCTCCTCTGAATGCATTTAATATTAATCTACCTTTTAACACCATAGACCGAGAGATAGTGACACAAATTACTTGGTCATTAGTATCAGTATGGCGGTTCTTCAGGGGTCTTAGTACGCAATGACAAAAAGAAAAATGATGGTCATAGCGCTGGTACCGGCGGCCCAATCGCGTGGGCGTTAGTCGAACTCGTCGGATAAATTACGAGTGTCAAACGATTTGTACCACAAAAAAATTAGTATTTTCCGATAGTCCATAAAAAACAAAGTAGGCGGTAGTGTCATGCCATACTTCTCCGGTGTGACTTACAGCCCGCCATACCGACGCGAATGCGTTAATTAAAAAAATAAAAATTCAACCATTTGTACCAGGCTAATTTTGGCACAGTTAATTATCGTCGTGCAGCCACTTACGAAAATCACCATGCCATACTTTTCGGACGGTTCCAAATGGTCGCCATACCGCCGAAAATCTGCAATTTTTTTTTTCGCCAAACGATTTGTACCACCCAAAATTTTTTTTTCAACAGCTCCGAAATGATTAAAAATAGAAGTGTGATAATGCCATACCTGTGGGAGGTGGCGAATGTGTATAATATTTATTTTTAATTGTAAGATTTTATTCCTATTTTGAACGATTTGTAACAGTATGGCACTAATTTTTTCTGTAAGTTTGAGGGTCAACGAATATAAATAAAAAATTTCAAAGACCTAGGTGGCGGCAATCTTTACTTATAACCAGATGTTTATATTGTATAATATTTAAAATTCAACCTTATATAACATAAGGTTGAATTTCACCCAAACGAACAGAATACAATGATGCCATACTGTAACAAATGATTTTATGTCTTCCAGCTTGGAAAACAGTTGAAAAATCAAGTTTTTCAAGTCTGTTGCCCCTTTTTCCCTCTATTAGAAGTATGGCAAATATAATAATGGTCACATTGCATCATATAATTTCCAAAAATCCAAATGCCATACTGGTACAAATCGTCAAATTTTTTTAATTTTTTTTTACGTCTTGGCTTAAGTCTCAAAGTCGTCCGCCCCATGGTTACAATCCGGGATATTTTTTTGTAGGTAGAATTGCATCCAAACAAACAGAATATAATGACCCCATGCTGTAAAAAAATATTCTACGTATTGTACAGTTGTATTTTTGAAACGTGTCGAATAAATAAGTTTTTCAAGTATGGCAGCACTTTTTCCCCCTACTAGAAGTATGGCAAATATAATAACGGTCACATTTTATGAAATACTTTCCAAAAATCCAAATGCAATACTGTTGCAAATCGTTTGGAGAAAAAAAAAATTTGCAGATTTTCGGCGGTATGGCGACCATTTGGAACCGTCCGAAAAGTATGGCATGGTGATTTTCGTAAGTGGCTGCACGACGATAATTAACTGTGCCAAAATTAGCCCGGTACAAATGGTTGAATTTTTATTTTTTTAATTAACGCATTCGCGTCGGTATGGCGGGCTGTAAGTCACACCGGAGAAGTATGGCATGACACTACCGCCTACTTTGTTTTTTATGGACTATCGGAAAATACCAAATTTTTTTGTGGTACAAATCGTTTGACACTCGTAATTTATCCGACGAGTTCGACTAACGCCCACGCGATTGGGCCGCCGGTACCAGCGCTATGACCATCATTTTTCTTTTCGTCATTGCGTACTAAGACCCCTGAAGAACCGCCATACTGTTACTAATGACCAAGTAATTTGTGTCACTATCTCTCGGTCTACCAAACATCTATGTCTCCTAAATAATCGTTGATTTGATAAGATACTTTTATTCACAGCGTGTGCTTTTTTTAAGCTGGTCGTGTAAAAGTATTGATAACGCATTGTAAGACTATGTAGTTTGATAATTGAGGCCACTTTCAGACACGGTAAACGTTAACATTGCTCTTACACCAACAGCATATACAACAAAAAACATCTTAAGGCCTACTATAGGATAAGGTATTGTTAGATGGGAAGCGTCCCTCAGACCATAGAAGGGACCTTAAGGCAGTCGCCCCCACGATCAAGACAACGTCAAATGTTGCTGATATCAATCACGTGATCCCGATCCAGCAGACACCGCGGAGATGAAGAATTGAAGATACAACGTGAAATTTCGGTGGTTATCAATCAAGTCAGTAAGTTCAAACTTATGTGAAGAGCCTGAGATAAAAATCCAGTACCTCTCGAGCAAAGGAGGCAGATTGCATATTTTTAAGGCGCCTCGATAACAGGGTAAGCACTTTTAGACCCTTTATTGAAGAGCCTCCAGCAAGGACCCCGCTGTGCCGAGTGCTGTCGTTACCACGATGTTTAAGAGTGAAAGCTAGGTAGGTAGAATCGTTAGGTTTTACCTTATACCCGTTAAAGTCAAACCCAATAATGTTATTCTCTATAAAATAGAGAAGGGACGCCCCAGGCGGACATGCTTCGACCAAATAGGGCATGTATTAGCATAGGGTAAGATAGAAAGTACTCGAAACCGGCGGGCTTGCATGCCGAGTAATGAAGCGAAAGTGATTTGTCAGGATGTGGCAGGTGGCAGTACCTGGTCTCTGCCCCTCTGGGATACAGGCGTGAGCTTATGTATGTATGTATAAAAACAATATTTTCTCAACGAACGTCAAAGCTGCTACGTCCGAATCAAAAGATTTTGTGGAGGAAAAGCCGATAAAGAAACTCCACATTTCTTCTTTGGAAAACATTAATTTCAAAACTTAATTAACACAGTTTTAAACTTAAAGTTACAATACATAATGTGCATGATTTTAGAGCTGTATATTAAATAACAAAGAAATGTATTACGCTTACAAAACGCTACCATTATTTTTTTAATTCAAAACATTCCTCCGAGTAGCTTATTTTTACATCCAAAGTAAAAATGCAGTAATCGCTGTTACTGTGTTTAATGTATATGAATTTGTCATAAAAACTATAAACTGTTGAAACACGGCGCAGCCATCTTTGTCAGAAATTAATTCGGAAAATAACCAGTGGTTCTATAATTCAAGTCAAGGAAAAAGACAGGAAATATTGCTTGAAAGAAATGTGACATTTTCACACACTACTACACTAATAACAAACATATACTTGCCTTTTATTAAGGGCCGACATTAAGAAGCATCTTACGCGGCACAAGGAAAATATTAACAGGCCACACCAATTTATCTAAGTGGATAAACAACTATATTTTTGCAAGGGACATCGTTTGAGGGTCCCGTATATACTTAAGCTTAATAGAGGAAACTCTCTTCCTTATGTGACACCTACGTGCGTGGCGGTCTTTGTTAAAGCCCACTTGTTTTAGATAACATTACTAAGGTACACACAGCTTGATGGCAATCGTGGAATCTTTGTTTATCATGTAGGAAGCAGCAGCACCAAGCAGTGGCAAAGGGCCCATCTAAGCAGATTCTCATCGGCTTCCCTTTTAGAAATCTTCCACTACAAAATGCAAATTTGCTACTCTTAAATTGTCTCAATCATCAAGTGTCAAGTGTAAAGAGAAGACCCCTTTTATGCGACAGTGGCTAGTTATTTTTTACGTCCAGATAAAGGCACTAAGCCTAATGGTGCCCGCACGGATCAATCGATCACTTTACTGCTCCCCTATCCTGGTCATCTATCCCGCGAAATGATTGAAGGAGCACAGAGATCACCAGTCAAGTGACATTTCCTAAAGGTTAAGAAAGGTTATGACGATCGTTAGACGTAGGCTGACCACAAATGACAAGTTATGAATGTGGTCAGAGACTATCACACGTTTTGTCATTTCATATGTATCACAGACAGTCAAGTGTCTGTGATATTTGCACGTGCAATATCTTCATCAACCCATTATGTTCCCACCAAGAGGACGGGTATCTTCCTTGAGGAAGGTATAGGCCATACTCCACCATGGGGGCCAAGTCCAGATTGGTGGAGGCTTGTAACACTAGTGGCTGGTTTTATTGTCAGTAGTTTTCAAGCCGCCGCCCTAAGGCCTCTGACTTGGCTTAACGAATGCCATCTATCGACGGCAGCCGGCACCAACTCCTTAACGTGCCTTGCGAAGCACGCAACCGCTCGGAAAAATGCCACTAGCATTAGTCACAGAGGACAAAATTGTCTGTCTAAAAAATCCTGTCTTGGTCTCTTGATCAAACTGGCAGAAGTTAAAAATTATTATCCGAAAACGGGCAAAAACAAAATTGATACCCGGAATCACTACCGGCCCGCTAGACTCGTCACGTCAACAGCACTGACATTTGAGTGACAGCTGCGTTCCGAAGTTCCGAATTGAACGTTGTATTTTTGTCCTCAAATGATTCGTCCTACCTAAGGAAGCGTTCAGAATAAAAATAAAAACTGCATCCAACGCGTTCTGATTAAACATAAACATTAAACCGTTTCAAACGCCTAACGCAGCTTATTGATACGCCATTAATAGCCGAAATGGCAAAAGAGTGCGATAAATGTAAAACGAAAATTACAAATAAAGAATGCCTATGCTGTATAGGCTGCAAAAATAAATATCACCTTGATTGCGTTTCCATAACATTAAAACGATTTATGATAATGACCAAGGAGCATACGACAAACTGGGAGTGCAAGGATTGCCTAGCCCAGAAGAATAAGTTCTCCAATAAAGCTGTCACAAGAAAACAGAAACAAATAGTAATGGCCAAACAGGGATCACCTACATCTCTTTTATCATCATCATCTACCTCATCGGTTTCAGGCGATACTATCAACTGTACAATTGCCTCTGCAAACAAAACGCTGAATAGAAGCTGTCCTGAAAGCTATACAAACACAGGTGAGGAGATAGAGAATTTAAACATGAAAATAGCCCACCTTGAATCCAAACTGGAAAGTGCTGACACTGAAATAGAGAGATTGGTGGCTGAAACCTACTCTCTCAATGAGATTATCTCAAAACGTGATGCAAAAATAAGCCAGCTACTTCAAATCTGCCGCTCAACGCCCCAACGAAATAATAGTAAAAATAACAGTAAACTTAATGATATCGAACTCGTAAGTCCATCGACAGCCTCTGGCAGACACGATCCATCTAACTCTAGCACACCAACTCAAGCTTCGAATTCCAATATCAATCGTGTCATAACTACTCCTGCGGCATCACAATGCAGAAAAGTAATAAAGGATACAGTCACTCTGGTCGAACCTATCACCTTACCATCTACGAGTACCTCCGGCCCATCTAACGAAACACCCACAACTCCTGGTGAACGAAATAAAAATTTATCACAAAGAAAGAATAAAATGTGTCTCCTCAGCACCAACAGATACATAGAAACGTTAAAAGTAGCAGAGCAACACTTCGACCACAATTATAAATTATGTCACTACCTTCTGCCGAACAGAGGCTTACTACAACTTCTAAAAGATTTAGACACTAAAGTAAAAAACTTTTCAGAGAATGACTATGTGATTGTCCTAATCGGAGAAGAAGATTTTTACAACACCGATAACTACCACGAAATAATTATCTGCGCGAGACAGCTACTCCAACAAATCACCCATACAAATATCTTGTTATGCCTCCCTACCTATAAGCAAGGCAAAAAAAATACTGACTTATTTAATTCAAGAGTCGAAACTTTTAATAATCTAATATACTTGGATATCATCACTAATGAACATGCATACCTAGTTGATTCCAATCAAAATCTATCCTATGATTACAATATGTTCCATACGTACAGTGGCTCTCTTAAATCCCAGGGACTAAAGCAGATATTTAATGATGTAAATGAAACAATAGCTATGATCCAAAACTGGTTCAAAGAACACGAATTTCCTCAAAGGGATGAACGCGATGGAAGCACATTCGATAGTAATAATTTATTTCGTGCATCACAGCAATGAACAATCTTTAAGTGTTTTCCATCAAAATATAGCAGGCATACTCAATAAACGCGACATATTTGAGGCTACAATTTGCGAACTTAATTCTGAATTAGTTAACTTGGACATAATCTGTCTGACAGAAACATTTATAAAAAAAGGCTCCGAAGCGAATCTCCAACTAAAACATTATAATCTAGCATCATCCTATTGCCGGCCAAATGAACGTAGAGGTGGTACCTGTATTCTTTTAAAAAAAGGGCTAGACTATAAGCAATTACATGTATTTGATCCAGTACCATGTGAATTCGAGTACTGCATGGTTGAAATACTGCAATATAATATCCTGGTCGCCTGTATCTACAGAATTCCTGCATCTTCAACTTATGTCTTTCTGGATAAACTGACTTATCTATTGGATAATCTTAAGCATAAGCATAAAAAGAAAATTGTACTTTGTGGTGACTGGAACATTGACTTGTTAAAGATGAGTAAGAGCTCGAAGGACCTGACATCCATACTTGATAATTATAATTTTACTATTCATATCTCTAAGCCAACGAGACAGAAGTCCTGCATAGATATTATTGCTAGCAATATGTCTGACAATGTATCATCAAAAGTAATTACATTAGGGCTTTCAGACCATGAAACAGGTCAAAGTATTACATTTACTGTTAATCTAAATACTCATTTCCATGTAAAGCCGCTCTACTGGTTTGAAGAAAGACGCGACTATCACAAAGACAACTTACGAAAGTTTCAAGAATGTATTAGTCAACTGTCTTTTGCTTCAGTTAAACAGGAAAAGTGCGCCGAAAAAGCCTTTAATGAGTTCCACGACTTAATAATTTTGTTTTTCAATTTATGTTTTCCTATTAAAAGGGTGAAAATTAGTAATAAACCTATACGAAACAAATGGCTAACAAAGAGTATCAAACGGTGCTGCACATACAAAAGACGTTTATATCTAAATTATCGACAACGCTCCATTAATAAAATAGATAGTTTAATCCATTATAAGTCTTATAGTAAAATATTAAAAAAATGTATGCTCAAAGCTCAAAAAATCGAAAATACTAATTACATATTAAAGGCTAAGAATAAATGTAAGGCAGCTTGGGACATTATTAAAGGAGAAAGACACTTGTGTAAAGACATTCATACAATTACATCTAAAGGGAAACAATATACAGACCCCAAAAAAATAATGGAACTATTCAATGACTTTTTTATAGATTTGACAAATAAAGACAATACAGCAGGTGTAGATAACAATTTTAGTAAAAATATAGCTCTTAATCCAAACACTATATTCTTAACGCCTATTAACGACAATGATGTAGTGAAGCTCATAAAGAAGTTAAGAAATACAAATTCATCTGGATATGACATAATAAACACACACATTATTAAGAGTATTGCTTCATACATTGCAGAGCCCCTTACTTACATCATAAACCTTTCTCTCATTGAAGGCGTATTTCCTTCTCGCTTAAAATTTTCAGTAGTGAAGCCAGTATTTAAAAAGGGGTCACCTGAAGATATGAGCAATTATAGGCCCATAACGCTCATACCAATTTTCTCAAAACTATTTGAAAAAATTATGCACACTAAAATTTATAGTTTTATTTCAATTTGCAAGATATTAAAAAAACAACAATTTGGCTTCCGGAAAAATAGTTCGACTACTCTAGCTTGTTTTAATTTTGTAAAAAATATAACTGAGTGTTTAAATAATAAAATATATCCAATATCTATTTTCTTAGACATGAGCAAAGCCTTTGACTTCGTCTCGCACAAGACTCTTTTAGATAAGCTTTATAAATATGGTATACGCGGCAAGGCCCTTGATTGGCTCGAAAGTTATTTGTCTGATAGACAACAATGTGTCGAAGTATCAACCATAAAAAATCATAACAAGATAACTTACAGGTCAAGATACCGTAACAATGAATATGGAGTACCACAGGGTAGTGTCTTGGGACCCTTACTTTTTCTCCTGTACATTAATGATCTACCTGATGCTATCGATCACGATTCCATACTTTTTGCTGACGATACCACTATAATTTTGAAATGTAAAAATCAAGATGACTATGATAATGAAATAAAATCAACTTTAAATACTATTATTAAATGGCTAAATTACAATAATCTTAACATAAATCTTAGTAAAACAAATTATATGCAATTCCAAACCTATAATAAGAACATTAATACATTTTCAATAAATTACAATGGAGTTAGAATAGATGAAGTTGACTCAACTGTATTTTTAGGTTTAACAATAGATAAAAATTGCAACTGGAAGGAGCACATCGATTCAATCTGTACTAAACTAGATCGATTCGTTTACGCTCTAAGACGTATAAGAGAAATTGCTTCAGAAAAGGCGGCCCTTCTCGCATATCATGGCTTTGTTGCATCTGTATTGCGATATTGTTTAGTACTATGGGGAAACTCAGTTGACGTAGAGAGAGCATTTCGGGTCCAAAAAAAATGCATGAGGTCAGTTTGTGGAGCCGGATTTCTAGATAGCTGCAAACCACTTTTCACGAAATGTCAAGTATTGCCTCTACCATGCCTGTATATTTTCGAAATGTGCTTATTCATAAAAAAACACCCAGATCTCTTTAGTAAGTCCGGTGATATGATAATCCGAGCAACTAGAAATAAAGACAAACTTTTTGTACCCTACCAAAGGCTCACGTCATACAAAAACAATTCTTTCTGTATGGCTATTAAAATATATAACCATCTGCCTAACGAATTTAAAAATTTAAGACTACCTATGTTAAAGAGGAAATTATCACAGTTTTTAATCGGGAAAATGTATTACAAGGTTGACGACTACTTTAATGATAAGTTTTAAATTATAATTCTGACATTTTTGATTTCTGACATTTAATTTTATAATTTTATTCTAATTATTGCATCAATTAATTATATTATGTTGACATTAAATAGTTAATATATTAGCACAGCAATCGGTAGATCCATAATTTCTGACATTTAATTTTTATTGTTTCATTCTAATTATTGTACATCAATTAATTATATTATGTTGACAAATTATGAATTGTATTTTTGAATTAAATTTAATTAATATATTTGCACACCAACCGGTAGAGCATGAAGGATCTTAACAATATTTTAAGAACTTAATGTACCCATGTTCTGGCAAATAAACGATTTTTACTTTACTTTACTTTACTTTGAAAATAGATTCTGTCACTTGGTAGAAACTCAGAATTGTTTCACGGACGGACGTACAGATGGAAACGAAAAGACAAAATATCGTTGATGTTGTTCGTTTAACAAGTAGCCTTAGTTACCCGGAATATATTTCGTAAAAAATCGGTTGACACCGATTCATTACAATCGGATCAGTAGTTTCGTCGTACGGTGCAACTGTAAGCGTACATACATAATACATACGCAAGTGCTTCTACTGTACAGTACAACGCCGATTATCCGAACTAATTGGGGAACATGGTTTTTCGGAAAAACTGTTTATTCCTATAATCGAGCTCACTGTAATATGTCGGTTTTTATTTGCCTATTTACCAACAGAAACAATATTTATGACAATTTCAACACATTGTAATTGCAAGTACAATTCAAACGTATGTTCAATACGGCATCGTGTATAATAAGTTTTAAGCATAACTTTTTAACTTTTTTTCGGGAAGGGGAGTGGTGAGGAGGGCGGGGGGCCAGGTTCGTACCCAGTTCGATTAAGCGGTCGTTCGGATAATCGACGTTGTACTACAAGATAAGATAAGATAACAGTATTCTTTATTGTACCAGGAAAAGCACATACAAAAGATTTACAAAGATACAGTACAAATTACAATTGACGGCTATATTGCTCAACGCAATTTCTTCCAGACAACCGGCGACGGAGAGTTGCTAAAGGAAAAGTGAGGAAAGTAGTCGGTGCAAATAAGAGCGCACATACAGACATAAATAGACCGCTGAAGTAGTAATTTTGGCATTTGCTCAGTGGGGTAAAGTAAAACAAAGTTCACGAAATTACATTTTCAAACATTACAGCCATGGCAAGATGCCGAAACCGGCAAGAAGCTACTAAGTTGTGAACGTTACTGGCACAAAAAAAAAAAAACTAAATGGACACAGGCAACTCTGGCAGGAAACGAAGGCTCGTTTAAGAAACAAAAGTTGCCAAATTTGAAAATACCGCCAATTTGACGCTTCTCGCTTCTACAAAAGACGGCCCCATCAATATTGGGAACTATATCGAAAGAACTCCAAAAGCCATCAATAACCACCGTTCATCAAGTAAATTAAATGTAGCTCCCTGACAACACGGTCATTTGGGAGAGCATTTACTAATTATTATTATAGTGGAACACTTCATTCAGTCCCCGTGGCGACCCGATAGACAACAAGAAGGAACCAAAAAATATAAGTATCCCATTTAAAAAATAACTATGAGTTAAGTTTGAAATAAGAAAGTTTTATATCGATAAAGAATCGCTCGTAGCCTGGGCTGCCTGAGTGATCTTAAACGATCACTAATGTTAAGCAACATACGGCGCGTTCAGTCCATGGATGGGTTTCCGTCTATGACTAACGTTGGTGGCATTTTTCCGAGCGGTTCCGTTCTTCGCAAGGCACGTTAAGCAGTTGGTGCCGGCTGCCGTCGATAGATGGCAGTCGTTAAGCCAAGTCAGAGCCCTTAGGGCGGCTTGAAAACTTCTGACAGTAAGACCAGCCACTAGTCTTACAAGCCTCCTCCAATCCGGACTAGGCCCCCGTGGTGGAGTATGGCCTATACCTTCCTCAGGGAAGAGACCTGTGCCCCTCGGTGGGGACATAATGGGTTGATGATGATATCGATAAGGTGCGGAGTTGGTCATTACGGATTTGGTGCCTCCTGGCTCTTTTGTCCGCCAGTGCCGAGCACCAAACTTCGTCGCAGGTCTTGCGAGCGTCCCGAATCCTTGCTCTCCAGGCTTCTCATCTTGTCCTACATGCGATAGGGGCCGAATTGAACTTTTCAGTCACTCAAAAAAGTATAAAGCCTATGTCCTTAGGCACTTAGACGCGAAGGCCTATGATGACATCGATAAGGAGTTTTCATTTCGAACTTCTCGGTAAGTCGATGCAAGTTTATGCAAGTTTATGCCTTGTTTTTTGTAAGACAAGTGTAGGGATGTCACCAGCACAATTAGGCGACTTACACCAAAAAAGGTTGATCTGCTGGTTGACTGCACATAAATAAAAGTTGTTTGAACTGATGATACTTAACACTCTATAGTTTCGCCGGACCTTTATACAGAGCGTCCCAAAAAATAGGGTCAAGCGGAAGTCCAGAGACAGAGCACCCCTAGTGGTACGCGAATCACACCATGTATGTTCCGCGATTTTTTGTACTTTTCGAGTTATAATTTTTTTTTTCGTTTTTTTTTGTCCCACCATGACCTACAAGACATTATTGGCCACAGAGTCATGAATTATTAGGACACATGCTTTGTTGTTTTTTTTTTAAATACGTGAATGAATAGTGTGCCTTGCAGACACAAACGCAATTGTGGGTCGATCTGATACAATAGCGCCATAAAAAATGAAGAATCGCAAAGTTAGTTAAAATTTATAAATTGTTAAAATTATTTCGACGTTAAGAAATTACATTCTATTTTATGCGAAGGTACTATGTTAGCCGCTGCCTTACGGTCGAGTTGTAGTAGGGGAGAAAACAGCGAAAAAAATCTCCACTGTAACCATCTTTAGAAGGCCGAATGGACTGCCAAATGCCGACTAAATCTCCAAACTCAAATCGAAGTTCCGTCCTTCGTAATAGCAGTCCTTGCTCTAATATTAGACTGTAATTCCGGGAATTCCGGAAAATCGCCGACAAGAAGTTGGCTTTGCCGAAATTAGTTTCACGAAATCTCGTAATTTCAAAGACATGCCTTGTAACTTTCACTAAACTAGGTAGATTGTTCGGCATCAAAGATAAGCGGAGGCAGACACCTTGATACGCGTCTATGTTTCTATCGACTTTTTTTAAGGTCAAATCGCCTGGAATATATCTGAAAAGTATCAGGAACTGCAAAATTCTGCTGCATGCGATAAGAACTCTTATTTACTTGTGATCTGCTGGACAATGATATGCTGACTAACACAATATATCAATCTCAATGACATTTATTTGTGATGTGCTGGACAATGATCTGCTAACTAACATATTATATCAATCGCAATCAATCAATCGGCCCGTACTCGTACAATGCTGGATAAAGGCCTCTCCAAGGCATACCCTATCCTGCTGTCCTCGACCATCCTCACCCAGCCACTGCCTGCACAGCTACCACAGCCACTACCTGCCTCAGAACGTGGTATCTGTTCCTCAGCAGCCCACAGACACTTCAGCTTGCAAATCTTACAGGCTATGGCAGTCACCTTATTTCTTTACGGATTCTCTCATTCCTTATGTGATCCATCAAAGGTTCTTGCATAGTCCTGCGAACATAGCCACCATAGTTCCATAGCGCGATGAACGACTGACGCATCTGGACGCAGTTTTCCGAACGCAGCCCAACCCAGTTGGATTCTTCTCGCGGCATATCTATCTATCCATATGTGGCATGCATATATAAAGAGGTTATAAAATAACATCCACACAACACAATCAGATAATCAGCCCTTGTGTCACGTAACTTTATACTCTATCGGGTTAAACATTTGACTAGCATTTAGCTTATAGCATTAAGTTCGCCGCATTGTACTATATTGTAATTTTTAAATATAAGTGCAATAAAAGTATTAATAATAATAATAATAGAGCAGGCTTCGGTTTTCGCCGAAAGCACACGAGTGTAATACTACTTCCTGCTCTGTAATTAAGAAATTAAGTGTCATATTAGTTCCGATTACGAAATAAAGTGTCATATTAGTTCCGACATTTCTATTACACGAATATATTCGATTCTATCCGATAGTAGCCGAGGTATATTCTAAAAGCTAACAGACTGTATATAGTGGAAAGCTTAGGGTGCGTGCTAGCCTTTCCCTTAATCAGGAAAATAAAGCAATCCTTATCCGATCGAGCGGGCTTTACAAGCTTATGTAACAAATAAAAAAACCGGCCAAGTGCGATTTATTCGTTCAGTTTGGGACCATTTTTGGTCAGATCGTACTCGCGCTTGGCCGATTTTTATAATTTGTTAGCGACAGAAACTGAAAGAGAAAGAAAGAGAAACGTTTATTGCACCAACAGTCACACACAACTGGGCCTCGATTCCGTTAATGCATTGTACTACAATGACAGCTGCATGGACATGGCGATTTAGTTTCGTTGCCGCTTCATTGCAAATCAAGCAATCTAGGCGTCAATGGTATGAAAAAATCGTACTATAATCATCATCAACCCATTATGTCCCCACCGAGGGGCACGGGTCTCTTCCCTGAGGAAGGTATAGGCCATACTCCACCACGGGGGCCAAGTCCGGATTGGTGGAGGCTTGTAAGACTAGTGGCTGGTCTTACTGGCAGAAGTTTTCAAGCCGCCCCTAAAGGCCTCTGACTTGGCTTAACGACTACGAGAACTAAGTTACTATAATGCACTAAGAGAATCGAGGCCCTGAAATACAAACTAGAAGAAAACATCAAAGATAAGGTACAAACATAATATGTTAATATATTTCTTTATGTACATAATATGTCGCGCTGTGTAACCGCTGCTGCAAAAGGCAGCTGACTCAGCATAATTGTGAGGGTGTAGGCCCTCAGCGCTGGTTTTCAGTCAGTGCCTAAACTGCACTTTTAACACACCAAGTGTGGCAACTGGATTGAAATCATATAAGTATGGACACTTTTACAAGCGGCACATAAAGCTATCAAAATGAGAACATAAAAAAAGTTTCCTGTACCGGGTACCGATATTTTTTTAACAATTAATTTCAATGTATTTACAGCAATTAATGAAAATATGATTTTGATTTGCCAGGATCGTGGCAAGTGGCAATCACTGGTCTTTGCCTACCCCTCTGGGATACACGCGTGAGTTTATGTTTGTTATGTAATGAAAATATTAACTACTAGATGGAAACCCGGCTTGGCTCGGCTAAAATGTAGTCTCATAATGATTGTACCGACCACATAGTTTTGTTCAGCATTTAATTCTTGCTATTTTTCATATCCATATGCTTTTTTATTTCAACAAATTAGACGTTAGAGTTCACAGTAAACACTTGTGACATGTGATGACGTGACACCAATGGGACATTGGTGATATTGACATGTTTACTTCGCAACGCCTTTATAGACCGGTACGAAATTATTAATATAGATTTCCGTTTGAGAGATAAAGGCTTACATAAGTCTTATGCCGGCGCCAGACCTAGCTTCACATATTTGAAAACATCTTTGAACACATCTTTGAAGACTTTTGCAAAGTTTGAAGAAACATTTGCGCCTTGCCATGCGGTGTCGGTTTTTTAGCGCACATCAAAGCGTTCAAAGTTTCATACTGTGGAGAGAAGTGTTTGCGAAGCATGTCTGGCAGGTTGCGCCAATATGTGTTCAAATATGTTTTCAAGTCTTTGCAAAGTCTTCAAAGATGTGTTCAAATATGTGAAGCTAGGTCTGGCGCCGGCATGACGTACAAACAGAATGACAATCCGGTATAATAATAGGCACTCGTTCGCACCCCTCAAGTGCGGATCCCTAAAAAGGCTTGTAGTCTAACTTATTCATGGACTTAAATTCATTAATCTATCTTATCTCTAAGCTCGGGCAATTAATTATCTCATAAACGGCCGGAGTAAGGAAACAAGCGGCTTCCGATCCGACAGCCTCGTTGAAAACTCAAGACTTGAAAGGAATTTTAGCACTTAGCAAACTAGGTTGGCAAAATAAGGGGCTTTTTTGTACAATCGAGGGGAGAAACTTCAAAGTGCCAAATTAGATGAGCTTCGGGTGTTTTAAATGAGTCGAAACTCATTCTTTTTTTGTTTTATAATTTTTGACAAAAAGACGATTGCACTAAAACACTGTTAAGATGGAGTTATTGCTGGTTTATGGTAGGAAATTCTGTTATGATCCGGCCTGAACCCCGTTTTTAATAAATAACCCTTCGCTTGGCAAATGCCCGTATCTGACCCACTGTATCTGTTTTTATTTGATGTATGTAGGGCGGCTTGAAAACTTCTCACAGTAAGACCAGCCACTAGTCTTACAAGCCTCCACCAATCCGAACTTGGCCTCCATGGTGGAGTATGGCCTATACCTTCCTCAGGGAAGAGACCCGTACCCCTCGGTGGGGACATAATGGGTTGATGATGATGATGATCATGTATGTACATTGCCTAGTCCTCTTTATAGTAGCTGGCTGGCACAGCCATCTAGGATAATTTTGAATTATTGAAAGGGAATCGCTAAGTTTTTGTTTAGGTGTCAGTCGATCCCTAGCTAGGCTCAACGAGCCTACGCAAGCTATGCTCGACGAAAAGACAAAATAAAAGTATTTTTAACTAATAAGCATCTTTCAATAAAAGTAGACCGCTACGGTACTTGGCAATCTGTGGGTTAGTCGACTTTGTAATGTACATGAAATATTACACAAATACCATAGTGAATCATGAATTCGGCATTTCTGGGAAGGACTTTATCGACATTCCGAACAAAACTCAATAAAATGGTCGTGATATACTAAAAAGCATTTTATTTAGCATCACTCGCTTTCGTTCTCAAGACAGGCCTGACGCTAGCGAAAATGTGGACTCCAAAACTTTCCTCATTGTTAAATTTAGATCAGACGAATCCAGAAGTTTCATTGAGCTTAGAGAAGTTGAAATATTATGATGAATAGAACACAGAAAACATTACCTTTTCTAAACCAACTTACTAAAGTGCAATTAAGTAAGTTGGTTTCATACTGCGTATGCTGTCGTAGTTAATTGAAAAACAATTGAACTAGTGAAACATTCCAGTATTAGCAGCTCAATCAAAGAAAATCATTGAACTGCTAATACTGGAAAGTTTCACTAGTTCAATCAATTCAACAGTTAATTGAACTAGTGAGTAGAGGAATCTTTCTTTGTCTTCAAACCTAGATTAGAGGAATCCAGTTTCCCTGAGCTTAAAAAAGTTGAAATATAGTAGGAAAATATTTTAACGCACACAAAAAAAGAAATACAAAAATACCTTTATTTGTAGGTATAATGAGTACCAGTGAGAAACAGCAATTACTTCTGAAGAAAGTTCCCGGTGCCCTGTCATCAAGACGAATCCTTTTACAGCAAATAATAAAGGAATAGGTACCCAGTCATAGATTTTGAATGGAGGGGAAACTCATCGATCTTCTCGCACAGATTCCCAAACCAAAAGGTTCTCAAGCCACGACGTACAAATACAAGTCGGGCGTACGGACGGAGAGTCTCCGAAAATGATTTATCGACTGCACAAATCTGGAGACAGGTAAAAGTTCCACTCATTTTGTTTTTTTTATTTATTTAGGATTACTAACAACTTGTATACTACAACATTTACAAAGTGCTCACCACTAACTTAAAGATAAGTATACAAGCCAATTATAAGTAATCACTGCATGCAAAATTATACAGGTACAACTGTACACCATAAATATGTTTTGGTGTTCAATTAGTCCGTAATAACTTTTTTATTTTATTTATATTGTCCGAAAAAATATCAATGATATCACTGTAGTGGTTTAAAAGCTTACATATTCTAGGAATAGTTGAATTAGCGTGAAGTACTGTCTTACGTAAAGGAGGAGTCACTCATAGTATGATCTCTTAACACAAACGATAAAAATAGGGGTATATTGAAATATGCTAAATAAACATAAACATACTTTTCTTCTGGCCCCACACTAGGATACCTTGTGTCGTGGGAACCAGAGGTAAATAGAGGTGAGAAATAGAGGTTTCCAAAAATTATCTTTAAAAAATGGTTCGATTTATAATTTAAGGAGAGCTACTACAAACAAATTATCTATAGGATCGCTACTTTAACTTTTAAAAAATCTCCACTAAGTTTAAAATAGAGGCCACCATCTATTTTAAAATTAGATCAGGATGTATCAGGATCATGACACAATACCACAGAGCTGTCAAGACATGAGACGTCGGTGAAATTAAGAAAGGCATCCAATCACACTTTCTCTTATTTTACAAAGCGCGATTAAAGACTGAAGCTTTATTTTTTTAGTGGTATGTCTAGATTTGATGCATTTGTGGACTTACGAATAGAAATGAGAATACATGTGAAAGACACCGTCTTACTGCGATTTGCGCAGTTACCGAATCTAGGGACAGATTGACGTCATCATGACATATATTTTTTTTCACATCACCCAGGTCTTTATCGCCATAAATGGTGTACCGAAATCCCTCAACTTAACACCGACGATTGTCAAAATATGGGAACAGGCTTCGGCGTCTTGCTCCTCCGGTGGTGTTGCTCCTGGAATAAGCAGTTCATATCAACAAATAGAGTCCCTCTCCTTCCTGCTCCTTCCGTCGTCAAAAAGATAATTAAGATACTTTGATACCCCTTATAACAAGTGACAGGTGTGGTTGACCTGTGCAACAAAACAAACAAACCGGTTAGAACCAGCCGTTCTGTTTCTTCAGACCCAACATTGCTTTGACTGAGTCTTCAGCGAAAACGCGGCGGGCTAATAACCGACAAAGTTGAAATGCCATCCGCTGAAGCCCTCTTCAGCTTTGGAGGACTACTTCGCAATTTGTTTACGTTTTACCAGCTTTCGTGTCATTGTGTCACGGTCGCCTAGTATTTTGACCTGAATAACGTGTATGAACGAATTGATTGTGTTTGTTCATCCATTATTTATAGACTTGATGGTTCCATTTTAATCGTAACAAGAACGGAGTGAAAATCCGTTGCGATGGTGGATGCACTCACACCATTGACCTGACCCTTATTTCCCGAGATTTCTTCTTTCTTTTTGGTCTACCCTCATAAGTGGGACTGACTGGGATGGAGCTGTCGCCACCAGCGTTCTCCATTTGGTCCAATTATGTGCGATATATAATATAAGGCTGTTTGTGGGTCTCTTCCGCAGCTTCTCTTATGGTGTCCAGTCCACACATCGCATTGGTGATCGTCAAATGAAACACAATGAAATATTCTTACCTATCTGGCACGCGACGATCGTTATGTTTGAAGGAACTCAGGACGCGTCAGGAAAGCCTCGTCTTTATTTAGAGCTCTTCGAGCTCAGAGGACATGGTCACTATACCGAATGCGAGAACCTTTCCGTCAACCGTCGCGATATCTTGATCTTACTCGCCACAAAGCCAAGATGGCGCTTCTACGACGAGTATATCACCCACTACCTATCGGGCTCCGTATAACGTAGGGTAGACTCTTCGTGGATCTTGTTTGCATCATCAAATGACGGAAAGCAGTAGGCCGTGTGATTGAAGCAAGCATTTTGATGGGAAGAGGAAGGGAAAGGAAAGGGAAGACCGTGCCGGATAAAGATGTCATGGTTGTGCAACATCAAATAGTTGACCGGTGTTAAAACCATTTGGAGCTGTTCAGAATTGCACTGAACAGAGATCGTTGTAATGAGCTGACTGCCAACCTCCAGTTGTGGAGAGGTCACTACTAGATACTAGGGTACATTTCAGATGTATCTATCTGTAACCGAACACAGGCTTTTTTTAACATGTCCTGGATTTGGACACAGAAATAATAATTATTAACGTACTTTTCTAATCGTTTTGCGGGTGAAGACAATTTTCTTAGAGGTGCCACCTCTATATTATCTAGCCCTTACAAAACCATCCACCTCGCTAGTTATGTAACCAATACGAGTATGATACGCTGAGCTTTCTAAGCTAGATAATTTAATTTTACGTAAATGTTTGAGAGTTTGTAAGCGTGATAATTTCGCAAAGGAAGCAAAGGAAGGTTTTGGGCCAAACGGATGGTCATTTACAAAAACGATATTATTTTCAATATGATTCAAAAGCAATGTTAAATTAGAACATTGCTTTTAAATCATATTGAAAATAATATTCGCTTCAATTATTGGTAACCATTTCCAACGCACGCTATGATTAGTCTAATAGAGGTCACTTCACCTCGACAAAGAACCTATACTAGGTAGCACGGCTTCAATGGCTTGTCATACGAGTTGACAGCCAAAATGATTTATACCCAATGACGGACAGTAATTGATGGACGTGGTATGCGCTCGCGGCTGACTTCTCCTTTACAAGGGATACCTTCCTGTTCGGGCAGTGGCTTTTGACCCCAAAAGGGCCTATAATATAACACCACGCGAGCATACCGCGGATTGGCAGTTGCAAACGCTTATGTTTGTCATAGGTATTTTGTGTTTTTTTTCTGATGTACAATAAAGAATATTGTTATCTTATGTAAATACCTCAGATATTAGGATTTCCAGAAAGGCTTAAAGGAACAAAAATGTGATGGCATAGAAGGTTCCGTACTCCCAGTTTTTTCCGGGCTTTTCTGGAACGTCAAAGATATTTTTTTTAATGTAAATCATCACAAACGTACAGTTTTCACATATTTTTCGGTACTGTTGGTATAAGAACATATTAACTGCCAAATTTCATATTTCTAGGTCAACGAGACAACGAGTCATAGGTACCTACCCTATGAATTTTCATATCCTTGAGTGTCGAAATATACGTTTTTTTGCGTCATAAATGGCTTGTTTTTATAACTAATAAGCTTATTTTTTTCATATCTTCTTGAAGCCGCAGACTTGAGTATTTGATTTTAATTTCAACTCACTCGACAACAGAGTGATGCTGTTAGGCTTCCCTTTTTCCTTTTACGTACGGTACCCTAAAAAGCAAGATAGTGCCTTGGTAAAGGATAGCCTGTAGTTTATGAAGGTTTTATTAGAATAACTTCATTATAATTAATTATCCCTTTAATTTGTTTTACTTCATAATTTTCAATTCAATCATCCCAGCTTCGTCAATTGTGCTTACGAGGTTGTAAGGACAGAAATGGCTAAAGTGATATTTTTGTCTCGTTCCACAGAGCCATGCTAACGGTGCGAGTGGGAACCGCCTGGCCTATCCAGACAATCGGGTTCGATGCTCTTAGAAAATGCCGTATCGAATGTGAACGCTCTCAGCCCTGTTTAAATTCTAGCCCCTTGCCGCTTGCGATGCAGTGTGCTTCACTTCACTTATTTACTTGTATTGTAAGTAAATGAATACATTTCGCTCCATAATTGCGTTATCTAATCTAATTTTATGTAGGTACCTAACGCAAATGTAACATGCAAGTTTTTTGTTCATACATTTCCTTTTCTTAGAAAACTTAGACACTACATCTACTACCGCTTGTTTCTCGAGGGAATAGGAAGCGGATGTTTGTGAAGAGTTAAATTGTTTTTTTTATCAATCTTTCTTAAAATACGATTTAAAAAAATAACTTTACAGAAAGAGATTTATAAAAATCTGTAAATGTAATTTATGAGTACGATAAAGAATATTCTATTTAAGTATTTTGTATAAGTACCAAATAAAGATGTTCTATTCTATTCTATCTATCTATCTAACTTTATTACACACAACTAGCAAGTATCTACTCATCGTTATCCGTCTTGTAAGCACGATTTTTACAAAATCGTTGCAATATGGATAATAATGCTTTCTTCAGCGACATACTTCTCTCCGTACTTCACTTGGAGTGGCTGACGTAAACGCAGCAGGAAATGCCGTATCGAATTCGATACGCGATTCGAGATCGAGCACTCGATAAGTATTACTTTCACATGCATAACTGAATTATCGTTGAGTTCGATCAATCGGGCAGGGTTCGAAGGATATTTTTGGGGTCATGAATATACTTTTTTGGCTTGGCTGGCTTAGTTCAAGAAGTGAGGGAAGAATGTTGTTTTTATCCTGGATTTTGGGTTAGCCCTTTTCTCCCGACTGTGAAATCTAAGGGAGATGTTTTTGCATAAATTGATGTACGTAATTATGTCTCTTTATGACCGCGTGGATGTTAAATCCTGCAACACTTTTTAGATAAGATAAAAAAGTATTTATTGCATCATCAAAGTAAAATTTATAACAAATTAAGCTGGTGGTTATTGGTGGTACTCTTACAAGCCTTCACCAATCCGGACTAGGCCCCCGTGGTGGAGTATGGCCTATACCTTCCTCAGAGAAGAGACCTGAGCTCCTCGGTGGAGACATTATAGGAGACATTATTGGTCGACGACCTCTGTGGCGTAGCGGTTAGCGCATCTGCTTACCATGCGAGAGGTCCCGGGTTCGATCCCCGGCTGGAGAAAAAAAAAACTCCAGGTCTTGGTTGTTTACATGTTTGTGACGTCGCAGTTTCTGGTTCCCACGACACAGGGTATCCTAGTGTGGGGCCAGAAGCAATGTATGTGCTTGTGTGTAAATGTTTATGTTTACACACAACCCGGGACAGCCGCTGGTAGCGCATTTTTACAAAATTAAATGACATTTCACATAAACAGTGATGATGACGTGATTGTACGTACGAAAGGTATCATTTGTATTGTTAGTAAGAAGTTACTGAAAAGTATCACATAAAAAACGCACAAAGTTTTAATTAGTCAATTTTCAACGCACCAGACAAGATGTCTCAATAAAATTACATATATTATGTATGTAATTTGGTCCCGAACTTAAAAATTGTTTGCCATGGACACACTTAGAAGAAGTCCCAAACTTTAAAACACAAAGGCTCATAGACTACATTACATTAGATTTAAATTCTTTATTGGCACATAGGCATTGTTCAAAACTTTCTAATAGTTGGGTTTTCAGTTTTTATAATAACATTCTTATTTTATTTTTCTTTGGGCTCCTTCGAGTGGCTGCCATGTACTAATCGATTTGATAGACAAGAAAAAATGTAACTGTAAAAAATGCTCGACCCAATTAAGTATTTTTTGTTAAGGTAGGTTAGGGGGCGTTGTCGTCGAGAACTGCAAGTCATGTCCGGCTAGACTTTCATTTGGCCACTGAACTGTCACATTGGGTGTTCCTTTTTACTCCAAATGTAGAGAGAAAGAAATAGACACATAGGCCTTCTCATTTTTAACAGACTTACAATAAAAGGAGGGGATTTTTAGTTCGTCTGTAAAAGCAGTCGACACCAGGGGATTCATAAAAAAACTATCCACGGTTTACTGGGACAGTTCGCTGTACATTGCAGAGGCGATCAACCCAGATTAATTAGTAGAAAATCATGAATTGTAGTTTTATAATATTATACGACTTCAAGATTCAAGAAGAAAATTCAAGTAAATGAAACTGATGTAAAACCATCTATAATTACTATTATCGAACAAATATTTACAGATATGTACAAATACCTGTCAGAGTAATCTATTTGTCCGTCTGAATAAAAAGTTAAATGTTATTTTATTGAAATTATATTTGGGAAGCAAACTGCTTAATTAAGATAATAATATTTTTATGCCACACTCTTGTTTCTTACAAGAGATATAATAGACATATTTACCAAATTTCTAAAACATCACACACACACGAGAAAAGCCTACACTTACAACTAAATATTTAAAACTTCTGACAATCTTTCTAATAGTATCAAAGTCTAGTCGAGTTTTGCGGTCCAACAAATTCCCATGAACTTATTTATTCCAGAAAGTAATTCCACTCTCAAATTACATTTCGAATACCCAAGCGTCCACTTCGCTCGAGATCTAACTTTCTATGCCGTCTAAAATTAGATAGGTCCATATTTTAAAGAGGCAAGGAGCGGTATTAAGTGTACTTACGCGGTCTTTTTATGGACATTCGAGTTGCCGCGAGAATAGCCCAGACTGGTCTCAAGCACAAAACGAAATCTTTCAGAGGAACTGGTGAACTTTTATTGATCGGAAGAAAGTCGACTTTAATCGCCTTTTCTGAAAATATTGATTCCAGTGGCAAAACCGCTTATCTATTAGGCTCTATTAGTCCCACGATGCTAACGTGGCCGCCATGACAAGGATGGGTGTAGAGTGCTCTCTATCTGGATCTGTCGTTCGCTGCGTACAAAGATATACGAGTAGATATATTATGTGATCACACACACACACACACACACACACACACACACACACACACACACACACACACACATGAACACATTTCGGGCCTTATCCGGAAGAGGCCCGTGCCCCTCGGTGGGGACACGATGGGTTCAGCGTTTTGCGTCTTCAGACCATTACGTTAAAAAGACCTTTAGAACAAAGCAAATCTAAAGGAAACCTTAGCTCTATTGAAAATCCATCGTACCCAGTACAGAAGTTTCCTGTAACACCACCCACCACCGGAAGATAAGTTCTCGTTGAATGTTAAGCGTACCTGAAACAACAAAATATGACTTTATGTTATGATATAGCAGATTATTACTACTACTTTGCAACAAAAATGTCAAGACAGACCAGCATATTAAGTAATTCCATGCAGAAAATATCAGCCCTTTCACGTTCTTCTGTATTCATGAGTAGACATAATGTTCCAGTCGGAATGGCGTGATTCATTACAATCTAGTCTAGATTGAAACGGCCGAGTTGCCTACACTTGAAAGGATTTGACAGAGAATTATGATGACGGAGAACACTTACGAGCTGATGTAGTGGAAATAGAAGAGTATTTAACATGATAGATAGAGAATGGCTACACAGAAAGATACAAACGTGGCAAAGGAGCAAAGGGCAGTGAGAAATATGGCGAGAAGTGTTTGTAAGCAGCCCATACGTCCTTATACGTCCCACTACTGGCTTGTCGCACTCCGCGTGTAGATTTCGAACGCGTAAGTACATGCGGCGGCCACTCCAGAGTGGCTGATAAGTAGGGACTCACGCACGAGCGAGCTGTGTCGCGCGCGCGAGTTACGCGGTAGAAAGAGAGGCAACATGTAGGTGAATACATATAACTGTAGCATTTTTAGCGCCGTGCGATCTGAATTGCATCTATTTGTATCGCTGCTAGAGTCCCTTTTTGTTTAACTGATTTTGAGGAGTGAATCTTCTGTACTTTGGTGGAGGCTTGTAAGACTATAACTTCGCAAATGTATATAAACTTAGAAATTCTTAATTCAGAAACTAGCGGTATCCCTTAACATACAAGATACTTAACATACATTCTCCGAACGCAGAATTCAAGATTTTGTACAGCTCATTAAAGTGCCACTTTATCATGTTGCAGACTGAAATAGATACACACATATGATCCATTTGTCTATACTTGACATTTTTCTCAGACTTTAAACGACAATAAATCAAAAACCTTTAGCGGTAGAGGGCTCGAAACAGTTTGTAAATTTAGTGCTAGCTAGTACTAAATTTGCAAACGGTATCGAGTTTTCTGACGCTAAAGGTTTTTGATTTATTGTCGTTTACAGTCTGAGAAAAATGTCAAGTATAGACAAATGGATCATACATACACTCACGCCTGTATCCCAGAGGGGTAGGCAGACTCGAGACTGCCACTCGCCAGGATCCTGCCTGCCAGATCACTTTCGCTTCGTCGCCATTCATTTGTCGTTGCACGCCGGTTTAGGGTACTTTTTATCAGAAGTACATCACTTAATTAACTCAATATTGAATCAAAGCATTCAGTTCTAGGTAGACGATTTGATAATAGTACCTAATTAGTACTAGATTAACGAACGCACGATCTCTAGATCAGATTGCCTAATCCGGGCAGACACGGAGGCACTAAGACACTCAATTTAGACAGACGAAAATTAGTCCTAGCGCCGAGATTAAAACAATTCTTGGTATAGTGACCGACAAATAACTTGTGACTTAAACAAGGCCCTAGTTATAAATATAACCTGTAACTTTTAGAAAAGGTACAACGAAGAGCCACAAAAATGGTAGTTGGACTGCGCCAGATGTCATATGAGCAATGACTGGAAGCACTTGCCCTCAGTTTCTGAAAGAGTGTTCAAATGTCTCTTAAAAGTAAGAGATTATTCTAAGATTATTCAAAATTCCTAAACCTTTAAAATTGTTAAAATATTAAAATTCTTAGAAATTTTGTTAAATCTTAGATTAAAAAGATTAGTTTAAAACGTCGAACTGTTATGTAAGCCTGTTTACATTTTCCTGATCTCACGTGTGTGTATACTTTGGGTGACATTCTAGATCTACTCTATTGAGCTCTCTCTGTATATTATATAGATTGTTTGTTACCTGTTCTACACTCCAATAAAGAAATAAAATAAAATAAAATACCGGCACATGATTGGCTGAAATTAGCTTGACGTGAGATTAACATTTGATCGCTCTTCTATAAACTGAGCGTTGGTCTCGCTACACTTGAGCAACGTCGAAAACGTGTACTCTTCATAGAAACCTAAAAAATCCTCATTTGGTACTACGACGTGTAAAACCTACCATTACATCTACATTATGAACCAGAATTTGCACAATTTAAACTAAACAAATCGCGATGTGTAACCCTCGAAAGTATTTCCTTCCAAACTGTGTCGTGCGCGAAAGGTACAAACAAACTTCCTGACTCTATTGTTAGTGCAGACTCAGTGACCTGTTTAAAAAATAAACTGGATAATTACATTAAAACCGGAAACAATCAAGTGCAGTGATAAAACATACACGCATTAGCTCTAAGCTGCTAGTGTATGAAATAATAATGACTTTTACTTTGCCCATGCAAATACGAAATACGTATGGACATATTACAGATTTTATTGGGGTATGCGAAATCTGACTTGGAATTTTTCAGTATTTAGTCAAGCTACATTAACAAATGTAAACAAAATCTCTTACGCACCAATTACAAACGACTGCGGGGATGTTAACATTAAAAATTAAAATAATTTCCACACAACATGACCACTTGACCTGATCCTTAACTAGGATACCCTGTGCTGTAACCAGGCAGATATATCACAAACATGGAAATACACCCGAACCTAAGACGTTTCTACTAATGTACGGCGGCCAGTGGAAATTGAACCTACGACCTCCAGCATGTTTATCAGACGTCAAACCGACAGTCGTTGCAATTCGTTTTGTTCAAGTTATCTGTCGGGTATAATATCTACGCACCATGAGAAGGAAACAGCCAATTTCCGTGTACCCGGAGTGTTATAACAGACCTAACTTTTGTTACGTGGTGGGCCCTAGTAATAGCTTCTAGCCTAAGCCCTAGCATCACAGGAGAATATTGTCCTTTATAACGACTAAGTTTCAAAGACGGTTACTGAACTCAGGTTCTTAAGATACTAGCCGACCCGGCAAATGTTGTTTAGCCTTATAAATTAGCCTGCGACATATCCCACGACACAGGGTTTCCTAGTGTGGGGCCAGAAGCAATGTATGTGCTTGTATGTAAATGTTATGTTATGTTATGTTATGTTATGTTATGTTATGTTATGTTATGTTATGTTATGTTATGTTATGTTATGTTATGTTATGTTATGTTATGTTATGTTATGTTATGTTATGTTATGTTATGTTATGTTATGTTATGTTATGTTATGTTATGTTATGTTATGTTATGTTATGTTATGTTATGTTATGTTATGTTATGTTATGTTATGTTATGTTATGTTATGTTATGTTATGTTATGTTATGTTATGTTATGTTGTCTTCAGACCTAAGATATATAATATAGAGAAGAGCATGTAATATGTCCATGGACATGGCATGGATGCACAGTCGCTCGCAGCCATTTGTCGGTTATTAAACCACTACTGTAGCTACTAAACGAAGAAAACTTCAACATTTCAAACAAATCCAGCCAGTTAAGTGGAAAGCTGGCTTATGAGCTTAACTAACATCTGTCCGACATAATTGTCAACCTGTAGAAGACCACTAATAAAAGTGACATTCATGAGATTAATTAAATTTGACCGGCGAACGAGCAATAAAATAATAATGAAGCGGTCCTGACCGTTTTTCTAAATCATTGTCAAGCAAGCCCTTACCTTACCATGCTGCGTTTACACGAGATTAGTGACTGGCCTAACTCGAGTCGACTCGCGAGTAACTTGCCGCTGGACGGTGCTTAAAATAGAGCGGATTCGGAGACGTCCTTCAGATAATATAATATAATATGTACAATAAAGAGTTCTAATCTAATATGCAAAGTTTGTCGAACTATGGTGAAAAACACAATAGAGCAGTAATTTATAAATTAAATTTTAGTAATGAATATGTATTAACGTCAAAATTGTACGTTTCACATTAACAGATTTTTTTCTAAAAAGCGAAACCTAGTCGGACGCTACCGACGAGATCAAGTAATGTCTAGTACTTAAGAAAGTTTTACTTCAAAAATATTTCTAATAAGTTTTAACTTGACTAACACAGTTTCCATTCGTCATCTAAATAACCATATTTTTCATCTTTGACTTTTTAGTAAGATTATTTGCACAGAGTGCTTAACACATTTTTTGACCGCGTCGGAGGTAACTATAATAATGTCTATAAATAACTGTAGGTTTATGGATGCAGCTATACAAAACGATGTTGTGGTCTTCAACTTACGTTAAGCAGCGATGTTGGTTTTAACCAATGAAAACATCCAGTCCTCGGTGCACTTAAGCGTTTATTCCAAGCACACACTTCAAGAAGCAAGTACGAGATAATTTACAGAAGGAGAAAAGATGCAAGCATATATGTGGAAGCACTCATTACTATAGGCGAGCGAGCAGAATATAAGCGAGCGGGTGGCGCAAAGCGACATGCGTTTCGTGTCTGATCAATGGAGAGACTGCTGCGCCGGCGGCGCACCGAATGTTCTCGCGCCCGGTCGCAAAACCAGTCCAGGCGCGGTGACGTAGTTGCCGCGCGCATCTACTAATAAAACGCAGTCGTCTTGTCCGATCAACATACAATTTTCTCATGCAAAACATAGTATTTAATTAATATCTAATTTTAAGTGTATATAATAAATAGTTGATTTTAACTTAGCTTTTATTATAATAATTAAAATTAATAAATTAGATTAAAATTGCTTGTACATAACATTTGATAAAAACAATTCGATTAATAATTATAATTAAATTTGATTAGCTGTAATAATTTATGAGTTGATATTAAAATTGACAACTGTAATTATTTTACATAATCATTGATTGTCATAATTATAAATATCAAAATAAACAAATTCATTATCGTTGACTGCGTAAATAATTTCATTTGACATAATTGAATAAAACAATAAATTAAATTATAAGTGTAAAAGTAAAATTAAAATTTCACAATATTTATTTACAATTAAATTAACTCAACGTCGGCGTGCAGGACGCCACATCACCCACCCCCAGAGACCGAGCTAAGGGCGATAATAATTTGGAAAATGAACGACACGTCCTGACCGCGTCCGCTTGACATCATTATCCTCAGTCCTTACCGTAGGTTTGGTGGTGTCTTTGTGAGTGTTATTACGTATGTTTGTTTCATGTGTTGTGTTGTCGGTATGTGTGTCGTGCAGTATGTAGGCCGGCTTGATGCGGTCTATCGATACCGTCACTGACCTACCGTTGACAAGTAAGGTGAACACTTTGGTACCTCTCTTCAAGACCTTGTGAGGCCCGGTATAGGCTGGTCTCAATGATTTGGTCAAACCATCATCTCTGAGGAAGACATGTGATGACGTTGACAAATCATTAAAGATGAACGTACGACGCTGACCAATGTGGCGGGAAGCTGGCGTCGGCTGTAGGTTTTTCGTAAAGGTGCGCAGCCGAGACAGGTAATCCGTCACATCTGGAATTGTGTCAGTGCTAGGGTTGAAGAACTCGCCCGGCATTCTTAACGGCTGTCCATATACCAACTCTGCGGATGAGGCTTGAAGGTCTTCCTTATAAGCATTCCGTACGCCCAGCAAAACCAGTGGGAGTGACTCAACCCACGTGCTATTGGCGTGACATGTTATCGCGGCCTTCAACTGGCGATGGAATCTTTCCACCATCCCGTTGCAGGCAGGATGATAAGCAGTGGTACGCTTATGTTCAAAGCCCGCTAATTCGGACAGCCGCTTAAAGAGTGCAGACTCGAACTGCCTGCCTCTGTCTGTCACAATGTCGACGGGGCATCCGAACCGAGCGATCCATTCGTGAAGTAAGGCTTGAGCGACTGTTTCCGCCGAGATGTCTTGAAGTGGGATTGCCTCAGGCCATCGAGTGAAACGGTCAATGGCGGTGAGGCAATACCTAAAGCCTTTGCAGAGTGGTAGTGGGCCAATCAGGTCTATGTGTATGTTCATGAACCTGGTCTTAGGTATTCTGAACGAGGACAGTGGAGCGAAGACGTGTCGGGTGACCTTTGACCGTTGGCAAGCCAAACAGTTTCTGGTCCACTCTCTGCAGTCTTTGCGTACCCCGGGCCAGACATACCTTTCGGCCACGAGTCTTGCTGAAGTTTTCGCGCCTGGGTGACTAAACGAGTGGAGGCTCTCGAACACCTTTCGCCTTAATGCTTCTGGCACGTAAGGTCTCGCGGTTGCAGCCCCACTCCTCTCGTCGCAGTACAGCCCAGCACCAGTCCCTGGTATCTGGACTTTCGTCAGGCACAATGAGTTATCACCGCTCAGTAGCTGTACCAACTCCGGGTCGGTGCTCTGCGCTGCAGCTAGTTCACTCATGTCCACGGGAGGTGAGATTTCCTCAACCCTGGAGAGTGTATCAGCTACAACGTTGTCCTTGCCCGCGATGTGCCTGATGTCTGTGGTGAACTGCGAGATAAAATCCAGGTGGCGAAACTGTCTGGGTGAACAGTTCTCCTTGCGCGAATGAAAGGCGAAGCATAGGGGCTTATGGTCGGTATATATCCTGAAGTCGCGGGCTTCAACCATGTGCCTGAAATACTTTACCGCTTCGTATATCGCCAATAGTTCGCGATCGTAAGGTGAGTACTTCTGTTGTGCAGGACTCAATTTACGCGAGAAAAACCCCAATGGCTCCCAACCTTTCTCGTCGTTAAACTGCTGCAAAACAGCACCCATCGCCACGTCCGAAGCATCTGTGACGATGCACAGCTGTGCGTGAACATCTGGATGAGCCAGCAGTGCTGCCTGGCACAAGTCCTGTTTGCACCGCTCGAATGCATCCTGCTGCTCTGGCGAAAGTTGGACGGGATGAGAGCCCTTCACTGTACCTGTGAGAAGGTCGTTCAAAGGAGCTTGGTGTTGAGCTGCATTGGGAACAAACCGGCGGTAAAAATTGAGCATGCCTAAGAATCGCCTGAGCTCCTTGGCGGTCCTCGGCGTGGGAAAGCTGTTGATGGCCTCAACCTTGGTTGGCAGTGGCTTGGTACCCTCGGCCGAAATACGGTAACCCAAAAATGTGACCTCTGGTGCGCCAAAAACGCATTTAGAGGTGTTGATTACCATGCCGTACTCCTGCAGACGAATGAAGATCTGCCTAAGATGGGCCTGGTGGGTCTCCTCGTCCTTCGAGAAAACCAGAAAGTCGTCCAGATAGCTATAGCAGAATTCCAACCCTCGCAGCATTTCGTCCACGAAGCGCTGGAACGTCTGGGCCGCGTTACGAAGCCCAAAATTCATGAACGGGAATTCGTAGAGACCGAACGGCGTTGTTATGGCCGTCTTCTGGATGTCTTCAGCGCTGACGGGGATCTGGTTGTAAGCCTTGACGAGATCTATAGTGGAGAAAATTTTGCAACCCGAAATACTGTGGGCGAAGTCCTGAATATGACGTATAGGATAGCGATCAGGTATGGTGCGCGCATTCAGCATCCTATAGTCACCACATGGTCTCCAGCCGTTGTCCTTCTTGGAGGTCAAATGCAGAGGTGCAGTCCAAGGAGATTCGGAGGGTCTGGCTGTGCCACAGGCGAGCATCGCTGCAAACTCCTCCTTCGCTATTTTTAATTTGTCAGGGGCCAACCTACGTGGCGCACTAAAGACGGGAGGTCCCGGTGTAGTGCGGATGTGATGTACTGTGGAGTGTTTTATTTCACGGTGTATGCCAGAAGGGCGAGTAATGTCGGGGTATTCCTGTAGTATTGTGTGGTATGCAGACTCACCAGTTACAACCTTGACTGAGGAAATGATGTCAGACGGTCGCGCAGGCAAAGCCGCGGTCACGAGCGTAGTATTACCATCGATGAGGCGTTGCTTCCTGCAATCGACAATTAAGTTATAGTGACATAAAAAATCTACGCCTATTATGGCCTTTGTGACATCCGCTACAATAAATCGCCAAACGAAGTCGCGGCGCAAACCTATATTGAGCACTAAATGCACGTAACCGTACGTGCTTATTATGGTCCCGTTAGCCGCGCTCAAACTATAGTTCGTTGGATTTCTGCGATCTGTTAGTTTATTACGCGGAAACACGCACAAATCACTTCCCGTATCTACCAGGAACGGCACTTTAGTCTTAGAGTCTACGACAAACAAGCGACCTGTGTTTGGGCAGCCGCCCGTCGCCATCATCGACTGCCCGATGCATTTCCCGACGGAAAGTCGCACGGCTTGATACACTTTCGCGCTTGATCTCCGAAATTGTGATGATACCAGCAGGTAGGGAACTTCCTGTAATTGGAGCTGGACCTCTTAGATCTGGATCTGTGACTCTGACGGGAATTGCCCGACGATCTTCCCCTGGGTCGTGACATCCTGTCTACTTTGGAGTCTAGGGCCTTCATTTGCCTGCTGAGCGCCGCGATTTGAAGTGCTAGAGGGTCACTGGAGGTGCTGGGTGGCGCGGTTGCTGCTGCCACCTGGGTAGGTGCGACGACATCATGGAGACGGTCGGCCAAGTCCGCCAAGTCCTCTAGCGAAGATTTCAGTTGTGTCGCGACGATGTCTTGCGTTCTTTGGGGTAATCTAGTGGTCCAAATAGAGCGCAGGAAGTCCTCTGGTAGACCTGGGCCGGCCAGGTTCTGCAGATGTCGGAGAAATTGGGAAGGTTTCCGGTCGCCCAACTCTTCATGTACTAGGACTTGCTGTACCTTCTTTTCCCGTGATGCAGAAAGGCGTTTTATCAACTCGGTTTTTAACTTGTCGTATTTGTCCTGGGCTGGAGGAGAAGTAATAATGTCCTCCACTTCCGCTGCGTATTGTGGCTCCAACTGCGCCATGGCATAGTAAAATTTGGTCTCGTCCACTGTAATTTTGGATAGCGAAAACTGTCCCTCCAATTGCGCGAACCACAGTGCTGGTTTCTCGGGATAAAACGGTGGTATCCGTACGCCCACTCGACATGATTCAGCCGTTAGCTGGCCGGTGCCATCTTGTAACGGTTTTCCTTTGTTCTCCGGTTCGAGCATTTTGCCGTATTCTGTGCGGGTCACCAGTGTAGGTTTATGGATGCAGCTATACAAAACGATGTTGTGGTCTTCAACTTACGTTAAGCAGCGATGTTGGTTTTAACCAATGAAAACATCCAGTCCTCGGTGCACTTAAGCGTTTATTCCAAGCACACACTTCAAGAAGCAAGTACGAGATAATTTACAGAAGGAGAAAAGATGCAAGCATATATGTGGAAGCACTCATTACTATAGGCGAGCGAGCAGAATATAAGCGAGCGGGTGGCGCAAAGCGACATGCGTTTCGTGTCTGATCAATGGAGAGACTGCTGCGCCGGCGGCGCACCGAATGTTCTCGCGCCCGGTCGCAAAACCAGTCCAGGCGCGGTGACGTAGTTGCCGCGCGCATCTACTAATAAAACGCAGTCGTCTTGTCCGATCAACATACAATTTTCTCATGCAAAACATAGTATTTAATTAATATCTAATTTTAAGTGTATATAATAAATAGTTGATTTTAACTTAGCTTTTATTATAATAATTAAAATTAATAAATTAGATTAAAATTGCTTGTACATAACATTTGATAAAAACAATTCGATTAATAATTATAATTAAATTTGATTAGCTGTAATAATTTATGAGTTGATATTAAAATTGACAACTGTAATTATTTTACATAATCATTGATTGTCATAATTATAAATATCAAAATAAACAAATTCATTATCGTTGACTGCGTAAATAATTTCATTTGACATAATTGAATAAAACAATAAATTAAATTATAAGTGTAAAAGTAAAATTAAAATTTCACAATATTTATTTACAATTAAATTAACTCAACGTCGGCGTGCAGGACGCCACATAACTATATTACCTACTATTGTTATTAGCTGATGTATCAGATGTTAAGATTGCAGTAGCACCGATGTAAACGCAGCACAAGTTTAAGTGAAAGACCTTGAGTGACAAAGAGGGATGGCGTGAGAGGAAACGGGACAGCAAATGGAGCGTTGAATGACCTCGTTGTTAGCGTCGGGTTTCTTCGGGCGCAATCGGGAGGTCTCGGAGGCACTCGGCTAGGCTTATCGGCTAGATCTTGCGCGAGCGCAACCCTCGTGGTTTGGAAAGGAGTCTTTTGAAATTATGTTCCTTTTTTTATTAGTTTAATAACGAGGGGAAAATGTTTACAGTTCAAGGTGGTTAGTTACGAATATTGCTTGAGTCAACCGTACTTTTCCGAACTTTCACGAAAACGGTAAATCGTGAGGATTCCTTTGTAGCTTGTTTGGAATTATTTTCTGACTAAATCGTATCCGAATCACGTCGGCAGGCTTGTCGCAAGGGCCGGTTTCTCAGTTGAGAATTTCACTAAGAAAATACTTAAGTAACGTTCTGTCATGGTCTTTTCTGAGAAATTTCGCGAGACAGCACTACTGGACTTAGATTATCTTAATACATTGTAGTACAATGACAACTGGTTGAACGTGGTGATTTAGTTTCATTGCCGCTTAAATTCCACGCGCGAACACATGGCAAACCTTCTAGGCGTTAATGGTATGAAAAACACGTCACGTGACCCAAAATGTGTATCCGTTATCGGACTTTAATACACTAACAGAATCAAGGCCCAGTTAAGTAGGTAAATAATTAGAGAAATGAGCCGTTTTCAGAAGAACTAAAAAAAAAAAAAATTACGGCTGTCAAAGGAATGCAATTTTGGACCTCAGCCCAATAGCCATGTGTGATACATCATAAAATAGGTCTCAGCGAGGTGAATAAAAGTTACTATGACGGACGCCAACAGCCAAATGTTTGTCCTTTCGGAGTTATATTTTATTGAAATTCAATAAAATATAACTCCGAAACCACAATCCGGACTTGGCCCCCGTGGTGGAGTATGGCCTACACCTTCCTCAGGGAAGAGACCCGTGCCCCTCGGTGGGGACATAATGGGTTGATGATGATTATAAACTTTATTCCTTTATTACTAACTCAAAGGTTTTTGGAACAGATTTATAATAAAATGACACAATCTATAAAATTTTATACTAAACCACACAAACCCTTGTAAGGGAGTCTCCTTTTGATGTTCCAAAGGATGATAAGCATGTTACTCGATACAGCGGGCATTAACTAAAAACTTAAACGAGCCTTGTACAAGCTAATGTATCTCATTAAGCTTAACCATCAAAGGGCGTAACGTAAACAAACAACCGATAGATCAGATAGAACTATAAACAACATCGTTCACATAGTGCTGTAATAAAAATACCTTAATGCAACGTCATGGTGTCAGCATGGTAGAACGGCGGCATTACATTGAGAAGGACCTGGATTCGAAGTCCAGAATGTACAAACGACTTCGTTACGCTTTTCTAAGTTATGCACATTTGTGAAGTAGTGGCAAAACCACTCGCTAACTGTGAAGGAAATACTTCGTGACGAAACCTGATTTTTTAAGTATTTACATTTGAATTTGCCAATCCGCGGTGAGCATGCGTGGTAATAATTACCATTAATACCATTACCGTAACGATACCTTCAACTTGAATGAGACGTTATGGGAGTTATATTGTCCGGTCCGGTATAAGGTCAGGAAGTCGAAAAAGTAGCTAAAGTCTGATTTTTAATTCCGTAGAATTCTGACAGTTATCATTTTTTGACATGTCAGAGATTAGAAACCTTTTTTGGCGGCGCTCATTTTTCAATTTCAATACGAGAGTGAACATCTGAGTCTACACATTTAATTTCGGCTTAGTGGGGTTTTCATCTAGGGGTGCGACATGTCCTTCTTTTGGATACAATCTGGCAACCCTAATGTTGACAGACAGACAGACGGACCGACGGGCAACAAAGTGAACCTACAAGGGTTCCGGTATTTTCCTTTAATTTACGGAACCCTAAAACGGTTGATTCTAACCTAACCACAGAATACATAATAGTACAGGTACGGAAGATTCACTCCGCAAAATCAATTAAAGAAGAAGGGACTCTAGCAGCGATACACGGTAGTCTGTAGGTGAATATAACGTAAAAAAGTTACGTTATATTCACCTACATGTTGCCTCTCTTTCTACCGCGTAACTCTTACCTCTTCTGGCGCCTGAAGTCCTACCTATTTGCCACTCCGGAGTGGTCGCCGCATGTACTTACGCGTTCGATACCGACACGCGTAGTGGAAAAGGCCTGACCTAACCAAGTATGTCAGGATCGGGGCCAGTAAAATAGAAATAGGAAGAGACCACTTGAAACAGTGACCAATATTATGAGTCACTCCATAAACAACGCACTTGAAACGCTTTTGACATGCGCACGCGCATGGTACACTCGGGGAGAAAATACAAATACATTCGTTACGTAATAAAAAGTGCATTCAATTTTCATTCTTATTATCTAGAGATAGAATGGGAAATTATAGATTTAATGGTGACCTTAAAAGAAAGGCCCACCTGTGAGGGCCATATCTTGCCGTGCCTGAAAATTGTGCTTTCTCGGAAATCGACTAAACCGATTTTGATGAAATTTTATATGTATATTCGGTAAATTCTCTTTTTTTTTTTGTGTTACCTACATAAAAATATATTATGATTGACGACCTCTATGGCGTAACGGTTAGAGCATCTGCTTACCATGCGAGAGGTCCCGGGTTCGACCCCCGGCTGGGGAGAAAAAAAAACTCCAGGTCTTGGATGTTTACATGTTTGTGACGTCGCTGTTTCTGGTTCCCACGACACAGGGTATCCTAGTGTGGGGCCAGAAGCAATGTATGTATGTGCCTGTTTGTTTTTATGTTTATGTTTATGTTTATCACTAGGCACGGCACGGCACGCATTGACCAATGAGCTGCCAGTATTTGGTTCCCTAGGAGTTCGACTCCTGGAATGGAGTATAAGGAATTATAAGCCTCACTGTACCAAAACACTACATCTGCTGGGTCAGTGACCTCATTACCGGCTGACGAATGACTGATGGCGTTCAGCCGTCAAAAGACCGACCCATTAACATTCTGGTGCCGTCATTAACTACGGGTTATCTTAACTTAAGCTGCACTTCATGCGCTCAAGGGTTTAGGTTAACTATTTTTGTACGGAGAACTACTTGAGCCTTGGGAACTGCGGAAACTGCGTTATGACAAGTCAAACGCTATTGTAATTTTTTTCTGATGGGATTACGAATTAATAATGGAATATCTTAACGTGCCTTGCGAAGCACGGAACCGCTCGGAAAAATGCCACTAGCGTTAGTCATAGACAGTGACCCATCAATGGACTGAACGCGCCGTGTGTTGCTTAACCTTAGTGATCGTTAAGATCACTCAGGCAGCCCAGGCTACGAGCGATTCGGGAGGGGTGACTTTATATTATGTTATTTAACCTAATCTCACATGAGAACATGGTGTATTATTCATATTTATACCGAATTAATTTTCCGCCCAGGCGAGTACTTAGGGCCGCCACACACGATTTAAACTTCAAAGTCACGACTAGACGGGCCACGACAAAAATGTCGCAAAGTTTCCACTAACACGACCTCACGACTCTCATAAATATCTCGCTATATCTTGTTCCGATCTGAAAGTTGCTGGCTGGTTGTAAAGTTTTTGAAAACAAGGTGGCTAGACGCCTTTATGAGAAAAGTGTGACACAAACATGGCTAGTTTGCAGTTGAAGAAGTTGCATTAAAGATTAAGCAGATTTTCCACTGCTATGCGCGTAGAAAAAATGTAAGAATTTTATTCGGACAGCCCTGAGATTGGTGTGACATTAATAATGATGTGGCACTAAGGATATATACAGGGTGTTTGGAAGCTGGGTGCAAAGCCCTAAGGAGGTGTTAGTATAAACCATCCAGAACATTTTGAGCCTTATTTTTCCTAACCAAAGTCTGATTGTTTGTTTTTAAGGAACTTTAAATTGGATGTAGTTTAGCAAAAAGGTTCCAAGCCACAACATGGTCATTTTTGAGTTAAATATACCAAAATGATCACTATGCTCTATACTTTAAGAATCAAAGACTTACATAGTGATCCGATGAGTATGTGCAAAGTTATGGCACATGCTAGTCAACCCACATGTATAGAGAGCGTAAATCGGCTTAAACCTAAAAGCTCAAATATCTCAACACTCATTTCGTGTGGGTTGAACCTTTTTGCTAAACTACGTCCAATTTAGGCCCAAAATATTTTTTTCAGCAAGAAAAGTGCTCTAACCTCCTTAGTCAGGACTGAGGGGGTTAGAGCACTTTAATATCTTTTAACACAAATCAGGCGAATAAAAAACAATAAAAAAAATATTTCCACTAAAATTTTGCGTTATTAGCCCTTAATTGGAAAATTTTGGCATTTTGGTGTTTACATCGTTAAAGATCCCTAAAAAGAACAATGTCCGAACAATGTCCGCTACCACCGCTACTAGAGTTCAGGTAGAATTAAACCAGACATGGGTAGTAAAGAAAGAAGAAAGAAAGAATTTAGAGAGGAGAGAGAGAGAGAGAGAGAGAGAGAGAGAGAGAGAGAGAGAGAAAGAAAGACAGAAAGGACGAAAGATAGAAAGACATTGTCACGGAAGCACTATGTAGACACAAGCACGTAATAAACAAAATACACAAAGTCAAGAAAACAATAAAAATAAAATAAAAACAAAACATCCGTTTCGAAGTTAGTAAGAGTTTTTCATTGGATTTGGACTTTCTTTCAAGGTGATAAATTTCAATTTAAAGTTAAACGAGTTAAAGAATAATAACATAAGATTTTATTGCAAATAAAACTGTTACGTACAGTTTGTGTCCTGGCTCTCAAACTACGATTCCCTACGTAGCCAGGCTGAAGTTACTACTGCAGCAGTTTCTAAATAGGGAAATTATTAGTTTACAGTTTACGGAGCATGTCAAACAAAATACACCTAACCGGTTCGCCAGAGATGACCAGCCACAACGTCAAACGATACCAACATGACGACCTCTGTGGCGTAGCTGTGTAACGAGGTGCAATTCGCCTCGTTGCTTTTTATTATTTTTGGCCATTAACTATTTAATTACTTTTTGACTTTTGCCACAGTGGTTGGACGTATCTGGAGCCAGATAATCCTCAGCTTCCATCCAAGATGGACCTTAAACGTCATTAATTTACCATATTACTTTATTACGTACGACCCGGATTGCTCTATTCTCCATATTATTATCTTATATATAATGGGGATTAGTGGAATAACCCATAAAAAAGGATTGCTGTTCGTTAGTCTCGCTAAAACTAGAGAACGGCTGGACCGATTTGGCTGATTTTTGGTTTTTTATATTTCTAGAAGTCCAGGGAAGGTTTAAATGATGAGTTTGGCGGTACTAAGTTTGCCGGGACAGCTAGTCTTATATATAAAAATTAATAGCTGTTCGTTAGTCCACTTCAGCTTGCTAATTCTCTGAGCTATATCGATAACTTTGGTTCTCTGTCGGATGTGTTCGTTAAGAATTCTTCAATACAATAGTGCCTGTATGTAAAGGTTAAGTTAATTGGCTCGGATTCTGTGGCTCACAAGAAAACATTGCCATTCCCAGCTCACCATGAGGGAGCCAGTAAAAGACTCATCAAGTTAAGCAAGTTAATTGAAGCCAAGCGTAGACTGGAACGGTTAATCAGTCGGAAAAAAAACGCACGGCGTTTACGTGCCGGGGACGTTGCGTCGGGTAGTCCACGATCCGGGAAGGCCGAGGTTGGACGGCTTCGGGTATCTCGAATCGGAGTAGTGATTTTGTACAAACGCAGTAATGGCTATTACTGGTTTTCTCGTTACTTGGGCGGTACTGTAGTCAAACGTTTTAGACAGTGCTTCATTGCAATAAAAACGCTAGCCATGTAAATGAATGCCGTCATCTTATAAACTTCTTAGGCGTTATATTGAACGACTGATTTGATCAGTTGGCGGCGGTCTGTCAACAAACTGTTATGCAGTTTGCCAGAAACCAACTTCTGTATTTTACTGTATATTTATCTGAATAAACGTCTTCAATCAATCAATGAAACTATGGACCACGGTCTGAAATATTTCATAAGTTACTGGATTGACCCACGGTTGTACAGGATCCTGGTCTAGAGGATTCTTTTGTGAAATACTGGAGTACGTGCTTCAGAAGACGTGTTTTACTATGCGCTAGAGAGGGAAAAGTGAGGGGTTACTTCCGGGGAAATACAAAGGTGTCTCTGAAATCTCTAAAAACACTATCTTTCCTAATGTTAATAAAGTTAAGTTAGTAAATAAGCACTTGTAGTATTACTCGTCCGTACTCGTCCGCCGCAATCTTCGGAAACGGCGCCGTACATTTTCATACATTGACTGTAATATTGTCGAACGCGAGGCAAGCGCGCGGGTGCGGTCTGCCGCGAAGAATGGAATTTAAATATTTATTTAAATAATAAGGAACCTTTTAATATTTTTTTCACTTTTCACTATCCTCACGCTGATATCTCGCACAGTGATCTGCTTCAAATGAAATTTCATTTTACAGTTTGAAACAGTGAATTTGATGATACTGACGTTTATGTTCGTTGAAAAAATTGCATAACATTCCAGTGCCAATTTAAAAAACAACGTTGAGTTACCTCTGATATCGCTTATGAATACCAGTTGATTGGCTGTTTTGTGTTGCATCTTGGAAAGGACAATCCAAAGAGATCTTACAGGTATATGGCCCCAAAACTAATTTAGAGCGACCTATATTTAGTAACTCATTATATTTACAGTACATTATAAATATAGGTACTGTTTTACTGATTTTAGTTAAAATATAACATAAAATACCCGGAAGGGTAGTCTGTCTGCCACGATCCTGACAGATCTGATTCGCTTCATCAACTAAGTTAACCGACTGATTAAAATCATTTTCAACGGTGAATTCGATAATCTGGATATAAAATTTCACAAAGTAAATAGCCATTACCCATGGCAAGTGAGCAAAAGCGGTATTTACGGTACAAAACTACGGTATTTTTGAGACTTCATTGAATCATTTTTTTTCGTCCAACCTCCCTGAAGATAGTGCCAAGTATCTTTGCCCCAATATACCCTGGATATTGTTACCCGACAAAAATTAAAAGTGCATCGAGATTTTGTAACGCGGGCGTTGGAGCCACTTTGAAAAATTGCAGATTGTTTCATCCGCATCCACCCCTTGGTTTCACTTTGCTGCAATGGCGTCAAAAGATCTCAGAAAGAAATAGAGCGCAGAATTTCAGCTTTTTTATCTACAGCGACAGTAAAGGAAAATTGTACTTTTCGCGAGTAAATATGTACGTACCTTTATGATCACGCCGTGGATCGAATCTAGACTGTCGATCGAGATGGCAATATGAAATTAATCACAGATGGCGCCACTCCGAGAATATTTATTTTGTATTGCTTATTTTCGAATTTTTTCAAGAAATTCAAGATAAAAACATCGCGAGGTGCTTTTAACTGAATAAGGGAAGCCATCATATCATCAACCTATTTTGTCCCCACCGAGGGGCATGGGTCTCTTCCCTGAGGAAGGTATAGGTCATACCCCACCTAGTCTAGTCCGGATAGATGGAGCCACAGTTTAAGCCAAAACTGAAAAAGCTAATTTTGTATACCTAAAAGGAATACTTTTAAAATAAACAAGAATGATGAAACATAACTTTTGACTATGATACTACATGTATATAATTAGTATTTTTTTGTATATAATCTGCACAGAAATGTTTATTTGGTATTTGTTTACAAAAATTATAACCTATAAATTCATTTAGTTCCTCGAAACAGAGAAAAAAGTTCCTGAATCATAGTTTTTAAGCCACCGTGTTTTTATTGCAGTGTGCAGTAAGCGCGCAGATACGGATTTTTCCCGAAAAGCCGCTACATCCATCTCTGGAGTTTTTAAATTCACAAATATGTTGCTTTTCCCATATCCCATAAGAATTGCGAAGTAATTTCCCTATTTTGGTAGCAGTAGAAAAATATAGGAAACAAGCGGCCTAAAATCCGTAAAACCATTCCATGGGGAAACGATCGATCGAAGGACGATCGATCTTGATCGTGATCGACGATCCTCATCACAAAGAAATGAAAAAGATCAAGCCGTGTCCAGCAGAAGACGATATCGAGCTATCTTATGAAGTCTTTTTGTTTAAATGTAGATAGAAAGAACACACTACAGCAGGATTTTCGTCTCGTTCTTTACAAGCCCCGGAGCGGGGGCGTCGCCGCTGGTAAACCAGATCTAGGCAGCATAAAACAGAGACACTCCCGAGCAAATAACAACGCGTCGACAAGAATGCAATTGCATCTGCAGACATTCCTTTACGCGAACCAACGCACGTATTACACGTCCAGTCTCCGAAGGCCCCTAGGGTTTCCGCTGGAGGTTGTTGCTGGGTTTGCGCTCTTCCGAAGATGGTAGGTAAGGCTAGGCTGGTTTTTGACTGGGATACGTGCGACAACTTTCTTTATTTGCCCGCCTCCTGGTTGTGGAAAAACAGGGCGTATTTACTTTGGCTCGCCGCGCGCAGACAATAAATATTTTGCGTTTGAATTTCACTGTATAAAGTGCTCGGATACCAGATCGATGTTTGTGTTTACGCGCCGGCGATAGATTCCAATTTGCCCTGTTTGTCCATCTATCTGCGCTGATGTTTTATTATTGCGTTATCTAAATTGAAAAATGTTATTTTTACGCTGCTATGTGTGGACTGATGCGTACAACATAGGGTTTGGGAAAAAGACCGGTTTGCTCTTTGTTTACATTGGAATAAGTTCAGGCCAGATGCTTTGATATATTCATATCGCCAGAGCCTCGATACTGCTAGTGTATTATAGTTCGATTACAGTTACATCGTTGGGTCACGTGACATGTTTTTTTTTTAAATTCCATTTCGCGTAGAATTATAAAGACAAAAGAAGAAGGTTAAAATTATAAATCGACGCAGTCATGCAACTGCCATTGTAATACAATGCGATGCAAAAAGTAGGCCCAGTTCATACGACCATCAAAAAACGAATTTTATTGAAGTAATCTTTCCAGTAATCTTTTTCTTCTATCTAATCTTTGATTTTGTATGTATTATTTATAAATTTTTGGCAAATGTATTTTCACTTCACTTCTTATTTCCACGACTCAAGAGTTTTCTAGTGTGGGGCCTGAAGCAATGTATGTAAATATTTATGTTTGTTTATATTTGTTTTATTCGCTTCCGCTTCGCTTTTTTGCTATCGTCAAAATATTTTCTCGTAAATCTTCTCCGTAGCTTTCCTCTATACCCCTTTCCTTATAGCAGTTTTTTAGTATATTTTTCCAAACCTCACTTCCCACTGATGTAGACACTAAAAGACGTTTACCTGAAAGAAAACAAGTTTATGTCAGTACGAATATCTGCGGCGGATTTCAGAACAATAAACATAAATTAATGTCAAAAGTTTGCGAAGTTTGAGACAACAAAAATGCTGTGGAACCAATATACTTGTTCGCCAGAGATCTTTGATTAGCTACGACTAGTTTCGTAAATCTGGCAGTGGACGAATATGGACTGATGGATCACTTCTTCATGACAGACGCGTATTAAAAAATATCATATTATATGTAGACAGTATGTGCATAAATACATAAATAATAAACATAAATGTTTAAGGTGATTTGAGAAAAGATAGTCAGAGTTCAGTTTTTTTTTTCGCTGCCTTTTTCTCCACAACACACGGCCCCAAGGCAGCGGCTAACATTATACATAATATTATGTAAATTGACATTCAACAAACAAAATGTAAATTCTTTACGTTGAAATAAATTTCTGATTTCTGATTTCATGAATAAATAACAATTTATGTATTTAAAACATAAACATTAACATTTAAATACAGGCACATACATTGCTTCTGGCCCCACCCCCATTGGCAAGAAGAGAAGTACAGAAATCGAATATGGATGTCGGTTTAGATTTCATCATCAAAATCAACCCATTATGTCCCCACCGAGGGGCACGGGTCTCTTCCCTGAGGAAGGTACTTATATTACCTTGTGTTTTTTTTTACAAGTAATAATTGTTTATTAGTTAAAATGCCTTAAAGCGGTTTTAAAGCTCATAACTTATACGAATACGTTTAAATAATACTGTTTTTTTTCACACTATCGAATAGCCTATTGAAGTTGCGTCATCGCTCTCAAAGTAGTGGGTCTAACCCTGCACAACTAACAGATTCGTGGCATACAATATTTTCAACAAGTTACCTTTCCTAACATCAAGGGCTTAGCAACATCATCATCAACCCATTATGTCCCCACCGAGGGGCACGGGTCTCTTCCCTGAGGAAGTAGGCCATACTCCACCACAGGGGCCTAGTCCGGATTGGTGGAGGCTTGTAAGACTAGTGGCTGGTCTTACTGTCAGAAGTTTCCAAGCCGCCCTAAGGCCTCTGACTTGGCTTAACGACTGCCCAGTGACCCATCCATGCACTGAGCGCGCCCTATGTTGCTTAACCTTCGTGATCGTTAATATCACTCAGGCAGTCGGGGCTGCGAGCGATTCGATTATATTATATTATTATAAATAAATTAGGAAAACCACAAAAAAAACATCGGTATGAACCACAGACATCCAGATATCTATGGTATGAACCATGACAATATGAAAACGAGTGTCAAACAAAGTGGCTCATTGTTGTTGTTACACTTTATTGCACAAAAGAAAATACATAATAATGGGTGATTCATTTGGAGTTACTTTTTCCAAAACTAAAAAAAATATGAATAAAACAAATTTATCGGGTAATCTTTATTATAATACAAAAGAACCGTTCCTTACATTTACTTTTTAAAGATTATTTCTTTCAAATGTTGTCCGTAACTGCGATTAAGGTGGTCCATTCTGGTGGTGGTGACCGTTATCGTACCATTATAACGGACTATTTGTTTCCTGAAATTGAAACCCGTGATCTTCAGAACTTTTGGTACCAACAAGACGGCGCCACTTGCCACACAGCACGTGAAACCATGGCTTTGTTGCGAGAAAAATTTGGTGAACAGTTAATTTCGCGTTTCGGACCAGTCAGTTGGCCGCCTAGATCCTGTGATATCACACCCATAGACTTTTTTCTGTGGGGTTATGTAAAGTCCAAAGTTTATATGGATAGCCGCGTACGATTGATCAACTGGAAGCCAACATTACTCGCGTTATTCGCCAAATACCACTGGAAATGCTCGGTCGGGTCATCGAAAACTGGAACTCCAGAATGGACCACCTTAATCGCAGTTACGGACAACATTTGAAAGAAATAATCTTTAAAAAGTAAATGTAAGGAACGGTTCTTTTGTATTATAAGATTACCCGATAAATTTGTTTATTCATATTTTTTTTAGTTTTGGAAAAAGTAACTCCAAATGAATCACCCGATATAACTTAACTTAGCTCGTTTTGAATTTCGAAGTTTCTTAAAAATACCTGTGTATTTTTACTTTATTCAAAACACAAAACTTTTAAATTAAGGACGTGTATGACGCATGACGTGCATGACGACCTTAGTTCAGCAGAACTCACCTTTTTGATCTGGTGACACGGACATTACAAATGAGGGGGGAAAAGTACGATAAAGATGAATAAAAAGAATTGAACTGAACAGGAATTGCTTTGAATTTTGTACAGGATACGAAACCGTGGTTGTTCAAAGACAAACAATAACAGCGATACCGGCATTGGAACTCAGCTAACTTTCAAAACTTGTTCGAAACTGCTATTGTAAACAGAGGAGGTTATTATTTTTGTATATTATATCGAATTGCAACCGAATAGGAATGCTAATTTGTGTTTCGATTCACCTTCTCTACTTTCATGCCTCAATTCAATTTAACGGTATCTAATTGTCGCCGTGCCATTAAAACCTTTATAAAAACATTTTTTTTGTTTTAATGCTTTGGTCAGAATGCGCAGAACTTGAACTGATTATTTATTTCTAAGAAAGGATAAAATTGCTGGACATTTTTTTATGGTAAAACCTTACCTTTCCAAAAGTATATGAAAATATTTTGAACGCAGACGTTTGATTTATTCAGAAATCAGAACTTTATTTCAACGTAATCAATTTAAATTCTGTTTGTTGAAATGTCAATGTAATTATAATGTTAGCCGCTTTATTACGTAAGACCAATTGTCCTAGTTTGGTAGGGTAGTACACTGGTGCCGGTAAGCCTTAAAATAAAAACTAAACAATAAGTGCGCTATAATATTTTTATATGGATCTATTCCGAAATAAATAAATATAACTTGCCTACAAACTACTATACAGTTAGGAGAATGTTTTGGTAATGAAAAATATTGTAACTACACAAACGTAAACAGAACTTAACCTATTCACAAGGATATCATTTTCGCGTCAAAGTAGGGCCAACGTTATTGTAACCCCGTAACGTAACCAAATTTGTTCGATAACATTCTACACGCACTCGCAGATTTCATTTTACGAGTACCTAATTAAACAATCTCAAAACATCACCATAGCTGGGCGTGGTAATAGACATAGTCATTAGCCCCTCTTTGACTCGGTAACAGAACTTACAGAGCAAGCTCCCGATTTACCCGTGAGTCGAAGCAAACGAGTAAGTATAAGGGGAATGCAAATGCGATTTTAATTGAACGATGGCTGCCGTAAAACGATTCAATGAAGATAGACGGGAGGGCAATAAAATTAAGCGCCAATCTCGGTCGGAGCCGATTTGATGACAGCCAGCGATAAAAATTGGACGTTGACAAGATTTTCGAGGGGCTACAGATTTTCACTAGACATTTATCTTTTAATCGACCTTATTGAAGATCGAGATTAATTTCGGAAATAGACAGTGTTCGAAAAGAAGTACTTTGGAAACCTGTCGTCATTTGGTTCGGAAAAAGTAATTATCAGAAAAGAAACTGGACGCCGATGGTTCCGTACAGTAGGTAGGATTTTTCCCGGATTTTCTCGAACTTCAGACTATCGTAGACTATAATTATATTTGTAGTACAAGACGATATTACATGCCAGATTTTATAATTCTAAGTCAATCGGAAGTACCCTAATTTGTTTACCCTTGAGTGTCGAAATACACGTTAGTTTGCGGCATAAATCCGACGGATCAGCATAGAAGACCGTATATCTATAACTTAGATGTGTGATTCTTTCACAGCTTCAAGGGGTCGTAGACATGAAAAGATGAAAGAAAACAAAGATTCTGGATACAGCCAAGGCAGCTGAGGCAGCCAAATTAATTCCAAGTAAAAGAAGATTATGACATTTATATTTTAAAACGCAGAATGACATTCGAAAAATATAAGATTGTGTACTGTCGCTGACAAAACATAGTGACAGCACGCGCCGAACGCGCAGTACGCGCCGAGTGATATAGCGTCATTAGCGTGTGTCGCTTAATATTCTGTTATATACCAAAGACATGTTATAAAATATTGTGAAGCGTATGATACACAAAATCTACAATCCTACAATGCCGACATGTCCGTTCGGCTTTAGTACGATTGACACAAAATGTGAAGAGGAGACTCCTTAGATACTTCGTAAAAAACAAATGCGCCACACAACAAAGAAGGTTAGACGAATGCTACGTATCACCAGGTATCTACTAGATACTTGCCTAAAAAGAAGATAGATTCTTGTGAAAATATAGGAAATGTTTCTCGGAATCGCCCTTGATTCGGATCGGAAACACACGTCGGAGTAAATCACGCGAAACATAAACAACGCGTAGTTCAAAAGACTAGCAAAGATACACACGTATAGTAAATCAGGCGTAATAGGCTTACGATCTGATTTGAACTCTATGTCTTCCTGATAAGAGTTACCATTTCGCAAGGAAAGTTTTTGCTTCAGATTTCTAACTCATATTGTGGCTAAGAAAAAATACTTTCGAATTGCAAATGAAACAAATTTCAACCTTGTGATATGGTTCTATGAAACGGCTTATGAAGCTACAGTTTCTGTTTTATTCATTTAATCTCATTGGCCATGCTACTTATTTTTGATAAATATATGTTTTTTTATAATTTATTTTGAAAATATTGACAATTTAGGAATCTAAAATCGATATTTTTGAGTTTTACTCTTTATATCTTTTTTTAATATTTTTCTGTAATATTGGTGATATTGTGACGTCATCAGAGCACGATTAAAGAGAATCTTTGCCAACATAAAAAAGTCATTATAGTCTGTAAAATATAGCTTGAGCTCCGCGACAGCTGTCATGGACGTTTGCGTTCATGAAGTTTTGAATTTTTTCACAGAATATTTGTACTGTGAAAACTCCGTACTTACTGCACATTATTCGATGTCTAAGCAATATCGTAACCTAGCCCTGTCAGTGTGACAGCTGTCATGGAGCTCAAGCTATATTTTACAGACTATAGTGTTTTTTTTTTCAAGCAAGGTAAAGGATTCTACTCATATTGTGTTTGCTGACGTCATAGAAAAGTCATTTAAGATCAAGGCTTTTTATTTAATATCTTAAAAAATATAGACTTATTTACAAATCTGATGAATATAGAAATTGTACTAAAAGCCAAATTCTCGAAATGCTTTAGAGATTTCCGTTCATGTTAAAAAATGTAGGCCAATTCTTAACACTATTAAACCTCGATTTAGATCCTCTTAACATACTGGTTAAGGTTCATTGCACTCCGGCATATCGATTGTAAATTAAAACCAAACCACCTTTGTATAGAAATCGTCTTGGGCCTCGTCTATTTTTATCATATCAGAATATTGGTTCATCGAGTGGTCACATCACCTATCAAGTGTCAGTACTATAAGTAAAACAATCTCTCAACAGCAAACACACAATAAAATCCGAACGAGAGTCGGATAGCATTTCAAAAAACAAGTCCCGAAATTTATAACAAACAAAACGGCCACAATCCCAATCCTGTCAGCCGCCCTTAGCATTGTTTGACAAGCATATTCACTTACGACATCGGCCGACCGAAAAAAGAGGCGCCCGGCCCGTCCCGAAAATAAATATACACGCATTTCGGCTGTTTACAAATGACCGCATCTGAATATTTACTCGCACACAATGACTTTAATTTCACGATAGCACTCGGGGCAATCCTCGGCTGGGACGTAAATTGCTCCGTGCAAGTCGGAAACTCCCTCCGTTTCATCGCAGTTAGGGTTGCCAGTTGACTATTTCTTCGGACATGTCCGGAGTTAGAGCAATCTGTCAGGAAAATTCATCATCATCATCATGAGCCTATTATATCGCCACCGAGGGGCACGGGTCTTTCCCTGAAGATTCTGAAGAAGGTATAGGCCACACTCCACTACGGGGGCCAAGTCTTATAAGACTAGTGGCTGGTCTTACTAACAGAAGTTTTCAAGCCGCCCCCCTAAGCCCTCTGGTTCCTGAAGTGTTAACTGTTGCCATTTCAAGAGTTTGATCATGAGTTGACTTTGAGCGGGGAATTAGACCAACCCCCCGAAGACTGGTTTCCTGCTTACGGACTTACATTATGGATTTTATTGTGTGTTTGCTGTTGAGAGATTGTTTTACTTAGTACTGACACTTGATAGGTGACGTGACCTCTCGATGAACCAATATTCTGATATGATAAAAATAGACGAGGCCCAAGACGATTTATATACAAAGGTGGTTTGGTTTTAATTTACAATCGATATGCCGGAGTGCAATGAACCTTAACCAGTATGTTAAGAGGATCTAAATCGAGGTTTAATAGTGTTTAGAATTGGCCTACATTCTTTAACATGAACGGAAATCTCTAAAGCATTTCGAGAATTTGGCTTTTAGTACAATTTCTATATTCAACAGATTTGCAAATAAGTCTAAATTTTTTAAGATATTAAATAAAAAGCCTTGATCTTAAATTACTTACGGTTGGGGTGTACAGTCGACAGCACATCATCCTATACGCCCATGCACTCTATTCCGTTGCGGTACGGGCGACTTTGCAAGTATGATTTGAAGGTTGACGTGCTGTCGACTGTACGAACGCCTTCGACGGCGACGTTACGGTTTTGTCACGGGGTTTTCCTTCGAGGTCAGCATGGTAACCCTAATCGTAGTCGAATTTACATTCTAGGCCGGCAGTGACGGTGTAAATCATTGTAATTTCAGCCTTGCCTTTGCCTAGGCTGGGTTTAGACGCGAATCTAAACCGTGTTTGGATTAAAGTGGTGGGCTGGTAGGTTTATTACTTCATTTTGTTTCGACACCAGCTGTGTTTGTCTACTTTTACATAGAATGATAGTCACCCTATCGATACTAAAGAAACGGTTCCAGGTTTTGTGCTGTTTCAATAACACGTTGTACGCCTAATTTAATTTAAATCAGTGTAGCCGTTGTGATCGCGTGATATACCTACGAGCGCTTCTGACACCCTTTTTTTTCATTCCTCTTTTGGTATTGTTTGTTTTCGTGTTGTATCGTTTATTTATTTTTACCCATATCTTTGCGTTTTCTGATAAATTTTGTGTTATGTATGTATATTGTAATGGTTTTGTGTTTTGTTTTAACTATTGTGCCGTCAAATAAATGATTTTTTTTCTTCTTAAAGTTACCACTTGTAGTCTTAAAATGTATTTTAACATATCGTCCATCGGCAAGAAAGGTGTCATAATACAAAAAAAGCAACTTTTGGGAAATCACATTTTAAATATTTTTAAAATTACTATCGCAATAACTTTATGTAATATTGACAAAAACATTTGTTGAATACTGTGTTGGTTGGAAAATTTATTCATGTTACAAGTCAGATTGAATTTTTTTTTAAAAGCTACTAATTTAATTTTATAAAAAATTTTTTTTTAAAAAGTTCCTATTAAGTGCCACTTTTTTAGAGTGATTTTTCATCTTGCGACAAAATAATACAGCTTTTTATAATCATATCTTTTATTGTTATTGAAAAAAAAAACGAGTTATATTAGCTAATTTTATGATAAAGTTAGCATTTATAACTCGCTATTAACATTAGACTCAAATTAATATTAGAGACAAGAAAATAACAAAAATTGAGAATTTTAGGTGTAGGAGATCTTTTAAATGCGCATAAAAATCTAGTGATTATAGAAACTAATTGTCTAAAAATAATTTCTTTGTTATAGTCAACATTAGGTAATTATATACTTATAAAAATAAATCTGCCTTTATTTAAAAAAATATTTTTTTTGAGGTATATTTTTCGTTCTTACGACGTTAAAGAGTCAAAATTATACTATGTAGGTTCTAGACCTACATAAAAATAGGAACTTTTTACTTTTAATACTGAAGTACTTTGTATAAAACAATAGCTAGATAGAAATCTTAGAAACCATAGCTTTGGCAATAGCTAGATAGAAATCTTAGAAACCGAAATCAAAACTTAGTCAAATAAAAATAACAAAATCTTAAGTAAGGAAATGTCAAACGTTGGTATTTTTGTTCTTGTACCAGTACAAGTTTCAAATTATATAAATTCAGATGTAAAAGTCAAGTACTAAGCCTTTGTAATTAGCGGTTGAGCGATACGTAAAATGGCTCATAGAAACGTGGTATATGACTCGTTCTAATCAGACCCAGCAAATCGTTGAGCTTATTTTTTTTTATTTTAGGCTTGCATCTGTATGCTGGTTTTAAATTAATTTGGGTTAACTGCTTTTTCCGTGTCAACACAGTTTCAACAAAGCCTTCTTCTAAAAATGACTTTTTGTAGTATAGTTTGGTGGGTTAAGCTACAATATTTTTTTATCAGGCCAATATTAAGGCTCGAAAAATGCAAGAATACCGTCATATCATATGACAAGACTGTTTTGTAGCACTTTTTGATCTCACCTTAATTAAAAATTACAGCAACAACAACCGTAGTACGGTCATTAAACAGGTTGTGACACTTTTCAACACAGACTGTGCACGTCCTCCTTGTATCAAGTAAGATGTGACACTACTAGCGCCGTAAAGCGGCCCATAATGGTTCGGTGAAAAAGGGTACTTTACGCCGTCTACCCGTAGGATGATGCACTAAAATTATGACAATTTTTCAGCCAGTAAATTTCGCGATCGCGGTTTTTTTTGCATTCAAAACTCTAAATCGATAAAAGCTGTGTTGTGACACCTTTCTTGCCGATGGACGATATGGTAGTTTTTTTTATCTGTTTTTCCCAAAGTAAAAGTAGTTTGTATTGACGTCTAGAACGCCCCCTTTAAGATTTGTATAGTTATTTTATACACCATAAAACAAAGCTTCATGCTAATGAGTATTTTCTTCCATAAGATGAATAATTGTGGTACGTGTGAAAAGGCCCTTAGTGGGAATCGAACCCACAAAAAAATCGAAGAGGCAGTTATAAGCCCATTCTCTCTCTGAGAGGTCATGCCCTGCGGTGGGACGTATATAAGCTACAAAAAAAACGCCGGCATTTTTCTAGGGCTGTTTGATTTAATTACAGAATTCGTTGATATCGTGATGTGCCGGTTTCCCGTGTTTCCCCTTAGCTCTTTCTTTACTGGGCAATTGATAGAATATTTCAGGAACCATTTCATTGCTCGAACATAAATATTGGGCGAAGCCTCACAAAAGGCCTCGTCGGCTATTTCCCAGACAAACTTAGGGCAGTATTGGCGATAACGGCGCAGGCAGGATACGGCGAAAATAAATGAAATAAATATCGCTTGTCACAGTCAGGGCGCGATGTCCACTCGAGACGTCATCTAGCTTCGGAATCATTGTCATCAACAGACATGCGAATTTCGTATTTCATTTAAATCAGAGTCGAAGATGTACGTTGTACGCATACGAATTACGAAGCTAAAATGGAGATTGGCGGGACATTTGGTTAGGCTGAAAGACCGTCTGTGGACTAAGGTAGCCACTGAGTGGTGGCCAAGAACGGGTCGACGGTTGGTGGGCAGACCACCAGCCCGAAGGCCCGACGACATTGTGAAAGCGGCTGGGAAACATTGGACGAGACTAGCACTGGATGGGCGTGAAAGAGAAGAGACCTATGCCCAACAGTGGGCTCTATTTACGGGGTGATTAGATTTATCCATTTGGCATTGAGGAATTTCTTTGGGTCGTTTTTCATACAACGGGTTTAATCCATTTTATTTAATTATTCTTTCACCGTTAACCGCTATAGTCACAGGAAAACGTTTTACGAGACTATCCATATTTTTAAGACATTCTTAACTGCATTAACAGATTTTGGAAACAATTAACAGTCTGCAAGAAAATTGACATTTTACAAAAAACTTATAACTCTGAACCGTCTGAGGTTTGAGTATTAGAAATGTCATGAAGTGCGAAGCTAAGTTTGACGTAGTTTAGCAATAAGGTTCCAACCCACACCATGGTCATTTTTGAATTATCAATATCTAATCTCTTTAAACGAGCAATTCTTGTATTTATATTTATATATAATCAGAATCTCGGAAACGGCTCCAACGATTTTCACGAAATTTTGTATGCAGATGATTTCGGGGGCGTTTAATTGATCCAACTAGGTTACATTTTTAGAAAACGTTGTTTTATCCGTGTCTTAAGCTAATTGAAATTTGCTTTGATAACATAGAGAGGTAAATTTCGCGTCTATCTGCAAGGTTGGGATAGTTCCGACGGGAAAACGGGCGACCCGTTTCGGGCCGATTTCAATAGACCCGGTTCGAGTCATGATGTTTTTTTTCCAAGTTCTTCTTTTTGTTGAAAAAGGATCATTTTATATTACATATTTTATATTACAAAAAAAGTACCGAGCAAAGCTCGGTCACCCAGGTACTGTTCTATATTTTAAGAATCAAAGACATTCATAGCGATCAGATGAGTGTGTGCAAAGTTATGGCACAGATAGTCCAACCCAAATGTATGGAGAGCGTAGATCTGTTTAAACCTAACAACTGAAATATCTCAAAACTCACTTTGTGTGGGTTGGAGCCTTTTTGCTAAGCTAGGTCCAGTTAGAAATCGTACTAACCAACAATTTTTTATTTTTTTTGTTTTTTTACATACATGCACATACATTGCTTCTGACCCCACACTAGGATACCCTGTGTCGTGGGAACCAGAAATAGCGACGTCACAAACATGTAAACATCCAAGACCTGGGTTTTTATTTTGTCCCCAGCCAGGATTCGAACCCGGGACCTTTCGCATGGTAGTCAGATCCTGTAACTGTAACTGTACTTTGAGGTACGGAACCCTAAATAATCCCACAAACCTTCCTGAATGACTAAAGTGTTTAAGCAAAGATTAACATACCACAGCCGCAGATTGACTACGAATCGGTTCGTCATTAAATTAACTCTCTAAAATTAGAGGTTGCGCGAATTAGAGCACAATTTGAGTTGATTAGCTTTAGTCTAGTGTATGTTGAATCCGATCAAATTAGGTATCCATTGAATTAGTAGTGACTGCTGTGTGCTGATGGATAATTACAATGGAATTAATTGGTGCGTTTGGCATTTTGTAGGAGTGAAGCTTTTTTTTAATTTAATGTCTTTACTGGAACTCCTTTGGACACTTACCCCCTTTATTCATAAAAAAATTTAAGCATTGGTTAAGTAAACAACTGATTAAATGTCATGCTGTCCTTGACAGATGTCATTGAAATATAAAGGACAGCAAGACATTTAATCAGTTGTTTACTTAAGCAATGCTTAAAATTTTTTATGAATAAGGGGGTTAACGTTTTTTTTTACAATACGTATCTGTCGCCCGCCACTAACTTTTTTTTATTCTTGGGCAGACAATTGAAAAAAAAATGTTATAAAAAATAACCAACAACCTTATTGCTGAAAATTAACTACTAAGCAGGACCAAGTCAACGAGTGCCACACAATATTTGAATTTTGTTTGTCTAATTAACTATAGTCTGTAAAACATAGCTTGAGCTCCGCGACAGCTGTCATCGAAATTGTGTCCATGAAGTTTTGAATTTTTTCACAGAATATTTGTACTGTGAAAACTCCGTACTTACTGCACGCTATTCGATGTCTAAGCAATATCGTAACCTAGCCCTGTCAGTATGACAGCTGTCGTAGAGCTCAAGCTATGTTTTACAGACTGTAGTATTGAATTTTACTTGGCGATCAAGAACGACGTATTGTAATTTTGTAAAGCAAATTGTTACTCGATTAATACGAGTATTTGGTTGCCTTATACGACTTATTCATTGCTTATATGCGAACTAATTGATAATGTGACAAGTTTAAATATAAAGATGAGTATGTCTTTAAGGGCCCGATTCTGAGATGAGAATTTTCACTAAGTACCTACCTAAATACTCAAGTAACGTTTTGTCACGCTCTTTTCTGAAACATTTGACAAAACAGCACTACAGTTAAATAGTTAGTTGCTTCTCAAAATTCTCAATTCAGAAATTGGCCTTAAATATTTTGTTTCAAATAGTGAAATCTGCTATTTCCATAGTTAAACATTACTGTGTCCATAAATGAGTGTCCCTCTCAAGAGTATTATTTGTAGGAGGGGTACGTCAGGGGTAGAGATGACATAGCACTATTAAGAAGTTATGAATAAGTATTTTTATGAAAGTTTCACTTTTAATCATCAATAACTGCGCGAAAACAGCCCCTTTGGTCTAGCGGTTGAAACGCCTGAATACCAGGTCGGGGGTTCGTTTACATGAAGAACCCCCCTGCCGCGAGTCACTGACCTGAGGCAATTTTTTTGCCTGTACTGTACATACATACTTAATTAAAAATAATACTTATTATTGTTCGGCCGCTGGGAGTATACGATCCTGACACGTATGACTAGTGATGGGAGAAAATCAACGTTATCATTCCTTACGTTATTCTTAACTAGCTTTTGCTACTGACTCACGATTAAGTAGTTTTGTTTTTTAGACGACCTTCACTCAGTCATCTCTCGTGTCATTTTCGCAGGTATTTTAGAAGGGTCATCATCTTTTTTGTGCCAAATGGCAGTGAAGTGTTGTGGCGAGCTGTGCGACCTTTTATTTGAGCCCAGATCAGCTCAATCGCTTTGTACGGCAGTGGTACGGAGAGATTCTGAGAACGCGATGATCATTTTCTAAAGCCTGTTCATCAACTTCGTATCGTTAAAGGGACCGTTATTATTTTCGTTATTTTTGGTACGTCACTACAAAATAATACGGTTGACATAACCTTGTGACAGCGTAGTAAGGATTTTATGCACGAACATTAAATATTGATTTCTTGTTATCTAACATTCAAATCACCGTGCAAAATATAACATTAATTGTAAGTTTACACAATGATATAGTTTCATCATCATCATCATTATCATCGGCCTACGGTTGTCCACTGCTGGACATAGGCCTCTCCCATTGCACGCCACTGAGCACAGTCCTCGGCTACTCTCATCCAGCTCTTGCCAGCCGCCCTGCGAAGATCATCGCTCCACCGAGTCTGAGGACGTCCTACACAATAGTTTCAATGACAATTATTTACTAGTAGGATAAATAGGACATAAAAATATTTTAATCAAAAATTTAACGCCACTTCAAGGTTACGTCGTCCGTCTAACATGACCTGTCAGGATCGTATTCTCCCAGCGGCCGGACGGTAGTATTAAAAAATAGAATCGCTCGTAGCCTGGGCTGCCTGAGTGATCTTGAACGATCACTAAGGTTAAGCAACATACGGCGCGTTCAGTCCATGGATGGGTCACCGTCTATGACTAACGCTAGTGGCATTTTTTCCGAGCGATTCCGTGCTTCGCAAGGCACGTTAAGCAGTTGGTGCCGGCTGCCGTCGATAGATGGCAGTCGTTAAGCCAAGTCAGAGGCCTTAGGGCGGCTTGAAAACTTCTGACAGTAAGACCAGCCACTAGTCTTACAAGCCTCCACCAATCCGGACTTGGCCCCCGTGGTGGAGTATGGCCTGTACCTTCCTCAGGGAAGAGACCCGTGCCCCTCGGTGGGGACATAATGGGTTGATGATGATTAAAAAATAGTATTAAGCGAAACTGATCTACCCCTCTTGTATACAGGCGTAAATTTATGTATGTATGAAAAATTAAGTACCTATGTAATATTAATTGCATTAAGTTTATATTAATAAGTTTTTTTGCACTTACTGCTATTTACGTTGAAATAAAAGTAAATATAATGTAAATAAAGGTAATTAAAAAGAAGGTCTTTAAAACATAAAGCTTCTTTATTCGTACGAGGTGCAATTATGTCGATCGATATCGAGACTGACGAGACGCCTTACCCTGTAGGCCTCAGAATAATACAACAGAGCAATATCACGTCGGTTGCAAAACGACACGGTGTATAATTTTGGCGAAACGAATCGGTTTTCCTGTGAGTATAAATCAGCCGAAACCAGTCTAGACTTGGCTGCGATATATTAGTCCATGTTTTCGCCTTGTCAATTCCAACCAGCCCGCCATGATTAATTGTCCACGTTTTACAGTCGCACCGTTTTAGTTTCTAACGCAATCCATTCACGGGTATCGTAATATCAACGGGTCTAATAGCGATTATTTATTACGTAAAAAAAAGTAAGACTCAACTTTTACACCATCATCATCATCATCATCATCCACAAATTATGTCCCCACCGAGGGGCACGGGTCTCTTCCCTGAGGAAGGTATAGTATAGGGCATACTCCACCACGGGGGCCAAGTCCGGATTGATGGAGGCTTGTAAGACTAGTGGCTGGTCTTACTGTTAGAAGTTTTCAAGCCGCCCTAAGGCCTCTGACTTGGTTTAGCGACTGCCATCTATCGACGGCAGCCGGCACCAACTGCTTAAGCAGCCGGCACCAACTGCTTAACGTGCCTTGCGAAGCCCGGAACCGCTCGGAAAAATGCCACTAGCGTTAGTCATAGACAGTCATAGACCCATCCATGGACTGAACGCGCCGTATGTTGCTTAACCTTAGTGATCGTTTAAGATCTCTCAGGCAGCCCAGGCTACGAGCGGATTTTTACTTCATATTGGAAACAAAATACTCCGATAATATCCATTTGCTCCGGTTCTTTTTTATTTATGAAGTAGATTATGAAGATAGAAAAGGTTCTTGTGTAATGCGGAGTCCAATTTTTTCCGACGCTATCTCGAAACAGAAAAAAAACGAGACATTTATTTTTAACACATGGACGCAAGTTTTGTGACACTTGAGATTTGAGGAGGCCAAAAAAATTTACGCCTTTCACTTTAGGATCATTTACCCACTTCACAACATAAGTAATTATATATAACACATTATAAGTGCTCTGAGGATTCGTTTTAAATTCCAAGCGTATGTTTCATTTCCTTCGGAAATTGCTGTTTTTGAGCACACAGCTTTTGTTCGCGCCAAAGTTTAGAAAAAAAGATGGCGGCCTAGACGCCCAACATTTTCAATACCAGCTCGCTCATCATAATAATGCTCATGGCATCGCTATTTCATTTTTTGCATAATCCATAATTTGCATTGACATATACGGTCGGTCGAAGGTACGAAACGTAAATATTCATCAGATGTAGACAAGTTTGATTTTGTTATCATAAGCATACGCAACGCAACGCAGCAAATACGTCTTCTTACAGATCCTTTTCTAAGATAGAGAGAGAAGGTGTGGGATTAATACCTACTACTAATTAATGCTGAGGTAATACCGCTGAGATTCAGGTTTCCTCACGACGTTTTCCTTCCTATTATTCCGTTGGCAGTTCGGCAGTAATTCAATCCGACAAGATATGAACTTCCACACACGTACCGTGGATTCCGCGGCAGCACCGAGATACACAGGCGGACACATCTATGAATACTAAATGCAGGAAGCAATATGAAGGTGTCTCAGTTGATACAGGTGTTCGAGGGAAGGGAGTCACGAGAAACTTTAACGTGTTATCCGAAAACTCAATGTAATCAATGGCCTCACTCATCGCATGTGCCGAAGAACCGATAGTGGATGGCATAGTTAGTTAGCCTAAATCGTGCTGATCATGATGAAGATCTGCTACTTAACAATTTGTTTAAGACCATTCTATTTTAGCACTTAATTCACACACAGTAAGAGCTACCGACCTACTGTACACCACACGCCCTGTGAAAACAGTACCTACTGTGGTACTTTGGACTGTCTAATATTTGAGAGCGACAAACATTCTGACTAAAGCGCTCTATTTGGGTTTTAACAAAGTGCTAATTTAAAAGGTATCTACAATTAAGTCTTTTGTTTAATATCTCTTGCTCTTTTTGTCTGAGAGAAAGAGAGGGATGGATAATAATTGTCTGAAACAAAAGAGTGTCAAAATATAAATCATGAAGTTGGTCGCTTCCGTTAGTTTTTCATGTACGCTTGTAATTCTCTTTGTCTGTTTTGAAGCTACCTTTGGCTTTTGTCCTAGAACGTTGTAATGAGCAAGGTACGGCACATCCTTTACACGAGCACCATTACAGAGAAGACATAGCGTTTGTATAGAAATCAGAGAAGTAAAACATCACCCAAATAAGTTTCTTAAATACTTTTGTATTTAATAACTTAACAGCAGCTAGAGACCGTTGGAGCGACGACATAGAGAAGACTGAGGGAAGGGACTGGATTGACAAGGCAAATGATAGAAAGAAATGGAGGCATTTGAAGGAGGCCTATACCGAAAGGGGCCATGAATTCTAACAGTTTGGTTTTTTGTTTTTTTTTTTTCACATTTTCAATTTTTTTTTGTGAAATAAATGTATTAATTCATGGTTTAATAAAGGCTAATAATAATAACTTAACAGCGGTTAAGGCATCTGCCTACCTTGCGAGAAGCCCCGGGTTCGAACTCCGGCTGGGGATGTCGCTGTTTCTGGTTCCCGCGACACAGGGTATCCTAGTGTGGAGCCAGAAGCAGTCTGTTAGCTTTTAGAATATACCTCGGGCTCTAGAGTAGGCTTCGGTTTTCGCCGAAAGCACACGAGTGTAATACTACTACCTGCTCTGTATAAAACTCTTCTTCACTATTTCGAAAAGTTATGTAAAGTTACAAATAATAACAAATAAATAACAATACAAAATAAACCTTACCTTATTGCAATATAATCAGTTTATCCGATAGTAGCCCAGGTATATTCTAAAAGCTAACAGACTGTGTGTGTCTGTATGTAAATGTTTATGTTTAACTATTAACCGCATGTATTAGCAGCATGTTTAGCATGCGACTATACTCCATTCCATGAAACGAGCTCCCATTGGCTAATGCGCGTGACCTTTAATAACAACTGCCCTATGAAGTGGACCCTCTTTGCTTATTGTTTCGCTTATCTCTAGCCGCGTCCATTGTCCGACGACATGCGGGTATTTGGTTCCACAGGAGTTTGACTCGCGGAACAGAGTAAGATAAGAGGAGTGCAAGGCGTATTCCTAATTACAAATAGCAAGAGTTTGTTCGATAATTCGTAAGTAAACTTTAATCGCTCGTAGCCCCGGCTGCCTGAGTGATCTTAAACGATCGCGAAGGTTAAGCAACATCGGACGCGTTCAGTGCATAGATGGGTGACCGTCTATGGCTAACACTAATGGCATTTCCGAGCGGTGCCGTGCTTCGCAAGGCACGTTAAGCAGTTGGTGCCGGCTGCCGTCGATAGATGGCAGTCGTTAAGTCAAGTCAGAGGCCTTAGGGCGGTTTGAAAACTTCTGACAGTAAGACCAGCCATTAGTCTTGCAAGCCTCCACCAATCCGGACTAGTCCCCCGTGGTGGAGTATGGCCTATACCTTCACCAGGGAAGAGACGCGTGCCCCTCGGTGGGGACATAATGGGTTGATGGTGGAATCTTTAATAGCCGTAAGCCAAAGAAACGGTCCAACGTATCTCCTAACATCATCAATTTATATTATTGGTAAGGTAGCACTCGCTAATTAGATCTCCTCAAACCAGGGTTGTCACCTATCCTGGTTGAGTTGGTATTTCTGAGAATAGATTGTAGGCTACTTGATATAGCAAAACAACGGTTACCGAGCCAGCTAATATATTTATTCTAAAATATGATGTAAGTAAAATATGAGGTGTTTTAACAGAGCGGTGGTAACGGAGACGAACAGGTCACAATCGAGAGGTCGCGGGTTCAAAACTTAACATGTATCAATAGCTTTGTTTTCTAAGTTATGTACATTTGTGGAGTTGTAGTAGCAATAACGGCGAAGAAAAACATCGTGGGGAAACCTGAATGTCGGAGGGGATCACATAATTATGGTCGCTGGGCACGCGCGGTATTTAAGCCCATAAACTCTCTCAAAGAAGGCGTGTGCTCTACAGTGACGAATAATGGATAAAAAGTATTTAAAAATTAATCTATAAAAAATCTCTATTTTTCTATGTTCATTTTTTGCAACATAAAAAAGGTTTTTTTTTAACGTCTTTAATAAAAAAAACTTATTTTATTTGGGACAATAAACAGCTACACAATATATAATTATTAACAAATTTAGTTGTAAAGTCTAATAGGTAAGAGTATATAACCCACAACATTATCCACAGATTACTTTGACGAGATTAAAGAACGGCAAAAACTTTTTCGCCAGAGAAACATAATTTTACATAGGTCTGTGCTGAATAATTAATTGAATTGAATTGAATTGAAGGGTGTTTCGGAAAAACAACCAAGTTGCACCCTCGCGAATCCTTTCTTTTTTTTAGGTACCAAAAATATAGTATGAAGTACAAAATAGTTCATAGAGCAAAAAAAAAAATCACAAAAGTGCGACCCCGGCTACTCCTCCAAAACACCCTTCAATTAGAATACAAGAAGAAGAAGTGCTATACTTTTCCTAAGCCTTCGCGCCTGGCTTTGAAGTTGGCAGCCCTGCCCCAGGCAGGTATGCGGCATACATGCCGTCCCCTAATATATTCATTGGCGCATATCGTCTAGGAGCCGTATCTTTGACGGCGACGTGACGTGCCAAGTCAGGCGCCCGGTAAGGGGCATCGTGTGATGCATACGGTGAACAGAATATATACAGAGTATTCCCAATGCTTTGCCAAAGGATTACTTTTCCTTGTAGGTACTGGGCTTACAAAATCTATATACAGGTCGTCCCAAAAATTGTGTCAAGATAGAGCACCTCTAGGGTTAACCGAATCACCCCCGCAATCTTTTTTTGTATACTGCATGCACTGTTTTATATAAGGTGTCCCAAATAATAATGTCAAGCGGATGTCGAGAGATAGAGCACCCCTAGGGGTATCCGAATCACCCCCATGTATGTATGTTCCGCATTTTTTGTAGTTTTAGAGTTACCTATAATTTTTTATTTTTTATTTCTGTCGCACCTTGACCTACAAGACATTATTATTGGCCACAGAGCCATGAATTATTAAGAGACATACATGCTTTATTTTTTATTTTTTTCAAAATAGGTGAGTAGTGTGCCTTGCAGAAACAAACTCAGTTGTGGGTCAATCTGATACAACAGCGCCATAAAAAAAATTAAGAATCTCAAAAGTTAGTTAAAATCGGGAGACCGGAGAGCTGGCGCATACCTCTGCCAGAGAATAAGTCTGGCCATCCAAAGGGATTCCCCCTTTGGATGGCCCCCTTTGGATGGTCGGTGTCCTGCGGCAAAGAGCCCAGCATCCTGGGCTCTTTGCCGCAGGACACCGACCCGCAAGTTTACGCTTACGAAAGGTTTAGTTCAAAATTTTTTTAACTGTTGCTCCCGTCGATATTTGTTCCCTCCCGTTCCCGACAAATTTAGGGATTTCGTTACACAAATAAATCATAATTTTTTTTGACTTGTTTCTTTTATGTCCCCATTAAAAGTAAAATAAACGACCTGAGAGTTTATCAAGCCAACGGCTGAACTCTTTCTAATATATATAAAATTCTCGTGCCACAGTGTTAGTGCGCATACTCCACCGAAACGGCTTGACCGATTTCGATGAAATTATTGATGAATGTATTGTATATTCTGTAGATCCGAGAATAAGCTGTTATCTATTTTTCATATCCCTAAATGATAAGGATCACCTAGTTTTAATATATAACCTTCGGCTTAGTCAATGATTAAATTCTTGTCTAACTTAACATGTACCGGATCGATCGATACTGCACGCGTTCAGTTAGAACGCTCAAAATAATTTAGCAGAATGAAAATAGTTTGAACATTACTCGGGCTACAAAGTTAACCATTTGAGACTTTGCTATGTCGGTAGCAGAATAGATAGATAGATAGATAGAGATAATCAGTTGGCAGCCTTCAAGGCTGCCATCGATAGTTGGCAGTCGTTAAGCCAAGTCAAGCCAAGCCGGCTTGAAAACTTCTCACAGTAAGACCAGCCACTCGTTTTACAAGCCTCCACCAATCTGGACTTGGCCCCCGTGGCGAAGTATGGCCTACATCTTCCTCATGGAAGAGCCTCGTGCCCCTCGACGGGGACATAATGGGTTGATGATGAATCAGTTAAATTAAGGGTGACTTTGCAACTAAAATGAAAACTTTGATGTGCTGTCGACAGTCATCATCGTCATTCAGCCACAGGAATTCCACTGCTGGACATAGGCCTCCTCCATGAATTTCCAAAAAGATCGGTTGGAAGCGGCTTGCATCCAGCGTCTTCCTGCCACTTGGATGAGGTCTTCCGTCTATCTTGTGGCTGGTGATATGTGGTCTCCATGCGATAACTTTTCGGCCTCATCGGCCATCAGTTCTGCGCGCCATGAGCCCCGCCTACTGCCACTTCAACTTATTAATCCACTGGTCCATGTCGACGACTTTCGTTTGTCTACGGATCTCATCATTCCTGATTCGGTCTCGTAGAGAAAATTCGAGCATAGCCTTTTCCATAGCTCGTGGCGTGAGCTTGAGCCTCCTTATGAGGCCCATTGAGAGACCACAATGCCATAACACACACTGGTTGTATAAAGTAGGTACATGCCCATAAATACAACACTTCTAAATAGGAGCGTGACATTTAACAAAAGACATAGAAAAGTAGGTGAATCTATCGGTCTAACAATGTTGAAATGCAATCGACAGCGGGCCCACTTTTACATTTTCGTTGTAAAATCGCCCGTAAGTTAACCGGTTAGAGTGCAAATGTGTAAAGATTAATACTGTCGAACAATCGACGATGTAATACAATTCAAATGAATGTACCCAAATGAATGTACTTATCAACGATCATCGCCCTTTAACAGCCTTTTTGTCCTTTAAGAAATACATGTCTTTATTAGACAATCTGATAAGAGCACACCTGTATGGCGTTCTAACCCTTTCTATTCCGTGTGGATGGATAGGAAACTCTTTATTGTACACCTATTTAGCTTTGCCACGCGATTTACATCCTTAACCCGTGGGGTTAGGCGCATTAACTGTGTGCCATTAAAACGCAGTGAGGCAGACAAATGACGGCAGGTAAGACTGAATGTGGTATTTTCTGCCTAGTGACAAAATAATATGGTCAGATTTGTCACTTTATCGTAGAACCGTTCACAAGAAACGCCAGTAACTGACAGTACAGTTTTGGAATATTGATGATGTTGCTAATACCACCAACAGTAGAGATGTATATTGACACAAGATGTAGGTATGTATTTTGAGAACTACACGGGCTGGCGAATGTAAGTAAATAGGTAACTTTTTTATACAGTCCTGTTCTTTTCCATTTTTAACCGGGAATTTTTTAACAAATTTTATGATATTTCACTATTTTTATTTAAAAAAAATCTCTCCTTTCACAGGCTAATCTTATTCTCCTGTACCTCCTGCGGGTTGACTGGCACAAAAGCATATGTCCCCGCTACTCCCAAGGGGGCTTTTAACGACAAAGAATAATAATAATAGATACAACCAAAGATATCGCAACGACATAGGCTTTTGGCTCTCCAACTGTCAAGCGCTTGAAATTACCAATCGAGGTGGAAACGCATGATAAGTAGGTGTTTCCATGTTATCTCTATCTCTCTCTCTATCTCTTTCTACTAAAAATTCTCGACACTGACACTGACATACGTATATCGGTGCCATTATAAGTGTCAACAATTTAACGTTTATAGAAGAGACTACCACGTACCCTCCCACCATGATAAACACGAGCGTTTGTTAGACTTAATTGGGTACACAGCTAGGGGTGACGGCTTAAACACGTGCAAATATGAGCCCCGAATGCGTTTTGTCACTTTGCAATGTCGCTGTCGCAGTTTCAAAGACTGGGCGGCATAGAGCTTGAGTTTGAAAGAGATCGCTCGTAGCTAAGTCGTAGTCAGTGTCGATATCAGCTGTTTTTGACACCTGTATTCATTAAATTTTCTTCTTGTAAGTGCGGAGTCGAAAAGAAAAGCGGGGTTTTTGAGGGTGTATAGGTATATTGTTATTGTTTATAAGTATGTTTGAGGTATATAGGTATAGGAAACCTTAAGTTATAAGAGCGCATCGCCAACAAACTGCACTGCAGTTTGGCGACATTTGTTAAAGCAAAAACGTAAAGGTTTTCTTGCTAAAAAAATTTTAAAAAAGGCGTAGGTAATATTAGAGAAACGTCAACAGCGAAACAATTTTATTGTTCCGTTGTCGAACTGCATTATATTTGAACACTACACAAATAAAAAACATAGATTATGGACATGGAATAAACGTTGTATTTATTTATAATTATTTCGCTAGAGTTTATCGCTGACGTTCAAAGATATTTTCGTTTCATGTTTAAAAATAAAGTGCTTGCTAAATTTGTTTATTAAAAGCTTGTACAACCATCTTTTAAATTAATGTTACACGTTCATCGCGGAGGCCGATTTGTAGTACCTACTACAATGGCACTACGAGACTGATAAGTACTCGTAATGTACCTTCTCTAATGACGGCCCGAGACTCTTTAGGTCTCGTAGGAGTTGTTCGCTTTGAAAAGGAATATTTCAATGAAAATACGCTATAAAAACATATTTTTTCTATCAGCCGATAGAAAATGAATGTATGGTTCAGTATGTAGCCGCGCCCGAAGATAGATTTTCATAGAAAATCTTTCCGAAAAGAAATACGAGAACCTTAAGATCTCGTAATGCGCTATCTTAAGGTAATGGCAAAAAAATACGAGTTCTTTTGCGTCTCGTAATGAATATTATTGCAAAAAGTCGATAGTTTTGTAGTGATGAGCGTTAACCAAAAAACTACAATATCGATAAAAATATATTTATGTTACAGAGGCATTGCAAAAGTATCCCAACTATTAATGTTTTTCTTTAAAACACTGTCAACACAACATTTTGTTACAATTGGCAGAAAATCTTTGTTGAGTTACTTAGTTTTTTATCAGCCTCTCTGCTTGACATTCCTTTTCTTGCCTTCTCATAGTAACTATGTATGTAATATTATGCTCAGTCACTTCTCCGTTCGATTGTTCAGTTCAAACGAGTGTTTGTGGTCAATCAAAAGGGCATCCTTACAGGATTTCTGAATGATACATTCAACAAATTTTTTTTTGTACCTTCTGTTGATTTTTATTATTCCAGATCACCCCTGAGTTATCGAAGTTGTTACAACACTGATAGATTTCTCATCAGGCTTCGTACGAGATTTTTACGAGATCCGATGGGTCTCGTATCGCACTAGATGCAGTTTTTTTGCATTTAGTCGCTACGAGACCTATTGGGTCTCGTACGTTTTTATTCATAAAAATATTACACCTAAGGTACCTAACTAAGATTCACTAGGATATCTCACTCTAACTTAAAAAAATCATACACAAAATTCATTCGCGCGAACGAGTAAGCCATACGATTTCGCCTTCGCGCCGAATGAAAGTCGCATACGAGACGCTTTGGATCTCGTACCGCTTTGAACGTGTTAATAACTGCCAGATAGAGCAATCACTTGTCCTGATCCCAAGCCAGAAATACGTCCAGATTGATAAATATGGGTTGTAAATATAAATCTCTTAATAGTAGGAACATATTATTATACTTAATTTAGGAATAATTGGACGTAGTTTTCAACAAGGTTTCAACCCCCACAAAGTGAGTTCTGAGATATTTGACATTTTAGGTTTAAGCTGATTTAGACTCTCCATACATGTGGGTTGCTCTACCGTGCCATAGCTTTGCATATACTCATCGGATCGCTACAAAGGCCTTTCATTCTTTGAATATAGAGCATAAGGGACTTCACACACGGCGGCTATAATATACATTACATCCCAAGATGTATAGCTTAGAGACCGCTCAGTACCTTTAAGATACGAAGATGTAAAGATGTATATTATAGCTGTCGTGTGTGGTCTCCTGACGATTTCTATGGAAATATGTAATGTGTGTGTGAGTCCCTAAGGGACTCCACACACGGCGGCTATAAGGTAAAGATGTATATTATAGCATGATAATATATCTCATTACATCTTTCCATAGAAATCGTCGGGAGACCACACACGACAGCTATAATATACATCTTTACATCTTCGTATCTTAAAGATACTGAGCGGTGTCTAAGCTATACATCCTGGGATGTAATGTATATTATAGCCGCCGTGTGTGAAGACCCTATTGATCAGTTTGGTACATTCAACTCGAAAATGATCATGTTGCAGGTTGGAACCATTTTGCTAAGCAACGTACAATTATGAATTAAAAGAAAATCGGCCCAAATAATCATCATCATCATCAGCAGACTTCTGCCCAGTGCCTTTTCCCCATCACGCCATACCTCGCGATCTCTCGCCATTTGTATCTACGGGCCCCTGTGAACCTGGCCACATCGTCCTCCCAAATAATACTAAATAATCTAATAATGGAACAAGTACCTACTCCGACACTTTGCACTCTTATTAATTTGCGTTATCAGCAGTGAACCTTTGACTTATCCGATAACCTATTAAGCGAGGACAAACATGATAATTTCGAAGTACGTATATTTGAAACGAGTACTATGCATTGAAAACTTTTAGTCCGGATCAACTTACGGGTGTTTTTATCGGACGAGTCCGACCAGGTTTCGCTCCGATTCGCAGAGATTAGGGCTTCCACACATAAACACGATACGAGTTACGACGGCGCGTCGAACCACGATGCGACGTCCGTTTCACGATGCTATGTCGCGTCGTGGAAATGTATAGTCGACAGCACATCATCCTATACACCCATGCACTCTACCCTGTTGCATTACGGGCGATTTTTCAACTAAAATGTGAAGTGAATGTTGACGTGCTGTCGACTGTACATTTCCACGACGCGAGATCGCATCGTGAAACGACGTCGCATCGTGGTACGACGCGACGTCGTATCGTGTTTATGTGTGGGAGCCCATCATCATGTTGAGCAGAGATGGAGCCCGCGTCGTCGGAGTACTATGCACATTCTTTCTGAATCTTTTTTCCAAGCTTATTGATGGCAAACAGGGTTCGAAAGAGTAGTGAAAGAATTTGCCAATCAGCGGCAAGAACTCGCTGATAGTTAGTTGCCCTTTTTGAATAGGTCAATTGCTTACCAATAGAAGGCTCTATGCTCAAACGGACTCGAAAATCAAACGAACGATCCAATTTCGGTGGATTCTTAAGAATATTTAAGGTCGAGTTCTCCGACCGCACCATTTTGTATTGGATTTATGTCGCTGCGCGAGTGAATAGTTCGCGGACAGTCAGCATTTTTAAATTCCATCATCATCAAGCCATTATGTCCCAACCGAGAAGCACGGGTCCTTTCCCTGGGAAAAGGTATAGGCCATACTCCACCACGGGGTCAAGTCTGGATTGGTGAGGCTGTCTGGTCTTACTGTCAGAAGTTTTCAAGCCTCCCTAATGCCTTTGACTTGGCTTAACGACTGCCATCTATCGACGGATAGGTGGAGGCTAAAAAAAATCCGAGTAATCCGAAAAAAATCTAATTACAACAATTTTGACGACCGCAGTCACTAGCACATTCAGTAATAATCATTTCGGCATATGTTTAATATCCCACACAATACTAAGCTTGTTAGTGCACGGGAAACCTGAGGTAAGAGTCTCAATGTCGCCACAAGGCTCGATGTTATCATCGGAGTGCCACTCAATCGTCATACGGCACCCCTTTGAATCACATTCGTGGTCTCTATGTAAATATAACCCTGTTAAAAGGCATCACCTTTTAAATCGAATTAAATCCGCGTCGCGTGTCCACTCAACATCTGTCCCGTTTTGCCCAAAAACCGGTCCAGCCTTTGAGAGCACCTGTTACCATATTAACATAGGAAAAAATAGAATATAGAAGAATATAGAAGTTTTCCTTCACGAAAACTATGTGAAGAACGTTGAGTGTCTGAGCTGTGCATATACCCCCGGGATTGAAATAACATAACATTTACATACAGGCACATACATTGCTTCTGGCCCCACACTAGGATACCCTGTCGTGGGAACCAGAAACAGCGACGTCACAAACATGTAAACATCCAAGATATGGGTTTTTTTTTTGTCCCCAGCCGGGATTCGAACCCGGGACCTGTCGCACGGTAGTCAGATGCGCTGCCGCTGCGCCACAGAGGTCGAAAAAATCCGCCATATTAAAATTTTAAATTGCCAATACCCGGTGGGTATGCTTGGTAATTAAGCCTAGACATCCCTGAGAGAAGACATGTGTCCTACAGTGGGACGCACATACGTTAATTTAAAAAAAAATGGTTTGCTTAGCTAGCTCCAAGTTAGACGAATTTTGAGGCATATGCTGCGAATGAATCTTATTGAAGCGAAAGCATGAAAGCAAGGTAGCTAGCAAGCTATGAAACTGTTACTTGACTTTTCGCTCTATGGTGCAATAGACAACAACTTGCATGTTAGTCTATACGTAACATCATCAACCCAATGTCCCCACCGAGGGGCACGGGTCTCTTCCCTGACGAAGATACAGGCTACAGGCCATACTCCACCACAGGGGCCAAGTCCGGATTGGTGGAGGCTTGTAAGAATAGTGGCTGTTCTTACTGCCAGACTTGCGACTTAAGTCGGACGTGTAGGATACGTAACATACCACACAATAATTAACTTCCTGCCTTTTTGGGTAAAGGAACCAAATTGAAGAAGTGAACCGTGTAATATCGCCATTACAGTCGCGGCTCGTCAAATTTTACATTTTAGTTTCACAGTAGTTAAGGTTGATGTGCTGTCAACCGTACTTCTGTTTTAAAGCTACTATTTAGCACGAGGCTATAGCACCAATCTATTTATCAACAACTATTAATCCCGAGGATACAGTATCAAAATAAAGGGTCATGTGCTGTCGACAGTACTTCTGTTTTACTGCAACTATTTATCCCGAGTATACAGTGTCAAAGTAATTCAGCGTCAGTCTTCCGCATGTTTGGACGAGCCGCCTTGCATTTTTTATTCATTGTTTATTAGCAACGCCAGAGGGGTTGGCGCCTGATCTGAATTGTAACGATAAAAATTAGGGGAGTCAGCGCTAAGCTGCCAAGAGCGAGATTATCTTACGCTATGGGTTTCGCGCGACTGTTGTTAGAAAATTAGCCCCAACCAGAAAGCCAGAAATCAGATTGACAGCGAGGCTATGGTTCTCTATGATAAAAATAGAGAATCAAACAGATATGAATCAGACACTACGCAAGCCATAGAACGATGTTGGGAAATATATTTTTCTTTTTGGGTTATTTATCAAAGTATCAGAAAACTTAACATGCAATGGACGCGTAACTTTAAGCGTTCTTATGGCAGGGATCATACTAAAATCAAATATCAGCCCTTTGCTTGTTTAAGATCCCTGTTTTGAATACATTCCTCGATGAATATTTAAATTCGTATGTTTTAAAAGCATTTCGTAACCGTCCATTGGGGATAATAATTCGGTTTTGAGATGCGAATACATGCGTCGCAAATCTAATTTAGTTATCGAAGTTCAAAACATGCAGTGTTATTTCCAACTCGCGCTTGTTGAAATGTATCAGTTTGATTTCGACGTTGCGAATCTAATAATATTACCAAAATCGTGGTACAAAATTTAGTAAATATAAACCTCTTTTTATTCCCATATCTTCTTGTTCCTAAGCACTAGGTATAAAAGTTGTTTGAAAAACACAAACTCTAGTTAAAAATCAGTAACGCCCATATTAGAAGAGTTCTGTATATTTTTTATACTATTCTGTATTTTCCACTTCTGCAGTTTCCGCGCTGCCCCGCGGAACCCCAAAAGCTAGTCACTTATTCAGTAGGGGTGGCCCCGAAAATATGTCGCTTAATCGCCGAGCTCACGAATTTTGTTAGTGGTTTAATGAACCGTGATTCTGTAGTTTAGTTGCAACCCTCGACCGCCTAAAGCTGATTTCTGATGGTGTCATTGTGTCTGCGTTAATTTATTCGATACGCACCCAAGTGGTGAGCTCGTTGGGGCTTTTTTTACAACAATCAGCCATGTATTGTTGCTATATCTGGGCAATTTTAGGCAGTTTCACGAGGTTTACAAGTGGTACCAATGGAAAAAAGTCATATATACATAATCATATCTTTTTTTGCAGTGATTTTTGCATAATATTGCCAAGCCACACATGTACTTATTAGTACAGTCGACAGCTGATAAACCTTTAAGTTTTGGTTGCGAAGTCTCCCGTGCCGTAGGTGCGTAGACTGTATGTCGTACCCATGTAAGGGTGGCCGATTGCTGCCAATTGTACTATTGAACTAGCCGAGCATGTTACAAGTTTTAGCTACAGTTCGCTTCGAATTCGAATGAATAATACTTAACACATAATATGTATTATTATTAATATTATTATGTCCTTCCTATAACACAAATAAATCAAAGTTTACTTGACGAATGGTGCAGCCGTAAGCGATAACAATAGTAAAAATAGCTAGCTTATCGCAGATTGCTTACGTAGCCTCATCCCCAATTTTCGGAAGGAATGTTTTTTCCATTCATTGAGACAGTTCGGCACGTGTCATCATCATCATCATCATCACCAACCCATTATGTCCCCACCGAGTGGCACGGGTCTCTTACCCTGAGGAAGTTATAGGCCATACTCCACCACGGGGGCCTAGTACGAATTGGTGGAGCCGCCCTAGGCCTCTGACTTAGCTTAACGACACCCTTCTATCGACGGCAGCCGGCACCAACTGCTTAACGTGCCTTGCGAAGCACGGAACCGCTCGGAAAAATGCCACTAGCGTTAGCCACAGACGGTCACCCATGCATGCGCTGAACGCGCCCTATGTTGCTTAACCTTCGTGCTCGGCCGGGGCTACGAGCGGCACGTGTATTTATGGAGAATTTTGAGCCAAAGCGAAAGAGATCTGTCAATATCTTGGCAAGTGGCATACCATGGTCTCTGCCTACCCCCACAAGGTCCAGACGTGAGATTGTGTTTTTTTTTTCCAATCATTTTGATTCAAAGACACTATGAAACCGTACCCAATATTTGCTTATGCGACTTACTATGACTAATACTTTTGCCGCATTATATTTTTCCGAGCTCAAAACCAGCAACAGGGTAATAAAGAAATAACGAACGAAGGCACTCCTTCATAGGGAATTAGAAATAAAGTACGGTTATGGCTGGCCACAAACACAAACGACTCATCGATTAATCTGTAATCGAAAGCCAGTCATGCAAAAAAATAATTGCCTGCTCTGCAGATAGAGGCCACTTTTTTAGCAGATAAGCAAAATTTTCGAATTTAGAACGTAGACAGTCAAGTTGCCGTATTCAAACTAGATTCGAATATGTCTGGCTACTTTAAAAAAAAATTATTATTCCTAAAAGGATTCATATAAATACTAACACATGAATACAAATTTAGTAATGAAACAAAAAGTTTAGAATAGCCTCCCTACCTGTAACAAGCCTTTTCATATCCACCGGCGAATGTCTTGTAATTATACTGCATTATTCATTAGCAAAATCAATTATAAAAAAATAAATAAATTAACTCACGCCCGTTATCCCCGAGGGGGTAGGCAGAGGCACCAATCACTAGAACTGGGCCCACGTTTTGCCGAGTTTATCAGGTCCCAAACGTGACAAGTGGCCAGCTTGTCGCCGTTATCCGGTCACAATTTACCAGCGAATGGTGTTGCTGTACAAAGAAACAAATGTACGTAACTAAAAGTCATTGGTAATGCATGGTCGAACCCAGACCCTCATAATCGAGAAGCAAGGGTCAACCCCACTACGCCACCAACCGCTTTCTTCATGGTAGCAATTGATTTCAAAATCAATTGTTACATAAAAAATCGGACCTTCTTGCTTCTTACTGACATACTTTGGAACAGACAACGGTGTGATACTTAGAAGGCAGGCACCCAAAAAGTTCGCCAAAGCCAGCGTGATTCTTGACCAAGTTCCACAAGTTTGAGGTTTGGCGCGCCTCTGGCCACCGATGAGGGCCTCGGGCAAACTTTTATCCGATTAGCCGAAAGGGTTCCTCAGCTTACGTAATTATACAAGGAAATACCTTATTGTTCTTGGGAAACTCGATTATGGCGCAGCGCGGATTTAGGTCAGCTGAAAATTCATTGTCTCAGCTCGACATAGTTAGGCTTAGACCCGTGTACGCTTAGTCCTAAACGTTTCAGCCGCCACAACGTTGAACAATACATCGACAATACATAACTACAGCTTATTTGGCAGATTTACTACGACCAAATAGATGATGTATTAACAAATGGCAAGATTAACTTTATTCCGGATACACTTACTTCAGCATCATCATCAACCCATTGTGTCCCCACCGAGGGGCACGGGTCTCTTCCCTGAGGAAGGTATAGGCCATACTCCACCACGGGGGCCAAGTCCGGATTGGTAGAGGCTTGTAAGACTAGTGGCTGGTCTTATGGCAATAAATACCTTTTACTTTACTTTACTTTTTACTGTCAGAAGTTTTCAAGCCGCTCTAAGGCCTCTGACTTGGCTTAACGACTGCCATCTATGGACGGCAGCCGGCGACAACTGCTTAACGTGCCTTGCAAAGCACGGAACCACTCGGAAAAATGCCACTAGCGTTAGTCTTAGACGGTCACCCATCCACGCACTGAACGCGCCCAATGTTGCTTAATCTTCGTGCTACGGGGCTACGAGCGGGGCTACTTTTGTCACTTGCTTTTATGTTATTTAATCTGTTAGCAGTAAAGACGATTTCACTTTCTTCCACTTTCGCTATGGGGTAGACGAGTAAAAAATCATTCCTATACACATACACAGAAGTAGCTCCACCATAGTCGCAGACACTACTCAGTGTCAGCATTAGCGCCTGACACCTAGTGCAAAGCAGTGCGACAGCAAAAAGTGTCAGAGCCATTTTCCTGTTTTTCTATTAAGAGGTTCCAATCGCCTTAAATATCAGCTTCCGTGGATTTTTCCACGCGAAGCATTCGGTCGGGGTCAGATATGATGAGATTACGATGATTTTATCCCCGGACTGGAAACGGTAAACGATGCACTACAAGAGATTAACTCGAGGCAATTAAAAATGTTTCCCTTGATATTAAATACGTATGTGAATCTCGGTACGTTTAGATGTTTGCATTCTCAGCCACTGTAATCTAATTTCGTTAAGGCCCGTACGAAACTAAAAATCAAAATAAATCTATACACATAGATTTTATGAGAATTTCTCGCGATGGGAAGTGTTGGGTAAAACTAGTGAGTATAGTGAGTATGATTATAAAACACGATTGCTCAGACTATTTATAAGGTATCTAAAGAGTGCTTTACTGCCGTTTTCTAACGATAAACAACGCATTCGTAATTTTTTGCGAAAATGAGTTAGATACTTTTATTCTGAGTCGCGTCAGCGTTATCTATCTGGAGCGATAACTCGGTTATTGATATTTTTATTAGTTTATGAGATATTGTCTCATAAAAATAGTATAGTATGCTTAACAATATCTCGTAGTCCGGGCTGCCTGAGTGATCTTAAACGATCACTAAGGTTAAGCAACATACGGCGCGTTCAGTCCATGGATAGGTCACTGTCTATGACTAACGCTAGTGGCATTTTTCCGAGCAGTTCCGTGCTTTGCAAGGCACGTTAAGCAGTTGGTGCCGACTCCCGTCGATATATGGCAGTCGTTAAGCCAAGTCAGAGGCCTAAGGGCGGCTTGAAAACTTCCGACAGTAAGACCAGCTACTAGTCTTACAAGCCTCCACCAATCCGGACTTGGCCCCCGCACAGTGGGCTGAAAATCGCTTCCCATAGACTTAGAGATCGAATGTTCAATTGTTGATTTTTTTTCACAGGAATCCACTAAGGAAGGGTAATCTGTCAACATATTTGAAGTACAGTAACTTAAGCATTGTGCAAGTACTTTTTTTTTTTACTTAGTTAAAAAAAATGTATAGAGATTACTATAAAATTGGCCATAACTCGAATACCGCACATTCGCGCGTTATTCCCTTCAAAACTATTGTTGCCTACATTATTCTGGATTTTTCGACATACTGCACAATGGGCGGACGCGTGCGACTTTGGTCGAAAAAAAATGAAATAGAAATAATTATTTTTTTAAAGTTATTAATGTGTATATCTCGTTATTAACATAACATAACATTTACATACAGGCACACACATTGCTTCTGGCCCCACACTAGGATACCCTGTGTCGTGGACCCAGAAACAGTGGAAACAGACGGGAAATATGGAATAATGTAATTAAATTCCAAAAATATGGTCTTTACCCTAAAATATGGAAATGCAAATGAATCAAATAAAAAATATGTGCTTACATATTTATCCGAGCCCTAGTCATGACTATGATCGACGGAAAAGTTTGCAGTTATTTATCCGAAGCTCGATCCAGTGCAACTTGCTACTTATGTCTAGCAAAACCGAGCGAGATGAACAATATTGATGCAGTAATACATAGAGAAGTAGCCGACAACATGTTGAAATTCGGCTTATCTCCCTTACATGCTCAAATTAACTGCATGGAATGTTTGCTACATATAGCATACAGACTGGACTTGAAAACTTGGGCAGTAAGAGGAGATACAGATAAGGCTGTCATGTTGGCCAAAAAGCAGCTGCTGCAAGACCGATTCCGACAGGAGCTTGGACTTCTCGTCGACGTGGTCAAACAGGGCTCTGGAACTACAAACGATGGAAATACCGCACGAAAATTTTTCGAAGACCCAAAACAGACAGCCAAGATAACAGGAGTGGATGAAGAATTGATTCGAAGATTTGCAGTAATGACTTCAAGTCATTACATCTGGTGAAGAAATAAATGTCGATAAGTACAAAAAATATGCCCGAAGTACTGCAGAAAGGTACCTGGATCAATACAGCTGGTAGGTACTATATGCCAGCTAAAGTGCATAAGTTGCTAATTCATGGTGCTGAAATTATAAGGATGTCCCTGGTCCCTACTGGGATCTTATCTGAAGAAGCATCCGAAGCTCGCAACAAGGATTTTCGACGTTACAGAGAATTTCACTCGCGAAAGAACAGCAGAAAGAATTCAAACGAAGATGTCATTAAAAGGATGCTTCTCACTTCTGATCCTTTTATTTCTTCAATGGGACCAGTTATGAGGGTAGCATTAAAGAAAAAAATGAGTCAAGAAGCGTTAGATCTTTTAATATTACAACAGCTTATTTATTTTTACATGTAATTGTTTTTTAGTTATATTTTATGATTCCTAATATTCATATAAGTACATAATTTAAACAAAATATACGCATAAATAACTTGATAAAATATTTTAAATTGATTTTTTTTTCGACCAATACCGCACGAGTGCGCCCACAGTGCAGTGTGTAGAAAAATCCAAAATAATGGAGGCAATAATCGTGTGGAAGGAAATAACGCGCAAATGTGCGATAATTAAGTTATGGCCAATTTTATAGTAATCTCCATACATTTTTTTAACTAAGTGAAAAAAAAAAAAGTACTTATACAATGCCAAACTTACTGTGCTTCAAATATATTGACAGATTAGCCTTCCTTAGTGGATTCCTGTGAAAAAAAATCAACAATTGAACATTCAATCTCTAAGTCTATGGGAAGCGATTTTCAGCCCACTGTGCCCCGTGGTGGAGTATGGCCTAAACCTTCCTCAGGGAAGAGACACGTGCCTCTCGGTGGGGACATAATGGGTTGATGATGATGATACTGGTATAGTAATAAACAGTTTTTGGGCTTTTTAAGATACTATAGGATACTATACTATAGAATACTATACTTTTGAATTTACAAAAAATATACATAACTACATAGAAAATACCTGGCAGCCATTATACACATTTAAATTTTCCGAAATCTTTATTAATTTAGTCGTGACAGATAAAAGCAGAAGAAAAACGATAAAACTATTGGCACGTTTTTCTCGAAACTTATCTTCGTGCAAATGCGTATTTTATGGTTAGTACGGCAGTTTATAATATGGTGTTTATTAAAAATAAGTTAATCTATTATATAGTGCTTACGAAAGTGTGACAAGCAATTACAATTTAATTTCCCGGCGGCACACATACTTCTGGGTGTTCCTAATGCTCACCGAATTACCAATAATACGTAAGTGCTGAGTTAACGCTGTAATGTGTTTATATCCTAGAAAGCTGTAAGTTATTTTACGAGGCGGTTTTTTCCTCTGCCGGCGGAATAAGCTAGTCTTCCCATTCGTCAAATAGCTCTTGGACCAGATCTTTTTATGACCTCTTACCATCTTTTTATTTCACCCTAAAGCACGGGATATCGCGTCTAGCGCCATATTTTACCCTATGGCGTGACAGCTGTGTTGAGTATGAAATTTTGTGTTTCGTTTATTTCATAGCTCGTCCCGATTTTCCAACTTCGTCACGGCGATGTGGAAAACATTTGAACCGTGTTACCCAGAGACATTCCACACCTACAATAAGCAACTGTCGAGAAAAACGCTATTAGGTATATTATCTCTACAGTCTGTAGCTTTTAGAATATAGTATGCCTCGGACTCTAGAGTAGGCGTCGGTTTTCGCCGAAAGTACACGAGTGTAATACTACTTCCTGCTCTGTATTAAACTTTTCTTCACTTTTTTTCAAAAGTTATGTAAAGTTAAGTGTCATATTAGTTCCGATATTTCTATTACACGAATATATCCGATTCTATCCGATAGTAGCCGAGGTATGTTATAAAAGCTAACAGACTAATGTCGTTTGTTATTATTAATGTGGATCAACACCAACCAATAAGAGAATAAACTCTCTGACTTCCCTTAACCTCGCTTAGCTACCAAGACAGAGGTGGTGAGTTCGATTCCCGCTGGGAGGCACCGTACAGTATTACGGAGTAAAAAAACAGTATTTACGTGGTAGGAAAAATACTAAATTCTTAATATTTTATAAATATTTTTATTTTATCGTAGTCTTTGCTATCGCTGAAAATACTTACATGGGCTTAATTTTATTACGCTGGTCTCCTGACAGGCAGCAATGTATTACGTTACAAAGACAAAATTGTGTACCTGAAACAAAATACAATTTACGTTATTTACACGTTGGGTCGCTTATACAATACTATTGAATTACTCATCGAATATAGATGTTTTGCTGTGATGATAACTTCGCATCGCTCTGATCGGCGGTGATTTCATTATTAAGGTAGATGAAGATGCTCTATTTATCATTGTGTGAATGGAAGGGCCAGTAAGGGACGCCCCAGGCGGACATAATTCGACCAAATAGGGGATGTTTAGCAAAGGGCAAGATAAAGAGGACCTAAAACCGGAGTGCGTGCATGCAACGACTAATGAATGTCGATGAAGCGAAAGTGATCTGTATAGTGTCGTCGCAAGCAGCAGTCCCTGGTCTCTGCCTACCCCTCTGGGATATAGGCCTGACCTGATGTATGTATCATCATCATCAACCCATTATGTGCCCATAAAAAATGCCACTAGCGTTAGTCATAGACGGTGACCCATCCATGGACTGAACGCGCCGTATGTTGCTTAACCTTAGTGATCGTTCAAGATCACTCAGGCAGCCCAGGCTACGAGCGATTCGATGTTTGTATAAACGTATGAAATATAAAAGAAAAAATCAAATGACCTTTAATAAATAATTAAATAGTCCTTCACTTTCTTTGTTGCTTTATGAACCTTTAGCAGCCGAAAAGAGTGCATGTAAAAACTGTGTGTGCTTTCAATTGTACCTATGTGAAATCCAAACATACGTTATAATTTGCATAGTCTTCGTTTTGACAGAATCCCTACAGAACATGCTCGAGGACTTCTGAGAAATGTCAAGTGGTTTTTATTTCCGATTCCAATATATTCCATTGTCAGTACGTACCGAGAAAGAACCCGTAAAATTCACATTGTCCTGAAGTACAATAAGGCATTGTCTGAACCTACTTATTGTCACCGAAATAGGCTATTTTATTAGAAGGAAACCATATATTTTTGTCTTAGATAAAATACCATCAAAATCACATACGTACAGTTGACAGCACGTCTTCCTTCACATTTTACTTGCAAAGTATTATTAAGATATTACAGACTATTTCGGCTCAAACACATCAAATAAACATACAACAGAATCCAATCTACACCAATAATTGAATCAATTATCTTTATGTAATATTGCACAATTCAATCTTTTTGTAGTTTAATCTAATTTAATGTATAAAATCTAATGGAACTCAATCTATTCTAATTAATTAATACATTGCCTGTTCATATTGCACTTCTTGTAATATTTTGAATAATACTTAATCATTGCATGCTTAGATACATAAATAAAATAATAAAAATAATAATAATAACTCAACCAATAAGAACGCCGTATCTACCTGTAATCGGGATGTACATAAAAATGATATAGCATGTAAGCAAATTTATATAATGTATAATGTACTATCTTGTTGGTGGATCTAATAAAATAAAACAAAACAAAACAAAGTAGCTCGTAATGCAAAGGAGTAGTGTGCATGGGTGTATAGGATGATGTGCTCTCGGCTGTGCGACCCAAAACTACAAAAAACATCCCTAGATTTAATTTGCCAGCACGTGGAATTCGTTCTGAATTCAAAACACTGGTGATTTCTTTTTAATCCTCTGTAAACCTGACAACAACATGCCAGCCAGCAGTTAAACGCAAAAAAAAAAAAAAACAGAGAGAAAAGAAATTTAATACACTGGCAACTAGATAGCCAAATGCCATTTAAATGTAGAGAAAAAGTATATTTTTGGTTATCTTTGAATGGCACCTATAAGAAAGGTGCTGAGCTTGTACATAAATTTACTATAAGTGTTTCATTTGTGCCCCGATAAGACACCCTTTGACCAAGTTGGTGCGTTTCACGCGAAAGTTGGTGGGCACAGGCAGGGCCGCACTAAGGGGAGTGTTGAAGGGAATCAAATTTATAAGAAAAGCTGTTGAATTTTAATATTTTACCGTAGTTTGAAGACGTCTGAACGCCTGGTACCCATTTTTAGTTGTCTCGTGCTTTTATGGGGAACCTAAATCAGAAATGGATTTCGATGAATTTTTGACGACCTCTGTGCCGCAGCGGTTAGCGCTGCCTACCATGCGAGAGGTCCCGGGTTCGAATCCCAGCTGGGGAAAAAAAAGAAAACCCAGGTCTTGGATGTTTACATGTTTGTGATGTCGCTGTTTCTTGTTCCCACGACACAGGATATCCTAGTGTGGGGCCAGAAGCAATGTATGTGCCTGTATGTAAATGTTTTTTTTTTTTTTTGCCAAAAAATTTAAAGCTAATATTCCAGGGGATCTCTATTGCATTAAAAAGTTGCAGAATTACTTCAAATAAGACTTAATCCATTTACAACTAACATTAATAGGTACAACAAATAGGTACTACTTACTACAAGACAAACCAGAAAGAGTGGAAGATATTGATTCCCTCCCAACCCAAAATCTAGATACGGCCCCTGTCAGCTGGGTGTTTTTGTGGGATACGTCAAACTTATCTGATATAGGTCGGGCCACTTACAGAGGTTGAACCTCAACCCGCCGGGAGTTCCTTTAAAATATTCTCTGGTAATGTCAAAAAGGTGGTCTCTTGTGCCATGTTTTAACGTTCGAATTGGGATGAATGGCAGAAGAGTGGTAAGGTTAGTGTTTTGTGTTTTATTTTTAATTCTTTTGACAGGGTTCCTATCTGCTTACCATGCGAGTGGTCCCGGGTTCGATCCCCGGCTGGGGACAAAAAAAAACCTCAGGTCTTGGATGTTTACATGTTTGTGAAGTGGCTGTTTCTGGTTCCCACGACACAGGGTATCCTAGTGTGGGGCCAGAAGCAATGTATGTGCCTGTATGTAAATTGTTGCTTTAAAAAAATATATATAACGCAAGCAGTATGAATACACATACATAACCTCACGCCTGTATCCCAGACGGGTAGGATCACTTTCGCTTCATCGACATTCATTAGTTGTTGCACGCAAGCACGCCAGTTTTACTTTTTAGCAGTATGTTTGTTAGTCGGTTGTTCATTAATAAAAACTGATTCTATTGGGTGTTGCCTTTCTGCAACACTCAGTTTCTTCTTATCTTAAAGGTCCGGTAGAGCTTAAAGGGTTATTCCGTTCGTAGATAGAATCAACTTTATTTTGGGACCAAAATCTGGACGTAGTTTAGCAAAAAATTCTAACCCACAACACGGTCCTTTTTGAGTTAAATATATGAAAATGATCACTATGCTCTATACTTTAATAATCAAAGACTTGCATAGCGATCCGATGAGTATGTGCAAAGTTACGGCACATGGTAGTCAACCCACATGTGCCTATGGAGAGCGTAAATCAGCTTAAACCTAAAAACTCAAATATTCCAAAACTCACTTTGTGTGGTTTTTTTTACTAAACTACGTCCATCTGAAATCGTGAAAATATCAGCTGTTTGGATACCTCTGTGCTCTAGCGAAGGTATTCTATAGTTTATAGTATGTTTAACTACATTCCCAAAAGTTGTGTCATGGTTTTGTTATTATTACCTACTTAAATAACGTAGGTACGGAAGAGTTTTGAAGGAATTTTAAAGAAATAGTGAATTTTAATTTTTACAAAAATAAATCTATCCAAAAATCAAGCGGGCTCATCGACCTCTTTGGTGGTCAACACGACACATAAGTATGTACTTTGACATAATATTTTTCCTCCTTGCGTAATCTGTAATTTCATCACAGTACTGGCAACTATTTCCTTGTAAAAAAAAGTTTCGTTATATTTTTTTATTCTGCTCAAAAGACCAATAGCTTCCGGCAGACAGACAAGACGAAGCTACTGAGTGTCTCTTCCCTACCTTTAAGCTTACAAAAAATACAATGACTTAAGACGGTCCTTGTAGCCAGATTTTACAAGCTGACAGACCCTGGAAACCCTCGAAAATCATGAAGCAGCCCCAGTCGCCAATTTGCAAAGAGGTTAACATAATAAGAGGTCGTATGCCACTGTTTCGCGCATGAATTATTACTCGAACAAATCGCGAGGCACCGCGAACTTCAGGCATTTTCTAAACACACCCTACGCTTTTAGAACCCTAAGTTGCAGAGGCTAAGGTCGAGAACAGCTTGCGTCAACGGCATGTTGTAAGGTAGCCCTGTTACATATTGTATGCGGTTGAATAATAACCCGCAACACACATGGGGAATAAATTTAATCATGCTCTGTTACACAAAATAAATAGCTCAGAAGTACAATCGGTATTAATGTGGGTAGCTCTAAAAGTATATCAATTGTCATGATGGTTCTACTACATTCCTAACACAGCGTCTTTGCTGATAACAACTTTGTTAAAAGAAGAATTACTCATAGCAGTAGGCATGAACTTCTGAGCATCCACTGCAGTTTCCAGTTCCCAAAGATAAAGCTTAAGGTTGAAAGAAACATCGTAGTTTTTCGTTCGAAGAAATGAGAGCAAGCATTTGAATTCTTACATATATTCAGTTTTATCATAAACATAATAAGCTTTTATCCGTCCCTTGGCAGGACATAGCCCTTCTCGCAGAAAGATAGATTAATGGCTTAATCATCACCGTGACTATCGCAGATTGGCGATCTCAACCGGTCATGTGTCTGCAGTTCAGATTTTCTCACGATATTTTCCATCACAGTTGGCGAGTGGCACTGCTACTCCAAATTTACAAATGTACGTACTTATTTTAGAAAACAAAGTCATTGGTACACACCGGGATGAGAGGCCAGTGTCATACCGACGCGCCACCACCTGACTTGAGATTTGACTGTATACTAGTGTATACAGCCAAATCTCAAGTCAGGTCATCATCATCAGGTTTCATCAAGTTAATCTTCTGTTTCTTCTTCAGTCTTATATTTGAAGAGAAGGTTTTTCTTATGTGAGTTCTGTTTGCAGATTTTGTTCGCATGATCAGAATGGACTATAATGGAGTGCAGCCATTTCTTTGTGGTTAAGATCATACAGCTATTGTGGGGAGCTGCTTTGTAATAATCTGCTAATGCAATACAATCCATGGGCCACCAGTCTATGGAAATAATACTCAAAGCTGACCCTTGGTTCCGTTGCTGAGTAAGCTGGTAGCTGAAGGTAAGTAGGAAAAAAATCTTCCTAAATCATGATTACCAATTTTATTGGACATGAGAAATGAAATCGTTATTTGGTATCCTTACGTCCGAGTTTTACTGATACAAATATTTTGTACATCCGCTTCCTTCACCAATATTTTGCTCCAGTCCATCCAAAGGTTGTCTGGAAGAGATCACTTTTAGTGATAAAGCCGCCGTATGTACTCTTAGATTAAGAAATACCTGTGTAATTTCCTATTTTATGTACAATAAAGTGTTCTTTATCTCTCACAGAGATAAGCTGGTTTCATGTATTCTTGTATTTTTGCCGACCGACCAATCAAGTTTTTTTATACTTTTACTTATTTGTACCTTCTTGTACTATTCCTGTACTTTTTCTGCATGATATGCTATGTATAATGTTTAATTTTTAAATGGAATTGAAACTATGTCAATGCCAGACGGAGAAAGAAGATGAATTAAAGATTCCTAAGCGTTACTTTCGCGTTTTATAAAATTTTCACGTGCATGCGTTTCATGTATTAAGTTTCCTGTATAGTGTTTCCGTGTACGGTCGGGGTCTAAAAATGTTTAACAGTTTTCAAACTTGATTATTTGTCGCAAGATGTGCATTATAGTCTATAATGCTTTAACAATTGGGTATTTGACAGGATGTCAAATGAGTTACTTTTAAAACGGAATTTTGTATGAAAATACTTGCTTGTGACGTCACATTTCAGAGCACTCTTTTTATGTTTCATCTATTTAAAAATTGTAATAACTAGTAAATGATTAAAAGAAATACATTTTCCGAATCATATTGTAATTTTTGTTTTAATCTAAGATCTCAAATAATTTATTGTTGATAGTGTCAAATACCGTATTACTTATTACTTTTCAAAGTTCCGAAGCCTGGATTCTAACAAGTATCTAAATCCATTTCTTATTTTAAAATTATTGCATTTGTTAAAATGACACAGATCAAAACTCGGTCAAAATAGTGAAAATATATTAAATACTATTTTTACAAAATAAATAAAATAAAACCTTTTTGAGGGAGCGAAGAAGGTTTGCTCTAAACTTTGACAGGTTGGTACTCAACTCTTTATTCTGAGCTTTATGCTTTATCTAATCAAATCAATACAAATATCGACCTTGTGTCGTATAATTGTTTTCAGACCCCGACTGTACAATAAAGTACAATGAGTAATTAGTAGTAGTTGATTAAAGGTCGGTGACCAGTAGCCTAATTATGCGCACCAAATCCTGTCGTAATTCTAACGTTTGCGAGAGAAAATTGTATGGAATTTGAAAGTCAGATGTCATTGGAATAATGCAGTACTTGGTACTTCGTCATAGGGGTGACTGCATCCACGGTTACAGTTTGTCACGGTTACAGACTTTTCCCCTTTTTTTTTACACTTAGGGAAAAATGTTATAAAAACAAACAGTTACATACAGACACATACGTTGCTTCTGTCCTTACATTAGGATACCGTTTGTCGTGGGTACCAGAAACAGCGACATCACAAACGTTTACATGTTTGAATCCAAGAGGGTAAGGTATAAGGTAGGTATTTTTACTAGGTTAAAGTTACTGCATGGCTAGTATTAGAGTATGATATACGTAAGTGTATTATTATGTTTACGTGACTACATATACGAGTATTTAGTGGATGCACAAACTATTTGTCCTGCGGCAAACTCGCCTGGAAGATATTGCTATTAGTACTAAAAACATTTAACATTTTTAAAATTTTTTTTACATACACGCACATACATTGCTTCTGGCCACACACTAGGATACACTGTGTCGTGGGGACCAGAAACAGCGACGTCACAAACATGTAAACATCCAAGACCTGGGTTTCTTTTTTTTGTCCCCAGCCGGGATTCGAACCCGGGACCTCTCGCATGGTAGGCAGATGCGCTAACCACTGCGCCACAGAAATCGTCAAAAAGAATGCCAGTTGTACTTTTCTTCTGTAACTGTTGTTTCTAACATAACTGTTGTCCTATGTGCGACAATGAATATGGTTCTATAATATTTTTTTTAAACGATTCATTCAAACATTTGACGTCTATTGAAACCCAAATTTAACGAGTACCTTTCAGCCGAAAACAATACATTTGAAAGACATTAAAGTGATACAACAATTGGTGTCACAAAAAGGCGCTCATTATACGCTACGCAATGGTTGAATACGATTACTTTGTATAATATTTCGTCAACGGGCGTTTTAATAAACTCTAGCCATAAGACAACCAATTAAGTACATACTTTTAAATTTATTACGGATACACTTACTTGATTTTTTGTCGGAAGAGTCCGACCAGGTCTCGCTCTGATTCGTATATCCGAAATAAAGTAATTAAAGTGTAGTGCTGACGAAAGTTTTAGTTCAAAAACAATTGAGTACAGTTTGACCGATCATTTCGTACTAAACGGCGGCACGCCGCATGTTTACGTAAAGACCAACTCAATTTTGTTGCATTGTTTTCACAATATTGGAAACCATCAAGTGTCAATACTGCAGTGTGCGTAAATGTGCGTGCATCTGTGTGCTACACACGGCGACATAAAAAACGCATTCGTGTATAGACAGTCATTTATTGCAATGTATTGGTAGTATTATGTTTGCAGAAAACGCGGCTTCGATTGTACGCCATAGCACTGAGCTGTTACAACGGGTCTTGTTTTTTTATCTTTACATATTTAAAGAGGATGAGGTACACAACAGAAAAATTACCATATCGTCCTAGTAATGCTATAGGTACTTAATGTATACATGTCCCAGGTAAGTATCTAATCTATGCAACTCTATAGCATCTATAGAACATTTAGCTGTAATGTCTGTTTATATTCTCTCGCTACGATATACTTAGCTAACGGGACGTGTTAAACAGAGCGTCTAAAAACCGGCGCGTGTGGACCGCTAGTTTGTCCCACTGTGATTAGAGCTATAAGGAGAGGCCGAGACATCATAAATTATCTACAAACGAGCGTCCCTTCATTATCTTAGTGACGGCGTTGGGGCGGGTGAAGCGTAGTCCGTCAGCCTTTGCAAATCATTCGCTGATTGCTAGGACTTACTAGGGTAAGGTAGCCGACCAACTTACTGTTCATAACTGACGAATAGGCCATTTGACAGTGTAAAAAAAACAGTATTATTTATACGTAATCCTATAAATTATGATCTTAAAACCGCTTTAAGGCTTTTTAACTAAAAAACAATTCTTATTTGTAAAAAAAAACACAAGATAAAATTTCATAATTTTGTGTCTTGGTATCGAAAACGGCCTGGATTGGCTGATTCTATGATGACGTCACATGCCAGTAAAAATGGCGTCTGTCATTCATTCGTTCTTACGTTCATTGGTTGGTTTATTCTGAAGTGACGTCATAATTCCTGTGCAACGCCATATTGCCCAAGATAACGTTTTGGCGGCTCATTTCAAAAGTAAACTTTAGTTTGCCTTTTTCCAAGAAATACACGAAATAAAAAAAATACACGAAATACCTTTTTTCAAGAAATAAACCACTTTCTGAGGACTCTATGAACACCAACAAAACATATGAGATGGTTTTCAGAAATCTGTCAAATAGCCTATTCACCACAATATCTCTGTCCTTGTCTAACTTACCCCGTGAAAATGGCAAAGTAAGAGAGACACAATCAAGCCGTTCAGAATATTAGTCTGTAGCAGTCCCGCAGCTTCTGTAGAGATCGTATGTTATTTGAAACCGTAGAGACATTTTAGCGAACTTTCCAAATACGTGGTTAGCAATAGCTCAATAGAGCCATGGTAGGTAGGTAAATACCACAGGCAGGGTTTCCTCAAGAGAATATTCTGTACACAGAACATAATCCTAGTTTATGTCTCGAATTACTACGGAAAAAGCCACGTGCCGGGAAGTGAGCGTTGCATCTGTCTGAGAGGGCGTAGAATTAATCAAATGAATATTTGTTCAACCAATCCGGACTTGGCCACCAATCCAGACTTGGCCCCCCGTGGTGGAGTATGGCCTATACCTTCCTCAGGGAAGAGACCCGTGCCCCTCAGTGGGGACAGGATGGGTTGATGATGATATTTATTCAAGTAACATTAGGTAAGTATTAGTAGTTTTGAAGTCATTATGAATTGGTCCTTCGAAATTAATTCGCAAATCGCCTTTGCCCTTACAATTTTTTACGCCATTGTTTTAATTTAACGTCTAAAAACAATACCGCTCGACACATTGACTTGTCTCGTTAAAAATTGCCAATTAATATCGGACCTAGGGTTGTCAGAAATCTCTAAATACTTGTACCTACTATTTCGACGCACAGGTCATTGGAAAAAAAAAATTCAGTTTCCTTTACACATGTGGAATATGATAGTAGGATTTGCGTGCTGCCATTACCAAGTCCCCTGACAGGAGTATGGATTTGATTGAAATTTTGAGTAAATTGTCGATTTTAAATAGATAGAAGAAGAATTATCATCAACCCACAGAAGAAGAATTATGTCCCCACCAAGGGGCACGGGTCTCTTCCCTGAGGAAGGTATAGGCCATACTCCACCACGGGGGCCAAGTCCGGATTGGTGGAGGCTTGTAAGACTAGTGGCTGGTCTTACTGTCAGAAGTTTTCAAGCCGCCCTAAGGCCTCTGACGTGGCTTATCGACTGCCATCTATCGACGGCAGCCGGCACCAACTGCTGTACAAGAAATAGTAAATTTGGGTTTTAATTACCACGCATGCCTGCCTTGGATTGCCAAAGTTTCCTCACATTGTTGTTTTTCTTCATACAGAGGGCTTTAAAAAAAAATGTTTCATACAATTTATTCAAACGACAATAGGATTCTGAGAAGAGAATTTCGGTTTACCGATCTGGCAACCCTAATGGGCGTTTTTCCTTATGTCAAATTTAGTTCTAAAAGAATCCCTAGGTGGCGCTGCCGTACCGTAATGATAAACGACAAAGCAAAAAATAACACTATGGTTCTGTGGAATTTGTGATGGTTGATTACGGAAAAACAAAAATGCTGTTGTCGTTTCGTGCACGCACGCACGCACGCACACACGCACGCACGCACGCACGCACGCACGCACGCACGCACGCACGCACGCACGCACGCACGCACGCACGCACGCACGCACGCACGCACGCACGCACGCACAGACACTCACAAAACAGACACCCTCTGAGAGGTTGGCAGAGACTAGTACAGCCTAATTAAGTTTCACAGGACCTTTCTGCAAAATGCTGTACCCCAACCAAACGGTGGGTAATACCCGTTTTCAACAAATGCTATACTTACTTTAATAAGCTCACAATACTGGGCTGATACAAGTCTAACCTACCCCTTCCGCGAAGACTTAAGGGGATCCACTAAGTAAAACTAACGCAACTAAAGAGAAAAAAACACATGTTCTTTTAAAGATCGAATTAGCAAAAAGTGTTCATGCAATCATGTTAACAGTAGTTTTTAGAACCCATGGCAGAGAACCTAAGGCAAAAACCTAGTACATTAGGCATTATATTCTTATCTTATCGTAAAAAACGGCCATTTTGTCATAAATGATATCTAATCCCAGGTTCGTGATCCTAAGTGGTTCTTTGTCGTGGGTCTCATAAAATCACTGTCTACATAGACTGTTGTTTTTGACACAGTAAAAAAGACATGATTTTTTGGGGTTCCGTACCCAAAGGTCCGTCGTCCGTCTGTCACCAGGCTGTATCTCATGAACCGTGATAGTTAGACAGTTGACATTTTCACAGATGATGTACTTCTGTCGGCGCTATAACAACAAATACTAAAAAAGGAATAAAGTAAATACATAAAAGATACATGATTTTTTTGCCGTTTTTATAGACAATGGTACCGAGGCTGACTTGGCCGGTTTTTCCCTCTCCTTTCTAGTGTTACCCCCTGGATCCCCTTAACATCCAAGTGCCCTCGCGAGCGGGACTCAAGTTAATGTTTGGAAGGACATAATTTCTCTGGCCCAGTTAATTACTACAATTAACATTTAATCAAAAGACTGCTTGATCTAGCGGAAGGCGTAATTATTTATTAAAATAAACGGGCCTTTGCAAATGAAATCCCACGCCCTTTAGGTCCATTCTAACCCTATTCGGCCCTGGGGGGAGTAACCGGCTGTAATGTGAAGCCGGTTAAGTTAGGGCACAGATAAAGGGCACAAAAGGTTTTGAGAATCAAAGTAGAGAAGAATAAACTAAAAATAGATTTTTTAAATTCCTCAAAAAGTTTTACGTTTTCCATAGCGTTTTTTTTGTCATATTAATTGATAGGCCTACGACCTCTTTATTCTCAGACTTACCAAATATACCTACAACAATAAATTTATCAAAATATGAACCGCCGTTTCGGATGGGTTTATTTATTTTATTTATGAAGGCACACCAACAGCACAAACACATTACAAGTTCAACCTTAAATCAATAACAGAGGGATCAATAAGAAACACTGTGAAACTTGATGTATTAACTCACGAAAAGCCAGCCCCTTTGTGAGTCACGTGTATCTAAATTATCTAAATTATCTATCTAAATTAGCGACTTCTAAGTCGCTTTTCGCGACAAGCGAACACGACAAACACTTAAGTCGCACGGAAACCGCGGCGCGTCTCTCAAATCACTCGCTACGATGTGAGAAACTCGCGCGCCCTATTAAAGTCGCGCAGCTGCGAACATACGAGCCGACGACTCTGCCGACTACTCGAGGCTTAGCTCGCGAATGTTGACATTTTGCGCGACATTTTTGTCATCTTTTTCGGAGTCCGCGACTAGAATATCATTTTGATCAAACATGTTTTATTGTACTGTCGAGGAGAGAGCATGTTACATACTTATTATGACTATGAATGTGTGGGTGAGGTGTCACCACACGACAACCTATTTATCAATTGTTCTGCTTTATCAACCACTAGCTGTTGCCCGCGACTACGTCCGCGTGGGCTTTAGTTGAGTAAAGTGTTTGCCAATAAGATAGGGATACTTTTAGCGCATGCGAATGAGCTTTCATACTAACTTCGCAACCCCCTCTTAACCCCTCAAGAGACGATTTTCGAAAAACTACTTTACACGTCTTTCATGACTTTCAATGAAGGACCTTCGTGCTGAATTTCATTAGAATAACTTAAAAAATGGCAAAGTTTCATACTAACTTTGCACCCCCCTTTTACTCTCTTAATGGATGATTTTCGAAAAACTATTTTACATGTATTTCATGACCTTTGATGAAGAATCTTCATTCTGAATTTCGTTCGAATAACTTCAAAAACGGCAAAGTTTCATACTAACTTTGCACCCCCATTTTACCCCCTTAGGGGATGAATTTTCAAAAATCCTTTCTTAGTGTTCCCCTACGTTACAAAAGAAACCTCTGTGCAAAATTTAAAGTTTCTAACCCTTATAGTTTAGGCCCTGCGTTGATATGTCAGTCAGTCAGTCAGCTTCTCCTTTTACATATATAGATTACAATGTATGCAAAGGCCAGAAATCAATATTATGTCATTATAAGGGGAATTTTATAGGACAAGAAATGTTTTCGGCAGTGAAAAGTGAATGAGATTTATTTATTTTTTATTATTATTATTATTTATTTTTTGTTGGGGTTACAACAGGATGAGTAACACTTAAAAATAGTCTTATAGTAAAGTACACAAATTAATAAAGTAAATTAACACATCCCTTAGAGTATCCCACTGAGAACACAACTGATTGAAGTTTACGACGAACAATGTTCAGTGACAATGAAAGATTCCGATAACAATGAAAAATTTTGATGGAATGATTACTTATTATTAATTAATACCTATCCCTACCTAAACAGTATTACAGTTTACCAAACTCCTATCTATAGGCATCTCCTTTAGAAAGGAGTTCCGTTCTTATTTTATGTAATGCCAGTTATTCTGTTACATACATGCAATGCCAGCGCGTAGTATGATACTATGAAATATAAGTTAAAGTTAGCGTACCAGAGCGCCAGAGCCTGAAGAATACAGAAACAGATAGTATGAGAAAAGGTGGAAGTGACACGAGTGGCTTGTCCAGAACCACGGTATACTAGGATGTCAACAGACAAACAGATGTTTATCAGATGATATTAAAATTCATTCCGTGACTAAAACCTCTCGTACCTCTTGTTTGAACGATCGCAATGTTGAGCAAAATAGGTCAATAGGAAGGAACCGTTTATTATGGTTGTCACATAGGCGGTGCAGAGGAGCTCTAAGACCTGCGTTGGTGCGTTTAACATTTAAGCTGAATTTATACAATAGTGATCAAGAAAGTAAAAAACTATCGACGCCAAAACCTCAACTGGACTGCGAGCGATCATGGCAAGTTACAAACCCTGGTATTTTCTATCCCTTTGGGACACACGCGTGAGTTTATGTAATATCGTTTTATTGACCTTTTAATTCTTCTGAGTTCGTGGCAAGGGTCGAAACATTGGCCGGGTCAAAGAGGGCATTTTTATGTAAATAGCCCACATTATTTCCACGGACTGGAGAATTTTATATCCAGCCCCGTTTAAGTAAATCATAGAGCTTTGAAATACGGTTCGCCGAGGAAAACGTGGTACGGTATCTACAAGTTACTTTCTTGACGATAGCGGTAGACATAGATAGAAAAAACGTCAGCAGTTCCATAGATTATAATGCCATTTCAGAGGTAACTAGCCTGAGCTTTTCACAAATACAAAATTTCCGCTTTCCTTCATCATAGACTACTCGTATTTAACTTTGATGTGAGGAGTATTTTCAGATACTGTGTGTAACAGGAGCTGTGTGATGACTGTTTTAGTGGAAACGACTTTTAGGAAATAAGAACAAAAAACATTAAAAACAGTAAATACGCCACAATAATAATAACTTCCACATGACACAACCACTTGACCTGGTCCCAAACTAGAATACCCTGTGCTATGGTAACCAGGCAAGGACATTACAAACATGGAAGAACACCCAGATTGAGGCCATTCGTACACAGGTACGGCGGCCCACAGTGGGATCGAACTAACGACCTCTACTTGATAGGTAAGCGCCTCAACGGCAGACCAACGAGGCAGTCGTAACAAAACACAAACCAATCAAAGAAAATATGACTACATTAAAATAAAAGGAAAGGAAAACAGTGTAAGAATGTTGTGAAATGTTTGTAAATTTCGTAAGCTTAGGCCTTAAGGCGGCTTGAAAACTTCTGACAGAAAGACCAGCCCACTAGCCCACTTACACGACTCTGCTACCACCCGGCAAAATAATATCATTCAAATATGGGCTTTAAATATTGCTCATTAGATATATTTTACATTGGCATCATAAATTTGCAGATAGCTCGCTGTCAGTTGTCAGCTAATTTATGATGCCAATGTAAAATATATCTAAAGAGCAATATTTAAAGCCCATATATGAATGATAATATTTTTGCCGGGTGGGAGCAGAGTCGTGTAAGTGGGCTATGATCTTTACAAGCCTCCACCAATCAGGACTTGGCCCCTGTGGTGGAGTATGGCCTATACCTTCCTCAGGGAAGAGACCCGTGCCCCTCGATGGGGACATAATGGGCTGATGATGATGATAATATAAACTGAATCATATTTATACGCGTTCCCCATTGATCCTAACAATGAGGTCTTTAGCTGATTATTATTTATTCCCTAGCGGTAAGGTATCGCAGGCTAACAAAGGAAACCTATCGAATCGCTGAGTAGGCATTGTCTACAGTACGAGAGGGAATTTTCAGAATTATTATTGAACTCTGCGGCCGTATCACGAGTATGTACTTACGATGACGTTACGGGAGATAGGCAGTTTTTGCTGGTCTCGATTTCATCATCATCATCAATCCATTATGTCCCCACCGAGGGGCACGGGTCTCTTCCCTGAGGAAGGTATAGGCCATACTCCACCACGGGGGCCAAGTCCGGATTGATGGAGGCTTGAAGGAGGCCTTAGGGCGGCTTGAAAACTTCTGACAGTAAGACCAGCCACATAAAACTATGGTTTTAGTACATTTTCATTGATTACTCATGCTATCATAATGAAGACAGCAGGGAAAAAGATGAACTTGCCAAGCAACGAAGATTTTGAGATATCGCATGTTTAAAGTTTTACGCTACCTATAAGTCATACCTATAAGTTTATATTTAAACGTCAAGAACTCTATGACTAATCATGTTTTTACCCTGTTCGATTTATCATCGAATAGTACCGGAAATCCCCTACATTCACCGATTAGTTTCGAAAAAAAAGTGACAAGTTCGTCTTTTTCCCTAGAGTCTTCATATCGTTTATTCCAACTTGTGATAGGCCCACCGTTACTATGCGCCCTGTTTTCATTAACTTCGAAGAATTCCCGCCGACGGACTTTTGTCTGACGTTCCCGGGAAACTTTCTAGCGTAAAATAATACATGGATGTTGAATTTCTCTATCGCTGTTATGACAAAAAGGGACTTTTGAGAGGGCAACATTCTGGGAAAATGTAGGAAAATTTAACTTCCATCTTGATGTGACTTCGTAAATAAGCTCGGCTATTTGCAAGCCTTTGTAGGCGTGTATACTATAATTTTGTTCTGTTATACAGGCTATCCAGCAGTGAACTAATATAGCCTGATGATGATGATGATGATGATGATGAGGATGATACAGGCTGTAACAAAATCACCAAAAAATGGGGCTCCAAACATCATATATGAATAAATTGAAAAATAAAATGAAAAAAGAAGCCCAGGGCCATGTTTACATGTTTGTGACGTCCCATAAAGAAAAATACAAAAATATAACCCTCTTTCGCTTTCGAAGTCAGGTTGAAATAGTAACTTAGCTACCTATTGAGAAAAGAGCAATTTTACACGACAGTTAAACGAACAAGGCATTCGATCATTACGGTTTGATTAACCTGTCCCTTGCAATAACAGCCCCCGTGTTTTTCCGACGAGGGGGCTTTACAACTCAAAAACATACAAAGCTCCGGCTGCACTGACCGTTTTAGTTTAATATTCGCCTCTATGGTGTTGAGGATAAGAGTGTTACAATCTAGTAAGGGAACATTTAAATCGCTCGTAGCCCCGGCTGGTTCAGACGAAGGTTAAGCAACATAGAGCGCGTTCAGAGCATGGATGGGCGACCATCTATGACTAACGCTAGTTACATTTTTCCGAGCGGTTCCGTGCTTCGCGAGGCACGTTAAGCAGTTGGTGCAGGCTGCCGTCGACAGATGGCAGTCATTAAGCCAAGTCAGAGGCCTTAGGGCGGCTTGAAAACTTCTGACAGTAAGACCAGACACTAGTCTTACGAGCCTCCACCAACCCGGAATTGCCCCCCTGGTGGAGTAAGACCAGCCACTAGTCTTACAAGCGTCCACCAATCCGGAATTCCGGACTTGGCCCACGTGGTGGAGTATGGCCTATACCTTCCTCAGGGAAGAGACCCGAGCCCCTCGGTGGGGACATAATGGGTTGATGATGATGTTGCTAAGCCCTTAGGAAAGGTAACTTGTTACTGCGAAGGAAAATATTGTATGCAACGAATCTGTTAGTTGTGCAGCGTTATACAGACTACTTTGAGAGCGATGACGCAACTTCAATATGCTATTCGATAGTGTGAAAAAAACAGTATCATTTAAACGTATTCGTATAAGTTATGAGTTTTAAAACCGCTTTAAGGCATTTTAACTAATAAACAATTATTACTTGTACAAAAAACACAAGATATAAATTCATAATTATGTGTCTACAGCCATTGTAATGAAAACGGCCTGGATTGGCCGATTCTATGATGACGTCACAGTTCAGCAAAAATGGCGTCTGTCATGTCGTTCTTACGTTCTTGGTTTGTTTACTGACATGTGACGTCATAATTCCTGTGCGACGCCATGGGCAATAGCCCAAAGCGTTTTTGCGGGTTATTTCAAAAGTAAATTTTCGTTTGCCTTTTTTAGAAGAAATACACGAAAGAATTTAAAATAACCACTTACTGAGGCCTCCACGAACACCAACAAAAAATATGAGATGGTTTTCAGAAAACTGTCAAATAGGCTATTGAAAGCAACTTCTGTTCATTTATTACCTAAGACAATGTAAACAACTCAAACTTTCGCAACCACTACACATTATTAACTTAATTCGGTAATCAATCTCGTCTCTACTCACTATGATTAAGTTGTTAGACGACTCTGTGGCGCAGTGGTTAGTGCATCTGCCTACCCTGCTCTCGGTCCTGGGCTGAAATCCCGGCTGGGGACAAAAAAAAAAGAAACCCAGGTCTTGGATGTTTACATGTTTGTGACGTCGCTGTTTCTGGTTCCCACGACACAGGGTATCCTAGTGTGGGGCCAGAAACAAAGTATGTGCCTGTATGTAAATTTTATGTTAAATGTAAATGTTATGTGCTAATGGGAGCGGTCAGTTCTTCGGGTGATATGGCATAAGTGAAAAAATTGTGCTGGATAAGTTTTTTCAGAAGATATTTTAACACGGTGATAACGAAAAAGCGTTGACAAAAAAAAATACATTACATGCTTCAAGTATCAAAAATTTGTGACCTTAAGTACTGTAGGTGTGTGAGTGTACGCGTGTAAGTGAAAATCAGTGTTGAATAAATAAATATATAAATAAATTTCATATAACGGACACATAATAACTAAAATAATAACTTATTAAAATAATAACTAAATTTTGATGAAAACATGGAAAATAATTGGGTGTATTGAAACATTTATATTGAAAATTATTATTTTTATAAGTACATTTTATCAGTATTTTCAATGCATATGATGTCCCCGTATTGATTCGAATCATCGTATTGATTCGAATCATCGTATCGATTCGAATCATAATAATGATTCGAATCAGCCTATTGATTCAAATCAACATCGAGAATCGAGGGTCGATTCGAATCATGATTCGAATCATCTTCCGGGTGATTCGAGTCGATTCGAATCGTCATTTTTGATTCGAGTTCTATCACTAACTTTGTTTACAACAGTTTGGACTTCAAACCATAGACAAAAATGGCGGACCGCGTTTTTGGCTGTTTAGCAAAACAACGTTTTAAAATAATGTTTTTGTTGCTTTTAGGTCCTCAAAAAATATACTAAAATATTTTTTGATCTAATGGAAGAGATATTTAGCATTTAAGGCTTACTTAAAAAAAGAGTCAAGTAGCGGATTAACGGATTACCTGTGTGGAGAAGAAGCTAACGAAAAAACTCCACTCTTATTCTTTTCAAAACAGTTTCAGCTTAGCAATTAACAAACTTTCAAACTTAAAAATGATTACTCATGGATGTGTCAACACTAGACACAATTCTCCTCTAAATATTTTTAATATTAAAAATAAATAAACTCACGCCCGTTATCCCCGAGGGGGTAGGCAGAGGCACCAATCACTAGAACTGGGCCCACGTTTTGCCGAGTTTATTTAATATTAATCTAATGTTTTATCTTTTAGGCCCTCTTCTCCACTCTTATTAAAACGAAATAAACCTTATTAGAACTCCATAAATACTATTCGTTTTATTTTATTTAGGTAGGTAAACAATGGTCCAAGCAGCGTAAGTAATAATAATGTATTTAAAGTTATTATGCAACCCGCGACGATTACCACGAATTGAATAAAATAAAAAGAAAGGTTTCAGGGAAAGGTAACTTCTGAAATGTAACTAAGTTACTAAAACTAATAAAATTAACGTCCTAGTAACAATAATAACTTCCACACAACTCAATCAATCGTATCGAATCGCTCGTAGCCTGGGCTGCCTGAGTGATCTTAAACGATCACTAAGGTTAAGCAACATACAGCACGTTCAGTCCATGGATGTGTCACCGTCTATGACTAACGCTAGTGGCATTTTTCCGAGCGATTCCGTGCTTCGCAAGGCACGTTAAGCAGTTGGTGCCGGCTGCCGTCGATAGATGGCAGTCGTTAAGCCAAGTCAGAGGCCTTAGGGCGGCTTGAAAACTTCTGACAGTAAGACCAGCCACTAGTCTTACAAGCCTCCACCAATCCGGACTTGGCCCCCGTGATGGAGTATGGCCTATACCTTCCTCAGGGAAGAGACCCGTGCCCCTCAGTCGGGACATGATGGGTTGATGATGAACACAATCACTTGACCTGCTCCTAGATTCTGCTAATGCATTGTAGTACAATGACAACTGTATGAAAATGGCGATTTAGATTCATTGCCGCTTCTACTCGACGTAAACATAAAATATGAACCTTCTAGGCGTCAATAGCATGAAAAAACGCGTCACGTGATCCGACCGTATATCTGCCATCGTACTAAGAGAATCGAAGCCCAGGTCCCAAACTAGGATATCCTGTGCTATGGTAACCAGGCAAGGACATTTCAAACATGGATACACACCCAGAGGGAAATATACCAAATATATAATCCATTTATCTATACGTGGCATTTTTTTTAGACTGAACGACACTAAATTAAAAACCTTGGTAGAAAACTCTATAAACAGTTTACAATTTTAGTACTAGCTAGCACTAAATTTGAAAACTTTTTCGAGTATTCTACCGCTAAAGGTTTTTAATTTAGTTTCGTTCAAAGTCTAAAAACAATACCAAGTATAGATAAACGGATTATAGATGGAAATACGAATGTACGGTAGCCACAGCGGGAAACGAACCCACGACATCAGACGTGATACCGCTAGACCAACCAGGCAGTCAGTAAATTCACAGTTCCTAAGGTACGTAAGGCCTGCGGTATTAATTTAACCCCTCCTGACCATAAGGTGAACTTCGGTCAAGACCCTAGCGGCCGGTCGTTGACCCCGGCTGACCGTCGCCTGCGCTTGGTCGGCGGTTTGCATATAAGTATAACCTTGCTTTGCTTAAAGCCCTCTTGAGTAGGGTTGGACCCTTGGTGCCTCTGGTCACAGTGGTCACGGATGCTTAATCGGTGGACTTACTTCTAAGAGGCCTTTAAGACTGGGTTTATGTGGAGCATGCGGTCTCGCTTGCACAATATTTTTTTTGTGATTGTACTAAGGCCATACTCCACCACGGGGGCCAAGTCCGGATTGGCCTTTACCTTCCTCAGGGAAGACGCGGTGCCCCTCTGTGGGGACATTATGGGTTGATGATGATTATGTTGATTGTAATAAAATGGGTAACTTTGGTGTACGGGCTAAAAAAAAGCAACTTTATGGCATTTGGCGATGATATTAGTGATGTGGACCCTTTCTAATACAATAGATGAAAAACCGATTGTTCAAAAAATTCGTCAATAATTATTTGTAGGACATTCAGTAGACTAAACATTTACCTTTGAGAAAAACCCTTATTTTCTCACTATATGTGGAATTGTAAAGGACCGGTTCTGTGGTTTTCAATATTGTTCTTTTAAAGGTCATAATCTAAGAGCTTCAGTATCTATAGTTTGGCAACCGATTGAAATAAAACCGGTATTCTCAGGCTGACCCAGCTGCTGGATGATGCTGTTGACTGGTTCAATTTATAATAATAAAAATAATAAATAAATAATAGACTCACGCCCGTTATCTCCGATGGGGTAGGCAGAGGCACCAATAACTAGAACTGGGCCCACGTTTAGCCGAGTTTATTAGGTCGCAACGTGACAAGTGGCAAGCCTAATAAATAAATAATAATAATAAATTGAAATGGTCATTCTAAAATAATAATAAAAACATAAAAAAGAAAACTTAAGAATGATAATAATAAAATAATAATAATAACGTCCACACAGCACAATCACTTGACCTGGTCCCAAACTAGGATAGGGATGCTTTACTTCATCACCATCATCATCATCATCAGCCCATTATGTCCCCACCGAGGGGCACGGGTCTCTTCCCTGAAGAAAGCACTTTGTTTTACTTAATACATTACATTTCATAAATCTTAGGACTTTCTAAAATATAAACAAAAAAACACACAAACAAAAAACCGTTTTTTTTTTCTAAAGTAATTGGAAAATACCGGTACTAAAAATTGTATTTGGCTCACATCACTAAAAGGTATCTCACTCATGATATTTCCCAACGATAATCCAACGATGTCATGCAGTTACGATTATCGTCCAATGTAAAACGAGTGTCCACAACTTACCTTAGGCAGTTGGGAAGATTATAGGCTAACGCCAAAACAGTCATAGAATAGCGAGCCGAATTAGCTATTCAAATATAACCCGTTTGCCGCAGCAAATAAGAGCGTCGTGTATGGTAATTGACACCGGACGCACGGTTTCTACCTTGGACAATGCCATGGGAAAGTGTACTCGATCTATTCATGAGTTAGTAACCCAACTATGAACAGCCGGTATCTCTAAACAAAATTAATAGTCTGTGTTTTGACAGTCATAACTGAACTGTCAATCTTGTTACCATCAATCTTAAAGGTTTATACAACTAAGGATGACAACTATACAATTGAGGACAAAATGCTGAAATGAAATCAGCACACTGTACCATAGTACATATTTTCGTAATTTGGGAATTGCCATACCATCCTCAGAGTATCCTAGATTATATTAAAAAAAAACATCCACACAACACTCCTCTGTATTTAGTTTTCTGATCTAGCCTTATCCGAACTGTCAAATACATATTTGGAGTTCTCTAGATGCTTAACCTGATAGAGTGGAAAGTTGCGTAATACGAGGGCTGGTCCCAAACTAGGATACCTGTGGTATGGTAAGCAGGTAAGGCCACGACTCCGTGTGGAGTTTCTGGTCTTCCATCGGACGCGTCCCCCGGGTGGCGGATAGGGGAACGCCCTCCAGATATGGGGGGTACCGGCTTCGGCCGGCGCGGACCAAAACCAGAGGGAGGGGGACGTCCAGTGGCTTGCGCTGCTGGATGTCCCGCGGGGTCCACTATGGGCCCCGCACCCGTAACCCCACACTGAGTGGGGCCGGGGGCCTTCGGGCCGCGAGGAGACAACCTCTATAAAAAACACACGGTGGGGGCCCTCCTCTATGTCCCTCTGTTCAGCAGAGGGCATAGAGGAGGTTGAGGGAGGGTCACAGACGGCAGGTTGCGGGACCTGCCGTCCGACATCGTGACGGGAGAAGGGGGTGGGGGGCCCATGCCCCTTCTCCAGTGAGGGTGGGCCCGGCTCCTTTGCGAGTCGGGTCGACGTCGCCGGGGCGCCGCTGTAGCATTCGCACTGTGGTCTACCACTTGCGAGATCCGGCGGCGTCCCATTGCACGAGCGACAGGACGGCCCCCGGGGTGTTTTAGGAGGTATGCCTCTCCTATTATTAGGAGAGGAGAGTCCGACACACGGCCGTCGCCCTCCCCCAAGGGTGGCGGTTATGGTGCACAAAGCATTTCACCCCGTTAACAAAAAAAAAAAAAGGTAAGGCCACGACTGAGGGCATTTATACAAATGCATTTGTCGGCGGTCCCCAGTGGGAATCGAACCCACGACTTCATTCGTGGTAGTTAAGCGCCTTAACAGCTAGACGATCAAGGCAGTCAGTTTGAGACTTGCAATATCATATCATAGTCAAAGTGTCCTAGTTTAAGACCTGGTGAAGCGTTTGTGGAAGTTATATTGTGATCATGTTTTTTGACGACCTCTGTGGCGCAGCGGTTAGTGCATCTGCCTACCAAGCGAGAGGTCCCGGGCTCGAAACCCGGCTGGGGACAAAAAAAAAAGAAACCCAGGTCTTGGATGTTTACATGTTTGTGACGTCGCTGTTTCTGGTTCATACGACACAGGGTATCCTAGTGTGGGGCCAGAAACAATGTAAGTGCTTGTATGTAAATGTAAAAAAATGTTATGTTATGTTAGTTAATACCTTCAAACGAAGCTTTCCAAATCAGTTGAAATCACATAAGTGCATAACATTGCGTAGGTAATTTGCCTATAGTGAAACAAACCAACCAAAAGCAGTGATCGGCTTGTTTCACTATCTATTTGATGATATTGTGAGCTTGTCTCGATTAGTCGCTTCCAAATCTACGCACAATCCACATAATAGACGTACGAAAACAGAATTAATTTACGCTTGCCTTCAAATCAACACCGCTATCGGCGGAGGGTGTTTACAATGTTAATAAACCGGGAATTCAATAGCTAAGCTTTTTGGTTCTTAGTGCCATCGTCTTAAGAACTACAAATTTAGTTCTGTAGAGGCTTCGGGAAACCGGTCTCAGTCGTGGTTCGATTTGCACGATTCGAAGTTACTGTGGCCATTGGGTGTAAGGAATAAGGTCCGTCTCCAACGGTGAGCGGGAGATTTGACACGTGACACAAACTTTTGTCACTTCGATTTTAATTGAAGTTCAAGACCAGAGGACAAATATAATCCCATTCGGTAATTTAGGTTACCTACCTCCATTTGGTTTGAATTTAAGGGCCAACAGACGAAAAAAGCGTGCGATCCGAACAGCGACAAAATGCAGAATAATTTCTAATTAGTGATTAACATTAACCGGAAATTTGTGTATAGAAATAAAAAATAATGCTTCTTAGTGGTAAACGCAGATGGACAGTGATAATAATTTAGTGGTGTAGTAAATATGTTATTCGTATAAAATTAAACCTATTTCTTTAAGGGAAACCTATTCCCGCTCTCGGATTTATTGTTCAAAACCTTTCTTAGGCTGGCTGAAAGAAATTTGAAATAAGTCCGCCTTTGTACATCGACACTTACCTGTTATTTAAGTTTTTATGCATTTTTTATTTTTCCTTTAATGCAACAAAGTGTTACAAACAAACAAGCAAATTAATCAGCGAACAAAAACGTGTCAAGGCGAAAACGTCATTCCCACTCTACTCCACTCTATTCTACGATTTTTGAACGTTTGAGCATAGAACAAGTCTTTTTAATTTAATTTTAACTTTGTTCGGGAAACCAACAGCTTGAATAACAATAGAAGCTAAAGTGTAATTTAGTAACAATTCAAGAGACAATAATAGGCTTTCACAGAACTGATTGCTGTAAATTACAAACTCCAGTTGAGAGATTTCAAGAAATGCACATTTTAGAGGCCAAATTTATTTCTTTTAGTCCTGTGAGGAGCTTTCTTACACAATAGCAGTAGTACACAATCGCGTAAGAGAAGAATAAGTCTTCCAATACTCTGCAAGTCACTATTGTCCGTGTAAAATTGCTCTCGTATTGAGACAGCGTTGAGTTGAGCGGACTCGAGTTCACTCAGCTGTTTGTCATAGTTCTTGGTCACTGAAATACTCACAAAAGAACATTAACTCTAACAATGTGTAAATTTTATGGAATCGTGTTGTTGCCACATATAATATGGGTAGCATTAAGGTCATAGCCCACTTACACGACTCTGCTACCACTCGGCAAAAATAATATAATTCAAATATGGGCTTTAAATATTGCTCTTTAGATATATTTCACATTGGCATCATAAATTAGCAGACAGCTCTCTGTCATCTGTCAGCTAATTTATGATGCAATTGTAAAATATATCTAAAGAACAACATTTAAAGCCCATATGGCCATATTTGGATGATATTTTTTTGCCGGGTGGCAGCAGAGTCGTGTAAGTGGGCTATGACCTTTAGTACTCCACTTTACCATAATGAACAATTAACCTCTTCAGTCCTGACCTTGAAAATAACAATAGCCTCGTGAGGCCCGACCTTGAAAAGAACAATTGATTTTGTGATCACTTGAAGACATTGGGCCTCACGAGGATAGTTTTCTATTGTTATTTTGTCGACATGGGACTGAGGAGGTTAAAAGCTATTGTTATAGTAAGCCGATTGGCTCACCAAAAATTCTAATTTATTTTTATAAATAACACTGTTAAAGCTCATGTAAAAAAAACCGGCCAAGTGCAAGTCGGACTCGCGCACGTAGGGTTCCGTACCATTTATCTATAAAAACGACAAAAAAATTCGTTGTATAGGAGCCCTCCTTAATTTTTTATTATTTTAATTGAATTATTTATTTTTAAATTGAATATATAACTAAATATTCTGCGAATATTTTAAGCGTCTACCTGTTGTCATTATCAATATCGAGCAAAAACGAGCAAAAATAAAACAAGTTCGTTGAATGGGAGCCTCTTTAAATATTTATTTAATTCTGTTTTTTAGTATTTGTTGTTATAGCGGCAACAGAAATATATCATCTCTGAAACTTTCAACTGACTGCCTAGGTAGTCATGAGATACAGCGATGTGTAATTCCTGGTGTACATACAATAAAGAATATTCTATCTATCTATCTATCTATCTACAGCCTGGTGACGGACAGACAGCTGAGTCTCAGTAATAGGGGGTACGGAACCCTAGAAAGAAACGTTTCGTCATTGCGGTATGGATCATTCACGGACTCATGAAACTTTCATGAATGGACACTTCAATTTAAAATTTTTTCAGGTGAGCTCAAAACGAAGATCGTAATTGGCTATATACAGAATTCACTTAGTTAACCTGCTGATGTGAACATCTAGTGCTTGGACTTTGTCTGATTGTGATTCACTAGTGCATAAATCTGCTTTAGGACATGATTAAAAGGACAGATGTTTGCGTCTTTCTTGGACAGAGATTTGTGCTGGTCTACGCACACTTCTGTGAGATGAAATTAACATAATTGTGTCTTTTTGTGTAATTTATCCAGAGCATGAATAAACTCGCCGTAAAAGTTGTTACGAGGTAGCGACAGAATAAAAAGAGTGTAGATAAAAAAGTGTTAACTCCTAAATCTGTGTAAAAACACTTTTACCAAAATATATATTTTATTTTATGCTTTAGAAATCTACTACAAGGGTAAACGAAGTTTTGCAATTAGTTCAAAACTATGTTTTAGACTTTTGTACGTATCTTAGGGCAAGTATTTAATTAAATATTCTCTTCATTATTATAACAATACGGATAACAAAAGATGCCGACCTAACCTGTAAATGAGTAGAATAGAATAGAATATTCTTTATTGTATGTACACCAGCAAAGGTAGTATGAGGACGCGAATCGCGCGCGACAACGTCAACAGTCGCGAGTTTCCAGTACATTAACTGTCAAATTCTCGCGACTTTTGACGTTGTCGCGCGCGACTCACGTCCTCATACTACCTTTGCAGGAATTAGTTAAGTAGTTGCATAGATTTGTCAGCTGTTTTCAATTAATGAGAACATTTCGTTTCGGGCATCCTAGCTTGGACCAGGACGGCATGTGTCGTGTGGATATTACGATCTATCTACTCTCAAAGACATCTGAATTACTTTTCCGTTCTAAAGAGTTGCATCAAATGAATCACTCGAGAGATCAGTTTAGAATAAATCATCGCACAAGGCAATGGCAAATGACGTGAGTCAGTCCGGGCTGACCGCATTAAAATCACAGATATCTGACTAACCGCACTGACTCAACTTTGTTTCCATTATGAACTGCTTTAGGTGCCTATATCCGCCCTTCTCTTTCTATCCTATGGTGTGCAGGTAGGTAGGAAACGAACGGAGATATCTCAGTCCGAGATTACTATTTGTAAGTACATTCCGTTTCTTCAAACTGGGTCATTAATATATTGCTGTTGGTTATAATTCAAGAGTGCTTTTAATAGTACCATGATCATTCCGTTTGGCTGCTGCAATGGTAGTAATGAATTCAGCTACAGTTTCAAGTGAAGTAGGCTCGATTTGAAGATTAGGAATCATAACGTTTTAAAGTAAATTCATGTTGCAATAGGGCCGGCGGCGTGCGGCACAACAAATTAATATAATATTTCTGTATCAGATTAGATTCGATTAGAACTGTTTATTGTAACCAGAAAAAAATTATTAGGAATAAATACGTACAAAAACATAATATTATTCTTTGTTACACTTTAATTTTGTGTTTTTTTTTCTAATGTGCAATAAAGAAAATTTTATTCTATTCTAATATATTAGAACCGCTCGTAGCCTGGGCTGCCTGAGTGATCTTTAACGATCACGAAGGTTGAGCAACATAGGGCGCGTTCAGTGCATGGATGGGTCACCGGTCACAAAATGCCACTAGCGTTTGTCATAGACGGTGACCCATCCATGCACTGAACGCGCCCTATGTTGCCTAACCTTCGTGATCGTTTAAGATCACTCAGGCAGAAAGGGCTACGAGCGATTCGAGCGATAGTAACCAGGCAATTTAACGTTGTAGGCTTTGGCGGGGGGCCCGTGGATGCGAATGGCGAGAGACTGCGAGGTATGGCGTGATGGAGAAAAGGCCTATACCCAACCCAACAGTGGGCAGTTGTGGGCTGACGATGAACCAGGCAATTGGTGGGCACGTGGACCTACATTCTCTCTCTCTCTCTCTAAGAGAAGGGTTATGCCCGCTGCAGTGCTTAAGTGGGAATAGTGGGATACACCTATAAAAGTATATAGGCTATTTATGCTAATTGATAGTAACACGCCTACTCTCGCGCAGCAAAATGACTCCTATTTCTAATGGAATAGGAATCATTTGGGGTGATCCTCGTTCAACAGTCAAAGCACTTGAGATTCAACGCGGAGATACTCTGGAGCCTCCCATTACAGCGCGATTACAAATTCACAAAACTCCCAACCACACTTTCGGTTGCGAGACAGGAGTTGTTCAACCTGGCGTAGGGACTAGGGACACATGGAATTGGCTATTGTGTGAAAAAAAACAGTATTATTTATACATACATCTTTCTTCTAATAGGTATATAAAATTCTCATGTCTCAATGTTGGCATACTCTTCCGAAACACGCTATGGCCAAAATGATTCTGATCGTAGAAAATAGTAGATTTGATTTGACTCAACGCGTCGGGTCGCGTCGCGTTTCCATAATGTGTTCCCGCCTTTAAAGTGACCCAGCTCAAGCTTCTCACCTCGCAACTAATCGAAGCACCCCGCCATACTTTGTCGCAGTGATGCCAACCTAACGACCGGTTAACTTTTTAATAGTGAAAACAATACTTCCTATGTTAGAGATGTCAATTAGTGGTAAGCGTCGCTGATTGAACAATTACTTAAAATATTTTATTGTTACTTAACGCTGCTCTCACCACTTATTCTAGAAATGTTTGTTTCATCATTCAGCGACAAGAAGTCCACTGCTGGACATAGGCCTCCTCCATGGCTGGAATTCCAAAAAGATCGGTTGGAAGCGGCTTGGATACTTCCTGCCACTTGGATTAAATCGTCTGTCCATCTTGTGGCTGGCCGTCCTACGCTGCGCTTGCCGATGTGTGGTCTCCATTCAAGAACTTTTCGGCCCGAAGTGTTTGTTTACCAAAATAAAATAAAATAACGACAAAAAATTAAGTAAATTAAATAATTATGCGCACCAAATCCTGAGCGATTCCAATCGTGTAAACGTCAAATTCCAAACAAATTTGACAGTTAGACGATTGGAATCGCACAAGATTTGGCGCGAATATTATAGGAGCATGTGACCCAACCCTACGACTGCGGTTCGATATTATCGCCACTACCCGGGTATACTGTTGTGGAAATTATCCGCCTAATAGCATTACCCCGGCATTAGCGTGTGAGCAAGCCTAACCAGATTTGGTCACGCCGGAGGGACTTATTTACAACATTAGTGCGTGTTCACTTGTTAATCACTGGAGCAGATTGGTTCGGCAATGTGAGGTGGCACAGCTGATACCCAATTAGCACACAGTAACGCTCTGAAAGATGACAGATAGGTATCAGCGCGTTGAGCAGTCCTTCTTAAACCGCTAGTCTAAGGCCCTTTCTCCACTTCTCCGGTCCGGCAAACGTTAATTACCGGTCCGATTTAGAAACACACAAGAATACTAGTAAGCTTCTCCACTACTCCGGCATCCGGTTTTTAACGGTCCGATAATTTGCTAGATCGGAACGGTATTTTACCGAGCCGAAGTGATCGACGTACAAAAACAGTACACGTTTTTCCCGAAACAACCCGAAAATGTCCCCATACTATTTAAATAGATTAATAAAATGTGTGGAAAACGTCCCCTGCCACGAATAGAAAAACCGAGGAATTTTAGTAAAGCACTGCGTCACGTCCATTGCCGATTATAATCGGATGAAGTGGAGATGCCGTATTACGGCATCAGATATTTTTCTCATGACTGATTCCGGTTCTTACGCCGGACCGGAGCAGTGGAGAAAGGGTCTAAGAAGTCAATACTGCACTCATAACGAAAAATAATGGTGGCTGTAGATCTATAGCCACCATTATTTTTTTACTGCAAAAAATTCCTCCGAGTAGCTTATTTTTGCATCCAAACTAAAAACGCAGTAATGACTATTACTGCGTTTCTCGTTACGAGGGCAGAATATAGATGGTCAAACGGTCGTATGTGCTGTTCATTATCTTTTCAGGGCCTAAATTCTGCTAATGCATTGTACTACAATGATAGTTGCATGACTGCGTCGATTTAATTTCATTGCCGCTTCAAATCAACGCGGGCACGCCTATTCGTAATTGTACGCGTCAATGGAATTAAAAAACATGACACGTTACCCGACTTTGTAACTGTATTTGAACTATAATGCAATAAGAGAATCGAGGCACAGGGCCTAGATTCAGCTAATGCATTGTAGTACAATGACAACTGTATGAAATTGGCGAATTAGTTTCATTGCCGCTTCAAGTCGACTCGAACATGTGTATCAATAGTTCTAGGCGTCAATGGTATGAAAAAAACCTGTCACGTGACCCGACCGTGTATCTGTCATCGTACTATAATGCACTAGCAGAATCGAGGCCCAAGTTCACTGCACGCTGATAGATGACCGGTGACATAGACCTCTCTCAAGACACGTCACTGAGCCCGATCTACGGCTTTTCATTTCCAGTCACTGCCCACCGCTTTGCGAACTAAATGCAGGTAAAAAAAAAAAGCTGTAACAAAGTATAAACAGCTGACGGTGCAACCTATAAAACCAAACTTGGTCAAATGGCAGATATCAGAGGCGTGAGATGTTGAGAGAGATGTCAAAAGAAGGGCGATATAAGTATCGCCCAAAAGAACCACAGTTCACAGTCAAAAGAGGAAAATAGCTTCTTATATTCGAATAGGTTTTGTGTAGCATTTTTTCCAATGATCTAATTACAAACCGATACGGAATTATCAGCACGTGTCCACTGTCCAGTATTCATTCCGTGGTGGGCGGAAAACTCGATATTACCTGGAGACAAACAGATGAATAATTACAATTAGGTTACTTGTCGATCAAGTCAAATCAAATCAAAATAATTTATTCAACCTAAACTATTTACTTTCTGTTCGCTGAATGTCAATGTCCTCTGATTATTGGAGTCGTAGTGGTATTAGTAGTAGAGAAAAAGGCATCAGGAAAAAAACTCCACTGTGACCATCTTTTCTAAATAATTATAAACTTAATACATCAGAGCCTAAGTTAGTAATTCCATAATTCGGTATGTAAAGTATTTTTCAGGTATTATTTTTATATTTTTATTTCATAAAACATTTAATTTTAAGCCACTAATTTGAAGCTTTTTATTTTCCAAGTAACGGTTTTTTTTAAATTATTTTTTAAAGTATTATTCGTGATGACGTCATTTCGTAGCCTGAATAGCTTTAAGTCTTTGCCACGTTTTCAGTACATACAAAAACACTAATAGATAACTTCAAACTTGACATTGACAACAAACAGTTGACACTTGACTTGTATGTACTGAAAACGTGGCAAAGACTTAAAGCTATTCAGGCTACGAAATGACGTCATCACGAATAATACTTTAAAAAATAATTTAAAAAAAACCGTTACTTGGAAAATAAAAAGCTTCAAATTAGTGGCTTAAAATTAAACGTATTATGAAATAAAAATATAAAAATAATACCTGAAAAATACTTTACATACCGAATTGCCGTAAAAATCAAAACATTAGCTAATTTTCCTACAAAAGCATTAAACACAACAATGGTTATAAAAAAAAAAAAACAATTAACAAGCCTCGGTCTGGTGCATTCCTCCGGGATAGGGATGCCATCCGTCCGGAATTCCCCGGATTTATCCTAGTTTGAAGGGCGTCCGGGGGCGGTCCGGCAGGGGTTTAAAAAAATGTCCGGGTGTAACCCGGGAAAGTCATTTTTTTCTTTATAGATAAGCGATAAATTGAAATAAATCTTAGTCAAAAATTCATCCACAATAACCCGCATTCAAGAAACCTCGGCAAAATAGTCGACGATCGAACGCCCCGACGTTTTTTTTTTAAGTTAAATAGAAATTTGATTTTGTCAGATGTTTTGTGAGCGACTGTGACGATGACTCGATACCTCCATATATCCATAGGGTCTGCACAGACATTTGGATGGATGGACGGGCAACAAAGTGATCTTGCAAGGGTTTCGGTTGTCCATACGGAACCCTAAAAAAACCTTTACATAATGCACTACAGCACTCACTGTCGGTATCATAATATCCAACCAATGGAATAGCACCGTACTAAGGGCCTTTTCACACGTACCACAACCACACCACAACCACACGTCAACCACACCACGTGGCCAGGGGTATATTTTGTGTGGAAAATGAATAGGACTATTCACACGAACCACATTTTGCAGTAGTTATCGACCGTGTGTGTCATACCGACCACGTCGCAATCACATCGCAACCACAACGCAACCTATTAATGCCGGAATCGTACTGTGTCTGCGACAACGCAACCACATCAACATTTTGTCAGTACCACAACGCAACTACTGGCGACAACGCAACCACATCGACATTTTGTCGCCACCACAACGCTACTACAAAAAGCTGCAGCGACACTATTCGTTTACTTGTGAACACACGTAACCACTGCTTGACCGCATTTTGTCGTTGCGACCTGGTGTGGTACGTGTGAAGAAGCCCTTATTCGCATATTCTATTCAGAGTTTATTTAATTTTGAACGACGAATCGGAAAAGAAGTATGTTACGATCGTGGCAAGTGGTATCCCATGTCTCTGCCGACCCCCCAGGACACTGGCATGAGTTTCCGAATGTACAGTCGACACCAAGTCAACCTTCACATTTTAGTTGCGAAGTCATCCGTAATAAGATAACATTTACATACAGGCACATACATTGCTTCTGGCCCCACACTAGGATACCCTGTGTCGAGGGAACCAGAAACAGCGACGTCACAAACATGTAAACATCCAAGACCGGGGTTTCTTTTTTTTCCCCAGTCGGGATTCGAACTCGGAACCTCTCGCATGGTAGCCAGATGCGCTAACCACTGCACCAGAGAGGTCATCGTAATGCAATGAAGTAGAGTGCATGGGTGTAAACGATGATGCGCTGTCGACTGTAGACGGCAGCGGACGTTCTTAATCTCCCCTAGCTGTTGGCAGAACCGTTTGTTAGTTTATTTTGTTACGAAACAAGAAGTTTGCTGTACTTGCGTTTCCCAACGCAATATTAGGGGGCTTACGCGAAATTATTTTGCTTAACCAAACATACGCATTGTTGAAGTTTAAGTTTAGACCGGAAGCTGTTTACTGAGGCTTTAATCGGAGGTGTGTTTTATTAGCCGCGAATAGGGCTGATGGAGTACCGCAGAGCAAAGGCTTGATGCCGGAATACTGCCTTTAGGGCCAGAAATTTAAGAGTTACGAGACTAACATGTAAAGTTTGTATTCTTTTGTATCTGTCTCGATGGATCGCTCTGTGGGTCACCAGACCAGGGCCTCTATTCTGTGCATCGTAGTACGATGACAGCTGCACGGTGGGGTCACGTGACGTGTTTTTTCATACCATTGACGCCTAGACGGTTTGATATGTGAGCGCGCGTAGACCTGAGTGCGTATACTGAGTTTTTTCATTCACTTTCGATAGCGAGAGCGCTTGCGATTTGCATAGGAGTGACAAAGAGACAACTAGGTGGCGCGCTCTGTCACTCCTATACAAACTGCAAACGCTCTCGCTATCGAAAGTGAAGGACAAAACTCAGTATAAGCACTCAGGGCCCTTAGTGCGAGTTTTTTCATTCACTTTCGATAGCGAGAGCGTTTGCAATTTGTATAGGAGTGACAGAGAGACAACTATATGGCGCGCTTTGTCACTCCTATAGAATATGAGTTTACGATAACGCGATCGAGTAGTTCAAAAAACTCGCACTAAGCACACTGAGTGCGTATACTGAGTTTTGTTGTTCACTTTCGATAGCGAGAGCGTTTGCGTTTTGCATAGGAGTGACAAAGCGCGCCATCTATTTGTCTCTTTGTTACTCCTATGCAAATCGCAAACGCTCTCACTATCGAGAGTGAATGAAAAAACTCAGTATAAGCACTCTGAAGCTGCAATGAAACTAAATCGCCACGTTTCTGCAGGTGTCATTGTACTACAATGCATTAGCAGCATGTAGTTCCAGGCTCTGGCTGAAAATCAGTGCTGTGGGTACTACACCTGCAAATACTGAGCCTGAGGCCGTTTCACCGCCGCGTGGACATAGCCCGTGTCCATTTCTTGTTTTTATTTCTCGTATTGTATCTTGCCTCGTCTCTTTTTTCCTTTTTTTATGTCTTGTATAATTATGTCTGTGTGGCGTTAAATAAATATTTCTCAAACATCTTTGGAAATTTGAGCATTATTTCGACAACCTTCTTCAAGATAAATCGTAATTGCTGTACTGGCCAATTACACGCGAGTAGCGGCCGGAAAAAGTTCTATGAAAATTCATAACTGTCGTGTTTTGCGGCCAAATAAATTACATAGGTACTAAACTCATATCTGTCGTGTTATTTAAAAATGGGACGATCTTTTACTCCGAACAATGACAACCAAGGAGGTAACTTATCAGAGGTTTTATTTAAATTTCGAACCGGCTTGCGATAGATAGCTGGATATACCTATTAAAAAAAAGAACACTTTAACGAGTTTAACGCGGCAAAAATTATTGTTGACAATTTGTGGCTCGTTCGTGGTTCGACTTATTTTGAAAGTTTATTGAATTTAACAGAATGAGTTGATAGTTTTAATTTCCGCGCATTATTTGAGAAACATCATATACAAGCCTTGGCCACAACTAGGCATTGATGGTGGATGATGATTTCCACGTTCGTCCATCAATGCCTCTTTTGCTGGCCACTGCAGTAATGTACTATATTTCTTTCTTCTTTCTTTCTAAAGGAAAACATGGGGAGGAAACCTAATTGTCTGAGGTGTTTAAACACATTAGCGCTTGTAAACGCTCATCCGCGGTGGGCACGCGCGTAATTAACCCCATACTCTCTCTCTCTCTCTATCTCTATCTCTCTCTGAGAGAAGGCCTATGCCCTACAGTTAGACATAAAAATTTACATACAGGCACATACATTGCTTCTGGCCCCACACTAGGATACCCTGTGTCGTGGGAACCAGAAACAGCGACATCACAAACATGTAAACATCAAAGACCTGGGGTTTTTTTATTCGCAGCCGGGATTCGAACCTAAAATATTTACTGTGACGTCATCATAGACTCGGCCAATCCAGACCGCTTTGGATACAGTGGCTATAGATACTAAATTTTTTCAAATTCAAATTTTCACCTGTTTTTTGCAAAAATGCTTTTTTTCACACTATCAAATATATTGCCTATTGTCATTTGATTTCACGTATAAACACGCTACAAGTTCATCGATTTCATAATGTGCCGTTGGTTCCCATGAAATTGTAATTACTGGTTCTCTTAATTCCGTTTCGAGCCTCGCGGACCGTTAACTAATAACTCTTGTGTTTTAGAATAAAAAGAAACAAACATTCGAAACTACGGTGGAGTTACATTACATCACTAATCCGGTGCAACATGCTAGCGTGGCTAATTTGCTTCTTAGCTCCAGTTTTTTTAATTCCGAACGACACAACCAATTTGTAAGAAGTATTTTCAACAGTTTCAAGTTCCCTATTTATGGTTTTATTCCAGTAGGGTCTACTCAGCTTAGTAGAAAGAGAGTTGGTAATAAAAAAAACCAACACAATCTACAGTCTGTTAGCTTTTAGAATATACCTCGCCTACTATCGGATAGAAACAATTATATTGCAACAAGGTAAGGTTTATTTTGTATTGTTATTTATAACTTTACATAACTTTTCAATATAGTGAAGAAAAGTTTTATACAGAGCAGGTAGTAGTATTACACTCGTGTGCTTTCGGCGAAAACCGACACCTACTCTAGAGCCCGAAGTATATTCTAAAAGCTAACAGACTGTAAAATCACACTAAGATACCCCGATCACAAACATGTTTATCCCAGACCTGGTGTTATTTTGTTCCCAGGCGGGGTTCGAACCCGGGACCTCTCGCATGGCCGGGATACCGCCGTTTAGCCAAAGTATTTTTCGCCAAATTTTACTTCCCAATAAACTTATGGCATCAGTTTCATTTCCCAAATGAAACTTTAGCAAGTTTTCATTTCGCATTTTATTAATTTGGTCAAATTATCATTTCGCATAATTTTACTGCGTCAAGTTTTATTAAGACAAACGTTTATTATGCTAACGTTTTATTTTGGCAAGTGTTATTTTCAAATAATGGAACGGGGGGTCGGCGATGTAAAGAATACGTGACATCAGAAATATAGGTGCGACGACGCGCGTAGCGAAGCGGAGCGCGTCGGAGCGTTAGGTTCTCTATGTAAGATCGAAAACAGACTCGACTTTGATGCGTTCTTACCTTGCCTCTTGTTGCCTCTTTGGTAAAATGAATTTTGACCAAGTATTTATTTGGTAAACAATAACTTGCCATAATAACTTTTGCTAACTGTTTATTTGCTTTAAGTTGTTTTGAGAAATGTTTTTTTGCCAAGTGATAATTTGCGGAAAATAGTTTGGGAAGTAATACTTTGGGAAACGATTTTTGGCAATACATTAGTAAACCCGCATGGCCACAGAGGTCGTCAATTGTGGTGTACATAGAAATACACCCAAACTGAGACCATTTAAACAATGTACGTGTAATGCCCTCAATCGGTTGGTAGTATTTGGATAGCACACTGAATTTTCCGTTTAAAATTTGTCAATCAAATTTTAAGGCGCTCTGACTCTGACGAATTTTCTCTTAAAATTTGTCAATAAAATTTTAAGGCGCTCTGACGTAAAGTAACCACTATGCTGCGTATACAGATAGGTAGTTACAATTCCACGAAAACATTTCTGCGCCCGCTACTTTAGACGAATGTAAGAGCTATTGTTATTATTTTCATTAGGAAATATTCTCTCTAACAAAATAACATAAAATATCTGCACTTAAGCACAGTTCCGCAACTGATGGCATTCTAATAGGGCACTCTATGGCCATTTTAACGACTTAGTCGGGCCAATTTCGAGATTTTACTGTGATTTTACAGCAGCATTGGGGGCTAGACTTTCCAATACATTATTTTTTACGCCAAAACTTTTATGATAGAGTGTGAATATCACAACGCTATGACTTTGTATGTCGCTCACTGTTTTTGTTCATGAAATATTTCGTTTCGCCTTCAGTTTGGAACTGCGTCGTCAGATTAACTTTTTATGTACCTATGTGGTCTCCTGTAAAACTTCGAACAGTTCATGGCCGCTGCCAATATGTTTCGTTTTCACCTGTCATTTTAAGTTCCATGAGAACTATAGTCTAGAATCCGTTCCGAGAATCGAATTCTTAGAGAACAAAATAATCTCATCTCATTGGTCAATGCGCGGGGCTAGAGATAAGCGAAACAAGTCAAGATCGCAAGAAACAAGTGCGGTATACTACTTGTACAAGCAATACAAGTAGTATTATGTGTTAGAAGTTTACGTATTACATTGATATTACATTACTAATAATCGCTCGTTGCCTAGGCTGCCTGAGTGATTAAACAATCACTAAGTTTAAGCAACATTCGGCGCGTTCAGTCCATGGATGGGTCACTGTCTATAACTAACGCTTGTGGCATTTTTCCGAGTGGTTCAGTGCTTCGCGAGACACGTTAAGCAGTTGGTGCCGGCTGCCGTCGATAGATGGCAGTCGTTAAGCCAGTCAGAGGCCTTAGGGCGCACACTGGGATCAGATTGGAAAAAAGTGGACTTAGGGTTTTTTGACCCAATTTTTTTTCTAGTGACTCCTTACGTCAATTCAATAGACATTTACTGATTGCTATTTTGTCATAAAATGACCCATTTACGAGAAAAAAAATATTTTAGTATTTTTTGTATGGAGGAAAATATTTTTTTGTGAATAACTTCGTAGTTTTTAAAGGTGTTAAAATAATATTTAGTAGGTGTGATGGAGAGTATTATTCTTGACATTTCATACCACGACACCTACTTCATATCTCTGCGGCTTACGGAACGGTCGCTGTTTGAAATTTCGTTTATTTTACCTGTACATTAGGATTTGTTTAAACCAAAAATGTTACTACTTCTTGAACTTCAAGGGTTTCTCGGGAAAAAATATTGACTCCCAATCCAAAGATCCATAAGAAGGCCAAATGACGTCACGTTCTAACCAGTCCATATTATTCTTGAAGAAAGTTTTTTGGTTTCTACTGGGTTTTAAACATCTTTTGTTGACATTGCTTACATAGTTTCGGGAAAACATCAGAAGAACCTCGAGATATTTCAATGACACATCCACTGTAACGCAATCCAATAGTGCACGACACAAAAACTCACTATTTTTAATATTGCCACTGCCTTCGAGAGCCATAAAGATATATAAATTGGTACCAAATAAAAAGTATGGAAGATAGTAGAGCGACAGGAAAGCTCCAAGAGGTTATGGGCCCAGAAAAATATGGAAGAAAACTGAGGAAAATGAAGTTTTTGAAGACAATATTGAAGATCCGTTTCTAGTATCTCATTAGTGTCAAAACTATCTTGTCTGTTACAGTGTCTTCTATAATTTTTACTCCTCTTACGCAACCGTACTCCTCGTCAAATACATATTTCCAATACTCTCTTCAAAAACATCATTTTCTTTAGTTTCACCTCTATCTTCAATACTGTCTTCAAAAACTTCATTATCCTTTAAGTATGAAACATATCTGTTCTTGGCAATAAATGGTGATTCATTCATTCATTCATTCATCCTTTGTTTCACCCCCATCTTCAATAAGGTCTTCAAAAACTTCATTTTTCTCAGTTTCCCCTCCATCTTCTTCTGGGCTCATTACCTCTTGGAGTCTTCTTATATCTCTAATATCTTTCATACTTTTTATTCGGTAACAATCCCGATATGTTTATGGCTCTTGAAGGCAGTGGCAATATTAAAAATAGTGAGTTTTTGTGTCGTGCACTATTGGATTGCGTTACAGTGGATGTGTCATTGAAATATCTCGAGGTTCTTCTGATGTTTTCCCGAAACTATGTAAGCAATGTCAACAAAAGATGTTTAAAACCCAGTAGAAACCAAAAAACTTTCTTCAAGAATAATATGGACTGGTTAGAACGTGACGTCATTTGGCCTTCTTATGGATCTTTGGATTGGGAGTCAATATTTTTTCCCGAGAAACACTTGAAGTTCAAGAAGTAGTAACATTTTTGGTTTAAACAAATCCTAATGTACAGGTAAAATAAACGAAATTTCAAACAGCGACCGTTCCGTAAGCCGCACAGATATGAAGTAGGTGTCGTGGTATGAAATGTCAAGAATAATACTCTCCATCACACCTACTAAATATTATTTTAACACCTTTAAAAACTACGAAGTTATTCACAAAAAAACATTTTCCTCCATACAAAAAAACTAAAATATTTTTTTTCTCGTAAATGGGTCATTTTATGACAAAATAGCAATCAGTAAATGTCAATTGAATTGACGTAAGGAGTCACTAGAAAAAAAATGGGGTCAAAAAACCCTAAGTCCACTTTTTTCCAATCTGATCCCAGTGTGGGGCGGCTTGAAAACTTCTGACAGTAAGACCAGCCCTAGTGGCTGGTCTTACTGTCAGCTCTTGCAAGCAAGGCTTGCTCTTACAAGCCTCCACCAATCCGGACCAGGCCCCCGTGGTGGAGTATGGCTACACCTTCCTCAGGGAAGAGACCCGTGCCCCTCGGTGGGGACATAATGGGTTGGTGATGAAGAATTTTCAATCAAACAAGAAGCAAAGACGGTCGGTCCGCTTCAGAGAGTAGGTTAAATGCTATAGAAGGTCACACTCAATAATCAATGAGCGCACGTGTTCGATTTTCTTCGGGAACTCGTTTCGTGGAACGGAGTATAGGTTGGAGATCAAGACGGTCATCCACCCATCCACTGCCCAAAAAATAAACTAAAATTCTGTCACGTATCTTCATGTCTAGACGACATATCAGCTAAATAGATGAGATGAGGCATGAAAATGTTAGACGGTTTGTCGAATTACTTATTGTCACTCATGTGGCTACCGCCGAAATATGATGAATATAGAATTTTTATTTGACTTTTTTTTTACATACATACATAAGCTCGCGCCTGTATCCCAGAGGGGTAAGCAGATACCATGGACTGCCACTTGCCACGATCCTCATCCGCTTCATCGACATTCATTAGTCGTTGCATGCAGGCACGCCGGTTCCGGGCACTTTTTATCTTGCCCTTTGCTAATAAGTCCCCTTTTTGATCCAAGTATCTCCCCCTGGGGCGTCCCATACCGGCCCTTCCACTCACATACGCTCGATATACTAATTGTTTCGTCAGCCTTTCTTCCGTCTAAGCCAACGCAAAATTCCTTTCTTTCCTTTTAACACACCTCGACCCTTTTTTAAAAAAAACGTCATATAGGTACATTCATGACATTTGTAGCGAAATGTTTCACACTGTTATAAAAAGTTATCATGCTACACAATGTTTTATAAAGATAAAAGATAGAATCGTTTATTGCCATATAAAATTATTACATGCACATAACGTTATGTAACTGCTGTGTAGGAGCGCCATTACAGCCTTAACAGGTGGCTTAGCAACTAAATGTAAAGGTTACTCTCAACTGTCCCTTTGTGGAAGACCTGTCAAAATTTCAAATTTGGAATGAGCATTTTCTTTTCATAATTTGATGGAAAGTTTGTGGTTGTTTATATAGGTAACTATAGTTACACGTCCTAATTTGGCAAAAGTTGCCTGAAAGTGATCACTTTAAGTCATAAGGCCGTCCATAATCTTAGGTTACGAAATATCTGTGTAATCTTCATCGTTGTGTAGTATACACTCCGTTTATCTATACTTGACTTTTTTTCCAAACTTTAAACGACACTAAATCAAAAACCTTTAGCGGTAGAAAACTCGAAACAGTCTACAAATTTAGTGCTAGCTAGTACTAGTATAGATAAATGGATTGTACAGTAGTGTACGGTGTGTGTATCTATTAAGTTCCTCGGTAAAGAAGGCGCCTACATATTTTATGATAAAAGAAAAGCAGTTTCCATGAAGTAATAACGTTTTTATGAAAAGGGCTGAGGACCAACGGCCCGAGATACCGGCATACCGCCAAGTCACGACGTTGCTATTACTTTAGGTTCGCATCTTTAGAAACATTTTAATAATAATTTCTACAAGATAATCACTTGCCCTAGGCCTAGATTCTTTTAATGCATTGTAGTACAATGCATTAAAAGAATCTAGGCTAAACAAATTACTGGTTGCCGAGAGGAAGATCTTGAGGAAGATTCTGGGTCCAACGAGGAGGGAAGATAGTTGGAGAGTTAGAAAGAACCAGGAAATCGAAGACCTCATTTCCGAACCCAACATCATCGGAGAAACAAAATCCCACCGAATCCGTTGGCTTGGTCACGTGGAAAGAATGGAAGAGGACCGAGCAGTTAAGAGAGCGTACTCGGGGCTTCCAAGCGGCCAAATACCGGTAGGCCGCCCCAGACATCGTTGGAGGGACGAAGTAGCCAAGGACCTGCGCGAGCTCCAGGCCAGTGACTGGGAGGAGACCGCGCAGGGCAGAGACAAGTGGCGACTTCTTGTATCGGAGGCCAAGATCCACTTCGGGTCGCTGAGCCATCGCAGTAAGCAAGTAAGTAAGTATTACTACAAGGCTACGCGCGCACTCAAACCAAGCAATCTAGCCGTCAGTGCTATGAAAAAACACGTCACGTGTTCCGAGCGTGTATCTTTCACTGAACTATAATGCTCTAACAGAATCGAGACCCTGGTCCCAATTTGTGATTCCCTAGGCTACCATAGCCTAGGGTCCAATCAGGCGAAGACATGACAAATATTGAAATACACCCAGACCGAAGCAGTTCGTTCAAACGTTCGGCGACCCTCCTCCAGTGGGTTATACGAACTTTTGGTGTACTCGTATTAAAATTATCTAGAGCCTAGAGAAGGAACTCGCCTGGGCTGCCTGAGTGATCTTAAAACGATCACTAGGGTTAAGCAACATACGGCACGTTCAGTCCATGGATTGGTCACTGTCTATGAGTAACGCTAGTGGCATTTCTCCGAGCGGTTCCGTGCTTCGCAAGGCACGTTAAGCAGTTGGTGCCGGCTGCCGTCGATAGATGGCAGTCGTTAAGCCAAGTCAGAGGGCTTAAGGGCGGCTTGAAAACTTCTGACAGTAAGACCAGCCACTAGTCTTACAAGCCTCCACCAACCCGGACTTGGCCCCCGTGGTGGAGTATGGCCTATACCTTCCTCAAGGAAGAGACCCGTGCCCTCGGTGGGGACATGATGGGTTGATGATTTAGAGTAGGAACAGAAAAGTAGGCGCATTACTTTTGAAAAGCAAATAGTTTTCAGTGAATCCAAATAAGTGCCAAACATAACCAGTTTCGGATATCGGCAGCTAATTTCAATAAACATGTAAATGCAGGCATTGATTCAGAACAATGGACTATCATCGTTTTGGGTGCAGCTCGTATCCTGAGTAATACGCGTCGGTATGACCGTGCCTTTAGCGCGGGACGCGTACTGGAGAAGATCTACTGCATACTATAAGCCATACACACTGTAGCGAGCCAACTCGACGCTGCGTACTTTAAATTTGGAAGAAAGAGGAAACTTAAAGTTAGGATACTCGCTTAGGATGAATTGTAGCATTTGACGCTACATTAAAATGAATAGCCCAATTGGAATTGGTAATTCGCACTGGACGTTGTTGACGAGTAAAACTATGTATACTAACAGAAGATAATGCACAAATAATATATAAACCGTTTTTTACTATTTAGTTAATTTATATGCGGTAAATGTACATATTATTGATATTATCTAGTGTAAGTGACTGGACACCGTATAGATAGATAATCTCATTACGTGGATGTAAAGGCCAAAGTGTGTTAATGTGTTCGGGTTCAATTGAAAATGGTATTGAGAATCTAATTTCTTTTACAATGTATTGTACAACTAACAATCTCTTAACTCAAATCCCCTTTTTCCGACACTGTAAATCTATTTTCATAATTCTCAATCGGAATCTGTTCATATTTATGTATATTATGGTTGACCAAAAAGGGACCTCAAGGGAAAATAATAAAATTGATTTCGAGAAAATCGCGTTTGAAGTTTCGTGTATAAACAGGTTTCGACTCCTGCTCGGCTCACAAAAATAAAACATAAAAAAATAACTACGGCACCTAAAAATATTCTGCTTAGACCAAAACAAAGCTAAAATACCAGAGATTAAAAAATTAAAACAAAAAAATAACGGTTTCCAATCTCTTCAGTTCCTTTTTTGGTCAACCACTCACATATTTAGTTTTCCTTCTGTGAAACCTATTTCATACCTTAACAAGCTCAATAGGTCGTCTAGATGAGAAGGCTCGCAGAAATAGACTGATCAATATCGACCACTCGGGAACGAGCTCCGCTAAATGTCAATTGTAATTCAAACGGAGGTCAGGGAAACTGGCGGCCATTAACAGGTTGGTTAATATGTTTGATTCGTACACGTGTAGGTATACCGCGATCAGTATTACTTTCTTTCACCATCACGAACCCATTATGTCCCCACCGAGGGTCACGGGTCTCTTCCCTGAGGAAGGTATAGGCCATACTCCACCACGGGGGCCTAGTCCGGATCGGTGGAGGCTGATCTTACTGTCAGAACTTTTCAAGCCGCCCTAAGACCTCTAACTTGGCTTAACGACTGCCATCTATCGACAACAGCCGGTACAAACTGCTAACGTGCCTTGCGAAGCACGGAACCGCTCGAAAAAATGCCACTAGCGCTAGCCACTGACGGTCACCCATCCATGCACTGAACGCGCCGTATGTTGCTTAACATTTGTGATCGTTTAAGATCACTCAGGCAGCCGGGGCTACGAGCCATTCGTTACTTTCTTTATAAGTGTCGAATCTTTCCCAAGAAAATAAGTTCTAATCCATTAGAATTTTAAAGCGCTGTAACAGTCCTCAATTTATTTCCAAATCTTGAAAATAGTATCGTATATAAGATGGTGTAGAAGAGGGTTGCTCTCCAATAATTCTCGCATCCACACCGAGTACCGACCTCTTTCTTGACCTCGCTTTGCTGCTTAAGTACCTAATAATAAAAAAGTGAGAGCTTTCAACCCCTCGTAAAGATAATAACTTCGAAGTCAGGGCACTAAAATAACCCTAAAACTTAGCCCGTTTCCAGTTTTTTTCTTCTTCGGTTCTAATGGCCCGTGTTGGGCAACACACATGCCAGGTGTAGACCGGAATGGTATTACTTCAACAGTTTTCTTTATTTTTCGGACCTTTTCGCAGAGACTGGCTGGCTGCCGCCGAATAATCCGACGGAAAAGATTAAACTTTTTTACAACGAAAAAGTTTGCATTACCTTTTTGGACCAAATAGTTTCTATAGCCTTTTTGCGAATTACCTACATTTCGTTTCGGTATTTGAATCTGCTATTCCCATGACATTATTAGAAGTTAGTTGTTGACGTTATTGTTCATGCTTCACAGTTATTCACATGGAATCTACCAAAATGGAACTATGAGAACAAAAGAAAACAGGCAAGTCAAGGTTGTTATTTGTTTGAATAGTAGTTAACATCAAAAGTAACTGTTGAATGATGTTTATAATAATAACGCTTCGGACAAACGTCTGCATCTTTTGATCTTTCATACGGGGCATTATCTAGGAAAACTAGACACTAAGGCTCAATTCCCACTGGCGCAGAGTCGAAGCGAAGCGAAGCGTCACGTTTTTCAACTGTTCTAAATTCATCTCTATTTCTCTATCAATACGGTACGAATTTCTGTTGCCAAAGTTTGAAAACGCTCAGCGACGCGCGTCTGCGCGCGAATGCGCGCGTCTTCGCCTGCTAAGGTCGCCGGGAATACGGTATTTGACACTATCAACAATAAATAATTTGAGATGCTCGATTAAAACAAAAATTACAAAATGATTCGGAAAATTTATTTCTTTTAATCATTTACTAGTTATTACAATTTTTAAATAGATGAAACATAAAAAGAGTGCTCTGAACTGTGACGTCACAAGCAAGTATTTTCATACAAAATTCCGTTTTAAAAGTAACTCATTTGACATCCTGTCAAATACCCAATTGAGCCTAACAAAGCGATAAACAAATTGTAACTTTTAGCTTGCATTTTGCTTAAAATTTTGATCTCAACATTAACCCACCATGATTGCGTTGTATTTTTACAGTCGACTACATAATCATCCTCTCCATCTTCGTCTACTATGCTCCCTTGCATTACGGGCGGATTTGCAACTAAAATGTAAAGGTTAATGAGGTCTCGACTGTACGGAACATGAGAAGTTCGATTAAAATTGAATACAGCCCCAAAACGTTTTTTCAAGATTTTCGGTCCATTATCATCGTCATCCATCACAAGTTGGGCCCCGAATTACCTCTCGAGTTAATACTTTTAACAAGGGGGTCTGAGCACCAAGTGAAGTTGGACATTGAATGAGTAACTTTTAGTACTGATCCGACTGTTTGATCTATGATCAAGAATACTCAATACGAGTAATACAGAATATCCACTTACAACAAGGTGTTATAGAAGGTAGCCTCTTACTTTAGGAACCATGAAAACCGAGTAACCCGGATGGATGGCCTTGAAGTTTCCCGTTTGCCATAATCCTGAGCAACTCTTTTTAACACCAATCATCTATTGAAAACCTTGACAAACAAACACAAAGACAAACGTACATAAACCAGCGGCATTCATGTAATTATTTCAAGTAAATACTCAATCAACCCTTTATGTCCCCACCTACAGGCACGCACGGGTCTTTTCCCTCAGGAAGGTATAGGCCATACTCCACCACTCCGTCAGAAGTTTCCAAGCCGCCCTAAGGTCTCTGACTTGGCTTAACGAGTGCCATCTATCGACAGCAGCCGGCACCAACTATTTAAGGAAAAATGCCACTAGCGTTGGTCATAGAACAGTCACCCATCCATGCACTGAACGCGCCCTATGTTGCTTAGCCTTCGTGCTCGTTTAAGATCACTCAGGCGGCCGGGGCTACGAGCGATTCTAATATCAGAGGGTAAAAGTATCTTGGTCAAATCCTCAATTCAGAAACCAGCGCTTTGGTTTATAAACTATTAAATCGTGGCATGAGTAAGCATTTCAGAGCAATTGTAGTTCTATTGGGCTATTTCCGCTTCTCCAATTTACTTTAGTTTAATGGACGATAAATCCATTCTGTCGCCAAATTCGCTATAAAACCTATGCGTTTTTATGACGGGCCTTCACAGTTTCTGTTGTAATTAACGCGAACACTGTTTGGGGGGCGGTCAGACTGTGCCAAAAATGTACGTATGGTATAAAGCGTGTTATCTGTTGGTTTTGGCCTTGGCGGCCTGAATAAAATAGGCTGCATCGTTGGTCTAGGCGTTAATGCGCTTACCAACCAAGGTAGAGATCGTGAGTTCGGTCCCAACTGAGGGCCACCGTACTCGTACATCAGTAAAATGGCCAGGGTGTTTTTCCATGCTTGTACCATGCGAAAGGTCACTGGCTGGGGACAAAAACCCCAGGTGTTGGATGTTTACACGTTTGTGATGTTGCTGTTTCTGGCTCCCGCGACACAGGGTATCCTAGTGTGGGGCCAGAAGCAAAGTATGTGCCTGTATGTAAATGTTTAAATTTAAAATTCACATTCATTCCCGCTCAATGTACGTCCACCTTTGCCACTAGCGTGCTAGGGTTGCCGCACGCGAAACGCCCGAAAATGGCCGGTATTTACACACCGCGGCGCGTTTAATTCCTTACGCGATACCGAATGAACTTGGAATATTAGTGAATTGCCAGTTGTAAAATTCGAGACCCCAAATTGGTTTAATGAACCCTGCAGTAGGGCTGCCACTCGGGACATTTGTTTGAACGTTTATTAACGTATGGCAATAATTGCAAGTGCCTCGTTTTGTATTCGACATGTTATCAATTATAATTTAATTCATCTGTCTATTATTTTATATAGAAATTTAGGTTTGCACTGATAAGCCAGGTTGTTTTGTCACTGATTGGATTTATTAGGTACTATCTTTTATAGGTTACCCAAATATCCTAGATTAATTTCTCCGTGGCTTTATGGTAGGGACAAAAAAGAAATAAAAAATTGGTTTCTTGTTTAAAAAAAAATGCCTTATTCTATTTTCACGAAGATGCATTTAAATTTGCGATCAATCGCAATATTCACAAAAATACTAGTGCCGGTGGCGATATAAAAATTAAGAATGCGTTTCTAACAACGTAACTATCTAATAGAACGGCTTTTTCCTGCGTCTACTGGGCCATGGCCACGGGCGAATATACATAAATTCGTTTAAACGTACGAAATTAGATTGATAACGAATACTACTAAGCCAGGAATTCACTACGGGACAAATTGTCGCAGAAGCTGTCTAGGAACACTGTTTCTACGTGTCGCCGCAACGTCGCGCTCTGTTCCGCGACGTCGCATGCGACATTGCAGCGACATCCACGTGTCGCAGAGCATGTTCCATGTTTTGGCTCGCAACCCAGAACCTCCTGCAACATCAGTCGCGCGACAGATGTCGGCGAGTGTAGACGCGTCTGCGATTTGTTCTTCAACATGCCCGTAGAGCGGAGCAATCAGTTAGTGCTAAACGAACTTTACGAAAGCAATGGATTTTTGTGGGACCACCTTTCTTTTTTTAACCTCCCGGTAAACCACTCAATCGAATATAAGTATACGAGTATGTACCTACGCAGCACTAACTGCTACGACTTCCTCGGGCTACATCTCTGCGGCGACTGACTGGTTTGGACAATGAGAATGTCTCGCGACATTTTGCCGACATGTTCTGAGAACACGCACCGTATATGTTCTGGTACATGTCTCGAAATTTGTCCCCTAGTGAATTCGGGTTATTCACCAACTGGACACACCTGTGTCGAGTTGGTTAAACTCAAATTAGTATCATTTATTCTTTCGTCATCTGGACACACAAAGATTTTTATGTGTGTCCAGATGGTGAAAGCTAAAATAATAATTTTTATGTTTTCACCAACTGGACACACTCTGTTTTTTTGCAGAAAAGGGTACAGTCAGGTTAAAAATCGTCTCGCTCATGGAATTATTGACCACTAACAATGGTCGCCATCATGTTCGTGCTGATAGTTTCAATATTTTTTCATGCTATAGGACCTTCATCATAAGTTTTATTCCCTGAATCTCGATTCCCATAATGTCGCTTTGCATTTTACTTTAATTCCCAGTACTTCGCTTCTTGCTTTACAGTGGTTTCCAGTACGCCCCGTCGCACTTATGGTATAGTCCAGAGCGGTTAAAAGTACTAGGGTAACAAAAGTTAGTAGGTAGTAGCAGTAAATAACCCTGTTTAATACTGTGCAGTATTAAGCAACACCATGAACTAAGCCGCATGTTTTTCATGAGATTTTATTTTATCCTAGTACTTTTGTACTATTTACTGTAAAATTTTTGTAAAAGTATTGTAAAATTACCCGTTTCCAGAGGTGGAACGTTTGATGGAGGATGATGATTGTGACAAAAAACATTCTGCGCATGACTGTACTTCGTCATAAATTCGGGTAAAATTCGAATGTGTGTCCAGTTGACGAAAACATTAAAACGATTTAAATACGTTTCACCATCTGGACACACATAAAAATCTTTGTGTGTCCAGATGACGAAAGAATAAATGATACTAATTTGAGTTTAACCAACTCGAAACAGGTGTGTCCAGTCATGTGTGTCCAGTTGGTGAATAACCCGTGAATTCCTGGCTTTATTCACACAAATAATAGTTCATACTATCGAGTCTTGAGCTCGTCGTGTTACGAACATAGGCTATGTTCGTAACACGACGAAATTCCTATAATTAAATTGTCAGAGGATCTGACAAAACTTTTTCGATTGGACGTTCGAAAATATCAGAGTTAAGCCGAGGTAAAAATTCGTAGTTACGGAGCAACTTTTATCCGCAAATTTGAGCCTAATAGCGAGCTCAATAAGAGTGAAACTGGCCCCTTTGTAATGCTAATCAAATTGTATAAGTAGACGGATGACGGAAAATGTGTGATTGCGTGCGACAGTCCAGTGATATGGCTAATTCAGAGGTAATTACGGACTCTGTAACTCGCAAATTACCGTTTCATTGCTCTCTTTCTGTGTTATGAATGTAAGGACAGAGCTTTGCCCATACCACTGGGAAAATGGTGGATTGCCAGATGTAAAACTCGAGACCCTAAATAAGTTTAATGAACCATTAGGGTTCTAATGGTTCATTGGGCTGTCGGACTAGAACATAAACATTTGTTTGTAACAGTCGCCATGTCTGATAACATCAAGTTAAACAAACGCTGGAATTTCAGCCGCCTGGGACTACCTTTTTGTGAATTCTCCTTACTTTTTAGACTTAAATATTCCAAGACTAAAGAGAATATGGCGCCAAAAATCTGCAATGTTATAATTTTGCAGGTGCATCCGGTGCTCACAATTAACTTCGACAAACCAAACCTGCAAACTATTTCTGAAAGCTAAAGTGTGGTTTTGCCTTCAGCTGCCAAAGCACCAAGAAACACACCGTGACGAAATTGCAAACAAAACAGAGAGCGACGAGCGTCCAGTTTCAAACTTGTTGCTTCGTCTCTCGGAAGTTCACGGTGTATGACAGCGGGAGGCGACAGGTTGTCTAATGTGGTGCCAGCACGCTAACTTCACCGTGAACTCGCGGCTAGTGGACATTTATGGCCGGGATACACGAGGCTAGTTTTTCAAGCTAGGATAGCAAGCTAGTGTCAGTAAGCTAGCAAGCTAGCACTTCTGGCTTAGTGTAGACAAAACTAGATTATTTCCATGGTCCAACTAGCATTAAAAAAAAACCTCTTGGATGTGTTGAACACTAGACACATTTAAAGTCTGATTAAATGTAATATTAAACTACTATTTAATGCCAAACGTCCTTGTCTTCTAGATAATCGTTGATTTTATAATAAGCTTTTTTGCAAAGAGTGTGCTTAACACAATTCTTAAATCGCGTTGGAGGTAACTCTAATATATCTTGGGGTATCTTGTTGTAGAACCTTATACAGTGCCCCATAAAGGAAGTATTAACTTTTGCAAGTCTAAATCGTTTCTGCATACTTAACCCAAAAATCGTATTTTTGGAAATGCCCCGGTAATGATTCCGACCGACGATATACGCGAACATGGGAGGAGGGTTCTGCTCGACAATATTATATGCATAACATCTAACATATAAAAATCTCGTGACACAGACTTTGTTATCAAACTTCATCGGCTTCACCGATTATTATTTTTATGAATATTTTTGTATATATTTGGTAGGTCTGATAAGAATAGGTCGTAAGCTAATTCATAGGACAAACAAACATTTAAACATAAACATTTACACACAAGCACACACACTGCCTTCGGCCCCACACTAGGATACCCTGTGTCGTGGGAACCAGAAACAGCGACGTCACAAACATGTAAACATCCAAGACCTGGAGTTTTTTTTTTCTCCCCAGCTGGGGATCGAACCCGGGACCTCTCGCATAGTAAGCAGATGCGCTAACCACTACGCCACAGAGGTCGCCAAAATTATTGGACCATAACGTCATCTCTGTCTGTACTTGATGTATTGTATGTTGATTAGGATGTATTTGTTACGTTAGAAGAACAATAATTGAGTATTTTGATAACAGGTATTGTATTACATATCTTATTTGTTGGCGATGATGACGACGATGCAGCCTATATCGTCTATCGGAGACAGTACTGGAACAATTAAAATTTTTTGAGTAAATTATACCAAAATGATCACTATGAATTATACTTTAAGAATCAATGACTTTCATAGTGATCTGATGTGTATGTGCAAAGTACGTCAGCCTAAGCCTAAAAACTCAAATATCTCAAAAATCACTTTGTGTGGGTTGAAACCTTTTTGCTAAACTACGTCCAATTGGCAATCAAAGTTTTGATCTTTTAGGACTGTAATGGTTTTTAGTAATTAAAAAATAAATAAACGGAGTGTTCGAGATATTCGTATACGGCACTAGATGGCAGCGGTCTAGCCTCCTAAGTCCTGACCTTGAAAATAACAATGGTTTTCGTACTTTTTTTAGTACACGGGGACTTAGGGAGGCTAGAGCAGCCTATTTTGAAATCTTTGGTGTAAAAAACTGGATTTTAAAATTTTTGGATATGTTCCAATACTGTCTCCGATAGACGATATACGTCCCACTGCAGGGCACAGGCCTTCTCTCAGAGAGAGAGAGAGAGAGAGAGAGAGAGAGAGAGAGAGAGAGAGAGAGAGAGAGAGTCAGTCATCATCATCATCAACCCATCATGTCCCCACCAAGGGGCACTGGTCTCTTCCCTGAGGAATGTATAGGCCATACTCCACCACGGGGGCCAAGTCCGGATAAGAGAGAGAGTGTATCCTCTCATTTAGCGTACCTATTGCTACTATAACTTCACAAATGTACTGAACTTTCAAGGAATTCACTACTTGATTTGAACCGGTTAAAATATCGAAGCAGTGAATTACGGTCGACAAATATTTGTGTTGCAATGTAGCGTTTATACCTATGACAGTAAGAGTTGCCAAGTAGTACGAGAAAAATTAGAAGGTATTTGGCATTCACACGTAGTGAATCTGTTCTCAGAAAAGTACGAAATAGGTATGTAGGTCGCTTCCGCTCAATGATCGGTTTGTGTTACACGAGTTTAATTAAATTACATACGTTGGTCAGCTCTAGGCAAGCTCACATCCGTTCTTTTTCATATTAACATTAACACACCACGGGATATAAATTCTCTCTCTGCTAAAATAATATTAATTGAACAAGAGGAAATTATGCCATACGTTTTAACTAGAGGACGTTATGTCAGTGCTTTCAGGTCAGGTTTCAATATCCGGACTAAAATTAATTTTCAAATGGAAGAAAAGCACTTTATTTCATTACAATAGTATTTTATTAATGTTGAAGAATAAATGTTTCTTTGTGTATAAAAAATAATATGTAAACTAATTCTATATCATCAAGCCATTATGTCCCCACCGAGAGGCACGGGTCTCTTCCCTAAGGAAGGTATAGGCCATACTCCACTACGAGGGCCAAGTCCGAATTGGTGGAGGCTTGTAAGACTAGTGGCTGGTTTTACTGTCAGAAGTTTTCGAGCCGACCCGAAGGCCTCTGACTTGGCTTAACGACTGCCATCTATCAACAGCCGCCGGCACCAACTGCTTAACGTGCTTTGCGAAGCACGTACGTATATTACAAGTAAAAATATGGCCTCAGCTTAGTGACGCGCAGCACGCCAGGACCTGAATTCTGTTAATGTATTGTAATACAATGACAACTGAATGAACGTGGCGATTTAGTTTCATTGCCGCTTCAAGTCTACGCGCGCACTCATATCAAAGTTTCTAGGCGTCAATGTTATAAAAAACTCGTCAAGTGACCCGACCGTGTATCTGTCATGGTACTCTAATGCACTAATAGAAACAAGGCCCGGGTGACCCCTGAATGATGGCAGCATTCCCTCTTTGTGCTACTGTGTATTTGAAATCGGTTTTTATTTAAAAAAAAAAGAAAGTATTTTACCTTAAAGTTCATTGCTTGCTGGGCGAAGAAATTCCAACATAACCTTCCTATAAATACAGGAGCGAAAAACACGATGTTGTTACCTGGAAGCAAACAAAGCAAAAAGTTAATATTTCACTCCATCCCACGCAAACCATTAATACCATTGAACAAACGAGACTATTAATAAAACGTAAAATGATATCTCGCTTTATGATGGACATTCACCGCGAATATTACAAACTCGAACATTGGTATTAGAGTACCCCCACGGCCACGAGTATGGCCTATACCTTCCTCAGGGAAGAGACCCGTGCCCCTCGGTGGGGACATAATGGGTTGATGATGATGAAGGCATTGTTACCAAGAGTCTGCCGATAAACTGCATTTGCAGTTTGGCAAAAAAATGTAACTGTGATTTTCACGTTTCCTTGTGAATAAACATTAATAGGTTTTAGTTTAACGTGTATATAGAAGGTGTAATAACGTGTTTTATGTGTTTACAGAAGCTTGTAGATAGAGCTATCGAAACTCTTACTTCGATAGGGTTCTAATCTCATACCGAAGCGAACATTCAGCCACTGCTCCCGTCGAACTCGCGCCTTTGTCGCCCCAAAATCAACGCCGTCAAACCCCAGCCACCCGCGCCCAAATATTACACTCGCAGCCAATAAAACAGGGCCTGTCATCGTACACCGCTAATGGTATTGGAAACAACCGGCTAATTAAGTCATTCATGTTAATTTACCGCCCTGTTTTCCGCCGAAGGAACGGCCATAATCAAAACAAATCGGCGGCGGGATACACGCGAAGAACAAATTGGATTGGATTGTAAATCTGTGCCCCTTGGCTCGGTTTGCTTTATGGGTTGAAGCTGATTTGTTAAGAGGCTCCATTCAGCCACACTTAAGCCACCGATAAGACATTTTTTTTACAAATCGCTTAGTTGCAAAAAGGGTCAGAGCAGCCTCTCAATCAAATTATAGATTTTTTTAGTACCACGGACGATAACCTAAGATCACCTGAGACTTTTAACAAGCTTTAACCTGTAGAATTTTTGGTGGGCCCATCTCCTAAAACGAGGAGTACGAACTGATTAATTGTATTTAATTACCCTCAACTTGTCTCATGTAGAGGCAGTCTACGCTCAAGCTGTGTGGACTAGTCTGCTAGACAGGAGTTGGAAAAACTGTCTACAAACAACCGAGTCACATTACAATGGATAAAGGGTCATAGGCTCATTAGGCAATGATGCTGCGGATGAACTCGCCAGAAGAGGCTCGGAAACTACAATTCAGGGCCCGACTCTGCTCCCACTCCCTTACAACCAGTTTTGCATGCTGAACTTTGGAGGACAGACACTAAAATTAAATGCAGACAAGCATAGGAGCCTCCAATCCGGACTTGGCCCCCGTGGTGGTGGCCTTTACCTTCCTCAGGGAAGAGACCCGTGCCCCTCGGTGGGGACATGATGGGTTGATGATGATGATGAAGTCTTGGAGGCTCTACCAACAATCTCGAAACATCTTTCACGAAACCTGATTCGTCTGAGAAGAGATGATCTGCGCAAAGCTGTGGCAATCCTAACAGGCCACTGCTCACTGAATAGACATTTCCACAATATGGGACTAACCGACAGCTCGCTTTGCTGGGGATGTCTGAAAGAAGAGGAAACACCCGCCCACGTGGCCATCTACCGTGTAGGCGTGGTAAAACAACGGACCGCCATCGTTGAGAAGCTGAGATTCTTTCGGGAGCCCTGCAGTGATATCAGAGCATTGCTGGCCTTCTGGAAAGAGATAGGCTGGGAGTAAACTTATAGCCTTGCTACGTACAATGGCCCAACTATGAGGCTTAAGTGCGGAAATCTTAGGTCTAACTAACTAACTGGTTTGGTAGGTAGGTACATGGGAGCTTATGCACTCAATCGAGCGCTAGATATAAAAATAGAGTTTATTTGCCAATTACATTAACAATACAAAACAAAACATTTTCCAGAGACATATTCACTGCACACTACACAATTTTGTATTTCGTAAGATAGCTGGGGATCTCCACACTAGGCATAGCCTGTAACGTGGAGACCACAGGACGAATTGTTATATACTAATTTGTGCGGATTTTACTACGTAAAGTACAGTCTCTCTCTAACTATGTATTGATAAAATAAAATTAATCGATAAAATAATCGCCCAGTATTTCTACACCCATAAAAGTATCCATCTCAAAACCCCGTTATGCAAAGCCGAAAAGCTGCGAGGCCGAAACAAAAGGCCGTATTTCTAGGCCAGTCCATATTTCTAGTCTGCAACCGGTTGCAGTCAATCATTTGACGGTAGATGGAGATAGGTACCCGTTCGCTGCAGTAGATATGCATCGAGACCGGTATTTAATCTAGGTTTGAAATATTTACTGACAGCACGTTAACTCAGTACGATCTCTTTGTTAGCTTAGGGAAGGCTGCAGTTTGTAGGAACTAGTGTCTCGCTTCGGAGTAGATGCCTCTTTTGTAGTTGAGGGCTAACCTCATTTGGTAGAGGCACAAAAATATGGATTAATATTATCGAGACTTAGTAATATAATAAGGCCGCCGTCTTTTTTGTGTACAATAAAGTGTTATCTATCTAAGTGTTATTGTATACGACAAAACTTAGATATAGTATAAGGTTTCTAATGTATTCATTTCTTTCTGGTGTGTACAATAAAGAGTTCTAATCTAATCTAACTATCTATCCATCTCTATTTTAATCACAGATTAAACCATGGGACTGATTTCACACTAAATAATAACCGAAACTGTACATTGTTTTACTATTATTAATACAAATTTTACACAACGGACTTACACAAAGTTTCTTACCGATTGTCGTCCAATCGAAAACTGTACATAGGTAGGAGTGGACAATAACGGCTATTTGTAATACCGTAAACATAGCAGCTAATGAAAAACTTATAATTTAATTAGCAGCTTTTGTCGCATTGCTAATCGCCGCGATCGCTTAAGCACGAGCGAGCAAGCATAATTAAATTTATATTATAGAAGCCGACAGTTCAGACGCCGAAGTTAGTCCAAAGGACTAGCCCGAAGACTATTCGAGATGTTTCGGAAGCGCTTTCATTATAACCGCTAATAGGTTTCGTTCTGGAAAGTTGGAGATCTGTCGCGAGAAGCAAGTAATGGAAAATAGTTGCTATGACAGGTCATTTTTACAGCAATTTTTTATTGAAGAAATAAAAACAGTCTAATGATCGACTAATCGCCACAAGATGGACAGACGATCTCATCCAAGTGGCGGGAAGACGCTGGATGCAAACCGCTTCCGACCGGTCTTTTTGGAAATCCATGGAGGAGGCCTATGTCCAGCAGTGGACTTCTTGTGGCTGAATGATGATGATGATGAATGATCGTCTGACTGCCTTGTTGATCTAGCGGTATCACATTTGTCCTTCATGCCGGAGGTCGTGGACTCGATTTCCACTGGAGGCCGCCATACATTTCGTATTTAATAAATTCCTCAATCTGAGTGTGTCGTTTGTGATGGCTATGACAATAGGCTAGTTGCCCTAAAAAATGTAATTAGTCCGTCTTTTAGATTATTCAAAAGTAAGGGACACGTATTTTTTCATTTGTAAATTAGACCAAAAATGACAAAGATATAGCCCATTAAAGTTACGTGTGACGTCACGCCGTGCTGAATTTTTTAGCACGGAGTGACGTCACACGTAGCTTTAATGGGCTATATCTTTGTTATTTTTTGTTAAATCGAAAAAAGAAAAAATACGTGTCCAATATTTTTTTATAATCTAAAATACGGACTAAATAGAATTTAATTATTTTGACCCTGGAAACTACCCTATTCCTGTGTACGGGTAGACTCGAAGGGGCAATGACCGACCTGTGTTTCTGCTGTTTTCCAAGCACAGCTTTTTAAGACTAAGAGCGGAGCTACTACATTTATCAAGCTAGAATCTTTATCGAACAAATTTTGCTGGAATTTAAGATGATGGCAAACGCTGATGACGAGAAGAATGCAAATTGTCCATTTTGTTAACAGGATTTTCCACAGTTGACGCCCGATCCATCTTTAGAGCCATCGCAAACAGGGCAACTTGTCGCCGCGTCTAGTCGCCGCGTCAGACGCGACGTTTTCATTTGTCGCGTGTCGCCTAGTGTGCGCATAGGCTTGTAAGTCAAAAGCACAGAAAGAAATTTAGCCTTTTGACGTCGTTGCTTTGTTACATTTCTTTTCCCTTAGGCTTACGTTGACATTCTCCAGTGAATATTGCGTGTTGTTGGTATGGGAATATGCTGGCTAGAAATAGCTTTCTAATTCTAGGCGCGTTGCAGGCAACTCAGTTCCTGCGTCGGTTACTTATGAATGCAAGTTGTAGGCTGTGTCTACTAGGCCACGTTTTATAAAACGAAAAAATACTTTGTTATTAATCGCGGCAGACTAAAGCTGGCTTCCCACGGTGCGCGATTCTGACGCCGGCCGACGACCACGGACAGCCATGCCCCACGCACGCCGGTATGGTACACCGCCACAGACGTCTGTGCTACCGTGGACCGAGACCCTTCCCACGGTGTGTCGTGCGAGCTGGTCCGCGTCCGTGGGAAGTCGACTTTAGGCGAAGATGGCGGGACGACCTAAATGCCTTCTTGCCGGGATGGTGCGAGGTGGCTTAAGTGAAGACAGAGTTGGAAAATAGGATGGGAGGCCTTTGCCCAGCAGTGGGACAGGAGAGAGGCTATGTAAAAAACAAAAAAAAAAATCATTAATCATTGCAGGCACGAACGCCGCTCTCGCGTAATTTTAATCTTGCCCTTTGCTATTACAACCCGTCTTTGGTCGCTGAAAGTCCGCCTGGGACGTCCCTTACCGGTTCTTCCACCCATATTCGCTCGATATTGTATTTGTTTCGTTAATCTTTTCGGAAATCCTCTTCACAATGTCCAAGCTAACGCTACATTTTTTCTCTATTGTAATAACTGTCGGGATCGTGGTAAGTGGCAGTCCCTGGTCTCTGCCTACCCCTCTGTGATACAGGCGTGAGTATATGACAATATGATGTACATTACGCAGAATCTTCCTACGTTTTAATACGTGGATTAATCGACTATGCAATGTATATAGAATAGTGTTTGTTTAATGAAACGGCGTCCTGCTAGTTTTGCTGTTTTCAGCGACACCCAGCGGGAAGCGAACCCACGTTATTGGGCGTGGTAAACAGACGTGATACCGCCAGACACGATAAAACACGTTTGCCTTAAAACACTCCGATAATTTTTGACAACATACACTCAAACTCCCTCGGGGCTCCTTCTCGTGGCTCTTAACTTCAGGTAGATAGGTGCTAATATCGAACTAACAGCTTAGGTGTGGCGTACCTATGTACGAGGAAGGACGTGGTGCGGTCGTGACAAGTAGCGAGTTCGTCCCGTCTCATATGTCTGAGCTTTGCCCTGTCACTTCAGGACATTTTGTCTGAAAGTGATTGAAAAATCCGCGCCCCACGCCTTTTCTTTGTGCCCCAGAACCGCTTTTACCGAAGTGCTTTAATTTTTGACAACATACACTCGACCTCCCTTGGGCTTCCTCCCTTGGGCTTCTTCCCGCGGCTTTTAACTCGCGGTACATAAGCGCGAAAATAGAACTAACAGCCTTATTGTACGCCCTATCCTTATTCGTAGAGTCTGCGAATGTACCGACCGGATTACCGACCACTCTCGGTCACCGCACACACGCACACCGCATATATTATGCAGAACCTAAGAGTAATTACAGGCATAGTGTCCATTTAGGTGCCGTAAAAAGAAATAAGTGGCTAATTATGAATGTACTCGCGTGTGTGTCGTGGTGAAACGGGAAATACACATGTGTATCGTGTCGAATCCCTCGTAGCCCCGGCCGCCTGAGTGATCTTAAACGATCGCGAAGGTTAAGCAACATAGGACGCGTTCAGTGCATGAATGGATGACCGTTCCATGACTAACGGTAGTGGCATTTTTTCCAGCGGTTCCGTGCTTCGCAAGGCACGTTAAGCAGTTGGTGCCGGCTGCCGTCGATAGATGGCAGTCGTTAAGCCAAGTCAGAGGCCTTGTTTGTCCTTGTTCCCACCGAGGGGCACGGGTCTCTTCCCTGAGGAAGGTATAGGCCATATTCCGCCACGGGGGCCAAGTCCGGATTGGTGGAGGCTTGTAAGACTAGTGGCTGGTGTTACTGTCAGAAGTTTTCAAGCCGCCCGAAGGCCTATGACTTGGATTAACAACAGGCATCTATCGACGGCAGCCGACAGCAACTGCTTAAAGTGCCTAAAAGGTCAGGGAACCGCTCGGAAAAATGCCACAAGCGTTAGTCATAGAACGGTCATCCATCCATGCACGGAACGCGCCCTATGTTGCTTAACCTTTTTGATCGTTTAAGATGCGGGCGGGGCTACGAGCGATTCCGATTCGAAGTTGTACCTACCAAAAGAAAAATAAATTAAATTATTATGTTGTGTGGAAGTTATGTTTTTTTAAAATACCGTCTTTATTAGAGAACACTTTTCTAAAGATTAATGTGTCGGCTGTAAGAGTATAATCTTCATAAGTGGTCTGTGTTGACATTTTAAGTTGCCACGGGACATTTGAACATTTATGATGGAAACGATACAGCCTTAAACTGGGGTATGTTTCTGCGACATTATATAAGGCTTAGAAAATATATCGATCGGATAATCGGATGCATATTTGCCTAAAGTTAATTTTTGGCTAGGAAATTAAGGAAGCGGCTTCTTAAAACGTACTTTTTAAAATATAAATCCAGGGGTCAGAGAAAATTCGAGAATGCGAATGAGAACTAATCGGTAACATGGTATGTTAACGACTTTTTAGGTGTTAGGTGATTTTCACAAAAAAAAAAAAAAAATTCTTCAGTATCATGTAAATAACCACCCCTGAGTCGGACGAAACTGTACAAACCAACACCCTGTATAAGAAAACCACACTGTTAGAATAGGATCTTCGAAACAGTCTTAGAGCCGGCTAGAACACGACGATTTGTGTGTGTTATCAAATCATATCGCGATGCCCCGTTTTAAGATTTTACAACGCTGCTTTGCCGTGACCTGGATAAAGGTGTTTAGTTCGCTGTGTTATTTACTTGTACACGTTGAAAGCGCAGAATACATGCAAAAGAAAGACATGTTTATGTCACGATCAACCGTCTCATCAAATGTGTCGCGAGACGAGTTTCGTCTCTTGCTGGCAAACTGTAAAATTACTGCCTAGAATAAGATAAAAAAAAATTAGTTGAGAGACTGGGACGAAAACCATACCGAGCATCATTTGTTCAGACTTTTCGCCAGTTCGGGCTGCAACATGCGTCCTAATTCTTTTTCGATCACTGCCCTGGACCTACATTCTGTTAATGAATTGTAGTACAATGACAACTGCATGAACATGGAGATTTAGTTTCATTGCCGCTTCAAGTCTACGCGCGCAGACAAATCAAACAATCAAGGCGTCAATGGTATGAAAAACACGTCACGTGACCCGACCGAGTATTTGCCATCGTACTCTAATGCACTAAACAATTGAGGCCCTGATATTGGTCTATAATTGGATAAGCTAGACAGACTAAGACTAAGCGCACACATACCATATTTGAGGGGTATAAAAGCAAACTCAACTCTGTCCACTTTTTGAACATTTTAACCTGTGAATGTAGTTTAGTTTGTACCTGCGTATATTCGAATGTTATAAGCATTTTAAACCAGCTTTTGAATATCTTAGACTTTATTTTAATTCCTTAAATAAACAAACTTTTTCTATGACCCCTGTTGACTAAAAAAAAAACGAATTTCGCTTATTTATAACTCAGTTTGACACTACATGGACAGAGTCGGCTTTGCTTTTACACCCCTCATTTGGTATACAATGTGTATCTAAAGCCGGGTCCGCTGCGTCATGTTACGCGTGTTACAAAAAGCGTAACACGTAAATATAATAAAAATGGGACGTGGTATAACACGTTAAGTGTTACACAACGTTATGTTACGTGTTACGTAACACGTAAAGTGTAAATTCCACTCCCCATTTTTGTTTTAATAACGTGTTACATTTTTTGTAACACGCGTCATGGCGCAGCGGACCCGGCTTAAGGACGGCGCGACTTGAACAAAGGTATAAAAAATACATGCGACGTGTCCGGACCGACTGTCATTGGACTATAATGCACTATCAGGATTGAGACCTTGGCCTTGCGCCTCCCATATCCAGCGATACTCTGCCACCTGGTTACGATGGCAGAGTATCGCTGGATATGGGCGGCGAAAGGCCGGAAAACTTGGAAAACCACGAGGGATATGGCTGATGATGAAATCAGAAACACAACAGGAAGAAAAGATAATTAACGGTTGGTAGCATTCGAGTCTACTTTACAGATGAACGGTACTTCTGTTCTAACCCAATACGTCGTGTAAGTTGGTAAATAAAAATAAAGATTTCGTGCTCGTTAAGCAAATGAATAGAGCTGAGAGGCGACTAAAGACATTTTGCGCTAGTATTTCGAATTAAAATCGTCGACAGCAATTCGTTCCGTCATTCAGTTATTCAAAGTGGAGTTTGCAACTCGCGGATGAAAGCGAAGAACTATTCAGGGCTACTACTTGTATTATTACTCCGTAGTTGCTGAGTATCGACTTTCTTTTCATTGCAGATTTAGAGATAAATGAATCGCGGAGATCTTCAGAATTTGTCGCCAAATTTGCCTTCTCAATCCGCATCCGAACCATCTGCATTGAGATAAAACGTTATAATTGACAAGTAAAAAACACGTCGTCATCATAGTTTTCTCTGCCTTTTAACTTAGGCACACTAGCTAAATAGTTCATTGATATCTTGCACAACACGACTGTACACAAAATTAACGAGTCCAACAGATTTTAAACACAAATAACTCCGAAAATCTGGGTGTAGCCCATAACTAAAGTAAACACGTCGGTTATACGGTGCAGAGTGAATTTATTTATTTATACCTTCATACATGACAGATTTTTTAATACGCCTTTAGCAACATAGACGTCGCTAGTAGGTACATTTTGATACAACAATAACAGTTTTCAGAGATTACCCTGTGTTGTACTATAATTTTACTATTCATCAATCCATTAAGTCCCCACTGAGAGACAGGGGTCTTTTCCCTGAGGAAGGTACAGCCTGGTATAGGACATACTCCACCACGGGAGCCAAGTCCGGATTGTACTAAAATCTACACTAATATTAAAAAGAGGAAAGATTTGTATATTTGTGTATGTGTATGTTTGTAATGAATAGGCTCAGAAAGTACTGGGCCGATTTTAAAAATTATTTCACCATTAGAAAGCTACATTCTTCCTGAGTAACATAGGCTATATTGGATTTTCAAAAAGTTTAGTGTTCCGTACAAAATCTCGTAACCCAAGGTGTAAAAAAAATAGTAAACCGGGAATTTTCGACGGAACTAATATAGCTGTTTCCACGGAAACGATTTTCCCACCCGTGCGAAGCCGAAGCGGGTCGCTATACTTGTGCCATTACAAACGTGCGAACCGAGTCATAAAAGTGCGAGCGAGAGTTCCGATATACCTGATATGCCTCCTATATGTGTGAGAGAGAGGTCTGATACAAATGATTATGACTCAGTTCGCATGTTTGTAATGGATCAAGTATAGTAACAAATAGGTCTAGGTCCCAACTAGAATAACCTTTGCCATTGGAACCAAAACAGAGGAAAGTTGTACAAATTAAACCACCAATGACAATCGAGCCCGAGATAGTGGAGTAGGTACTTTGTCTGTGATAATTTTCTGCGTTTAGTGTTTGTGTTTAGTAATTTAGTTTTTTTTTTTTTTTTTACTCTATGTATTTATTCTAACTTATTAACTAATAAAAAAAAATTCATTACAAACATAATAAAAATTCACATAAAGCTTCGTCAAAAAGAATTAAATTAAAAGAATGTCAAGCCAATAACAATAATAATAAAGTAATAATTAAAGAAAAAAAAAAACTCTATCCAAATACCAAAAGTCCCCATAATACTGGCCGCGTTCCCGCGCTGCACAGCAAGGGAAATCCTTTTGTATTGTCCCGGATTTACAACTTCTACAATGTTATTTTTTAAATTTTGACACTACTTTTTAGGTAAAGAATGTTAATAGAGAATATCTGACAAATCATGTCGCGAATTTATAATATTTTGAAATTAATTATTCATTTCTGCAAAAACGGACTTTATCTTTTGATAGAGGTAAAACGTGACAAAAAAAAAACCCGAGAGAGTGGGTTCGATTGTCATTTGTTTTGATAGTCAAGGGTGTTGACCGCTAAAGCAAAGAGGCAGTCGTATAAAGTCGTATAAAGATAGAACATCTTAAGTCCGTTTTTTCATTCGATGCAAGAAAAAAAATGACGCGGTGTTACCGCTACAAAATATAAAGGTTTACTCGGTAGATTTTTTTTTACCGTGAATATCAGACTCATGTGACCAAAATCCTTGTCACATCAAAGATATTAAAATTTAATTCCTCATAAGAGCAAAGTCTAAAAAAACACCTACGTAGCACAAACAATGTCTACTTGGAAGTACAATGGGGTTATTTGGTTTTTGCGTAATAGCAACATTCAGACATTGACAGCCTTTGGATTGTATTGAGATGTCATCGTGACAGTTTTATTTTTTTGCATTGAATTAAAAACCTGACGTCAAAAATAGACAAAAGCGCCGATGCGAATTACTCCGGATCGAACATAGCGACTATTGTTTTCGACCACCCAATCAAGATCGTCTATTGACAGACTGTTTTAGCGAACAGGACCACTAATGGTTGCTTTCACAATGAACCCCTAAAGACGACTACCGTTTTCGGCCCATAAATAATCGACGTAAGTGATATTAATTTGGGCAAATGTCACTTGCAAAAAATGTAGGCGTTGCCTCGGTACCTCTTCCTACAGAATGGCCGATCAAAGCTGTTACTTTCTAAGAGCTAACAGACTGAACATATGAGTCATATAGAAGCATAGTCAGCAACATCCACTTTAACTGAAAGCGTACATATTTACATGTTACATAGATATTTTTACTTACAATTATAATGTAGTAGCTTATATAGGTAATGAGTTTTATACAGTATGTAATGTAAAAGTAATGTACTAAATACCTGTATAAAAAAGTCCTGAAAGAAGTCTGATTATTCCGTAAAATAGCTAATACTTTTGGATGTGAAAAAAGCTGATGTTGCTGACTATGCATCTATATGACTCATATGTTACTTTTTATCGAGTTAATATGGAAAAAAGTGCGCCAAAGAAATTATGCAATTTGAGCCGTTTTCTGAGAATCACCCCAAAGCGCCTTTGAAGGTGGTAAGAGCGTTTTACGGATTAATTTGACATTAAAAATCCTGCCAAGAAAAAAAATATATAAGCGGGTAAAGCCGCGGGCGCACGTAGAGATAGTCAATGAGTTAAAATACTTTCTTGTTTACGGACTTTGTATTAACGTTGCTAAATACATCAATATAAAAGGAAGGAGCCCTAACATATTTAGGGCTGCTTTTAGATTAATTTAGTTGTTAAATACTTGGTTTATAAATACATGAGCTCACGCCTGTGTACCAGAAAGGTAGGCAGAGAGAGACCAAGGACTACCACTTGCCATGATCCTGACACCTCACTTTCGCTTCATCGACATTCACTAGTATGGAAAAAATTAGTATGCACGCGCGCCGGTTTCGGGAACTTTTTATCATAAAATATGTGTCTGGTACAATTTTAATAAAGGGCCGGTTTCTGAATTGAGAATTTACTAAGTAAAAATACTTAAGTAACGTTTTGTCACGCCCTTTTCTGATAATTTTGCCGAGACAGCCTACAGTTACAGTCTGTGAGCTTTTAGATTATACCTCGGCTGCTGTCGGATAGAATAGGATATATTCGTTAATAGAAATATCGGAATTAATATGACGCTTAATTTCGAAATCAGAACACTTATACACTTATTAAACTCGTGTGCTTTCAGCGAAAACCGAAGCCTACTCTAGAGCCCGAGGTATATTCTAAAAGCTAACAGACTGTACGTAGTTATGTAGTCTTTTAGATTATTCAAAAATATGGGACACGTATTTTTTTATTTGTAAATTAGACCAAATATGACAAAGATAATAGCCCATTAAAGTTACGTGTGACGTCACGCCGTGCTGCATTTTTTAGCACGGAGTGACGTCACACGTAACTTTAATGGGCTATATCTATGTTATTTTTTGTTTAATGGACAAAAGAAAAAAATACGTGTCCAAAATCTTTTTATAATCTAAAATACGGACTAAATAGAATTTAATTATTTTGACCAGGGAAACTACCCTATTCAGAAACTAACTCTCTCAGCATAATGTGGTCACGGGTTATAAGCCCGAAGTGAGCCTTCTGTATCCTCTCCTTCTCGTTGTCGGTCTTATTTAATTTTCCTAATTAACAGGGGAAACATTGCCGCAGCCGCGGCGAACTAATGAACGCTTCGGCGGGCGATGAGATTTTTACCGCTAAAAGATCGCACCTCGCGTGGGGGTGGAAAACTGGGCCATTCGACAGCTAAACGCTCGGAACCATAGACGTATTACGCAAAGACAGACGGTCTTACTACAAAAATACATCATCATCATCGACCCATTATGTCCCCACCGAGGGGCACGGGTCTCTTCCCTGAGGAAGGTATAGGCCATACTCCACTACGGGGGCCAAGTCCGGATTGGTGAAGCAGTGGCGTAGCTAGGTAACCAAGGGCCCTGGGGCAAATAAAAAAATGCGGCCCCACCGCTATGTAAACTGGTTAGGTTTTATCAATTGAATGGTTGGTTTTATGAAGTAAAAATATTATAAACAAATACTTTAAAAGCAATGAGCAAATACAATGTGCAAGAACAAATACTTTAAAACCAAAGCAATGAGGAAATGAATGATCGCTACGGCTTTAATTAAGCCTTCATAGACTCTCCCACAAACATGATGGGTCTCCAAAACAGTGCAGTATTCACCTGGCCTCAATACAGTTCCCAGCGCCGTGGCTACGCTCTGTTAGCCACGCCGAATTATAATTAAGTGTGCGCGCCGTTCCCCCCTTTGAGTGAATTTACACCATTGTCGAGAGGGCGCAGGGGCACGTAAAAGTTTCACTACAACAGCGCCACATTGTGGCCAGTAATGTTACACTCTTTGCACCAAATATCAGAGTCAGTCCAACATAATAACTGAATAAATAAGAAGTTAAACTAAACCTACTTAATTGTCATTCTCTGCCCTGAGCGGTCTCCGGGATCTTATTTCATATAACAAAATAATACGGTTTACTATGACAATCTAGCTATAAATATTTTAAAGAGGAAAGATTTGTATTTTTGTGTGTATGTTTGTAATAAATAGGCTCACAAACTACTAGGCTGATTTTAAAAATTCTTTCACCGTTAGAAAGCTACATTCTTCGTGAGTAACATCATCATCATCATCAACCCATTATGTCCCCACCGAGAGGCACGGGTCTCTTCCCTGAGGAAGGTATAGGCCATACTCCACCACGGGGGCCAAGTTCGGATTGAGTAACATAGGCTATATTAAATTTTCAAAAAGTGTAGGGTTCCGTACGAAATCTCGAATAATGTAACCCAAGGTGTAAAAAAATTACTACCCCGGGTATTTTCCACGGAACTAATGTAGTTATTTCCACGGAAACGATTTTGCCACCCATGCGAAGCCGGGGCGCGTCGCTAGTTCAATATAAAGTCGAATAAAACGTGGAAAAATTTTGTTATTCTATGAAACACGGCCGTGACAGTCCAATATCCAAATGCGCTTAGAAGCAACCTCTTAAGAATCTTTTAACGCATACATCTATGTGCAGAAACAACATCCACTCCACCGTCGTACAATTATGTGGCGCAATCACTGTCAATTCACAGATATTCACCGAATCGCAATAAACACTACGTGTGATACAATCCGCCTGTATACGGCAGAGCCAATTCAATATCCAGCATTTGCACACTTATATTATCATCAAGGCGTTAAACGCTCGTGTACACATACAAAGATTTTCTGGAAGAGCACTTTTAAACATCATAATATATAAACAAACCGTTAAAATGTTATAAAAGGAAGCCAAATTGTATCTGAATTATTTTGAAATATAGATAACAACATAAAGTAATAATAATTCGGCATGCATGCGAATTTCAAGTGCAGGTTGACTCAACAGTAAACTAGAAGCCTTGACATCATCGGACCACCGTGCAGGTGGTTACACATTTCGTACTCCTAACAATAATCTGGCATAGGTAACACGGACGATCCATGCCTTCTGTGCCCTCGCACTGACGAAAAAGTGCAGGTTGGACTTTCAGGCGAAGTGCTTTTTAGGACCGCACTGTCCGAATCAGTTTGGAAGCGTGTGCGACATCGTTCGCTTATTTTTATCGCCGGATCGAAGTTAATTACAAACATAAACTCATGCCTGTCCCCCAGAGGAGTAGGTAGAGACCAGGGCCTAGATTCTGCTAATGCATTGGAGTACAATGACAGTTACACGACTGCGCCGATTTAATTTCATTGCAGCATCAAATCAACGCGCGCACGTGTGTTCGTAAGTCTACGCGTTAATGGAATTGAAAAACATATCACGTGACCCGACCATGTAACTGCAATTAAACTACAATGCATAGCTACATATTATATGCAGGGGTGCATATAATATGTAGGTAAGTCATCCACTGCATGGAGTTGTCTGATTTAGCCTACTCAGAGTTGTCTAAATGCTGAACCCGACAGAGTGGAAAGTTACGTAATATGTACAAGAGCTGGGTTTGCCCCTTGCCACGATCCTCTCTCGCTCCATACACATTCAATAGTCAGTACAAAAATATTGAATGTGCACTGAAGGAAAACAGTGTAAATAGTAAATCTGAGTCTCTAACCCCCGATTCCAAATACCTACTATGTCAATCGGTGAATCTCTGTTAACAGTTGTCAGTTGGCCAAATTGCACTTAAAAGTTCTGGAGATTTGTACGTAAGTGGACTGCATTGTTTATAACGTCCTCCTTACTGGTCTAAGCAATCAATCAATCAATATGTTTATTTGTGAACATAGGTGTGTTTACAATGGAGGTCTTACAATATATTTTAGAGCGCTATGTTCTACCCAAAACAAAATGTAGGTGTACAAATATATTTTAGCATGCACATGCATAATAAATTATTAAAGTATGAGTAAACAAAGATCGATGTCACAATTAGATAATAGGTACTTATGTCATAATACAGTAATGTCATGACAGGAATGTCAAACAAAATTGAATAGTCTTTAAATTTAAATAGTAATGTCACTCAAAAATTCGTTCAAAGAATAATAACATTTGTCAATGAGAAACTTACACAGATATTTTTTAAATTTCTATACATTCATTACTTTAATCTCACTGGGTATTTTATTGTAAATTTTTGGTGCCATACAAAAGACGCTTTTTGACATCAAAGCTGTTTTTACTCTGGGAAGGCTGAGCTTATCAATATACTGTGATCTAATTGGTCCTTGTCGGATTTGGGAGACCCGTACAAAGAGATCAGGATTTGTCTTAACGAAAACTGCCATTTCATATATGTAGAGAGAGGGAAATGTAAGAATGTTGAGCGACTTGAAACTTGGTTTACAACTCTCCTTGGTCTTAAGCCCACAAATTGAACGAATGCACCTTTTCTGTGCTTTAAATACGGGTTCACGTTGTGAAGAGTTGCCCCAAAATATCACTCCGTATCTTAGCATCGACGCTGCTAAACCATGATATGCGGTGACCAATGCTCTGCGATTTAATGTTTGTGCTAATTTAAATAAAAGATAGGCCGTACGGCTTAGTCGTTCGCAAACCATTTCGCATTGTGCTTTCCATGTAAGTTTATTGTCTATTTTTAAGCCGAGAAATTTAGTAACTTCGATTGATTCAACTTTTGTCCCTTCGTAGTTAATATTTAAATTGTCAACTTTATTAACACGTTGATAAAAATTCATACACTTAGTTTTGTCAATGTTTATGATTAAGTGGTTGTCATTAAGCCAAGTTGTAATTATTTTAAAGCGTCATTGATTGCATTTTCATAATTGTCATGGTTTTGGCATTCTACTGTCACCGTGCTATCATCAGCAGTGTGTAAAAAAAAGCTAAAAATCAAATTAAATATAAAAAAAAACTCACGCCCGTTATCCCCGTTTTGCAGAGTTTATTAGGTCCCAAACGTGACAAGTGGCAAGCCTGTCGCCGTTATCCGGGCACAATTTATCAGCGAATGGTGTTGCTGTACAAACAAACAAATGTACGTAACTAAAAGTCATTGGTACATGCGTGGTTCGAACCCAGACCCTCATGATCGAGAAGCAATTTAAATATGATATTAATAACTTCCAAGATCACTTGACCTGCTCCCAAAGTAGGATACCCTGTGTTATAGTAACCAGACAAGGACATTACACACATCGAAAAATACCCAGGCTAAGGCTATTGGTGCAAATTAACGGCGGCTCCCTGTGGAAATCGAACCCACGACCTCTTTGTTGGTAGCTAAACGCCTTAACGGCTCGACCAACGGGGAATTCAATCGAAAGACACTGACACAGATAAATTAATGTCAATATGTTCAATGAAACATCCTGTACATGGGAACACTATGATAGCGTAGACATCAGTCTTACGTAACCTTTTTGTCATCATTATCAACCCATTATGTCCGCACCGAAGAGCACGGGTCTCTTCCTTGAGGAAGGTATAGGCCATACGGAGGGCCGGAGCACAAGGCGGGGGCCAAGTCCGGATTGGTGGAGGCTTGTAAGACTAGTGGCTGGTCTTACTGTCAGAGGTTTCCAAGCCGCCCTAAGGCCTCTGACTTGGCTTAACGACTGCCATCTATCCACGACCGCCGGCACCAACTGCTGAACGTCCCTTGCGAAGCACCTAACCGCTGATCAGTCACAAATCGTGAAATCGAAGTAGGGGTAAAACGAAATACTTATTTGTGGAAGCAACGGATTTTGTCAGGGAGTCTTCAGTTACTTCAGTTTTATCTAAATCCGCCCAGTTGGTAATCAACACCGTCTCTACATACGTCACGCCCGTCACACGCTCTGAGCGAAACTTTGCCGGCTTGTACGGAAGTATTAAAACTTTTCAATACTTTGACATGCCTGAAAATTGTTAACAATATTCAAACCCTTTTCGAAACTTGTGTTGGAAGTTTTAAGTGGCGGTGTATCGAGCTAATTTTCTTAAGTTATGAATAAATAATGACACTTGAAGGTACGTGGTACAAATAATAATACATTTTCATCATCAACCCATTATGTCCCCAGCGAGGGGTCTCTTCCCAGAAGAAAGTAAAGGCCATACTCCATCACGGGAGCCTAATTATAACGGGAGGTAATTGAATTTTACCTAATAAATAATAATAATAAATAAATAAATAATAAACTCACGCCCGTTATCCCCGAAGGGGTAGGCAGAGGCACCAGTCTCTAGAACTGGACCCACGTTTTGCCGAGTTTATTAGGTCCCAAACGTGACAAGTGGCAAGCCTGTCGCCGTTATCCGGGCACAATTTATCAGCGAATGGTGTTGCTGTACCAACAAATGTACGTAACTAAAAGTCATTGGTACATGCGTGGTTCGAACCCAGACCCTCATGATCGAGAAGCAAGGGTCAACCCCACTACGCCACCACCACTTTTTTAATACCTAATAAATAATCGCATTATAATACGATGACAGATACATGACGTGCTTTTTCATAGCATTGACGCTCAGGTGGTTTCATATGCGTGCGCGCGTAGACTTGAAGCGGCAATGAAACAAAATCGCCATGTTCAAGCAGTTGTCATTGTACTACAACGCATTAACGGAATCGAGGCCCAGTTTAAACTGTAGTAGTGAATTTTTGATGGGGCAATCCACTCACCATAACAATCATCATCATCAACCCATTATGTCCCCACCGAGGGGCACGGGTCTCTTCCCTGAGGCCTGAGGAAGGTATAGGCTGTACTCCACCACGAGGGCCAAGTCCGGATTGGTTCACCATAACAATGGTGTTCAATTATTATTTTAAGGCCATAACGCAACTGATCAATATAATAATCTAATCTCTTTAAACGAGCAATTTTTGTATATATATTTATATATAATCAGAATCTCGGAAACGGCTACAACGATTTTCACGAAATTTTGTAGGCAGATGCTTTCGGGGGCGTTTAATTGATCTAACTAGGTTATATTTTTAGAAAACGTTGTTTTATCCGTGTTTTAAGCCAATTGAAATTTGCTATGATAATATACAGAGGTAAATTTCGCGTCTATCTGCAAGGTTGGGATAGTTCTGACGGGAAAACGGGCGACCCGTTTCGGCCCGATTTCAAGAGACCCGGTTCGAGTCATGATGTTTTTTTTCCAATTTCTTTTTTTGTTGAAAAAGGATTATTTTAATTTTATATTACAAAAAAGTATCGAGCAAAGCTCGGTCGCCCACGTACTATAACTATGTCTGAGCATTGCGAGACCTTAAAAAATACTACTAAAATTACTGAAATGGGATAACTCTATTTTTTTACGATGTTTTAATAATGTTAGGATTTTGATATAAATGTTGAATTATTTCAATAAGCTAGAAGTTGAATTGAGAATCCTGAAGCAGATAGTAGGTACAATCACCTATTACATACAGTTCATCAATCTTAGTTGTTTTCAACGCAAGGTTATAAAGTCGACTTTTTAAGCAAACTTTATGAACTGTAGACAGTACTACATAATGGTTTTACTATTGGAAGACAACATTTTCAATGTGAAAAAATAGTTCGTAAATATGTTATTCCTTTACGCTCATCCGATCTGTAGATAAAATCAAAATGCATTAAGTATAATTCAATCTGCAAATGGATTCACTCTATATTTTTAGAGTTTCGACGTAGAAATTGGGACTAAATTGGCGAACCTTTTTCGGGCCGACTACATCTGGTATTGATTTCTTCGCATGTAAAATATGTAAGGATTAAGTAGCTACATAAAATGACATCCACAGTTGTGTGGTGTGGATGTTATTTACAATATTTACAATGTTATCATGTTACAAATACTAGAGCTGGTACCGAACTATCAACTAAATCAACTTGACTGTTTCTGAGTTGAGAATTTTCACTAAATAAATACTTAACTGTAGGCTGTCTCGTCAAATTTCTCAGAAAAGAGCGTGACAGAACGTTACTTAAGTATTTAAAAATAATAAATAATTAAACTCACGCCCGTTATCCCCGAGGGGGTAGGCAGAGGCACCAATCACTTTAATCAATCATTTACTTAGTGAAAATCTCAGAAATCGAAATCAGAGTGCTTATACTGAGTTTTTTCATTTCACTTTCGATAGCGAGAGCGTTTGCAATTTGGATCTAATAGGAGTGACAAAGCGCCACCTAGTCTCATTGTCACTGCTATAAAAAGTACAAAACAAAGTACAGTATAAGCACTCAGAAATGAATCAAAACTCAGAAACCGACCCTGAGGCCCCCGTCTAGGGTCGGTTCTGGTTCAGTAATGTCACAAATACTTAAGTAACGTTCTGTCACGCTCTTTTCTGAGAAACTTGGCGAGACAGCACTACAGTTAAGTAGTTACTTAGCGAAATTCTCAATTCAGAAACTGGCCCTTAGGCTGAGACAAGCCCGTTCGTACGGAGCATATTTCATGCGGATCGGAGTTGATGCCAGTTTTACTAGAGCTTCTCTAGTCAAAAGTCTCCCATACAAAGAGAGACTTCTTACGAGTACAAAACACGTCTTGAAAACTTTTATCAACCTTTTAGAGTGATGTGCGTGTGTCTATGTGTGTGTATGTATGTGTGTGTACATACGTGCGCTCGTGTGCTCGTGCGCGCTCGCATGTTTTTTGTGTACGAATGTGCGAATGCAAAAGGTGCAAATTAAAATTATCCACTTAGTTGTAAATAGCAGGTCCAAGTTTATCTTACTTACTGTTTGATTAATTGATGTAGCTGTACGCAAGAATAAAGAAAATTCCAAAAGTTCAAATTACCTTTTCGTGCCTGCAAGTGGGGCGGGGCAGCCTTAATAAGGTGGCAGCAGAATAGAGATTTATTGTTGAACAAAATGTTAGTGCTAACAAACCACGATCAATCGTCTATTTCTCTGTGAAGATAATCGGGAAAAGTTAACTTGAGACCTTCTTGGTCCGGTTTGACGAGCTAAAACTGATTAGCAGGTCAATTACACTGATGAGTACAGTGTGCTTTGGTTACAATAAGAGTAAGCGAGGGCAGTTCATAATGTGCGACGTAGGTATAAATACATCTGGCAGCCAAGCGAGTGCAACCTCATTACAAAAACAAAAAAAAAATTATCAACAAAAAGTTCAAGATAAGTAAACTTTTTGGTAGTTTTTAGTAAAAACAGCTGGCGTCCAAGAGAGTAACAGTGTACCAATGAAACCATATCAAAGAAGGTTATCAACAAAAAGGTGACAACACATGAGAACTTTTTGTTAGGCACGTGATTAGACATTAGATTCGTTTATGGGCCGCGGTTTAAGTAGAAATTCTGCATTTAATTTTCTGAAAATGGATTAAACCTGGGTCTAGAGGTATGGAAGAGGCGCGCTTTGGTCAGGAATTTAAAAGTCATCTTTGACTCAGCTTATCTTACTATGTTTTCCTGCGTTTATTCACATGGATCTCGATAAAGAATCCTGTTGAAGATAAGTAGTCTGTTTTACCATTCTCAGTCCCACCCGCTGAGTAGTAAACGCTCTCGTCTAGCTATACAAGGTATCTGGGACTTCTAAAGAACTTATTTGCATAAATTCTATGCCACTGTACCGAGACCCATTGAATAGCTCAATGGAGCAATCAAACTCACCTTGTACGAAGACTGGACAAAAAGAAGAGTCAAGTGGTAGCGTCAACAGGGAATACTACTTTCCATTCGATTCTAGCACTTATTGCTGTCTCTTTAGAAGCTTAGACTAGACTTAGGATTAGACTGTACTGTACCAATCCGGACATCGACCTCCGGATCTTCGCGTCGATACGCCACTATGATTCCACTTGTCGCTTCTTCATGTTGCGAAAAACCGGGTATTGTCTATCTAGGGTGTCAAATTGAGGTATTATTTTAATGGTGTAAACCTTTTTACACCATTCACGTAATTATTCCACAACTTTAATAATTACTTCCTAAAGTTTAAAAAGCTCAAAAGATAATAAAATCATTGCAAATTCAGATCATCGACATCGAAATTATTCTACTTGTAAAATAATCTTTCGATATGTTTTTCTGTTATCCAAATGAAATACTTATTATTATTAATTGTTTATGGCATATCTAATGCAATGAATTAATAATAATAAGAGCAGGGACCAATAATTTTAAATGTTTTAAACATTAATCCAAGTGTTCACGTACAGTCCACACTACATCAACCTTAACATCCGTGTACCTACTCTATTTTCTTTGCAATAAGTATAAATATATGAGTCGAGCGGCTGTCAACACGAAGTTCAGCAGAAGTTCTATTGTTTTAAGTTCAGGATGCCTTCAATGTATACAAATAAAATCTTACAGAGAGCTACAAGCGCAGCGGGCAACAAACCCCAGTTGGTAAAAAGTTGACAGGAATCATCAAAGTTTTCCAACGTGAAAAGGGCAATTTTATTTATAGAAAATAAAAAAAATAAGAACCTGAAAAAAAATTAAGTTACTGAATTTCTGATATCAACAAAATAACAAGACCCCTATTGATAAAACAATATTGACATTTCCGGGAAGAGTTAACCTCCTTCACGGTGCTATGGGTTTTACTCAGAGACCATCCGTTCCTAAACAATAAAAACCGTAGTTTTCTACGCCCCGATGGTTTAACGAGCCGCTTTGTCAACACGAAGGAACATAATTTTTGGAATTAGCTGAGTATTCGCTTCGGCATTGTTTAAGACACGCAAGAAAGGGCATTTTTGTTAGGAGGACAAGAAACGAGAACTTCTGAACCGTGGGATTTCCCGGTTTAGTATATTTATACATATATTACAAAAATTGCTTTCACGTTGGAAATTATCGCTTGTAGAATTAAATAAACTAGATTTCTTTTTCATTAACGGTTTACGCTTTCTTTTATTTTTCAATAGTTCTAAAGTTTCGGCTAAATCCTATTGGAGTAATAGTAAGGAGTAAGTAATCATACCGCGCGACTTTCTGTAGACATGGCAGGGTTTTTTTTTTTAAATCAACTGACTCTTGTACGAGTAGTACTGGCCATCGAGACACATCGAAAATTAAGTTTTTTTTTAAATCATCTGACACTTGTACGAGTAGTACTGGCCATCGAGACACATCGAAAATTAAAATAAAGACGTAAACGCTCGAATTTCAAATTGACAGCAGGAGGATCGTCGACCGAAGCTCTTGTAGAGTTTCACTTCCATTGAGAAGTCACGAAAAATGAGCTGCAACAAAGCGTGCTTCTTTCGAGGCCATTTCAAAACAGGGGAGTGAACCCCGCCTTTCCGCGTGATCGGGTTACGAACAAACATCGATAGCTAAAAACCAACGTTCGAACGTCCAATTCCTCGTTTGTTTACCGGCTGAGCGATGGAGTGCCTTTAGATCCAGCAACTCGATCACTTATGAAAGAGTCATAAATTAGTGGTTTTCTCTTCAAGAGAGTCTTTTGTCCTGAATTGAGAATTAGGAATGTTTTTTAATTACGTTTCTCAAGACTATTTTTCTGCGTGTGGCATAGAAATGCCAGCGTCAACCGGCCACCACCGCTGCATTCGGGAGGTACAAAATCTGTAATAGCTCTGCTAACATCGCGAACACAAACAATGCACTTAATCTTCTGGAAGGAAGACCTCGCACGTTATTTCACTCCACGAAAACGATTCCAAGCGAGCATTCGGAATAACCTTTTAGCGGTTCCGGACTGTCGGAAAACGAGCTTTAATGCTAGGTGGGTAAGGCAGGAAGAAGGGTGAACTGGGGTTGCCGGCAGGTAATTTTGCTCAACGTTGCAAGTGCTTCCTTAAACGTACCGTGGACCCTGATGAATATGCACGGAACGTTTGGCCCATTTTATTCAATAATAGCAGGTAGGGACCCATTCAAATTCCCCCACTCAAAGGACAAAATGGTAAGTTTCCTTGAAATAGGAAGATAGAGCTGATGGTTTGCCTTTGCTATGTTAGAATTTAATGAAGATGATCTCGAGCGAACTTAAAATTACAATAAATCGTGAATTATTTGTAGCTAAATAAAAACATTTATGTAACGGCTCAATACAAAAGACATGAAAAATACACGAAAAATACATAAAACACAACCGACATGCTAAGAATAAAAAACATGACAACATAACGGACAAAGACACAATTAATGATGTGAGCTCTATTCAATTCCGTTACCGGTGAATTTGCAACAAAAATATGGAGGTTGAACACAGGATTTAGGTTCTGAAGTAATTTCCTGTACAAAGGTTAATTTCTGTTCTACAATTTTTTTTCTGCAATACCGCTCGCTAACCGTACAGGAAAACAACGTAAGAAAACCTAAGAGCCTCAGCACATATTATCAGCCAGGGTTTCGGTGGACCTTAAGGTTTGTTTTTTGTTTTAAAACACCAAGATCAGAACAGTGTTCACTCAGCATCCGCCAATGATACAATAATAAAAGAAGAGAACAAACCTGAGTGATTGGTGATTAAGCCCATACAAACTCTCTGAGAGAAGGCCTGGGCTGCTTATAATATTATATCCTGCACTACAATCATACCTACTCGTAGTCAAAGAGCAAATTTAGTTCGTACTTGGAAATCAAATCAAATGAATCTACGTTAGCTATAACACGGATTCATTTGTTTTCATAGTGAAAGTCGTCTAGTCTACGACCAGTGTTATGCAGTCGTAAAGCGGCGATGTTTATGATTTGTCTGGCTTCAGAGCGAAATGCCACACAGTGCAATCACGACTTGAGTGAGTCAGCAGACGTCGCAACGAGATTCTTTGTTCGCCAGCAGAAGTGATAATATAAAACGTGCCGGTTGCCCTTTAACAGACCTTTTCAACCGCACGCCAGTTTCTGTTAGCAGAAAATTTTAAGAAAATATTGCAAGTGTCAACTGCAGCAGGTTCATTGAAGTGACATTCATTGGAGATATAAATAGATGGAGAATACATTGGAACGAGAAGAAAAGGATATTTAGTACACAGGTACATCTGAACCGAAGTGTTGCCGGCTTTATTACTAAATCATCTCTTCCGGACAACCTTTGGATTTCATACATTGGAGAAGAGTAGTGGAATATCAAGGAGTGCAGCAATTTTAAAAGTACGGAAGATTTTGCCAGCCTCCAATGATAAATTAATAAATAATATAAATTCAACACAACGCAATCAGTTGTCAATGACCCAAAAAAAATCCGTGCTATGGTAACCAGGCAACGACATCAAAAGCGAGACAATAGCAATGATGAAGCGCCACTTACAGATAAAGATGGTTACCGTACACCAAACAAGTGGTCCTATAGTTGGTCCTTACCTAGATTCCCTCTTCTTCAACCTATAGCCAACGATTGGTGAGTTAAGGTCTGTGATAATGCTTGCCTTTAATTCCGGTTTTGGGCTTGACCGTAGCCCTAGACTACGGGTCCAAATGCAGTGACCACCTATCGGACAAAGACGAACCGCCAAGCGATCTGCGGTAACGTCTGGTGCAGCCAAGCATATCATCAACAAGCACGTAATATATAACCAAGGCCAGTCTACTGACTGCCTCGTTCGTCTAGAGGTAAGGCGTTTGATCATCGTTATTAGACGTGGATTCTATTCCCACTGGGGAATTTGGTTTTTAAGAATGGTGTCTGGGAAGATTTCCAGGTTTGTGATGTTTCTTGTCCGGTTAGCAATCACGAAGTAACCCAGTTTGAAATCAGAACAAGTATTGTGTGGTTATTATTTTTCTTTAAAAGTAGTTAAGGTTTAGATTTTAGTATGTTTGTCAGCAGCCTATATGTATAGATCCCACTGCAGGGCACAGGGCTTCTCTCAGAGAGTGTGGGTTTTAATCACCACGCGTCCTCATCGCGGATTGGCGATTTCAAGCGAGATGATAGTATTTTGGACTTGTATTACCATGTGTGTGTGATATCCTTGCCTCGTCATCATAGCACAGGGGATCCTAGTTTGGGACCAGGACCTAGATTCTGCTAATGCATTGTAGTATAACTGGATGGACGTGGCGTTTAGTTTCATCGCCGCGCTTCGAGTCGACGCGCGCACACATATCGAACCTTCTAGGTGTTAATGATACGAAAAAACACGTCACGTGACACGGCCGTGCAACTGTCATCGTACTGCAATGCACCAACAGAATCGAGGCCCAGGCAAGTGATTGTGTTGTGTGGAAGTTATCATAATAATTTTAGCTCTTCCAAAAAACTACGCCGAGCTCATCTCCACAAATAAAATGAAAGCATCTAGTAAGTTGTAAGCTGCCATCGAAAGACATGGACGGTATATAGGAAGGAAGCCATCAAGACATGGTACCGTTACCGAGAGCGAGGCCACTGCTACTCGATGTCAAGTCCACGAAACGCGCTATAAAAAGGCAGATAAGCCGGGGCTCAACTTAACAGCATTCCGGAGCGCGGCCCCCGGTACCACGCGACACGATACGGTTATGAGCAGTCTTCATCGGTGGCCTCTCACGAAACGTTGCTATCAAAACTTGAAGTGCTGGATATCGTCCAGCATTTTATTTTAATTATGCACGATTAATTAGACATGATTTTTTTATCTATTCTATTCTACCGCTAAAGTATTATAACTTTTTAAGCATTCTATCGGATGTGACGTCACGACATCAGATTGCATAAGTGTAAAGTTGATCGCACATTTGTCAGCACCGCACGCGCCGCACGCGCCACATTTTAAAATTGGGTCGCACATTTATCAGCACCGCACGCGCCGCACGCGCCGCATTTCTGTGTGTTGCCAACAATTTTTGCAGTTTTTTCTTGCCTCTGGTGTGAAACGGTGCGGTGACATTGTGCTATGGAAGAAATTGTTGGGTTGGGGTGTAGCCTTGGGGGCGCTATGGGCCGAGGTCTTTTTTTTCTTCCTTTTTGCAATCGGTTTAAAACGCTAAAATAATACGTTTTTGTTCATTGACTTTTTTTAGTAAGATTGTTTGTTGTCGAGTTATGACTTCGAAAATTTTTGCAAAAATTTTTTTTTATTCTTGCATTGTGTAGGGACGATCCATGGGAGCAAAAAAGGTCCCACAGCTTGGTACCGTAAAACGCACTGTTTTCGAGTTATGATTGAAAAACGAAAATCCACGTCTCGAAAATTTTACTAGTGTCGGAAAGCAGTAGCTGTATAGCCTTGGGGGCGATTTTTTCTTTTTTTTAGGTTGGGCATGGATAAGGGAGGTCTTGAGGAGCAAAAAAGGTCCCGTAACTTGGTACCGTAAAATGCATTTTTGCTCCCATAGATTGTCCCTACACAATGCAAGAATAATAAAAAAAATAAAGTCCAAAAAATTTTTTTTATAAGGATTTTTTTTTTCGTTTTTGCGTCAAATTGGGTTCCTATAGTGCCCCCATGCATGCACCCCAACGCCTACTCCCCGCCCCCAACTTTACCCACCAACCACAACATTAATTCAAAAAGGAACTTATATGGAGCATATTCAGCTCTTCGGATCCGAATGAGGCAACACTGAGTGGAAGCACGCGCCCGTACAGTCGACAGCACGTCAATCTTCCCATTTTAGTTGCAAAGTCGCCCGTAATACAACGGAGCAGAGTGCATGGGTGTATACTATGAAGTGCTGTCGACTGTACGCGCCGCATTATATGACGTCATCAGAATTCTTCCTTCGGAGTTCGGATGCCTACCGTATTTTACGAAATGCGGCGCGTACGGTGCGGATAAATATGCGAGATTTCATATCATTGCATACAATGAATTCTAAAATGCGGCGCGTTCGGCGCGTGCGGCGCGTACGGTGCGGATAAATGTGCGACCAACTTAAGTGTACCAATTGTACCATAGACCTAGCACGCTCACCTGGTTCTAGAATCTAGTAAACGCATTGTTGTTGAAAAGACAATGGCTACTCTTTGAACTTATTTCGTATTGGTACTACTACTCGTAGAAACACAATGTCATTGACATGGTAATAATCCACACAAATTCAATTATACGCAATTCTCGCGAAGATAGTATCGCACGAGGCGCCGAGATAAGATACCCGGGTTATACACTATTGGAAAGCGATTTCTTAGTAGGCTGCCAATAGTGTTAATCAAACAGACATTCACGTACGAATGTCACTCTACTGAACAACTATGCTTCTAAAAAACCGCACTTGCCGTACGGAAATAGGTCGTATAGTTTTCGTATCGTACTGTTCGCAATAGGGCCAAGGGTTATCGCAGGCTTCTTTAGAGGTTGCTTTTGTTGCGTATTTTGGACGAACGAGGTGTCATAACGTCATATGAAACTGTGGAAATGGAGGGGGATTTTCGTTTGAGATTCAGCATTTGTGGAACGGGTCGATGTCAAATATTTCGAAGTTTAAAGATTTACACGCCTAAAGCGACCATGTAGTCGACTAAAGCAGGATTCGAAGCCACACTACTGGCATACCGTGTCTGACCAGTTGCCAACTAAGCCCTTCGAGATTTTTTTTCATTCTAAGAAAAGTTAGTTTATACGACCCTTACCACTTGACCCTTTAAAAAATGTACAAAATTACCTAAAAGTGCCTACCCAACTGCCGTTTGTGCGTGTTTGCAACGACTAATGATTGTTCATAAAGCAAAAAAAGATTTGTCAGGATCGTGGCAAATAGCAAACCCTCCGTTATTCTGGCATGAGTTTATGAAATAAAATGTAATGATTCATCATAAACCCATTATGTTCCCACCGAGGGGCACGGGTCTTATCCCTGAGGAAGGTAAAGGCCATACTCCACCACGGGGGCCAAGTCCGGATTGGTTGTCTAGTGGCTGGTCTTACTGTCAAAAGTTTTCAAGCCCCCAAGGCCTCTGACTTGGCTTAACGAATACCATCTATCGACGGCAGCCAGCACCAACTGCATAACTTGCCTTGCGAAGCACGGAACCGCTCGTAAAAATGCCACTAGCGTTAGTCATAGACGGTCACCCATCTATGCACTGAACGCGCCGTATGTTACTTAACCTTCGTGATCGTTTCAGAGCACTGAGGCAGCCGGGGCTACGAGCGATTTTCGTATGTAATTCCTTCCTTCAAATATTCGGAAGCCTTAGTTGCACTATTTGCTTCCTACTAATGGTCTCCAGCGAAAACTTCCGGCACAAAGCAGCAAAGTAAAGCGCAGCAACGATCCTTTAGTTTAACAGGAAGAAAAATCTATTGTATTGCAAATTCACGACTTCAACTGCGGACTGTCGAGAGAGAAAATTACTTAAAGGATTTGTGACGGTGAAAAATTGGTGCATCGCTGACATTGTTGCCGGGAAACTTTACCTGCCTTTGCAATGTAGCTTCTTTATCAACGAGATAAGGTCGAAAATGGGTGTGTGGAGAACGCCACTCTTGAGTCGAGTACAGTAAAATTGTTTAGAACCCGTAAACATCATCAATAATCGTAACTTATGCGGTGGCTGACTTTTTACTGGGCCCTTTGTGGTGGCCAAAATGTTGATATTAAATTGGGAAATATTCTGAGCGTTATCTGCGTGCGATGGGTTTTTACTGCTGCATTACTGCGTCGTAAGACTGAAGATGAATAAAAAGCTGAATTATAGGTGCTTCGTCACGAAATAGCAAACATTACTGTTATGTTACAATACCGGTGAGAATGACGTCATTTTCAGTGTACTTTTTATTTTGAACAACTACCTAAACAAAAGGTGTGTAAAGCTCCGTCCACATTTGTAGCATTTCGGTGTATCTCCGTTGCGTGGCCTCGGCGCGTATCATGATCGCTAGTTTGGACGCAAGATGATACCAGTTAATGACACACGCCGTATCTGATACGACCCGATCCGCACTAACCGCGTACCTTGATACATCTCGTCATCATACACTGACATGATACAGTATTTTATAAGTATGAACGCGTTTTTTTACAAGATACGCCTCAATAATACGACATGGACAAAATGAGCGTCCATATTTATGATACAAATACTCGATACGATACGACTGATCGTGATAGGTACGAATACGTCAAGATGCTACAAATGTGGACGGGGCTTAATATTTTCAGCATTCATGTCCATCTACGTTCGTCCGTATATCAATTCCACCAAAACTTTTAGTGTTTTTAATCCGTGACTATTCTCTAACAAATGATGTTTTACCTAGAGGTATATATATTTTTTAAATACATATATACATAATTATATCGATATTATATAAAAATGTCAACCATTCCGATGACAAAAAACGGCTAGTGAAAAGGAAGATTTTCTTCATCGAAACGTTCCGATAGAAGAAGACGCAGAAAAAACTTAATAACATCCAGAGCGATACGCTCTGAATACAAATACGTACTCAATGAACAAGACTCTTCAGATAATGAATAATGCATCGATATTATACAATAACATACGGTAGCGGTAACCGCATTATAAATTAGATGCTTCTTCTTCATTGTTCAGGTTTCTGAATAAATAAGACTTCTTTAAGGACAAGAATCGCTCATAGCCCCGGCCGCCTGAGTGATCCTAAGCGATCACGAAGGTTTAGCAACATAGGGCGCGTTCAGTGCATGGATGGGTCACAGTCTATGACTAACGCTAGTGGCATTTTTCCGAGCGGTTCCGTGTTTCGCAAGGCACGTTAAGCAGTTGGTGCCTGCCGGCTGCCGTCGATAGATGGCAGTCGTTAAGCAAAGTCAGAGGCCTTAGGGCGGCTTGAAAACTTCTGACAGTAAAACCAGTGGCTGGCCCTAAGCTGCACTAAATCATTTATACGAGTATAAACATTTCGATCTTAAGATGTTAGTGAATAAGAATTATTAATACCCACGACACCGGGTATCCTAGCGTGGGGCCAGAAGCAATGTATGTGCCTGCATGTAAATGTTATGTTGTTATGTTAGTGATACAAAGCTTATGTGGGCTAAAGCAACTCACTGGCCCAAACTAACGATTCAAAGCGCTGAGAAAGGATATACGGTAGCTAGGTTCTCACACTTGGGTTTTCCCACAAGGTTTTTCTTCATTGTGAACAAATAGTTTATCAATTAAAGGTTTCGTCATAGTTAAAATGAAAAAAAAAGACATATATTTCAAAAAGGAACGTTTCGTTTTGAATTCGTTTTTAAGCCACACCCTGTAACATTCGTTCTCTTTGCAAAATAATTAAACTTCCTTTAAAGAATTCCGTATATCAAAGCTGAGTCACCCATGATTTAATTGGACGGTAATTAAACGGTTCCCTTGCAATTAATAAACAGAAAACACCAGGAGACGCCTCTAATTATTATGTAGATGGGAACAAACATCCGGCGAAGGTTATTTCCGCAAATCTCTCGGGAAAAACGCTTTTCGAATGAAAGTAAAACAGCCCGGTGAAATTGGATGGAAATTTCGCAAAGGAGGAATTACGCACGTATTTCCTACACAGACAGCGCCGAAAAATTCGTAAGTGGCGTTTTGTTCAGAAACTTACACAATTTATACATTACACCCGGGCCTCGATTCGCTTCGTATATTAAGGTGGGATCCCACTGTGCGTGATTCTGCGGATTTGATCACGCACGGCCGACAACCATGGACGGCCACGCACCGCGAACCAGCGCGAACAAGGCAGTTCCAACGGCGCATGTCCGTCCGCGGCCCCAAGTCATTTTGTGTCATTTCAATACGTATATTGAAAGAGAACGTATTGCTGCAACCCGCGGTGTTTTTAGCAGTAATCATACATACTCGTCTATGTTTCTGCGGACGACCCCTGCACGTACCGTCTGCACCTTTGAAGTTAGGTACTGACTCACCGTGGATCGGCCGCACGCGAGAGACGTGTCTGCGCTATCATAGACGGTAACATTTACACAGTACGACGGTGCCGGCTGGTGCGCGTCCGTGCGCAGAATTGCGCACCGTGGGATTCCACCTTTGTAGACAGGTTCGCTGTTGGGTCACGTGACTTGTTTTTACATTATTGACGCCTATATGATAATTATGCATAAAATTGGAAGCGGCGATGAAAGCGTCACTATAATAAATTTCAAACAGAGTATTAACACAATGGATCTTGCAAGGAAAAATACAAGGCTACAGAAGATCTGGCCACAGAAGACCTCTCTGGCTGCAAAACTTAGCTGCATACATTCACATCGGCACAATCGATTTGTTCCGCCACATTACGGGTCACACAATTATAACCAACCTCCGATAGATGGCACCACAAGAAGACCATCCAGAAGTTCTTAGATTACTTTTCTCCTAGATTGCCTAATACCACATCGATATTTACAGTGTTCACTATACTCAACTTTGCAGTGAAAGCGTAAGCTGATAAGCTGCCACCGACCAAAATCAAGCAAGCCAAGTTGTACCGCTTAGCTGCCAGGACGTACAATTAAACTGTTTCGGAAAGTAATCAACTGCGGATTATTGATCAGAATGAACTGAACCGAGTCAAAAGTTAGGACGTGCAGGCCCCTGTTCCAGTTTTATAAAAGTCTATTGTGAGGACGTTAATATTTTTAATAAAAATCAGAATGGTTTCCGCAAGGGTCGATCGACTACATCTGCAGTAATTACATATGTTAACGAGATCTTAAAAATATTGAACGATAAAAAACATGCCGTTGGAGTTCTTTTGGATATGAGTAAAGCTTATGATCGGGTCTTATACGGAGCTCTATTGAAAAAACTCTATGGAGTGGGAGTGAGAGGTATGGCTTTCAACTGGTTTTCATCGTACTTGCATAATCGAGTACAATATGTTGATATAGAACATTATAACTCAACTACCGGGCGAATCGGTAAAATACGATCAAATGAGGTAGAATTAACCAAATCAATTCCACAGGGTAGCGTGCTGGGATGTTTGCTATTTTTAATATATATAAATGATCTTCCTAATACTATTAATATACCATGTACGCTATTTGCAGATGATATATCCCTGATTTTTCCTAGTCAAAATGTAGAGCAATTAAATATAGACCTAAATTCACACCTAAATGGAATAAAAACTTGGTTAGATGACCATAACTTAGAAATTAACTTTAAAAAAACTAAATTAATAGAATTCAGACCTTACCAAAAACGACCCCTAGATATTATAAACTATAAATTCAACGGAACTATAATAGAAAATGTAGACTCATCTTGTCTCCTAGGTATCAATATTGATAATAATTTAAATTGGAAAAGCCACATTCTAAAGATAACTGGCAAGCTCTCAAGCTTTATATATGCCCTAACAGAGCTGAAAAAAACCACAGACCTCAAGACGGCAACATGCGCTTATCATGCATACGCACAAGCCTGGCTTAGGTATGGTATAATTCTTTGGGGAAATAGCACGGACGCAAAAAACGTCTTTATATTACAAAAAAAATGTATTAGGATTCTGGCCAATATAGACGCGATGACGAGCTGTAGAAGATATTTTGTGGAACTTAACATTTTAACTATGACAGCTCTCTATATTTTAGAAATCAGCATCTTTGTCAGGAAAAATACGCCCCTTTTTTCACAACATACTCGCCCTGAGGGTCTTAGACATCGACAACGCCTCGCCACCAAGACTGCTAAACTAGAAATGGTAAACTCTGGTCCCCACTCAATGGCAGCAAAGGTTTTCAATGCTCTACCATATCACATACAAGATATAAAAGACGATAATTTATTTAAAATAACCCTTAATAAGTACTTAGGCCACAAATGTTACTATTCTCTTCAAGAATTTTTCAATGATAAATGTTAAAATACACAATAGAAAAGAAAAAATATAATTAAAATAATATTAGTAATAGATAGTTGTAAGTCAGCAATTAAGGAATTAGTTAAGTTATATTGTAGTGCCCTTACAGGGTGTCATGTACCTGTTGAATTACATATAAGAACTGTAATGACACATGATTATTGCAATAAAGAAATCTGAAATCTGAAATCTGAAATCTGAAATCTTACCTATTCAATAATTTCCAATTATTAACTCGTTACAAAGTGGGGTTCTGAAGGTCTACTAAGGTAGCCATTGGTGGCCAAGAACGGGGCCTCAATTCGGTTAGTGCATTATAGTTCGATGACAGATACACGGACGGGTCACGTGACGTGTTTTTTCATACCATTGACGCCTGGATTGCTTGATTTGAGTGAGCGCGTAGACTTGAAGCGGCAATGAACCTAAATCGCCATGTTCATGCAGTTGGCATTGTACTACAATGCATTTACAGAATCTAGGCCGGGTCGGTGGGTAGACCACCAGCCCGGTGAGCCGACGATATCGTCTATCGGAGACAGTACTGGAACATTTCAAAATTTACTATACTCGAGTACCTAATTGGCAATCAAAGTTTTGATCTTTTAGGACTGTAATGGGTTTTAGTAATTAAAAAATAAATAAAAGGAGTGTTCGAGATATACGTATATTGCACTAGATTTCAGCGGTCTAGAGCAGTCTATTTTGAAAAGTTTGGTGTAAAAAACTGGATTTTCAAAATTTTGGATATGTTCCAGTACTGTCTCCGATAGACGATATTGTGAAAGCGGCTGGGAAACATTGGACGAAGTCCAGCAAAGGTAGCCGGGTGGATTGTAATGAAAAAGAAGAGGCGTATGCCCAACAGTGGGCTCTGTTTATGGGCTGATGTGATAGATAGACGACGAAGACAATTTCAACATTCCTTACGCTATAATATCGATGTTCTAGTAATGTAATAGTTCTAGTAATGCGTGACAGAGTTTGTAAGTGAATTATCTCTTTAAGATTCGGTAAATCGACTGGTTAGCCACATGTACACCACAGTGGTCAAAGTCGATAGAGAAAAAGAAACCCTTGTCTATGTAACCAAATTATATCTCTCTATTTAAGATCTGGGAAACCAACGATATCATGGGTCCACAACTTACAAGTGGCTCTAACAGAGTACCAGCTTTTGTATCGGCAGCCTCGAAAATCGAGATGGTCGTGTTGGTCGTCAACTTCCCATAGGAGACGCTACACGAAAAAAGTTATTTCACAGGTTGTAAGTGGCTAAATTGTCGTCAAAGTACCTATAGCTATTGACCGACGAGGTGCTCCGGGTCTCGAACACTTGTTTCAACAACGAGGCAATGGTAATGTTAGTTCTCCTCGAATCTTTAATTTCCTATACGGAATGCGAACATTCAAATATACTTTCATTCGTGGAAGTGCCACGTTTTGACTTTCGATATTGTGTCATAGGAAGGATCGATAGTCCACAATCAAATAGGCATTTTGTGTTACTTCGTTTATCGCGATATCTTATCAGCCCTACCTATACTAAAGTAATGGTGATTGTTCGCTACAAAGTGAAATGGGCTTTGGATTGATTTAAATAACGAAGTGAAGTACACTTTTACACTTCACATTTTGAACGAGAAAATGTCACTGTCTCGCATATTCACAACTCGACTACTGTTATCCAGCAGCATCCGCAATATAGACGAATTTGAGTGAAATAATTCTGCAGGGACGGGACGAGCAATATTTACAGAGTCCGGAAATATCCGCTTATAAAACGGGAACGTGGGCATTAATTAATCAGCAGCAAATGGCGCGTAAAATCGCCAATGACGGGATCATCTATTAACGCGGCACCACAGGAGCAAATGCTGCTTCTGTACAGTGAGCTAGAGACTGACAGTTTCACAGGCGGCGGTCTTGACAGTCCTTTGCTAGTTGAACTAACACACTGGCAGTCAAGAAGTCGAGAATTTAAATATAGAAGCCATTTTCGTTTTTAAATTAATCGAACCGGCATTCGATTTTTAAACTGCAGTATACCTCTACAAAACAAATGCACGATTCGAACGGCAGTACAGCGCCACCAAGTTATCTGTTCAGGTGGGCAAAATTGTAACTAACTAATTAATTGTAAATCCTGTTACCCATTTTTCGTTTCATTCACTTACTAAGATTTTAGATATATTTTCATTAAAATTGAAAGACGGGTTAAAATATTCTCATTTTTCTAGGTAAATTTCTTAAATGTTACTACTAAATTCTCCACTAGCGCCGCTATAAACTGAACAGATAAGATGGTGGCACTGTACAGTGTGCTAGAGACTGACAGTTTCACAGGCGGCGGTCTTGACAGTCCTTTGCTAGTTGAACTAACACACTGGCAGTCAAGAAGTCGAGAATTTAAATATAGAAGCCATTTTCGTTTTTAAATTAATCGAACCGGCATTCGATTTTCAAACTGCAGTATACCTCTACAATACAAATGCACGATTCGAACGGCAGTACATGGGGTGCGGAAGGGTCGTTTTGCATTGCAGATGTATTTAAACAGACCTTTGCCTATTGAGTAAGGTCAGTGGCAGTAATAGTAGATTAGTAGCCAAGGGCTGTAAGGCATCAATTGCAGCCCGAGATATTTAGGCGCACGAGCGCAGCGAGGGCGCCTATAGTTCGAGGGTGCAATTGATGCTTACACCCGAGCTAACTACTCCGCTTTACATCTCGATTGACATTCTCATTGAATCGGGAGTGCAGCTTATATCTTTATCACTTGCAGAACTCATGTTTTTTCCTAATTAGCACGTAATTATAAAAAAATCCCAAAAACAAACAATATTTAAAGTAAAAATTTTGCTATTCCCGCCTTTTTTCATCTTTTTTTTAAATTATTTTTTCAAGAACGAAATTGAGCTTAGCCGTTCGATATTTAAAATTGTTGACTATTATACTCATACGAAGATACACATACTCATACAGGCTGAATAGCCAAGCGACCTCTTTTGTCATTGGGCTGAATGCATGATGTCTATGCCAGTATGATGGTTAGATGTACGCGAACTTTTTGAAAGAGTGAAGAGTTTTTTTTTAATTACTTACCGCCCTAGGGCTTTTCTAGCTACATTATTACCCTAGAGCGCTAATTGGTCACCTACAAGCCCCATTTGGGGGTAATAAGGACCTACTTACTGAATATGATATAAGTAAAGATCATTAAATCCTAAATGTTAATGTTTATGTTATGATAAATAAAAGTATTAACACTCTTTGCAGTCGTCAGGAGCAAACTTTATAGATGGGTCCTGTGACTAGCCCGTTATGTTCAAGATTTAAATAGCCAGTCATCGGGGATCATTAATTCATACACTATGCATTATATTCCGAATTACATACAATACGGTATTTGACACTATCAACAATAAATTATTTGAGATGCTCGATTAAAACAAAAATTACAAAATGTTTCGGAAAATGTACTTCTTTTAATCATTTACTAGTTATTACAAATTTTAAATAGATGAAACATAAAAAGAGTGTTCTGAAATGTGACGTCACAAGCAAGTATTTTCATACAAAATTCTGTTTTAAAAGTAACTCATTTGACATAACATAACATAACAAACATTTACATACAGGCACATACATTGCTTCTGGTCCTACAGAAGCAATGTACTTTGTCATGGTGCTTTGTCAAAGACCCAATTGCTAATACATCCCTTATTAATACAAATCCAAAAAAAATACGAAAATATTTATTGCCATAATAATATTTTACACGACTGATAGACAGCGGGCCCAGCATTAGGTAAAACCTGTATCGCGGATGCCCAAAAACAGTTTTAACAAAAATAAGGTTACGCGAGCAAAACATAACAAAATTTAGAGACAAACATGCATTTATCGTTATAATGAAGAAAAAAAAATTACGTTTAAAATTAACATAAAATAAAAACAGGAATGTTACCGCAAACGCAGCAGTTGGGATAGATTGATCGAAGTAGGTATATTCCCCTGGGGCTAAAGTACGTAAGCAGCCTACATTCGTCCCACCGGCAGCCGGCACCAACTTCTTAACGTGCCTTGCGAAGAAGAAAGAAAGAAAGAAAGTATTTATGTATCCGAAGCACGGAACCGCTCGGAAAAATGCCACTAGCGTTAGTCATAGACAGAAACCCATCCATGGACTGAACGCGCCGCTTAACCTTAGTGATCGTTAGATCACTCAAGCAGCCGGGGCTACGAGCGATTCAGCTACTACTATATTTGATTAAATAAACGAAGCAATAACAAAACGCCTAATCAGCGATTGACGTACAAAACATTCCTTTCTCGGCTCGTGGCCTCGAACGATAAAATAGTTTCAATGAGTCATTACTTGCACAGAGGGGCTACTGCCAATTCAATCACGGCTATTCCCTGCAAGGAAAAGAACACTGAATTAAATATGTCAAATTATCGTCTAAGCTTTATTCCATTTTTAGGCACACCTATAGAACTAGACAAGATGTTTTATATTTCAGTATATCTTTCGTCAAGTCAGAAGCCTAGGGCGGCTTGAAAACTTCTGACAGTAGGACCAGCCACTAGTCTTACAAGCCTCCACCAATCCGGACTTGGTCCCCGTGGTGGAGTATGGCCTATACCTTCCTCAGGGAATAGACCCGTGCCCCTCGGTGGGGACATAATGGGTTGACGATGGATATATTTCGTGGAATGACTTTCGAAGTTGTTTATAACAAACTTTAGCAAGTCGAATACAGAATCGTCACTTCGACTTTAAGGGGAGTTTTTGGGGATCAACTTTTGTAGATTACAGTGAACAACTGAGCGAAAATTAAGTTAACGAAGACATCATTATAAAATTTACATGAGAATATTCTCGACATACGAGAACTCTGCGAAACTACCTACACTCGCTCAGCATCAACATATCTGAAGCAGATCACCGTCTGTGAATGTGTTAATTATATTGTTCTCTGTTATTGTTATCATTTCTCACGGCGCTGGCGAGCCGCGGAAAACGCGAGATTTAATTTATACTTCTCAGACTTCTCTTTACCTTGAGTTACATTTTAAACGATAACTCGATTCCGTAAAGGCATTAGGAGACGGAATTAGGTCATGAAGACAGAAAAACGTGCCATTAGGAAGGCAGGCCGCTGTAACAAGGTTTCTGCCTCTGCCTGTAATCGACAGTCTAGCGTCGACACATTGACTGAGTCAATTACCACAATAACATCGAGCTTCGATACACGATTTTGTACCGGTGTATTAATAATAAGCAACATAGGACGCGTTCAGTGTATGGATGGGTGACCGCCTATGACTAACGCTAGTGGCATTTTCCCGAGCGGTTCCGTGCTTCGCAGGCACGTTAAGCAGTTGGTACCGGCTGCCGTCTCTCACTCTCTTGAGAAGGCCTATGCCCCGAAGGACGTACATATTAGTATATGTATAGGTTACATAAAAGAAGTTTAACTGTTAATTTTACGTTTGTTCCGATGTTATTTTGGCAACTTTTCGTTTGTTCCGTCCTCCAAAATATTTATTTGTATGAATATTGTAGCCGCTTCACATTACCCGGTCGATTTGGATAATGCATTCATAATAAGAGTGTAGTGTATATTGTGTGGAACTAATTACATGAACAGTACAATAAAAAAATCATTAGCAGCATAAATCAGCAAAAATTCATTCGATCGCCCAACCATTACTGAATTGTATTGATTTATTTATTTTATTTGTAGTGCTTTTTTTTCAGCTGTAAGCCCTACGTTCATGGGGTGTTTTTTTATTTCGTAAGAAGGTGCTATTCGAAAACCAACGCTGTTTCGAATAGAAACAGCAAACGCTGAAATAGCATCTTTATCACGTAATATAATAATATTAATTATTTCGTAAGCATGTGCGACAATAAAACATTCATTCATTCATTATTATTTGGTCAACAGAATAAATAAATCACAAGTACCTAACACTTGATGAATAGAATTGTTAAGAATCTGTCTAACCGTTAGTGTGTATCAAAATTACTTAATCATTTACGTTAGTCAATGAACTGTAACCTCTTTTGGACTCAACAACGAAAAACAAAATACCCACAAGAAATACAACCATTTAATAAAAGCTGTCCCTGAATTAAAATAAAAACATTCTTATCGGGGTATGGCATAGGTAGGTACTAGTCGGTATATAATTGGTAGGTCTAAGACCGTATTTTTCGAACGATGATCCTAGTGTGAACTAGTGATCATCGCCGTTTATTATTACTTTAAAGAAAGAAAATGTATGTATATAATTGTTTGTTTATTTATTATTTTTTTAATGTTTGTTATGTTTTAGTCAGTATGCCCACACTCGGTGGGTGAGCCTGACACACGGCCGCCACCCTCCCTCAGGGTCGCGGCGTCATGGTGCGTAACTGCATTTCACCCCGTTAAAAAAAAAAGGTAGGTACTAGTCGACAGCAAATCATCCTATATGCACTCTACTCCGTTGCATTACGGGCGACTTTGCAACTAAAATGTGAAGGTTGACGTGCTGTCGACTGTACAATAGCGACATTAAATTTTTATTTCCATTAAGAATGTATTAAGACTAATATGAGACGTTAAATCTGTCTATTAGGTTAGCCAAGCACCGTTATCCATAATGTCGTATTCATTTAATGTTAGGTACGTGACAAATGCAAATTACGTTCAAGAAACTGCATAAGACTTGAACGGTTGTGAGTTCTCTATAATAAAGCAAATCAGAGGTGAGAAAATCTATTTGAGAACACTCGTATAGCAAAGACATAAAGTTGAATTTCGATAGTCAGTCTTCTCAAACCGATGTAGGGCAGAAAGGAGACGTCTGCGTTGGAATTTGCAAGAACCTCTACAACCGTGAACGAATAATCCTTGGAGGAACCGTCCGCTTGAGAAATAGTCCTTATGCTACTTAATCATAAAGATTATTTCATTCACTGGGTAAATATTAGTCATACGAATCTCAGTAAAGTGCCCAATGCCGAGTAAAATTTTAATCACGTTTCCCAAAAAGTATTCTGATAGGTCTAATGTGCCGGCAATACTTACCTAATACCTTTTTCGTACCAAGTGAAATTTTGTAACGTTCTAAGCCTATCTTCTTACATGACTAGCTAATTTAGACAAGGATCAGAACACATTAAGGGGGTTTACTATGATCATATCATTATCATCATCATCATCATCAACAACAACATCACCATCATCATTACCATCATCATCATCAGCAGCAGCAGCAGCCCACCGTTGGGGCCTTTTCCACCAAGGGGGCAATATTAAGGAGCAATTCCCATATAAACTTAGTTTGGTATTAATTCACTTTACCAATATGTTTAGGGGACACAAATCTAGGTTTTATCGCTTGCGAATCCGCCTCAATAAATTTACAAAGTCAAAAAAATTCACCCTGTATATCTAGCTCAGAGGCGAATCTAATATCTTGAAGTTTATAGCGAAAAACGGGCCGGTCACAAAGGCCACTGAAAGTTAACTGACATTAGAATGGCTGTCACGACTTTGACTGAGGGCTGCCATCGGTTTGTAAAAGATAAGGTCTGGATCCGCTGAAAGAAAATCAGGGGCCATTGTTGTACTAATGGGGGATTATTTAAGGATGAAATTTGTTTTAAGTCATAAGAGCTCTTTTGTAAGCTAGAGGAATTATTATTTTATATGCCATGCGTTTTGTTTGTTTAATGTAGGCTTTACTAGAATGCGATCGCGTTAACGAATTAGCATAGGCTAATTCGCTTTAGCCTTCCCACGACACAGGGTATCCTAGTGTGGGGCCAGAAGCAATGTATGTGCCTGTATGTAAATATTTATGTTTACCTATATAATAAGGTTTCATTATACAAACTGGTGAAATCTTTTTTGAAACCCGATAAGTAATTTCGGAGATTACCCCTACATATAAGCTTCCACAACTTTCTTCTACATAATATTACTATAGAAATGTTATAAGCTCAAACACAGCAAAGCCGCTGGAGCATTTCTTTCTACCTTATTAGATTAAAAAGAGCCTGAAGGTTTAATCATCGTTCATAATACGTTCTATATTTAATTTTAATGCAACCTCATTTAAGATGGCCTCTTTGACAAGCTGTCCGATTTTCTTCCATTTTCAAACTTTTTAGCCGACTACGAAAACAATGGAGGTTTGTACGTTGCGCGAGTATGTATGTTACTTTATGATCTCCGATTTTGACAAATTAAAGGTTTTTGAGCGTTCCGTTTTTTTCATGACGTTGTACCTACAGCCAGCCACATCACGTCCTCAATAAACCAATCTAAATCTTTTACTTATCTACAAGAAATTACAGGTCTCGAAGTTTAAAATCCAATCCTTATAAGACTATGCACATAACAATGGGCTGGTGACGTCCGGGCGCAAAGATACAAACTAAAATAATCATGAAATATTTCCTTACTTAGAGACTAAGATAATATTTAGAGAGTCCAAAAAATTTGCTCGGACAAGAATCCGACGGGCACGACATGGGAACGGTTTTTTGCGTAATAATGTAGTCTATTATTATAGTCTACTATTTTATTACTAATAGACCTCTTGGCACAGTTAAATTTTTTTAGCAGTCGGATTGTTAGTTTTTCGTTTAATAATCTTCTATTGTCATAAGTATGTAAGGATTATTTTAATAACGTGGAGAGTCTGGAGAGTAATAATACCTTTCTATACCCTAATACCTTTACGCTTTGTTTAAGACTTTTTGGCAGTAGGGTTGTTTGTTTTTTAAATAAGCTTTTTTGTTTTTGTTTCGTTTTTCCAGTCCAACGTGCCAGTATTCGAGTATGCGAGCGATCGCGTGAGTAGCCGTTGCATCCTTTGCGTGTAACTAATATACGGTTATTAACTCTCAGTATACGGCGGCTGCTGCTATGGGGTTTTCGTCCTATAGGTCAGTATGTGGCTTATTACCCTGATTCTTGTTGCTTCTTTGTTTTGTTGGTTTCTGAGCTGTCTTAAGGTCCATAGCCCACTTACACGACTCCGCTACCACCCAGCAAAAATAATATCATTTAAATATGGGCTTTAAATATTGCTGTTTAGATATATTTTACATTGGAATCATAAATTAGCTGACAGCTGACAACGAGCTGTCTGCTGTCATTGATGCCAATGTAAAATATATCTAAAGAGCAATATTTAAAGCCCATATTTGAATGATATTATTTTTGCCGGGTGGGAGCAGAGTCGTGTAAGTGGGCTATGACCTTTAAGGTTAAGGGAAGGCACGGTGTTAACAAGCATCAGCAGCAGAAAAATATCACATCTTCCTTTACAATACATTTTGCAAAAATTTAACGTGACATTTCACTAAAAAGCCACTTTTTATCAAAAATCTTTAGGATCTAGGTTGTTCCAAAAATAGCTATTACTATTGAAATGTAATTTTTTTCCATATAACTCCAGTAGAAAAAACTCGACTAACGCAGAATTTACTGTTATAACTTCGGACATGATTTTTTTCCGTATAACTCCAGCAGAACAAACTATATTATAGCTTATATAGATTAGATTTACGCTTTTAAAATTTAATAATGAAAGTACTATTCTGGTTTTTCCTCGTCTCTCGCCAGTGTAACAGAAGGAGGTAGAGCAAAGTAGATACTCTAACTTGATCTTATCACCTCAAGAAACTGCACAGTTCGTTGACACAGACAATCTCACATCAATCCACCTAACACTGGGATCAAGTAAGACCATGTGTTAATTACAATGACCGCTACAAATTGAGACAACTCCAACTTTGTGGGGTTTCGTTCGCTACCTGCCACGTCAGCCCGAAAGAGGCTAACCGAATGCGCCCCGCCGACACACGTGCTTTTAATAGTTTTAAACAAATGTCATATTTACTATATTTATTTAAACAGTACTGTTTAACTGCTTAAGAATGCATGCTTACTTAATTATTATTTTTCTTGACTACTTAAGGGAACTCCAGGTCTATTTTTGTATAACACACTTTTTTGTGTTGCTGTATGAGTCCTGAATAAAATAAAATAAAATAAATGTTAACACTGCCCCGAGCCCCCGACGATTTTTTATTTAAAAATCTAGTTTATCAACACAGCGTTACCAACGTATAATAAATACAGAATACTCGCTGTACCACTGTTAAGGTGCATAGCTTTGCAAATATTTTTATTGAAATAAAAAATACTGTTATACTTAGTACAAATACCAGTCTCTAATACTGAAGCTTACTTTGGCTTCTTCTCAAGACAATGACCGCCACCAATGAAGTCAAATGTCGAACAGATCCGACACCGATGGAGGTAACTAAGTTGAAAATTGCTTATTCCACTAAAGTATATGGGCCGGTTTCTGAATTGAGAACTGTCACTAAGTAAATACTTAAGTAATCTGTCACGCTCGTTTCTGAGAAAGCATTTAATTTCAAGAAGAAAAAGAAAAGAAAGAGGTAAGAGTTACTCTAATGGTACAGCCACGCTATCGCGATAACGCGAAGATTGGCGTTGTCGCGACATGTCTGGCCAAAAAATTCGTCCTATCGCGAATCATCATCGCGAATACAAACACCCTTCGCTCTGCTGTAGGTAAAATACCGCACATCAAAGGGCAAAATGAATTTAGCAACGTTCTAGATTGTCGCGACGTAGCGAAGGTTTATTCGATGTGGCCAAGCTCTTCGCCGTAGAGCGAACACGAAATTTTGTCGCGACAACGCGAACACGAATCTTCGTCTTCAAGTGTGGCCGCAGCATTACTACCATTAGATCCTTAAACTAGGCTGGGCTTGAACAGACTGTCAACTTTGTGCTTCTCTACCTGGCATTGGCACTTTGGCAAGCCACTGGCAGGCCAAAAGGCAATAAAAGAGGCGAGCTATTCAACGGTGAGTCACCCGGTATCGGGGGCAAACTGCCGATTGAGAAATACCACGGTGTATGCAAACGAGGTGAAGTTGCCATCGACAAAAAGGCAAAATGGCGTTTGTTCTCTGTTTTTTTATGATACACCATAAAAAAATATTATTTACTTTATTCACTGTGTTCAACACATCCAAGAGTAATATCTTTTAAGTTTTAAAGTTTGTTAATTAAGCTAAAACTGTTTTGAAAAGAATAAATGTGGAGTTTCTTTGTTAGTTTCTTCTGCATGTAATCTATTAATTGTGAAACTAACAACTTTGACTTTTATAAAGTAAACACTTTGTTTGGACTATGAATAAAATATTTGAATTGAATTTAATTGAATTCCGCACACACTTACTGGATTTTCCGTCGGAAAAGTCCGACCAGAGGCGCAAAGCAGAAAGTTAAACACTGTTTTTACACAAGAAAGAAAATATTTTACAAAAATATAAGTGAAATTCAAGTGAGTACATAGGCTAGCTTATTTCTATAGAAATTCCTTCCAGCCAAGTGCATTGCAAGTGCATTAGTGCATTTTAGTTCGATGACAGATACACGGTAGGGTCACGTGATGTGTTTTTTCGTACCATTGACGCCTAGGTTGCTTGATTTGAGTGCGCGCGTAGACTTGAAGCAGCAATGAAAAAAATCGCCATGTTCTTACAGTTGTCATTGTACTACAATGCATTAACAGAATCTAAGCACAGTTGAATCGGTAGTTTCAGAAAGAACATTAGTCACAATCTGCTTACTTTTCAGTAGACATAAAAAACTGACCCCTCAGTGGGACTACAGTTATTTTTGCGTCTACTGAGACGTATTACGTACACGTAGTTCAATTGATATTCATTGGGCTAATGTTCTTTATATAGGGATCTGTAGATCTACCCTCAAGGATACCATAGACAACAATAAGTCAATCACACAAAATTTGGACTAATGTTCTTTCTGAAACTACCGATTCAGTTGTGAATCGATTATTTAAATAATGTGTAGTGCTTACGAAAGTTTTAACATAATAAAATAACATGAAAGGCCTAACAATGGTTTTCGTCTGTCTTTTATCTGCATTTCTGCATTCTGCATTTTAAGTCAAGGAAGAAGTTCCGACCTTAATAGACATTTTAGTATAAGATACACGATTTTGTTCCAAATAATAATAATAATAATATAGCATTTATTTCAGACAATTTAGATCCATATAAAAATAAAAAAACAAACAAAAGGCCGTAGTAACAATTATAAACTTAACTACACATGTTAGTACTTTAGTGAAAGTTTAGTAAAAATTAAACAACAGCTTCCATTAGAGAATGGACGCATGAAGAGCAGTTTATTAATACAGCCCTTAGTTTGACCACGAACTGCAATGTCCATACAACAGCTGGAAGGCCTAGAGTTGGTTTTAGGCAGTGAGTGCTGGATAGATTTGGGGCTGTATATATTTTGGCGTACCTTAGGGGAGACCTAGGGAGCTGTGAACGAATACGGGCAGATTGACGATTTATTTCGGGTTAGACATAAAGTATGGAGGGGACGGAGTCTTAACATTTGTTACTTTTTCGTTTATTGGGATGAAATAAGGCCTATTTTAATGCATAGAACTTTTTGTGAACAGCAAATGACATTAAAGGCCGGTTTCCGAGTTGCGAATTTTCACTAAGTAAATACTTAACTGTAGTGCTGTCTCATCAAATTTCTCAGAAAAGAGCAAGACAGAACGTCACTTAAGAATTTGCTAAGTGTCAATTCTCAATTCAGAAATCGGCCCTGACAGAAGAAAGCACCTTCAACCTCACCACAAAATGCCACGGCTAACTTCGGCAGCATTGTTTCGTGTACCGAGAATCGCTGGATTTCCCTTGCGCGATTTGGTTACACTTACAGCACAGGCAGTCCGTTTATTGACTTCCGCGTATGGCAACTCAAGTGCACTGGTAACACGTTTGTATTAGTGTATTTACAGAAGTGCCAACAGAGGAAACAGCGTGGTAATTACACACGTAGGTTGCTTGTTACAAAGGTTTACGTTTAAGCCTATAGATGCGCACACTAGGCGACACGCGACAGCGACAGTTCGGCGACTAGACGCGACGACAGGCTACATAACATTTACATACAGGCACATACATTGCTTCTGGCCCCATACTAGGATACCCTGTGTCGTGGGAACCAGAAACAGCGACGTCACAAACATGTAAACATCCAAGACCTGGGCTTCTTTTTTTTTGTTCCCAGCCGGGATTCGAACCCGGGACCTCTCGCATGGTAGTCAGGAAGCTAACCGCTGCGCTACAGAGGTAGTCTACGGCCGTCAATTTTCATATATTTTGTTCGAATCTCCGCACACTTGGCGTCAGAGTCGCGGCGTCGCAACGACTAGACGCCAGAAGCAAATGACAACGTCGCGTCAGACGCGGCGACTAGATGCGGCGACAAGTCGCCCTGTTTGCGACTCTAAAACTTACAAGTAAATATAAGGGTTCCTTGCAGACTACGGAACCCGGGCGGATAAAGAAAAGTTAAGTGATTATCTTATGGATCCCACCAACAGGACCACCAAAGAAGTAAGGGTAGGTACCCTTATATAAGAAATAATCATTACAATATCGGACACAGGTGGTAAAGAATCACACAAATAAGTACATAAAAAAATACGGGTGAACCGAGAGACAGGTAGTCTTAAGTGACAACCTCTATTGACGCGTAATATTCATTGCTATGCCGGCCACAGGGCCACTGTCTATGACTGGCGCCAGTGGCATTTTCCCGAGGGGTTCCGTGCTTCGCAAGGCACGTTAAGCAGTTGGTGCTGGCTGCCGTCGATAGATGGCAGTCGTTAAGCCAAGTCAGAGGCCTTAGGGCGGCTTGAAAACATCTGATAGTAAGACCAGCCACTAGTCTTACAAGTCTCCACCAATCCGGACTTGGCCTCCGGGGTGGAGTATGGCATATACCTTCCTCCGGGAAGAGACCCGTGCCCCTCGGTGGGGACATAATGGGTTGATGATGATGATTCATTGCTCGGTTATATTTATCTAACAGCAAATCTGTAAGGCTACCCGCCATTCAGCAATTTCCTTGTAACCCTTGGTTTTCCTACCTAACACACTTTTCCGTGGCAGTATTAATTATAATTATTAATTAACCTCTTTCTTTGTAAATCATAGAACAGTTTTAAAAAGGTATGTTGGCAATAATTTTTCTATATAAATTTTTCACAATTCGCCAACACTATTAAGCAAGTTCGTCGGCAGGCCATATTAGCCCGACTACAATGCAGAGCAATGATCAGTGAATACTTAAATGTCACTGATAAAATCGCTCATTCTCTGGAAGGAAACATGCAATCTTTATAAAATAACAAGCAAAAAGTTTAACACTATAACCTGACTACGTTGATAAGTTTCTTTTTTCGAATGTAGATACTCAGAACTTTTAATAAATGGCGTTAGTTATTCACAATATCTTTAGTGAAGTTGTTTCTGTCGCTCTACTTATATTTTATGCACTCAGATTTTTCTCATCTTTTGTTTGATATTCAACTTGAAACGATTGTATGGATCGGATGAGAAAATTAGATGTGCCAACCTGTTGCGTACAACATATACAAAGTAATATACAAAATCCATATACAAAGACTTAAAATCATAACCATAGTTTTGGATTTGACTAGTTGGGTACAAACATAATAAATGATTATGATATTGTGTTACTACAATAAGTAACATAAAAAAATAGTAAAGAACCCACGTTCTTTACTATATATTTAAGATTATTTTAAAGAAAATAAAGCAAATTTAAATCACGCCTAACTTATGTACGAGTTATGTAGTAAGTACTTATACATATTTGTGTTACTTATATGCACAGTGATGGATATATCGTCTATCGGAGACAGTACTGGAACATATCCAAAATTTTGAAAATCCAGTTTTTTTACACCAAAGGTTTAAAAATAGACTGCTCTAGACCGCTGCAATATAGTGCATTATCACCTACGAATATCTCAAACACTCCGTTTATTTATTTTTTAATTACTAAAAACCATTGCAGTCCTAAAAGATCAACACTTTGATTGCCAATTACTCGAGTACAGAAAGAACATTTTGAAATGTTCCAGTACTGCCTCTGATATACGATATCAAGAATTTCGTCAGTGACCCTTATTCTTTGCACCCGAGTGTAGCTACGATACGACGTACGTGTGCCAATCGCGCAACTTTTCTGTCATAATCGGTAACTCTCCCACTTTGTGAGTCCAGGAACAGGTAGTTTTTAAGAGATATTGAAGAGATACTGTTAAGGGGTGATCCGGACCTGACTAGCGCCACCAGTGGAAAAGATATCATGAAAAATGAATCCGCAATAAAGTTAATAATTAAGAATGTACTTACTTTCGGAAAAAAGTGAACGTCGGGAATCTTACAAATAATATAGTTATTTCATGAAACTACAACCGAACATGGGGCAGTCCTAAATCGATTCCATCGTTTTTCACTAAAAACTGCCGTTTGTGCCAAAAATAATAAATAAAAAAAAAACTCACGCCCGTTATCCCCGAGGGGGAAGGCAGAGGCACCAACTAGAACTAGGCCCGCGTTTTGCCGAGTTTATTAGCTCCCAAACGTCACAAGTGACAAGCCTGTCGCCGTTATCCGGGCACAATTCAGCGAATGGTGTTGCTTTACAAACAAATGTACGTAACTAAAAGTCATTGGTACACGCGTGATTCGAACCCAGACCCTCTTGATCGAGAAGCAAGGGTCAACCCCACTACCGCTTTTTGCGGTTTTTAAAATTAAAAACTGATACTGCCTGATAAAGACACATATAACATAGAATCATGAGATTTGGCAAGAATCAAACGAAAAACGTTATTAGTGTTTATTTGAAATAAAAAACCCATTACAAACTCATCTCAGGAGCTGGTCTGTACAGATGGAAATACTTGTCAACTGCAAGTTGAGCTTTTCAGGCAAACTTGTACATATTTTATTTTTATCTATCTAATCTCTTTAAACGAGCAATATATACAAGATATATATATTTATATATAATCAGAATCTCGGAAACGGCTCCAACGATTTTAACGAAACTTTGTAGGCAGATGCTTTCGGGGGCGATTAATTGATCTAACTAAGTTACATTTTTAGAAAACGTTGTTTTATCCGTGTTTTAAGCCAATTGAAATTTGCTATGATAACATACAGAGGTAAATATCGCGTCTATCTGCAAGGTTGGGATAGTTCTGACGGGAAAACGGGCGACCCGTTTCAGGCCGATTTCAAGAGACCCGGTTGGAATCATGTTTTTTTTTCCAAGTTCTTTTTTTTTGTTGAAAAAGGATTATTTTAATTTTATATTACATATTTTATATTACAAAAAAAGTACCGAGCAAAGCTCGGTCACCCGGGTACTTTCATTTTATTAAGTAGTGGTCCAAGTTAGCCTGACAAGCTCATCTTGCACCACTACTTAAATGTCACTTAAGTCGCCATTTAAATCGAATTTTCATTAAATAATCTTTAATTTTTTTACCATTCGCTGACAAATTGTGCCCGGTTAACGGCGACAGGCTTGCCACTTGTCATGTTGGGATCTAATAAACTCGGCAAAACGTGGGCCCGGTTCTAGTGATTGGTGCCTCTGTCTACCCCCTCGGGGATATCGGGCGTGAGTTTTTTTAAAATTTATAATCTTTAATACACATTTAAGAAAGTGGTGCGAAACCAGTCCTACTCGCATTTGCACGGTTTTTTCGTTAGATAGTTAACTCCGAGAAGCCCCTTAAGTCGTATTACTTGTATACCTGGGCGAAGTTCCAAAGCATCTTAGCTAACTACTTACTTAATAGAGATGGTAGTAGTAGGGATTACTGATGGTATTTTAAAACCACCACGAGCACACATAGTTTTAAACTTACGTTCTACATTAGTGCACTCTATTCAGTTTCGTTATGGACAACTTGGCAACAAAAGCGTAAAGGTTGATGCGCTGTCGATTGTGTTATGTAACTTGCTTAATGACACTGAGAAATAGAGCAAGTTAAAACATTCATAGGTGCTTGTTTTCCAGCAATCTCTATCTTGTTACCATAGTAACCATATGTACCTAGCTACGTTGTGTGTTCTCAGAATTTTGACATAAATAAACATACATGCATTGCATACATGAACTACGATCTTGTATCTCATAGGGGTAGGCAGGGACAAGGAAAAATATATATTTAATCTTACTACCTACCTACTATTAGAAATGAGAAAGTTTGTAGATGTAATATTTCTTACTCGATCACAGCTTTCTGAACAACTAAACATGAGCGGTTCCAGACTATCTAGCCTGGGCTACTTTTTAGTACGGAAAATTAGTTCTTTTTATATAGTATACATCATAATTTCAACGCAAAGGCGCGGGCAACACCTAGTATTTAAATAAATTCTTCACTTAAATTCAAAACAATAATTCACATTGTTATAAAAGGTTTTTTTAGCACAGGGTATCCTAGTTTGGGACCAGGCCAAGCGATTGTGTTGCGGGTTCGAATCCCGGCTGGGGACAAAAAAAAGAAACCCAGGTCTTGGATGTTTCATTTTTGACGTCGCTGTTTCTGGTTCCCACCACAAGGTATCCTAGTGTGGGGCCAGAAGCAATGTATGTGTCTGTATGTAAATGTAAAAAAGTAAAAAATATATTAATATATATTATAGCTACGTGTGTAACTGTTTTTACGGTTAATTAGTAATGTATGTGCCTGTATGTAAATGTGTTATGTTATGTGTGGATTTTGTTAATATTATTATAATTTTTCAGATTCCTACGCGAAGCAAGTCACAAGCTCAGATGTTCCAACGTAACTATACTGAAAGATAAATTCTATTCCGATACAATGTCACCTAAATTCAGTCCGATTCAGTCCCAGCTCCATACAACGGTCAGCAGACTGGGAAGATGTTTACGGCCATTACTTGGATTACATTTCAAATGCATTGATTCTGGTCTCCTGGCATCGGGCCTTCCCTACGAGGAATAGATACTAGACATAGTAATATTATGAAGTATAGGACCGCAGTCCGAGCTTCCAAAGTGAGGCAACAAATTGGTAGACAATTTGGCATGCTTAAGAGTTTCGTAGCCAGTGGCAAAGCCAGGGGATGTCACAATACATTCTGTCACAACTGCAATTTATGGTTAATTTCGGTGGGGATTCTTTAACTTTGTTTCCAAAAATCCCCACTAGGCTGTGGTTTTAATCCGGTGGGGATTTCTGGAAAAAAAAACCACAATCCCCACTGGTGGGGATTTGTCAGTCGCTCATCGCTCGGCATCGCTCGTAGCCCCGGCCTTCTGAGTGATCTTAAACGATCACGAAGGTTAAGCAACATAGGGCGCGTTCCGTGCATGGATGGGTGACCGTTCTATGACTAACGCTAGTGGCATTTTTCCGAGCGGTTCCGTGCTTCGCAAGGCATGTTAAGCAGTTGGTGCCGGCTACCGTCGATAGAAGGCATTCGTTAAGCCAAGTCAGAGGCCTTAGAGCGGTTGAAAACTTCTGACAGTCAGACCAGGCACTAGTGGTGGAGTATCGCCTATGCCTTCCTCAAGGAAGAGACCCGTGCCCCTCGGTGGAGACATAATGGGTTGATGATGGTTTACATGGGAACTTTTAAAATAGCATTAGTACTTTTCGACGTCATCCTGACATGACGGATGACGATAGGCTGAAGGAAAACATCGTGAGAAAATCTGCGTCTCTGAGCTATTCAATACCTCGGCGCTTGAAATCGCCAATCCGCATTGAGCGCGCGTGGTGATTAAAGCCCATACTCTCTCTCTCTCTCTCTCTCTCTCTCTGAGAGAAGGACTGTGCCCTATAGAATTATTTATAATATGATATCTAATTATCCAATTGCCGCCAACTTATTTACCGATCTAGTGTCGTTTGTCAGAGTGCTGGCACGTCGGTACACCACCGGGTACTGACGGAAGATCAGCGCTGGAGTGGCCTGCCTCTCCAGCATATGCTGAGTCAGAGCCCCTTTGCATTTGCCACACCCACAATTTGTTACCTTGTGTTTTATTTTGTTGCTGTTTTTTTGTTTGTTCTATTTCGACTGTTGTATATAATGTGTGTAAGCAAATGCAAATAAATGTTTTTTTCTATTCTATTCTATAGTGGGACGCGAATAGGCTGCTTACTGTACGCATATTTATATTGTATGTTACAAACTATTACCTTTTATAATACTCGTACATAATATTTGTGTTAATTCATTCGTTCCCGTAACCCGAGCGTCACTTTAGCGCCATAAAGCCCGGCCCATCCGCGTCACTTTTTACCCCAACATGTGCACGTCCACGCGTGTCAGTGAAAAAACTTGGGCATTAAATAATAAGCCGTCTGACTCATAGGTATTCTGTCGGGAAGTTGTCGTTAAGTAACTTTTAGTTATTTGTAACACTCACGCGAATTGGACCAATAGGCGTTGTCCTAAAAGAAAAAAATATATGCTTTTATTTTTTGTTTTACTTCAGCGCTTGAAATCGGCAAGCCGCGGTGGGGTCTAACGGAATGCTGCGCCGTAGTTTACATTGGACCACAGGGCTTGAGGGTTAAAAAAAAACTGAATCCGATTCTGATGCGCTGAAATGATCCAGTATTCTTTGTCAAATATAAGAACATGCGACTGGCGCCGTCATGCTACTCTAGTTGCCAATCTCGCGCGCGAGAAAGAGCATCATGCAACCGAGGCTGATTCGCCGACAAAGATTCAGTAAAGTTGTCAGAGCGTTTCCCGCCATATGTTTTGTTAATTGAGCCGATAATTCTACCGCTAAATGACGAAGGGTGTAATGAATGAAATGCTACCAAGAACACGTGTTCCTCGCTTATTACGAGCTTGTTAGTTTGTCAATGATTTTTTTGTTTGTTTGCCAGGTTAAAATTATAAAACGCTTACCTACACGCTACGTTTCCTGGCTGTAAAAGTGTTTCTCAAAGTTTGGTTGGCCAAGGTCTCAATTAAGTTGGTGCATTATAGAACAGTCACGTGACGTGTTTTTCATACAAGAGGCTATTTGACCGATATCTGAAAGCCATCTCATATGGTTTGTTGGTGTTCATGGAGTCCTCAGAAAGTGGTCATTTTAAATTCTTTCGTGTATTTCTTCTAAAAACGGCAAACGAAAATTTACTTTTCAAATAAGCCGCCAAAACGCTACTTAGGCAATATGGCGTCGCCCAGGTTTATGACGTCACTTCCTGGTGGCGGATAGCTTATCCGGAACTTTATTTGCAGATTGTGAAACAGACCCTAAGTATAAGGAAAAAAATGAAACCTATACATTATTATTAACTTTATATTTGACTAGCTTTCGCCCGCTACTCCGTCCGCGTGGACTTTAGTTCAAAATTTGACAACCCCGTTCACTCCCTTAAGGGTTAAATTTAGAAAAAACGGCGAAACACGTGTTCAATCAATTGTGTTGAAGAGTATTTATTTTAAGTTTCAAGAAAATCAGACAACATTTTTTATACCTCCCATACAAATTTTGGCAACCCTTTTCGCCCCCTTAGGGGTTGAATTTCAAAAAACCGTACTTATTCCTTGCCTACATTATATATAGATCCTCTGTGCAAAATTTCAGCTTCCTAGGTCAAACGGCTTGGGCTGGGCGTTGATGAGTGAGTCAGTCAGTCAGGACTTTGAATTTTATATATATAGATAGATAGATAGAAGAAGATTTCGATGTGTGTTTCTTTACGTGAAGTGTTTTATGTCACCTTTCTTTTTCATTTTCCCAATTTGGGAAAAGCTCGAAAAAAGCTGCGAGACACAATCCCTGAACTATTATAGTAAGATACAATTTTGTACGGAACTTACGTACCTATAAATTTGTACGGAGCCCACGTTCTTATTGTGGTACAATGCATTAAATTAATTCAGGCCCAGAGGCACTATTACGTAATTTCTCCACTGTATGGACTTGTCCAATTAACTACTACAAACAGTCAAATACATGCATGTTTTGACACTTCAGATACGCTTAAATGGACCTATTCATGTTGATTTTACACATACATACATAAGCTCACGCCTGTTTCGAAGAGGGGTAGGCTGGTACCAGGAACTGCCATTTGCCACTTAACTAATTTTAATAATAAATAATCGCGATAAGACCCCTTTAACGTATAACTAAGGATAATCCGATATGGTGGTCAGTTTACAGACAGGGATGTTCCTGTGTGCAAGTGATACAAAGGAGGTTTTCACTTCATTTTGTACACCTACCAGTGTCTAAGCTCATACTAAAGATAGGAGGTAGTGGGACGTAAATTTATAGGTTGTTGACGCTAACAAGGGATTAATTAAGTTGCGAAGCACATTCCCTGTACTATGAAAGGTGGTATGTATAGTTCTTTACATTGTTAAAGGAAATTCGCCCTTAAGGTAGCTGAGTGTGTTAAATGTCAGTACATTAACCAGTGTACCTAATGTGAAATTGTTCTTCAGCAATCAACAGCGCCCAAGACAAAAATTGTTGGTTTTGACATTTGAATGCCATTAGGAGCTGCAGATTTTAAGCGCGAGTCGAATCTGCTCCGCGTTTGGCACAAATCTAGAGTACTTCATGCACGACTTCGAAGAACTGGTTTTATTTCGACGATAAGTGACAAGAATAGAAAAAATATAATTAGGAAGTAGAAAGTTGTCCGTTTACGATCTGGTCAAAAGGTGAAGTCGGAATGGGTGTCAAATTAAATCTAGAAATGGGTGAAGAAATTTTAAATTTTGATTTAATAACTATAGACAGTGAAATGTAGTAACAAATGTGTAAAGAGGTTCAACCTGTAACTTCTGCACTAATCATCAGCCGTTATTAAAAAAAACGTTTGAATTTTTTCTCTCTTAAAGGAAAAGTATTGAAAAATTACTATGCGACGAAATTTCGGTTTTATTTCCGATGTCCGATATTTTAGGGAGAAATATTCTTAACGATAATACAATACACAGAGTATCATCGATAGGTGTAAGGTCAAGGGGCAGAAACAACAAAATTGTCGCAAGCGTGAGATTTTTAATATAAAATCGTAGTTTGTGACAATTCGAGGAAGACTGCGAAGCAGAGTCTACTCGTTAATCTGTAGGTCAATCAACTTTGCAATGCACAATATACATCAAATTGTCATAGTAAACCATGAATAGTTCTATGAAACAGGCCACTGCTGTCGACTGTACAGTCACGAGCAATAATATATATACATTGTCACATTTTCGAATAATCCTAACTTAAAACAATCTAGAAAGAAGTGTACGATAATTTGTCCTAAATTATGTAACCAATGGTTAGATAATTTATTACAAATTGTCGTACAAAATGTGACAGTGTATTATTATTGCTCGTGACTGTACATAATATTGCAACATAACCACAGAATAGGTACATAATAGTACACGTACAGAAGATTCACTCCGCAAAATCAATTAAAGAAAAAGGGACTCTAGCAGCGACACAATTAGGTTCAAATCAGATCGCACGGCGCTAAAAAAGCTACGTTATATTCACCTACACGTTGCCTCTCTTTCTGCCGCGTAACTCTTACCTCTTCTGGCGCCTGAATTCCTACCTATTCGCCACTCCGGAGTGGTCGCCGCATGTACTTACGCGTTCGATAGCGACTCGCGTAGTGAAACAGGCCTGACATAACTGTCAAATCTCGAAGCTTCGCATTTCGCAATAGAAGCACGACGGCTCTCCGTCTGTATTTTACTTAGCTCTCATTAAAGTGTTGATTCAATTTTCGTCGCGGATTATAGCGAGAATAAATTACTTCAGGTGACTAGGGCACAAACCTGCGAACAAAGAAAAGACAAATTATAAGCGGGAATATCAAATACTGCGGCAATGCGCCTCCAGGGAGAGCCGAACGTACAATTTATAAGAACGGATTAACGTAACAGTCTCATAAGGATGGATTAGGGAGGATAAATTATTGGACAAATTTAAGTACCCAAAAAACAATGTATTTCTTATCAGAGTTGTTTTGTTGCTTACGAAAACACTGGGCCACGACGGGGTGTGCAACTTATAATATTCGACTTCGTTAAATATCAGTAATAATGAATAATGCTCGTAGGTATTAGTAAACCAAAGCCTGGTAGGCTATTACAAAATCCCTTGTATTAGCCTATTAGGCTTTGTATTAAATATTATCCATTTAGTACGGGTCGATATACTCTATCGCCATGATAGCTTATAATCCGCGGGGGATACAGACTTGGTTATAAAAATATTTCTTGATTTCTTAAATGCACGACTACCCGTCTCCGATTTCTTTCTTGTCTCAGTCTATGGTTGCCTGGAAGAAATTGCTTATAGTAATAAGGCCGCCAATTGTCGATTTATAGTAAATCTGTAAATGTAATTGTATGTGTACAATAAAGAATATTCTATATTATCTATCTAAAATTATAAGTATTTCTGATAATACAATCGTGAATACTTGATAAGGGATCGTACATGGATATCACTGGTATTCTGTATCGATAAAGATATAAACAATAATATCACTTGCGACCTTCAGTATTAGTAAACACTGAAATAATGTCAGCTTTGCAGCTCATACAGTTATGAGCATTGCGAGTTATGGAATACACTACTGAGAAATATCCTAGTATTAATTATCGTACTCCACTAGTAGTCAAGACCTGGCTTTATGTCGTCATGGTAAATGATACAACAGTCCGCAATACCCGCCGATATCTAACCATTGACGCGTCATCATCAATCATTCATACTTATCTCGCGTGCAACAATGCCTACAGAGAAACAACTCTGTAGACGCAGGAAACGCGACAATATATTTATAAACATTATGCGAGAAGACGGTGCCCTATTACGGAGGAAATAAAAGGTAAAAGTTTCGCAAGAAGACACGAAACCCTCGAGCACGAAGATACTCCAGAATCGCGACCCGTCATTACTATTCCACGATCCGAAGCATACACTACAAGTTTTTTAAGGAGGAGAAAATAGTATAAAAAGAATCGAATGCAAACGGAATTTTACGCGAACGAGACGAGCAAGTAGATCCCATATTAGTGAAAGGTAAAATCAAAGGTGTTTAAATCGAGAAACGCGCATGAAGTGTCTAGAATGCAGAGCCAAAGATAATCTTTTCAAATGTTCGATTGACTCAAGTATATCCTGTTTAATTTTGACGACCTCTTGGCGTAGCGGTTACCGCATCTGCCTACCATGCCAGAGGTCCCGGGTTCGAACCCCAGCTGGGGATAAAAAATAACCCCAGGTCTTGGATGTTTACATGTTTGTGACGTCGCTGTTTCTGGCTCCCACGACACAGGGTATCCTAGCGTGGGGCCAGAAGCAATGTATGTGCCTGTGTGTAAATGTTTGATTCGGCTGAGCCTTTCAAAAATTAGGAGCACTGACATAGTTATATCAGAGGGAATGTTATGTGATAGGTAGTTTAAATCAATCCATTTTAGTCCACCGGATCGGTGGACCGCGAAAGGTAGATTTGGCAGCGGCTGAATGAGAATGGCTGTGGACAGAAAGAAACCTATCCAGCATTGGACCAGTACGGACTGTCTGATATGTTTCATTTTTCGTACCAAATAACAGCATCAATTTACGATTTCACTGTATCAACTTACATGTTTTTTTCTCTGATAGAAAGCAGCATGGGGAAAAGTTTCAACATAATTTACTGATTTTATCACAGTCTTCTGAACTCCATAACCAGCACAAGTTGCAGAAATTACCAGACCGTTTGGCGGGAAAATTACAATAAAATATTATTGGGCTGTAAGCCTACTGTGTCATAGGAAAAGATAGCTATGAGCTATATGTATAAATATTAGGAGTTATTTGTTAGGGTTTCGTACACTCAAATATTGGAGTTTGGTTATAAATAATAACAAAACTCCAACAATAATAATCAGAAATCAGAAATAAAAAAATTATTTCAACGTAAAGAATTTACATTCTACTAGTTGAATGTCAATGTACATACAGTTATGTATAATGTTAGCCGCTGCCTTGGGACCATTTGTAGTGGAGAAAAAGGCAGCGAAAAAAACTCCACTCTGACCATCTTTTGTCAAACAAACTTAAAACTAATACAAATTAGGTATGAGTGTTCGTATACCAAGAATCTCAAGATCCATGAGTGCAATCAATACTTGCAAAGTCAAACATCATTTAATATTCTTAAAAGGTAATAACAAAGAAACTCCACATTTATTCTTTTCAAAACAGTTTTAGCCTAAATTACAAACTTAAAAAAAAACTCTTGGATCTGTTGAACACTTGACACATTAAACGTCTGATTAAATTTGATATTAAACTACTATTTATTGAATAATAATAACACTCCGTGATGAATAATACAATAGCACACCATAAGTTAACTTGCTATAGGATAGGGGCACCCGGGTGCCAACTAGAGTCACAAATGAATTTTACATCTCATATTCGGTAAGTAGGTCCTTATTGGGGTAATTGGGGTAAATTGGGCTTGTAGGTGACCAATTAGCGCTCTAGGGTAATAATGTAGCTAGAAAAGCCCTAGGGCGGTAAGTAATTAAAAAAAACTAACCATCATACTGGCAATAGTCATCATGCATTCAGCCCAATGACAAAAGAGGTCGCTTCGCTGTTCAGCCTTGTCTTCGTATGAGTAAATAGTCATCAATTTTAAATATCAAACGGCGAAGCTCAATTTCGTTCTTGAAAAAAATTGAAAAAAAGTTCAAAAAAAAAAAGATGAAAAAAGGCGGGAATAGAAAACTTTTACTTTAAATATTGTTTGTTTTTGGATTTTTTTATAATTCCGTGCTAATTAGGAAAAAAACATGAGTTCTGCAAGTGATGAAGATATAAGCTGCACTCCCGATTCAATGAAAATGGAAGCTGAAGCAGCAATTAACAATATTTTGCCTGAAAGTTCTAAAGAGAGATATTTGAAAACTTTCGACGAGTTCATGAAGTGGCGAAAAGAAAAACGAGTAAATGTTTTATTCTTGTAATGCCGGTTTTTTCTACTTACGTCACAATCGAGATGTAAAGCAGAGTAGTTAGCTCGGGTGTAAGCATCAATTGCACCCTCGAACTATAGGCGCCCTCGCTGCGCTCGTGCGCCTAAATATCTCGGGCTGCAATTGATGCCTTACAGCCCTTGGCTACTAATCTACTATTTAGTAGTAATCTTTTGCAGACTACCACGCAGCCAAATAGTCGTACATAATAATTTTACGTATGTACTTTTTTTTTTGTATGTTTTACAATGTAAATAGAATCACGATTATTTATTTTATAAAAGTCAAGCATACAAGTCAAGCGTATATACTTACGAAACCATTCTGATCCTCCCCGGCAAGTTTTTGGCCGAAAATACAATAAAATTCTTGGATATTTTTCGAACATTCTGGAACATTTTTCCGACTCGTTAACGTACCGAGAGACCAGGCGCCCCATCGCTTTAAAGATATGAAAATGGTATATTTTATATCAATTTAGGAATTCGTGCGCGGTATTTTAAATAGCACCTCGGTACAGAGTTCGTCGCCTCACTCTTACTACGTTATTGAAAGGGAAATGTGGAATGAAGAATATCTTTCGAAGTTAACTGCCATCATAGAGAGACTATATTTCAGAAAAAGGAATTGTACATAAAAGTATCTTTATGAAAATATTATTTCAGTAAAACTCTCCTCAAAATTATTTTAATAGTCCGTGGGAAAGACGTACTATGCTGCATTTGAAGTGTGTTCTAAGGAATCGTTTTTATGTTTTTATGGTGCCCTCTATGGCGTAGCCGGTTTTTTTCATAGCGTTGCCCCGTAGAATGTATGATAGTATGTGTATGCGCGTAGACATGAAGCGGCAATGAAACTAAATCGGCACGTTCATGCAGTGGTCATTATATTACGAAGTATTAACAGAAACTAGGTCATGTATGCATGTATGCTTTGTACCTTAATCAGTTTCGTTAAAACCTTAAAAGATCAAATAAAAACCTTTGTTATGGTGAGCCGATCCTTTCAACAAAAATTCTACAGGTTCTATTTTAACTAGGTGAAATTTCTTAACACATTCACAGTCCAGTGGGCCCAATATGGCGTCACGTCTTACTTTACTTTCAAGTCCGTGGTACCACATTGGGCTCACGGTGGCATGCGAACTTCGAAGACGTATTTGACGTGAACTTGTGGGTTTAGTTAACGTTTTTTTAATTGGACTTATGAACCAAACCGTAAGAATACAAAAAATATATATTAAAAGCTGATACAGGGTCATTCTACGAAACAAGAAAAAACGTGTACATACATGGTCTGACTATACCAAAACATTCACTTTTTTATGATTGTTGTTAAAGAAAACCTTCACTCAGGTACCCTTTCATCTCATAGATTGATAATTTTTGGTGTCGATTTTATACTTAATTGAGAAATTTGCATTAAAACGTGATGGTGTCAAGTTCCGTGGACTGTTCGCGATACCTTCATACATACAAAATTCGATCCAAAATACATTAAATGTAATGTCCCGTTCGGTATTCCTACCTACGAAGAAACCGAAGACATGGAACTAAATGTTTTTCTCAGTACTCGGCCTTTATTATCTAAGGCATTAAGAATAAAACTGTTCTTCACCTGTTCTCGTTGGACTGATCAATTCCGTGGGCCGAATTTTTCACAACAAAAGCTACCAATTTTACCAATACATATATTTTTTCCAAAGGCATCATCGCGTCATCTATTATTTTATTCCAGCTGAGAATCGGTGTCCGCTGTGTTGTTTTATTTATTTATAACTGAGAGAAATATGGTTGTTCTACGGTTTTCGTCCAATCCATCGTGTCAATTCTGTTCCGAGAACATTAAAGGTAAGTTTCACATAAAATTTTAGCCATTGCGGTTTGTTTGAAAGTAATTAAGGTGTGCATGCGGTTATAAGTTATGTTTTTTGTTTGGTTGCAACTATTTGACAGTTAATGCCTTTTTCTAATCAAATTTCAATTCCGTGGACGACAATTCCGTACCCTTATTGTCCACGGAATTGATGAACTTTAGGTGTTGGGCGTATAACAAAGTTTTTTTTGTTTTGTCAATACAGTTTGATTCAAGATGGCTAAAATACGGCTGAAGATAAGTGACGAAGAAAAAAATAAAAGGCGTCGAGAGCAGAAAAAGATGTCGGTATATGCGAAGAAAACGAAAGCAACTTAAGAAAGATCCTATTGCCCTACAAGAAGTGCAAAGGAAAGATCGGGAGCGTCATATTATGAAGATGAAAGAAGAAGGAAAAAAAAAACTATTAAAGACTACTCCGAGAGAGCATTTTTTAGTAGATTTACTTGGGTACTGTGGACTATATCCATTCCTTGGACGTTTAGAATTAGGAATTTTTGTAATGTTTTCAAAACAAAGACTACTCTATTTTGTGATATTTTATTATGAGTAAACAGTTCCTAATAAATAGTTTGCCAAACGTTATATATGATTGATCTCAATTACTTCAAAGATCTCAATGTTTAATTTCAATTCCGTGGACACTTATGTCAATCCAGTGGCCATACTTTTTTTTTTTCTTATATAATTGAGAAAATATTTTGTTTTCACATTTGTTGATTGTTAACATTCCCACAGGGAATATATTTTTAAATGAAACATTGAATAAAAGTTAAGTTATCCCAAATTTTGTTTTATTCAAAATGAAAAAGGCCGAATCTGGTATTAACTATTTTGGACTTACCAACTATGACTTATGACCAGTGGTCGGAGTAGGTATATTGATTTTTCGGACTTGCACTATGATATCATAACATGGACATGCCCTTTTTCTTAGTCTTAAACGTCATTACCATCGTAATCATTATCATTGTTTGTTTGTAAACGGTAATGATGTAATGTGTGTTTTATTTATCTAAATTCTGTCTAATTTTGATATTTTCATTTAGGAATAGCGAAATTTAGTTTAACACATTATAAGCGTAAGACGTATCGACGTAAGACGTGAAAACGCGTATCGGGAACGGACGCGTGCTAACCGTACTGATACGGTGTGGTTAAGAGGTTGAGCATGCTGGTTGTTGCATTTCAGCGAGGTGAACAGATAATAGTATTGTGACCATGTTATGCATTGGATGTTACCACCGATACTAGCTCCTTTACTGTAAAGCCAATAAGCCAGTATAAAATACAAAACAATGTGTCAATTTAGTAACTAGATATAACGAGCGCTGTAACACAATCTCGTTCGTCATCCGAGGTCTGCGGTCGAGATGTACTCCATCGCATAGTATTGAGACCAAAGCGAGATGCTTTATTATATAAGTACTCGAAGTAAACAATAGTAACCTAGTAGCATCGGTAGTAGATTGGACACGGTGAACGTTCACTGATAGGTGGGACATCTTTTTATCGAGACGATAACAAAACATTTTTGAAATAAAAAAATAAGCTTTTAACATCTTACTATGTCTTTGGCTAAAAACTCAAAGGTTTGAAACCTAGGACTAAATATCATTATCGCTATGAACGACCATTTTTGACATAAATCCTGTTTCTACTGTAATCCTAGGTTCTGCGTCGTCGTAGGTCCTAAAAATAAGTTCTATTAACATGATGGATTTAAATTATAATAGAAACTTACCAGCAAGTAAAGCATATAATGGGTTAACTCTCTTCACTACCAAATTAATTAACTAGGTGGTAATTAACTAACTGGCTTTGGTAGTGAAGAGAGTTAACCCATTATATGCTTTACTTCGTAAAGTCGCTTCGCTCGCATCGCTCGTAGCCTGGGCTGCCTGAGTGATCTTAAACGATCACTAAGGTTAAGCAACATACGGCGCGTTCAGTCCATGGATGGGTCACCGTCTATGACTAACGCTAGTGGCATTTTTTCCGAGCGATTCCGTGCTTCGCAAGGTACGTTAAGCAGTTGGTGCCGGCTGCCGTCGATAGATGGCAGTCGTTAAGCCAAGTCAGAGGCCTTTAGGGGCGGCTTGAAAACTTCTGACAGTAAGACCAGCCACTAGTCTTACAAGCCTCCACCAATCCGGACTTGGCCCCCGTGGTGGAATATGGCCTATACCTTCCTCAGGGAAGAGACCCGTGCCCCTCGGTGGGGACATAATGGGTTGATGATGATGATGATGCTTTACTTGCTGGTAAGTTTCTATTATAATTTAAATCCATCATGTTAATAGAACTTATTTTTAGGACCTACGACGACGCAGAACCTAGGATTACAGTAGAAACAGGATTTATGTCAAAAATGGTCGTTCATAGCGATAATGATATTTAGTCCTAGGTTTCAAACCTTTGAGTTTTTAGCCAAAGACATAGTAAGATGTTAAAAGCTTATTTTTTTATTTCAAAAATGTTTTGTTATCGTCTCGATAAAAAGATGTCCCACCTATCAGTGAACGTTCACCGTGTCCAATCTACTACCGATGCTACTAGGTTACTATTGTTTACTTCGAGTACTTATATAATAAAGCATCTCGCTTTGGTCTCAATACTATGCGATGGAGTACATCTCGACCGCAGACCTCGGATGACGAACGAGATTGTGTTACAGCGCTCGTTATATCTAGTTACTAAATTGACACATTGTTTTGTATTTTATACTGGCTTATTGGCTTTACAGTAAAGGAGCTAGTATCGGTGGTAACATCCAATGCATAACATGGTCACAATACTATTATCTGTTCACCTCGCTGAAATGCAACAACCAGAATGCTCAACCTCTTAACCACACCGTATCAGTACGGTTAGCACGCGTCCGTTCCCGATACGCGTTTTCACGTCTTACGTCGATACGTCTTACGCTTATAATGTGTTAAACTAAATTTCGCTATTCCTAAATGAAAATATCAAAATTAGACAGAATTTAGATAAATAAAACACACATTACATCATTACCGTTTACAAACAAACAATGATAATGATTACGATGGTAATGACGTTTAAGACTAAGAAAAAGGGCATGTCCATGTTATGATATCATAGTGCAAGTCCGAAAAATCAATATACCTACTCCGACCACTGCTTATGACTTACAGACTTTCGTATGGGGACTGCGAAGGTATTAAATATCTAACCTGACTTTACTTTCGTTCCTAATGAGGCTACTGCCGTCAACCTTCAAAGCTGCCAGCGTTTTAATTCTTCGTCAGAGACCTCAAAATATTTAATATCGTATCACGGAGTCGGTTTTCGGTAAGAATGACACCTAAATCGTTTTGGACGCATTTAATTGGCCCAAAACGGACAGGCAGATGACTCAATGGGCGCTGATTGACCATTGTTGTGAAGTTGACAAGAGGGCTGAACCACGGCTGAACTTCAACAATACTTTATAAAAAGCAGTATTGTACGCAGATATTTGAATGGGTCGTTATTTTTTTGTAGAGTTCTCGAGCTTGCTTGTGTGGTTCTGTCTTTGGATAAGTAGTACCTACGCTTTTACGACAAGTACAAAATGTGAGTGTGAAAGCTTTGTTTTGATTGTCTCATTGGTCTAGCCGTTAAGGGACCTACCAAGACAGAGGTGGTAGGTTAGATTCCCACTGGGGGCTGTCGTACATTTGCACAAATGGCCTCAGTCTGGGCGTTTTTCCATGTTTGTAATGTCCTTGCCTGGTTACCATAGCACAGGGTATCCTAGTTTGGGACCAGGTCAAGTGATGTGTTGTGTGGAAGTAATTAATATTATTTGTAAGCACAGGTACCTACTTGGTGGATAGTCACGCTGGATTATAATAGTAGGTTAGTATCGATATTTTAGTATCGCTTACAATATCGATATTAATTGGCTTGTAATTAGAAGTATTAAAGTGGAAAGGAAGAATCTGCGTCAATGAAACCGAAAGATTGTCACATGGTTTTTGTTGATATTTTTATTAAGCATATTTACGATAGAGTTACCTCCGGTTTTTCAGACGCTAACAGACTGTTAATAGCTCAGTTGTTTTGTTTGTATGCACTTTTGACAACTGACAGTTGTTAACAATAAATTAGCAGACTGTTAGCATTCCAGAATCGGCGGTAAGCTTGTCAATTACAGACTAGAGAAAATAATTAAAATGTGCTAAAAAAGGAAGAAGTAGGTGGCTTTTGCTGAATATTTTTCCTAAGGCGCTACAGAAAAGGCTCCAGGCAAAAAGGTTTCCGCCGATTCCTTGCGCAAATAAATAGCTAGCATGATTTTGATAGCGCCCTTATTACGCTTTCTGTTTGGCGAGGCCTTTACTTAATTTGTATTGACCTTCTCGCAAGTAATATTCGCTCCTCTCGATTATTATTTTTAAGATTAATACCCCTTGGGGTAAGGGACCCTATTACTAGAACTCCACTGTCTGTCCGTCCATCCGTCTGTCTGAATGTAATGTATTGACATTGCAAGTGTTGATTGAACTCGTGGGTCTTGAGTTTCTTATGTAGATGGACACTCATACAATCAGATGATTTGAGAAAACATGGTCAGATTGGACTTTTCGTTGCCTTTTTCTCCACTACATTCGGCTCCAAGGCAGCGGTTAACAACAATTAACATTACAAGTAAGTTGACATTCAACCACCACTATAAATTCTTTACGTAGAAATAAATTTCTGATTTACCTAATCTTTCTCTCCCAAAATCTACGGACAAATTCAATGGCCGCATTGAGCTTAAAACATCGATGAGAATAGCTAAGTTATCGATTACGCGTCCGATTACAATTTCCGATGGGTTCTGCTGAACGCGCTTTTGCGCTTCTATGTTGAAGATTTCCAAGTTGTATCGTTTACAAACATACAAACTATTATGAAAGTAACCGCGAAAATTAACAGCATCAAATACAAATCACGTTTGACAGCAACTTTTTTCTGTGAACGAATCAGGAACGAATCGCTGATTCTCATCGGAATTCAAATCCGATGGAAAAAATGGCGTCCGATTGCTATAAATCGCTGTCAGTCATCGGATTTCTGTGTGCGTTCAGCAGAAACTTTGTAATCGATTACTCATCGTTGTGTTCTGCTAAATGCGGCCAATGTTTTCTTGATTTCCTGACAATGGGTTCAAATTCCGGATACGATCAAGAAATCCCTATATAGTGGTAACCCTACTTCCACAGTGTTGGATCTCGAACCAGTAATGATATTGGTTGCGCCGCTCAAGCGCATAGGCTGCGGAAAGACTGAAAAGACACGTCGAATCTCACTGCGGAATAATGCTGTCCACTCATCGCGCATCGCAATTGAGCAATCAATTGCCAAGAAAAAAAAACCGCCCCGTATTTACTATCTCGAGCGTCGCACATCGGAGTTAGTCTTATTACATGCTGGAGTGGGCGGCTTGCTACCATTATATTGAAAATAAATAATAGTACAGGTACAGAAGATTCACTACGCAAAACAATTAAAGAAAAAGGGTCTATAGCAGCGATACAATTAGGTGCAATTCAGATCACACGGCGCTAAAAAAGCTACGTTATATTCACCTACATGTTGCCTCTCTTTCTACCGCGTAACTCTTACCTCTTCTGGAGCCTGAATTCCTACCTATTTGCCACTCCGGAGTGGTCGCCGCATGTACTTACGCGTTCGATAACGACACGCGTAAGGAAACAGGCCTGGTAATACCTACCTACATTTCATCTATGGATGTCAGGCACAGAGCAAGACGTTTTCGTAATTATTGGATAGGGATGAAGAACAGATGAAAGACAGTGCTGTCATAAGACAGCGATGTCAGCTGCCTAAAGCCGAGTAGGTACTCGTCTGCGAGCCGTCACTGTCAGAACAGATACAGTAACCAGTGTGTACGCGTGACAGGAGTCGAGTACCTACTGCAGGAGGTTCGCGAACCGTACACACTATCGAAGTCAATAGATAAATACGTATCCTAGCATAAAATAACAAATATAAATATGACAGCATTTTCAGACTTTAAATTGGACGTAGTTTAGCAAAAAGGTTCGAACGCACACAAAGTGAGTTTTACAATATTTGAGTTTTTAGGTTTATGCTGATTTACGCTCTCCCATGTGGGTAGACTACCATGTGCCATAACTTTGCACATACTCATCGGATCGCTATGAAAGTATAATATAGAAAGTAGTTGATTCTTAAAGTATAGAGCGTAGTGATCATATTGGTATATTTAACTCAAAAATGACCATGTTGTGGGACCTTTTTGCTAAGCTACGTGCAATTTACCCTCGGAACGTAAGCGCCATTACGATATCGAGTCCGCGAATGTGTGAACAATTTGAGATTTCGAACAAACGCATGATAACGAGTGAATACGCTTCGCCTCGAGCCGTTACTCAGTCTGGAAACCGGTTACTTACCCCATTCACTCGATACAGTTTCGATATTAAGGCGACAAAGTAGCGGAGCTGGCAATCGGAAGTCATCGGGGAGACACTTCACTGGGGCCCCTCATATTTCAGCGCTTTACCGAGAAATATATCCCATCAGAAGGTTGACCGGCACCCGTTGCCCGACACCGCGGTAAAAGGCTTTTAATTTCCGATCTCTGTTTACTTCGCAAAGTGCCACAAGCAAGATGCTGTAACTGTCGTCAAAAGGCAAAAAAGGCAGTCCAATCTAATAATAAAAAATAAAATAAATAAACTCCCGCCCGTTATCCCCGAAGGGGTAGGCAGAGGCACCAGTCTCTAGAACTGGGCCCACGTTTTGCCGAGTTTATTAGGTCCCAAACGTGACAAGTGGCAAGCCTGTCGCCGTTATCCGGGCACATTTTATCAGCGAATGGTGTTGCTGTATAAACAAATGTACGTAACTTAAAGTCATTGTTCTTAAAGTCGTGGTTCGAACCAATAATAATACAAATTCATAAATTTTGTTTTGTTACTATAAATGTTTTATTTCTGATATTATATTAACGATTTGGCCGCATAGCTTTTGCTGAAGACCGAAAAGCTATGCGGCCAATGTTGGAACGTTATTTGGGTAACGAGAGCAAATTTATACATTTTAGTTTAAGTGAGATGTACCTCTGAAGGATAGGATTCGTAACGAATACATCCGACAGAGAACCAAAGTTATCGACATAGCTCAGAGAATTAGCAAGCTGAAGTGGCAGTGGGCTGGCCATATTTCGCGAAGAACTGACAACCGCTGGGGTAAACGTGTTCTTGAGTGGAGACCGCGACTCGGCAAACGTAGTGTAGGACGCCCTCTAACCAGGTGGGATGACGATCTGCGAAGGACTGCAGGCAGATGCTGGATGCGGCAAGCTGAAGACAGGGCGCTATGGCGCTCATTAGGGGAGGGCTATGTCCAGCAGTGGACTAATATAGCCTGATGATGATGATGATGATGTACCATACATACACAGACTGGAATCTCTGATACAGATTCCATCTAGGTCGTGCGTGCATTAGTACTGAGTTGCCGCGCTGCTCTGAATATTTCGGAGCCACGTTAGCGCATTTTTCAGACTTTACGATCGCGCCAGATCGTTGAACTAATGCCTTGAGAAATCTACAATTTTTGTAACTGTCGCTTGTGACGGCGGCGATGTACACAGCTGACAGAAATTCAATTCAATATATTCGTTCACGTGATATCATTTTCGGTTCCTTCACCTATCTAGTAAGAGAAGATTAAGCAACGAAGATTAGAAGGTTAAGCAACATATAGCGCGATCAGTGCATGGAAGGGTGACCGTTCTATGACTAACGCTGGTGCATTTTTTCGAGCGGTGTCGTGCTTCGCAAGGCACGTTAAGCAGTTGTGCCGACTGCCTTTGATAGTCAGCAGTCGTTAAGCCAAGTCAGATGCCTAGGGGCGGCTTGAAAACTTCTAACATTACTGGTCTTACGACCAGCCACTCGTCTTACAAGCCTCTACCAATTCGGACTTGGCCCGGTGGTGGAGTATGGCCTATACCTTTCTCAAGGAAGAGACCCGTGCCCCTCGGTGGGGACATAATGGGTTGATGATGATTATCGACTTTTAAATGCGTGCACGTTATTTAGTTGCACTGTAAATGAGTTTAAGGTAATTATCTATCCAATAAGCTTATTTATATCGTGCATTGCTTTCTATGTCGTCTTTCCAGCCAGTAATTACAATAAAAAATAACAAGATTCCAGCCAGTGTCTCGATGTAGAGAGCTAATTCCATCCACTTACGTGACATTCAAAGCAGCAGGACCGGAAAATAATCGCTTACTTCCCCCGAGAGTGCTTTTAAAATTGTCTTCTCAGAGATAAATCAGAACGCAAGCGGAGAGTCATCCATCCGTCAAGATTTCCAATTTCAGTTAACATTCTTCTCTGAGCCCACAATAGAATAACCTGGAAAGTCAATTAACGTGTACTTTAGGGGATCTATTTTCAAAACAAAATTTATTTATGGAATTGGTAACCACATAGATCCGACAATAAGATATTGGTAAATTAAGAAAGCGTACAAAAATGACAGCAAACCTTACTTTTCAACACTGACGTGACGATCTTAACGTACTTTCTTGGTGATTTATGCGTTCAGTATTCAAACAAAAGGGGTTCTCGTGAAACTGCAAGGGCAGTTACAACCAACGTAAAACACGCTTTATAATGTTTTCTCTTTTTAATATTTTTTTTGTATTTTTTGTATTTTGTAAGTTTCTTAGCAAAATACTGAATTCAAAAACTGGCCCAAAATAATAAAAAAAAAATACAAAACCTCAGTTGTTTAATTTCAATTGTCGCAAAATGGTTCGCCAGGTCTTGCGCTATTTCGACGACCCGTTGTATAACACAACTGCCTTCAACGTTATCACCTAATTAAATTAAAAGGGGAAGCTAGTCTTCCTTTTGTTGTATTTATTTAGAGTTTATTGGAAGTTGGAGGTAGGCCCGTGGGAGGCATACGGGCGGTGTTACTGTTACCTTAGTAATGGGGATCTATTGTGTGTTACTTTCCGTCGTTTAATCGCGATATTGCCGGCCAATTCACGGCTATTGCGTTTATAGCTGCTTTTATTAGAGAACGACCATTTAAGGCGGCGTTCTCCCTTAGCACGGATTTGTATGGGACTTATTGAGCTGCGCGAGCGAGTTTACAGAAAGAAAGAAAGAAAAGAAGACTTAATGAAAAAAATATATATTACTTGCGGGGAGGTAAACATTTTTGAAACTACAGACGAAGTAGGTACACTATGTGCCGATTTCTGAATTGAGAGAATTTCGCTAAGTAATTACTTAACTGTAGTGCTGTCTCGTCAAATTTCTTTAGAGAAGAGCGTGACAGCACGTTACTTAAGTATTTACTTAGTGTAAATTCTCAATCCAGAAATCGGCCCTATTACTATTAATGTAATTCCGGCTTTTATTATTATAAATTAGCTAAGCATAGCTCGAATAGTTTAGTCTGGATCATCGTAAACCCATCATGTCCCCACCGAGGGGCACGGGTCTCTTCCCTGAGGAAGGTATAGGCCATACTCCACCACGGGGGCCAAGTCCGGATTGGTGGAGGCTTGTAAGACTAGTGGCTGGTCTTACTGTCAGTTAGTCATCCCGACTGGTGACGAAAAAAAAACCCAGGTCTTGGATGTTTCGTGATGTCGCTGTTTCTGGTTCCTACGAAACAGGGAATCCTAATGTCCCAATCCAAATCCAGGGAATCTCAGAAGCAATGTATGTGCCTGTAGGTAAATGTTTATCTAATTAGATTGTAGTAGAGCCAAGAAAATTTCAAAAGTATACCGAACCGGTTCAAAACTTTATGGCATTCCCTTATCAATGATTCTATATTGAAATAAGATACTCTGGGATGCGACCACGTAGCTCATCCACTGTATGGAGTTGTCTGATTCAGTCAACTCCGAACTGTCAAATAAGCACATGAGTCGCCTAAATATCTTAAACCGATAGTGCGTAAAGTTATGTGATAACACAATAGCTGCATTTAGACTTTGTGGAGCTAAAATGTCAGAATTTGACAGGTACTGGAAATGTACTGGAAAGTCGCGACTTTTGACGTTATGGCGTGCAACTCGCGTCGTTGTACCACCAATATTGGTTTCCTATTCTGCCCGATTATTGATAAAGCATTTTACCCCCAGGAAATAAGTAAGGAACGGATCGAGCTTCATTGAAGGGAACGAAAAAATTCAAGGGCGAACGACGCAATACAATACCCTTTTAGAAACGATCGGGCCATGGAAAGAACTCTCCGATATATGTGTACTTTGAGCGATAAAACAAAACTGGCTCAGGAGCGCTTATCCCAAAGTCTTATGTGTTAGTGTCGTACAAATCTCAGTCCTACGTCTGTCCACTGTACGTAGTATTTCAGAATTGAATGAGCTATGTTCGCACAATAGCTACCTACTTCTACAACATAAATGCTTGAGTCAGTTCCGATAGATAACTTAAACAGCGTGGATTTTACGCAGTCTCCTTTTGACAATTGGAAAATTAAAATTTTAACCTCCCTTGTAAATCATCATCATCAACCCATTATGTCCCCTCTTCTCTGAAGAACATAGGCCATAATTCAAAACGAAGCCTAAGTCCGGATTGGTGGATGCTTGTAAGGCTAGTGGCTGGTCTTACTGTCAGAAGTTTTCAAGCCGCACTAAGGCCTCTGACTTGGCTTAACGACTGCCAACTATGCTATCTATGCCGATGCATAATAACTTGTTTTTAGAAGATATTTACGTACTTTATTATAGGGAGTGACGTCATCGTGGTATGTACAAAAATGCAACATAGAAAACGGCCCTAAATTTGTATATGCCGCTTAAAAGCCGTAGTTTCCGTAGAGAAAAACAAAGAACGCGTTTATTAAATCTTTTAACGTATACTCTCCTTTTCAACTAAAACATTTTTAGAGCAAGTTCTCCATTTGACAAACTATTGGACCCTTTTTGGATTTTCAGCGCGTAATATAGGAATTAAACCTAGATTCTGTTAATGCATTGCATTACAATGACAACTACATGAACATAGATATTTTCTTTCATTGTCGCTCCAAGTCTACGCGCGCAAACATATCTTATTTTATTTTTTATTTTTATTTTTTAGTTTAATACAAAAAACAATCAAACAATCTAGGCGTCAATTGTGTGAAAAACACGCCACGTGATCTGACCGTGCGTCTGTCATAGTACTGACGACCTCTGTGGCGCAGTGGTTAGCCGAGCGCATCTGCCTACCATGCAAGAGGTCCCGGGTTCGAATCCCGGCTGGGGACAAAAAAATTGGATGTTTGCGACGGGGCTGTTTCTGGTTCCCACGACACAGGGTATCCTAGTGTGGGGCCAGAAGCAATGTATGTCGTCATCAACCCATCATGTCCCACCGAGGGGCACTGGTATCTTCCCTGAGGAAGGTATACTCCACCATGGGGGCCAAATCCAGATTGGTGGACGCTTGTAAGACTAGTGGCTGGTCTTACTGTCAGAAGTTTTCAAGCCGCCCTATGGCCTCTGACTTGGCTTAACGACTGCCATCTATCGACGTCAGCCGGCACCAACTGCTTAACGTGCCTTGCCAAGCACGGAATCGCTCGGAAAAATGCCACTAGCGTTAGTCATAGACGGTGACCCATCCATGGACTGAACGCGCCGTATGTCGCTTAACCTTAGTGATCGTTTAAGATCACTCAGGCAGCCCAGGCTACGAGCGAATGTATGTCCCTGTATGTAAATGTTATAAAACAATGTTAGTGTAATGCACTAACAGAATCGAGCCCCTTGTCTACACCTCAATCGCAATTTATTTCCCGCCACCTCATCGCGGGGTCCAGTTCAGTGTTGGTTTATGCCCGGTTCCCATAATATACGCCTACCGGCTACGGTCCGTTTTCCATACAATTTATTGACGGTTCGTAGGAATTTCGCAGGAATTGTAACCGATCGTAAGCAAAAACTCGTAAGATATTGGAATCGGGCATTAGCTAACCCGGGTTACATTGGCGTGGCCGCAGCCCGCAAGGCACCCGGGGGGGCTATTTCGCCGATGTTGCCTTAATAGCAATCTATCGGGCGCTATCAGTATCAACCCGCGGTTTAATTACTAGCGCTCATTTGAACGCGAACTGCGCTGGATGGTTTCTTCGGTTGATCAGCGTCTATGGCGTGCTTTATTTTATTAAAAATAATAATAATTTGTAACAAAAACACCAGATAAAATTTGATAATTTATGTATCTGCAGCCATAGTATCGAAAACGGCCTCGATTGGCCGATTCTATGATGACGTCACATGCACGTAAAAATGGCGTCTGTCATTCATTCGTTCTTACGATCATTGGTTGGTTTACTGTCAAGTTACATCATAATTCCTGTGCGACGCCATATTGCCTAAGATAGCGTTTTGGCGGCTTACCTATTTCAAAACAATTTTTGTTTTTGCCTTGTTTCTATTAGAAGAAATACACGAAAGAATAAATTAAAAATCGGTCCAATAGCCCATTATCCCACGCGATTTCATTCCCTAGCCGTCGAAGTAAGTCCGCCTGGAACGTCCCTTACCAACAGTGGATAATGTAAAGAGGAATAAATAATGTAAACCAGTGGTAGCAGGACGCAATGTAAAGGTGCATTTTGCTGTAGATTGAACAACGCGCATATTTCCGTACTTCAATTTCAATCACGGGCAAAGTTCCGAACGCAAAGTGGGCCAACTGAAACTTCTCCACCTACTTGGGGCGCGCAGTTTGGCCCGCGGAGTTTCACCCTGTATGTTGCTGTTGTCGAAACCTTTTGGCTGATGCTCCCCGCTGTAGACCGCGAAGTTTTACTGTGTATGATGAAGTTCCTGGATAATTATTGTTAAGCCTGAATTACACCGGGGCAACACTGTGCGGCAATGCGGTTTGCCACAAGGCCGCATGGTACAAAGGTGCGGCAGAAGAAGAAGAAGAAGCTGCGACAGTTTGCCACATGACGCGAGGTGTTGCCATGCCACAAGCTTCTTGCCACAACGTGCGACGTTGCAGCATGCGGCATACCGCAATGCCGCACAGTGTTGCCCCGGTGTAATACAGACTTTACATAATTTTATTACTTATTACCTACTATTTGATTTAAACCCGATATAGCAATATAAACGCGATACAGTGCCACCATCTTATCTGTTCAGTTGATAGCGGCGCTAGTGGAGAATTTAGTAGTACCATTTGAGGAATTTATTTAGACAAATGAGAATATTTTAACCAGTCTTTCAATTTTAATGAAAATATATCTATAAATCTTGGTAAGTGAATAAATAAAACAAATAATGGGGAACAGGGTTTACAATTTATATGTTAGTTACAATTTTGCCCACCTGAACAGATAACTTGGTGGCGCTGTACATCTATCAGAGTGCCACTGACGTGAGTCCTGTCACTCTGACAGGAGGTCGTTGAGAAAACGCGGGATAGAAAGCATGAAGTTTTTCATTGTTAATAAGTGATTGTAAATAACTGTGATTCTTTGAATAAATCCTGTAATTTATAGTATTCAAGACCTTTTATTTGAGTTGCGGAACAACATGATCATAATTTCTGGTAAAGTAATATAATCTGAAAGTATTGGTCTAATCAAAACGCGAACACATACCGCGTATGGAATCTTTTGAAGTATTTGCACACCTTAAGAACCCCAGGGCGGAGATTCTGTTATTGTATTGTAGTACAATGACAACTGTATGGACATGGCGATTTAGTTTCATTGCCGCATCAAGTCTACGCGCGCATTCAAACCAAGCAATGTAGACGTCAATGGTACGAAAAAAAACGTCACGTGAGCTGACCGCGTATCCGTCATCGAACTATAATGCACTAACAGAATTGAGGCCCAGTAACCTCACGGGTCTTGAGCTTCTTGGGTAGACAGATATTGGTACCAACTTATTAGATTTTTAACGTTAGATTTCAGGTGATTTGAGAAAAGATGGTCAGAGTGGAGTTTTTCTTCGCTGTCTTTTTCCCCACTACATTCGGCCCCAAAGGCAGCGACTAATATTCTAAGTACATTGACATTCGACAGTCAGAATGTTTTTACGTTGAAATAAATTTCTGATTTTGATTTCTTTCACGACGTTTTCTTTCACAGTTAGCGAGTGGTATCGCTACTACAACTTCACAAATGTTCCTAACTTAGAAAAAGTCATTGGTACATGCCGGGACTCGAACCTACGACTTCCGGATTGTGCGGCCTGCGTTCTACCGCCGTTTGTATGCATTAAATGATTGTACAACATAACATTTACATACGGGGCCAGAAGCAATGTATGTGACATTGCTTCTGGCCCCACACTAGGATACGCTGTGACGTGGGACCCAGAAACAGCGGACGTCACAAACAAGTAAACATCCAAGACCTAGGTTTCTTTTTTTTTGTCCCAAGCCGGGATTCGAACCCGGGACCTCTCGCATGGTGGGCAGAGCGCTAATCACTGCGCCACAGAGGTGTATCACGATACTCGGTGATTGGTCCATTGTGCGGCGTCTTGTTTACATGGCGGATCAATCTATCCCTATTAAAGTCCTCGCAGTAAAGACAGTCGAATCGAAGGAACAGAGATTTAAAAGAATTAAATTCCTCGAGCGGGGTCGTTTCCGTAATCGAATGCGATAATAATTTCTTCTTGTTTCCTCTCTTGTATTTTTCTACTCCGTAACGACTCGGAGGCAGTAAAATGTAATGGCCTATTGAGCCAATGGGAGAACGTTACAATATAACTAATTTGAAGTTAATTTTATACGTGAGTGTTGTCCCTGGCGCACCGGAACTTTGTTACGGCGGGGACCTGCGTTTTATCGCCGAAAAGTGAAGTTAGGCTTTAAAACCTGCGAACTGATAAGTTTAAGATATTATCTCCCCCAAAAGACTTTTAACTTTAGAAAGTCTATAAAATAATTCGTTATTATTTTGCCCTTACCGTCAAAGGGCCTTTGCCCTGAGATAGCGATATTTAGGGCCGATTTCTGAATTGAGTATTTGCACTAAGTAAATTAATTAATTAATTTAGTTTGAAGAATCCTCACCTTGAACTTACATCTATTTATATATATATAAATAAAATTCAAAGTCCTGACTGACTGATTCATTCACTCATCAACGCCCAGCCCAAGCCGTTGGACCTGAAATTGTTGAAGCTGAAATTTTGCACAGAGGGTCTATATATAATGCAGGCAAGGAATAAGGCCGAATTTTTTGAAATTCAACCCCTAAGGGGGCGAAAAGGGTTGCCAAAATTTGTATGGGAGGAATAAAGAATGTTGTCTAATTTTCTTGAAACTTAAAATAAATACTCGTCAACACAATTGATTGAACACGTGTTTCGCCGTTTTTATAAATTTAACCCTTAAGGGAGTGAACGAGGTTGCAAAATTTTGAACAAAAGTCCACGCGGACGAAGTCGCGGGCGAAAGCTAGTTGTAACAATATAACTTGGTGTCTAAGAGCTAATAATAGATTCTCGCCGGTAGTAACGCATTAAAAAAGAAAAACACACTTAAATTAGTAACGTTCTGTCACGCTCTTTTCTGAGAAATTTGACGAGACAACACTACAGTTCAAAGAAGATTCAGAAGATTCTCAATTCAAAAATCGGCCCTTACTTTATCAACTTCAAACACCAATGTATTAAGCTACTTTAGTTTTAAAATACCCAGGATTAATGTATTTTTACCCCTTGATTCTTAAACAACAAAAATCTGTTACTTTGGTTGTCTGGAAGAGATCACGTTTGTCCGTCTACGCGGCCGTACTTTGGCCAACTGTCAGCTGATAAATAAATATTAACGGAACGAGAGACTGCTGGCTAATATAAGGAAAAGATGGTCTTGATAACACAATTAGTAAATGTCCCTTACATCCCATGCAATAACATCTATAATCCAGAGCAACTACTGATTACTTACAACTTACGAGACCACGTGCGAAACTGACAACAATAGATAGATTCTGTTAAATGGATTATAGTACTATGACAACTGCATGAACATGGCGATTTAGTTTCATTGCCGCTCCAAGTCTACTTGCGCACACATATCAAACAATCTAGGCGTCAATGGTATGAACACACCACGTGACTAGGGCCCCGATTCTGTTAGTGCATTATAGTATGATGACAGATACACGGTCGAGTCACGTGACCTGTTTTTTCATACCATTGACGCCTGGAAGGTGTGCGCGCGTAGACTTGAAACGGCAATGAAACTAAATCGCTATGATCATGCAGTTGTCTTTGTACTCCAACGAATTAACAGAATCTAGGCCCGGACCATGCATCTGTCATCGTACTTTAATGCACTAGGAGAATCGAGGCCCGGTTATAGAGAGATAGAACTATTCGAAGATTTAATGAAGTTTCCATTCCACGCAAAGAAAAGAGCTGGCAACTTGTCTTTTTCACCGCTCCTTGTAATGGGATACCGCTATCCTTTAGTTCTGGAGTTCTCCTTTGGGAAAACTATCGGGAAAACGCCGTGGAGATTGAAATACACCTTTTGTTTAGACGTAATGGAGTTTCAAACTGCAGAGCTGACTGGATGAGCTGTTCAGATTTCTTCCGCTTATTTAGCTTATAGCTCATATAATTTTCCTGCTTGAAGGTATTTGTCCCGAAATTAATCGGCGAAGATGCCCCATACATAGAATACATAACCCAACACTTTCACAATAATTTATTAATGAATAAAAATGCCCGATGGTCGGACGATATGTTCAATTTTAGTCAAAGGGTCGCGGTCGCCGTCTGCATTCTTAGCTGATGAAAATGCGCAATTTATTGTGCACAATAAAGAGTGTTAAAATCAATGCTCCTTAGGTTGTTAAGTAATCTGTTGTTACGTTTTTCCGATTTACCACAGCCTAAAATACCTCTGAGGAGTGTTTTAAGACATCTCATAAACAAAACTGTTAATTGCCACCGCTAAGCCTTACTTAACGTAAATTTATTTTTATTTATTTATTCAGTTTACATGCACGATTCTTATATCTAATTCTCGCTACCGCAATTTGTATGCGGCTGGCTCCTTAACATTTTTTACATAGGTAATGCAACATAATTGATTGGGCACACTTAATAGATTAGTGTAGAAAGAGCTGAGCATGCTAATACAGGTAAATGTTTACTTAAAAGGAGGCTTCTGTTTGTAAGTGCATTTTTTGTTTGAATAAAGTTTTTCTTTCAATTTTTTTTTTGCACATGCATACCTAATTAGCTGTTTATTCTATACCACTGTTTATACTTACATTGTTATTATAAATATGTATTCAACTAGCCTCAAATTGTAGTCTTACTTTACTAAACAATTAAAGTAGGATAGGCTATTAGTTGAGATCAACAACATTGTATATTGGTTACTGTTTTTATCCCAGCTTAGGTTCTTGTTTCAAAACAGGAAATTTATCACGTATTCCAGGAATTATAATAATTATTATAATCTCTGGTTCTGTAATGCTGTGTCTATAATGCTGTTTCTAATCTTTTAACAATAAAAAGTAAAACCATTCCGTCTTCATTTGCACCGCGATTTGGCGATTCGCGAATTAACGAACGCACAAAACATTTTGCTAATCTCGAAAACCCTCGCTTCTTCCACCCCAGACAATTTAAGGGAAAAGAATCGCCATAACCATACAAACCGGCTGTCGGCACATACTTAGAGGTGAACACAGAATTTCCATTAGATACCTACTTAGCCTGACGGCTGGCGGAGGCATGATCGAATTACTCCACCTTCTGTCGATACTTACCTACTGTAAGCGATGCCGTAGACGCTGGCTTGAGACGTACAGAAGTACAGTCTCGCAGACAAGAGTTCAATCTCAAAGACGGATAATTTTTAAAATTAAATTTATCCCTAAAATATTTGTACTGTACTGTAGCTTTGCTTATGTTTTGTATGTGTTTTCCCGGTACAATAAAGAATATTCTTATCTTATCTTATTTGTATACCATGTAAGTAAATCATAGAGATCTAAATGTTATTATTCTCAAGACCTGTACTCAATACGTATCTTAACGCGAATGAACGTTTTGATATGATCTATTTGATATAAGGATAAAATGTTATCGAGTCCCGGTCTCGTGATCCTAAGGTTCTTTGTAGTGGGTTTTAGAAATCACAACTAAAGTGATTGAGAGATTTTACAGACACGTTTTGCAAATTCGATCTGTAATTAAAGACTTTTTTTGAGAGGGAAAAAAATTGTCCGAGTGGTCGCCGCATTATTATTATTTATTTATTTAAATTGCGCGTACTTACGGGTTCGATACCGACACGAGTAGTGAAACAGACCTGACAGTAGTTAGTAAATAAAATATAAATATCAAATGGTTTACTACGATTACGATTAAGTAAATACATACGATTATTATTATTATAATTTAATCGCAATTAGACCCGTTTGATATGGACTATGTGTGAACATTGCGTGTCATTAACAATACTATCGCTGTAGTACTTAGAAAGTGAGAGCAAGCCATCGAAATTGATTCAACCATCTGCATCTCACTATTTTGTCGCCCGAATTCTCTTCTGCGCCGACACATTGTGTGTAGGGGGACGTCAGATTATAACAAAAAGACTGAGCTGAATTCATTGGTTTGGTTAAAAAAATCTATGGAGACCGACTGGTAGTCCACCGATTCAAAGTGGCATAGTATAAGTTATAGATAAGTCACTGGATAAGTTAGTAAATGATACTTCTATAAAATAGACACTTAGCTAGGGAACAGATATTGTTTTTGATTGATAGGGATGACAGACTTGTCAATCAATCAATCTGTCTATGGAGTGTAGAGGGGCTTAGGTACAAATCGCCTCAGTCAGAGTGTTTTTCGATGTTTGTAATGTCCTTGCCTGGTTACCATAGCACAGGGTATCCTAGTTTGGGACCAGGTCATGTGATTGTGTTGTGTGATGTTAATATTATTATTATTAGAGGTGCAAGACGTTTGGGACTTATTCACTCGGAGATTGTTACCCCCATGGGTAAGAAAGTTCTAGCATTATGTGGATACGTAACGGTTTTACAGAATGCACAGAATGTACAGAATGGGCCTGGAGCTAATGAAGCCCAAAAAAAGAAGAAAACTGCAATACATAGGTCACACAATGCGAAATAATGATTGTGAAATAAATGCTAGAGCTTGGTTTACAAAGTAATGTTTTTCCTCCGCAGCTTATCGACCGTGTCACTAATTAATTTGCCGGCAACACTGCACAATAAATAAAAGTGAGCAAGCCTGTAAATTTAAAAAATTCACCACGAAGCCGTGGAGGTGGAAATAAAAATTATTTCGCGTGACCGTAATCACGTAACACGTTGTGATTGCCATTATACCACGGGCGGAGGCACCTAAAGTAATCTATCCTAGCTGCACCGATTCTAACCTCTATTCCAAAGGCCGTAGGAATCAATAGCTCGTTTGTTTAATGTTATCTTTGCATCGATACTGGGCAAACCTTTACACTGCAGTATACTTATCGACCTGAATTCTCTTCATACGAACTCTGATAAAATGGACGCGCGCTAAGCGAGCAACTTTATGACTGGGTTTGGTAGCCGGACAATGTTGCATTGAATAACGACTCTTATTACCGACTCCGTAAGATGGTTATACTATTACTTGTGTACAAATGCTACTTTCATTTCCAAGCGTATCACCTTCCAAACTGTCCCGTTATCACTAGCCGTCTCTTTCTTTTACCGCGGACGAGAAAGAGAGGCAGCATGAGAGTCGATGTGGTGATGTACAAAACCGCATGGCGGCCAACCGCCGCCCGGTCCGGTTACCTCAGTGACGTAATCGCTAAGGCACCCGAGAAGCCATAGCGAGTATGACGACCCGCGCGTTCCAAATACGAATATTTTCCACATTCGTGCTAGCATGCCGCTTTTGTACGGAGCGAAAAAGACAACTGTCGGGTTTTGAGTGCAATCTATGAGGCACATTGTGAGGTGGTTGATAGGTGAAGTGTGTGGTGCGTACAGTGTAAATTAAGGCTAATGAATGAGTTATTGTGAGAGTAGCAGGAAATTGTTCAAGAGGGGTTTGGGCTGGCTAGAAGGATAGAGTGATTTTAGTCGTGTCATTACATAAGTAATAAAATCAGTTTGATGGAGTGAAGAGGTTTTCTCCGAATTTTACGGCTTGATGGTTAGTCATTGGTCTGAGTCATGATTTCGATTAGTGTTGAAATAACGCTTATCGTCCTTTGAAGGAGGGTTCAATCTATGAACGTACCTGTCTATTGCTCAATGTAGTCCGTGCTGAACAATCTTTTACTGAGAAAAACGTCAGCGTCATCTATCTCGAAATCATTCTGCCTACTCATGAAAAATAAAGCAACACAATCCAAGTCTTGCAAATATATTTTAAAAACAATAGGTACCTATATCTAGCCACGGGCACATACATTCGATTGTTGTCAGCTTTGAACAAATGTTTTGTCAATAAAGGTTATGTTTATGTTAATGTTACGTTATTTATTAATAGACCGTATTAGAAACACGAAGCTCCTCAAAAACTAAAATTACAGATGATGGGGTTGCGACTACCAGGTTCATGTGGGACTGGACTGGCCATGTCTGCCGTATGAGCGGTTTCGGGTACTTTTTATCTTGCCCTTTACTAATGAATCCCCTATTTGGTCGATGTATGTCCGCCTGGGGCGTCCCTTACCAGCCCTTCCACCCACGTTCGCTCGAAATATTTGTGTCGTTCGTCTTTCCTCCCTCATCCTCTCCACATGTTCAAAACAACAGCTCGCACCCTTGCAAGAACAACATGATATTTAAAAAAAAAAAAAACAATTTTTATTCATAGAATATTTTTTTAACGCGATCGTATTTGGGTCATTTTCATTATGATTTTTTGCGTGAGCCACAGTGAAAACAGACATTTTTAAACCGAATTTCATAGTTCCAACCAGTTTTGTGGGTAGATTGGTACGTGTATAGGTCAGGAAAGCACTTTTCATGCCTTTTAATAGTAATTTCAAAAAGATATACGCGATTGGAACTCCAAAATGTCACAGTTCGTGGCTGTGACTTTTCCAGTTTTCATTATTATTTTACTTCCCTACTGTTTTTTTTTTGCTGGCAGAGGTGTAGTGATATATTCCCCACTTTTGTACTTATTTGGGCTTACAATTATAATTTTAGAATTATTTATGGCTTTGGTTTTGGGGTCGTGGCGTTACGGATAGTCTTGTTCCATTTTTTTTGGTCACAGATGTGGTCCAAAAACATTTTGCACAATATCTCGGTAAATTTTGAATTTCTTGCGCTGGTAAAAACTAACGAAAAAAAAACGTACATCAGCCATTTGCTTTTCGGAGCGGCAGCGGAACACACAAGTACTGATCCAAGGTGAGAACATTTTTTGTTTTAAATTCTGGAAAACGACAAGCATAACTTGTATTAGATGTGGCCATCGGCATTTATCAGGTAGATAAGCAATCTTCACGAATTTTATATTTTGATAAAGTTTTGGTGTGTAAATGCCGTCAAATCAATTGCAAGTTTTTAGTGTAGTTTTTAGATTAGTTTTTGATGACCACGATGCCTAAATGTCACAGGTGTGGTTTTAAACAGTTGTCACAGACGTGGTTTTTTTTGTTAATTTAGTACCCATGTCTGTGACACAATAGCCACATCAGTGAAAAAATTAAATAATATTACAATATTTACTTTTAAAAAGCGTTATTTAGTCTGGATTTTTTGTGTTTTCATTAGATACCACTTCAAAAAGTAAAAAAGACTGCGGAAGAAATTAGACAACGTAAGAAAGAGGCTGAAATACGTCGAAGAGAACGCATCAATGCAAATCCTGTGAAAACTGCGGCATAGAAAGAAAAACCAAAACTTAGGCGTCAGATCAGAAAAGAATTGAAGAAAGATTTAAAGAATCTGAAATAACATCTGAAGGGTTGATTATGCTTATAATTGTTTTGTTGATTGATTGTAATATACAGGGTGTCCCAAAACTCGACGTCAACCCGAAGCCGGGTGAAAAGGCAAGTCAAGCTGGTTGTCAGAAAAATATAAAAAAAAATCTAAGTTGTATGATTTCAAAATTATAGGCATTTTTTTAAAAATCGCAAAATTACACACCCTGTGACAGTCTTTTTACTCCTGTTGCCACAAATCTTTACTTTTTCCAATTATTTTTTTGCTGTGTAACCCTGAATAATGTTACTTCTCTAAACTGTAATCAAAATTTTGAAACCAGCTGCTCTAGCTTGCATAAAAATAGGACTTATTTCCTAGAAAAACTTTCAAAATAAAAAATTGCCTAGTTTTAACTGACTGTATTGAAAAATAATGTACTACGCGAGTTTGGCAAGTTATGTCAAAAGTTGGCGCATTTAGTAAAGATTTCAAAATAGTATAATACTTGGTAAATTGTAGCTGATAACATGGATAAAAATTTTTTTTTCCTGTAAAACCCAGTTTTTAACAAATTTTTCTTACTTGGTGAAAATGGCAAAACTTATTGCTTTTTACATTGGAGCCGATTCCAATGCACACACTGATTAAATTTAACTTAATTGTACCTGTGCTTGTCTATCATAAACCGATTGAAAAAACAGATTGTCCACTAAATTTAGTTTAGTTCTCTTTGTGTGTGGTATGAAATAGGCACCATTTTTTTGTAAAAGTTTAAATTTTAATTGACACAAAATTTTTAATACTAAGGTTTATTTATTAAATATACAATAATTTTTAAAATTTTTCATGAATGTACCAAGACAACTATTTTTACTACAACAAATGTTCAAAATGTCTGCCTTCGGCGGCAATACAAGCCCGACATCTCTTTAAAAATGATCGAGCTATCTTTCGAGCGAATCGTCCATTATTTACGAATTCAGCTGCTTCTGCTATTCTTTGCCGTAGTTCAAATTCACTTTCAATTGGCTTTGAATACACTTTTTCTTTGACTGCTCCCCAGTAAAAAAAGTCTAATGGATTCAAGTCCGGTGAACGGGCCGGCCACGAGATTGGGCCAGACCGTCCGATCCATCTCCCGGGAAACTCTTCATCGAGATATTGTCGAACGGAGCGTGCATAGTGTGCTGGGCACCCATCTTGCTGGAACCACATTTCAAAAAACTTAGATTTTTTTTTTATATTTTTCTGACAACCAGCTTGACTTGCCTTTTCACCCGGCTTCGGGTTGACGTCGAGTTTTGGGACACCCTGTATAACTAACCTAAAATATATATTTTTTTATTTACGAATAGTATCCCATTTATTTAAAGCAATGACATTTATACAAATGACATGTTCAACAAAGCTTGTTGTGCTATAGACGTGTTTCATAGTTGTTTTACTTACATTACTTACTTTACATTCCAAATGTCACAAACGTGGTCGTAAAGTACCTGTATTTCTATAGACAAGTCACATATGTCACAGACGTGGATAGCATTTTTTTCAATATTGTTTTACAAAAAAAAAAACTTTCCTTGGGAATTAGGTTCATTTTCAGCGGAGTCATGCTTTGCCTTTTCTGAGCCTTGCCAAAGAGCGCCATTGTTCATAATGGCCGGCGGCTTAAGGTAAGCCCTAAGACTTTGTTTCCACGCTGGCTTAAGTTATAAGCTCGAGACTAAACAATACTCTGGCTCAGTGTTTCCTTAACCCGGCGCCGCGTTTCATAAAACTACAGTTCTTAGTTTTTATGACAATTCCTTGTACATTGCGTAGCCGTTAAGACAATAGGGTAGTTTCCAGGGTCAAAATAATTAAATTCTATTTAGTCCGTATTTTAGATTATAAAAAAATATTGGACACGTATTTTTTCTTTTTTCGATTAAACAAAAAATAACAAAGATATAGCCCATTAAAATTACGTGTGACGTCAGTCCGTTCTAAAAATGCAGCACGGCGTGACGTCATACGTAACTTTAATGGGCTGTCTTTGTCATTTTTGGTCTAATATACAATTAAAATAATACGTGTCCAATATTTTTTTATAATCTAAAATACGGACTAAATAGAATTTTATTATTTTGACCCTAGAAGTTACCCTATTCTCGGCGGACTAAAGGACATAAGTGAATTGTTAGCTTTATTCCGGATACACTTACTTGGCTTTTGTCGGAAGAGTCCGACCATGTTTCACTCTGATTCGCACAGCTTAATCTTACTATGGCAAAACATAGTTTGCCGCCTCAGCTAGTGTGCTATATAAAAATAGATTTTTTATTTGCTTGGTCTGAGATAACATAACAACGTTCACGGGATCAGCTAGCATTATATAAAAATCTAGTGTCACAGTGTTTGTCTAGACGCATTCACGAGAATTTCTTTTTTTCTTTAATTGTAGTCCTTTTTCGTCAATTTTCTCAGAAAAGAGCGTGACAGAGCAATACTTAAGTACTTAGTCATCATGTCCCCAACGAGGGGCACGGGTCGCTTCCCTGAGGAAGGTACAGGCCATACTCCACCACGGGAGCCAAGTCCGGATTGGTGGAGGCTTGTAAGACTAGTGGCTGGTCTTACTGTCAGAAGTTTTCAAGCCGCCCTAAGGCCTCTGACTTGGCTTAACGACTGCCATCTATCGACGGCAGCCGGCACCAATTGCTTAACGCGCCTTGCGAAGCACGGAACCGCTCGGAAAAATACCACTAGCGTTAGTCATAGACGGTGACCCATCCATGGACTGAACGCGCCGTATGTTGCCTAACCTTAGTGATCGTTTAAGATCACTCAGGCTGCCCAGGCTGCGAAATTACAAAGGCTATACCATTTGAGTCACTACTGAAACTAAAATAGATGAGCTTTTGTTCGCGCAAATTTCTACTACAATACCTAATACATTTTAGTCAAGAATTGGACTAAAATGGTTTAGGCTTTGTTAGTGTTTTTCACGTTGCATGTACAAGAACAAAACCTAATCTATTATAGTATTATAGTTTGACTCATGACTGAAATGGTATAGCTTTTGTCATTGCATCCGAACACTACAAAATCTAGTCGAGTATAATGCTATCCGCCGCTATCCAAGTATTTCATATGATTAATGTACGTAGGTACTTTTAGAACATTTTGTATTTCTTAATAAACGTTAATTGAATAATTTGTTTTTCTTTGTCCGTCATTCAAATGCAGATAAGAGATGAGAAAGTGCAATGGCCAGAATAGCTGTATAAATAACACTAAGTATATGAGAAATTAAATATAGAATTAAATGAATTTTGACCCAAAAGGGTAACTTTTGCTATTGTGATTTAGCTGCATACGAGCTTGTTTCAACGCAATATTCGTACTAAGGCAAGTGTGTAAGTGTAGAGTTCTTTACCTTAATAGATTTGATTTTCGAAGGAATAACAAATGTTTTATTCAGAAACATAGATACGTATAGATACTCGGCAAAACGTGGGTCCAGTTCTAGAGACTGGTGCCTCTGCCTACCCCTTCGGGGATAACGGGCGTGTTTTTTTTTTTTTTTTTAAACATAGATACATCACGTACATATTTCTTCATTATTACTTACACGATAGGTATAAATACTAAATTATAGTCAGAATTAAATCGTATGTACATCAATTCAATTCTACATTTCATAACAAACATTCCTGCATTGTATCCATTGATTGTAACATTGCATTGGTCTTAAAGCTTGACTTGTGACTTAAATGGTATAGCCTTTGTAGTTGTAATTTAGCTTGAAAAATATCTAACAAAACCTATGCTATCTTAGTCCAATTCTTGACTAAAATGGATTAGGTATTGTAGTAGAAATTTGCGCGAACAAAAGCTCATCTATTTTAGTTTCAGTAGTGACTCAAATGGTATAGCCTTTGTAATTTCGCGCCCAGGCTACGAGCGATTCTCGAGCGAGCGATGTACTTAGTAAAAATTCTCAATTCAGAAACCGCCCCCTAGAACAACTCTTGCAACAATCAAAAGTTTGGGAAGCACTGTTGCAGCTAGTCTCATTCTTCGAACGTCTAGGAGAAATAATTTATCGACGTTTTGCTTTGGAACATGAGACTGGTTTTATAAAAGGACCCGTTTTAATTGAAGCAGTGTTTTATGGAACGATCGTTGTTTATTTTATGTGGGGGGACTAAGAAGCTATACAATTGAAACAATGACTAAAAATTGAAACCTATTTAATGAAATTAAGTACCAAAATTATACTGAATATTCACTTGGGCTTTTTGTCCCATCTTCTGGGAAATATTCAATAATAGAATAACCTGAAACCCACGCTCAGGCCTCACGCTTGTAACCCAAAGGGGTAAGCAAAAATCAGGGTGTTTCTTTAGGTACGATTCAGAATCTGTGGCGCAGCGGTTAGCGCATCTGACTACCATGCGAGAGTTGCCGGGTTCGAATCACGGCTGGGGACAGAAAAAAAAAAATACCAGGCCTTGTTTACATATTTGTGACGTCGCTGTTTCTGGTTCCCACGAAACAGGGTATGCTAGTGTGGGGGCAGAAGCAATGTATGCGCCTATTGTAAATGTTATACTTACGTTATTAGAAAAAAAAATGCAACGAATTAGATATTGTTGATGAATCAAAAGAGATTAGAAAAAGATTAAGGCTGGTTCCCGCTTTACGCAAAATATTGTGGTTCGTCTACTATATATATTTTTTTTAAATATAGGTAGTATTTAAGGCAGTATTTTAAAAAAAGCGGTGGTAGGGTCTGGGTTCGAACAATGATATTTATTTTTGTTACGTACATTGTTTTTACAGCAACACCATTCGCAGATAAATTGTGCCCGGATAACGGCGACAGGCTTGCCACTTGTCACGTTTGGGACCTAATAAACTCGGTAAAACGTGGGCCCAGTTCTAGTGATTGGTGCCTCTGCCTACCCCCTCGGGGATAACGAGCGTGATTTATTTAAGGCATTAAATATAGTATGAGTAGGATACTAATTAAATTATTATAGTAGGGTTGGCAAACCTACTTCTAACGCACTTCGCCCAGCTATCTATCACCTAGGTATTAGCAATATTCTCGGCCCTGTTCACAGTTATGCCAGTCTGTATTGTTTCGCCTCGAGCCAGTCACGATCGACTTTCACAGGAAGTGGGTACCTACCTAGGTTAACTACGTATCTGGAGTGCCCCGTCGGTCGAGCAGTTACGGCGCTTAGCTACCAACAAAGAGGTCATGGTTTCGATTCCCACTGGGTGCCGCCGTACATTTGTACAAATGGCCTTTTTTTCTTTACTTGATGTCATTGTTTTTCAATATCTTTGCAACAAAATATGAAGGTTGACCTACTGACTTAGATTAAAAATTCAGCGGACTCGTTTAGGTCTTACTGAAATTGTTTCAGCGGACAGAAATTTATAAATTCACAAAGGAACTTAGTAAACAGATTTAAACTTTTGTGTGGGGCCCAGTAAAATATTGTGTCAACGACAGATAAAACTAGGTATTACCTACAAACAAAATCGTACAACCTATTCAGTGCTAACATTATTTCGTAAGTGATATTCTCCATAAATATTTTCAGAAACATTTTTCAAACACCAGCGAGTGGTACAGTCGACAGCACGTCAATCTTCACATTTTAGTTGAAAAGTCGCCCGTAATGCAACGGAGTAGAGTGCATGGGTGTATACCTACCATGATGTGCTGTCGACTGTACCACTCGCTCGAGAAGGAAAACATCGGGGGGAAACCTGAGTGTAATTGGGTATTTGACAAAATGTCAAATGAGTTACTTTTAAAACGGAATTTTGTATGAAAATACTTGCTTGTGACGTCACATTTCAGAGCACTCTTTTTATGTTTCATCTATTTAAAAATTGTAATAACTAGTAAAATGATTAAAAGAATACATTCTCCGAAACATTTTGTAATTTTTGTTTTAATCGAGCATCCCAAATAATTTATTGCTGTTAGTGTCAAATACCGTATTATGTTATATTTCTATTGAATACGTGAGCGCTTGAAATTCACTGTCTCTCTCTCTGTGTAAGAGAAGGCATGTGCCCTAATAGTGGGACGTACCTATATGGGCTGATTACAAACTTGGTAACCTACCTAGTTTGTCCAGAAAAAGTAGACATTAAAGAGTACGATTTTGCTCAGACTTTTTATCTGTGTTTGTTAATAGCTTGCGCTTACAAGCATTAAAATATAAATTAGAACTTCAGCTATTAGGTACATAAAATAAGGTAGATATTGTGCTTCAATAAATATAGTAAATGTTTTGACTTTTCAATAAAACAAGTAGGATTGGACAGGATAGGATTTTTGGACAAACTGAAAGAACTTTGAGGAGATTTAAGTATGGCCACCATATAAAAAAATACATAACTTTATTATGAGTATGACAATGCGATGTCCATTGGGTAGCGGAATTTTTCTGTTTGTGTTCACCATTTTCACTTTTTTTATTTTTAACATTGCATCTAGAAGGTAACTTAGGAATGCAGTCGTTTTAGCGGTTCGTGGGTAAAGTTGGGTGCGCACAATAAAATTATAGGACGAAAATGGAGTTCCATAGACATAAGGCCGACTAAAGTAAAGTTTTTTTGAGTCAAAAAAAAATCGCTAATCATATCTTTAGGTCTAACCTAATAATCCTAAGTCGATTTCCAATGAACTAAAAAACTTTACTTTTCGTCCGTTAATTTCGTCCTACTGTGTGGCGAGGTTTTAGCAGTAAGGTCGAACGCATGTAAAGGTTGATATGCTGTCGACTCTAGTGGGTAACCAGAGTTATTCGCTAAAGTATTTACATTCGATTAGATTACCCACACCTCTACGCATGTCACCAGCTTGATAACAGTGTCGTAAATACCCGTCAAGTTATCTCAGAAACACAGGAAATGACTACCACTTACACTTAACAAACTGGACTCGATCGACTGACTCAGGCCCTTCTAATCAGGTCGAAAGGGACAATCGAGACAAGGAATTTCTAGGAGTTTAGTGATTTATGTAACGAAGTGTGCCTGCAGGAAAATTAATGGAACTATTTTGGCTAGTATCTGAATACGTTATTTGACACTATCAACAATAAATTGGTATTTGAGATGCTCGATCAAAACAAAAATAAATTACAAAATGATTCGTAAAATGCATTTCTTTTAATCATTTACTAGTTATTAAAATTTTTAAATTGATGAAACATAAAAAGAGTGCTCTGAAATGTGACTATTTTCATACAATATTCCGTTTTAAAAGTAACTCATTTGACATTCTGTCAAATACCCAATACGGTATTTGACACTATCAACAGTAAATTATTTGAGATGCTCGATTAAAACAAAAATTACAAAATGTTTCGGAAAATGTATTTGTTTTAATCATTTGCTAGTTATTACAATTTTTAAATAGATGAAACATAAAAAGAGTGCTCTAAAATGTGACGTCACAAGCAAGTATTTTCATACAAAATTCCCTTTTAAAAGTAACTCAATTGACATCCTGTCAAATACCCAATTAAGAATTTCGCTAAGTAGGTAACTACTCATCTGTAGTGCTGTCTCGTCAAATTTATTTAGAAAAAAACGTGACAGAGCGTTACACTTACGCACCTATTTTCTTAGTGTAAACTTCCAATCCAGAAATCGGTCCTTCTGGGTACCAAACAAAGGGAACAGAAACAAAGGCGCGCGGGCGCATCGCGTCCAAGGCAGGTAGGACGGTGTGGGTTGGTTACCTTTGGTGATCTGCGCGTACGCAGCCGCAGCCACAGCCAGCAGCAGCAAAGCGAGGCAAGCCCCGCCCCCGCGATACATGTTCAATAACTTAATTTCAACTAAATATTTCTCTCACGTCACCGACAACTCGTCACACGCACTCACGTCTCGTGGCAACACAACGCACGCACACTATCACAATATTCAAACGCACATCCATTTGAAAAATGTCCGTTCATCCGATAAGGTAACCGCTTCGCGCGACGAGGCAGGTAAAGCCTCAAGAGTCACAGGTGAAACTTAAAAAACTACTTCGGGAAGTTACACTGGCACGTCTGAGCCACTACGCGACGGCTCCACTAGGGGTTCCGTGCAAGTTTTTGTTTGGAAACTTCACATTATTTCGTAAAAGATATTCGAACTTCGGAGTTAGTACGAGCGCAGCGGGAGACACGACCACCCGGCGCATCGTTCGGCGGAGACTGGCGTGAAGTGAGTGAACAATCAACAAGTTGCGGGCGGCGCGCGGCTTGTGGCGCGGGCCAATGGGAGCGCGCGGCGGTCGGAGCATGCGCGGTCCGCGTCTATCTTCACACCCGTCTCGGCGCCGGCCGGCGAGACGGGCTACGATCGCAAACCGGTTTTGTTTCGCGCAAAAAACCACAACAGGATTTCTCGCCCGTACTCTTGTTGCACCTTTTACTGGAACCTGGGATGCTGATGCTGCCATCTAGGCGCGTTGTAACTTGTAAGCTTGTCAGGCTAGTTCGTTAATGAAAGGCTTGGTGTGGTTGACGTGTTTTCAGTTTTATTTGGCGATTGTTAGGTAGGTATCTACTAGGTTGCTTATTAATTGTACAGTCGGCAGAATAAAGCACACAAGTGTCAAATTGTCATAAAATTATTGTTCTTTACAACATAAAATAGAAGTTTGCCTATTTTTTTTTAAATAAGACAAGAAGGTATGTTCAATTCATTGTCTCGAGACGGCTCTCCGTTAAAAGAATAAAAATGTTACAAATGTGTTTTGTACTTGTTTGCTTACTTTGCTTTAGTCCGCCGACCCGGAGAACGGAGGTTTCCAAACTTTTTTTTCTCATGGACCACTTTTAAAGTTTTACTATTTTCGGTAGACCCCCTGCTGCTAGACTTCACTGTATTCCCACAACTCCTAAAAAATGTCACCCTAAATTGGGGTTGTTAAGAAGAAGAAAAAAACATTTTCTTGTGTCCAATTTATTAAAATAATACTCGTGGTTACACAAAATTAAAAACATTTATTATTACAAACCATGAACAATTAATGCTGATACTCGTAAGTAAATCCAAGCCAACATTTTTGTTCTTTATTATGGAAACCAGAAAATTTTTCGTGGACCTCCACTTAAAACTTGTGAAGCCCTGTTTTCTTTTCACGTCTACGTGGGCCCCCGTGTGGTTTCCTATGGACCCCTGGGAGTCCAGGTGGACTACTTTGGGAACCTATGATTTAGGTGCATTTAACAACACATTTGTCGGTTTGTGATCCCTCTTCACTTTGGCAATTGTCTTCTGCAGCTCGGAGCTCCGAATAATTGGTTTCCTGAAATAGACACCTTCTTTTACATCGGACTGTATTTAGGTAGTATCACGTCCCATTAACACGCCGGAGGTAGTAGGTTCGATTCCCATTGGGGGCCGCCGTATATTTGTGCATATGGCGACAGTCAGGGTGCATTTCCATGTTTGTTATGTCTCTGCCTGGTTACCAATTTTCCATAGCGGAGAGTATCCTAGTTTGGGACTAGGACAAGTGATTGCGTTGTGTAGAAGTTGCTGGTATTGTTGATTTGGTAGATTTTCCTGGAAAATCTACCAAATCAACAATACCAGCAACTTCTATGATACATAATATTATTATGTGACTTACAAAAACAAGGACCCGGGCGTGGACTAGACTAGTTCTCAAGACAAACTGAATTCTCACTGGCCACCCTTGAATTTGCACTTCATCATCAACCCATTATGTCCCCGCCGAGGGGCATGGGTGTCTTCCCTGAGGAAGGTATAAGCCATACTCAACCATGGGGGCCAAGTCCGGATTTGTGGAGGCTTGTAAGAGTAGTGGCTGGTCTTACTGTCAGCAGTTTTCGAGCCTCCCTAAGGTCTCTGACTTGGCTTAACGACTGCCATCTATCGACGGCAACCGGCACCAACTGCTTAACGTGCCTTGTGAAGCACGGAATCGCTCGGAAAAATCCCACTAGCGTTAGTCATAGACGGTAACCCATCCATGCACTGAATCGCACTATGTTGCTTAACCTTCATGATCGTTTAAGACCACTTAGGCAGCCGGGGCTACGAGCGATTTTGCACTTAATTAGGGTCAAACCAGTTTAATTGATGACTGGCTAATCCGGCTCCTAAATGAGTAGGTAGTTTAATTAGGAGCAACCAGCTGCCCTTCATTCTTCCTCCTAACTATACCTCCATTGGGGTACAGTCGGGGTCTGAAAATGTTTACCACCCTAAGGTTCATAATTGTAGACAATTATACGACACAAGGTCGATATTTGTATTGATTTGATTAGATAAAGCTCAGAATAAAGAGTAGAGTACCAACCTGACAAAGTTTAGAGCAAACCTTCTTCGCTCCCTCAAGGAGGTTTTATTTTCTTTATTTTGTAAAAATAGTATTCAATATATTTTCAAACTTTCTATTTTGACAGAGTTTTGATCTGTGTCATTTTAATAAATTTATGCAATAATTTTAAAATAAGAATTGAATTTAGATACTTGTTAGAATCGAGGCTTCGGAACTTTGAAAGGTAATAAGTACATTGTTAAAGCATTATAGACTATAATGCACATCTTGCGACAAAGAATCAAGTTTGAAAACTGGTAAACATTTTTAGACCCCGACCGTACATAAAAAATACTTTTAAGCTGCAAACTCAACCGTAATGCAACAGAGCAGAGTGCATGGATGTAAAAGTATGGATTTAAGTAAAAGATAACGAGCTGTCGACAGTTCCAAAAATATTATTACCGTCCGGCCGCTGGGAGAATACGATCCAGAAAGGTCATGTTAGAACGGACGACGTAACCTTGAAGTGGCGTTAAATTTTCGATTAAAATATTTTCATGTCCTATTTATCCTACTAGCAAATAATTGTTATGGAAACTATATCATTGTGTAAACTTACAATCAAAGTTATATTTTGCACAGTGACATAAATGTTAAATAGGACGAAATCAATATTTAATGTTCGTGCGTAAAATCCTTACTACGCTGTCACAAGGTTATGTCAACCGTATTTTTTTGTAGTGACGTACCAAAAATAACGAAAATAATAACGGTCCCTTTAACGATACGAAGTTGATAAAGAGGCTTTAGAAAAAGATCATCGCGTTCTCAGAATCTCTCCGTAGCACTGCCGTACAAAGCGATTGCGCTGATCTGGGCTCAAATAAAAGGTCGCACAGCTCGCCACAACACAAAAAAGATGATGACCCTTCTAAAATGCCTGCGAAAATGGCACAAGAGATGACTGAGTGAAGGTCGTCTAAAAAACAAAACTACTTAATCATGAGTCAGTAGCAAAAGTTAGTTAAGAATAACGTAAGGAATGATAACGTTGATTTCTCCCATCACTAGTCATATGAAACAGACAGGTGTCAGGATCGTATACTCCCAGCGGCCGAACAATAGTCCGCAGTATAGTTTGTCCAGAAAAAGTAGAAATTAACGGTTTTGCTCAGACTTTTTCTCTGTTAATAGCTTGCACTTACAAGCATTATATAAATTAAAAACTGAAGTTATTACATAAAATAAGCTATAGTGCTTCAGAAGTATAGTAAATGTTTAGATTTTTTGATAAAACAAGTACTTAGTAAACTTTCACTTCCGGTTTGTTGTAATTTTGGACAAACTGTAATTACTACGCCTGAGGACTCTGGCGTAGTAATTTAATTGATTTTGCGGAGTGAATCTTCTGTACCTGTACTATTATATATTCTGTGGTATGACTACGTAAGGATTACAAGTTATAAGAAATACCTTTACCTCCCGGTACAATCGCACTTTAGTGTGTAGGCCTGGCCCGCAGTCGCCTCGTAGTGGCACGCACTCGGACCACTCGCCCCACTTTCCGCACGCATCCTCGGCCGTCCTCACTTCTGAGATTAGCGGCTGGGAATCGGCCTTGTCCTTGTCATTCCTAAGAAAAGGGTAATTTATTTTTCTATTATTTTAAAGTTAATGATAATAAATACGTATTTATTACTCTCACTACCACTGCACATCTTATAGTATCTAAGTAAATATGGTCTTTTCTTTCTGTTCACGATAGGCGCAAATTAATAAATCAAAATGATACACGTATTTACTAACCGCAGTCCATACTGCGGTTAGTTAGAGATCAGTTGCAACATTTTGGGGACTCAATACTTAAAACTTTCCGATATTTTAGATATTTTTTCTAGGTTTGTCTTTGTGTTACTTTTATTTCTATCCATTCGTGTTTTTTGTTGAACGTTGGATTATGTTGCGTGATTTTGTGTTTTTTAATTAGGTATTGTGTCGTCAAATAAATATTTCTTTCTTTATCCCCGGCTGGAGAAAAAAAAAAAACTCCAGGTCTTGGTTGTTTACATGTTTGTGACGTCGCTGTTTCTGGTTCCCACGACACAGGGTATCCTAGTGTGGGGCCAGAAGCAATGTATGTGCTTGTGTGTAAATGTTTGTTTGTTTGTTTATTTCTTTCTTATGTGTTATTTTATTACATTCCCTATTTGGTCGAAGTAGGTCCAGTAGTCAAGTAGGCGTTCTTTCGGTATATTTTTTACGTCAATCTTTCTTATTTTAACGCAAAAAAAGTATGAGAAACCTGCGTGCGCGCATGCAAGGACCAATGAAAGGTCTTGAGGCAAAAGAGGTCAGTCACGATCGTTCCAACTGACATCCTGATCTCTGTCTTCCCCCTCCGGTATATAGGCTTGTGAATATTTTGTCTATTTTCTCAAATTACTACCTGTCTCTATATAGGCGTGTCTTTTCTACTGGCGGGCATAATTTTAATATTTAATTGGAAAGAAAGGACTCCCAATAGGCTAGTTTCCCAAAAAAATGTAATTAGTCCGTCTTTTAAATTATTCAAAAATAAGGGACACGTATTTTTTTATTTGTAAATTAGACCAAAAATGACAAAGATATAGCCCATTAAAGTTACGTGTGACGTCACGCCGTGCTGCATTTTGTAGCACTGAGTGACGTCACACGTAACTTCAATGGGCTATATCTTTGTTATTTTTTGTTTAATCGAAAAAAGAAAAAATACGTATCCAATATTTTTTTATAATCTAAAATACGGACTAAATATAATTAAATTATTTTGACCCTGGAAACTACCCTATTGTACAGAATGTGGAGTAGTTGAGGATGTTCAACACTTGCTATTGGAATGTGCTTGAAACAGTAGCAAAAGAAAAGAGCTTCAAGATAGGTATAAAATAAGTTTCCTGGATGTTGGAAATGGAATCTTGCAGAGCATTCTGTCCGAGCCAAACTGTAGCGCGGTTCAGGTTTTATACACTTTTAATGTTACTGCTAGTACATAATAGTTAGCTTTAAGAATATTTTGTTTGGTGGTTGTTTAACTAAAATGGGCACGGTGGGTTTGCCATCGTCACAAAAGTGCAAAACGTCGCTAAAGTAAAAAGAATAAAAAAAAAAGTAAAGACAAACTATTTTAATGCTTACGTTTCAGATTGCTGTATGTTAGAAGGCGGTTCTCCTGAAATAAAACCAAACGTTTATGGGACCATTCTTATCAATTATCAGCCCGTCGTTTTAAGGAGCTGTCGTTCACAAGCCCAGATGGTTTGACGAACTGGGCCCTGATTCTGTAAGCGCATTACAGTACGATGACAGATGCGCTGTCGGGTCATGTGATCGTGAAGTTTTTTCATACCATTGACACCTAGAATTATAGATACACGACTTTGCGTTGACTTGAAGCGGCAATGAACCTAAAACGCCATATTCATGCAGTTCTCATTTATTAATCATGCATTAGTAGAATTTAGGCCCTGGATCTGATCAGATTCTGTTAATCCATTTTAGTACAATGACAACTGCACGGACATGAAGATTTAGTTTCAATGGCGCTGAAACGTCAGTCTACGCGCGGACACATATCAAACAATCTGGGTGAAAATAGATGAAAAAACACGTCACGTGACCCGACCTTGTATCTATCGTCTTAAGCTGGCTTCCCACGGTGCGCGAATCTACCGACGACGACCACGGACAGCCATGCACCACGCACGAGGCTCTTCCCACGGTCCGCGATTCTGCCGATATGGATACGACCACGTACCCAAGACCGGTAGCGCACCGCCACAGACGTCTGTGCTACCGCGGACCGAGACCCTTCCCACGGTGTGTCGTGCGAGCTGGTGGGAAGCCGACTTTACTGTAATGCACTAAAAGAATCGAGGTCTTGGTAACAGTGGCAGGAAGTGGCTGGATGCGGGTGGCAAAAGACCGAGAAACTTGGAAAATCATGGGGGAGACATAAAGTGGGTGATCGACGGGCGAGTAAGACCGTGGTTTTAAATAAGGACGTACTTGCCTCGCGGCTCGCGGTTTTTTTTACCTTTTAAACCATTTATAAACTTCTCTGCCTCTGGATACCCTATTTTTACTTCTTCCAACCGCACTCCTGAACCTATTATTGCGAATGTAAACACCTTTTCACTCCATCTGCTCGAAATGATGCATTTTGATGCCCAAATTTAGGATCCAAAACACGCTATTGTTGTTCAAGCTAAGATGCATCAAAGTAAATAGTCTAAAAATTGGGTTTTGATTCTATTGACCTTTAAGTAAACAGACTCAAAATCCAAATTTGAATTTATGCACTCATTTACTTAGAAGTCGGACTTCTCTTTCACTCTTGAGGATTCGTCCTATATCTATTTCGCTCCAATCCAAGCAATAAGTTTTAAAACCTAGTTTGGAACTACTTAGGTACTGAACTTGGAAACTCGTTGCTGCAAACTTTTAAGTACCTACCTAATTATCAAATATTTGAAATTGGAACGCAAGTACGCATTTTCATTCCTCTCAGATGGTAGTGAAAAGCAGAGTGTTCTACACGGGCGCAAATCATTTTTGGTCTCGGTAGTGTTGAACCCCTCGCTCCTTCAGCGATTCTTAGTTAAAGCCCTCGCGATGCAAAAATTTTGTTTGCGCCCTTGGTGAACAATCTACTATTGTCTTCACCCGTTGGCTTGCAATCCTCTTCCGGTAGCGGGAACACATCCAGTCGGTTGACCTCCAGCATGGCGAAGGGTTGGAGGTCGTTCAGGTTCATCTGATAGAACGGCGAGTTAGGGTCAAAGGAGCCCACCGCCACCCTCTCCACGTTCCCCTGGGTCTGGGATTTCAGCTTCGGTGACTGTAAAACAATGGGCAATTTGGAACGCAACTAGCTAGACCCTGCAAACGTGATTTCGCCGTATTAAATAGCCTATACAATACAACCTAGTCTCAAACCTAACAAATATGTACAAAAACGTCGTAAAAATCAGTAGAGCAGTTTCGGAGGAGTTAGTTAACAAACACTGTAGATATCAAGAGATTTTTAAATACGTAACATTATAATATGTAGCAGGCATTATAGCTCGGCTCCGCAAGTATTGATTTGTCTTTCCTGTGGGCTAGGCCGACAAAGCTGTCAGGCTGGTATAGGTATAGGTCCATCTAAATAATGTCCCAAACACTTAAGAGTAGTCCCTTCGGGTGACTGATGGGTATCTATCATGAGTGAAGGTGACATCATCATCAACCTATTATGACCCCACCGAGGCCATACTCCACCATTACGGAGGCCAAGTCCGGATTGGTGGACACTGTATATAATATCTCATTACGTAGATGCAAAGGTCATACGTATACGTCCCACTGCGAAACCTCACCTCATATGAAATCCCATCCATAGAGCCAGCATCCCATGGGTACAGCGGTATTTCAGCCGAGGGGAGCCACTCGTCGTCCCCACAGAGCTCGAACATGGAGGTCCCCAGGAACCAGTCTGGAGACGGCCTCATGGAAACTGCGATGGAGAAGACGTGGTGTATCCGGTCAGTTCGCAGTAGGGAGTGCGACGGCTCGAACATGTGCGGGTGGTGACGCCTCTTTCCTCGGATCAAGGTTCTGGTGCCGCCTGTTTCAGACATCTGAAAGAAAACTATCTAATTGTAAATCATCTATAGGCAGCTATCAGCCTGACGAAGAAGGTCCGGTAGAACTGGCCGTTTCACAGCCATTTCTGAAAAAATGACGGCGATGATAATGAAATGTTTTTTTCAGTATGCAGTTTGTTTTATGTGTCTCCTGAATAGTTCCGTAATGGTATTTTCCATTTTTACGAGGTATTCAATATAAGCCAACGTTATATGAAGTGAAAACATCTGCAACTAAACTAAAAAAGACAACATCGACGAAATGAATTGATGAAATGAAAGGAGACACAGTAAGTAAAATCGCACTTTTATCTTTTTAGGTAGCTCAGGCGTAAAGCCCTGCATCTTTTATCTTTCAATTGCTGTACGGGCTAAGCACCGTGCATCGCTGCGTGTGCTGACTTGGCATTGTCCAGCACACCGCTACCGCCCACCCGCCAGTCGGCTCGAGCCACTCGCCCAATACACACTTATATTTAACTAAACAATGTAATTCTGAGTCACGATTAAACTACTGCAATGAAGATATAAACTACGACTTCTTCTTCTTCCACCACCGTCCAACAAACAACATCTGCTGTGCGACAGAGCGAGGGCTGCACACGCTCTCCTCTGCTCGTACATAATGGTACTTCGAGCCGGATATCCGCCGTCAGGTCTGATGCAAGTTCGATATGCACAGCTTTGGTAGCCAGACATATGAAAATCACGACGTAGCCTTTCGAAGTCCTTACTCCTCGCCCCTTGTTAATTTTTACGTCCACGTGATCGGTGTAGTCAATCCCGGTGTGCGTAAAGGGTCGAGAGGGCGTTACTCTTGGTTGTGGGAGATCGCCCATTAGTTGGTGATGTTCAGTAAGGTTGTACCGATGACATTTCACGCAACGTCTTAGCAGTGTTTTGACGGCTCGGTTACCACCGATGATCCAGTTAGTCTATCGTATACTGCACTAGAGAGAGGAACCCGCCAATATTCTACCTATCTGTAGATTTATCAATACATTTATTCTACTACTGTTAGTGCGAGTTTCTTCTACTTCTACGTCACCTAGACTCAACTCAAGTGTAGCAGTACTATAACTCCCTACTACGAGCCCAGTACTCTACAATTGCACTCATAAAGACTTCGAAACTTTTAGTTGCCATCATAACGTTAACACTAGGAATGAACATAAATTGTCATTTCCACGATTTAGACTTGGGTTCAAAGACATTATTTCTCATAAAGAACTTACAGTTCACTTAATTAATGAGAAAAACAAAAAACTTAAAATTAGCTTAAATTATACGGCATGCATTAAAGTAGCATACATCTTAATTATAAATTTAAGACTCATGTAGCTTTAGTTTATTTTTAAAAGCATTTATATTTTCTGTGTCCTTTACTTCAGGTTGTAAGTTATTATACAGTTGGACACCTTCATACGTGACATTTCTTTTACCATATTCAGTTCGTGGTGTTCTTAGTTTAAGTTTATTTTTGCATTTGCTTCTTAGGCTATATTGCGGTGATTTGACTCGACTTATTTCTATATTAGTGTATATGTCAAAAGTTAATGCTTCTTTTATGGGCCACTGTATTGTATAAGGTTCAGCGTAGGACGAACAGCCACAAGATGGACAGACGATCTCATCCAAGTGGCAGGAAGACGCTGGATGCAAGCCGCTTCCAACGGGTCTGTTTGGAAATCCATGGAGGAGGCTTGTCTAGCAGTGGACTTCTTGTCGCTAAATGATGATGATGATGATGATGATGACGTATAAGGTTCTACAACAAGATTCCCCAAGATATATTAGAGTTGCCGCCAACGCGGTTTAAGAAATGTGTTAAGCACAATCTGTGCAAAAAAGCCTAGGTATTATGAAATCAACGACGAAGGACAAGGATGTCTGGTGCTAAACAGTAGTCTAATATTAAATTTAATCAAAGGATAATTGTGTCTAGTTTTTAACACATGCAGGAGTAATAATTTTTAAGTCAAAGTTTGTTAATTAGGCTAAAACGGTTTTGAAAAGAATGAATGTGGAGTTTCTTTGTTAGTTTCTTTCCCATGTAATCTATTAATTGTGAAACTAACAACTTTGATGTTCATAAAGTAGGTAAACATTTGGTCTGTATTATGAATAAAATGTTTCAATTTGAATTTGGAAATTTGCACTTACATTGCTAATAATCTCTCTCTCAATCAGACTGATGTCTCCATCCTCAGCCAGTAGCTTGAGGCCTTCGCTGGGCTTCTGGCCAAGGTGCCACAGTATGTAGTCAGTAGCATGCGAGGCACCAATCATGTAGCTGTAGCCATTCTCGTCAGGCTTACTAGGGTATAGGCGGGGGTGAGACATCCTTGACCATTTGCCCTTGAATATCACCTAAAACGGAGATGAATGAAAAATATACCATCAGATTAGAATGAAAACGAGATGAAACTGGATACCTAGATAGATATAATATTCTTTATGTATGTACACCAGAAAATTGTACATGAGATTTACTAGTACTACTATTGCGATTGCCTGAAAAAAGCTGAGAGATTGTTTTTTAATGACATGAAGTAACTTTTGAAAAAAAGCGGTGGTGGCGTAGTGGGGTTGACCCTTGCTTCTCGATCATGAGGGTCTGGGTTCGAACCACGCATGTACCAATGACTTTTAGTTACGTACATTTGTTTGTACAGCAACACCATTCGCTGATAAATTGTGCCCGGATAACGGCAACAGGCTTGCCACTTGTCACGTTTGGGACCTAATAAACTCGGCAAAACGTGGGTCCAGTTCTAGAGACTGGTGCCTCTGCCTACCCCTTCGGGGATAACGGGCGTGAGTTTATTATTATTATTATTATTATAAGCAACTTCCATAGATTTACACAATTCGCAAATTGAAAAAATAAAAACCTTTTTTCTGTCTTACAGAAATATTGTGGACAGAATAATGCACTAACCACTATTGTTGATGTTCTAAATTATGATCTTTCAAAACATTACAAACAATAGTTATAGTAGTCAATGCAGAGCTTATGTTTTTTGTCATCAATGTGTTACCAAACGCAAATATTCACTCACCTCGTATCTAGCCTCGCTACAAAGTTCACACGTCTCCTTCACAGTCAAAGGAGGTGCATCCACGGCTTTCTTAGTATTCTTTTGCAGCTCTATAGTGAGGCCAGGTTCAACGTACCAGGATTCGTCATTTTCAGCTACCATAGCGCGAATTCTGATCTTCTGCTTCTTGCCATTTTCCTTCATCTTTGGAGAAACCCAGTGTATCTGAAATAATTATAAGCATTTAGACAAAGAATCATCAACCCATTCTGGTCCGACAGTTTCAAGCAGACCTCCGAATGACGATCAGTTTTCCAAGTAGAGTCATCATCATCATCATCATTCAGCCACAAGAAGTCCACTGCTGGACATAGGCCTCCTCCATGGATTTCCAAAAAGACCGGTTGGAAGTGGCTTGCATCCAGCGTCTCCCTGTCACTTGGATGAGATTGTCTGTTCATGAAGCCCTCATGGCATCAAACAGAAAATCCAAGTAGAGTATATGCAGAAATTTCGAATTTTTAAAAATAACGAAAAATAAGAAAATAAGAAAATTTTCAGAAATGCTGAGATTTGGCCAATTAATAAAAAACCAGTCCTTTGCTGAAGTCAGTTACAAACCAAAAACAGCGGCGACTTGCTCACCCTCCTTCGAGTAAGAAGATGCAAACTAACCTCAACTTCTTTCTTATCAGATTCGTCAGCATTCTCCACAGTATTGTAGCATTTTTCACTGTGCCTTGTCAGCTTATCTTGGATTTGTAGGTTGCCCACGTCAATATTGGCCTCGTCATCCGCATCTTCCACCGTAATCATGAAACGTCGGAACGGTCTTTCGGCCACTGTTGTCTTCAAGAGCACTGCAATGAAATGAGATCCGGGTTTAAAGCAGGTACTTGTTGTGTGCGGTCTGTAACTAGATTTAAGTGGGACATACCTACAGAGAACTGATTGTTAGTAGCGACCTGGTGCGAGAGCTCTGGGTTCCAAAATAAGCACTGTCATGGAACGCATCTATATTACGTGGCCTATTTTGAACAAATTATTACTAACTATTCACATACTTCGGTACTTGAAATCTCCAATCCACGGCGGGCACGTGTGGTGATATAGTTCATACTTTCTCTCTAAGAGAAGGCCTCTACCCTCTAGTGGGACGTATGTAGGCTGCTTACTTACTACCGCGAGACTTCCCTACAGGATATTGGCTATATGCCAGAGACCTAAGCTCTACCCCCCACGAATGACCAAGCATGGTATTTTGAAGACCCCCTCCCCCTCTAAACGGGTTACGTAGAATGGGTACGTACCTTCCCTTTCACGACCTCACGAAGGTTCGCAAAGTCACGTAACGCTAATTAATTTCAAAGATTTCCTTTGGATTTTTCAACCTTGTCAACTGTTGTTTAATTACACAACAATTGCATACAAACTTTCTTTGCAAACAAATCTTTGGGTGCGATAAAATTACGCCTTTAGTATTCTAATCCGGGTGCCATTTTTGTATGATTTTTTTAGGGTATTTGGGAAAGTCCCATGATCCGGAGCCGAGTCGCATCATTTTGGAGCAACATCAAGCTCAGAGTGCGGAAAGAGACACGGTTGACAAGACTGAGTCGATTTTAAGTCTATCCTTATATCTATTTATGATTAACATGCCTAATAGATGAAGATGAATGTGACGCAAAAACTTCAAAACTATATAAATGGCAGGGAAGAGACCTGTGCCCCTCGGTGGGCACATAATGGGTTGATGATGATGATGAAGTGGTAAAATTTACATAAAAAATACAATTTTAGCAAATCTGTAAGGGTGCGTTAGAGGATGCTATAATATTACATTACGGAAACTCACGAATGCATTCCGAAAGGTCAGGTTTGCCCCTTGTGAGTCCAGGATTGACCCCTTGCCCTGTTCCTGACATTCCTAATCATGGCATGCACGCATTTTACTATTAAGTGCCCTGCCTCACTAGGACGCCATGGTGTCGTCGCCAGCTACGTATCCAAGCAGTTTGTATTGAATGGCGACGTTGCCAGACCGTCGCCAAGTGAGTTAGGCACCATACATTTCAATATTAACTGCTTGAATACGGTCGCTGGCGACGTCGCCATGGCGTCCTAGTAAGGCAGGGCACTAACTAACTTACTTTAACAATACTTCCAAAATAACCCACTTACTAACATACGTCTGGTCCGGTAGATAGGAATTGGATGTGTCCTTAAGGTCGATATTGAACTGGAATATTTCGTTTTCCTTGGCTTCGGGTGCCTTTCCTGGGGGTGCGTGGTTGCAGGCGCCTGGATTACTTCGCACCGGGCCAGTGCTCATCAAGATGATTAGGGCTAATAGCCACCTGTTAAAAAAATATAAAAGAGAATAATGCGGCATAATACACTTCCGATCGCAGGGCATAGGCCTTCTCTCAGTAAGAGATTACGGGCTTAATTACCACGCGTGCCCACGGCGGATTGGCAATTTCAAGCGCTGTTGTAATAGTATATAACTAAATCATCATCATCATCAACCCATTATGTCCCCATCGAAGGGCACGGATCTCTTCCCTGAGGAAGGTATAGGCCATACTCCACCACGGGGGCCAGGTCCGGATTGGTGAAGGCTTGTAAGACTAGTGGCTGGTCTTACTGTCAGAAGTTTTCAAGCCGCCCTAAGGCCTCTGACTAAATACCTAAATAAATCTGTTTATCTTCACCGTTACCGAGTCAAAGTAATTGGTTTGAACCCTCCATCTCCCGAATATTAGGTGTTCCACCAATGCGCTCCACTGCTTCATTGCTACAAAAATGAAATAAAAACAGGATGTTTCATCCGGCGTAAGGATTTGTTTGTGGTAACTAGCGCCACCAATGTAAAAATGCACGAAAATCTAAAGGAATGTTTCACACGGATTTTTGTGTTGTCTTTACAATTAATTAAATTAACAAAATCTACGGCGTAGTGGGGTAACGGCGGTGGTGACATAGTGGGGTTGACCCTTGCTTCTCGATCATGAGGGTCTGGGTTCGAACCACGCATGTACCAATGACTTTTAGTTACGTACATTTGTTTGTACAGCAACACCATTTGCTGATAAATTGTGCCCGGATAACGGCGACAGGCTTGCCACTTGTCACGTTTGGGACCTAATAAACTCGGCAAAACGTGGGTCCAGTTCTAGAGACTGGTGCCTCTGCCTACCCCTTCGGGGATAACGGGCGTAAGTTTATTTATTTTATATTTTTTTTATAACAAAATCTTTTAAAAGTGTAGATTTTTTTTTACCATTACATCTCTTCTTCAAATCCTTTTCACTTACAGAAGATTTATTCAATCTACCACAAGCTCTCCTGATTCGTGTAACCGTGGTGTAACCCATTGATATTCCTAAAAACAAGTTCGGGCTATGACGTGGACGCTTAAGGAAAATAGAGAGATTTTCGCACTTTCCCCGGAGAGGCAAAAAAGGGTAAATCACGCGAGCACGGCCGTGGGTAGACTACTTAACTATCTCACAGAAAAACTGGAATATCAATACAAACTTACATTTCTGAATACAGGCGGCGTTTCGAAACTACAAAAACAGCACAACACTACAAACACCGCTACGACACAGAGTGCAAAAGTTTCTTCAATGAAATTACCAACATTTCACTTCCGCAACATTTCAAAGCTGCATTTAGCAGTAGTTTAACTTTCGGTATTTATCTTTACTGGGAAAAACCATCCCGTTTATGAAAAGTGGAGTGTATTTAATCCAATATCTTCACAGCAGTGGTCGTGCGGCCGGTACGTAAAGCTCAAAATAAACTTTAGATTATAGAGCTGGCACGGGGCCAAAAACTGACTCAGTGTGTTTCATTTTACTACTCTGTGGCACAGTCTGTGGTGCTTCCAAAATTCAATGTAGGCAACCACCTAGTTCAGAAGACATACAGTCGCGCGTACATCTTCTAAACTATCAAGGTTCCTGTTTGAGCAAAAATGTGTTCCAAAAATGTGTTGTATTAAAATAAAATTACACTAGTCATTTTATTTTTTTACAGATTTATTTAACAGAGAAAACGATTTATATTAATTAATTTCTCACTTATTTCTACAAATCTTATATAATAAGCCTTCTAGTTTACGTTATAAGTTGCTGGCATATCTTCTTAAATATTACTTCGAGTGAGTTTCATACTTTGTTATTTATAGCTTATCAATACCCTGTCCTTTTTCAAACGTATAGTCCGCTTAAATAATTCAGCCAGTGTGGTCCCGAGGGTACATTATACCCAATTTAATGCCCCATTTACATCTCTGCTGCTCTCGGTTTTAACTTCTCTAGGCTGGAGGGAGAGAGAGGTAGAAAGAGAGAAAAGAGCAGTTTCCGAATCCGAAAAACTGTTTTCGTACAGGCAGCGTTTTGAAAACTGACAACTAAGTAATCAAAAGGGATGTGGTTTGCTAAAGGGGCGTAAGAACAAAATGTTTATTGTTGACTTTGTAGGTATTTGTAATTCCAGTCGGAAAAATTGCTTAAGGTTGGAGTGTCTACATTTACCATGCGCGAGATCGGTTCGAACCCCGGCTGGGGACAAAAGAGAAACCCCAGTCTTGGATGTTTAAATATTTCTGATGTCACTGTTTCTGGTTCTCTCACACAGGGTATCCTAGTGTGGGACCAGAAGCAATTTATGTGGCTGTATGGAAATGCTTATGTTTATTTAAACTTTATGAAATATCCAAGTTATACTTGCGACTAACTGTCATTTAACAGTAAAACTTGGAACAGTTTAAACAAAACTTTTAGACAGGTATATTTAGACCATGAATAACACCAAATTCCTTCCCGAAACAACATGGTGAGGTATATAGGTAGGTACACCCAAGCAAGAAATAGCCACTCGTAACATGTTGGGTTATACTGAATTCTAATGCAAGGGGCGCTAAATATGAATATTTAACTTCATATCGACTGGAAGTTTTATGAAGTAGTAAAATAAATAAACCAAATCTGGAAGGGGCCTAAAAGGCCATAAATGGTGGGTGCGTGCATCGATCGCTGTTTGAATGAAAGCCGAATAAATCGCGAAACTAGTCATATTTCGTACTGAAATAGGAGCTAGTGGTCGGCAGTCTAGTACAGAGGGTGAATGGCAATCAAAATAAATCGGATGCATATCGACGTGACGGGCATAGATGAGATGCCTGCTGAATAAACATCAACATTCTCGTTCGGAGCGACTGATTGCTGACGATTTTTTGCCAGGCGTTTAAGATTTTTGGAGTTGCTGCATCAATTCAGACCGTGCGTCGTCGTATGTGATTTTAGCGAGTAGTTGAAACGCTAAACTAACTACATACATAAGCTCACGCCAGTATCCCAGAGGGGTGGGCAGAGGCCAGGGACTGCCACGTGCCACGACCCAGACAAATCACTTTCGATTCACCGACATTCATTAGTCGTTGCATGCACACACGCAAAAAACGCACGTTTGTTGGATAAATCAACTATTGCTCAATTATTTCATCATCAACCCATTATGTCCGCGCCGAGGGGCACGGGTCTCTTCCCTGAGGAAGGTATAGCCCATACTCCACCACAGGGGCCAAGTCCGGATTGGTGGAGGTTCAATTATTTATCAATTTCCTACTTTTGTTTATTTATTGCAAAAGAATGATAAGATAAAAAGGGTTTATTCTTTGATTGTAGTAGGAAAAACAAAGACGAAATGTTTACAAAGATACGTAGAGTACAATGGCGGCCTTATTTTGCTTAAGCAATTTCTTACAGACAACCGAAGATGGAGCGCTGCTGAAGGAAAAGTGAGACAGGTAGGTAGTCGGTGCAAATAAGAGCACGGTTATAAATACTTTAAAAAAAAATAAAAAAATAAATAAATTCACGCCCGTTATCCCCGAAGGGGTAGGCAGAGGCACCAGTCTCTAGAACTGGACCCACGTTTTGCCGAGTTTATTAGGGCCCAAGGTCGCCGTTATCCGGGCACAATTTATCAGCGAATGGTGTTGCTGTACAAACAAATGTACGTAACTAAAAGTCATTGGTACATGCGTGGTTCGAACTCAGACCCTCACGATCGAGAAGCAAGGGTCAACCCCACTACGCCACCACCGCTTTTTACTTAATAATACTTATACTTAATAATAGTATACTTATGTAAACCTTTACATACTATTCGTATAACAATTATAAACAAACACGGTTCCATAAAGAAATTTCGGTAGGTACCTATTCATTCTATTTTATTATACGCCTTGGTTAATATTCTAATTCGGTACAGAGTCAATTTGCAGTAAGTTGTGTGCTATAAGGTGAGACTTGAAGATAAATGGTTGAGAAGTATGTTGTTCGTTTTTAGATGTTATTACCTACAACTTTATTTATGTTTACTTAACGGGAAAAACTATGACGCCTGAACTAATGATAAGCACTGTATAGTCGAGAGCACGTTATCCTTCATATTTTAGTTGCAAAGTCGCCCTTAATGCAACGGAGAAGAGTGCATGGGTGTAAAGGATGATGTGCTGTCGACTGTACTATCTCAGGTGTCAACGACAACTACCGTTATATTTCAAATAAATATACACTACGTTAACATGCATTGTTTAATTACATTAGGTAAACCAATAAATTGTACAAGATTTTAAACGAAAAATACGTACCTATGTATAAATAAATGAATTTAACCAATAACCACCTGTTGTGTGGTACCTTCCTCAGGGAAGAGACCCATGCTCCTCGGTGGGGACATAATGGGTTGATAATGATAACCACACAATTCTGTTGCATTTCCACCGGAATATTCTGCAACATAATTTATAACAGCAAAGTAGACCAGCTGGCACTACAGAACCCACAATAGTAAAAAACGGGGCCAACCAACCATTTAAAATTCATTGGGCCAACGCAAAAATACGTCGCCAGCATTTGCATATTGTTTCACAACATTTTAGTTTCCATCTCGCGAGTTGTTTCACACAGAAAAGTGCAAACTAACTATGCAAAATTCAAGCCGGGCAAAGAGGTTACGGAAAACAGTCGTAAATACAGATATAGGGAATCCTGTTTACTCTCTACGCGAGAACAAAACTTTCGGTACAGAGGGTCAACTTGGGTCACTGACACCAGGGTCGGGCTTTATAAAACTCCCCCCCGTTTCTCGTATGCTAAAAAGCTGTTAATTTTACTGATTTTCTTACTGAACACCGGATAGCTGTTTATAGTAGATCAACAGATTGTTAGCGCATGAGAGACCGGGGGATTGTTTATTTTGATAATTTTATGAACTTCACGTAATCGAATCTTTCTACTTGGTAATTTGTGAATTGTTTTCCTTCAGTTAGCGAGTAATATAGATAAATAAAAATAGTTGTTTACTTTACAAATACATGTATTTACAAAAGCACAATCGGTCAAGAACTACCTTTTCTGTATCTGTATCAGGAAGCTTCGAACTATTGGTACTATAAAATCACTAATGGTTAGTAACTTAGGAATAAAAGTCATGTGATTATCATAATAACTCTTTACAGTACCATTTTCCATAAAACATGTTCTGGATGATTTGCGTAGTTGAATGGGAAATTGAGTTCTTCCCCCGATCGACAGCGCTTATCTTTCCGGCCCGGACCTACTTAGCCCTCCGTAGGGTTCAGGAGGGAAAGTCCGCCCCCATGTTCTCGGTAGGGCTGCCACCTTTAATTCTATCTGGTCCGAATATTTCATAAGTATTTTATGTCAGTCTTAAAAAAATCAGTTTTATACTTAAATAAAATTTAACAACCTTAAAAACCATCATTATGAGAACCATATGCGAGTAAAAAAAAATAACGATAATAATAGGTGATTTAAAAATAATAATAATAATATGTGTTTTGGTATGAGCTTTTTTATGTAGCCATTCGTTCCGTTGCGGGGCACAAGCTGTCATTCAGATGAAGAGAGTTATAGAGACAGACTACGAGATAGTATCGTTTTATTTGTCTACAGAATCCAAATACGTAAATGGTTTTATTTAATATTCAAGTTTCAAGCTACACTGACAGTCAAATTACAAATAAACAATAAATTACATAGAAAAACTAATTGACGTAGTTGTAATATTTATTTATATTTTTTTAATACAATAAATATATTATCCGCATCTGGAGAATCGTTATGTTGATACGAAGAACTGACAAGCAACATTCAATCCTGTAATCTGCGGGTCAACACCGGAGAGGAGACAGTGCTAATCCGCGGAGAGGGACTTCGTGTTTCCAAGTTAATCTTTTGTAGTGACATTTTTGCACTATCGCGGAGCAGCCACTGCAAATATTTATGGAGTACGTCTGCATATTGCCTACTAACCTAAGCAAATTTGTAGACTGGCGACATTGCTTCGTATAAATTCAGATTTAAGGTAGGTTTTATATTTGGTAGGCCCTTTTTGTGTGTCCTGTAAGTTGGCCATTATATCTATATTAGGGTCTGCTTACTAAAGTACATAAGTCAAGTGGTCATTAAAATATAGTTCTTTACAAAATAAATCATTAAAATAGAAGTATGCCTATTTTTCGTAAAAAATCAAGTACGGTCAATTCATTGTTTGATGTATTAAAGATAATAATAAACGTTATTGTGGTGTATTTTTTACACTGCTTCAAAAATTTTTGTTTTGTGCTTACGATCCGTTGTCGCCCACCTGATCCTAGGTATTTGCTTCTACCTATGTGAAATATAGGTATATCCTGATGAGGTGGGCCAGGACAATCACGAAGTGGCAGCCAAGAGTAGGACGACGGTCAGTGGGCAGACCAGCGGCCCTATCTCTTTGTCTTTTCAAAAAAGGTGTCTCTAATAAAATAAATTTTCTATACAACAAACTTTTATTAACTTTTTATTTTTCATTGTAGACATGAATTTAAATTAAATTCAAATATTTTTATTCACAGTAAAAACAAAATGTTTACTTTATAGTCGTGAAAGTTGTTAGTTGCACAATTATTGTTTTTATGAACAAAGAAACTCCACATTTATTCTTTTAAACAGTTTTAGCTTAATTAAGAAATGTTCGACTTAAAAATATTACTTTTTTATGTATTGAACACTGGACACAAAGTTAATGACCCTGTTAAGCTGAGAAAAAACTTTCTGTCAAACCTTATCTCTTCTACGCCTATGATTAAATTACTGTATGTTTCATTTCTAGTAAAACATCACGAGCATACCGAAAAAACTAAAACACGAAAACGCAAACGAGAGCAGGCAGGATATTTGTAACAAAAATAGCCGCGTTTGTTTCATCGGCAATCAGGCAATTTAGTAACGTATCCTAAACTTTTTCATTCGGACATATTTGTTGTCAGTTGAGCGAGCCTTTTCCGGAATTTGTTTAGATTTTTTTGTTTTTTTTTGGTTTAAAATAATTCATCATCATCAGCCCATTATCGTCACCGAGGGGCACGGGTTTCTTCCCTGACGAAGGTATAGGCCATACTCCACCACGAGGGCCAAGTCCGGATTGGTGGAGGCTTATAAGACTAGTGGCTGGTCTTACTGGCAGAAGTTTTCAAGCTGCCCTATTAAGGCCTCTGACTTGGCTTAACGACTGCCATCTATCGACGGCAGCCGGCACCAAGTGCTTCACATGCCTTGAGAAGCACGGAACCGCTCGGAATAATATCACTAGCGTTAGTCATATTTAATTATGGCGTCCAAATCTCTTAATGTCTTATTTTCTCGAAATAATATAAAACAAAATTTTTTTTTTAAGATCATGCCCATTATGACTGCCTCATTGGTATAGCCGTAAAGGCGCTTTCCTACCAAGAACGAGGCCGTGGGTTCTATCCCACTGGGGGCCGCCGTACCTTATGTACAAATGGCCTCAGTCTGGATGTTTTTCCATGTTTGTAATGTCCTTGCCTGGTAACCATAGGGTATCCCAGTTTGGGACCAGGTCAAGAGATTGTGTTGTATGGATGGGTGTTGATTGTTTTATTATTGGCGATATTGTGCTCTGGGCCCTTAGTGCGAGTTTTTTTAACTACTCGATCGCGTTAACGTAAACTCATATTCTATAGGAGTGACAAAGCGCGCCACCTATTTGTCTCTCTGTCACTCCTATACAAATTGCAAACGCTCTCGCTATCGAAAGTGAATGAAAAAACTCGCACTAAGGGCCCTGAGCTATGAGAACGCACAGCTCAGACATTCCGGTTTGAATATTGAGCACGAGTTTCTTTGTGCTACACAAAAATACGTTGGGAATATTCTGACGCCTCTATTATTTGGCCAACACAGGCAATGGGGGTCTACGTGACCGGTCGGGCATTGTGCGAACAGAGACTAGCACTCACAGAATTATGCAGTCACCTCACAGTTCGCGCGCTTTTACATCCTCCGCTGCGGACTCGGCCCTAATAGGCTATTTGAGTGTGAAAAAAAACCAGTATTATTTATACGTATTCGTATAAATTAAAAATAAGAATAAAAAATAAATAAACTCACGCCCGTTATCCCCGAGGGGGTAGGCAGAGGCACCAATCATTAGAACTAGGCCCACGTTTTGCCGAGTTTATTAGGTCCCAAACGTGAAGTTGTGTGAATTAAAGTCGTATAAATTATGAGTCTTAAAACCACTTAGCATATTAACTAAAAACAATTATTTATTTTGATAAAATAATTATTATTTGTACAAAAAACAGAAGATAAAATTTGATAATTATTGTATCTGCAGCCATTGTATCGAAAACAGCCTTGACGGCATAACATGACGTCACATGCACGTAAAAATGGCGTCTGTCATTCATTCGTTCTTACGTTCATTGGTTGGTTTACTGGCTAGTGACGTCATAATTCCTGTGCGAAGCCGTGTTGCCCAAGAAAGCGTTTTGGCCGCTTATTTATCCTCCTCAGTCCTGCAATTGTTAAGCAGTTGTTCTGACCTTGAAAACAACAATGGCTTTCTATTGTTATTTTCAAGGTCAGGACTGAAGAGGTTAAAACTTAAATTTTCGTTTGCCTTTCAGAAGAAAACACGAAAGAATTTAAAATGAGCACTTTCTGAGGACACTAACAAAACATATGAGATGGTTTTCAGAAATCGGTCAAATAGCCTAGTACATACAATTGGGTATTGGGGGGAAACCTGAGTGTAATTGGGTATTTGACAAAATGTCAAATGAGTTACTTTTAAAACGGAAATTTGTATGATAATACTTGCTTGTGACGTCACATTTCAGAGTACTCTTTTTATGTTTCATCTATTTAAAAATTGTAATAACTAGTAAATGATTAAAAGAAATACATTTTTATAAATACAATAATTTTTCAATTTTTGTTTTAATCGAGCATCTCAAATAATTTATTGTTGATAGTGTCAAATACCGTATTAAACGAGACGCGAATCGTCACTAATCTGAGTTCGATCCTGGAGCATCCATTGGATCCATTGCTCCAGGATCGAACTCAGATAGCGGTTATATATTTAGCGGTTAAACGCAGATAGCGGTTATTTATTTTTGACATAGCAATGATGCTGACGTGAAGGCGAACATCGTGCGTGAGGTAAACGGAGTGCCTCAGGAGTTCACATACCTCAGAGCAGTGTTTGGAATGGCCAATCCGCGATGAGCACGCGTAGTTTCCATTTTTGTAATTTTCTTGCCTGGTTTTAGGCTATGCACAGGGCTTTCTAGTTAGAAATATTGTGTTTGTAAGTTATTATTATTATCAAGGCTTCCACTAAGGTGTCCTTACCCCTTTGATAATTATGTGTATGCGTAATATATAAAATTCTCGTGTCACAATGTTAGTGCGCAATCGCATACTCCTCTGAAACGGCTTGACCGATTTTAATGAAATTTTATATGTGTATTTGGTAGGCTTGAGAATTTGTTTTGGTTGTTATCTATTTTTCATAGCCATAAGTGGTAAGGGTTGTCTGCCCCAATTTTTTTAAATTATAATCCATACAAATAAATTATTGATTTAGGCCGAGACAACGTTTTTTCGGGTTATCTAGTTTAATATAAAAACAATCAAAAACAATAGTTATTTGTTATGCAAGGCTGCAAAGTGGTTATTTGGCGCGAGTGTTGAAATTGAAAGCTGAGCAAGCGAAGGAATCTAAGATTGAACCATGAGCGAAGTGAATGGTTCAAAAATAGATTCCTGAGCGTAGCGAGGTTTTCAAGACACGAGACGACAAATAATTTTGCAGCCATGCGGAACACACAACAGCGTGTTATCATTACAGCGAGGAAAATGCGAGAGGCAAGAAAAACAATAAAAATAAATACTTATCGCGCGATTTTTCATGGAGAAAGCTCAACTCGGCATTTTGTAAACGTCCATTAATTCTGTAGGTGTTGAAACCATATCGTCATCGCTGCTAGCTTCAATCACTCATTTTTATAGTTCAAATAGCTTAGCACAGGTCGAATCCGACAATTTTACATTTAAATGAGCTTAGTATCCTAAATTTCTGTGTATTCAAAATGCAGAAATCAAACCTGGACTTACCAGGCTGCCTTAATTATGGAATGCCCTGAAATATCTGTAGGCAATTTTTAGAACATAAAATAGGTACTTGAATAAATCTTCATCCTTATTCAGACCATAGGTATAGACGTTTTTGCCGAGAAGCAAACTCTTCTTTGAATGGAAATATTATGTAGGTACATTGAAGTAACTAACATCATCATCAATCCATTATGTCCCCACAGAGGGGCACCGGGTCTCTAGGGTCTCTGAGGAAGGTATCATAGGTCATACTACACCACGGGCGCCAAGTCCGGATTGGTGGAGGCTTGTAAGAATGGTGGCTGGTCTTACTGTCAGAAGTCAGAAGTGATATAAAATATTTCAATTAATTTAATAAATAAAATTAAAAATACAACAGGCGGTCTCATTGCTAACATCGATTTCTGCAATTGCAATTTTCTTTCGGTTTATTAAACCACGGACGTACCTTGAATAATTGTCATTTTAAGAAACTCGACCCCAGTGCACAAAAGAGCTACATCCCCGGGAACGTTACAACAGTAAGTAACGCCAGGCGAGTCTATAACAAAGTGGCTGCCACTTATTATTTTAGATTGAGCTATTAATTATTAATTAAAGGGTCGGCGGCCGCTGAAAGGAAAAACAGCTAATTTTCCTCGCAGCCCAGTGGAACGTTTAATTAGCTCAGTTTTTTTGGTCCCGTTGCCTTTGGCGCCCACTTTTTTATCCTCATTTTCCCGTTTTGTAACAGACTCTGGCTAAAGCTGGAAGCTATTTTTGATTATTCCTATTCATTTTTACGATAGAAGAGGAGCTTATAGTTTAAAATAAAAGTTAATACTCTAGATCGCGCCTAACAGTTTTAGCTCGCGGCGCCCTTACAATCCTATTTATAAACTACGATTCCTTGTATCACATAAATAATTTTTACATTTACTCATAGATAGATAGATAGAGAATACTTTATTGTACATAAAAAATAAATAAAAACATTTTTTCTGGTGTATACATTTAAGTGTTCTAGTCGGAAACTTTCGTAAGCATTATACATTATGTACTCAGTACAATACAGTACATACAATACCAGATACAGCTCAATCAAGTATAAAGTGTTTTAGAAATAAAGTTAATATGTAGTTCTAATTTAATTATGTAGTTTCGTTATCGTCTAGCGTAATAAAAAAGACCATGTAAACTGCATAAGTATGAGTATGAGAACTGTAAAGTAGAGAATCTAAGTTTGAGATTTTGTACCAATGTACAACCAATTATGTAAACATGACTTTATAACGTGATATTTTGTAAATAAAATATGAAATATATTGAATGACATATTTCCTACTAGAGGGCTGTTTAATTTCATATCCCCTAGGTAAGTGACTTTAATTATTATTGAATCACCACGTACTTCGTAGATCTACAGTCGACAATAAACTGGTTAGAGTACACGCGTGTAAATGTTACTTTGCTGTCGCCTGTACTATGCGTATGCTTTCCATTCCATCCCCTTTCTCTTCGTTGAGATTTATCTTAATTCTTGGCATTGTAAATAATAGTAGAGCTGTATATTTATACTAGTAATAAAAAAATTATGTCTATGTGCAACAAAAAAGAAAAGAGATAAACCCATAATAATTCAGAATATTCTTGTGTATAAAATTTTAGAAATTGTTAAATATTTATCCTGTACTACTCGTATACTGGGAGTGTCCGAAAAATAAAGAGTGCTTCACTGTTCTATGTTTTATATTTACAGTTTGTCACAGTCATGCTATGACATAACTCTAATGTTTTAAAAAGTCACAAAATACGGGGTGCAGCGGAAACGGACGGAACTTTGACCTTTTTTTACATCCTTCTCTTTTTAACAATAATTATAACTTTCGTGGCTCTTTGAAGGAATCGTTTGAAACAGGACGAAGGAGTAAATTCACTCGTTTTACTTAACGGGCTGGAAATTCAATTTTATACCTCTTTTTGTCGGGCCGGGTCCCTTTGGCGGAAAAAGCTTTCCACACTAATAACCAGTGATTAGAACAGGCATGAACAGGCTGAATATAAATGGCTGCAGAATGGCTTGGAGACGTGATGTAGGTAAGTGACACGACCGGAACAGTAATATTTTGGTCCGTATTTTTTCAACATAAATTAACGTAAGTCATTGGATTAAACGTAATATCTAATACTAGCTGGTGCCCCCGACTTCGTCTGCGCAGGATTAGTTTTTCGAGTAGTAAGCTTTTTAAGTATTAGCAAAGCGTAAAAAGAAAAAGTAAAAATAAAAATAAAAAAATAAATAAACTCACGCCCGTTATCCCCGACGGGGTAGGCAGAGGCACCAATCACTAGAACTGGGCCCACGTTTTGCCGAGTTTATTAGGTCCCAAACGTGACAAGTGGCAAGCCTGTCGCCGTTATCCGGGCACAATTTATCAGCGAATGGTGTTGCTGTACAAACAAGTAATATAATTAAAGAAAAAGTAATATAATTATCATACATTACATCATTATGTGTTTGTAACTCTAGCGGTTTTGGCAGCGCACGCGAGAATAGCTCGCAGATGGTAGATTTTTTCCTACTTATTTGACACTTATCGTCATATTTTGGACAATTCACACAATTATCTTTATAAATTGTATCCTATGTGTTATTCTTATGTATAAGCTATATTATTGCAAACATTCATTAACATCCATTCAGTAGTTCTTACGTGGAAGAGTAACAAACATCCATCCATCCATCCATCCATACTTACAAACTTTCGCGTTTATAATATTAGTAGGATATAGAATTCTCGTGTTTCTCACCATACTCCTCCGGAACGGCTTGGCCGATTTTGATGATATTTTATACATAATCGGTAGGTCTGAGGATAAACATAAACACTTACATACAGGCACATACATTGCTTCTGGCCCCACACTAGGATACCCTGTAGTTGTTATGTATGCCATAGCTTTAAGTGAAAAAAAAAGGTGAAACAACGTTAGCCAGGTCAGCTAGTTTTCATATACAAAATGAAATCTATAATTAGAAAATATTGACCGATATATCATATATGTATGTATAAGTAAATTCATACCCGAGTGACTAATGAGTGTTGATAAAGCTGAAGAGATTTGACTGGATCATGATTAATGACGAACGCCTGTCTCTGCCTACCTCGCCAGGATGCAGGCGTGTTTCAGGACGTTGACTAACCGGAAGGCGCGATATAGGAAAAAAAAAACATAAAACATAATCATTTACACAGAGGCACATACGGTGCTTCTAGCCACACACTAGGATACCCTGTGTCGTGAGAACCAGAAACAGCGACATCACAAACATTTAACCTCCAAGACCTGGACTTTTTTTATACCAAGCTGGGATTCGAACCCGGGACCTCTCACATGGTGGGCGAAGCGCGTAAAGCACGTATTTATTAAAATACTGGTATTTAGAAAAAAAAACTTTTCAGAATTACATAGAACTTCTTGTAAAACACACTGTAATAAAAATGACCCAAGAATAGCGCATTTTAAAGGTGAACCTGCGTAACAAGCGAATATAGCTGATCTTTCAGCTAATACGAACAAGTTATTATGTTTTAGGTACGTTTCATTGTCGTTAAGCCGAGTCAGAAGCCTTAGGGCGGCTTGACAACTTCTGACAGTAAGACCAGCCACTAGTCTTACAAGCCTCCACCAATCCGGTCTTGGCCCCCGTGGTGGAGTATGGCCATACCTTCCTCAGGGAAGAGACTCATGCCCCTCAGTGGGGGCATAATGGGTTTATGATGATGTGTCATTGTATGGACGTTAAACTTTCGACAAAGGAGCTGCAGCTCTCATCACATCAAAGATGAAAATTAAATAGTCCATGCCTGGATGCCTTTACTGTGCGATCTCTGTAGTATACGTGTCGCATGATTAACCCTGTATACAGAATACTTAGCGGCCAGTGCTAATGATTGATGGCTCAATTAGATGATTAACATGAGGTCCTTACATCGGCAATCAGCCGTGCTATGATATTGCGGTAAGGTTCATCTCAGTTTGCCCTGCTGTGCAACAATGCCAGAATTAACAATCTAGCACCACTCTTCAGTGCTATAATACATATCGAAACTAATTAACCATAAAAACCCGATGCACACGTAGCTATAATATATATTAATATAAATTATAGCAAAGCATACTGCGTATATTTTCTATACAAATATTCAAGTGACCGCACACGCAGCTATAATATACATATATTTCTACGATGTCACTAACTTACATCGTATCGTAACTTATCGCCGACCATCAATGAAACGAAGGCAAAAATATATATTATAGCTTCGTCTCCGTGTGTGGCAGCTTACTATCTTCTATAATATAAAAATGAATCGCTGAATGTCTTGCTAAGCGCAAATCTCGGGAACAGCTGAACCGATTTCGCTAATTCTTTTTTTAGAATATTCCTTGAAGTACGAGGATGGTTGTTACAAAGAGAAAAAAATTAAAAATTGCCTAAAAAGAGGAAGGTTTATATAGTGAGAAAATATAGAAAAAAAACGAAAACTTTGGCGGTTCGAAGTTTGCCGGGACAGCTAGTAATATATATTATAGCGCGGCATATTAATATATATTATATTAGCTACGTGTGTAACGGGGCTCAAGCAGGAAGCCTCGGTGAATAAATACGTCCAAGGTAAATAAACAATAATAATTACTATTGGATGGATTTGTAACCGACGACGCGAGCTCCGTCTCTGCTCACCATGATTAAGCTCTGCATCAGAGCGAAACCTGGTCGGACTCTTTCGACAAAATGTCAAGTAAGTGTATCCGAAAACGGTTAATAAAGTCTAGTGCTTACGAAACTTTTAGTTCAAAAATAATAATAACAAGTTACAATTAAAACAACACAATCACTTGAGCTGGTCTCAAACTAGGATGCCCTGTGCTATTTGCTGTGCAATAATTACAAAGTGAAAACAGTGGGCGGCCTTATCGCTAACAGCAATTTTTCCAGGTAAATTTGTGACGGGAAGGTTGCCGAAGGAACCCACGTATTCTCTGAAGCACTACGAACACTTTTTTTGGAATTTATGAAATATTGGAAATTCCCCCTTTATTTGCATTTATTTGCAGCAAGACATTTAGTATTTACTAGCTGTGTCCCACGGCGTTACCCGCGGTTTATTAGGGAATATAAATAGTGCATTAACAGTAAAAATAAAAACTATTTACATTTTTGGGGATATTCCCATGGGTATAAGATATTTTCGCGCAGTACAACGTAGCCTATGTGTTGATCCAGGGTGTCAGCTAACACCATACCAAATTTTATTAAAATCGCTCCAGCCATTTAGACGTGAAGACGTAACAAATATACACACTCACAAACTTTCGCCGTTATAATATTAGTGTGATTACGATATAATATTAAAATTTATTTAACGCATATCGTTAGAAGCTTAATATAGCCGTAAGTGCGGCTACATAGTTAAAGTATACTGTCCCATCTAGAACAAGGTACTTACTCAAAATTCAAGTCATCTCTGGCTGTAAAAGATAAACAAAGTCGGTCCAAGTACAGTCTACGATGTGAAGAAGTATCAGTCTTAGAGTAATATTCACAATATTAATATTTATTATTTTACTAGCTGACTCGGTAATCGTTGTTTGGCCATATAAATTATTTGTAGGGATTGTAATTTTTTTTTTGCCTTAGGGTGGCTTGAAAACTTCTGACAGTAAGACCAGCCACTAGTCTTACAAGCCTCCACCAATCCGGACTTGGCCCCTGTGGTGGAGTATGGCCTATACCTTCTTCAGGGAAGAGACCCGTGCCCCTCGGTGGGGACATAATGGGTTGATGATGATTGTAATTTTAAAAAAATTGGGGTGAAAATTGGGGAAAAAAAGAGCCACGAAATATGTATAAATTTCATCAACATCGGTCAAGCCGTTTCGGAGGAATATAAACACTAACACTGTGGCCCGAAAATTTTAGAAGAAAGAAGAAGAAAGATTGTACGTTCGAGCAAGCTTCGGAGCGCGACATCGCTGATAAAGTGCAAGAGAGTAGGCTGATATTGTTTGGCCACGTGAAACGAAAACCTCCTGACTACACCGCTAACGAAATGATAACGAAATAAATTTCTGCCATACACCAGCTCTAGAGTGTTTTATTGTAATCGCCTTTTTTAGTAAGAATGTTCGATCCATTTCACTAAAACACTCTTAAGATGGGTTTGAAGCCGGTCTGTAACAGGCATTCCTGCCATAAGCCGGCTTTAACGCCGGCTTATGAGAATTTTAGTGGAATCGACTTTTTATAAATAACACTGTTTAATGTATATTTCTGAATTTTCAAATATCAACTTTTTTCGTAACCCAGTTCGAATTGCTTCCTTTCTATCTCATACTATGCATAGAGTTATTTGCAGTCACGGCAACACCGTAGCTCTTATCATACGCTGCATAGGTGTGAGTTTCAAACATCCACTGCCTTCCGCCGAATGTCTCGCTGAAACTTCGAGACGTTTATTCAGCAGCGAGTTTCTGAATTAGTGGACTGGAGCTTTAATTAACTTCAGACTCATTCGGACACGTCCCGTGTCCAGAATACTAGAGAAAGACTGCACTGTTTGTTCAATTTTCGCACTTATGCAATACGCAGAAAGAAGACTCTTACTTTACAAGCTACCCTAGTACAGAAGGTAGGACGTTACATAGTATTGTAAGAAAGCTGTGTAGGTATACATATTGGAAGTTACGGTGCGGTTATAAAGAAACGGTAAGCACGGTATTAGCTCCGCATCAGAGCCACAATCAATGTCTATTTCATCATTACCTAAGGCACGTACAGTCGATAACGGCATACGTACGTTATGTTCGTTTGACGAACATACTTTTAAGATATAAATGATCGGATTCCAAGGTGGTGGATCTGCGGCAATCACCACACGTTTGGTTAGAGAAGTTGAGCAAGCTTAATTACGCTGAAAAACGGTTCTATAAAACATAATATTATTTTAATGACACCAAGAGCATACTTCATTGCATATGAAGTGGAAATTAAACAGATATTTATTTACCTAAAAGTACACGCGGCTTAAAAGTGCTCAGTGGCGTGAAATGGGAGAGGCCTATGTCCAGCAGTGGACAACCGTAGGCCGATGATGATGATGACACGCGGCTTTATCATAAAAACTGATCTTTTCCACAAAACCTTCGATAGACTAGACTAATCATCATCAACCCGTCCCCACCGAGGGGCACGGGTCTCTTCCCTGAGGAAGGTGTAGGCCATACTCCTCCACGACAATACTTTTTTAATACGTTTTTCGGCGTTATTCAGTTTTCAACTCAATGCGTTCGTGTGTTTTGAATTTGCTAGTTTATTTTTTCAAGCTACTATGGAACTGAGAATTCCGGTGGAGGAAACAAAGGCGAATAAAGGTACGTCTATGAAAGGGCACAAAAAATTCTAAAAGAGTTGAAATAAACTGGCTAGCTCGCCGGAAGTTTCTGGAATAACTTCGAAACAATACTTGTAACTTGCCCAAGCTAGGATACCTTGTACAATAGTAACTAGGAAGAACATCACAGCGAATATCACTCAGAATTTAGGCTTTTGTATATAAGGTCCTAAAAAATCAAGAGCAAATAATTTAAGGGCCGATAGAGTAAAAGATAAATAACAATTTAGAATGTTCAATACATCTATTAAACAATTATTATTAGGAATAATAGTTCGAATAAAAAATCAATCATCCATACTAAATAAACATTGTACACACACACACATAAATGCCGCCGCACTACGTACACATGTCATAAATGTCACATGTCATTAAAATTTGCATTGTTTACCGTCAGATACTTCAAAAGTGTGTGTATGTGCATGAGAACAGGATGATATAAAATTAATATGTTTGGAAGTTTTAATTTTTGTTGTAAATAAATTAAGTAAATCCTTTAATGATCTTATTTTTTTTTTGCTCAAATGGCTACTACTTAAAATATTTGCGCTTGATTTGTTAGGACCTTATATATAATAGTGATTATACATTTACATACAGGCACATATGAATTGCTTCTGGACTCAGACTAGAAAACTCGATGTCGTGGGAACCAGAAACAGCGACATCACAAACTTGTAAACATCTGAGACCTGGGGTTTTATTTCCCCAGCTGGGATTCGAACCCGGGACTTCTCACATGGTAGGCGATCGAACGTTCACCTGTCCTACGGGTTTATTGTGTAATTACTTACACAATTTCAAAGTACTCAGAATATATTTTTATTTATTTAAAGTGCGTAACATTATAGTTAAAACCATTGCGTTAAACAATTCATACATATAAATTATATACAAGTACTTTATAGAATTCATTAATTAACCAAAACCAAACAGATAAATAAATTTTGTATATCATTATCCAACCCACAAGAATTAAAAAATGAAAATCAAATAATCATAAATAGGACATCTGCATGATGGATGAATGAATATTCATCCATCATGCAGAACTACCAAATATACGATTTTGCATTAGCTATTGAACAAAAACAACCTACTGACCGCCAAATATGGACAAATTGTAAATCTAGTAAGGGACTCCACACACGGCGGCTATAAGGTAAAGATACATCTTGATCATCTACATCATCAAGATGTAATGAGATATATCGTGATATACATATTATAGCACGATATATCTCATTACATCTTTCATAAATGTACTCAATGAATGTCATCCCCATAAAAGTTTCAAAGACATTGTACAAGAATTATTTAAAAAACCGCTTGAGAAGGATACTACCTACATATTACTAGTAGGTAATAGTCGAGATGTCAAAAAAACTGACATAAATAATGTTTTTGACTTGTATGGTCGGGCTAGGGATGTCCATCCGGAGGTGGGAAAATTATTTTTCTGTTCGCTCCCATACTCTCAATCCCTTTCTGAAGAGGATAACAGAGACATCCATAGTCTGAACATGCATATACAGCATTTGACATGTCGTCATAGTGACGTATCATTTTTCGACCTTAACAGCTTTGTTAAGAATTATTTTATGGCGAGAGATACTGTGTATCTTTCTAAAAACAGTCGACGTAAGCTAGCTAGTCTATTAGCTTATAAAATTTTTGACTCAGTTATAGGAATTATAACACACAATAATGTCAACCGTGATACTAGCAGTAGTATTAAAATTTCAACGGGCTCACACACAAACGAATCATTGGCTTTAAACTGCCAATGCAGACAACGGAAAAGCCCAAAGTAGGTCTTAACATAGTAGCACAAAATATTCAGGGCTTTTCCGGCAAGGAAAATATGACAGAACTTTTTTTAACAGATTTTAATATAGATATATTATGCTTAACAGAACATTGGCTAAAAAAATCAGAAATGGTATTTAATTTAAAAGACTACCAGCCTATTAGTACTTATAATAGAAGTAAAGCATTAAGAGGAGGTTCTATGATAATTGTAAAAAATACTTTAAGAAGTAAGGAACGCAAAGACATTGTAAGCCTTTCTGTTGAGCGATTAGTTGAGATCTCGTGTGTGGAATTGGACAGGTATATTGTTATGTGCGTTTACAGGCCACCTCAAACTAATTACAATGACTTTGAGGCAGTCGTAGAAGAGGCATTAAAACGTCTGTTTGCGAGCAATAAGCGCATAGTGATATGTGGCGATTTTAATATTGATCTGTTAGTTGAGAGCCCACTACACACCAAAATTATTAGCTTATTTAGATCATTTAACTTACAAAACCAGTTTAAAGAACTCACTAGAACAACGGCAACTAGTGCTACATGTATAGATAATGTGTTTTGCAACTGTGAGCATCTTGAAAAGAAAATTATAAATAACCTACAGTCAGATCATAGTGGTTTATTCATTGTTTTGCCTACAACAGTAGAAAAAGAATGCCAAGAAATAATTTGTAGGCCCATAACAGAGAGAAAAATTGAATTATTTAAAAGGAAATTAAGTACCCACATAGGCTTACTAAAATTTGATAGCAATGATCCCAACACATTACATAAAGAATTGTTTACCACAATAGCAAACGAATTCGAACAGGATTTTAAAATTAAAAAAATTAAAGGCGTTAAAGGTGGTTTTTCAGAATGGGCCACTCCTGGTATACATAGAAGTAGAAAGAAATTGTATGAATTGTATGAAGAAAAACAATCAAATCAGGATCCGAGTTTTAAAGAATATGTTAAAAAATATTCTAAAACCTTTAAAAAAACCTGCTCTATAGCTAAAGCTCTCAGTATAAGTAAAAAAATAGAAGCGTCATCGAATAAAATAAAAACGGTTTGGCAAATAATTAACAAGGGGACAGGCAAAACTAAGCCTAGGGATCAAAATTTTGTGCTAAGGGTAGATGGGAAAGTAGTTGACACAAGTGAGGATATCGCAAAAATATTCGAAAATTTCTTTATAAACATCCCCCTCAATATAACAGCGTGTTTAAATTCTTCCCCAGAGTCAGCAGAATCCTTGATGTTAGAAAATATAAAACCGTGCACAATAGCATTTCAATTCTCCCACGTTAGCCCCCAAACCATTTTGAAAGCATTTAAACAAATAAATATAAAGAAAACCGAAGATCTCTGGGGACTATCAGTTACATTGATATCCACGGTAATTCATATCATGGCACCACACCTTGCTATAATTTTTAATAAATGTATTGATCAGGGGACGTTCCCTGATCTATTAAAGTTTAGTAAAATTGTTCCTTTATTTAAGTCAGGTGACAGTGATGATCCGAACAATTTTAGACCCGTAGCAATACTTCCAGTATTTAGTAAAGTATTTGAAAAAATCATTTTACACCAATTACTGACACACTTCACATTAAATAAACTCTTCCATAAAAAACAATTCGGTTTCACTAAGGGTCGTTCAACGACAGACGCAGGTGTGGCGTTGATGAATCACATCTTTGATGCGTGGGAGGAGGCGCAGGATGCCATCGGGGTTTTCTGTGACCTATCCAAAGCTTTTGATTGCGTAGACCACAAAACCCTCCTTCGTAAGATGATCAGATACGGTCTCAGTAATAAATCTTTAGAACTTCTTAGATCGTATTTAGCTAATAGAGTGCAGAAAGTTGATATTAATGGAGTTAAGTCACCCGGATCCGATGTTAAAATAGGAGTTCCTCAGGGTTCAATTTTAGGGCCGTTCCTTTTCTTAGTGTATGTTAATGATCTGCCGTACCTAGTTGAGAAATTGTCACAAATAGTATTGTTTGCGGATGACACTTCTCTAATTTTTAAAATCAAGAGAGGTCAATCTAATTTAGACGGTGTAAACAATGCTCTTTCTAAAATTCTGAACTGGTTTAACGTAAACAATCTTATGTTAAATGCCAAAAAAACAAAATGTATTAAGTTTTCATTGCCCAATGTCAAAAAAGTGGACACAAGTTTAACAATAGCTGGTGACAGACTAGACTTAGTTGAGACAACGGTGTTTTTAGGCTTTAAAATAGACTCAAAACTACAATGGGATCAACACATAGAAAAGTTAGCGGGTAGGTTGAGTTCAGCTGCATTTGCAGTTAGAAAAATTAGACAACTAACAGATGTAGAAACTGCGAGGCTAGTTTATTTCAGTTATTTCCACAGCATTATGTCATATGGTCTGCTACTATGGGGGCGGGCGGCAAATATAGAAACAATTTTTATTCTCCAAAAAAGGGCTATTAGAGGTATTTACAATTTACCTGCCAGACACTCACTACGTGAGTTTTTTAAGGAAATAGGAATTCTTACGCTAGCTTGCCAATATATATTCGATAACATAATGTATGTACGTAAAAACATAACTACATTTAAGCTAAACAGGGATATACATAACTTTAACACCAGAAATCGAAACAAAATTGCCTCATCTAGATTCAGATTAGCCAAGGTAAATACATCATTTGTAGGATATAGTGTACGTTTTTATAACAAAATTCCTGAAAGTATTCTATCCCTGCCAGGAAATAAATTTAAATTTGTTATTAAAACTGCGCTGTGTAAAAAGGCATACTACAGAATAGATGACTTTATAGATAATAAAAACCCTTGGCAGTAAACCAATTCCACAACGAGCTAGTTATTGGTATTCTAATAATATATAGGGTTTAATAAATTTCATACATATGTACAGACGCTGTGATTGCATATCAAAACTATGCTATTATTATAGATAACTGACAAGAACTTTATCACACAAGTTTGCCAAAGGCCATGCGAATGGTGGCGCGGTGGCCGGGTCGCCTATCTCCCTCTAATATGGTTGAGACTGGTGATGGCTGACCTCTGTGTTACGCTCGTGAACGGGTGCCGTCCGTGTGTCTGGCCGCAGCATTGGTATTTTATTACCTTTTAAGAATATTAAATGATGTTTGACTTTGCAAGTATTGATTGCACTCATGGATCTTGAGATTCTTGGTATACGAACACTCATACCTAATTTGTATTAGCTTTAAGTTGATTTGAGAAAAGATGGTCAGAGTGGAGTTTTTTTTCGCTGCCTTTTTCTCCACTACAGACGGCCCTAAGGCAGCGGCTAACATTATACATAACTGTATGTACATTGACATTCAACAAGCAGAATGTAAATTCTTTACGTTGAAATAAAAATTTTTGATTTTTTTTAATTTTCCATAGAAATCGTCAGGAGACCACATACGACAGCTATAATATACATCGTTACATCTTCGTATCTTAAAGGTACTGAGCGGTCTCTAAGCTATACATCCTGGGATGTAATGTATATTATACCTGCCGTGTGTGAAGTCCCTCAGGCGGGCTCCAATGTAAATCGAACATACCTCTGTCTTGGTAGAGAAGCGTGTTACCAAAATGGCAGTCTAACCAAGGTACAGCAGTCCCCACTGCGATTCGAACCCATGACGACTGTATTGATTGTCACACCTAACCAACGAGGCAGTCTAGCCGTAGTTAAAAACCTGTCAGACCTTGCTTCTCGTTTCCTTCTGAAAGTTAAAATGAGTAAAGGTACACGTAGACATACCAGTCAAAAAGTAGCATGCTTAAAATATTTGCATACATGATCACATTCAGGCAAGGCTCCGTGACAGTTTAGTGGAGTCAGTTAAGCGGTTATTCTCAAGGAACTGAACAACCTCTATATTAGAGGCACACGGCGCTCCAAATTCGGAGCAATTAAACATAAACATTTACGTACAGGGACATACATTGCATCTGGCCCCACACTAGGATACAAGGAAATCGTCAAGGAAAGAAAATATATTTGTTATGAAAACAAGACACATACCAGAAATAAAATATAAAGATAAATTTCTTAATATGGTAAACAACAGACAGAAATTGTCGGTGCAGAATACCTGAAAAATTTGGTCAACACTAAAGACCTAAGAAATAAGATAATATTTTAAACATAATATGTGGGTAATTGGATACCGAGATGAGGAAACTTTGGAGCAAATAGCTCGTTTGTTGCCAACAATACGAGAGCAGTATTCTCCGGGCTATCTGTTAGTACAGCCTATCGCAAACCAAATTGATTGACACTAGCATAATTATTAGCATACTCATATTCATTTGCTTATGAGCACACCGAATCCGTTAGATCGACAAACATTTCACAGCTTGTTAATAGGACGCTAAAACATGCTTAATACGAGCAGTTCGTAAACACATATTGAGCTAGTAGCCTGTAGGGAGCATGCTTTTGTGCCAATAATTAGTTTGTAATCTTGCAGGCATATTAATTTACGGTATATAAACGATGTATATCATTTGTTGTCCAGGACCTCTGTGGCGCAGCGGTTAGCGCATCTGACTACCATGCGAGAGGTCCCGGGTTCGAATCCCGGCTGGGGGAAAAAAACCCAGGTCTTGGATGTTTACATGTTTGTGTCGTCGCTGTTTCTGGTTCCCCCGACACAGTGTACCCTAGTGTGGGACCAGAGGCAATGTTTGTGCCTGTATGTAAATGTTATGTAATGTATATTGGCTGTTGCGTCTAAGAATTGGTTAACGACTAAATAAAACAGAACCCCAATAAAATCCCCAACATACATGCCTAGTTTAGTTTAGTTACTGCCAGTACGTTCAAAACATTTTTGTAGTATGTAATAAACTACCTTAATTTGTATCATCTTTTTGAAAAATAAACAATTAATTACCCAAGAACTCGTACGACTAGCAGCTCAGCAGTTGCAAGCATTTTTGCTACTTTGGACTAGGTCTAATAATAATAATATAAGCCTTTATTCATTTGTTCTAAATAATAATTGATTACATGCAACAAATAACAATTGAAATTGATAAAATAACATAACATTTACATACAGGCACATACATTGCTTCTGGCCACACACTACCCTGTGTCGTGGGAACCAGAAACAGCGACGTTACAAACATGTAAGTTATTACTTAAGTTAATTAATAAATTGTGTAAATTGTAAACATTTTTTTTTCTTTTCTTTCTTTCATTTTTTATTCGGGGGCGTCCCTGTCCGGGACATGCTTGGACTCCCACAAGCCTTGCGGTTGTGGGGTGTGGTCTAATCACCCTGGCTGACCAGGCTTCACTGGGTGAGTTTACTGGGTGAGTACTTGACTAGGTCTTTCATCATCAATCCATTATGTCCCCACCGGGGGGCACGGGTCTCTTTCCTAAGGAAGGTTAGGCCATACTCCACCACGGGGGCCAAGTCCGGATTAGTGGAGGCTTGTAAGACTAGTGGCTGGTCTTACTGTCAGAAGTTTTCAAGCCGCCCTAAGGCCTCTGACTTGGCTTAGCGACTGCCATCTATCGACGGCAGCCGGCACCAACTGCTTAACGTGCCTTGCGAAGCACGGAACCGCTCGGAAAAATGCCACTAGCGTTAGTCATAGACAGAAACCCATCCATGGACTGAACGCGCCGACTAGGTCTACTTGCACCTTAAAGCAGGTGCAAGAGCAACGTAGAACTATTTTCATCCCATCTCAAACTGGCTCCGGACAGAGTATCTTAACAAAGACCAAAGCATACTTGCCCCAAACTTTACTGAAACAACTTATTTCATTATTTGCACTGAAGTAAAATTAAATTAAATTCTGGTTATTCATAACTGATAAAATTTGTGTTGCGATTATACAGGGTTAGTTTTGAAAAGTCCAATTGCTGAGACACGTCAGTCAAGAAGTCGTCAGTTCAGAAGTATCAAGTCGGTGTTTGTGACAACTCGAGATATTTTCCTCGTGTTGTCACGCCTGAATAATTTAATTAATTTATTGCAAGAATGAAGAAGCATTGCGGCTTCTTCGGCCCTGAATTTTTTCACGTTTCTTCAATTAACCGGTTAGCTAAGGAGTGAGAAACGCCATACACTGACAAAAAATTACGCTTCAAAGCTTAATATTTCATATCATCATCAACATCAACTCATTATGTTCCCACCGGCACGGGTCTCTTCCCTGAGGAAGGTATAGGCCATACTCCACCACGGGCGCCAAGTCCGGCTTGGTGGAGTATTTCACAGTGCGTATTGAGCCACGCAAAGTGTATGGTTTTGTAAAAAGAGGGTTTTTTTTAATCTGCTTTAGAATTTTTAATCTGCATTAAAAATTACTAACATCAAAGTAATTTTTAATGTGCAGTGAAATGTATTCCTTTTAAGTTCGTAAATCTTTCGCCCACGATTCCGTCCGCGTGGACTTTAGTTCAAAATGTTGCTACCCCGTTCACTCCCTTAAGGATTTAGAAAAACGGCGAAACACGTGTTCAATCAATTGTGTTGAAGAGAATTTATTTAAGTTTCAAGAAAATTAGACAACATTCTTTATACCCCCCTTACAAATTTTGGCAACCCTTTTCGCCCCCTTAGGGGTTGAATTTCAAAAACAGGTCTTAGGTATTCCTTGCCTACATTATACACAGACCCTCTGTGCAAAATTTCAGCTTCCTAGGTCCAACGGCTTGGGCCAGCGTTGATGAGCGAGTGAGTCAGTCAGTCAGGACTTTGAATTTTATTTATATAGATTAATAATAATTCACTTTAAAGCTTAATATTTCACATACGGAACCCTAAAAAGTTCCAAACATATTTAAAACCACTCTTCGAGCGCCATAAAGCATCGAAAAATATTCCCCCCGCGCGAAACACTAAAACCTCGCAGCGAAAACTTAATTACAGCGCGCGAATTGTTTTTTCAGCAGACAACGCGAGTGTGTTGACAAAAAAGAGCTCTTGGGGGCAAAAAGACCGGCGCAGACCGTGAGGTGTCAATTAGTCACAATTAGGGGCTGGACACACGACACGGGTCGACTGGCGGCGGCGGGCCGGCGCACAGTGAGCTCGGGACACTGAGTGAATTAACTCGAACTGAAACGCAGTCTCCTTGCACAAGAAACCTAATCGGGGTAATTAAAGCAGCTTTTAAGGTCTAACCAGGTTACAATGAGCCGGGACGTGCAAGAGCAATGATAACTAAAATAATCCTTATGTACTTACGAAATTAGAGACTACAATACCGTGTCAAAAAGCATGGATGTATGACTTTCTTCAAGCAGTCTGTTTTATCTATTACTTACACCATGAGGGCCTTATTGGTAGAATGAATGTAACCTTAGATTGCTCAGTTGTTTTAGCGGTATCATATAGGATTACCGTGCCTGAGGGGCTGGGAGACGGCCGTTTATCTTATGGGCAAATGTCCATGTTTGTGACGTCCTTGCCTGCGTATATATATTGCCTGTATATGGTATTCTGGTTTGGGAACAGGAAAAGTAATAGGGAATGGATGAAAATATCAGAAGTGCTTGATATTTTTTTTGGTGATAGAAATAATCTTCCTTAACGCGAGAAAAAAGTTTTAATTTTTTTGGCCTCGTAATTAATTTTTAATTATACTTAATATTGTTCCATGCGTCGTTCTGGGCTCAGTACGGCATATCAGACATATTCCTTGGTCCGCTACGTATGAAAAAAAAATCCACCTTGAAAAGCTGTCAATGTCATTGTCACCACAGATTTTTTTAAATTTTATTTTTATTTTTATTTTTTTTTATTTTAAAATTAACTACTAAGCCAAAAAAATTGTCACAAAAAAAAATCAAGCACTTCTGATATTTTCATCCATTCCCAATTGTGTTATGTGGACGATGAAATTTCTTAGACAATCGAAGCTTCTATGCTAACATTATAATAAAGAGGAAAAGTTTGTATGTTTGCTACTTATCTCCGATTATCCGATTTCAATAATATTTTACCGGTATGTAGGTACTGTAGCGATTCCCCTTTATAGGAACTGGCTGGCACAGCCGTCTTGTATGATTTTAAATATTTTGAAAGAGAATCGCTACGTTTTTGTTAGAGATGTCAGTCGAGGGAAAAAAAAAAAATTGCCTAGAAGCGTATTTCAATCCAAATAATTCGTTACAGTACCTTCAGGGTGGATAGGCTAATAGGTTACATATTATATCATGTTATTTGTCCGTTTATTTTGTTTCTGTGATGTCTTGTTGGTGTAATAAATATTTTTCTTCTTCTTCTTAATCTGATAACCAAGCGTAAGTAGTCGCGGGCGCTGCTAGTCAAAAATAATGTTTTAGATTGAGGTCGTGACGCTCGAATGTTGTTAAAGTCTGTTTTTTAATTCAACGCAAAAAAATAAAACTGTCACATTGACATCTCAATACAATCCAAAGATCCAAAGGCTGTCAATGTCTGAATGTTGCTAGTACGCAAAAACCAAGTAACCCCGTTTTACTTCCAAATAAAAATTGTTTGTGCTACGTAGGTGTTTTTTTTAGACTTTACTCTTATGAGGAATTAAATTTTAATGTCTTTGATGTGATAAGGATTTTGGTCACTCGAGTCTTCTAGTCACGGTAAAAAAAAACTACCGAATAAACCTATATATTTTATAGCGGTAACACAGCCTCATTTTTTTTGCATCGAATTAAAAAATTCGATGCAAAAAATTCGATGCAAAGAATTGCATCGACTTTATGTGGGTAGACCTTTGTATGTCACCTGCCACTGTTGTTCGCTCGCACTCTCGGTTTCAGAAAGACGAGAACGGACAAAGACTTGCACCTCATCAGGATCTTAGACCAGGATGTCTTGAGATGGATGGGTGAGCTTGTATAGAGAAAAGCCTTTCTTGAGCCATTCATGCTAAGCAAACTAAGCATAACTCTTCTATTAAAAACCCATTTGTGCCCTCGCTAATTGCTCCGACATCCCTTACCACATTACCACGCCTGTATCTCAAGAAGGGTAGGCAGGGACCAGGATCTTTCACTTGCCACTATTTTGACAGATTTATTTTCGCTTCATAAATACTCACTAATAATTTGTTATAGACATTTGGACAGGGTGAAGGGAGATTGACGAGAGAAATATATCGAACGAATGTAGGTAGAAGGGCCAGTTAGAGACCGCACTACAGTTAAGTAGTTTTTTTTATAATCTTTATTTGAAAGGGTTTTGTACAAAAATTGACAATGTCACCCTTATAGTTATGGACATAAATCATCAAACTAATTTAGATCTTAAGACTATAATCATAATAATGTTAGGTACCAAAAAATTTAAATATTACTTAATCTACTAACTCTGGCAGAAATACCAAATTTCGCTATTTTGTATAGCATTTTGGCTTTAGCAGAAAGAGGGAAAGCCAAAACGCTATTACAGCCGCCCATGGCGTAAAGGTACGTGTTATCAAAGATTTGCCTTCTAATTGCTTCATTCCGGACACATTCCACGAGTAAATGGTAAACATCTTCAACAACATTACATTCGTCGCAATTTGGTGATTCTACTTTTCGCATCAGAAATGCAAAATTGTTAAGAGGAATGTGTCCCGAACGAAGTCTCAAAACAAGAACAATATTTCTTCTGTCCATTTCACAATGGTCGAACCAAGGTATACGTAGGGGGCAAGACTGTATCGTCTTATACCAAATACCGGCAGTGAGCGATCTTACATCAAAGTATTCCTTCCAAAGTGTATAGCACTCTTTCTTTACATAGGGCAACAGTTCTGAGTAGAAAGGCATGCAAGACTGTGGATCACCATCTGAGATTGCCAGCTGCGCAAGTCGATCCGCCTCTTCATTGCCCGGAATTCCTATATGTGAAGGCACCCATTGCAAAACGACAGTCTTGCCCCTGGTTTTAAGATAATGCAAGGTTTTTATAATGACGTAAGCTATCGGAGATCCTCGGATGTCCGAGGGACAACGAGCCACGTGCTGGAGTGCACTCTTTGAATCCGTCAAAACAACAAATTTATCACCATCTAAAGAACTGATATACGAAAGAGCTTCGGAGATTGCAAATAGTTCTGCCGACATTATCGAAATTTCGTTTGAAATTTGAAACTTCATGGAGGTGTCTAACTGCGGATCAAAGAATGCTGCTCCTATGCCGCTTATGTCTTTGGAACCGTCGGTAAATAATTTATAATAATCAACATACTTTTCTCCTAAGAAATTTGAAACAGTATTGAAAAGATAGTTTGTCTCAAGCTGCCTCTTGGATTTGGAAATACCATCTACATCACATATGATAGAAAAAGAAAGATCGATATTACTGAGCCAAGTGTCTAATAAAAACATTTCTAGTTGGATACTACTATGTATTGGCAGACATTTAAGTGAGCCATGCACTATCGCTAACAATGGTTTCTTTTTCATGGACCAATATCTTGTGTTATCACACAACATGGCTAATTCATCAAAAAGCTCAATATTCCTGCAGCAGTCAAACGATTTTGTTCTAATCCAAAATTTACTGGCGAGAAACCGCCGACGGAGTTGTAAAGGCTGTAAAGCGAGCTCGCTCTCCATGGCATGGATAGGAGTACTTCTGATAAAACCTCCTATAACCCTCATCGCCTGGTTTTGTACCTTATCAAGTTTGTACACATGACTTTTAGCACTACAATCGTAAAGAAAACTACCATAGTCCAAGCGGCTGCGGATTATAGCTATATAGAGTCTTCTAAGGTGCTTAGGATGAACACCCCATCCATACCCAGACAAGACTTTAAATACATTAAAAAATTTCAAAGCTTTTTGGCAAGTCTCATTTATATGTTTACCCCATCTTAAAGATTTATCAAACCATAACCCCAAATATTTAACATTGTCAACAAGCTGCAACGTCCTTTCATTTAATTTAATACTTATATTATCATTTCTGAACCCCCGTTTAAATATACATATTTTGGTTTTTCTATATGAGATCTGGAGACCTACATCCTCTAGTATTTGAGACATAAGATTCAAAGCTGCTTGTAAATCAGCCTCTGCTTCAGTCAACCTTGGAGAAGAAACGTATAAAACAAAATCATCAGCGTACTGAGAAATGGATACCTCAACGATGTTTTGACATATCCGCATAGTGGCAACATTAAATAGAACAGGAGAAAGAGGGTCACCTTGGGCTAAACCCCGACCGGTAAATCTTTTGATGTTACTTACTTCATCGCACTTTAAGTTTAAATGTCTTTCAAACATGAATTGCCACAAATATTTACATATGGTTGACCCCACTCCTAAACCATCTAACGTTCGTAACAAGCCACTGATATCAACATTGTTGTAGGCATTGTCAATATCTACAAAGCATCCCACCGTAGCTAGACCCTTTGAAAATCCAATCTGAATGTTAGTAACAAGCCTGGAGAGGCTGTCCAGACATGATCGTGATTTCCTAAACCCTATTATATCCTTACATAAGTATTGGTTCTTTTCCAAAAACCACTCTAATCTTCGCTTAATTATTGTATGGAAAATCTTACAAGGGCAAGACATCAATGCAATAGGTCGAACAGGTGACCCAGTATGAGAGCCATCACCTGGCTTCGGAATAGGAACAATCTTAACCTCGCGCCATTGATCAGGTACATATCCAAGAGAAAGAAATTTATTGAAAATGACTGCTAAAATAGACTTACCTATGTGTGGCATTCGTTTAATCATAGAAAATGATACTCCGTCTTCTCCTGGACATGTATCTTTGTTTTTGATTGCAAGACTTAGTTCCTGAACCGAAATCGGTGAAGACAGCTGAGTATTTATCGAATAAAAAGAAGGAGCTTCTGTTGCGACATAATCGGGAGCTAATTCGTGCAATATCTTATTCGCTTTATTAGAGTCAATAGGCATCCTTGGCAACTTGTAACCTTTTAACCACTTCATTCGCCTCCACATGTCACTAGCAGAAGTGGTACTATCTATGCTGTTGCAGAAACCTTGCCATGCCTTTCTTTTAGCGTTTCTGATCAAACGTTGAGCAGTTGATATTTTAATCTGAAGATATTCTAGATTTTGTGGGGTCGGGTTTCTCCTAAATAACGCTAGTGCCAGGCGACGTTCTGCAACTGCTTTTGAAAGTTCCTGGTTCCAGTACGGCTTCGGTTTGAATTTATTTATTCGAATAGGATTATCACAAGTCTTTACATAAGGCATGTTCTCGTCAGCAGCTTTATTGACAATCTTCATAAATTGGTCATAAGCCACCTGTGGATCATGTGGGATAGAAAAATCGGAAAGTGTCTTTTCGACACTGTCCTTATAACTCTTCCAATCTGCTTGTCTATAGCTTCTGCGTCTGGTAAAGTTTGGCTGTGCAACAAAGTCCGTTTGGTATTTAATAATCATATGGTCACTACCAAGATTTTCATTAGTAACCTTCCAGTAGAATTTCATAGAAATGTCTGAAGTCACCATTGTGAGATCTGGAGACGAACTTTGCAATCTATTATTGACCATTTTCAAGTAGGTAGGAGATCCATCGTTTAAAAATATAAAGTTATTGTCTACCATGCAGTCAAAAAGGGCTGATCCTCTTGCGTCTGTTTTAGAAGACCAGCTGGAATGATGCCCATTTACGTCACCAGCTATAATGGTTTTCTCACTAAACAAGGATAGTAACTGTTCCCAATCTCTAGAAGATGTGTGCACATTAGGCGGACAGTAAATGGCTACAATGTTTTGTATATGCTCACAGTTCAGCAGTCTGATATGAAGAACTTGTATACCATGGTTGGAACAGGTTATTTGACAAGTTTGCGATTTTATTGATGCATGTGTGACGATAGCAATGCCGCCCCACGAATCGCTTCTATCTTGACGGAATATATTGTATCCACTGATTCGTAGACTGCTTTCAGGCTCCAACCAAGTCTCACTGAGAATAGCAATATGTATTTTTTCTTGAGCTAGGAAGCTTTCAAATTCCGCTAACTTCGGACGTAGACTCCTTGCGTTCCATTGTATGCAGTTTACTAAAATATTATTACTACTCGCCATTTTGTTCGATTAACGCCCTAAACATAGGCCAGTCACTGATGTATTTGACAGCAAAAGTTATCACCCACTTAAACAAAACATTAACACACGTTTTAAATTTTTCTTCCATCTTCAATTGATCGGAAAATATAATTTCATTCAATTTCAGTAAAAGCTCACGAAAACTTGATTTTCTTTTCTTTTTATGTTCACTGTTCTCCATATTATCCTTGTTCTGATCCTGGTCCTCAATCTCGCTATCCGTCGAAGAAGGGATAAACCATTCCATAGTCTCCTGTGCGTAGGATTTTTTGGGTCTACTCTTCCGCTTGTCTTTTTTCTTTTTACGCTCTGGGCTCTTTAAGGTGTTACTTTCAGCGCTTGCGACTTCATTGGACTTATATGAACTAGACGCTATTTGGGCGTATGTATGCGGTTTAGTATACTGTGCTTCCGATCTTCGAACAGCAGGCTGTATCGGTGCCGGTGATTGGTGACGTGTGGCTTTCAAAGTTTGTACTGATGGGGGGGGCGGCGATGGTGGTACATACATAGTTAATGCTCTTCTAAAAGAGCAGTTGTATTCAGCCATTATCTGCCTTATTTTCTTCTCCTTTACATACACCGGACATGCTCTGGACAGAGCCATGTGTTTTCCGGAACAGTTGACACATTTGAAGTCTTCAATTTCACAATTTTGGTGTGAATTGGTACATTTGGGGCATATAACCTTCGAAGATGGGCAAGTTCTCATTGTATGTCCAAATTTCCAGCACTTCGAGCACTGCGTAACTGGAAACATGTAAGGAGTTACTGCTACCCGGGTATTATGGGTGAATACATAAGCAGGCAAAGAAGGGCCTTTAAAACATACTTTTACTACTTCACATTCTTCCCAACCACCGTGTTCTGAGGCCCGTCGCTTCAATCTTTTGACATACAATATCGGAATATCGCTAGAAAGATTATCTTGGATTTCTTCGTTAGATAGATCTGCATCTATGTCACGTATTACTCCATACGACACACCGACTTCGTATGTTTTTTGACATCTTAATCCCTTGTCACTAAATGTTTTGTTTTGTATTAGCATCTCGGCATTTACATCGTTATTAAATTGAATCAAAACCTTGTAACTATTAGTGTACTTTACTCTTACGACGCCAAGTATATTTTCGGATTTTAACAAGCGGGCTAAGCCGATTTGTTTAGGTAGTTTCTCCTTGGAAGTTATACAGATCTCGATATTTTCTTCCGGGACTCTCACTGTTTCCGTATCGGTGGTGAAACTCCGGGCTAGTAACTTTCTTCGCCGCATCACAGATGTCCAAACTTCGCTTGGGTCATTCTCACGGCTTCGCTTTTCAGCGCGAGCGAGGCTCGACGCCCTACCCTCCGAATTCTCACACTGCGATAGATTTATCTGCACCTCATCTCTCTCACTATTTGTACTCATCACTGCCTCCACATTCCGCTCCTTCCCACTCTCATCCGTTAACAAATGTTCACTCTCACTGCTATCCATAGTCAATTACAGAAATAAGCATTCTAAATAAGTTGCAACAAAACAATACGCGCTGTGTTTACGATAACACAAACCGGTCGAACGTCCTGCCTTCGCAAGCGCGCGGCTGTCACTGTTAAGTAGTTGTTTAGCAAAATTCTCAATTCAGAAACTGGCCCTTCTTCTTTCTAAACAGCGGCTTGTCAGTATTGTGGCTACTCCCGAATCCTGGGACCGGTTTCATGGAACTATATCTTGTTTTCTTACATCGAATTATCATAGTAAACCAAGATTGAAAAGTCAATCAACAAACGATTGACAAGTAAGACGATTCTGCTAGGTAATGAACATTGAATAGGGTAGTTTCCAGGGTCAAAATAATTAAATTCTATTTAGTCCGTATTTTAGATTATAAAAAAAAAAAAATATTCGACACGTATTTTTTCTTTTTTCGATTAAACAAAAAATAACAAAGATATAGCCCGTTAAAGTTACGTTTGACGTCACTCCGTGCTAAAAAATGCAGTACGGCGTGACGTCAACCGTAACTTTAATGGGCTATATCTTTGTAATTTTTGTTCTAATTTACAAATAAAAAAATACGTGTCCCTTATTTTTGAATAATCTAAAAGACGGACTAATTACATTTTTTAGGGCAACTAGCCTATTGTCATATAATAGACTACAAATTATAGTTGTATGAAACGCGGTCCTGAGCTCTGGCTAGTCCTCCGAGACACAGTCGTCAGTTCATATAATGTAAGATTTCATTATCCCAATGAGCGTCGCACGCGCAGCGGCCGTCCCGCCAAAGTCCGCGGAGTGTATTTATGCACTTTGTGATTACGCCTCAATTAGCCCCACCGACCATTCCCGAAGCCCCGAACGCTGCCACTTTGTGCCGTAATGAGGGAGGTGTTAGGTGTTTGGAAAAAGTTGGCAACGGCTACAATAGCCACCGCTGGTGTAATCAGGTGCGCTTAGTAATTTTTAAAGTCAACATCAACCCATTATGTCCCCACCGAGGGGCACGGGTCTCTTCCCTGAGGAAGGAATAGGCCATACTCCACCACGGGGGCCATACGGATTGGTGGAGGCTTGTAAGACTTGTGGCTGGTCTTACTGTCAGAAGTTTTCAAGCCGCCCTAGGGCCTCTGACTTGGCTTAACGACTGCCATCTATCGACGGCAGCCGGCACCAACTGCTTAACGTGCCTTGCGAAGCACGGAGCCTCTCGGAAAAATGCCACTAGCGTTAGTCATAGATGGTGACCCATCCATGGACTGAACGCGCCGTATGTTGCTGAACCTTAGTGATCGTTTAAGATCACTCAGGCAGCCCAGGCTACGAGCGATTCGATTGGGTGTTTCCTGGGAAATTTTTTTTCCACCGTACACCTTGATATCGATACTTCAAAGTCAAGCGCAAAGAGGTCATTGTTCTTATTTTGCTGTTGCAAATTTAATGAAAAACACGTAAAAAAATCCATAAATATCATTTATGGCCAGCATCAAACTTCTGGGGTGGACCGTCACCAATAAAAAATATAACCTTTAAATTCGTTATCAGAGAGGTGAACCGTTGAAAAATAAAATCCCACGGCTCACCCAGGTGGTCTCAGGAGGTGGACCGTGGGTAAGAAGGGCTTGTCTGGACACCGTAGCTCAGGTGCCCTAGTTTGAGATCAGGAAAAACGATTGTGTTGTGTGCATTGTAAAAAAAGCCGCTCTCGCTCATCACTACATACGCCGGTTTCATCATCCACCCATTATGTCCCCACTGAGGGGAACGGGTCTCTTCCCTGAGGAAGGTGTAGGCCATACTCCACCACGGGGGCGAAGTCCGGATTGGTGGAGGCTTGTAAGACTAGTGGCTGGTCTTACTGTCAGAAGTTTTCAAGCCGCCCCTAAAGGCCTCATCACTACATACGCCGGTTTCGGGTAAGTAATTTTGATCTTGCCCATGCCTATGGGCCCCCTTTTGGATAAAGAGGCTATTTGAGGGGTGTAAAAGCAAAGCCGCCTCTGTCCATGAAGTGTCAAACTGAGTTATTTAATGCGAAATTCGGTTTTTTTAGTCAACAGCGGTCATAGAAAAAGTTTGTTTATTTAAGGAATTAAATAAAGTCTAAGATATTCAAAAGCTGATTAAAAATGCATAATAGATTCGAATATACGCAGGTACAAACTAAACTACATTCACAGGTAAGAATATTCAAAAAGTGGACAGAGTTGAGTTTGCTTTTATACACCTCATTTGACAGTGTGAAAAAAACAGTATAATGTGTACGTATTCGTATAAATGATGAGTCTTAAAACCGCTTTAAGCCATTTAAACTAAATGAGCACTTATGATTTGTAAAAAAACACAAGATAAAATTTGATAATTATTTATCTGCAGCCATTGTATCGAAAACGGCCTGGATTGGCCGATTCTATGATGACGTCACATGTCAGTAAAAATGGCGTCTATCATTCATGCTTTCTTACGTTCTTTGGTTGGTTTTCTGGGATGTGACGTCACAATACCTGTGCTACGCCATATTGCTCAAGATACTCGTAGCGTTTTGGCGGCTTATTTCAAACGTGAATTTTCGTTTGCCTTTTTTAGAAGAAATACACGAAAGAATTTAAAATGACCACTTTCTGAGAACTCCATGAACACCACCAAAAAATATAGGACGGTTTTTGGAAATCGGTCAAATAGCCTATTATATCAGCCTCAACGTCCATTACTGGCTCTTCTACCTACATTCGTTCGGTAAGTATATTTCTCTCGTCAATCTTCGATGACATTTCCATGTTGTGTGGAAGTTACAGCACACAGGGCTGTAAGCATCAGATGTGAAACAGCGCACACCAAAGTCAAAAAAACGTTTTTTAAAACCGTTATTTTTGTAAAATACAAAACTGAACAAAAATTTTCTAAAGTCCCAAAACTAAAGTGATGATAATGACAAATTATATTACGTTTCAGAAGTTGTGCATTTTTAAATAACCCTCCCTGTATTAGGACAGGCCCTACCACAGTACACTTACATAGCTACCTATATGATATATTTTAATTTTCGCAGCGACAATCCTCGTCTCCCATGGGATCCATTCCGGCAATGAAGCCCTGATAACTTTAGGGGAATTACCGGGCTACGCAATATCTTACGCGATCTACTACGTACTTATTTGTGGCTTACACAAAATCCGAAAATTTATGGCAACACACTATCTAACTAAAGTCTGTTTTTTAGTTCAATGCAAAAAAATAAAACACTCACGTTGACATCTCAATACTAAAGAATCCACTCAGAAATAGTAGAAATAAAAAGAGATTGCTTTGAATTTAATCGATATAATTCACACTTTTATCCAGTTCCTACAATAATGTTCGTATCGTCCGATCCGTTGACAGCTGTCATCCCTGCGTTTCGTTATATCTCACTATTCTGTGTAGCTCATTCAAATCTACGAAGTATCTGTCATTACAAATAACTCTCGTGGATATAACGAAACGCAGATAGTAAACAACACACTGACGTTTCATTTTAAAACTAAATATCACCTGCCCATAAATACAGAGTAAACAATAGTGATTCTAACAATACAATCCAATGTCTGAATGATGCTAGTGCGCAAAAACCAAATTACCCCATTTTACTTCCAAGTAAAAATTGTTTGTGCTACGTAGGTGTTTTTTTCTAGACTTTGCTCCTATGAGGAATTAAAGTTTAATGTCTTTGATTTCATAAGGATTTTGGTCACGCGAGTCTTTTTTATTCACGGTTAAAAAAAAATCTACCCAATAAACCTATATATTTTATAACGGTAACGTCGCGTAATTTTTTTTGCAACGAATTAAAAAACGGATTTTATATTAGTAATTTTTTACGAAATGCACATCAAATTGAAGAGCGTAAAAAAATAGGCGATCCGAGTCGACAACCTCAAAGGCGGAAAATTCGTATTATACAATATTTTCAATATGATATAATATGTACGACGTACTCATTTTGTTTTCTACTGCACATGTGTACGATAATTTGTGCAAAATTATTAAACCATTGGTTACACAATTTAAGACAAATTGTCGTACACTTCTTTCTAGATTGTTTTAAGTTCAGATTTTTAGAAAATGTGATAGTGTATAATATTATTGCTCGCGTTATACCGCCAGTCACTGGGTACAACCGGATACAATTTACATTCTTACACAAAAGTTTAAAACGAAAACTTAACGAGAAATACTGAAATAAAAAATAAATTACCCGACTGCTGAGGATCTAAGCAGGCAAAACCAAATTACATTGTTGAATTTCAGTTTTTAACTTCTTAGAGGTTTTTAATTTTGTTGCAGGATTTATGCTGATTTCATGTCTGTGAAATTCTCGCAAATATGACGAAAGGATTGAGATATTACCTGTGATATACATACTTACATACGAGCCAATGACATAAACACATTAGCCCCCGTTCGGGCTTCGCCGCAGTCGGTTAATGACTGCATGTCTGAAGTTGACAACAAACATTACAATCTGAAAACGCTCAAAACCTCCGACGGCTTGTTGTAGGGAATTAAAAATAATTTTACTAGGAGGTAAGAAGCAATAATAATTGTTTTCATACAACCCCGTCAGTCCCAGTTGATATCCGTCCAAAGTAAAATGACCCCGATGTGATTAGGAGGATAAAGGCACCGGAGCTCTAAATTAACTGGTCTACTACCTTAATTGTGGCGGCAGAAACAAAACACCGCTTTTGCATAGAATAAACGGACGTGGGGGCAGTGATTTTTTATTCGTAGCGTGGAATTCTATTTTGTTTTCCCATAGGTACTCCGGTTTAATAAAAATTCAAAGTGAAGAATAGAGTTTAATTTGGACGCCGCCATAGTGTTAGCCTGGAGTCAGGAGATGTTCCCGTTTTTGTAGAAGTTTGGAAAATTGAACAACACAGTGAAATATATTAGTAGTTTATTTTTCTGTCAGTGCTTATTTCCTTATTAATTATTTTTATTTCGACCTGTAACTTTTAGACCATTGACCACTTTTAGACAAACCTGTGTCAACAAGGTAAGCAAATCAAATAAGGGAAAAAATCTGCAAATACTGAAGCAGAGTTAAATCTCCCAAGCGCCTAAAAGGAGTTTGGCGCCACCGCGGTGGCGGTGCACCGGTGCTATGCTAAAAAAACAAAGTTAACAGCTCTGCTTCCTACTGGCCACAATGCCCAGAACTTATGAAATGTTAACGTGTTTTGAATGATTCGGTATCACTAACTACTAATCTACGACCAGAATGATTCACTTTACTATTAAAAGATTCATTATCATCAATCCATTATGTCCCCAGGAGGGGCACGGGTCTCTTCCCTGAGGAAGGTATAGGCCATACTCCCACCTTGGGGCCAAGTCCAGATTGGTGGAGACATGTAAAACTAGTGGCTGGTCTTACTGTCAGAAGTTTTCAAGCCGCCCTAAGGCCTCTGACTTGGACTGACTTAACGACTGTCATGTATCGACGGCAGCCGGCACCAACTGCTTAACGTGCCCTGCGAAGTACGGAACCGCTCGGAAAAATCCCACTAGTGTTAGTCATAGAACGGTCACCCATCCAGGCACTGAACGCGCCCTGTGTTGCTTAACTTTCGTGATCGTTTAAGATCACCCTGTGGTGGCATTGGGGCCAAGGCCGGATTGATGGAGGCTTGTAAGACTAGTGGCTGGTCTTACTGTCAGAAGTTTTCAAATCGTCCTAAGGCGTTGTATTTGGGTGAATATACGGTATTTGATTTTTTTGTGTCCCAGAAGGAAATGTAATCTGTTCCATTCAATATTGATAATTTCTCTATTTGACACTATTTTTAAATGTGTAATGATGAGGGCCAGAAGATTTTTCCATTTCTTTGAATTTTATAAGCACCAGAGGAAAATGTGTTACCAGAGGACTGACACTATTGGCAGAGTAGTCACAAATTAAAGCAGGGAAGTGACAGGCCATTGATTTATAGCTAAGAAAGGGGACACGTATTAAATAAAACATGAAATATGCCAGAAAAGTGACGCCAGAGAAGTGACAAAATCGCACAAAACCTACAAAAACATGTCATTATCGTGAATAGACTATGTGGGCCGAATAAGACCATATTATTTAATGCTTAAGCATACAGACGCAATAATATAATAAGTTTAACATAAAATTTGTCTATGGACCATAGAAATTCAAATAGCGTCTATTCACCCATATGTTACCTAATAAGTTGCTTATTAATAAGATTTACTGAAAAGTTTGTGAAGCTTCTGTTACACAGTTTCCATAAAAAGTATACTCTAGATAATCTTCTAAGTAATCTATTATAATCGCACGAAGCCCCGGCTGCCTGAGTGATCTTAAACGATCACGAAGGTTAACCAACATAGGGCGCGTTCAGTGCATTGATGGGTGACTGTCTATACCTAACACTATTGGTATTTTTCCGAGCGGTTCCGTACTCGGTGGGGACGTAATGGGTTGATGATGACATTGCATTTGACTCACTCACTCAACTACAAAACACAAACACTACTAAAAAAAATAGAGTCAGGGAATCTCAGTGCAACGAATATCAGAAACTCATAAAGGCCCATAATTTGAGCTCTTTATTAAGTTTTTATTTTGTCAGCGAAGCGCGGTGCTCGAAATTAAGAGGAGAAGCGAACTGAGCACTGGCACAAAATAAAGAACAATCGGAAATGTCGGACCAAAACTTCCAGGGCTACTCCCTACAAACCTTGTAAAACAAAAAAGCCTTTCGAATTAAAGCTTGCATGTTGTCTTGCTCACACAATATACAATTTTTGGTTATTGTAATATATTGAATATACAATACACTCGCAGGTATCTCTTAGATTATATTAAGAAATACCTTAATTGTGTAAGATACATAATATAACATTATAACATAAGATAAGAATATTCTTTATTGTAATCTCCTTTTTTATGTACAAGAAATTGTTCTCTATATACATATACTTTTGACTTTGATCTTATTTTATAATAAATAAAGGACATTCTCGACATATTTTTCTTATCCTATATCAAATAAAGGACATTCTCGACATATTTTTCTTATCCTATATCAAGTTATCAGTTGAAATCAATAGAATTCAAAGTTAGTAATCTTGAAAACGACCTTTATTTATTAAAAACTAGCTGTTGCCCGCGACTACGTCCGCGTGGGCTTTAGTTGAGTAAAGTGTTTCCAAATAAGATAGGGATACTTTTAGCGCATGCAAAAGTGCTTTCATACTAACTTCGCAGCCCCCTCTTACCCCCTTAGAAGATGATTTTCGAAAAACTATTTCACCGTGTTTCAAGACATTCAATGAAGGACCTTCATTCTGAATTTCATTCGAATAAATTCATAAACGGCAAAGTTTCATACTTATTTTGCACCCCTTTTTTCCCCCTTAAGGGATGATTTTTTAAAAACTATTTTACATGTGTTTCATAGTTTTAAATGAAGAACCTTCGTACCAAATTTCATTCGAATAACTTCAAAAACGGCAAAGTTTCATACTAACTTTGAACCCTCATTTTACCCCCTTAGGGGATGAATTTTTAAAAACTATTTTACATGTGTTTTATAGTTTTAAATGAAGAACCTTCGTACCAAATTTCATTCGAATAACTTCAAAAACGGCAAAGATTCATACTAACTTTGAACCCTCATTTTACCCCCTTAGGGGATGAATTTTTAAAAATCATTTCTTAGTGCTCCCCTACGTTACAAAAGAAACCCCTGTGCAAAATTTCAAGTTTCTAACCCTTATAGTTTTGGCCCTGCGATGATATGTCAGTCAGTCAGTCAGTCAGCTTCTCCTTTTATATACAGGGTTACAGGTTAAGTCGACCTATTCCCGTTAAGGGCGTGTAGTTTACATCGTTTCTGACCAATTTGACTATGAAACACCCTATCCCAAATGTAACCGTTTTTGAGATATTTAAATTTAATTGTTTTCTATGAAAAAATCCCGATTTTCGGCTGTCAGCTTAGATATTTTGAAATTTTGACGTCCTATTATTACTATTATTGAATTTTTACCTTTCAAATAAGATGCTTTAGGATCTCAGTAATCAATATTGTACGTTAATAAAATAAATAAGTCGCCATAGACGATGAAAACTGAAAAAAAATTAACATTTAGAAAGTTTATTTTTCTTTTGTGCTTAATAATATTTACGTTTCATCAGCTGTCCAACGAGGTATAACAATCTAGGTTTTTAATAAAAAAAACACGTAAAAACTTAGTTGAGATCCCCCAGGTAGCATTTCTAACTGTCCCTCGCCATTGTCCTTGAAGGACAATGTGGTGCGTGCGAGCGAGACACCTAACGATTTATGCAGGTGTGAGTGAGAAAAATAATGTGCGGACGCCGGTTTGGGAATACCACACGTTTTGTGTTTAGCTTGATATTGTTAGTTTGCTTACGTGATTCGTCCGTGGTAGATGCGATATTATTTTGTTCTCAGTTCCCTACTCGACTTGGCTATGTTTCTGGACTGTTTTTTCTGATTCGTAACTGCTGTGCTGCGAAAACCGGACTCTGATTTGTGCTGTTCCCTTCTCGACTTGGCTGTGTTCTTGGACTGTTTCTTTTGATCCCGTAACTGCTGTGCTGTGCCAACTGGACTCTGATTTGTGCTTGTGATAACGAACTATTCAAGATGTCAACCTACACGAATGAGGAATATGCGGACATGTTAATTTGCTACGGATACTGCAATTGTGTATCCGCACATGCTCGCAATGAGTACATAACACGGTATCCCGGCCGTCGAGTGCCGGATGTCAGCGTGTTCGACGGAGTTTACAGAAGACTTCGAGAAACTGGCTCCGTTTCAAGACGACGTACAGACATGGAAGACCACGTGTAACTGATGATGACGAAGAACAGAACAATAATATAGTGGAACGATTTCGATTGGATCCAACCACTTCCACTAATATTGTTGCCCGTGAAGTAGGACTCACGCAACGGAAAGTATGGTTCACCATTCATACGGCAGGCCTATACCCATACCATTACACGCCGGTACACGTTATCGAAGAGGGAGATCCTGCGAGGAGATTAGATTTCTGCAGATTTATGCTAAAAGCTGATACCGAAGACCCGACTTTCCTTAAAAAAAAATTTGTGGACAGATGAGTCAAAATTTGATAAAGACGGGATCACCAACTACCATAACGCTCATTATTGGGCCCCGAAAGAATTAAGAAATCCTAACAAGAAGAGAGTAAAGGGGTCACAACGAAGATTTAGTGTGAATGTGTGGATGGGCATTATTTGTAATCACTTGATTGGGCCTTACTTTCTCCCCGGCAATTTAAATGGGGAACACTATGAAAATTTCCTGAGACGAGACCTCAGTGACCTCTTTGAATGAATGAATGAATGAATAACCATTTATTGCCAAGAACAGTGTTTCATACTTATAATAATATCTTAATACAGACTAAATTAATACAGACTCTTAGATGATTTGCCGCTCAATCTGGTCCAAGACATGTGGTTTCAGCATGATGGCTGCCCTGCACATTTCAGAAGAAGCGTCCGAGAATGGCTGGACACAAATTATCCGAACAAATGGATTGGGCGAGGTGCGCCTTTACCCTGGCAAGCCAGGAGTCCGGACATCACCCCAATGGATTTTTATGTATGGGGGCACATGAAAAGTATTGTGTACGATGATCCCAACCCAATTTCGTCAATAGAAATATTGAAAAACAGAATAATTTATGCGGCGAATGAAATAAGAAGGACTCTAACTACTGGTGTAGTAAAAAGTGGACTTCGTACAAGGATGCGAAAATGTGTACAATATGGTGGCGGACATGTTGAACATGAACTTTAGATTTTAAGATGTTTTGTTGGAACATGAAAGTTTAGTAAATTTGGTATCTTTTACTCGCCTATTGTTTTATTTAGCTTTTTTTGAATCCCCTGTAGCCCATGAAACTAAGTATTTTCTACAATTTTATTAATAAAACCCTAGATTGTTATAGCTAGTTGGACAGCTGATGAAACGTAGATATTAATAAGGACATCCGCAAATCAGGCCCCATAGTATTTTTTTTAGATATCCTTGAAAGAAAAATAAACTTTCTAAATGTAAATTTTTCTTTTCAGTTTTAATCGTCTATGGCGACTTATTTATTTTATTAACGTACAATATTGATCACTGAGATCCTAAAGCATCTTATTTGAAATGTTAAAATTCAATAATAGTAATAATAGGTGTCGTAATATGAAGAAATGTGTCAAATGTCACTACTGTCACTGCGTAAACAAATCTTGTCTATATTTTCCAATGTGTAATTCTTTTAGCTTATTAAAGCCTAATTAAAGGTTCTACTTCTTTTTATGTCCGACAATTTAATAAGCTAAAAAGTTCTGAAGCAACCATGGCTAATAAAGGAGATTCGGAAGTTCCACCAGTCCAGAACATGTCACGGTTTTTAAGACCAGACCGATTTGAGACTGACCCCAGCAGCGTCGGCTCCGAGTTAAAATGGAAACACTGGTACTACACCTTTAATAACTTCATATCTGCCGAATTTCCAAATTCCACTAACGAGGTAACCAAACTCATGTTACTCGCAAACCACCTATCGCCTACAGTTTTCTCATTGATATCGGAATGCCAGGACTTCAAAAGTGCCATTGTCCAGTTAGAAAAATCGTATGTGAAAACTAAAAACGAAGTACATGCGAGACACATACTAGCCACAAGAAGGCAGCACGAAGGTGAATCGGTTGATGAATACCTGCGTGAACTGAAAAATCTATCGCAAAACTGTAACTTCAAAGCGTGCACAGCCGAGGAACATAAAAGTGAGTACATACGAGACGCGTTCATTCGAGGACTATCATCGAACGCTATCCGACAAAGGTTATTAGAGAACCTCACTTTAACGCTTGACGGCGCACATAATCAAGCGTGCTCCCTAGAAATGGCCGAGAGGAATACAAAGTCTTACACTGTCCCTCACATGAGCAATTATTCAGCTAATATCAGTCAAAACAATGAAACTCAAGCGAGACCTTCAACTAGTTCAGAGGGCATCGCCGTAGCCCTGCATCAAGTCTCTCACAAGAAATCGTGCTTTTTTTGCGGAAGCCCCACTCTGCACCCCCGATTCAAATGTCCAGCCTTCAAGGCCACTTGTCTGAAATGCGGAAAGAAAGGCCACTTCGCTAAAGTTTGCAGGAGCGACGGTAACATAAACTTCATGCAAGACGTCACACATAACAGTTCAGAAAACCTGATGGCGATATCCGCAGCAGCGCCGGGCGCACTCTCAAAAGCAACAACTCCAATTACGATAAACGAGCATAAAGCAGAAGCACTCATAGATACGGGGAGTACATTGAGTTTTATCGACAGTAATCTGGCAAGTACTCTAAAGCTCAAAAGAAAGCCTTGCAACCAATCTATAACTCTCGCATCCCACGACCACACATCTATTGTCAAAGGTATGTGCTATGCCACTCTCAAGATTCAGTCGCATGTTTACAAACAATTACCTCTCCTGATCGTAAATAATCTTTGCGCTGACGTCATCATAGGGCATGACCTTTTAAAGGATCACGAATCATTGATGCTGGAGTTTGGAGGCCCTAAAGAAGCTCTTAAAGTTTGTAGCGTCATGGCCGCTACTGTACCCGCCGTGTCTGTCTTCACAAACATGTCTCCAGATATAAGACCTATTGCCATCAAATCAAGAAATTACAAAAGAGATGATGAAGAGTTCATCAAGGCTGAAGTCACTAAACTCCTGGAAGACGGAGTAATAGAACCGAGCATATCACCGTGGAGAGCGCAAGTGCTAGTAACAGGAGGAGACGGCATTCACCGTAGGAGAATGGTAATAGATTATTCATTAACTATCAATAAATATACATTACTAGATGCCTATCCCCTACAGAAAATAGAGACTATCGTGGCAAAAGTTGCTAAGAACAACTTCTTCAGTCAAATCGACCTGAAAAGCGCTTATCATCAAATAAAAATCCTAGAAAAGGAAAAAATATACACAACATTCGAAGCTTGCGGGAAGCTTTACCAATTTACAAGAATCCCTTTTGGCGTGACAAATGGCGTAGCCGCATTCCAAAGAGCACTACAATACGTAATAGACACGGAGAAACTAACAGGAGTGTACGCCTACCTCGACGATATTACTATTTGCGGCAAAGACAAGGTAGATCATGACGTTAATCTAGACAAATTCATGAAAGCTGTCGAAAAATACCAACTGACTATCAACATAGAGAAAAGCGTGTTCTGTGTCGATTCTATCAATTTACTAGGATATACAATCCAAAACAATGAAATCAAACCAGACAAGAAAAGATTGGAACCCTTGGTAAATCTGCCACCGCCATCGGATCAAAAGGAACTTAGAAGAACACTCGGTATGTTTGCACACTACTCTAAATGGATTCACAACTTTTCTGAGAAATTCCACCCGCTGGTCATCACTACATTCCCGCTTACAGAAGAAGCGACCTTAAGCTTCAACCGACTGAAGCTAGATATAGCCGACTCTGTGTTGACTGCTATCGACGACCACGAAATGTTTACGGTAGAGACAGATGCTTCTGACCACTCCCTAGCTGCAACGCTAACACAAAAGAATAGACCAGTGGCATTTTTCTCAAGAACCCTGACAAACTCCGAAAAGCGGCAAAGTTCAATCGAAAAAGAAGCGTGTGCTGTTGTCGAATCTCTAAAGAAATGGCGGCACTATCTTATAGGCAGACACTTCCTCCTGATAACAGACCAACGATCGGTTTCGTTTATGTTTGATCAGAAACATAGCAACAAAATCAAAAATGAAAAAATTGAACGCTGGCGCCTTGAACTCTCATGCTATAAGTACGACATTGTATATCGGCCAGGGAAAGAGAACATAGTAGCAGATGCACTTTCAAGAGTTTGTGCGAACGTAAATACTGATAAATTGTACAACCTTCACAAACTACTTTGTCACCCGGGAGTTGTAAGAATGACTCATTGGGTGAGATCAAAGAATCTGCCTTACTCAATTTCCGACATTAAGGCTATGACAGAAAACTGTGCGATCTGCGCTGAAGTAAAACCTCGTTTCTATAAATCACAAGGAAGACTAATAAAAGCGACCGCCCCATTCGAGAGGCTGAGCATGGACTTCAAAGGACCGTTACCATCATCGGGAGCAAATAGATATATATTGACTATAATAGACGAATATTCAAGGTTCCCATTCGCTTATGCTTGTAAAGATGTGTCCTCCAGTACAGTCATAAAATGTCTAAGAGACTTGTTCCATGTATTTGGCACTCCGAGCTACGTTCATTCCGATAGAGGAGGAGCATTCATCTCGGATGAAATAAAATCATACCTAACATCACAAGGAGTTGCGTGTAGCAGAACTACGCCTTACAATCCTAAAGGAAATGGCCAAGTCGAAAGACTAAACGGCACGTTATGGCGAACCATACAGTTATGTTTGCTGTCGAAACAAAGCCCCATAGAAAATTGGGAAAGCGTCTTGCCAGAATCCTTACACGCAATCAGATCTCTACTGTGCACGGCAACAAACGAAACGCCCCACGAACGGATGTTCCATCACCCTCGACGTACACTAAACGGCGAATCTCTCCCGTCCTGGTTGCTAGAGCCCGGACCTATCCTGTTAAAGAAAAACGTGAGAAACTCAAAGTACGACCCACTAGTAGAACAGGTCGAACTTCTCGAGTCAAATCCGCACTATTCGACAGTGCGAACCCATGAAGGACGGGAGACCAATGTGTCAAACAGGCATTTAGCGCCACTACCCGTATCGGAGAGCGACAGTGACAGCCTTTACGAAGACGCAACCGAAGACGCCGCTGAGCCAAGCGAACCAACACCGTCAGCCGCCACAGGATCGAACGAACTAGCGCCACCGGTGCCGGCCCCTCGTCGCTCGAACAGGGTCAGACTACAGCCGGCGTACCTTCGTGATTATGACACCTCTTAAACATAGGGGGGGTGAATGTCGTAATATGAAGAAATGTGTCAAATGTCACTACTGTCACTGCGTAAACAAATCTTGTCTATATTTTCCAATGTGTAATTCTTTTAGCTTATTAAAGCCTAATTAAAGGTTCTACTTCTTTTTATGTCCGACAATAGGACGTAAAAATTTCAAAATATCTAAGCTGACAGCCGAAAATCGGGGTTTTTTCATAAGAAACAATTAAATTGGAATAATTCAAAAACGGTTAGATTTAGGATAGGGTATTTCATAGTCAAATTAGTCAGAAACGATGGAAACTACACGCCCTTAACGGGAATAGGTCGACTTAACCTGTAACCCTGTATATAGACTACTTATAGCCAAACAAAAATGTATTTAAAGGTCCTTAAATTAATTACAATTATCCATGAAACCTTCAGACCACATTTGTCCAAAGTGTAATCATTTTATTTATTACAGTCAGTAAGAATGTGGTATTCTGCGAGCGGGACAGCATGATCGACGTAAAAGTAGTCTTAACTAAATTTTGAAAATGCCGAAATCAATTGCTCGAACTTTTGTCGGAAGAGTCCGCCCAGGTTTCGCTCTGATTCGCAGAGCTTAATCATGGTGAGTAGAGACGGAGCTCGCGTGATTGCGTCGGTTGCTCATTTCTGACAAAAAGTAAAGGTAGTATGTTTCTTTCTTCTTCCGATCGTAGCCCCGGCTGCCTGAGTGATCTTAAACGATCACGGAGGTTAAGCAACGTAGGGCGCGTTCAGTGCATGGATGGGTTACAGTTTATGACTAACGCTAGCGGCATTTTTCCGAGCGGTTCCGTGCTTCCCAAGATATGTTAAGTAGTTGGTGCCGGCTGCCGTCGATAGATGGCAGTCGTTAAGCCAAGTCAGAGGCTTTAGGGTGGCTTGAAAACTTCTAACAGTAAGACCAGTGAGAATATAACCTAGAACCTCCGGCGTTGTAATCAGTAGCGCTAGTACAACAAGGCAGTATAATTTTTTTTAATTCATCTCAGAAAAAAATACAACTGAAGAATAAGAAGTTTTCACACAGTAGAACTTCTGTTAGTTTTATTTTGTACCGTTGGTGCAAGTATAGAGTTGAAAGCAGGCATTTCTTTCCACGTATACCTATACAATGTCTTGCGAAAAAATCCTTGGTGCTATGGTCTTAAGAGTGGCGCAATTTGCCTTGAAAAATTTGAACCACAACACATAAACGTAACATACACTCACGCTATCCCGGTGAGGTAGCTAGAGAATGTGCCAATGTGCCACGTTGAAAATGTAGACTGTAACAACTATTACATACGTTACGTCCACACAACACAGTCACTTAACCAGGGCGTAGATTCTATTGATGCATTGTAGTACAATGACAACTGCTTAAACATGGCGATTTAGTTTCAGTGCCGTTTCAAGTTTAAGCGCGCACTCAAATCATTCAATCTAGGCGTCAATGGTATGCAAAAACACGTCACGTGACCTGACCATGGATCTGTCATCACATCACACTTCACACTAATATTATAAACGTGAAAGTTTGTGTGTGTGTTTATATGTTTGTCAGTCTTTAGCGCTGAAACGGCTGGACGGATTTTAATAAAATTTGGTATGGAGTTAGCCGATACCCTGGATTAAAACATAGGCTACGTATTACCGCGGGGAAATATCTTATTCCTACGGGAAAATCGATGAACCGCGGGTAACACCGCGGGGCACAGCTAGTTGAACTATAATGGACTAACAGAATCGGAGCCCAGGTTGTTCGACCATCTGTTGGGGGCCTGCCCACGCTGCATCGTCCGGTCCACAGTCGCCAATCAGAACTTTTTCGCCCCAATGGCCACCGGTTCTCCGAGCCACGTGCCCCGCACACTGCCACTTCAACTGAGCAATTTTTCGATCTATATTAGTAACACCTTGCTTCCGTGCTTCGCAAGGCACGTTAAGCAGTTGGTGCCGGCTGCCGTCGATAGATGGCAGTCGTTAAGCCAGGTCAGATGCCTTAATAGGGCGGCTTGAAAACTTCTGACAGTAAGACCAGCCACTAGTCTTACAAGCCTCCACCAATCCGGACCAGGGAAGAGACCCGTGGCCCTCGGTGGGGACATAATGGGTTGATGATGATGATGATGATTTGTAGCAGGGTTCTTCGGTGCATCGCCTCATTCCTGTTTCTCATCAGAGTCAGGACGAAGCTCCTAACATACCTCTCTCCATTGGTCGTTGGGCGACCTCGAGCCTTCTTAAGAAACCCATTATATTATATTGGTTTTTACCCATGACATTATTGATTTCGCTATTAATTAATTAATTTTATTAATTGTATTATTGAATATGTACTGCTATTAATTCGTAATATTCTAAATTGTCTAAATTCAATGATTGTAGTTAATTCGTATTATTTATTCTAAATTGTAGTTAAATTGTATTGATTTATCGAACTACCTGCATGGTGTGTCTTTTTTATATTTTTTGTATTGGTGCTATTTGAAAACCAGCGCTGTTTCAAATAGAAACAGCAAATGCTGAAATAGCCCCTTTGTCACACGCTGTATATTATATAATAACTATTATTAATATTAATTATTCTGTAAGCATGCTGTGACAATAAACATTCATTCATTCATTCATTCATTATCGGCAACCATGACTTAGATTCTATTAATGCATAGTATTACAATGACAACTACATGATCCTGGCGATTTAGTTTCACTGCCCTTTCCAGTCTACGAGCGCACACAAATCAAACCATAAATGCGTCTATGTTATGAAAAAAAAACGTCACGTGACCGACCGTGTAACTGTTTTAGCGTTCCTCATCAAACACCAATATTGTACCTTTATGTGTTTAATGTCACTAATTTATTGTTACTGTTTAATGTGTTGAATTACTTGTACTCGGGTTATAGGGACAGTTCTCAGGCTAATTAACGGGCACTGAATAAAAGATCGAATCAGTTAACTGTAGGTTATATTAGAAATTATAAGACACTTGTGTCATGTGAGGGAGCGCGGGAGTAACTGCCGAACGGGGGACGCTATTCAGTGGCGGCGTAGCATAGGTGTCAAACCGGGGCGGTTTTCTATTGTGCACCCCCAAAATAAAACAAATACTTACTAAACGTGCTTACGTGACTTTATTTTACTGAAATATTGAATAACTTTATCAAACTTTCCTGTCCTTTTCTTTTCCGATCCCGACCCCTCCACCCACTGGACTTTACTACTCTGGTTGGTGGACGCGTCATTCCCTATTACCCCTCCACCCACTACACAATAATTTGTAATTTTTTTTGCCTTTATTCGGAAAATGGCAGATTCTTATAATGGTGGAAATCTATCTATCTATCTTCTATCTTCTATATATATAAAAGGAGAAGCTGACTGACTGATTTCGAATCAACGCAGGGCCCAAACGACTGAGCCTAGGGGGTTGAAATTTGGCATGGGAGTTCCTTAGGGAGCCTAGGGGAGCACTAAGAAAGGATTTTTTGAAACTCACCCTCTAAAGGGGTAAACGGCGGTGTTAAAGTTTGTATGGAGGTATAAAAAAATGTTGTCAGATTTTCTTGAAACTTGAAATAAATACTCTTCAACACAATTGATTGAACACGTGTTTCACGGTTTTTCTAAATTTAACCCTTAACGGGAGTGAACGGGGTTGCAACATTTTGAACTAAAGTCCACGCGGACGGAGTCGCGGGCGAAAGCTAGTCATAGATAAAAATAGTTGCGATTTTTTTGCGATGGCAAAAACATAAAGAGGTAAAAAGACTTAGAAATATTTTCAAAAATCTACTTTAATATTATGGTTTCAGCAAAAGCACCAGGAACTCATAATTTTCCAAAAGTTACCCGACCAACTTAACATACTACGCTTCTGGTATTTCGTTTGAGAACAGTTCTTTTGCTCAGGAAGGAGTAAGGGCCTGTCCGTACCGTGTACATGGGGACAGGCCCTAAGGAGTATAATTTATTGATTTTTTATCGCAAGCTGTTAATATTATGTGGTCCTAGTATGTACATACCTACTAAATATTTTTTGGAGTTTTTCCTTTTTATTTCATAACTCAAATTATGCAGTTTTTTTATTATTTCATAACTTAGAAGGAGGAGGCCACCCACAGGACTTTACCACTGGTTGGTGGACATTATGGTTAATACTACCAGGAGAGCAGAGGTGTATAAGACATTGTTTTTTTAATAATACATGTTAAGTTTTTTTTTCTTTATGTGCTCCTAAAGTGTATTTTTCCTTTTATAATAAAAAAGAACTAAAATTTTTATAAATTGTTTGAATTTATCGAATTAATCGATGTCTATACCATATTCATTTGGGTCTTAAACAAAATGTAAACAACATTTCAGTACTCTTTATACTATTTTCATTGTCAAAATATGTTATTTCGGTTTCGACACTAATTTTTAAAGTACCTAAATTAGATATTATCTAATCTATTTTACTTATTTCTTAGTGTAAAAACCGAAATAAAATTTTTTGACATCGAAAATAGTCTAAAGAGTACTGAAATGTTGTTTACATTTTGTCTAAGACCCAAATGAATATGGTATAGGTACGCACATCATTGTGTAGTGGGTGGAGGGGTCGGGATTCTCCTTTTCGATGGACAATAGGGAAAGTTTGGTAAGCCGCGCTTGGCTCATTGTAGATCTTAAGTCATCATCATTCAGCCACAAGAAGTCCACTGCTGGACAAAGGCCTCCTCCATGGATTTCCAAAAAGACCGGTTAGAAGCGCACATGCCACTCGAATGAGATCGTCTGTCCATCTTGTGGCTGGTCGTCCTACGCTGCGCTTGCCGATGTGTGGTCTCCACTGTGGCGCCTCAGACGTAAAATCTCAAAAATGATTTCTTCCGCAGTAAATTCGTCATAAACTTTCGTAGGATTTGGAACTATATCCCGAAGCTCTTCTTCTGTTGACGTTAGCAGAGTTTTAAGCTGAACAACGCCAAATGTATTGAGAATATCATCCATTGCCCTGTAGCGATGGTTTAGTTCTCCGTAAAATCTATCTAGACATTCTAACATAGCTCTCTGCAGCTTTTATGGAGTGAGTTGTCACCTCGTTGTCACCCCTTGGTGCTTGGCACCCGGGGCGGACCGCCCCCTCCGCCCCCCCTCTACGCCGCCACTGACGTGATTCGCCGGGCGCGCTCACATTACACGCTAATACATTGTATTGTTACATTGTTGTCACTACACTGTCATCATACTATAATGCACTAACAGAATCGAGGACCTGGTCTCTGTCATAGGTAGGTCTGTAATTGTTAGCAAAGGTTGTTGCCTAGCTAGACTAATGTCTGTGCGGTTGATAATGCAGGCTTACTTCTATATGCTTTGCTCTATGTGTAAGCCCGTAGTTATTTTTTAATTAAGCCGGTATGTTCCCGACATATCCGCAATACGCATCGATTGCGTATTCAGTATCCCACAACCAGAGCATTTGCACAAATGCGCTCATGAATGCCTGTCCAAATTACAGCTGTATCCATTTGTATTCCGCTGCAAAAAGCCCCGTATTGTGGTTTCATTACCATTTAATTTATGGATTAAACAACTGGGGCGGATTGGAATATTCGGTTCATGTTTATAAATTAAGAATTTTGTGTCATAAACATGAAACCTTACAAGGATAAGGATAAACTTACTTGTACTGACTTTAAGTTGGTATTTTTTACGCAGCCTATATTACTGTATTTTATTTTTTATTTAATAGGCGAGCCAACGGACCTCTTATAAAACCCTTTTATTTAATTAAGAAGAAACACTTTTAGCCTCATAAGGTTGCCAATGAAAGGCTCACACAGCATTCTTATTTGATTCGTGTGAATAGAAACTAAAACTATAATTAAACAAAATTGTATTAAACAAAAAAGAAACAAAAATACGTCTACCTTCTAGACCTATAAAACTTAAAAATAATTACACAAGAACTTGAGAATAATTTCACTTAACAAACAAGTTAGATGCTTTAGGAACAGTCATATAATAATTAGCTCATTTTAAACTTAAAACTAGGAAAACTATCGCAGTGGATGTCCATATCATCCTCTATTGTGTCCCACTGCTGGGCAAAGGCCTGCCCCAGTTCAGTTCATAGTTTTCGGTCCTAGGCCGAGTCTTTAAAAGACTGATTTGAACTTGACTTGGTATTTAAAAGTAACATTCTAATATCTTATCTCTAATACCTACTCGTATATAAAATTCTCGTGGCTCAATGTTAGTGCGCATACTCCTCCGAAACGGCTTGACCGATCTTAAAGAAATTTTGTATATTTATTCGGTAGGCTTGAGAATAGGTTGTTATCTATTTTTCATGGCCCTAAGTGAAAACAAAATTATATGGCGAGACAACGTTCGCCGGGACAGCTAGTCATCATCAACCCATTATGTCCCCACTGAGGGGCACGGGTCTCTTCCCTGAGGAAGGTATAGGCCATACTCCACCACGGGGGCCAAGTCCGGATTGGTGGAGGTTTGTAAGACTAGTGGCTGGTCTTACTGTCAGAAGTTTTCAAGCCGCCCTAAGGCCTCTGACTTGGCTTAGCGACTGCCATCTATCAACGGCAGCCGGCACCAACTGCTTAACGTGCCTTGCGAAGCACGGAACCGCTCGGAAAAATGCCACTAGCGTTAGTCATAGACGGTGACCCATCCATGGACTGAACGCGCCGTATGTTGCTTAACCTTAGTGATCGTTTAAGATCACTCAGGCAGCCCAGGCTACGAGCGATTCAAGCGAGTATAAAATTCTCGTGTCACAATGTTAGTGCGCTTACTCCTCCGAAACGGCTTGAGCGATTTTTATAAAATTTGGTATGTATATTCGGTAGGTTTAAAAATAGGTTGTTATTTATTTTTCATATCCCAATCTGGCAAAACAATGTCTGCCGGGTCAGCTAGTTTTCATAATTATATGTAGTATTTAATTAATTAATTTTAGAATATTGCTTCCCTCTGTGTGCCACGAAGCCCTGGCGTCACGGCACTATCACAGTGGCATTGCAAAGTATCATTTACTCATATTTCTAGTTGCAGTGATAAAATAACAAGTATATGTTGCAAACAAACGTAGGGAAAGATATGAGAGCGACAATTTCCGAACTTGAGCCCTAATTTAAGAACCCGACTCAAAAAATGGGAACCTCCCAAGGGTATCAAAGTTAAAATAAGTTTAAGAATCCCTGATTTAAGGTATTTATAGTAAGGGCCTAGTTTCCTGAAATAAATGATTTATTACTTTATTAATATTTTTTATATACGTGTAATAAAAGTATCAATAAATAAATATGTGTCAATAATTCAGTAGTTGCAAAGATGTATTTTACATATTTGTATTTTTTTCAGCTTACTCGGTATACCTATGTCGTATTGCTCATAAGCCGCCTCTAATCTAGTCACCATAATAATCGTTTTTAGATATAAATCAACTCAAATTTAAATAATGCAATTGGCTGTGCTTAAGTAACCACGCAAGGACATCACAAACCTGGAACATCCAGACTAAGGTCATTTATATTTGTACGAGTCAAGTACGGTACAATCCCCACCCTCAAAGTAATTTAAATAAGTTATTGGGCGATTGCATAGCAACCCAATGTCCATCGGACAGGCAATATTCCAATCATTGTCGTATGGAATGACGTTATTTATGGGCCAATCGACTTAAAAATGTGTGACGTGTAAAAATAACACCTCTGAGCTGTGATATGGGAGACCTCCACGCCACCGTCTCATAGACTTTTACGACGCAGAGGAACTGCCCTGCGAAAGTGTCTTTTTTTTTTTATCTGTTCAATAAGTCAGTTTACATGGGTTAATTACAGGATAATTGAAAAGTAGGACATAGATATTATATATACAAGCTGTTAATTTGCAAGCGTGCCATATTTTAGGACGTGATTATACTGCTGATTATAAACAAAAATCAATCATAAAAGAAGAGTCGATTTTTTTTCTTTTGTTCTCTGACGTCACATTTTTTATCGATAAAGAGAACGCCCAGCTCTAATATCGAATTATCTCGCACATCCCTAAATTTTCGTGTACTCGCAGAAGAATAAAAGGACGGCGGTTTGGCAACCACGCGCATCCACACAAACCGACGGAGACAACTTTGTCTTCATTGAAATAAGAACGAAAATGTCTTAACTCATCGGCATTCAGTGGTGGCGCGGACTTTAGAACAAACACGCCGCGCGAGCGCACCCCCACCCCCAATTAGCCTAGCCACTCAGTGACCGGACATCTTTTGTGACGTGCGCACGTGCCGATATCGCACGCTCTTTCATTAGTACCTAATGTGCGCGTGCCGCCACCGCCGTGCGCCGTTTCGTAAAGACAATGACGGATAACTACACAAATATTGAGTTAGTGGAAATGGTGCGACTGTACGCCGTGAGTGGCGATAGTTTGCGGCAAGCTGTCGAAATATTTCTGCCTTCCAAACTGTTAGGCAAAATGTGTTTGTGTTGCAAAATTTAAAAAGTAATTTGTGTCGTCGTGCGAGACTTTGCATAGCGCAGAACGGTGGCCACTTCGAACAATTGCTCCGTACAACTTAATCATTGTAAGTACCCTGTAAATAACGTCTCAATTAGTGTAAATAATGGTGATTTCAGACTTTTAACTACGCCGGATCAACGATTTATTTGAAGGTAGGTTAGTACTTGAGTAAGTTATCTACTTCGTACTTTTTTTATACTAACTTGTAAATAAACGAATTTGCGCAATATTTTAATACCTACTAACCTCCTAGCAAAGAAATTGGTTGTTTTGTCGGTCCTAAGCCCGTGAGAGTAGGAAGGGAAATCTGAAATCATATGTTTCTTGTTGTTATTGCTGTTTCTTTCACTCGGTGCCAACTTGGCAACGGGGCGGGGTCTCGGTCTTTTCCCATTACGTGCATGTCGCAGCACCTTCCATCTTAGGTTATTCCTATTCAAACCCTAAAAATAAGTATTATTTTTATCGACGGCTTCCTTGAATATGGGAGACTGTTAGTAGACTGCATTAACTGGTAACATTAATTACTATTTTTTCTTTAAATATGGCACGCTTGCAAATTAACACCCTGTATATATTCTATATAAAACACGAAAATAATAAAATAGGTAAACACTACTATTGACAGTGTGAAAAAAACAGTATTATTTATACGTATTCGTATAAATTATGTGTCTAAAACCGCTTTAAGGCATTTTGACTAAAAAAAATAATTATGATTTGTAAAAAAAACACAAGATAAAATTTGATAATTTGTATCTGCCGCCATTGTATCGAAAACGGCCTGGATTGGTCGATTGTATAATGCCGTCTGTCATTAATTCTTTCGTAAGTTCATTGGTTGGTTTACCGGGAATAGACGTCATAATTCCTGTGCGACGCCATATTACCCAAGACAGCGTTTGGCGGCTTATTTGAAAAGTAAATTTTCGTTTGGCTTTTTTAGAAAAAATACACGAAAGAATTTAAAATGACCACTTTCTGAGGACTCCATGAAAACCAACAAACAATTTGAGATGGCTTTTAGAAATCGGTCAAATATCCCATTTCAATCTTATTACACTGCATTACCGCCATTTTTCTTCTGCGTGAGATAACTTTCTGTATCTACCAACCACCCATGTTGCCATGCCATTAACATGTTTATGGTATTAAAGCGGGGTATTTACCTTATGCCTTTTAGCGAGATGGTTTAGTAGCTGTAATATTTTTGGCTTATTTTCTCAAAAAAATTGGCTCTTGTCACTGATATGACGTATGATGAACGGCTTCTTCACACGTACCACAACCACACCACATCGCAACGACAAAATGCGGTCAAGCAGTGGTTACGTGTGAATAGTGTCGCTGCAGCTTTTTGTAGTTGCGTTGTGGTACCGATAAAATGTCGATGTGGTTGCGGTGTCGCCAGTAGTTGCGTTGTGGTACTGACAAAATGTTGATGTGATTGCGTTATCGCCAGTAATTGCGATGCGGTCACGTCGTGTGCAGACACACTACGACTCCGGCATTAATAGGTTGCGTTGTGGTTGGGATGTGGTTGCGATGTGGTTGCGATGTGGTTGCGATGTGGTAGCGATGTGGCCGGTATGACACACACGGTAAATAACGACTGCAAAATGTGGTTTGTGTGAATAGTCCTATTAATTTTCCATACAAAATATACGCCCGCCACGTGGTGTGGTTGACGTGTGGTTGTTTGTGGTACGTGTGAAAAGGCCCTAAGGCCGTTTGTATGGCACGTTTTTGTACCACATGACTATTTTCACTCCTTAACTGGTTATGTTTTGAAAATATTAGTCGTAGAGAAAAAAAAATACGCTCATAATTATATCTTTTAACGTGTTCTCACCTATTCTGTGAAAACACTTTTTGTGATAGTCCTTCATAGTTAAAATCCACTTATTTTGAATATTCACTTCAACTGTTACTTTTAAGTAACACTAACAGCTTCGTTACGATGTATATTTTACAGTGTGCCTATCAGAAGATGGACGTTACTTGACGAATCGAAAATTAAATATTCGTTGGTAATTATACCAACGAATGGTCATGGGTTCAACTCCCACTGGGGGCTGCCGTACATTTGTACAAATGGCCTCAATCTGGGTTTCACGTTTGTAATGTTAGGTTACAAATGGTAACCATGACACAGGGTATCCAAGTTTGGGACCAGGGCCTCGATTCTCTTAGTGCATTATAGTACCATGACAGATACAATGGTCGGGTTACATGACGTAATTTTCCATACCACTGACGGCTAGAATTAATTATTAAGACACGTGCTCGCGTTGGCTTGAAGCGGCAATGAAACTAAATGTTCATTGCCGCTTCAAGCAGTTGTCATTGTACTACAATGCATTAGCAGAATCTAGGCCCTGGTCCATTGATTGCGTGGTGTGGAAGTTATTATTATTAACGAGACTGCGAATCGGAACCAACTCATACTGGGAGGTAGTCCAGTTTGCGCACCCGCCTAAATAGCACCTGGCCTAGTCCAGATTGGGAAAAGAAATACATTTGAATTCACTAATAGCACCTGCCAAAAATATCAATAGGTGCCCAATCTGGACGAGGCCAGGTGCTATTTGTGCAGGAGACAACCTCTATAAAAAACACACGGTGGGGGCGCTCCTCTATGTCCCTCTGTTCAGCAGAGGGCATAGAGGAGGGCCGGACGGGGAGGGGAGGGGCGTGAGTTCTGCAAGCCGGGCCGGGAGGGACATTGGGAGGGGGGCCGGGGACCAGGGATTGAGGACCTCATGGTCCTTGGCAAAGGGAGGACTAGGGAGGGGAGGACCAGACGGGGCCGAAGACCTGGCAGAGGGCCAGAAAACGGGTCTTCGGTAGCTGGAGGCTTGGGGAGCTCGCGAATCTCCGCCGGGAGGGCCGGTGGCGCGGGGGATGCCGCACGGACCTTGCGCCGCCGGTTGAGTGAGGGTCACAGACGGCAGGTTGGGGGACCTGCCGTCTGACATCGTGACGGGAGAAGGGGGTGGGCGGCCCATGCCCCTTCTCCAGTGAGGGTGGGCCCGGCTCCTTTGCGAGTCGGGTCGACGTCGCCAGGGCGCCGCTGTAGCATTCGCACTGTGGTCTACCACTTGCGAGATCCGGCGGCGCCCCATTGCACGAGCGACAGGACGGCCCCCGTGGTGTTTTAGGAGGTATGCCTCTCCTATTATTAGGAGAGCAGAGTCCGACACACGGCCGTCGCCCTCCCCCAAGGGTGGCGGTTATGGTGCACAAAGCATTTCACCCCGTTAACAAAAAAAAATAAGGGGCTATTTGTGCAGGTGCTATTTAGGCGGGTGCGCAAACTGGATTACCTCACATGCTGGACGTTTTAGGTCGTTTTTGCAAGCATCTACTTAGTTTGTAATAAGCCCCTTCGAGTGCCACACTACGTTTTTTCCCAACAACTCCAGGTCGGTATCGGCATTTACAATGCAAAAGAGGCTGCCGTGCTTGCAGCGAGTTCCGAACGTAGCCCCCGCTTCCAGCGATTCTTGGACGTTTATGAACGTACTCCACCTAATAGCAGAGATTTAGATGACGTTTCCTACGTTTATGCGAACATGCCAGAATGCCTTTGTTTGGAACAAAGTTTTTAGTTGCACACTGGTTTGTGCTCGAACTTTACTTCCAGCTCGTGCTGCATTGGTGGTAGCATTGTTTGATCCCAAATTGTTTGATTAATGTTCTTATGTTTATGAAACTTAGGACCAGTTTTGTACTGAGAATTTTGCTGCGTAGCTACCTAACTGTAGTACCATCTCGTCAAATTTCTCACAAAAGAGCGTGACTGAGCGGCGAGAATGTTACTCAAGTATTTACTTAGTCAAATTCTCAATTCACAAACAGGCCCTTAGAGAATAATAGTTAGAAAATAATAATATATGTAATCTTGAACATCGCAACACCAATAAAAAATATAGGTTCTAAAACCTACTCTTAATGAATAAGTAGAATCGCTAGTAGCCTGGGCTGCCTGAGTGATCTTAAAAACGATCACTAAGGTTAAGCAACATACGGCGCGGTCAGTCCATGGATCTGTCTTTGACTAACGCTAGTGGCATTTTTCCGAGCGGTTCCGTGCTTCGCAAGGCACGTTAAGCAGTTTGTTAAGCCAAGTCAGAGGCCTTAGGGCGGCTTGAAAACTTCTGACACTAAGACCAGCCACTAGTCTTACAAGCCTCCTCCAATCCGGACTTGGCCCCCGTGGTGGTGTATGACCTATACCTTCCTCAGGGAAGATACCCGTGCTCCTCGGTGGGGATATAATGGGTTGATGATGAACAACGCCACACCAATAAAAATATAGGTTATTTTAGTACTTTCAATGAATAACTAGATAATTGTAAGACGTTGTTTGGTCATTGAAATTACTATAGAAACAAGATATCATCGCACATAATAATATAAAGGAACACAATATCTATATTTTTTTAACATTTTGTGATTCTAATTTTTTTATCACGCGTCACTTCACGCCACTCTATTTTCTTCTATAATTACGTACCGTACATTTATCTTTTTTTAACTATTTAAATTTTTCCTGGATTTCAACGAACATGATAGCCATATCGGTCTAGCCGCGTTTTCGAGTTTTATCGAGATTGACGGACAATAATTAATGTTTATTATACGCATTAAAATTTAATTAAAAAAAAAAAATACCAACGATGCATACAAATCAGCATACAGATGTTGCACAAAGTCTCACGAAAAGCGAGCTAACACAACACTAAAGTACAAAGTATGTATTAGCATAGCGAGGGGCGGACCTGGCAAAACAGCGTGTGCTGGCCATCACAAGGTCGGCGAGTGGCAAAAACGTGCCCACTTCAAACTGATACCAAGAAACGGCTAAGTAAACCTTAGGCCGTGGTCACAGTTGAGTGCATGTGCAATTGTGCAGCGAGTTTCGGTACGCGAATTTAGCAAATATTTCGTTCAAAAGCTCCGCGGATCAGAACGAGATTTTTTGGTGTCCTTCAACATAATCACAAGTAACTCTGTGGCGTAGTGGTTAGCGCATCTAATTACCATGCGAGAGGTCCCGGGTTCGATCCCCGGCTGGGGAGAAAAAAAAAAACTCCGATGTTTACATGTTTGTGACGTCGCTGTTTCTGGTTCCCACGACACAGGGTATCCTAGTGTGGGGCCAGAAGCAATGTATATAAATGTTATGTTATGTTATGTTAAATGAATGTTATGGTCTCCGTTCTGACCTTGAAAATAAGTCTGGTTTTCAATTGACATTTTGTTCAAATGATTGTGCAATAAAAAATTTTCATTCATTCATTCATTCATTCAAGGTCAAGACTAGTTAAGTCATTTGATCCGACAACAATTACAAAAATTTTGGTCAAGAGAAAAAAAATCATCATCATCACCAAGTAAAAAATTAAGCGTGGGCAACAAATTAAGTTATTTTGGATCAGCTTAGTTATTATTTTAGTACAGCAATTTGGAAGCTGTTATATTAGCTTTTTTTTTTGCTGAACAACTTTACTATATTTTCGGAACTGAACTGTAGGTACAAGTACTGACTAAACATAAAAATTGAATCAAAAAGTCCATGTCTGGTTACCATATGATGGTAACTATATAATCTCCTTTTTATGTACAATAAAGTGTTCTTTATCTCCCTCTCTCTGGCGCAGGAGAAAGATGTCATGGTTGTGCAACAATAAAGAATGGACCGGGGTTAAAACCACGGAGTAGCTGTTCAAAATTCCACTGAAAAGAGAACTTTGTAAAGAGCTGACTGAAGAACCAACCAGCAGTGATGAAGAGGCACTTAACCTCTTAAGTCCTGAACTTGAAAATAACAATGGTTTTCTACTGTTATTTTCAAGGTCAGGACTCATCAGGTTAAGAAGAAGATCTCTCTCTATCTATCTATCTATTTTGGAATCAAGCAAAGCTCTGCTGCGGATACCTTATATAAAAAGAAACACCTGCGGGTGTTGGTATGTGGGATCCCTTCAACTGGGATCTGGGATCCCTTCAGGAGGTCTGCAGTGATATCAGAGCACTGCTGGCTTTCTGGAAAAATATAGGCTGGCTGAAGCAAATTAACAGATTTGCCTTTTACGCTGAATCAACTACTATCGGCTGATTTTTCAATAGTCAGATAGGTTTTATCTGAGAAATAAAAATAGTGGTTTGACAGCTTATGTATGAAAGTTATGTCAAACCGCCATTTTTATTTATCAGATAAAAGTTATTTGACTATTGAAAAATCAGCCCTAAGTGTGGAAAGCTACGTTGGCTGACTTGAGCAGGGGATATTACTTGTGCATACGCCTTTAGGAAAAGTTGAATTAATTCGCACATGGTTCGTTAACTTACGTTGCAAGTTACGGCCGACTGTTGTCATAACACGTCGCTTATTTATTTTATTCATTCGCCGCCAGCCCTTGCTTTAACTTATGAACTTTAAACTTAAGCTTTTTGCTCCAGGACCATTGTTACCACGTGTCGGCCGTTGTAAAATGTTGGGAGCCTCACAATTTTGTTTTGTTCTTAGCAAGTTAAAGAAAACTTGCTTTTTGTGTACAAGTGGGACCCCCATACTGCTTCCATTTATCAAGTAAAATAAAATATACTTTTTGTATATGGAGTGCTACATAATTCTTAACGACTTTTGTTACACCCTGTAGAACAAGGGGAACCCGTCATTTACAATTACACTGTTTGTATATGCTTAGACACATTCGAAAATGATGGGTTCCACTTTCGAACTTCGAAAAATATACAAAAATAAATAGAAATTCATAAAATAATAGAATTCACTCTGAAATTAAAAAACTGAAAACTAACTAAAACCATTTATGAGTAGGTAACATAAATAACATTAGGTCAAGATTTACCTACTTGCGGTTCGCGAGATTAATTTGAGCCACTTTTTTATAAATATACTAGCTTTCGCCCGCGACTCCGTCCGCGTGGACTTTAGTTCAAAATGTTGCAACCCCGTTCACTCCCGTTAAGGGTTAAATTTAGAAAAACCGTGAAACACGTGTTCAATCAATTGTGTTGAAGAGTATTTGTTTCAAGTTTCAAGAAAATCTGACAACATTTTTTTATACCTCCATACAAACTTTAACACCGCCGTTTACCCCTTTAGAGGGTGAGTTTCAAAAAGTCCTTTCTTAATGCTCCCCTAGGCTCCCTAAGGAACTCCCATGCCAAATTTCAACCCCCTAGGTTCAGTAGTTTTGGCTCTGCGTTGATTCTAAGTCAGTCAGTCAGCTTCTCGTTTTATATATATAGATAGAAGATAAATTCACGCGTTAACGCGCGGCTTTATTGTTAACAGCAATTTCTTCCAGACAACCTTGTGACGGAAAACTAATAACACAAACCCTAATTCTTTGTCAAAAACTTTGTTTCGTCGTATGGCGGCCGTTACGCTGATAAGTATTCTTGGGTATTCGCTCAGGGGCTTCGAAAATAAAAAAACAACCTAGTCCAACATAGATTTGCCGTTAAGTTTTGATAGATAGGGAGAGTAAATTAGCTGGTACATTTGAAATAACAAAAATAACTTTGTAACATATGGTCCGGATCGACTTAGTTGATTTTTATCGGAAAAGTCCGACCAGATTTCGCTCCGCCTCGCATTCTTTTCGAGGTTTTAGTTCAAAAATTAAATTAATTATTTAATCATAGCTAGTAAGGTTTATGTTGCTTGTATACAAATTTTAATTTATTTTTCTGCAAACTGAATCTATATTGGTCTATATTGATATGCATATACATATCAATATAGACTTTGTTACTAGTATATTATCATCATCAACCCATTATGTCCCCACCGATGGCTGCGGGTCTCTTCCCTGAGGAAGGTAGAGGCCATACTCCACCACGGGGGCCAAGTTTGGATTGGTGGAGGCTTGTAAGACTAGTGGTTGATCTTACTGTCAGAAGTTTTCAAGCCACCCAAAGGCCTCTAACTTGGCTTGGCATCTATCGACGGCAGCCGGCACCTTGCGAAGCATGGAACCGCTCGGGAAAATGCCACTAGCGTTAGTCATAGACGGTTAGCCATCCATGCACTGAATGCGCCCAATGTTGCTTAACCTTCGTGATCGTTTGTAATCACTCTTGCAGCCAGGGCTTCGAGCGGTTAGTATAATATGATAGTTACAAAATCTATCTTCATTTATCTAGACGACGGAAACAGTCTTCAGATCTTGCGTTGTGATCTTGTTGTTAAATTTCCTATCTAACCAGTGGAACTCGTTATTCAGCTGTCAAATTCCATCTACAACCACAATCATAGAGCTATGATTGCACATTAAAGCGCTAAATTAGTGTCAAACGTTTGCGATACGACCGCGTAATTAGAATCCAAAAGCGGTATGAAGAGCGGCGGGAAAATACAAATTTTACAAGTGATTAAAGTACATACCTGGGCCTACATTTGTGTGTATTACTCGTAGTACGTTAATCGCGAACTTCCACTAAAAAATGTTTTGTTGTAATCGAAGAGACCACGTTTAATGATACGTAATCATCAACCCATTATGTCCCCACCGAGGGGCACGGGTCTCTTGCCTAAGGAAGGTATAGGCCATATTCCACCACGGGAGCCAAGTCCGGATTGGTGGAGGCTTGTAAGACTAGTGGCTGGTGTTACTGTCAGAAGTTTTCATTCTATGACTAGATGGAATTAGGGGGTAAATGAGACGACAATATTTAAATGTGGCAGCATCGATTTCGAAACACAAGCTCGTCAACCCTAAATCCAGCGGACGGTCAAAATTGCCTACTGGTGTCCATTATACTGTGGCTTCAGTTCTTGTTCCCGCTACTAGTTTTACACACGGCACACGGCTCTGTTGTGACGTCATTGAAACGGCCATTCGTCCGCACTCTGTTGCTATGCGGTGATCGTTGCAATGCTATCAAGTTATTTGTTGTGGTCTGTTTGAAACGTAGGCATGTGTATGTATGTGTCAGGCTGACGCGCATAATTAAATGATACTCGGTTTCATTTATCTGGTCAATGCATTGTTTGGTTAAATTTTGCTACTGCGCCGGGAGAAACGCGATATTCAGTAGGATAATGCGTTGTTTGCGGTGCTTTAAGTGCTTTTAAAAATGAGTAATAAATAAATACTTAGTGGTTGCTAGTTCTGTTGTTCAATGTGTTGATGTAACCTCCTATTTATTATTTACTAGCTGTGCCCCGCGGTGTTACCCACGGTTCATCGATTTTCTCATGGGAATAATATTTTCCCGCAGTAAAACGTAGCCTATGTGTTAATCCAGGGTATCAGCGAACTCCATACAAAGTGAAAGTGAAAGTGAAAAACATTTATTTCTATTATAACACTACATATAACACAAATTGACCATATATAACACAAAGATAAAACAATATTTAGAGACAAACAAAACACAAAAATAACATTATGACATAATAAATACGAGTGCTACAACAGAAAAAGGCTGCAGCTCAGCATAAAGCTAGTCAAAGGTGACTAGCGCTGGTTTTCTGCTGCACCTGATTCGCTGAAGTATGAAAAAATGTTCATACTTCCCTACACAATACACATATTTGACAACAAAGAGAAAATAATAATTAATTTGAAAATGCGCTTACGAAACATAGAAACATAGACACGGAAACAAAGAACAAAGAAACATAGAAATATAGAAGCATATGAACATAGGAACATAGATATTATAAAACACCAAGATAAATTTTTTTTAGTGGATTGCAAACATCTCAGTGTATGTGTTTGTGTGTGTTTGTGTGTTTTTGAGTGTGAGTGAGTGTGTATGTGTGCGTGTGTGTATGTGTGTGTGTGTGTGTGTGTGTGCGCGCGTGTGTGTGTGTGTATATGTGTGTGTGTGTGAGTGTGTGTGTGTGTGTGTGTGAGAGTGTGTGTGTGTGTGTGTGTGTGTGTGTACGTGCATGGGTGCGTGTTTACGGACATATAACGGGTAGGTACTTAACTATAAGGCGAATATAAATACCGAGGCAACTATAGTGAGGACTGTTTGTCCAACAGTAGTATTTTATAATGAAACTTTAAGGTTGCCTTAGTGATGGGTTTTTGAAGCGGCGGTGGGAGATTGTTCCAACATTTAGTTGCCTGATAGCGAAAACTACCCTCAAAAGCTCTTGTTTTGTGATAAGGCGTTGCTAAAAGCGGTCTTTGTGCCCGGCGCGAGTTAAAGGAGTTATGGAAGGTGTACCAGTTAAGTTTATCGTAGAGGTATTTGGGTTTTTTAAATTTTGCTATACTGTGGATAAGGCCAGCCAAGTGCAGCTCACGTCTGGAGTCCATGTTCAACAACCTGGCTTTTTTAAGTTAAGGAGTGATGTGACTTCGTGGGGGAATTTTATAACAGTATCTAGTACAGGCATTCTGTACCCGCTGCATCATTTTTTTTGATCGTGTCAGTAGGCGAGGACCTGTCACAACATCACAGTAATTCAGCAGGGAGAGAACTAGGGACTCACATACCAGTAAGCATACTCTTTCACACAATAAATGACGTATTCGGTACAGTACCCTGAGACGATTGAAACAGGACTTGACAGCATTAAGAATATGGTTTTCGAAGCGGAGTTTACCATCCATAAGAACTCCCAGATTCCTAGCCTCCTCTACTTGTTCAATAACAACTCCAGCTATTGCTGGATACAGTCCATGAGAAAGGCTCGACTGAACTTGCATTTTTGTTCCCAAGACCAGAAATTTAGATTTACTGGGATTAAGAACGAGGGCATTCTGCATTGCCCAGTCAGCTATTCTATTCAGATCAGAGTTTAACCTAAGTATAGAAGGTTCTACGTTTTTAGGGTCTGCAGTGACGTAAACCTGGACATCATCAGCATAGAGATGAAAGTTACAATTCTTAATCCGTTTCGCCATGTCCGTTGTGTACAAAATAAATAACAAAGGCCCAAGAATTGACCACTCGGGTGGTCTCGGGAATTGGGGCACTCCTCTAGTGACTCTACGGGCAGAAGACAGAGCAGTAGTTCCATCGCCTCGTTGCAGTTTAACTATCTGAGATCTGTTACAGAGATAACTCTTAAACCACTCCACAGCAGATGCACCTAAGCCGTAGTAATTCAATTTAGAGAGAAGCAATTTTGTGTTGATGCAGTCAAATGCACGAGAGAAATCCAAGAGTGTTAGAAACGTACTCAAACCATCATCTGCAGCAGCCAATATGTTGTCAGTCACATCAAGTAAGGCCGTGGCCGTACCGAAACCTCTCCTGAAACCGGACTGGACTGCTGGCAAGATTATACATATTACGCTACAATATGCGAACATGCTCAATATTATAAATAATGGCAACATATATTCTAAGTAAATCAGATTAACTGACCATATTGACCCACTTAGGCTTTTATAATTTTTTTTCGTCATATTCATTGCGGATAAGAAACCTTTGTGACCCGTGCTCCTTACGACCGAAGATGCGTCCTTCTTTCGTCCAGATATACTTCCCGCCTGCGTCGCGACCGGCGTCACGGGCTTTGGCGAATAGGACACGGTTGCCTTTCGTGAGGCGCTCGTTCACGTGAAAGTGGCGAGGTTGGTGCTGGGGTAGTCCAAGCTCGGTCGAAGCACCCCCACGGCGCACCCGCGAGCACTTCAGCATTTCATCACGTAGCGAGCGCCGTGCCAACCTGACCACAATAGGGCGCGGGCGCGGCGCAGGCGCATCCTCGCCGTGACGCCTCGGACCCACTCGTACGGCGCTGACAATGTCCCGGTCTTCAAGAGTCATACCTAGGTTTGCAGCAGCTGTCAATACCAAGTGCCCCACAGACTCGCCATCGCACTCAGGTATACAGGTTAGCTCCACATCGTTGACGAGTAGGTCTTGTTCTCTTTCATTTATCTGTTGCTGGAGCGCCGAGATATCCTGTGACAGCTTAGCCACGTCCGAAGAGCAGTTCTTGGTCTGGAGATCCTTAAGCTCCTCCCTCAGCTTTACGTTCTCCCCACGAAGTGACTCCACCTCCTTAGCAAAACACTCTCTGAGCTTTACTAGTATTTGGTTAAACTCAGCAGTAATTGATGATCGAAACTTCTCAAGTTTGGCCTCGAGGAGCATTCCAAACTGCTCGAAGGGGATGGCGGCTGTCTCCCCGACAGTAGTTGCAGGTGACGACCTCGTAGACTCGCTGACAGGTACAGGCGCAGCCTTGGGCATGGCCGCGGGCACGATCGCGGACGCTGGCACTGACAGTTGCTCATTCTGCTTGCGGGTAGGGGTTTCGTCGCCTCTTCTACGTCTATTTGAATTAGCTATTAAGCTAATAAACGCTAATAAACCATACCAAATTTTATTAAACTCTCTCCAGCCGTTTAGACGTGAAGAAGTAACAAACATACACACTCACACTTATATATTTATATATAATCAGAATCTCGGATGAAATTTGGTATACAGTGGGTTTTGGCGGCGATTAATTGATCCAACTAGGTTTCATTTTTATAAAACGTCGTTTTAACCGTGTTTTAAGGCAAAGAAATAACTGTTACACTACAAGAAGGAAATTTTCGCAACCATCTGTAAGGTTGTCATAGCTCAAGTGGGAAATAGGACGATACGGTAAACAGAAGACCCTGGTTCGAGACTTGATAATAATTTTTCTTTTTTTTTTTCAAGTTCCTTCTTTTGTGTGAAAACCTACATACCGAGCAAAGCTCGGTCATCCAGGTTAGTACCTATCTTATAAACAGAATATCACACTTATATAATATAGTTATTATATAAGTGTGATATTCTGTTTATAAGATATTTACTTACCTACAGCGGCATGAACTTTTTTCCGGATACTAAAGGACAAAAAGTCAAAACATCGTGAGGAAAGATACCTTTGCTAATACCAATACCAATCCGGACTTGGCCCCCGTGGTGGAGTATGGCCTATACCTTCCTCAAGGAGTATACCCGTGCCCCTCGGTGGGGACATAATGGGTTGATGATGACTGTTTGAGTCACATTTAAGAAGATGCTGCTAGCCGGCCTTAGTCAAGTCGAAATATTTTACCAGTAACAATGACTGTCTAGTAACAGTTCCCTTTTACCACCTGGTTAAATCTAACAATGCATTCTAGGCACACGAAAAGCGTCGATCATAGGATGTTGTAGGATATGTTTACACTTCACCCTTCACTTTGACCTAAACAAATTTTTTTAAATGTATTAATTAGAAACAACAACCACACGCCAGTATCCAAGAGAGTTATTCAGAGACCAGGGACATTAATTATAAAATAAACATAATTTTAACTTCCTCACAACACAATCACTAGGATACCCTGTGGATATCAGACAAGGAGGTCTATGAGGCTAAGTGCAGAAATCTTAGTCCTAACCACAGAATACATAATAGTGCAGGTACAGAAGATTCACTCCACAAAATCAATTAAATAAAAAGGGACTCTAGCAGCGATACAATTAGGTGCAATTCAGATCGCACGGGGCTAAAAAAGCTACGTTATATTCACCTACATATTGCCTCTCTTCCTACCGCGTAGCTCTTACCTCTTCTGGCGCCTGAATTCCTTCCTATTTGCCACTCCGGAGTGGTCGCCGCATGTACTTACGCGTTCGATACCCACACGCGTAGTGAAACAGGCTTGGCCTTACTAACTAATTAACCAGACAAGGCAAAAACATTACAAACATGGATATTTTAAGTGACATTATTTTGTCAGGTCGTGCAAGTTGGCCCAGGAATTGAACATGGTTGTTAAGGTCTGTTTCCCCGTTTCAACGAGTGACCTATTTAGGTTACGATAACAAAAAGTTATCATCCCCGCCGAAGTTAAATCTGTGTTCGCAAGTCGTGTGTACACACACCCGATGTTTTTGTTCCATCATATTATTATACTTTGTTTCACCACTGAATGAATATCACAGAACTTCAGTTAAGTCCTCATTCAAAATCAAAATTAAAATTGCATTCTTTTATTTACGAATCGCTCGAGGGCCCGGCTGCCTGAGTGATCTTAAACGATCACGAAGGTTAAGCAACTAGGGCGTGTTCAGTGCATGGATGGGTTACCGTCTATGACTAACGCTAGTGGCATTTTTCCGAGCGGTTTCGTGCTTCTCAAGGCACGTTAAGAAGTTGGTGCCGGCTGCCGGCGATAGATGGCAGTCGTTTAGTCAAGTCAGAAGCCTTAGGGGGTTTGAAAACTTCTGTCAGTAAGACCAGTCACTAGTCTAAGCCCCCACCAATCCGGACTTGCCCCCGTGGTGGAGTATAGCCTATACGTTCCACAGGGAAGAGATCCGTGCCCCTTGGTGGGGACATAATGGGTTGATGATGATGTATTGTGTGAACCAAAAGTGTGTAGCAGGCTTCTTGCCACTCGAGTCTATTTAAGAATTCTTATATGTATGATCATTAAATGTTGTATTCCGTACTTCTGCTCGTTATTATTTTGCACATCTCAGCACCGTTCTCTTTACTTATCAATCTTGTAAAACTTTTCCAATATCGGCTTAAATTTCGAGTTGCGGTTTAGTGTGTATTTTGAAGCTTTCATATTCTTTTACATTCAAATTAGCGAGCTTTATGCGTAGCTGTTTATAATCAAGCATTTTAATGGTAACAATACATACATTGCTCTTGGCCCCAGAGTAGGACACCCTGTGCCGTGAGAACCAAAAACAGCGAGATCACAACCATGATATCACATATTCAAGACCTGGGGTTTTTGTCCCCAGCCGGGCTTCGAACCGGGAACCTATCGCATGGTAGAAAGACCGCTAACTCTATCGCTGTGCCATAGAGGTCGTTACATTGTTGATGACCTTTTTCGTGTTTGATGCAACTCTTATTGGCTCATCTACTTTAGACTCTCCCTAAGGTTTGCTGGAAGAAATATTTTATGTTATATATATTGTTTTTTATGTAATGTTCCGTTCAATGTCTCGTGTGCATTATGATTACTACGGGGATGCGTAGTGCTACGCAATGCTACATAGTGCTACGTAGTGCTACGCAGTGCTACGTAGTGCTACGCAATGCTACATAGTGCTACGTAGTGCTACGTCTCTTTAGGAAAACTAAATATAACACTACAATGGTGTTAAAAAATTTTTTTTCAAACATAATATAATAGCTATTGTTAGTTTTTAATTATGGCAACACTTGTTTTTTAATTATGGCAACATTTTGTATCTCACAACTTTCTTGCCCTTTTTGAAATCATGCCAGTCGTTTGCAGCTTTTTTACTTTTATTATAAAATACAGTCCACGCTCTGAAAATGTAACAGCATTTTATTTCCTACAACTGGCTTAATACATTACTTATGTATTTTACAGAATATGTTATTAGTTCACTATCGACTGGTGTAACATGGCCAAAGTTCATGCAAAAATAATGACTAAAAGCATAGTAATAATAGTATAGAATTGCTGCAAAATCTCTTATACTTGAGCTATTACAAACGTAGGAACCAAGTCACAAAAGTGTGAGCGAGAGTTCCGATATGCCTGATATACCTCCTATATGTGTGAGAGAGAGGTCTGATACAAATTTTTATGACTGACGTGCGCACGTTTGTAATGGCTCAAGTATAGTATACTAAAAACGATTTCAAATTCACTGTGAAACTTTCTATGACACGATGTGTAACAGTTTAGTTAATCACGAATTCGTAATATAATAACTAGAACTAACGTGGGACTACGCGAATATGTGTGTATTTGTCACAATACAAGGGGTTACCGTATTAGTTCACTCACATCATTAAATTGTTGTGCGGTTTTCCAGTCACGTGTCCCGTGTGCATCGTACTGACTGGATTGGCTACTTGAGAATCTTCTGTTTGCTCCGTCTCTACATAGCATGATTAATTTCTGCGGAACAGAGCGAAACGAAAGGCCTCGATTCTCTTTGTGCGTTACGGTTCCATTTCTGTTACATAGTTGGGTCACGCAACATGTTTTTTTAATTCCATTGATGCCTAAAATTACGCCTACGCGCGCGCGCGTAGAGCTGAAGCGGCAATGAAATAAAATCGATGCAGTCATGCAACTGTCATTGTACTACAATGCGTTAGGAGAATCTAGGTCCTGGTCGGATTCTTCTGACAAGAATATAAGTTACAGATTTATAGCATTGTAATCTTCAGATGTATGTCCAATGCTGAATATTTTAATTTTCTGATGTAATTGTACAAGACGAAAGTTATCTATATCCTCGTGAGGCCCAATGTCCTCAGGTGATCACAAAATCAATTGTTCTTTTCAAGGTCGGGCCTCACGAGGATATATATAAAAGGAGAAGCTGACTGACTGACTGACATATCAACGCAGGGCCTAAACTATAAGGGTTAGAAACTTGAAATTTTCCACAGGAGTTCCTTTTATAACGTAGGGGAGCATTAAGAAAGGATTTTTGAAAATTCATGCCCTAAGTGGGTAAAATGGGGGTTCAAAATTAGTATGAAACTTAGCCGTTTTTGAAGTTATTCGAATGAAATTTGGTACGAACATTTTTCATTTAAAATTATGAAACACGTGTAAAATAGTTTTTTAAAAATCATCCCTTAAGGGGGAAAAAGAGGGGTGCAAACTTAGTATGAAACTTTGCCGTTTTTGAAGTTATTTAAATGAAATTCAGAATGAAACTCCTTCATTGAATGTCTTGAAGCACATGTAAAATAGTTTTTCGAAAATCATCTCTTAAGGGGATAAAAGTGGGGTGCAAAGTTAGTATGAAACTTTGCCATTTTTGAAGTTATTCGAATGAAATTCAGTATGAAGGTCCTTCATTGAAAGTCATGAAAGACGTGTAAAGTAGTCATTCGAAAATCATCCCTTAATGGGGTAAGAGGGGGTTGCGAAGTTAGTATGAAAGCTCTTTCGCATGCGCTAAAAGTATCCCTATCTTATTTGCAAACACTTTGCTCAACTAAAGCCCACGCGGACGTTGTCGCGGGCAACAGCTAGTTTTATATATAGCCTCAATATGACTATTTTATAAATTTTTAGATACCCTTGGCTGGTTATTATAGCACAAAGTATTCTTGTTTGGGAGCAGTGCTTAGATTCTGCTGATGCATTGGAGTAGTTTCATTGCCGCGTCAAATTAATGCGAGTAGATGTTTCAATAATCCCAGACGTCAATAGTATAAAAATACACGTCACGTGAGCCGACCGTGTATCTGTCATCTTACTGTAATAAACTAACTGAATATTGATGATATTTTTTTTTAAATATATTTGTTAAAAAATCTATTTATTTCTCTTATCTTATTCATAACTTCGTTCTGTTATGTCTGGTTCCCACCATCAATTAAATTTTATCTTTATTAGCACTAAAGTGTCAATAAAAGTGTTGTAACATATGGTTTGGATCAACTTACTTGATTTACTTTAAAAATCAAATACCTAATTAGAATAGTATTCTTACTTCCGGTAATCTGTCAAGCAGGACCTATACTGATTTGCTCCATCGAATTTAACGACAAATAGTGATTAAAAGTACCTGAAAAGTGAAGTGCTGCTGCTGTTTTTGTGCCACAACAACGGGAGGGCCAGGTAGGACATAAAACACTCACTGTCACCATTCCACGGCCTAAAAACTTGATCACGAGAGCCTTTACCAACTGTAACGGCTTCATCTTCAAAATCCAGCCCCAAGCCGTGGCCAATAAGCGTAAAGAAGCTTATGACGTGAAAAACATCACTACCGGCCGGCACGATTAATCACCTCTGGCGACGTTTGTTTTGACACCTATCAGCTGTGTCCACAGAATACTGTACCCGTTGTGGCTGCGTTCAAATATTATAGTAGTCCGAGTGTGATCGATTAAGAATCGAATTAATCGAGTGGAGTTTTTTTGGTTGGTTTTACTGCTTTGTCGCTTGCATTGAAGATGCCGACCTTGGCGTGCGCGGCCTGCCCCAACCCCATAACTAACAAAAAATTTCTCAACTGCGCAGTCTGTCTTGACACATACGATTTGCTTTGCGCAAATGTCTCCGATGAAAGCTTTAAGGTTATGTCTCGAGAGGATAGGGATTCCTGGACTTGCGACATGTGCCGAAGCAAGCTTCCCAAGGGTAGCTATTCGAACACCCCTCTACGCCTGCGATCTGACAAAACATCCTTGGCATCTAACAGCAACGACGTCTCGAACGTGACTGTTCGGGCTAAGGCGGGCGGACTTAGCATGAAATCTCAGCCTGTCGCCTCGTCTCCCGTCGTCCAACCCATGCAAGATGCCCAACTGTGCGCACTCGTACGTGCTGAGATTACACGTGCCCTTGAAACAGAGCTGCCGAAAATTCTTAACAACTCGTTATCAACAAAGCTTGCTCCTATTCAACAGGATCTAATCGAGATAACAAAGTCCATTGGATTTTTGGATAAAAAATTTGATGATATCATGGCTCAGCTGAAATCAAGGGAAGATGAGATGAGGGACCTCAAAGCTACCAATACGCATCTACAAGCCACAGTCAAAGACCTCTCTAGCCGTTTGTCTAACCTGGAACAGAATCTTCGGGAAGCCAACATAGAGATTCATGGTCTACCTGAATTTAAAACGGAAAATCTATCTCAGACCATAATGCAAATCGGGACAGTTGTCTCACAGCCCATACAGGACGGTGATATTTTGTCATGCTTTCGCGTTGCTAAACGCGACAATACCAGCAAGCGCCCACGCACAGTGGTGGCTAAATTCCGCAGTGCTAGATGCCGTGATTCCATATTGGCTGCTGTCGCGAAGTACAACAAAGATAGTCATCATGAGAAACTGAATACTGGCTGTATTGGTATCGGTGGCGAAAAAATACCAATTTACATCAGTGAACACTTGTCACCTGAGAAAAAGTCACTACAGGCTGCTACTAGAATAAAGGCTCGGGAATTATCATACAGATTTGTGTGGGTGAGGAACGGCAGGATACACATGAGGAAGACTGAAGCCTCTCCAGCTATCCCCATCCATAACATGGACTGTCTTAATCGTGTGCAGTAGTATATTACTCCTACGTGTATTTTTTCCATGTAAATTGCATTATCTGTTAAATATGTTTCGTATATATTATCAGAATGTAAGAGGAATGAGAACCAAAACTAGTGCCATTTACAAAAATATCTTACAAGACAATTATGACGTGATAATTTTCACTGAGACTTGGTTAAATTCCGATATCTCGGATAGCGAGTTCGTAGACGCTCGATACCAAGTTTATCGTCGCGACCGACAACAGTCTGGTCATAAAAGTGGGGGTGGAGGTGTATTGATTGCTGTATTGAAGGATGTTAAGTCTATTAGAATGAAAAACTGGGATAGTGACTGTGAGGATCTATGGTTAACACTTGAGCTCGTTATTAACAAAAAACCGTTGCGTTTGGGTCTCTGTGGTGTGTACTTACCTCCTCCGGTTAACATACATTCTTTGAATACATTTCTAGATAATACTAGTGAAGTCCTTAACGAGATTGACAACGTCCTTATTGTGGGAGATCTCAACTTAGGGTTTATATCCTGGACTCTGAACAAAGATGATGGTGTCCTGTCTCCTGATACCAATGCGCTTAATAATTTGGGTCACGCTCTGACTGATTTCGCCGCAGTCTCAGGATTGAATCAGTACAACGGAATCAAGAATACTCTTGACCGTACTCTCGACCTGGTGCTGTGTAGTTTGCCTTGTGAGGTCACTAAATCAGATAGTCCAATTAGCAGACTAGACCACCATCATCCACCGCTAGATATCTCATTCAATTTCTTGTCGGGCCGGATGCTCTCGCCGGTTCCTCGCACGGATTTTAATTTTCATAGGGCAGACTATGCACGTATGCTTCAGGACCTCAACGCTGTTGACTGGGCTGTGCGTTTTGGTGATTGCAGTGATGTCAATCAAATGGTAGAAAGATTGTATGAATCAATAAATAAAATAATTGAAAGTCACGTACCTAAAAGAAAACGTCGACCTCAGGCTTACCCACAGTGGTTCACAAAAGATTTGATTTTGCTTCTTAAAGAGAAAGAAAAGCTTAGAACTAAATACCGCAAATACAAAAATCCTCGTGACCGCCTTGAATACGAAATTCTGCGAGCACGCTGTGGCAAGCTGTTTGGCAAGTGTCATAGTGACTATATCCATAACATTGAAAGCAGCATGAAAAATAACCCTAAGTTATTCTGGAGCTTCGTGAAAAGCCAGCAACATACTACATCTAACATACCTTCTGAAATGAAATTAGATAACGCAACGGTCACTGGTGGTAGTATGATTGCTGACACATTTGCCGCTCACTTCCAATCAACTTTTGGCTCTGCTTCGAGCGCAGGTGTGGATGTGGCACCGACATTAATTTCTCCTTCTGCAAATATTCTTTCATCGGTTAAGCTCGACGAAAGAACAATACTCAAACACATGAAAATAATAAATATCAATAAAGGTCCCGGACCTGATTGTATCCCTCCCATTTTTGTCAAACGATGTTCCTCTGCCCTATCATTTCCCCTTAAAGAAATTTTCAATAAATCCCTAACAAGCGGGATTTTTCCTGAGGCATGGAAGAAAGCCCGTATAGTTCCTGTCCACAAAAAAGGCAACACGGAATGTATTCAGAACTATAGACCTATCTCAATTTTAACTTGTTTTTCTAAGTTATTTGAATCGGTCGTGAAACCAATCGTAACTGCACATACTCAACACTTAATCAGCTTGAGGCAGCACGGTTTCCGTGAAAGACATTCAACTGTCACAAATCTCTCTGCTTACGTCTCTCACTTAATGAAAAGCGTTGATAGTGGTCGCCAAATTGATTCAGTATATACAGACTTTAGTGCTGCGTTTGATAAAGTAAGTCATGGTATTCTCTTGACAAAACTTCGCGAACAGTATGGTTTTACGGGACAGATACATGCATGGTTTGACTCTTATTTGAGGAACCGTCCCCAATCAGTAGTAATTCACGGATATCAGTCTGAATCCTATATAGCTTCCTCCGGAGTTCCTCAAGGTTCCTTGCTGGGTCCGGTCCTTTTCGTCCTTTTTGTCAACGATATAGTATCATGCGTCCACCACAGTAGTTGCTCATTATACGCGGATGATATGAAGATATTTAAGGAAGTCATAGACTCTTCCGACGTCCTAAAATTGCAGTCCGATTTAGACAGAGTAGCAGTTTGGTGTTCTATTAATCGCATGGAGATGAATGCCCTTAAATGCCAGCACATTAGTTTTACTAAAAAGAAAAATCCAGTCGATTCCGATTACTATATTAATGGAGAGCAGGTTAGTCGGGTTAATGAGGTTCGTGACCTGGGCATAATCCTGGACTCGACTCTCAGTTTCGTTCCACACATTGACCATATCATCGGCAGAGCGGCCAAACTACTGGGATTCATTAAACGCTCAACGAAGGATTTCAGATCTGCTGGCACCAGAATTGCTATTTTTAATGCCCTAATCCGCAGCATATTAGAATATGGAGCAGTTATCTGGAATCCTCTTTATGCCACCCACTCCACGCGCATAGAGTCGATCCAACGAGCTTTTACAAGACATCTCGCGTTTGTGTCTCCGGGAATTAGTCATAGATCCTCATACGACGCCAGACTGAATCACTTCAACATGTTGCATCTGTGGAAGCGTAGACAGATGCAAGATTTGATATTCCTACACAACCTAATCAATGGCCGGGTAGCATGTGAGGATTTACTTGAACATATTGATTTTAGAGTTCCGAGACCTAACTCCAGACTGAAACGGTCAGCCGTTTTCTCTTTACCTATCTGCAGAACTAACGTAGGCGTCAATGCACCATTGAATAGAATGCTCCGAACTTACAATGAGTGCTGGAGTGAATTAAATTTGGATATTTATCATGACAGCCTTGGCACATTTAAGTCTAAATTATTTCCTAAAATCTGAAAGATAAATTGTATAAAATTTCTTAATTGCATGCAAAATCTGTACTATCGCTATGTTACAACATTTTGATTGTAATTTAAAGCTATGTACCTAAGTACCGTCCTAAATGTTTACAAATGCTGTGTATACCTTTAATTGGCATAATCGCTAGCCCTAAGTCACATTTATTATAAGTTTTGTTATGTTTGCGTGCTTGCTGTTGGTGTACCTAATAAATAAAAAAAAAAAAAAAAAAAATAAAAAAAAAAAAAAAAAAAATAGTATCAATACGTAGTCCTTTTTATAAGGTTGCTGACAAATAATTACGACAAAGCAACAGTGTAGATGATGACTTAATTTTTGAACCTCCGGAGGCTTATGCTTGACCGTTCGTTCGATTTTTTTTGTTTGTTATTTCGTTAGTTTATTCATGTATTTATTTATAATCTAACTCGACATCGCAGCACGCATTCCTGCGCGACTAAAACCGACGGTGTGTGCACAATTAGAGGCGCTCGCTCGCGAAGAGTTTCTAATTAAAACAACGAAGAAGAGCGCCAACGAACTTTTAATGAAATTTATTAAACTGCGTAATATGAGGCGTGTTGTTCGTCAAGGCGAGAACTTATTTATGCCCCCGGGATACTTTTGTTTGCACTGTAATTAGGATTGTTTGCTGTCTAGACTGTGCCTATATTCGTGGTCTAATTAATAAGTAACCTACATTGATAGCCTCAATTTGGGTGCTTACCATGTCGCTGCTTATAAACTAAAGTGCCAGAAATCAAAATTGTCCAAAGACGTTTTTAATTGAAAAATGTAACCAAAGTCGGTCTTATTTTCATATTTCACGAAGGGCGCATACGTCAATCGGTGATTTAGAGGCTGAATTTGACGGGTGTCTTCGTGAAATATGAAAATAAGATCGATTTTTCAATTAAAATCGTTTTTGGACAATTTTGATTTGTGGCACTTTAGTTTATAGGCAGCGATGTCTGTATTGCCTTTTTCTGGTTAGCAGCGCACGGGTATCTTAATTTGGGATTAAGACTTGTTAATTATATTAATTTCCTTATTTACATGAATTTGTTAGGTAGGTTGTAGGTTTTTCTTAAAGTTGTCTGTTCGAAATGTTACAATTTACATCATCATCAACCCATTATGTCCCCACCAAGGGGCACGGATCTTTTCCCTGAGGAAGGTATAGGCCATACTCCACCACGGGGGCCAAGTCCAGATTGGTGGAGGTTTGTAAGACTAGTGGCTGGTCTTAGTTACTATCAGAAGTTTTCAAGCCGCCCTAAGGCCTCTAACTTGGCTTAACGACTGCCATCTATCGACGGTAGCCGGCACCAACTGCTTAACGTGCCTTGCGAAGCACGGAACCGCTCGGAAAAATACCACTAGCGTTAGTCATAGACGGTGACCCATCCATGGACTGAACGCGCCGTATGCTGCTTAACCTTAGTGATAGTTTAAGATCACTCCGGCAGCCCAGGCTACGAGCGATTCACATGCCTTGAAATAATTGTGTTGCGATGATATATTGATGTTGTTTTTTGTGCGAATTAAAATAAGTTGTACAAAGAAAACTGTCACCGGAATACTTGCAGGTTTATATGTGAGATAAAATATACTGTTTAAAGCCATCTCTGCTCATATTTTTACACGCATGATGTTTTCAACCAGACCGGCCACTTATTTAATTTATCGCCAAACTTTCCTAAGAAAACGCGTTTCAACAATCAATCCAAAGTATGTGAACAGGCCGCACCGTGTGTATTTATAGTAAATTGAGGAAAACCGTAACATTTTTTGCCGATATTTGATCAAACGTCAGCGTTTATCACCTCTATTGACCAGAACGTTTTAACGATAGCTTTCTTGCTTCATAGTGCTCCCAATATTGTTACAGGCTCTCATTTGTATAAAAAGGTGATATTGCTTAACCTTTTTTCGTGCCTATTGTGATCTCTCCGTCCGAGAGATCTGATCCGCCGCTACGCGCAGCCTGTTAGAATAACAGAAGTTTCTGACTTATTTATCTTCAACCAATTATGTCCCCACCGCGGGGCACGGGTCACTTCCCTTAGGAAGGTATAGTCCATACTTCACTACCGGTGCCACGTCCAGGTTGGTGGATTGGTTGGATTTTTTTTATTAAAAAACGAAAATTTGAGAGTAAATCTCATAGAATAAAAGTAGTTGACAAACACAGAATATGCTAGGTTGTTTCTGTAAATAACTCTGTACTTACGTGTTATGTTAAGTTCTACGCAAATGCAATTCACCTCTCTGATGGAAACGCCTAACTTCTAGAGCGTTCAGAAGCTGTATACAAACTTCGCCTCATTGTTACACAACTCACACAGACACATACTCATACGTATGTGTATGTATATGATTAAATCTTAATAACGTTACAGAGACCGTAAATCTTAATTAAGATTAAACAAGTTCGTAAAAATCTCGCAAGCGCAATTTGGGAGCGGCACGACATCATTAGAATTACGACTCTGTATACAGCGTGCTGTAAAAAAGTCCATGCTGTATTTCATAGAACTACAATTCAAGGTTCATTGTGATTCGATTTACATTGCCCAGCCAATAATAACCCAGCGATTCATCATTCAGCCACAAGAAGTCCACTGCTTGACATAGGCCTCCTCCATGCATTTCCAAAAAGAACGGTTGGAAGCGGCTTGCATCCAGCGTTTTCCTGCCAATTGGATGAGATCGTTTGTTCATCTTGTAGCTGGTCGTCCTACTCTGCGCTAACCCAGCTGTTATCACGTAGGAATCGGCTACGCAATGTACATCATATGTCGTACTTGCTCATGAATAGGAAATAAATTTATAAGTTTTAACAATCTTTGCAATACTTCATTTTTTATGGCGCTAGTGTATCAGATTTAACTATTGAGTTTGTGTCTGCAAGGCACAATATTCACCTGTTTTGGAAAAAAAATAAAGCATGCATCTTAATAACTCACGGTTCTGGGGCCAATAATGTATTGTAAAGCAAGATCGGACAAAAAACTACTAAAAAAAAATATTACTTGAAAACTACAAATATATATAATATATGTATGTATATTTTCACTTTAAAGTATAATAGAAAATTAATTACTTAGTATTTACAAAACTAAAACTAATAATAATATAAAAAAAACTGAACTAAAGCTATTTCCTAATTTAAATAAAATATTGGAGCCACATCGCTATCGGCCGGTAGAGTTCCGAGAAGACTGGCGGCATTGACTCGCTGTATGGCGATATTTTAATTATTTAATTGTAAATTTATTTAAGCAGTGGTGGCGGAGTGGGGTTCACCCTTGTTTCTCGATCATGAGGATCTAGGTTCGCATCCCGCTTGTACCAATGACTTTTAGTTACGTACATTTGTTTCTTAGTACAGCAACACCATTCGCTGATAAATTGTGCCCGGATAACGGCGACAGGCTTGCCACTTGTCACGTTGGGACCTAATAAACTCGGCAAAACGTGGGCCCAGTTCTAGTGATTGGTGCCCCTGCCTACCTCCTCGGGGATAATGGGCGTGAGTTTATTATTTTATAATTTAATTGTAAATCTATTAATTGGTAAACTATGTAACAATGACGTTCATAAAGTAAATATTTTGTTTCTATTGTGAATAAAATATTAGAGTTTGGATTTTGAATTTACCTATCTAAAATATGTATTTATATTTACATATTTTGGTAAACAGCAAAAGTACGCGTTGTATAATATTAATGTCTCTCAAATAACAGAGGCGATTTTTATCGTGGAATCTCATTATTTCCATTCGCCAGAGGAAATTGGAAGTGTCGGTAACGGCAAAATTATTCACGTTAAACGTATATCATTTCTGTGCTAATAAGGTAGGTAGTAAATTACGTTTCGCTCGTAACGTTATTTATTTTATTTGTTTTGGTTTGTGGATTTGCAACGGTGTGAAGATGAAGGATTGAGGAAAGTAAGAGGGTTACTTAGTAATCTATTTACTATTCATAGAGATAGAGTTATAAATTGTGTAGTTACCATATACATCTAAGCCTAAAATGTTATTGTCAGCACTCTAATAAGGCCCTCGCTGGTAGAATAAGACCTCGGCTGACGCAAGTCGTCAGCCGGGGTTAGCTCATTTAACTCCAGTTAACGGGTTATTTCGATAATTTTGACAGATAAAGTATGGTGGAACTGTCAAAATTCTGTTTAACTCGGGGTTAAACGGATGTTAGTCGGTGGTGCAAGCGGGGATCAGTCTTTTCATTAAGCAAAATTTTAATGTACATACCTGTTTGTAATACTATGGCTGTCTGTTGCCAAAATAAAAAATTGACTTCACACCTTAAGAGCTTTGCTTTAAAGTTGCGTTTTCTCTGGCACTCTGCCTGTCACATTTCGATACCTTAATTCGGAAACCAGCCAACTCCATTTGAGTTAGAATGACATAACATTACATTTACATACAGGCACATACATTGCTTCTGGCCCCACACTAGTCACAAACATGTAAACATCCAAGACCTGGGTTTCTTTTTTTTTGTCCCCAGCTGGGATTCGAACCCGGGACCTCTCGCTAGGTAGTCAGATGCGCCAACCGCTGCGCCACAGAAATCGTATATGGAGTTGGCTGGTGTGCGAATTAAGGTATCGATATGGAGTTGGCTGGTTTGCGAATTAAGGTATCGATTTTTTGTGATTATAAAATGTAATTAGTGACAGTCATTGAGAAAGGTTATATTTTTGATAGATGACTTAGTAGACGACCTCTGTGGCGTAGTATTTAGCGCATCTGCTTACCATACGAGAGGTCCCGGGTTCGATCCCCGGCTAATAAGAAAAAAAAAACCCCAGGTATTGGATGTTTACATGTTTGTGACGTCGCTGTTTCTGGTTCCCACGACACAGGGTATCCTAGTGTGGGGCCAGATACAAAGCATGTGCCTGTATGTAAATAAATAAAAAAAAAATGGCCCAAGGAGAATGTTCTTCACGACGTGAACTTTAAAATTGTAGAAAAGTCGAAATTATCGTTATTGAAATGATTGATTTCTTATGTATGTGGACTACGAACAACTGATCCCAGATCGATCCCGATGTCCCAGATCGAGATTCACAATACCACAGGATAATTTCGCCGCCTTTGCCGTACCCGAAAGTACCCCAAACTAATGAATGTCGATGAAACGAAAGTGGTCTGTCAGACTCGTGGCAGGTGTTAGCTTATGATGTATGAACAACTGAGCGGAATTAATCGAATGAAGATATAATTTTCAATTCGGTTCCGTCATGCAAAAACATACTTGAAGATCATTGGCAGATGCCCATCGTTGGGCCTTTATATAAATTGGGTTACTAAATTTCAATAAGACTCAATCACTTATTCTGGTTCCAAAATAACATACCCTGTCCTATAGTAACCAGGCAAGAACATCATAACATAACATAACATAACATTTACATACAGGCACATACAATAAATTGCTTCTGGCCCCACACTAGGATAGCCTGTGTCGTGGGAACCAGAAACAGCGACGTCACAAACATATAAACATCCAAAACCTGGGTTTCTTTTTTTTGCCCCCAGCCGGGATTCGAACCCGGGACCTCTCGCATGGTAGGCAGATGCGCTAACCGCTGCGCCACAGAGGTCGTCAAAATACGGAAACACACCTAAACTAAAGCCATTTCTACAAATCGCACCCCTAGATGAAAACCCCACTAAGTCGAAATAATATGTGACAATTTAGTTAACTACTTTTTCGACTTCCTGACCTTATACCGGACCGGAAAATATAACTCCCATAAGGTCTTCTTCAAGTGAAAGGTATCATTATGGGAGTTATATTGTCTGATCCGGTATAAGGTCAGGAAGTCGAAAAAGTAGCTAACTAAATTATCACAAATTATTTCGACTTGGTGGGGTTTTCATCTAGGGGTGTGAAATGTCCGCAGCCCACAGTGGGAATGGAACCCACGACCTCGGGTATGTTAATCGAACGCTACCGCCGCTAGATCAGTGTTTTTTCACCCGAGACCCCTAGGGCGCGGGCGCCAGCCAGGTAAAAGTAAAATGCAACGATTGTAGTTAGTGTTGCCTGCGGCAAAATAGACGAGCGATGGTAGAATAAAACAAACGGCCAGGAACCGTCTGGATTTTAAAATTTGTTGACTGCGACTTTGAAATTGATTTTTTATTGTTTTATTTATAAGGGCGCTGAGTTTTAAGATATCCAAATGAAAATGTACTAAATACAGTATCACACAAATTCTAACTAGGTACATCACGTTTCAAATTTCTTGGAGGTCTCCCGTCTTCAAATAGCTTGAAAAACACTGGGCTAGATCATCGAGGAAGTCAAGGTGCAAAGCGATAGTAGAAAACCGAATTTCGGCCACTTGTGCCGCCATAGAATGCGTTTGTAGCTACTTGCTGCACCAGCGCATACGTCAATCGCCCGCAAAAGCCCCTTAGCAAGTGAAAGGAAATCACGCGGCGCAAAGATTATATTTACGTGCCCCCTGCACACCGCTCCTCACATCTTCTCCCCCGCGGAGTTTCAGCGCACGGCTAGCTAAATTCCTGTCGCGTGATTGGACAATTATTCTTACGTTTTTAATTGGTGTAAATTATTTTATTTCTTTGTGATTGGCTTACTAGTTTCTAAGGTTTATATAAATATCGCCTGTAAATAAATCCTTGGTCAATCCATCTTCAACACACCACGCCTTATCAATTATCGCCAGCTCAGTGTCCAGCATTAATTATTTTACATCCATTGAAACACCCTCACTCTCTTAAAGATTAACATTGTCTTAATGTCTACTACTTCCTTAATTCTGACCTTGAAAATAACAAATGTTTCAATGATTACTTTTAAGGTCAGGACTAACGAAGTTAATAGCATCACGAGTATATCAGCTAAACTAATTACGGAAGTATGAAGGATACTTCGCCAAACTAATATTAACACACAAACATTACTTTAAAGTCCTCGAGCCTACATACCAACTCACGTTACGCAGGCACTCAAAGCCGACGAGATTTCGGCACCGTTTCTAATATCGGGGATACGAGCAATTTCTGATTTTCAATATAGCACCTGGAGTGGTCCGCGCAATACGTCTCGAGTGAGATCTAAGTATTAGTGAAGCACTCGACTCTAAAGCTCCTTTTATGAGGCGACTTACTTCTGCCCGCTGGTTTGCTCGTTTAGTTTTGGCTCTCCATTTATAGCACGGTTCGGTAAAAAAATAGGGTAGTTTCCAGGGTCAAAATAATAAAATTCTATTTAGTCCGTATTTTAGATTATAAAAAAAATATTGGACACGTATTTTTTCTTTTTTCGATTAAACAAAAAATAACTCGCCCCCACTATAATTTTATTTTATTTATTTTATACTATTTATGAAAAACAGATAACAACCTATTCTCAGGCCTACAGAATATACATATAAAATTTCATTAAAATCAGTCAAGCCGTTTCGGAGGAGAATGCGCACTAACATTGTGACACGAGAATTTTATATATTAGAGAGAGAAGAGATAAGAACAAAATAAAATTTGTCGATTATGATGAAATTTTATATACATGATCGGTAGGTCTGAGAATAGGTTGTTATCGATTTTTCATAGCCCGAAGTGAAAAAAAAAAGACAACGTTTGCTGGGTCAGCTTGTTCTCATGAGAGCAGACAGACAAAAACGTTCAATTTTATGCCTATGAAAAGAGAGTCTTTGAGCTCCAGGTTTTTAAGGCCCTAGAGGATCATTCCTGTTGGCTTCATAAACATGCCGTGCAAACATTTTTGTTTATTTACGGTCTTGTTTATAAAAAGGCGATTCTTTAATCCTATGCGCACACTAGCGACACGCGACAGGCGACAGCTCGGCGACTAGACGCGACTACAGGCTACGGCCCTCAATTTTCATATATTTTGTTCGAATCTCCGCACACTTGGCGTCAGAGTCGCGGAGTCGCCACGACAAGACCATCATCATCATCATCATCATCAGGCTATATTAGCCCACTGCTGGACATAGCCCTCCCCTAATGAGCGCCACAGCGCCCTGTCTTCGGCTTGTCGCATAAAGCATCTGCCTGCAGTTTTCGCAGATCGTCATCCCACCTGGTCGGAGGGCGTCCTACACTACGCTTGCCAAGTCGCGGTCTCCACTCAAGAACACGTTTACCCCAGCGGTTGTCGGTTCTTCGCGAGATACCAAACGACAAGATGCCAGAAGCAAATGACAACGTCGCGTCTGACGCGGCGACTTGACGCGGCGACTTGACGCGGCGACTTGACGCGGCGACCAGTCGCCCTGTTTGCGATGGCTCTAATACTCTTCCTTTCTAGTTTGTATGAAGTCTATACCTATAGCCTATATACTCCCACTGCGGAGTACAGGCCTTCTCGCACAGAGACGGTATGGGCTTAATTACCCACCGTGCCCACCGCTGATTGCCAATTGGGTATTTGACAAAATGTCAAATGAGTTACTGTTAAAACGGAATTTCGTATGAAAATACTTGCTTGTGACGTCACATTTCAGAGCACTCTTTTTATGTTTCATCTATTTAAAAATTGTAATAACTAGTAAATGATTAAAAGAAATACATTTTCCGAAACATTTTGTAATTTTCGTTTTAATCGAGCATTATATCAAATAATTGTTTGTTTATAGTGTCAAATACCGAATTTCCATCACTGAGGTACGTGAACGCCTTTAACACTCAGGTTTCCTCACGATGTTTTCCTTCACAGTAACGAGCGTTAGTACCGTAGAATGGGGCGACTTTCAAATTATAGGGCGAAATTGATAATTAATATTTTTTTTGTATTTAGCTCCAAAACTCGCTCCTCGTAAGGGCCGACCTTGAAAATAACAATTGTTTATGTATTTCTCTGACTACACGGGGCGTTACGAGGTTAAAGCGAGTTATGGAGCTAAATAATAAAAAAAAAATATTATCAATTTCACCCCATAATTTTAAAGTCGCCCCGGCGACTTAAAGTCGTAGGCGTTTTTAGTAGGTAAGCCAACAGCCCTTTTATAAAACACTTATACTTATTTATTTATTTCGGAGATAATACAGAGGCATGCCACTAACATGATAAAATTATATACTAGGCATGCATTCAAAACATATCTCACTAAATACTATATCGTAAGTAAGTTAAAGGTGAGGGCGGGCATTGAGTAATCTACGAAAGTACACAGATTTTAAATTACACATTTTCAGCCTATATGGTTGCCAATTAAAGGCTAGCACAGCATTTTTATTTTTAATTCGAGTGAGTAAGTAAATTATAAAACAAAGTTATAGATTGCTACATGCTGGGATGAGAACCTGCGACTTCCCGGTGTGGCGTTCTATCGCTGCGCTAGACTGAGTCAAGTGCAGGCATGTAAATGTTGATTTGCAAATGAAGTTTCAGTTACATACAGGTATTTATCTTATTTTATTTTATAAAAAAGTGAAGAAACAGATTTTAAAATAGATGTAAATAAGATATTTAAATGTACACTGAGGGGATATGCATACTTCAAACAGATCAGCGAAATAAATCAGTACAAAAATATCAGTTTGTTCAAAGTTAGCGGTTACCTTGTTTTCGTAAGCGGGCACTTTGTATTCCACGTGCAGATGGTATCGCAGTACATTCAGATCTTTTTACTGGCATCGTAAAGCCTCAAGATTGGCTGGCTCTCCGTCTGACCCTTAAGTTTACTCCACGGTCATGTCATTCTGTATATTGGATTTTTGTTTTAACAAGACTTCTCTATAATGAGGGCTTTTCAATGACAGCTGTCAGTTAAGTTCATTAAAAACAACTAGATGGCGCTGCAAGAAGAGCAAAATGTCATCATCTTTTTTGGTCTGTGGTTTTAATCGTTATTAATCTGTAATAGTCTAAGCATCTCTTTGTAGTCTGTGATCTAAACTAGACTTTGTTTCGAAACTGTTGAAACTTGAAAGTTATCGAAGTATTTTTACTTTGTTCATTACATCCCTACGTGAATTGTGTCTTTGCCCATGACTATTTATAGCCCATGCATTGTGCATTTTTGTAAAAACATAGGACAGGAACCACAGAGAAGGTACAGTGATGTCATGTCAATTTGACGAATTAGGCGACGTCAGCACAATCTATCGGTAATTTGCGGTACTATATATTTTTAATGACGCTTTGAAAAGCCCTCATTAACATAACACAACATTTACATACAGGCTCATACATTGCTGTGTCGTGGGAACCAGAAACAGCGAAGTCTCAAACATGTAAACATCCAAGAACTGGGTTTCTTTTTTTTTGCCCCCAGCCGGGATTCGAATTCGAGACCTCTCGCATGGTAGGCAGATGCGCTAGCCGCTGCGCCAGAGGTCAGAGGTCGAATTAATTCGGACAGGGGTCTGTAGATGGCGTTATTTGGAAAATATGTAATTAAAATAACATTTTTTTAATGTAATGGAAACACTAATCAAATAGGTACGCATTTAGTTTAGTTAAAACGGAGCCACAAGGCGTGTCTTTCAGAAATAATGGTTTTTAGGGTTCAAAGAGAAAAAAACACAACCCTTATACATAATATCTGTCTGTCAAGACTCTTTACTTCGGGAACGAGTGGAGACATCAAGTTAAAATTAAAACCATATACTCAAGTCTACAACGGTCTCTTCAACCTGTGAAAAAAACAATCTTCTAAGTTAACGTAAAAAAAGATACGGCTGTTTAAGCCGCAAAAAAGTCGTAGTTCTCTATGCTATTTGAAAAATAGTATTGTTATACTACAAACACAGGAAAATATCTGAAAACTGTACATACATTTTCAATTATATCATTATAAAAAATTGTCTTTGAAGCTCGGGAAAAGCTCGGAAAAAACTGTGAGTATGGAAGCTTTGGTGGACAAGCTGGACACGCTCTTGTCCGATTTTTTTTCTTTTTGTGTGAATTTTGCGATTATTCATCATCATCGAATAATCGCAAAATTCACATGGTCCCACCGAGGGGCACGGGTCTCTTCCCTTAGGAAGGTATAGGCCATACTCCACCACGGGGGCCTTGTCCGGCTCTATCTATGACTAACGCTAGTTTTTCGAGCGGTTCCGTGCTTCGCAAGGCACGTTAAGCAGTTGGTGCATCTGCCTCGAACTCGAAAGGTCCCGAGTTCTAACCCCGGCTGAAAAAAAACCCAGCTCTTGGATGTTTACATGTTTGTGACGTCGATTTTTCTGGTTCCCACGACACAGGGTATCCTAGTGTGGGGCCAGAAGCAATGTATGTGCCTGTATGTAAATGTTTATGTTTATGGTTATTTGGCCAGAAAAAAGATAAACGCTCGGAAAAAACTCGGTTCCTGAACTATTTATAATATGTAGTAAGTTTGTATGTACATACAGGGTGTTGATTTGTACAGTTGACTCCGACTCAGGGATGGTTATTTACATGATACTGAAGCAAAAAAATATATAAAAAAAAATATTTTTTTTTTTTAGTGAAAATCACCTAAAAAACCCAAATTTATATGGCTTAGCTTCTATCGTTTGCACTTGACGGGTCCGGCGGGGGTTTCGCGGGGCGGGGCTGGAGAGTGCGCCCGCGCGCTCGCCTCCGGCCCCGCTATACCGGGGATATTAGGTGATTTACACTAAAAAAATTTTTTTTTATATATATATTTTTTTGATTTAGTATCATGTAAATAACCAACCCTGAGTCGGAGTCAACTGTACAAATCAACACCCTGTATAAATGTGTGCGAAACCCTCATTGGGTGAGTCTGACTTTCATCTGTCTGGATATTTTTTTTAGATAATGTTGCTATGAAAGTGAAAGGTAGGTTCAACAGCACAAACAACTAAATCAATTCGGTTAGCTTATATTTATCTTTTCGCGGGTTCGATACTCTACGTCTTATTTGCTTACCTACTGTTTTATTTCCGGCTGGGGGGAATAAGTAATATACTGTTCACACAGTTTTTCGGGAGATATTGCCATTAGCAATAAGACTGTACCTTCACTGTGTTCTATTTTTCAGTGCCCGTAGTCTAACAATAAGAATTTTTTTGTCACGCAACTTTACCTTAAGTCCTGACCTTGAAAATAACAAAATAAAATAACAATAGAAAGCCATTGTTATTTTCAAGGTCAGAATTTTACAGGTTAAGCCCATACTCTCTCTGAGAGCAGGCCGGCGCCTAGCAATGAAATAAAGTTTGAAGAATACAAAATCGTAATGATTTAAAATAATAAAAAAATATTTAAAAAAATTATTTGCAGACTTTAAAATTTACCGACTTATCTACAAATTTTGTTATAAGGTACTTACACGATACAAAATTGTGAACATCGGCGTCTAAACTGGGCTGGGCCTGTGTCTTAGACGGCAGTTCCTTCCATTGACACCAGTTGACAATAATAAGTGTAATAAGTACAAGTATAATAAGTAAAGACATTCTTTCAACGAACTAAAATTTGTCACAATATTGTTTGAGGGGAGGTAGGAAATTTCCTACCCAGCCATTATTTTTTCTAGTAGTACCCACTCAATAAACAAGAACAAGATTGGTTAGACCGCTGAAGTTGTGAACTTGAAAAGTTTTAGTTCGAATTTTTTGTGACAAAAGTTGCTCTAAGCAAGGAGATTCTCCTTGCTTTAAATAACAAACTCTTATTAACGTGTTTCAAAAACCAGGCATTTTAAAACCAACCCTGTACTATTAAATGCGTTTGAGTCTAGCATCTGTCTGGATTATTTTTTTAGACAGTGTTGCTATGAAAGTGAAAGGTAGGTTCTCTCTCTTTGCATTTTGGATACTAGTTTAAGGAATGAAATACATATAAGTTTTTATTAAAATAGTAGATCTGTATACAATGTATAATCGATATTGTAGCGCATCTTTCGCATTAGGCTTGTCCTGTAATGATAGATGTAAGAAATTGAAGTAAACAAATAACTAAATAAAAAATATTTTCTTAATAATATTCAGAGTTCTGACAAGGGTTACTTGTTCAGGGGTTAATCGGTGCCAACCTCGAAGGAGGCGCTTCAGGCGCTATCTTGCTCAGTACATACGCACCCGTTTAGTGCGCAGTAAAATATGAAGAAAGCATCCGAAATAAAGGTGTAGATAAATAAAACCAGGCCGATGATAACAATACCCACCCCCGAAACATAAACGGGAGCGGTAAAGAATTTTAGACCTTATAAAAGTTTTATTTTTGCTCTCGCTACAGCGCCTGCTCGAAACAAACTAAGTACGCCTAGTATACCTAATGAGAAAGTTATTTAAGGACTGTTTTACAATGGCTTAGAAATATTTTTATGGCTCGGTTACTCTAAGTAATGTCATAATATTAAACATACTGTTTATCACACATTTCCGTAATGTTATTAGTTTTCATAGTATGTAAGACGTTTGTTAGTGCAATAAATTTTCTTTTGTTTTCAAGTAGGCTAGGTTCACTACGTTACCCCCTAAATCAGGTGTTTTCAAGAAAGCAAGAAAGCTAACAAACATCTATTGTATTCCATCCAGTGACTGGCGCAAGTGGCCTTTTAAGCCCACCATTCACTACACCCACCGCGAGCCGAGCCGCGAGCCGTACCCATTCGTGGACAAATCCGTCATCGCCCACACACTACACGAGCGCCGAGCTGCTTACTACTTTATCTCCAGACGACAAGCGCCGCTCCGAGCCGCGAGCCGCGCACCGAACCGAGAACCAACACATTCACACGCAGATTTGTCTGCGGACTTGTCGCCAGCGACAAATCCGGCGGATGGGTGCGCCTGTGAATGGTAGCCTTAGGATTTAGCTGAAGAGAATAACCTTTCAGTACCGCACTGTCCCGTAGCTCAAAGGATTGCTCAGTTGAAGTGGGCGTGCAACTGATCGTCGTTGGGGAGGCAAAATTGGACGAGGCAGCGTGGTCAGGCCTGCCACCTGATATTCTGACGATCTGGGCCTCGATTCTGTTAGAGCATTACAGTACATAATGAAACTAACACGGTCGGGTAACGTTACGTGTTTTCATACCATTGATGCCTTGAAGGTTTGACATGAGAGCGCGTGTAGACTTGAAACGGCAATGAAACTACATCGCCATTTTCATGCAATTGTCAATGCATTAGCAGAATTTAAGCCCTGGTTACGGTGTCAGGGAGTAGCTGGATACGGGCGGAACAAGAGCGGAAAACATCTTTCAAAAAACATCATCAATCAACCACCGGAAGGTTTCCATGTTTGTTGACCATACAACATACATTTTTTCCAAAAAAATTACGTTTTCATCAAAATCATGTGGGCAATCATGAGTCCCTCATAAATATTAATTTTAATTTAATTTAATTATTTATTTAGAATCACTCGTAGCCTGGGCTGCCCGAGTGATCTTAAACGATCACTAAGGTTAAGCAACATACGGCGCGTTCAGTCCATGGATGGGCCACCGTCTATGACTAATACTAGTGGCATTTTTCCGAGCGGTTCTGTGCTTCGCAAGGCACGTTAAGCAGTTGGTGCCGGCTGCCGTCGATAGATGGCAGTCGTTAAGCCAAGTCAGAGGCACTAGGGCGGCTTGATAACTTCTGACAGTAAGACCAGCACTAGTCTTACAAGCCTCCACCAATCCGGACTTGGCTCCCGTCGTGGAATATGGCCTATACCTTCCTCAGGGAAAAGACCCGTGCCCCTCGGTGGGGACAAAATGGGTTGCTGATGATGATTTATTTTTAAGACTTTTTAAAAGTAGGTACTTTTATAATATGTGGTGCGCAATGGAAACTATGAACGGCATACGTTTTGCCGTCTTCCTTTCATTATACCTCTAAAGAAACCATGAAAATAAAGCAAAAGTTAATCAGGCCAAACAAAAATAGGATATTCGGTTCAAAATGTCTACCGGCGCACTTTGTTTTCAACAATTCGAAAGAATAGTACACTTTTACTCGGGCACTTTATGCAGTGACGTCACGGGGTACGGGTACTTCTGTTGCATTACGTACACGTTGTACGACGAAACCTTGTTTACAGCGCTGCTGTGTGGAAAATTTCACGCGAGTGTTGTTTTTCTAGTGATTCGAATTTGAGTGTTCATGAAACACCCTTCGGAAAATGACGTAATAACTGGGTGCTTGGAAATATAAAAGGTGCTTTCCTTGCGGAGGTGCAACTTTCCGGGAAGTATTGTTATGGCGTAATTGAATCATTTCCCAGGTAAAGCGATCCGGACGTTTCACGGTGAAGAAATGATGTAGTTCTCTTTTCTAATGCTAATATTTATGTATATTTAGGGTCTGTTTCACAATCTGCAGATAAAGTTCCGGTTAAGCTATCCGGAACCAGGGCTGCCGTTTGTTCTAAATTTGAAGCCATAAACGAACACACGCAATATAGGAAAATTATTTTAATTTAGAGCAAGCGACAGCCCTGGTTGCGGATAGCTTATCTGGAACTTTATTTGAACATTGTGAAACTGGGGTTTAGGTATATAAGCACTACCCATTTTAAAATATCCACATAACCAAGGATTAACTGGAAGATACTGCTTTTAGCATTAAGTTCGCCTTTGTACTTTTAATTTTAATAAAACTGCAAGAATTTTAATAATAATAATACTGCTCTAACGTCTGTGCGGCCGGAAAAAGTTCTATGAAAATTCATAACTGTCGTGTTTTGCGGCCAAATAAATTACATACTAAACTCATATCTGTCGTGTTATTTAAAAATGGAACGATCTTTTACTCCGAACAATGATAACCAAGGAGGTAACTTATCAGAGGTTTTATTTAAATTTCGAACTGGCTTGCGATAGATAGCTGGATATACCTATTGAAAAAAAAAGAACACTTTAACGCGGCAAAATTATTGTTCTTCGTTCGTGGCTCATCTGATTTTGAAAGTTTATTGAATTTAACAGAATGAGTTTATAGTTTTAATTGCCGCCTTTGCCACAACTAGGCATTGATGGACTCACGTATGTGGCCTACATTTCCACGTTCGTCCATCAATGCCTCTTGCTGGCCGCTGCAGTAATGTACTATAACAGAATGAGTTCATAGTTTTAATTTCCACGCATTATTTTAGAAAAATCATACACAAGACTTGGCCACAACTAGGCATTGATTGACTCACGTATGTATTTCCACATTTGTCCATCAATGCCTCTTTTGCTGGCCGCTGCAGTAATGTACTATTTTTAACCTATTATCTTACTATTATTAGACTACCTTAACTTTCCTGAAAAAATCCTGGTTACTATTTCACAAGAATAGGTCCTATTAGTTAGACTAGACGATCACATTTTGGCTAAAGATTTATATTTTCTGAAAATTTAGATACTCATATATTGCTCTTATACATAAAACTTACACAGAGCTTAAATAGTAAGTGGGAAGTTTAGACCTACTTATTTTCATTCATTCATTCATTCACCCACAAGAAGTCCTCTGCTGGACATAGGCCTCCTCCATGGATTTCCAAAAAGACCGGTTGAAAGCGGCTTGCATGCAGCGTCTTCCTGCCACTTGGATAAGATCCTCTGTCCATCTTGTGGCTGGTACTTATTTCTTACTTAGTAAATCTGTCATTTCGCTCATAGCCGAGCGACTCATAGTCACTCGCAGCCCACTGCCTGAGTGATCTTAAACGATCACTAAGGTTAAGCAACATACGGCGCGTTCAGTCCATGGATGGGTCACCATCCATGACTAACGCTAGTGGCATTTTTCCGAGCGGTTCTGTGCTTCGCAAGGCACGTTAAGCAGTTGGTGCCGGCTGCCGTCGATAGATGGCAGTCGTTAAGCCAAGTCAAAGGCCTTGACTTGGCTTGAAAACTTCTGACAGTAAGACCAGCCACTAGTCTTACAAGCCTCTACCAATCCGGACTTGGCTCTCTTCCCTGAGGAAGATATAGGCCATACTCCACGTATGGCCTATATCTTCCTCAGGGAAGAGACCCGTGCCTCTCGGTGGGGACATAAATGGGTTGTTGTTGATGATGAAATCTGTCATGGAACGGAGGCAACAAAGGACAGCTACAGCGGAGGTATTTCATTCTCAGATACCAGCGGTGTTAGGGCAGTAGTAAGAATGGGCATTACTTTAGGTCGTTCAGGGTGGGGTGTAACAATGTGACGCTTGTAATACAGGCGCAAGACAGGAGATCGATAATGCATCCCGTCCGATATACGGGCACATCCGAGAGAGCAACTTGTTTACAGTGAAAACAAAGTATACACTGGACACTCGATTGGGTCCGTTGAGTGTCGGAGCAATCTTCCGTTCCTCGCGTCCGTTGGTAGCACGGGTCGTCGTCCTCACTGGCTGAGGATTTATACTGTATTTTCTTTACATATGGCCTGAACACCTACGTCTCAGTACAGACACGTGGGCTGAGTGTAGACTCAGAGAGAGGAGTGTGGGCTCAATTTCCACGCGGGCCCACCGCGAATTGACAATTTCAAGCACTGAGGCTTGTAAACACCGGATAGACGATCAGGTTTCCTCACGATGTTTTACTTCAACATTAGCGAGTGGTATTGCTACTATCCCCGTATCTCCAGCCGCCTGAGTGATCTTAAACGATCAACATAGGGCGCGTTCAGTGCATGGATGGGCGACCGTTCTATGACTAACGCTAGTGGCATTTTTCCGAGCGGTTCCGTGCTTCGCGAGGCACATTAAGCAGTTGGTGCCGGCTGCCGTCGCTAGATGGCAGTCGTTAAGCCAAGTCGGAGGTCTTAGGGCGGCTCGAAACCTTCTGACAGTAAGACCAGCCACTAGTCTTAGAAGCCTTCACCAATCCGGACTAGGCCCCTGTGGTGTCCATGGCCACAAAAATCGGCAATTTTAATACAGGAACTTATTCTATATACATGTAACATACACAATTGCCTTCCTAAATCAATTGCTCCTCCGCAAATATATTATTTATGTCAGCCGTAGAATACATACACAACTTAAATAGTCTGTACTGTAAAATTGTGTAAATGTGACTAAGCCAATTATTCCCCTTAGGCCTTTTTGTATATTCTAGTTGAACTTGCTAATATTAAGCTATGTAAGTCACCTGCGAATTATCTGATTTCTGGTAAGATCCATGAGGGGCTCTGAGCATATCCCGTTCCGTAGCAGGCTGAGTGACTTTGAATCGTAGACTAATCGTACTACGGAGATCATAAATGCCGGGCCGTAATCTATATATATAAAACGAGAAGCTGACTGACTGACTGACTGACATATCAACGCAGGGCCTAAACTATAAGGGTTAGAAACTTGAAATTTTGCACAGGGGTTCCTTTTGTAACGTAGGGGAGCACTAAGAAAGGATTTTTGAAAATTCATCCCCTAAAGGAGTAAAATGGGGGTTCAAAGTTAGTATGAAACTTTGCCGTTTTTGAAGTTATTCGAATGAAATTTGGTACGAATGTTCTTCATTTAAAATCATGAAACACGTGTAAAATAGTTTTTTTTAAATCATCCCTTAAGGGGAAAAAGGGGGGTGCAAAGTTAGTATGAAACTTTGCCGTTTTTGAAGTTATTCAAATGATATTTACTACGAAGGTCCTTCATTTAAAATCATGAAACATGTGTAAATTAGTTTTTCAAAAATCATCCCTTAAGGGGGAAAAAAGAGGGTGCATAGTTAGTATGAAACTTTGCCGTTATCCAAGTTATTCGATTAAGATTCTATATGAAGGTCTTTCATTAAAAGTCATGAAACATGTGTAAAATAGTTTTTCGAAAATCATCCCTTAAGGGGGAAAAAGGGGGGGTGCAAAGTTAGTATGAAACTTTGCCGTTTTTGAAGTTATTCAAATGATATTTACTACGAAGGTCCTTAATTTAAAATCATGAAACATGTGTAAAATAGTTTTTCAAAAATCATCCCTTAAGGGGGAAAAAGGAGGGTGCAACGTTAGTATGAAACTTTGCCGTCATCCAAGTTATTCGAATGAGATTCTATATGAAGATCCTTCATTAAAAGTCATGAAACATGTGTAAAATAGTTTTTCGAAAATCATCCCTTAAGGGGGTAAAAGGGGGGTGCAAATTTAGTATGAAACTTTGCCGTTTTTGAAGTAATTCAAATGAAATTCAATACGAAGATCCGTCGCTAAAAGTCACGAAATACATGTAAAATAGGCTTTCAAAAATCATCCCTTAAGTGGGGAAAACGGGGTGCAATGTTAGTATGAATGAAACCCTGCCGTTTTTGAAGTTATTCGAATGAAATTCAGAATAAAGGTCCTTCATTGAAAGTCTTGAAACACATATAAAATAGTTTTTCGAAAATCATCCCTTTAGGGGATTAAAGGGGGTGCAAAGTTAGTATGACACCTGCCGTTTTAGAAGTTATTCAAATGATATTTAGTTCGAAGGTTCTTCATTTAAAATTATGAAACACGTGTAACAAGGAGGACATCATCAGTTTGATTAGAGAACGTTGTGGACTGAAAGAGTATGCAGTGACTAGAATTGCGAAACGATTGTTGCGTTGGCTTGGATATGAAAGAGGATAAGAAATAAACTGATGAAACAAATATTACGTACGGTGAGAGGGCTGGTAACGGACGTCCCAGACCAAATACGAGATGTATTGTATGCAAAGGGTAAGATAAAGAGAACCCGGATCCGGCGTGCGTGCATGTAACGACTAATGTATGTTGATGACGTGAAGGACCACGGCAAGTGGCAGTCCCTGGTCTCAGCCTACCCCTATGGAATGCAGGCGTGAGTTTACTTTATTTTATTGAGTAGCTCCGTTTTCACCAATTAGGACATCTGGTGAAATTGGATGGTGAGAGTACCTATCTACCTACGGGTGAATCGGTTCCATAATGGTTATTGATACGCTTGTATCGTTTTTTTTTTAACCAAAAATGTACATAGGGCAGTCTATCTCACACTAACATCCGGTTTCTCGTACACTAACAATCTGTTAATCAACTGTTATTAGCTGTGAGTTGGCTGAAGTTCTTAATTTTAACTTTTTTGAGAGAAATCAGATCTCAGAATCAGAATTCAGAGAAATCTGCGTGTGAATGAGTTGGTTCTCGGTTCGGTGCGCGGCTCGCGGCTCGGCGCGGCGCTCGTCGTCCGGAGATAAAGTAGTAAGCAGCTCGGCGCTTGCGTATTGTGTGGACGATGACGGATTTGTCCACGAATGGGTACGGCTCGGGGCTCGGCTCGCGGTGCGTGTAGTGAATGGTGGGCTTAAGACGTTATCACGTTAATCTATTTTTTTTCGTGTGTGCTAAAATGTATTTTTCTTTGTTACCCCCTGGACACCCTTAAACGATGGAATTATTGCAAATGAGGTGCGAGCAACGCTCACGGGCGGAACAAGCGTTTTATTGTATCGCGCAAAGTTAGAGTGTACTAGCGACAAAACCACTTTCAAGACAAAATGACTGTTGTATATGGATAAATGTGATGCAAACATTTAGATATACATACATACGCCACCAATCGAAGGTCGAAACTGATACTGATCACTTGACTAAGAAGTATTTTGCCATATTACGTTTGCTATGTTTTGTATAGTATATGTACTGTAAAAATATTGTATTAACTTTCAATTCGCAGCTATAGTAAATCCTCAAAACTAATCTATTTATTAAAGAGATAAGTAGGTTATGTAAAATTTGTACACCCGGCTTGTTATGTCTCCAGTACTTGCTCCAGCTCTCGTTTATTTATAGAGCTTCCTTCGCGCGCAGGCTGTAACGTTACCGCTGCTATCCCTACAGTTTCTAACGAAGTCTAGTGTAGATTTCTAGTGATTATTAGAGGCGTTTTAATACCAGACCTCTTGGTCATGTAATGTTTGTCATCTGTGATAGCTATTTCGGCTTATTCCATCTAGTCATACACTTAGTTCTACATGTATGACAACTAAGAACAAAAAATCCGCCTAGTTCTACATCCATGTATGACTGCTTGGAACACGACCTAGTCATAAACTTAGTATATTATTATAATAGTTGGTCATACACGTGTATGAATACTAAGAAAAAAATGTATGTATGTATGTAGTATTGTATGGATTGTATTGTATTGAATTGTATGGATGTAGAACTAGGTGGTTTTTTTTTCTTAGTAGTCATACATGTAGAACTAAGTGTATGACTAGATGGAATAAGCCGCTATTTCTAGAATCTACTCCGTAGAACCTTTATTGTGCACTGTAGGTTCTGAAACATTTAAGAAGCTTTTCCTTAACTGTAAGCAGTAAGCGATTGTTAAAATAGCTTCCAACAATACACTTAACAATGGGTTGAAGACGGGGACTCTACTCTCTCCGTAATAGTATTTGAGAGAGACGCTATTTCTTCTCATAACAAGACTTTGAAAAAAAAACTTGTCTACATAATTTTGTAAGTTCCGATATTTGACGTCACTGTCTCACTTTCCAGCTAAACTATCTGTGAAGTGAATCCGTGTGATTGTTACTTTTCCACACCTAAACAACTGAAGCAATATTGTTGAATTTTTGTGTAGCAATTGAAGAATGAATCCAGAGGAAGGAGATAGGCTACATTTTTTCCTGTTCCCAAGCAAATAGAGTAATTATTACTATGATTACTAAATGAATGTAGCTATATGTATGTTCGTGACGTAATCATGTAACAACGGCAGACCGAATATGAATGAACTTTAGCTTCTAATCTGTATAAATAAAATTCAAAGTCCTGACTGACTGATTCATTCATTCATCAACGCCCAGCCCAAGCCGTTGGACCTAGGATGCTGAAATTTAGCACAGAGGGTCTATATATAATGCAGGCAAGGAAAAAGACCGGATTTTTTGAAAGTCAACCCCTAAAGGGGTGAAAAGGGTTGCCAAAATTTGTATGGGAGGTATAAATAATGTTGTATAATTTTCTTGAAACTTAAAATAAATACTATTCAACACAATTGATTGAACACGTGTTTCGCCGTTTTTCTATATTTAACACTTAAGGGAGTGAACGGGGTTGTAAAATTTTGATCTAAAGTTCACGCGGACGGAGTCGCCCTTTAAGTTACTACTTACAATGGGGATAATAAGAAAGGACACATTTTCATCCTAACAAAACATGTTGCCAGATCCATTTTACTAAATAACGGAAATTATAAAAAGCAGGACTGTAACGAAAAATTCGAATGAACAATCCCGCTGTAAACGAGTTAGCCCTTTGCAACCGAAGATTTTTTTTTTAAATTTAACTATCTTGGCTAAAATACCTTGTTTTGGTATGCCATAGATTCCAAGAAAAATAACCAAAAAAATCCCTTAACTGCTAGTCCGGCTAAAAAGTAACTGCACGATCGTGCAACTACATTTTTCCAGCCATATTTTATGACTAAAAACTAACTTTGTGTTTATAAAAACATTCTACAACGCTTCCTATACACATTCGAACTTAATTTTTGTAAGGCTTCAAACAAAATATATTAATTATCGGTACTTTACGTGAAGCACGTTTACCGCCAAAATATGCAGAAATCTCTACCAGCGGCTTGCGAGCCAAGCTGTGGCCAGTGGTCGCCGACAAGTGAGGCGCCGCACCTTGCAGTATTTTTTGTAGGTAAAACAGATAAATGCACGATCGATCGATGCCGGTTGCGTCCCGGATAGTTAATTTGTATGGAGTCAGGATTTTTTTAAAATTATATGCACGTTTGTGATAGCTCGGTTGCCAAGGGATGGCAACACTAGTGAGTAGTCCGCTATTATGAAATAACCTGCAGCAGAACAAAGCACGCAATGCGCACAGATTTCCTGACATCAACGAGGCAGAGCTATGGATAAAGTTACAAGCCACTTAGTCCATTCTTCCTTGTAGAAAAATAGCTACTTTGCTAAACGCCATCTTACCCATTACGCCATCTTAGATTTCTGAAGAATTATATTCACAGTGCCTACCGAATTTTGTTTTATCGTCTTTACAGAAACTCGACCACAATTTTGACTACCTCATTGATTTTCCGGTTACACTTTTGAATACCAGGGACGTTGTAACGTATAGTACGGAGTATTCTAGTTTGGAGCCTGAATAAATAATTGTTCTGAGTGGAATAATTCTGTGGATAACATTAACATTTCCATACAGGCACATTGCTTCTGGCCCCACACTAGGATACCATGTGTCGTGGGAACCAGAAACAGCGACATCACAGACATGTAAATATCCAAGACCTGGGGTTGTTCTTTTTTGTCCCCAGCCAGGGTTCGAACTCGGAACCTCTCGCATGGTAGCAAAATGCGCTAATCGCTGTGCCACAGAGGCCATCAAAGTAGTCGTTAGTCAGTACGTGCGGAGCCAACCAAGGCACGGGTTTCCTCATGATGATTTCCATTACAGTTTGTGGGTTGTGTCGACGGCACGTCAACCTTCACATTTTAGTTGCAAAGTCACCCATAATGCAACGGAGTAGAGTGCATGGAAGTATACGATGATGTGCTGTCGACTGTACGTTGTACATTTAAAAGAAAAGTGCTTAGAATTTAAACCCCCTTCCTGTTTTTCATAGTTCTCAAGTGTATTGTTTATTTAGATGCTCACTAAAGTGCTAAGGCTTCAATAAATTCCGTCTGCGATAAACACGTACGATAGTGCCCGACGAAGCAGCAGAATACCCAAACGTATTGTATGTGAAGTCTACGATCTGTAAGTTTCAAGAAGGATATATATTACTTTGTAGGCTTATGCTATGTTTACATTACTTCCTTCGAGATCGAGCAAGGTGGTTGGTGTAAGCATTTACCACGGATTTTATTTTTGCCATTGAAAATTGCTAATTAGTAGTGGACACACGTGATAATTATATAATATGTCCATCGTGTCTCTGCAAGTAAAGGCCCGTGCCCTACACTACTGGGACGTATAAAGGCTACATCTAATATAGAAAAATCTCGTATCACAGTTTTGTGATCAAACTCCTCCGATTCCGGCTTCACCGATTTTTATGGTTTTTTTGTGTACGCTTGTTAGTTCTGAAAATAGGTTGTAGGTCCAGTAATTTTTAAAGGATAATTCTTGATAATTCGAAGACTCGCGCCAGTGATGAATGTAAATGAGGCTTACGCAATTGGGTTGCGTAACTAGTTACTTACCTACATCAACATAGTCTAATGCCGCATCTTCTAATTATGTGGGAGTTACTGCGCATACTCTGCCTATATAGATGCGGTTAAATAACAGCTAAAAATTGGTCTCCTTCTTTAGTTTAAGAGCTGCTGTTACGTGAAGCATGCTACCTTGCTTGCACAATTTATCATTTTAATATTTGTATAAAAATACTTTTGATAAGTGGGCCTACTTAATCATAAATAATCTAATCAACATAAAGTTACTTTCAAGATAATGACGTTTGAAGTTCAGACTGGCATTCTTCAAAGAGCTGACTATTATTCAAAATAGTGCTAATGCTCATTTACTGGTCAGATTATGGATAATCTCTGATCCCTGTTAGATTTAATGGTTCTCAGTTTATTGATCAAATAAGTGTTAGGAGCCTTTCTTCTAAATAAGTATTATTATGAAGGAGAAAATTTTGCTTTTAGCAAAAAGGAATCCACCCTCATAAATATTATTTATATTTTTTATGCAGAAATTTGAACTACTTCCAGCAACTTTATTACCACTAATTAGTTATCACACATTTGTTCATCGATTGTGATTAAAACACGTCACCCACTGCCACCATCGCAGGGGAGTTATTTCAAGCTTTTACAGTAAGAATAATGATTGTTTTTTAGCAGATAGAGATGTATATCAATCTGTATCTACCTACCTTTGTTTGTCATTTTGGGGTCGGCACTTGAGAACCGTTTTATCCGGGCTGAACGAGAACGTTTTCTTTTTCATTTAGGTTCTTCAGTAGATGGGACCAGCTGACTAAAATCTGAGCTTGTAATTTTTTTAAGGTTCTTTCAGTTACTTTAGTAGTTTGTCAAATTTTCTAATTCCTTACAAAATCTATTAATACTCAGCTATTAAATTGGGCGGGGGTCAATTCTCCAAAGAGACCACCAGAACATTCTAGAGCTGATTTGTGCCGCATTGGAAAATTGAGCCAGTTATTCCTTCGGCCAAACGTCAAACGGTTTCGGGAGATGGAAGGTATATTTTCGTGTATTCTTTTGTTAACTTAAATAAAAAGACGAAGCAGAAGACGTAGAAAAACATTTATTGTACACCACAAAGACATACATTATAACATGTGTTTTAAATACATTTCTTAGTAAAATAAAGCAAATGTAACTAAGCCTTAGTATAATTTAAGTAGTATTCAGATGTATGTATTGAGATAGATAGATGTATTGTCATTATTAATGTTGTTGTTTCTATGTATTATTTTTTTTAGTTTGTATTTACTTATTATAATGTCATGCATATTTGTATAATATTTCTCCTCTGTATTATAATTATTATTTATTTATTTACCCCGTGGTGAAGGATGGGCGATACCCTTCCTCAGGGAAGATGCCTCCTCGGTGGGGGCATAATGGGTTGGAACATAATGCTAAATAGCATTGAACTTGCCTATATGCAAAACTATGTGTTATGATGCAATATATTTTTTAAATAATAATGATGATATAGGGACGTATTGATAACCTCCTTCTTTTTTGGAGTCTCTTTTAACCCTTAATAACATATAAATAACGGAGAAACGAGCAGCGCATCTGCAACGCCACTATACACGCGTAACTCATAGTTTCCGTATCGCATCTCGGCTAAGCAGCCGGTTATTGGATGCTCAGTGGCGTGCGACGCGAACTAATGCGATCCGGCGTCTAGTGAGCTCGATGCTACTTTACACGGCTTTAGTGGCTGCTACTGGAACATGCAAATGTGTTTTGGTTCCTGCGATCCGATTTATGTGGTGCCTGTTCCAATGGCTATTTTTTGTACTTGAGCCATCACCATCAGGCATTTGACGTCCACTGCAACACATATGCCTCAAATGGGGCTTTTCAATTTTCGGTCTTGGTCCCTGTTTCTACATGGGTATTTCGTCATCATCATCAACCCATTATGTCCCCGCCGAGGAGCACGGTTATCTTCCCTGATGAAGGTATAGGCCATACTCCACCACGGGGGCCAAGTCCGGATTGGTGGAGGCTTGTAATACTAGTGGCTGGTCTTACTGTCAGAAGTTTTTAAGCCACCCTAAGGCATCTGAATACTAGTGGCTGGACTTACTGTCAGAAGTTTTCAAGCCACCCTAAGGCCTCTGACAGCATTAAAAATATTAATTAATTCAAAACCTAAAATATTTTAACAGGCAATAAAAATGTTTCGAGACGTAACGAGTGGTCGGCAGTAAATACAAAAATGAGAATTAACATATTTAAATAATTCAAGGAAAAATTCTAAATAGGTCAAAATTGCTAAAACAAAATGTTAGTATTCGAAGTTATAAATCGAAAAGTCTTAATCTACTAACCAATCGCATCTCAATAGTATAACCTTGGCAACTTTATTTGGCGCCTCACGCGACTCGATCTTCGTCGGGGGAGATGCTTACTTAATTTGGGCAGGCTATACCATTGGTTCGACGTCATTACTTCTATTGTAGTAGATGCTATTAGGAGACTACCAAATAGAGGAAAAGAAAATGTAGTTTTGTTATTGTTTTTATACTTTATTGCACCAAAAAAAATACATAATATAACGTAAATAACAGGTTTGTAATAAAAAATACGTGCAAAGGCGGACTTATTTCCAAAGAAATAGAGTCTCTAATAGTGTCGTTCCATTGAAAATGTTGTAAGTACCTATGTATTTGACTGTAGGCCTCGGTTTTGGATTAATTTAGAGCAATACTAGTTTTAACTACACTGTCGATGTAAATGCGCCTACACTCCCCCTTTGATTAGCTCTCTATGACGATCGGCGGGTAAACAACGACGTCAGAGTAAATAAGCTAATTATATGAATTCAAGTGTCTGCTTATATCTGCTTCGTGGGAATTGAACTGGCGATAGAGAAAGTGTTCTTTGATTAATTCATTTCCATGGGATTACTTTTAAACTCCATGGGTTTTTTATTATTTGCTATTTATTGTCATTTTGATAAGGCATCTTCTTGGAAACTCCCATGGCAGTACATTGAAGTACATAGTTAACTGGACGACTGCTTGTGATGTGTGGGTAGTTGCCTTGTCACTCCCTTCAGCCTTAGCCGCGAATGTATATTAGACTACTGTTTACTATAAATAACTTCAGGTACCGTCCGGCCGCTGGGAGTATACGATCCTGACAGGTCATGTTAGAACGGACGTCGTAACCTTGAAGTGGCGTTAAATTTTCGATTAAAATATTTTTATGTCCTATTTATCCTACTGGCAAATAATTGTCGTTGAAACTATATCATTGTGTAAACTTACAATCAATGTTATATTTTGCACAGTGATTTAAATGTTAAATAAGTAGAAATCAATATTTAATGTTCGTGCGTAAAATCCTTACTACGCTGTCACAAGGTTATGTCAACCGTATTTTTTTGTAGTGACGTACCAAAAATAACGAAAATAATAACTGTCCCTTTAACGATACGAAGTTGATGAACAGACTTTAGAAAAAGATCATCGCGTTCTCAGAATCTCTCCGTACCACTGCCGTACAAAGCGATTGAGCTGATCTGGGCTCAAATAAAAGGTCGCATAGCTCGCTACAACACTTCACCGCCCCATTCGGCACAAAAAAGATGATGACCCTTCTAAAATGCCTGCGAAAATGGCACAAGAGATGACTGAGTGAAGGTCGTCTAAAAAACAAAACTACTTAATCGTGAGTCAGTAGCAAAAGCTAGTTAAGAATAACGTAAGGAATGATAACGTTGCTTTTCTCCCATCACTAGTCATATGAAACAGACATGTGTCAGGATCGTATACTCCCAGCGGCCGCACAATAGGTAGGTACTTAAACTTGTCTCGATCTCGACTAATACTCTTTTGACACTTGAACGCCTGTTATTAGATGTTATTTGTCTATTGTCATTATTTGTCTATGATTTTTAGTGTTGCCCTATATTTAATGAATATCGCCTGCCTCATTGGTCTAGTTGTTAAGCAGCTTACCTACTAAGACAGAAGTCGTGAGTTCAATTCCCGCTGGGGGCTGGCACGGCAAATGCCAAATGTACGGCATTTGTACAAATTGCCTCTGACTGGGTGTTTTTCCATGTTCATAAAGTCCTTGCCTGGTTATCATAGCACAGGGTATCCTAGTCTGGGACTAGGTCAAATGTGGAAGTTACTATCATTATTATTTTATGAAAAGGAAAACAGCGTGCCAAAGTAGGCCTGTTTCACTAAGCGTGTCAGTATCGAACGCGTAAGTACACGTGGCGACCACTCCGGAGTGGCAAATAGGTAGGAATTCAGGCGCCAGAGGAGGTAAGAGTTACGCGGTAGAAAGAGAGGCGACATGTAGGTGAATATAACGTAGCTTTTTTAGCGCCGTGCAATCTGAATTGCACCTAATTGTATCGCTGCTAGAGTTCCTTTTTCTTTAATTGGTTTTGCGGAGTGAATCTTCTGTACCTGTACTATTATGTATTCTGTGGCCAAAGTTGCATCAGCGAACAAATTTCTTCTAAAAATTCATACAGGAGAACCGAAACTCTTGCCGGTACTCGCTAAAGCCGACTTCGTTTCAGCAGTACAAAATTAAAAGGGACTCCTTGAACTAATGTAACTAGTTTTCCCAGTGCGCTTTTAATTAATCAAAACGTCTCCTTGAAGCCGAGGAAAATGGCTGAAGAAAGCTCAAATTGTACGCAACCGCTGGCTCCTGCACTCCGCTGCAGGATAAAAGGGGGCCACTCCCAAATGATCCACTATTTCTTTTACTAGCTACGTTAGAGCGAGTTGGGCTCGTTTTTTTTTTACTTTTTCCGAACTACAAAGACCATTTTCTTATGATTTAATTACAAATGTATAGTTTTAAGACCTGAGATGAAACCAAGATTATGTTCAATGAACACGTAAATCCGGAGTCAATTGCAGTTCCAGGCAGCATTTTAGAACTTGTGAAGGAGTATGTTTACCTCGGGCAAACCATGCAGTTAGGTAAAAACAACTTCGAGAAAGAGGCCAATAGAAGAATACAGCTAGGCTGGGCAGCGTATGCGAAACTACGTCGAGTCTACACATCGCCAATCCCACAGAGTCTAAAGACAAAAGTCTTTAATCAGTGCGTCCTACCCGTCATGACATACGGTGCCGAAACGTGGACACTCACCCGACAGAGAACCAAAGTCATCGACATAGCCCACCGAATTAGCATGCTGAAGTGGCAGTGGGCCGGCCATATCACCCGAAGAACTGATAACCGATGGGGTAGACGAGTTCTTGAGTGAAGACCGCAGATTGGTAAACGCAGTGTAGGACGTCCTCAGAGTCGGTGGAGCGATGATCTTCGCAGGGCAGCTGGCAAGAGCTGGATGAGAGTAGCCGAGGACCGTGCTCAGTGGCGTGCAATGGGAGAGACCTATGTCTAGCAGTGGACAACCATAGGCCGATGATGATGATGATGATTTTTCCGATTTCACCGCAATTTTCTAGTCTGCATACAAAATGGGTTAGCGCGGAGTGAACCTGGGAAAAAAAGGAACCTAAGTTAATTAACTTCTTGACACTGAGACGACTTCAAGGAGTATTAAATTTTCTTCTGAACCACCGCTTTGCCTGTTATCACCCGCCCCGGGACTTTACACGATGTTTGAACAACTCATTTTAATTAAAAACTCACCCAAGCTAAATCTAAATCGCATTATTAGAATAACTGAACCTCGATTCTGTTAATGCATTGTAGTATAATGACAACTGCATGAATACGGCGATTTAGTTACATTGCCGTTTCAAGTCTACGCGCGCACACATGTTAAACAATCTAGGCGTCAATGGTGTGAAAAAACACGTCACGTGACCCGACCGTGTATATTCTGTCATCGTACTGTAATGCACTTACAGAATTGAGGCCGGACCTAAGTTTTTTCTTCTCTCTTGTCTCTTTATATCAGTGACAGTAGGTATAATATACCTGGGTTATTTATTTATTTAGACCGAAAATATGGTCGTGAAATTAAATAAAACTTGAATTGAGTGATCCTTCCTGATTCCCCTACGTCTAAAGAACAATAAGGCTGGCTACAAGATTTTCATAGATTGGATTTTGTGTCTTGATATGTTTGGAAAGCGTATTGTTAAGGCACGTTCATTTTGCTAAGCTTTCAAACCACTTAAAAGTCATCGCGTGTATCTATCTAATCAGCCCATGAACGGAGCCCACTGTTGGGCATAGGCTTCCTCTCCCTTCCTTCGCCTTAGACATCTAAATGATCAGAATTATTCAGCATTGCTTAACTCGAACAGCAGTAGTTTGCGCTCGGATTTACACGACCGACGCAGGACATCAGTCGTTGAGTTACGGTCTGCCCGGACCGTTGCTTCACGCCGCTGTTTTAATATTTAAGCTTGTGAGTACAAGTTTACAGTCGACGGCATAAAAAAATTTACAATTTAAATTTCTAGGACTGAAAAAGTTGAGAAGAGGTAGATTAAAGTATCAACCCATTATGTCCCCACCGAGAGGCACGGGTCTCTTCCCTGAGGAAGATATATCTATGGTGAGGTAGATATATCTGTGGTGGAGTATGGCCTATAGGCCATACTCCACCACAGGGGCCAAATCCGGATTGGAAGCTTGTAAGACTAGTGGCTGGTCTTACTGTCAGAAGTTTTTAAGCAGCCCTAAGGCTTCTGACTCGGCTTAACGACTACCATCTATTGACGGCAGCCGGCACCAACTGCTTAACGAGCCTTGTGAAGCACGGAACTGCTCGGAAAAATGTTACCCATCCATGCACTGAACGCACCCTATGTTGCTTAGCCTTCGTGATCTTTAAGATCACTCAGGCTGCCGGGTCTACGAGCGATTACGTGCTAATCTAGAGACCTAGAACAGAAATAGGCCTCGAAGCTCGGGCAAGCAACCGACAAGATGGCATGACAACCGAGAATTTGATGTACATTGAAAAGTTTTTCATCCACCAGATTAAGGAGTAAGAAGTAGGAAGTCTCGGCTATCTAATGTACATCATCATCAACCCATTATGTCCCCACCGAGGGGCACGGGTCTCTTCCCTGAGGAAGGTATAGGCCATACTCCACCATGGGGCCAAGTCCAAATTGGTGGAGGCTTGTAAGACTAGTGGCTGGTCTTACTGTCAGAAGTTTTCAAGCCGCCCTAAGGCCTCTGACTTGGCTTAACGACGGCCATCTATCGACGGCAGCCGGCACCAACTGCTTAACGTGCCTTGCGAAGCACGGAATGGCTCGGAAAAAATGCCACTGGCGTTAGTCATAGACGGTGACCCATCCATGGACCTAACGCGCCGTATGTTGCTAAACATTAGTGATCGTTCAAGATCACTCAGGCAGCCCAGGCTACGAGCGATTCAAATGTACATTAAATTGTTGTAGAATAATATTGTAGGTTTATGAAACACTGACTCGAAAAAAGCAGGACAAGACTGGATGCGGAGAGTCCAAGACCGAATGGGGCAAAATCGAAGAAACGTACACTCGGAATTGGATGGTTGTTTGTTGAAGAAAAAATAAAATAATTTCTACACATGTTGCTTGAAAAGTCACAGAAGAAACTTCTCATATCGTAATGGCAGTGGCAGTAATGAGCCGAGCAAACAAATATACTGAATATTATTGGAAGTACACAACGACTTGGTACGGCAGCCAATGAACGAAATGATAAATAAACTAAAACTTTGGCTGATAAAAAGTCGACTGGCGAGTAAAAATATCGGTCGACGTAAGTTTCCCAATATCATTAAAAGTTCCGTGAACGATGTGCGGATGTTTGGTCGTCTCAAAGCTACATTCGACTTCATAAATAAAACTAATCGCAGTTTAATATTATTTGTTATTTCTTTACGGGCAAAAGTTTAACATATACAGGGAATAATAATATAATTATTGCCCTATTACCATTAAGAACATTGACGTTCATAAAGTAAATATTCTATTTGTATTATATATAGAATAATAGAATAGAATAATCTTTATTTGGCACATAAAATTACAAAAAATATATAAACTTAACATATTAACAATTATTATATGCATATGTACCAAAAAGGTCTCCGCTCAGCTTTATGCCATGGTTGGGCCATGGCGCTGATTTTCAGAGGATGTCTTACACTTACAAATACGGTAGTTGACACGACCAACAATAAATTATTTGATATGCTCGATTAAAACAAAAATTACAAAATACTTCGGAAAATGTATATCTCTTAGTCAATTACTAGTTATTACAATTTTTAAATAGATGAAACATAAAAATAGTGCTCTGAAATATGACGTCATAAACCGGTATTTATGCTTTAAAAGTAACTTATTTGACATTTTGTCATCTACCCAATTATATACTAATACTAGCTGACCCCGCAAACGTTGTTAACGCAATATATGAATAAAATATTTGAATTTGAATTTCGAATTATCATGATAATGATAATTCAAAATTCGTATGAGCAGTGAGCACAGATAGGTGGGCCGACATTGCGACAGACTGGGTTCCTTAAAATTCCGACGTCGCGGCAGAATCATCCAAAAGGGAGGAGAAAAGGCAAAGATAGGGGGACGACGGCATTCTTGCCAGGATGAACAGCAGGAAGGAATACCTTTGGGATACAAGGTTTATTCATCACTAGCTTTCGCCCGCGACTCCGTCCGCGTGGACTTTAGTTCAAAATTTTGCAACCCCGTTCACTCCCTTAAGGGTTAAATTTCGAAAAACGGTGAAACACGTGTTCAATCAATTGTGTTGAAGAGTATTTATTTCCAGTTTCAAGAAAATCAGACAATATTTTTTATACCTCCCATACAAATTTTGGCAACCCTTTTCGCCCCCTTAGGGGTTGAATTTAAAAAAATCCGTTCTTATTCCTTGCCTACATTATATATAGATCCTCTGTGCAAAATTTCAGTTTCCTAGGTTAAACGGCTTGGGCTGGGCGTTGATGAGTGTGTCAGTGAGTCAGGACTTTGAATTTTATATATATAGAATTTATCATTATCTCACACATGATGTTGTTTAGCAAAAAGGTTCCAACCCACACCATGGTCTATATTTTAAGAATCAAAGACTTTCATAGCGATCCGATGAGCATGTGCAAAGTGATGGCACATGGTAGTCCAATCCACATGTATGGAGAGCGTAAATCAGATTAAACCTAGAATCATTTTCAACATTTTTGCTTTGTTTATTTTCTCAATATGTCATGTCGTACATATCGTCATGTCGAACATGACTGTAGTAATAATAAAGGCACTAAAAAATGTTTTTTCGTATTAAACCAGGCTTAGGGAAAAAAGCGTGGAAATTTGTGGTATGAACTTATAAAAATGAATTACATACGCCTGTATGTCGGAGTAGGCAGTGAAAAGGGTTTGCCAGTTGGCGTGATCTTGGTGTGTCAGACACTATTTAGTTTCATCAACACTAATTTCTACATACATAAGCTCACGCCTGTATCCCAGAGGGGTAGGCAGCGATCAGATACTGCCACCTGCCACGGTCCTGACAAATCACTTTCGCTTCATCAACATTCATTAGTCGTTGCATGCACGACACGCATTCCTAATTTTCATTTAAACCGTCTCTCTCTTTCAAAAGGTCTGTGCCATACAGTGGGTCAAAAATTACTAACCTACACCATCCTACACTACATTTTAGTAAGTAAGTAAATTATTTATTAGATACTCAAATCTTAATATATAACAATACAAATTTGAAACACAGTTGGGTTAGATTATGGTCTATGCTGGCCTTTCACCGTTTTTTTGTAATAAAATAAATCATATCATATTCAAATGTAAAAGAGGGTTAACAAAAACTTGAAATATCGCCAATAACGCCTGATTCCATACAATATTTAAAATATCTTACAACAATGTTAGTAGTGCCACGGGTACAATTATTTATTACACATAAAAAAAAAATACATTACAAACACAATCAAAATTCACACAAAGCTTCGTCAAAAATAACATGAAAATAACAAAAAAAAGGGTTGAATTTTTTTACCGTAGCACTACTTGACCGCCTGGTAGTACTAAGGGAAGAATATTTTGGCCGTGGTTCTACTGATAGTACCACGGGCCACCGAGGCCTTTCACACGGTAAGAGCTTAGTCCAGTGTAAATTCAAAAAGTAGACTGAATCAGGCTTCTGTGTATATTCGAAAAATGTTTACTATGTTTAAAATGTTTGTCTACTTTTTGAATTTACACTCCCAGTGACCCCCCCGAGGGACCTACGAAAAAAAAATCCAAGAACTGATTATTCACGGGTCAAAATCTATGACTGAACTAGCTAGAGCGATCTAATCCCAACTCCCAGCTGCTAACATTCTGAACTCTGACAGCACGTATTAAAACACAATAATATATATTAGTTTACCATTCGCAGAGGGCTCGCCGTGGTCCCGTACCGGTCTATATCACAATTTGTTGTAATTCTCGCATTCCCTGCATTCGTGCTGGCTACATGCACACCGGGTTGTTAGTTGTAATTTATGACTCAATATTACGGACCGGCCCGCCCCGTACTTACCGGGTAATATTGCAAATTATGTGCATATGTTAATTCGGTGAGAATAGTCTAGTTTTGAATAATAGAGTTCAAAACGAAGTTGGAGCGAAAATTCCAGTTTTAAACACGACCTCATAATGAATTTTTTGATAATTAGTAATTCTTATAGTGCAGCATTATGTTTTCATGTTTGTAATTAGGTATGGTGCTTGAGATAGACATCTTTACGTCCAATTTTAATAATTTATATCATGTCGTATTTTTATTGTTTTTTCTTTTCTTGACCTGGTCCCAAGGACATTACAAACATAAAAAACACCCAGACTGAGGCCATTTGTACGAAGGTTCCGTGGCCCCGAGTGAGAATCGAACCCACGACCTTTTTCTCGGTAGCTAAACTCCTTAACGGCTCCACCAACGAGGCTGGTATAGTTTGGAATCATGTTTTATTGTAAACTTTAAGTCCGGATCTACTTACGGGTGTTGTTATATCGGAAGAGTCCGACCGATGTTTCATTGAATCATTCATCCAATCAATCATTGCTTGTATAATACGCACATACAAATCGTGGCCATCAAAAATATAGAGGGAGGGCCACGGACGTACTAAGCTCTAAATCTATGGGGAGAATACAAACATGTGAAAAGCTAGTCATCCTCGACGTTACAGATTTAACAATGGAACAAACATTTTACTGGCAACATTGATTGGCAACATTGACAAAATTCTTCCGTGAAATGTCATCTGTGAATCAAAGTGCCAATAATCGAGGCATCACATGAAACCAGCCTAATCTGTAAGCTCTTCTGTGATGCACATACAAAACGTTTTCGCTCAATTTTACGGGAGGCTAAAGAGCTAATAAAAGGAATAGAACTGACGTGCGCTATTACCGCTCTAAGCTGCCGTAAATCACTTTCGTTGGCATCTGCCGCTTCCACTCGTTTCGTTTATCTTTTCACTGGGGTCGGTGCAATAATATGAACGACATCTACAGAAAGATTGCTACGATACATTTTTCTTGTTTGAAAAAATGGTTTTACACGCACTTTTTCACATACACACATGCGCATACACTTACACACACACACACACACACACACACACACACACACACACACACACACACACACACACATACACACACACACACACTCACACAAAATGTTGTGATGCAACCTTATTTTATGAAATTATTCTTATTTTTATTCTATCATGTCTGAGTCATAATATATATCATGGATATGTGGGTGTAATCATCATCATCAACCCATTATGTTCTTACCGAGGGGCACGGGTCCCTTCCCTGAGGAAGGTATAGGCCATACTCTACGTCTTTCGTCTCTACGTTTAGAATGCATGATATTTTGTTTATTTTTTTTAAAAGACCTTACTATTCTTGTTATGGCTTTAAAAATCTGTGAGAAAAATATTTAAACACGATGGAACGGAAACTGGATGCTGTAGCACAGACTATTTGTCTAGTTCACCAGCATTCATTAGTTGTAAAAACAACTTAATATTGTACCATTTAGCGTAAACTTATTTTCTGAATAAAGTTAATAAAATAAATAAACTCATGCCCGATATCCCCGAGGGGGTAGGCAGAGGCAGCAATCACTAGAACTGGGCTGGGAATAAAGTATTATTACATTAAAAAAAGAACGGCGAATCGGGCGGTCTGCGAATCTTTAAGGGACTTCTCACACGGCGGCTATAATATACATTACATCCCAGGATGTATAGCTTAGAGACCGCTCAGTACCTTTAAAATATGTAAGAAGATGTAAAGATGTATATTATAGCTGTCGTGTGTGGTCTCCTGACGATTTCTATGGAAAGATGTAATGAGATATATCGTGCTATAATATACATCTTTACCTTATAGCCGCCGTGTGTGGAGTCCTTTATCCGTGACCACGGCCAGTGTTGCCACCTCTCCGCGCCGCAGTGCAGCCCTTTCCAGCAGCTCTGCGTGAATATTTCAGAGTTTGAATAACGGACGCGAGCGCGGCGGGGCACGGTGACAAATCGCAGCTAGTAGCATTGTAAAAATGCCGTGTCTGTTTGTTACGCTCGCGTGGCTTTTCAAGCTGACAAAGCAACAACTGTTTACGAGGTGAATAAAGTGTTGGTGTGGCAACTGATACAGTGCCACCATCTTATCTGTTCTGTTAATAGCGGCGCTAGTGGAGAATTTAGTAGTAACATTTGAGAAATTTAACTAGACTAAATGAGAATATTTTAACCCGTCTTTCAATTTTAATGAAAATATATCTATAAATAAAAATGAAAATAAAACAAAAAATTGGGAACAGGATTTACAATTTATAAGTTAGTTACAATTTTGCCCACCTGAACAGATAACTTGGTGGCGCTGTACTTCTGACTGTAATGTGTCAATACAACACGACGTTGTTCGTAAAGATTAGTTGTGAGTGTGTTTTGAAACAAAAACGCATGCAGTTACTTATTTAATTTGGATGAAGCAAACGTGATAATGTGGCCCCCGTGGTGGAGTATGGCCTATACCTTCCTCAGGAATGAGACCCGTGCCCCTCGGTGGGGACATAATGGGTTGATGATGATGAAACGTCATACGATCCGTATAAAATTACCGAAACCACAGGGGAAAGTTAGGCATGAAAAGAGTGTACATGTCACAGTATTGCCTTTGTCACTGAAAATAGGATATTTTGGAATAAGCACCTCCGCATATGTTTTATATAAATTATCGTCAACAGTTAACTCACAAATCATGGCCTGATAGAATCTGTACTCAGATATGGTATAATTTTTTGCGATTATTTTACTGATAAGTACGTTGCTCTCAAAGCTCAGAAAAGTTGCATACAAGCTACATAATGTTTAAAATGAAAAAAATGGAAACCTGCAAACCTGTTTTTGCTAAACACCGAATCGTAATACTTCCGTCACTTTATATTCTTCAAATTATATCAAGTTCAAGCTATATTTGTAAAAATCCTTCCACCAACCCCGTGGTATTTTGGCTACAAATCGGCGAGATCTAGACAGCATACAAATATATCCTGGACAAACAAACATTTCTGAGAAAAAGTATTCTAGACATGGCATCTTTAATATACAATGGAATTCCGGCAAGCTATAGAAGACTTGACTCAGATTTGTTCAAAATTAAACTCAAGAAACTATTAATTGAAAAATGCTATTACAATGTAAGTTAATTCTTCTATGACAAATTTACCTAATTTGTTACTATTTAATTTATCATAATGATATTTTTGTTAAAAAGATTTCCTCTGCGACATGAAATTCACTATCTTTATGACATTAATTTTAGTATCTCTAGGTTTGTCCACTTTTAATGATAATATGCCATACACAACTATTTGCACATCGGTAAATTCAAAAATTCAAAATTCAAAAATCTTTATTTCAACGTAAAGAATTTACATTCTGCTTGTTGAATGTCAATGTACATACAGTTATGTATAATGTTAGCCGCTGCCTTAGGGCCGTCTGTAGTGGAGAAAAAGGCAGCAAAAAAACTCCACTCTGACCATCTTTTCTCAAATCAACTTAAAGCTAATACAAATTAGGTATGAGTGTTTGTATACCAAGAATCTCAAGATCCATGAGTGCAATCAATACTTGCAAAGTCAAACATCATTTAATATGCTTAAAAGGTAATAAAACACCAATGCTGCGGCCAGACACACGGACGGCACCCGTTCACGAGCGTAACGCAGAGGTCAGCCATCACCAGTCTCAACCATATTAGAGGGAGATAGGCGACCCGGCCACCGCGCCACCATTCGCATGGCCTTTGGCAAACTTGTGTGATAAAGTTATTGTCAGTTATCTATAATAATAGCATAGTTTTGATATGCAATCACAGCGTCTGTACATATGTATGAAATTTATTAAACCCTATATATTATTAAAATACCAATAACTAGCTCGTTGTGGAATTGGTTTACTGCCAAGGGTTTTTATCGTCTATAAAGTCATCTATTCTGTAGTATGCCTTTTTACACAGCGCAGTTTTAATAACAAATTTAAATTTATTTCCTGGCAGAGATAGAATACTTTCAGGAATTTTGTTATAAAAACGTACACTATATCCTACAAATGATGTATTTACCTTGGCTAATCTGAATCTAGATGAGGCAATTTTGTTTCGATTTCTGGTGTTAAAGTTATGTATATCCCTGTTTAGCTTAAATGTAGTTATGTTTTTACGTACATACATTATGTTATCGAATATATATTGGCAAGTTAGCGTAAGAATCCCTATTTCCTTAAAAAACTCACGTAGTGAGTGTCTGGCAGGTAAATTGTAAATACCTCTAATAGCCCTTTTTTGGAGAATAAAAATTGTTTCTATATTTGCCGCCCGCCCCCATAGTAGCAGACCATATGACATAATGCTGTGGAAATAACTGAAATAAACTAGCCTCGCAGTTTCTACATCTGTTAGTTGTCTAATTTTTCTAACTGCAAATGCAGCTGAACTCAACCTACCCGCTAACTTTTCTATGTGTTGATCCCATTGTAGTTTTGAGTCTATTGTAATGCCTAAAAACACCGTTGTCTCAACTAAGTCTAGTCTGTCATCAGCTATTGTTAAACTTGTGTCCACTTTTTTGACATTGGGCAATGAAAACTTAATACATTTTGTTTTTTTGGCATTTAACATAAGATTGTTTACGTTAAACCAGTTCAGAATTTTAGAAAGAGCATTGTTTACATCGTCTAATGATTGACCTCTCTTGATTTTAAAAATTAGAGAAGTGTCATCCGCAAACAATACTATTTGTGACAATTTCTCAACTAGGTACGGCAGATCATTAACATACACTAAGAAAAGGAACGGCCCTAAAATTGAACCCTGAGGAACTCCTATTTTAACATCAGATTCGGGTGACTTAACTCCATTAATATCAACTTTCTGCACTCTATTAGCTAAATACGATCTAAGAAGTTCTAAAGATTTATTACTGAGACCGTATCTGATCATCTTACGAAGGAGGCTTTACGGTAATGCTTTGGACATGCTTTACGGTAATGTCCGTAAAGCATGTTGGCCTAACTTATTTTGATTTACATCCACATTCGCAAGGCACGTTAAACAGTTGGTGCCGGTTGCCGTCAATAGATGGCAGTCGTTAAGCCAAGTCAGAGGCTTTAATACTGCGGCTTGAAAACTTCTGACAGTAAGATCAGCCACTAGTCTTACAAGCCTCCATCAATCCGGACTTGGCCCCCGTAGTGGAGTATGGCCTATACCTTCCTCAGGGAAGAGACTCGTGCCCCACATATCCATGATATAATTTATGACTCAGACATGTTAGAATAAGAATAAAAATAATTTATTGAAATAAGGTTGCATGCACAACATAAAGTTCACAGATATACCGTTTACATATTATTAAAGAGGTACATGATTGCAACGTACTGGCTGTTAAACATTATTTTTTTATTTATTTATTTATTTTATTGCTTAAAAAACCCCGCCCTTACAGGTTTTCCACCCAATACAGCAGGTTAGATAAAATTAACATCACAAAAAACCGATGACATTAAATATACAATTACATTAACATGCATTTCATTAGGTATATGAATTCAAGTATAATATCAATTTAAAAATAATCATAAACTTTCATCAAATATAAAAAAAAAAAAATTTACAAAATTTTATTGGATAATAGCATAAACAATTAATTATTAACTTTCAATTTTATCAAATTATAAAAAACAAATTAATACATATTAAATATACAATTACATTAAATTCAAGTATAGTAATATCAATATAAAAATAATTATAAAAAATATACAATTTACAAAATTTCATTGGATAATAGCATAAACAATTAATTATTAACTTTAAATTTTATCAAATTATAAAAACAAATTAATTCATATTAAAGACATATCGTCTATTAGAAAAAAATACCAATTATATATTTGCGTCAATAAAATATTACCTACTCAATAAAAATGTCATCTCAGCCTTGAATTTTGGGAGCGAGCATATAAATATGTCTGTGCTTGTTTTTCTGTTAAAACCATTGAGTAATCGGATTGCCATCGCTACTGGCGCCTCGCTCATTAACATGGTTTTCGCCGTTGGCTCATGAAAAAGCTGGTGCCTTCTTGCCCGGTTGTAATTGTCAGGTATTAGTTTTAAAATATCCGGCTTGTTCTGGTATCCGCGAATCAACCCAAAGAAATAAGTCGCCCGTGCCACCTTTCTTCTGACTTCCAGCCTATTGTAGCCCACCATACCCAATACAAATAAGGTGGGATACATAAGCGGAAAAAAGGGATACACGCCATATAATTTAAAATCCAAAAAACTAATAAACTTGTTCTGGATTTTTTCCAACATATCGCTATATTTAGCTACATGTGGATTCCAATTGATAGCACTCGTTTCTAACTTACTTCTAACTAGAGCATTATAAAGCGATTTTATTTCTGCATAATTACGGAACTCCCTAGCCTGGCGTAGAATAAAACCTAACTTTTTGAAGGAGCTTTTGCAAATTTGCGTAACGTGGTCGACAAATGACAAATCTGCTCTCATATATACGCCTAGGTCACGCGTCGACGTCACCCGGAGCATCGCCGAGCCGGCCACTACGTATTGGTGATCAAGCGGAGCGCGCCCGCGGCTGTATGTCATTATAGCACATTTTGAGACGTTGAAGGCCAGCCCGTTAGCCCTGCTCCACTCCACCACGCTATCAATGTCCCGCTGCTATGTCTCGCATGCTAAGTTATTGTCAACAGGCAACAGGAGTTTTAAATCATCCGCAAACAGCAAACACACCGCATTTTTGACAACACTAGGAAGGTCGTTAATCATTATTAAGAACTCGAGAGGCCCCAGATTACTGCCCTGGCTTACTCCAGAGTGCGTACAGTACGTATCGGACACTTGTCCCGCGTACTCCACGTACTGACGCCTATTTCGTAGGTAGCTACAGAATCCGTGCGGAGTTTCTGGTCTTCCATCGGACGCGTCCCCCGGGTGGCGGATAGGGGAACGCCCTCCAGATATGGGGGGTACCGGCTTCGGCCGGCGCGGACCAAAACCAGAGGGAGGGGGACTTCCAGTGGCTTGCGCTGCTGGATGTCCCGCGGGGTCCACCATGGGCCCCGCACCCGTAACCCCACATTGAGCGGGGCCGGGGGCCTACGGGCCGCGAGGAGACAACCTCTATAAAAAAACACACGGTGGGGGCCCTCTCTATGTCCCTCTGTCCAGCAGAGGGCATGGAAGAGGGCTGGAGGGGCGGGGAGGGGCGCGAGATCCACAAGCCGGGCCTGGGAGGGGAAACTGCAGGAGGTAAGCCAGGGACCAGGGACTGGTCACCCCATATGGCCCTGGCCGAGGGATGTTTCATGGGAGGGTTTGACTTGATGGGCCGAAGACCTGGCAGAGGGCCAAAAAACGGGTCTTCGGTAGCTGGAGGCTTGGGGAGCTCGCGCCTCTCCGCCGGGAGAGCCGGTGGCGCGGGGGACGCTGAGCGGACCTTGCGCCACGGGTTGAGTTAGGGTCACAGACGGCAGGTTGGGGGACCTGCCGTCCGACATCGTGACGGGAGAAGGGGGTGGGGGGCCCATGCTCCTTCTCCGGTGAGGGTGGGCCCGACTCCTTGCGAGTCGGGTCGACGTCGCCGGGGCGCCGCTGTCGCATTCGCGTTGTGGTTTACCACTTGCGAGATCCGGCGGCGCCCCATTGCACGAGCGACAGGACGGCCCCCGGGGAGTTTTAGGAGGTATGCCTCTCCTATTATTAGGAGAGGAGAGTCCGACACACGGCCGTCGCCCTCCCCCAAGGGTGGCGGTTATGGTGCACAAAGCATTTCACCCCGTTAACAAAAAAAAAAAAAAGGTAGCTACAGAAGAACTCCAAAAGATGGGGAGTGAACCCAACAGCCGCAAATTTTTTCAGAAGCACGTGGATGTCAACTGTGTCAAACGCCTTCTTAAAATCGAAATATGCGGTGTCTACTTGCACTCCCCTATCCAGCGGCGGCGTCACATCTGACATGAAGCACAATAAATTTGTTGCAGTGCTACGGCCCGGCCTGAAACCGTGCTGCGCGTCCGAAATCTGGGCTCTCATCTGCAAATAAATTGCTCTTTGTAAACTAGATTCGAACACATTAGCAAATGTGGAGAGAACCGCGACCGGCCTGTATCCACTCACATCCGCCCCTGAGCCGCCCTTCGGTACCGGAATGACTCTGGTGGTCTTCCACATCTCTGGATATGAGCAAGAAGCCAAACACTGATTGAAGATGTGCAGTAGCGGCTCATCGAGTACTCTCCGCACATCCTTCACCACGTACGGTGGTATGCCGTCCGGCCCGGCGGAGCGCTTCGGCTTGAGACTAGCCAGAGCGCGGCTGACGTCGCCTAGCTCAAGGCGCGGTACGTGCACTCGCGCGCCACTCGCGGCCACAGCTTGTGCCGCGGCGCACGCGTCAAGCCGCGGCGGAATCGGGCTGTATACCGAGCTAAAATAGGAAGCAATTTCTCTGGCGCAATCGGCATCTGCTATCACTTCGCCATTTTTTGTGATATTTGTGCAATACCTACTACTACGTTGAGACTAAATAAAGTCCCAGAAGGAAGCAGGATCGGCAGCCAATCTAGACTGGATTCGAGCTTTGTACGATTCGTACGCTGCGATAGTGCTCGCTTTAACAATTGCCCTTTTGTAAGAAAACCTGGCATAATCATCCGGTGCCTTACTTTGTTTGAATGCTTTATGCAATTGTGCCTTCTCTTTTATGTCGCGTATCAATTCGGTAGTGTACCATTCCGGATAACAATATTCGGGGTTCACTAACAAACGCTTTTTCTTTGGAGTGCAATTATCAATAATAGAGTTTATTATATCATAAAAAATGGCAAGTGAATCCGTGTAGTTGTCACATTCATAGAGTGAGGACCAATCGACTGTCGACAAATTGTGATAAAGTGAATGGAAGTTAGTTTTGTTAAAATTCCACCGCGGTGGTAGCTCGTCCCTACCAGTGATATGCGACAGCGGAGGAGCGGGGCGCGGGGTGCAGGCGGGCGGCCGCCGGCGCGCTCGCGCGGGCCTCGGCGCGCAGAGTCTCACACGAAGCGGTGGGTGATGCGCGTCCACCGGCACCAGTGTATGCGATTCCAATCCGACCGACACATTACTTTTATCAAGCGTTGTTAGCACTACGTCAAGTTGCCGATTGTTACAATTCGGTACGAAGTTGCGCTCTTGCAATCCGCAGCAGGTGACAAAAAACTCGTAATAGTGTTGAATTTCATTAGTAGCAGAATATAAATTGAGATCTCCTAGGAGTAATAAGAGTTTATAGTTAGCGCAGATATGTTCTAATGTGCTAAACAAGGACATGTATTGATCGTAAGTACTAGAAGGTGGAATGTAAACCACACAACACGTAAACAAACATCTAGTCTTAGAATATATCGATGCACATAATAATTCGAACACCACTTGGTTTATATTCACGTTATTATGAAGTGGTAGCTGTCTCATAGTGAGGCCGGGGGCTGCAGCCAGCATCACCCCGCCATGCTTGCGACCATCCGTCCTGTCACATCGCAGTAGACTGTAGCCACTGGGGAACATTTCTCCATCGTGATGGGAGTCGTTAAGCCCGCTCTCTGTGATAGCAAATAATTGGGCTGTCGCCGAAGACAAGTTGGTCTGCACCAGTTTCATTTTAGTGCGAAGGCCCCTAGCGTTTTGATAGTAAATCTCTATCTTATCATGATCACCTTTGCACGGTCTAGGGTTACTCTTCTTTCTTACCCCAGCAGGCCATTTCGACGCATCTGTCACTTTGCCATATAGTGACTCCGGAAAGCTTATAATAAATAAACAGTGACGACTCGTCGGGATGTCCCGCTTCTGTATGGTATATTCCTCGCTCTTATGAATTTTACTTAGATAGTTTAAGACTGCCTCTGTGGTCGTTTCGGGCTTAAACATCCAACCTTGTAGATACTTAAGCCTCTCCACTGCTACAAGGTTGTCGTCTGACTTACCAGTACCGACAATAACATGACGCTTTTTGCGAATTTTGACGGTTTTCCATTCTCCACCATCATCACCTACATTCGTACTTACTTTAAATCTGTTATCTATTTATGTTAATAAGGGCGTCAATTTTTGCTTCCAAAGGAGCCACAACACTTCTCACCACTTTTTCGATTTCACTCATGGCGGTATTATCCATTTTTGTACTATAAGGATTAAAAACACACGGAGCCTCAGTTACTACGTGTATTCGTGCACACACGCACACACACACACACACACACACACATAATAACGGTGATTATAATAACGGTGGTACACTAAGCGTAGCCTGTATCGTGGTGGCCGAGAAACGATTCTACAATTACGTTTTTCAAATTGATATATGATTAATTAATTGAATTATTCAATTATGTTTGAGCAAATGAATTGATTTGATTTGGTTTGACAAATTTCAGAGCAGGATTTAAGTGTCGCATCTAAAACGTTTGAAATAAGGAAGTTTTTTTTTACATTATTCATTGAGCATTGATTACTTTTTCATTTTCCATAGAAAGCAACGCCTGGGGATAGAACTAAAAGTATATCATTGAACATAAAACAACACAACTGGCCTGGATAGATATTAGATATTCAAATTACTCGCTACACTGAGTTGGATAAAAATTAATTAATTAATTAATTATAATGCAAATCACTGTGCTATATAAAACGAACGCGCAGTGCCCGAGAAAGATTCAACTGCCCTTGTATTACGTAACTTTCCTCTCTATCGAGTTAAGCACGTAGACGACTCAAAAATGTCAAAATCTATATCAATAACCATAATAACTATTTGACCTGGCAAACGTTGTTGTTGTTGTTACACTTTATTGCACGAAAAATTGCACAACAAACGTTGTTTCGCGATATATATTTTTTCCACTTAGGGCTATGAAAAATAGATAACAACCTATTCTCAGACGCACCGAATATAGATATAAAATTTCATCAAAATCGGTGAAGCTCTTTCGGAGGAGTATGCGCACTAACACGGTGAGTGGTGACTCTAGAATTTTGTATATTAGACTAGCTGCCCGGGCAACCGTGGTTTTGCCAGATAGGAGTATGAAAAATAGATAACAACCTATTCTCAGACCTTTTTGACCGCGACCACCGATTGTGTATATAAAATTTCATCGAAATCAGCCAAGCCGTTTCGGACGAGTATGCGCACTAACATTGAGACACGAGAATTTTATATATTAGAAGATTAAATTAAATTGTAATCTGGCATCGTCTCAGAAACTAATGTACCTACTAATTAAAATAAGATTCTGCTGAACTGTTAATTAAGAGGTTTTAATAAAGGCTATTTTATGTTATTTGCATAAAATGAAAGAGAAAAAGGCAATATAGGTAGGCATTGATTCAAAAAACTAGTTTAAAAAAGAAATCCTTATCGTGTCTAGAACTCCATTTTTTGCACACTGGTAAGATTAACGAATTAACGAAATCACAAAATATTTAAAAAATCTAGTGGTAGCCCCTGATCTTTGCATGCCCCTTTGAGTTATAGGCGTGCTTATGTAAAATTTAAGACATCTTGGCCACGCGGGCCACTGGAAGTTTTCTTCAAAATCTTGGGTTTTTTTGAGAAATCTAGTTGTCTTCGTACACAAAAACCCTTTATAATTAGGAAAACAACAGTAAGTTCGTTTGGAATATAGAATACAATTAAAATAGAAATCAAAAGCACGTTGACGTTAGGTGCGGTTCAGTAGTGTGTCGTCGGTGATGACGTAGCAACAAATGGTCATAGACCATTATTTATGGTGGTAAATTTAAATGCGGCTGCTGCCACAGACACATGTCATATCATTTAATTTAATGTCATGTTGTGTCATACATATCATGTCATATTATGTTGAAAGTCTATTCTCTAATCTTTATGCGACAGTGGAATCTTAGTAGTAGGTACGGAACCTTAAAAAAGTATATACGGTGGATCAGCGGTTTGTAGAAATTAGCAAAATGGGAAATTTTTCATTCTATTTGAACTCACTCAAACCAACGTTATTGGAATCCCGGGAACGATTTTCTAAGACTCAAAGCGGCTCGGTAACCAAAGACAGCCACAATCTCATCTCGTTTTGATTGCGGGCAAACAAAATTGAATAAGAATAAAATAAACTGTCGAGGGCGAAGGTAAACAGATTTGTTCTGCGCTTGGCAGTTTTTCTGTATTATCTCGGCACGGCGGTGGGGCTGAAATTTGCTGAGGAAATGGTTCAGGATAAAATACTTCATCAAGCTAACAAAACATTTAGTACTGATCTACTTGTAACTTCGAAATCATGACAAAATATATTAGCTGTCCCGTGCTAAAATTTCCACATGCTAAATTGATTTGTAAGGAAAAGCTTATGAATTTTTTCTTAATTTCAAAGTTTTCGCCGTAGGCAAAAAAAACTTTTGCATCATTCCGTGAAACTTTAAATTTTTGAATATTTATGGTAATTTAGTTAAACTCTGTAGAGGTCAACATTTTGTACTGCACAAGTGCACATCTTTGTTAGATATTTCTTTAATTGACACACAGTCATCATAGTTGGCGCGTGGATAAACAACGGTATGAAAATCCCATTAAAATCGTATGTCAATCTTCAATTCAATTCAATTCAATTCAAATATTTTATTCATAATCCAAATAGAACATTTACTTTATGAACGTCAATGTTGTCAATGTTGTTAGTTTCACAATTAATAGATTACAAAAATGGTATTACATGACTTACGCTTGTTTCAATTCAATAACTCAAACTATTATTAAATCAACTAACTAAATATATTATACAATACATGCCGCCGGCATAGTGTGTAGAAGCCATAATGGATGGCAATGCTACGTTGTAGTATCTCGTAGTCTTCGTATCTCGTAGCCACAATTCTTTGCTACGAGCACTACGCAGGATCGTAGCAACATTGTAGATTTGTCAAATATTCGTGTCTCCAGATGCCTATTTAATTTCATTCAGCCTTTGTCTGCATGTAAACACTTAGTTGAAATAGTTAAATATGAAAAACAGAAACATATTTTTGCTTGCTGAGCACTAAGTAGGTATAATTCATCTCACAAATTCAAGCAACGAGACCTTTGTGTCGGAGATGTCTCGGGGTGATCTGTTCAACTGACTTTTGTTTAATAGTGATCTTAATGCTTCCTAGTATTATTATTGTTCCTATTTAAGACGATGCTGTCGTTTCTTTGTTACGCTTTATTGCACATGGTTGCACGCTTGCACGCTTTGTGGATATATTTTGTTTTAGATATAGTTTCTTTATAGGATGTAATATTGATTAATAATTATTAAATAAAATAAGTTTTAGTCACTATTATTGTGGATAAACCCCTGTTATCAATTTCTAAGCTTTGACAATAATTTATATTGTGTACACCTAGAACAAGGCTGAATAAAGCAAGAAAAAATTATGTATAAATGCGATAAGAAATTTTATAATTTTCACCTTTCTCGCAGAAACAACGGATGCACATATAAAACAAATGAACGAACCGCATAATCTTCCCTGGAATACGGCGGACGCGCTTAAAAACCGATAGGAGAGCTCTCCACTATTTGTCTCGCTGACTGATTGCATCTGGGGCTGACAGGCGGACTGATTAACTCTCATTTAGACTGTCGATGCGTGAAGACGCTGTACACATTTAACAGGAATCTGTTGTCAACTTCACCGTGTACTCAAATTTGCCTCTGACATCCCTGCGCCACATCAAAATATTGTGTTGAAAGTTTCATAAACACAATATCGTCTATCGGAGACGGTACTAGAACATTTCAAAATTTACTATACTCGAGTAATTGGCAATAAAAGATTAGATCTTTTAGGACTATAATGATTTTTAGTAGTTACAAAATAAATAAAAGGAGTGTTTGAGATATTCGTATATTGCACTAGATTGCAGCGGTCTAGAGCAGTCTATTTTGAAACCTTTGGTGTAAAAAACTGGATTATCAAAATTTTGGATATTTTCCAGTTCTGTGTCCGCTAGACGATATATTCCTATTTTCTAACATACTTGTCATTTTTCCGTCGTAGATTTCCAGAGTTGTATAGTGGTATCTTTACTTCTCTTACATAATTTTGTCATAGATTTTTATTTTGGCATCAATTGTCATCTTTAAGACTGGGAGTCATGCAAGCCCTTCAACATTCACATCTCGATATCGAAACTGAGAATTGACATGCAAAATAAAAGCATTGTGAAAAAAATCCACAATTAAGCTTAGTTGGTAAGAAATGAGAGCCTAATTAATTTTTTTATTGTAAGCAGCTTATAAACGTTCCGTTGTAGGGCAGAGGCTTTCTCTCAGAGAGAGCAGATTTTTGATGGATTTATTCGTAATTCTGAGAACAATTGAACGTCAACTTGTGTTCTATTCGACGAAATCTGCTTACCATGCGAGAGGTCTCGGGTTCGAGCCCCGGCTGGGGAGAAAAAAAAACCTTAAGTCTTGGATGTTAACATGTTTGTGACGTCGCTGTTTCTGGTTCCCACGACACAGGGGGTCAGAAGCGTCAGAAGTATCCTAGCGTGGTGTCAGAAGCAATGTTTGTGCCTGTATGTAAATGTTTGTGTTTATTTTACTAACATATTGAAAAGTTAAATTACGCTCTGGTTTGAGAAGGCGTTTGTAAATTAAGACCAAAACACGTTTCTTTGGAAACCGCTTCATGAGGAGCCCTTTTGACCGCTTACAGCAACGGATAAGATAGAATAAGAATATTCTTTACTCAGTACTGTTCAATCCAGCCACTCCTTCTTATCTCAAAGAGCGCTTTATTTACCTCAGTGAGTCCCACAGCCGGGCACTGCGGTCTGACCTGACTTTGACGTTGAAGATACCAAGTCACTCGACTAGGTTCTTGGGCGACTCATTTGCGGTTCGGGCCGCCCGGCTGTGGAACGATCTGCCGGCTTCAATAAGGCGCTCTGCTTCCCCAGCTGTCTTCAAAAGCAGGGTTCGTGATCTATACTTGTCACTCTAATATCTAAAACATCTATTTAACTGTCTTTGTGTGTATATAGGTATAATAATTTTTTGTTCTTTCCTGCGTAGAATTTTATTGTAAGATATATTTTACGTATATGTATGTTTATAGTAATAAGTTTATATAAGTAAAGATATGTAAGTGTATAGTATTAAGTATAAGTATATATAAATATTCAAATTTGCACCGGCTACCCGTCTGCCAAATTTCTCTCAGCAACTTTCCATCGTAAGGTTGTCTGGAAGAAATTGCTTTTAGTAATAAGGCCGTCAATTGTACCATGAACCTTTGTAAATATTTTGTGTTCTTTTTGTATTTTTTTCCAGTGTGCAATAAAGAATATTCTATTCTATTTTATTCTTTATTTTACCAGGAAAACCAAATACAAAACATTACAAAGATACAGTACAATTGGTGGCCTTATTGCTGTATATTTAAAGTGTTTTTATTTCGGTGCATAATTTTATATTTTATTTATGTTTTTCACTGGTTCCCGCACCCAACTCAGCGTCCTCTCTATTTCATTTTCACTTGGTCCGCCAAAGAGCAGTTGTTTGCAAGCTTTGCAACATAAGGTTTTATATTATACCCTCAGTTTGCTTGTTGAAAAAGTCCGGCGCGGCCTGGGACCCGATCCTCCTATGGTTAATCATGAGATTACCGGGTTGGAAGTGAATGAATTTGTTTCTATAAAATTGATTAAAAAAATTCCGCTTAATTTTAATAATTTGTCGATACCAGGGGGTGCCAAATTTCTGTTTGCAGCACTCACTATCTGGTTTCGTTTCTGTAAGGTAAATGAGAATATCCCTTTATCTAGCCATTGACTATGTTATATAGGATAAATAGCTTATGGAAGCTTTAGCTCTTATTTTTTCTACAAAATTTCTTCTGTCCTTTATTCCATAATAGTTTCAGTTAATTACAAATTTCAGATACAAAACTGGCATGCCAGGTTTTAAATCTATGCTAATTCTACAGAATTCATCATTTTTAACATTTATATACAGGCATATACATTGCTTCTAGCCCCACACTAGGATACCCTGTGTCGTGGGACAGAAACACCGACATTACAAACAGGTAAACATCCAAGACCTGGATTTTTTTTTCGTCCCCAGCTGGGATTTGAAGCCGGGACCTCTCGCATGGTAGGCAGATGCACTAACCGCTGTGCCACAGAGGTCGCCAAAGCCCCCATTTATTTTCAAAATAATCCCGCTATTGAATGGGATCTTTTAAATAGATTTATTCAGGCCATGAAAAGGAAACCTATTATTCACGACGCTCTCCCATAAGCTAAGATCTATTTAGAAGGTAATTTGCGTTTACCGTCCGGCCGCTGGGAGTTTACGATCCTGACAGGTCATGTTAGAACGAACGACGTAACCTTGAAGTGGCGTTAAATTTTCGATTAAAATATTTTTATGTCCTATTTATCCTAGTAGCAAATAATTGTCATTGAATCTATATCATTGTGTAAACTTACAATCAATGTTATATTTTGCACAGTGATTTAAATGTGAAATAAGAAGAAATCAATATTTAATGTTCGTGCGTAAAATCCTTACTACTGCTGTCACAAGGTTATGTCAACCGTATTTTTTGTAGTGACGTACCAAAAATAACGAAAATAATAACGGTCCCTTTAGCGATACGAAGTCGATGAACAGGCTTTAGAAAATGATCATCGCGTTCTCAGAATCTCTCCGTACCACTGCTGTACAAAGCGATTGAGCTGATCTGGGCTCAAATAAAAGGTCGCACAGTTCGCCACAACACTTCACCGCCATTCGGCACAAAAAAGATGACCCTTCTAAAATGCCTGCGAAAATGGCACAAGAGATGACTGAGTGAAGGTCGTCTAAAAAACAAAACTACTTAATCGTGAGTCAGTAGCAAAAGCTAGTTAAGAATAACGTAAGGAATGATAACGTTGATTTTCTCCCATCACTAGTCATATGTGTCAGGATCGTAAACTCCCAGCGGCCGAACAATAACATGGTGCATTGTCATTAAAATCCAAATATGACCATTTCTTTAAAGGTTCCATTAAAGAAAAGCTAACTACAGCTGATTTTAAAGCTAGTTACTTGGTTAATCGCTAGGTGAAGTGAAATTAGATGAAAAATGTGTAGTCACTAAAATCACTTACATATTTCGAGTTCATTGACGTTTATCCGTTTCGTGGCCGTCAAGTTGATTTTCCCCAGAAATTTTCAGGGTGCCGCTGCCGAGGGAACAAAACTTTGAGAACCACTGGTTAACGCGATGAAATTAAGTACTAATTTCAGAGTTTCGGACCCAAAAATGAAATCTCCCTCAGTCCTCAGAAACTAGAAATTATCTAAAGCAATTATCACGTATAGACGTACGAGTATTACACATACATATATACATACATAAGCTCACGCCTGTATCCCAGAGGGGTAGGCAGAGACCAGGGACTGCCACCTGCCACGATCCTGACAAAACACTTTCGCTTCATCGACATTCATTAGTCGTTGCATGCACGCACGCCGGTTTCGGGTACTTTTTATCTTGCCCTTTGCTAATACATCCCCTATTTGGTCGAAGTATGTTCGCCTGGGGCGTCCCTTACCGGCCCTTCCACTCACATTCGCTCGATATATTTGCTTCGTCAGTCTTTCTTCCTTCATCCTCTCCACATGTCCGAACCAACGCAACATTCCTTTCTCAATTCTAGTCACTACATCCTCTTTCAGTCCACAACGTTTTCTGATCACACTATTGCGTATTCTGTCATTCAAAGTAACACCACACATATTTCTCAAGGCCCTCATTTCTACTGCATCAATCCTACTTTCATGATTCTTCTGCCACACCCAAGTCTCGCTACCATACATCAGTGTTGGGACCAGCACACCGTTATGGATAGCCAATCTTGCCCTTTTGGAGATATTCTGGCTACTCACGAAGGAGTGCAAGGCACCATTTACACAATTTCCCGCTTTTACTCTCCTTTCTATATCACCTAGTATTACACGTCTTTCAAATTATATTTTTATTGACACGCGAATAGATAATAGATAATAGTGCAGCGCAACTCGCTAAATTAATTTTTGACGATCTCTGTGGCGCAGCCGAGCGGTTAGCGCATCTGCCTACCATGCGAGAGGTCTCGGATTCGAATCCCAGCTGGAGAAAAAAAGAAAAGCCCAGGTTATGGATGTTTACATGTTGCTGACGTCGCTGTTTCTGGTCTCCACGACACAGGGCATCCTAGTGTGGGGCCAGAAGCAATGTATGTGCCTGTATCTAAAAAAAACTCTGTAAAACAATTATGTTTTGCATACAATTAAGATTGATTTAACAGTTTTTGTTTTTAACTCCAAGGTAGCTCAACTAGTCAACGACCGGTGATGAAAGACGAACCTAAGAGAATGCCCAAAAAAAATTAAACCCCTCATTTATTCCTAACCATTTGAGCGATTATTATCAAAGCATTTCAGCATGAAAGCTGCATAAATTGTTAGCCAACTCGTGCCTCAGTTACTCGCCGTCGTGAACAACAAAGCGTATCGAATTATTCAGAGCATCTTTTCAGTGCATGAAAAGTGCTTTTTTTAACAAAAGATCCGCACTTTTTATTCTGCTTATCTTCCACAGTGTGCATGAAACTCTGGAGTGGAGTTAGCACATAATAGAAATAAGCACCTGACAAAGGATGGCTTGACTAAGCAAAATATTGTTCTTTGCAGCGTAAAGGGTGCTCTATACTGGCGATAAGTCGAAAACCTTATGCGTATAAAGCCAAAATCAAGGTGAAATAGACAATGTACGAGTAGTTGTTAATAATAATAATAACTTTAACACAACACAATTTATTTGTGTGGTCCTAAACTAGGATACCCTGTGATACGGTAACCAGGCAAGGACATTACAAACATTAGAAAACAAAGTCATAGGTACATAACCGCACTGGGAATCGAACCTTGGTCTCCCGCTTCCGATCCCATTATTCTACCCACTACCACCGCTCTGCTATATCTTCAAATATATAAAATTCTCGTGTCAGTGCGCATAATTCTCCAAAACGGCTTAACCGATTTTGATGAAATTTTATAATGTTATGTTTGAGAAGAAACCTACTTTTCACAGCCCTAAGATGGTAAAAGTATATAATATGGCGAAACAACTATAACAATTTATCTTTCTCTTCGTCTTCTTCTTTCTTATAAATAAAAATGGATAGCTGTTCGTTAGTCTCACAAAAACTCGAGAATGGCTGGACCGAATTGGCTGATTTTTGTTTTTTTATATTTCTAGACGATCTCATCCAAGTGGCGGCAAGACGCTGGATGCAAGCCGCTTCCGACCGGTCTTTTTGGAAATTCATGGAGGTGGCCTATGTCCAGCAGTGGACTTCTTGTGGCTGAATGATGATAATGATGATATTTCTAGAATTCCAGGAAAGGTTTAAATTTATTTATTTATTTATTTATTTATTTATTTATTTATTTATTTATTTGATCCATCAACAGAAGCTACATTAAATCATATTACATACTAGCTATATTGTTATTTGAGCCTTGCTTAATGTGCCTCCAATTACTGATAGATACCGCATGCATAAATACTAATTTTCTAAAAGAGAACAATATCATGCATTTAGAGTTCTATCTAATATTCACTTAAATGCTTAGCACAATCATAATTATTATTATTGACGACAATATAAATCAAAATTAAAATTAAAATCAAATTAAATAACATTTCAAAATACATCGCATAAACATAGGTAACTCAAAATTATTCCATTGAAGATTAGTTGTATAAATTAATTCAATCACTAATTAAATTAGATTAAATTACATTTCAATTATATTTGCAACACATAATTTATAATTAATAGTCTATTCGTAGGAAGGTAACAACTTTGATATTTGGTATTTAAATTTGTACAATGGATCAGTTAAGCAAATATTGCTCTTTTTGGATATCCTGTTGTAAGACCGGCACATCCGCGAAATGGGTGAGTACTGGCCAAGATTAGTTTTTGATCGTTTTACGCGAAGAAGTTCAAACTCTTTAGATCTGGGTAGTCTCCTTGGAGTGTTAATATTGATTTTTGAAAGTAGTTGTGGGCAATCTACGGAGCCATTTACAATGTTATGTAAAAAAATATTGCATCAAGCATTTCCCTTCTAGAGGATAGGGTGCGAAGTTGAAAACATTCCAGTCTAGAGTTATAACTTGGATGTATTTAAATTTTGCTGGTAGGCCAGTTGCCAAAGGAATCTTTCTTGAACGCTTTCGCTTTGTTTTCCGTAAATTGCGTAGTGTGGGTTCCAAACCGGACTGCAATATTCAAGTCTGCTACGGACCAATGAGTTGAATAGCAAAATCTTTGTTGGAGCATTCTTAAATTGTTTGCAGTTTCTATTAATGAACCCCAGCATTTTAAAACTTTGTGTAACGATTTTGTCCACATGCTTATTGAATTGCAATTTACTGTCTAGAAGCGCCCCTAAGTCTCGTATTTCATTAACGTTACGCAAATTGCAACCATGGATATAGTAGTCCCGATTATGAGTTTTACGGTTTCTTGAGAATTGAATTTTAAAGCACTTTGAAGCATTTAGACTCATCCCACTACACTCACACCACTCGACCAGTCTATCCAGGTCCTCCTGCATGAGTTGAGCTTCTTCATTTTTTGATTTTTTTTTAACTATCTTAAGATCGTCAGCGAACATACTGAAAGCAGGATGTTATGTCGTTTAAAAAAATATTAAAAAGTAACGGTCCAAGATGAGACCCTTGCGGGACTCCGGAAACAGCTGGAAATGGATCTGACTGGTAACCATTGACAACAACTTTCGATATTCTACCCTCCAAGTAAGATCCAAACCAAGACAACACACCGCCAGCTATACCTACACTCTCAAGTCTTTTTAGCAAAACTCTGTGGTTAACTCTGTCGAATGCCTTGCTGAAGTCCGTATATATTACATCTACAAGAATTCTGGAATCAACAGCCTCCGACAAGTCATCGACAAACGCCACCAAGTTTGTGCACGTCGATCTGGCCTTCATAAAACCGTGTTGGTGCTGCGTTAGAATTTGTTTGACGTGAAAACATATTAAGTCATGTACTAAGCACTCAAATACCTTGCCGAATATTGAAAGCAGCGAAACCGGCTTGTAGTCTTTGATATTATGTCTTTCACCTGATTTAAAAATAGGTACAACTAGCGCATCCTTCCAGATTGTAGGAAATGTACCAAATTCAAGAGACTTGTTGAATATAAGGGCAAGAGGGACGCTCAGATTTTCAGCACAGTTTTTGATAAAGACTGGCGGTATGCCATCAGGACCAGCTCCTTCTGAGGCATCTAATCTTTTTAGTTTCTGGACAATGTCGTAACTTTTAAATGAAGCTGTACTGATAAATTGCAGATTAACGGGTTCAGGAATAGCTTTTATAGAGTTCATCGGATCCCTATTATATACATTTGAGAAGTTTAAGGCAAAAAGATTACATATGTCCTTGCCCGTAAATGGTGAGAAAATATAGAAAAATTACGAAAACTTTGGCGGTCCGAAGTTTGCCAGGACAGCTAGTCTTATATCGTCATTCGGAATCATTACCGGAACATTTCAAAATATTCTGTTTTGAGTAACTGACGTTTAAAGATTAAAAAAATTGTCATTTGCTATAGTAAAATCATTGTTTCTCTACTGGAATTAGTCTTTTTGTGACGAATAAATAAATCGTTTGATTTGTACCGTTAGTGATTCGGAAATGTCTTCAAAATTTCCAGCATTCTGCATACTTAACTCAAAAATGGTATTTTTGGAAATGTTCCGGTAATGATTCCGACATATCGTCATATAAAAATGAATAGCTGTTCGTTAGTCTCTCTAAAACTCGAGAACGGCTGGACCGATTTGGCTGATTTTTGGTTTTTTATATTTTACTTTTATATACTCCAGGGAAGGTTTAAACGGTAAGAAAAAAGCTTTGGCGGTACGAAGTTTGCCGGGACAGCTAGTAAATCAATAACCTAACTTTAATATACACACATATTGTAATAATGAAGAATGGTATATAGTGCTCGTAAAAGTTTGCCTTGAAAACATAATAATATATAACGCAAAAGAGAAGTTATGTTAGCACCTCGAGCTATGATAAAAGACGGGAAAAGCTTAATTAACAAACAACTGAATTAATATCAGGCGCTTCATATCGATTTTAATTACCAAACTTGGCGAATATTAAGAAACTTTTTATGAAAGAGCTCTCTTTAATTGAAATTAACGTGTACGCCTGAAGTGACAGTGACTTTTTGAATAAGCTCGATAATATGACTCATCTTCCAATCTGTCGCTTTAAGCTTGCTTCATCATCATCATCATCAACCCATTATGTCGCTACCGAGGGGCACGGATCTCTTCCCTGAGGAATTGGCCATACTCCACCACGGGGGCCAAGACCGAATTGGTGGAGGCTTGTAAGACTAGTGGCTGGTCTTACTGTCAGAAGTTTTCAAGCCGCCCTAAGGCCTCTGACTTGGCTTAACGACTGCCATCTATCGACGGCAGCCGGCACCAACTGCTTAACGTGCCTTGCGAAGCACGGAACCGCTCGGAAAAATGCCACTGGCGTTAGTCAAAGACAGTTACCCATCCATGGACTGAACGCGCCGTGACCTTTTTTTTTTTGTTAACGGGGTGAAATGCTTTGTGCACCATAACCGCCACCCTTGGGGGAGGGCGACGGCCGTGTGTCGGACTCTCCTCTCCTAATAATAGGAGAGGCATACCTCCTAAAACACCCCGGGGGCCGTCCTGTCGCTCGTGCAATGAGGCACCGCCGGATCTCGCAAGTGGAGAACCACAACGCGAATGCGACAGCGGCGCCCCGGCGACGTCGACCCGACTCGCAACGAGTCGGGCCCACCCTCTATGGAGAAGGGGCATGGGCCACCCACCCCCTTCTCCCGTCACGATGTTGGACGGCAGGTCCCCCAACCTGCCGTCTGTGACCCTCCCTCAACCGGCGGCGCAAGCTCCGCGCGGCGTCCCCCGCGCCACCGGCTCTCCCGGCAGAGAGGCGCGAGCTCCACAAGCCTCCAACTACCGAGGACCCGTTGTGGCCCTCTGCCCGGATCCTCGGCCCATCGAATTCCCTCCCAAGAAAACACCCCTCGGCCAGAGACCATATGGGGTGCCGAGTCCCTGGTCCCTGGCTTACCACCCGCAATGTCCCTCCCAGTCCCGGCTTGTGGATCTCGCGCCCCTCCCCGCCCCTCCAGCCCTCTTCCATGCCCTCTGCTGGACAAAGGGACATAGAGAGGGCCCCCACCGCGTGTTTTTATAGAGGTTGTCTCCTCGCGGCCCGAAGGCCCCCGGACCCGCTCAATGTGGGGTTACGGGTGCGGGGCCCATGTTGGACCCCGCGGGACATCCAGCAGCGCAAGCCACTGGAAGTCCCTCTCCCTCTGGTTTTGGTCCGCGCCGGCCGAAGCCGGTACCCCCCATATCTGGAGGGCGTTTCCCTATCCGCCACCCGGGGGACGCGTCCGATGGAAGACCAGAAACTCCGCACGGAAACACGCCGTGACCTGCGCATGCAATGAGCAATGACTTTTGATGTAACGAAAGTGGTGTCTTAGGCACGTAGCAAGTGGCAGACCTGTCTCTCAGAGGTGTGTAGTTCGCGAATAAATGCTTCGATTGAATGCATTCGTTTCGTGAAACTATTCATTCATTCATTCACTACAAATCTTAATATATCTGCTTCACTCTAATAGTCCACGTTCATTCTTCAAGAAACATTCCTATATCTACTACACTAAGAACCAAAATTCTGTAACTCATGTGTCTCGCCAGATCGTTGTCGTTCTCTTCTTGCGCTGTCAGTTGTAAAAAGGGCACTTAAGACGACACATTCGATTATGTTGGATACACCTACATCCACATCCATGGTGACATAACATTCAATTCAACACCTTTGTCATTCGCGGACTGCCGTTAGTGAAAAGATACGTGAAAGAACTACTGAGCTGTGAACTATGAATGAGCTATGAACTATGAATTAACTGTGAATGAGCTATGAACTATGAATGAGCTCTGAACTATGAATGAGCTATGAACTATGAAGTGGCCTATTAGTGAACTATGAACTAATAGAGTGAAGTAGTTCAGATAAGGATATGAAGTATATCACTCTTTTCTTTTCAGTGAAGCGTTTCGCGGACCTCTACTGTCTCTGCCTACCTCTCAAGGATACAGGCGTGAGTCCATTCTACTATCAAAACAAAACAAAGACGTCAAAAAATAAGTAAGCAAAAACCCGTAAATAAACACCCGGGAGGGCACGGTATGATGAATACACAAAGGAACCGCAATCATCAGGTAAACAAAGCGTATTTTTCACCGAAATTCATTCAAAAGAAGAAACGACGCAATAATCGTTTGACAACAACAATAAAGGGTTACTGATGTGGCCATCCGTCGCAAACGGACGGGCAGAAGGAGGTCGCATTCACACCGACCGATTTAAAAAAAAATGTATTGTACTTCATTAAAAAAAAACTCACGCCCGTTATCCCCGAGGGGATAGGCAGAGGCACCAATCACTAGAACTGGGCCCATTAAAACACATAAAAAAAAATCGATAACAATTGTAGAATTTTTTGAGGGCCAATCGGCTCACCATACCATGTGTTTTTATTATTTTATTCAAGTTCATATTGCAACCTCTGAGAGTATGGTAACTAGAGCAAGAGGTATCTATTAGATGTAGTTTGAAACCAGGTTGAGAGATTGTGTTATGTGGAAGTTGTGATTATTGTTAAGTATATCTTAACTAGTACAGTCTGTTAGCTTTAAGAATATACCTACGCTACTATCGGATAGAATCGGATATATTCGTGTAATAGAAATATCGGAACTAATATGACACTTACACTGACATAACTTTTCAAAATAGTGAAGAAAAGTTTTATACAGAGCGGAAGTAGTATTACACTCGTGTGCTTTCGGCGAAAACCGAAGCCTACTCTCTAGAGCCCGAGGTATATTCTAAAAGCTAACAGACTGTACCTATATCTTAGGCTCCCGGTCTTTTGAAGCATGCTTATGCTTAGGGCCCACGCAAACAGCACAGATACCTTTTATACTAACAAATATTATTATTGGAATTATCATCATCATCATCATTCAGCCACAAGAAGTCCACTGCTGGACATAGGTCTCCTCCATGGATTTCCAAAAAGACCGGTCGGAAGCGAATTGTTATTGGAATTATAATAGCATTTGTAGAAATGAGGATCTTCAGAAATACATTGTGTGGTGGTATGAAAACTACATGTGACAAATTAAAGAAGAAAATGAAAAATGACTTCGTACTACTTTGCAGCGTTCATTTGGCTCTCAATAGTCGCCGGGTGTAAACGCACCGAGGAAAACGCATCAGCCGGTCGATAGAACAAGATGAACAAATACAAGTCTCAGCCGTAAATCCGAGTATTGTGCAACTCGGGATTCACATTGTACGAAAACCAAACTTCACAACATTGGGTTTCACTACCAATATTTTGAGAGAACGTTCTCGTTGTTGTATTGTGATAAACAGTGTAATTAACAGTAGTGGTAGGTACATACAACATATTTATTGTAAATATTTGTGACTTACTATCTTTGGTTCGAAACTGTAAATGTATACCGGGTGTCCCAAAACTCGACGTCAACCCGGAGCCGGGTGAAAAGGCAAGTCAAGCTGGTTGTCAGAAAAATATAAAAAAAAATCTAAGTTGTATGATTTTTTTTTTCAATACAGTCAGTTAAAACTAGGCAATTTTTTATTTTGAAAGTTTTTCCAGGAAATAAGTCCTATTTTTTATGCAAGCTAGAGCAGCTGGTTTCAAAATTTTGATTACAGTTTAGAGAAGCATTATTCAGGGTTACACAGCAAAAAAAAATAATTGTAAAAAGTAAAGATTTGTGGCAACAGGAGTAAAAAGACTGTCACAGGGTGTGTAATTTTGCGATTTTTAAAAAAATGCCTATTATTTTGAAATCATACAACTTAGATTTTTTTTTATATTTTTCTGACAACCAGCTTGACTTGCCTTTTCACCCGGCTTCGGGTTGACGTCGAGTTTTGGGACACCCGGTATAATTATGTAATAATTAAAATTTATTTTTTTATTGAGGTATCGTAGCGTTGAAAAATGTTTTCTATACGTTAAAGGTTTAGCCTGTTGCACTATATTTGTAAAATAGTGAAAGAACTATTGAGTTGGCCAGCACCGACTATCAGACGCTTACATTTCGTTCAGATATTGATATTGTTAGTTTATGTTTAAGTGGAGTATTTTTGGGTAAGAAAACAAAACAAAAGCACACATTACAGGGTATCCTAGTTTGATACACCGACAAGCAATTTGTTCTGTCTGTGTGTGTGTGTGTGTGTGTGTGTGTTGTGTGTGTATGTGTGTGTGTGTTATTAATGGCCGTATAATTTATGCAGCTTGACTAAGAAGTCGATTCAGTTCGCGAAATTTGTCGCGCCCAAGCGCTTTAAGTTCTTTATGTAATTATGCATGCATTGCACACCAAATCTTGTCGTAATCCTGACCTTTGCGAGAGCAATTTGTAAGGTATTTAACAGTAGGACGGCTGGAATCGTTCAGGATTCAGTTCGCAAAATTTGTCGCGCACAAGATACCTTCCTCAGGGAAGAGACCCGTGCCCCGCGGAGACATAATGGGTTGATGATGAGAGCAATCCTCAAAACCACACATGGGTCCTATGGTTTACGTCCAATGTGAAAACGGTCTTTATCGGGAACCCGCTTGGGACACCAGGCTCCTATGTCACACGTTACAAATATGTTCGCACGATATAAAATGGGTTATTTCTACTTTTGATTTGAACGTGGGTACACTGAGAGAGGGTGTAGTGACTAGAATTAAGACAGGAATGTAGCGTTAAGGCTGCTACACACTTTGCCGGCGACACGGCCGGCGGCTTTTTGCCGCGCGGATATTCCGCCGGGGTATTCAGGCTGCTGGCACTAGCCGCTGGCTGCCGCAGAGCATCGTTGTCTCTATGTAAACATTTTCAAGTTGTCAGCCAGGTAGAACAGTAGTGTTGTACGGTTTCTGTTCCTAGTTCTTATCAATGAACAAGGAAGCTGTTGACATTGCCATCGCGGCCTTAGTATTAATTTTAATTAACAAAAGACTCAAAAGAAAAAGGAGATTTTGGACGGGAACTGCCGCTGGCTCACCGGACAACCCACCGGTACACCCCGCATTGCCGGCGGCTTAAATACCCACTGGCAACGCCGGCGTCATGGCCGGTGGCACGGCCGCCGGCCGTGCTGTCGGTATAGTGTGTAGGAGCATTTAGTTTCGACGTGTACAAGTGATGAGGGAAGAAAGATTGAGGAAAAAAATATATCAAACTTGGCAGGCCCCAACCGAATTCGGGTTGTATTATCAGAGGGCGAGATACAAAGTACCCGAAAGCAAAGTGGTGCATGAAACGACTAAACAAACAATGTGGATGAAGAAAAAGAGATATCTCAGGATCGTCGCAAGTGACAAATCCCTCTCTGCTTACTGTCTTACCGGCTTACCATCTCTGGGATACATGCGTGAGTTTATGAACTGTTCTATTGATATAGTTTTAGAGCATATGAATAAATTGTAGCATGGGCGAATGCACAAGAGAATTAAATCATGTGCACAACTGTGAAATGTTTTTTGATATTCGAACGTCAAAGCTATTTCTAGTCAGAGGACTCTGATTTTTACAATATAGATCTTTCTCTTTAGTTATGACGTAGTTTATAAATTCTGTTTCAAAAAGATCCGGTGAAACACACGTCAATTCTACCAACTTTTGCAATGAAAGCAACTCCGAAATATCGCTAAAGATAACAGCTGCTTTAGTTGTTGCATGTCGCATACCAATTTCGGGTCGTATTCCCTCTGGCAAATACATCCCCTATTTGGTTTGGTATGTACTTTAATTGCGTTATGGTAAAAAGATATTCAACTCCTGTCGACTTTACTGGGATGGGCAGTAGTAGGTAATTTATTGCCAAAGCAATGATTATGCAGTCGCAGGAATGCGGAATGAAATTGGTTTGCGTCGCGGTTGGTGAATAATTAGACACGCGGGTCGCCTATGATTATGGAACATAACTGTTTGCGATACATGACATGTGTATGGCAATCCTAACGGGTCACTGCTCACTGAATAGACATTTCCACAACAAGGGACTAACCGACAGTCCGCTTTGCCGGAGATGCCTGAAAGAAGAGGAAACACCCGCCCACACGACCATTTACTGTGAAGGCAGGGAGAAACAAATCCCTTTAGGAGGCTTGCATAAGCATCAGAGCATTGCTGGCCTTCTGGAAAGAGACAGGCTGGCTGGAGTAAACATAACAAGGATAAAGATATAATTAATTTGTTGGGAAGGAACCCTCATCAACACGATAGTAAAATCATCAATAAGATAAAGAAAATATTGAAGATGCTCTTCTCTAAAGAAATATCCTAGGGGCTGCATAAAGCTAATTGCTCAGTACTGTTATTATGTAATTCATATTACATTTAATTTTTATATTAATAAAATGAAACATACAACGCGTTATGTAAATAAGTGCTTATATGTATATGAGTAAACACCATTTGGTTGGTAATTGTGCATTTGATTATCTGGTTTTCATACTATGTAATTTGAATATTGCAGCACAGCTATGAGGCTAAGTGAGGAAATCTGAATTCTAACTCTAACTACCTGTGTGTTCTTGGCACCCATATCTGAACTAAAACATTTTAAAGAGACTTCAAAACAAGAAGCGAGTTCTTAGTTGGGCCTTGAATACCACAATAAACTAGAGATAGTAGTTACATGAAAAGCGGCCCAGATTTCATGTAATGTTTTAGGGCAGGGAAATCTGATGCCTAATTATACTCACGAAAACACGTTGGAATCCTAACCTTAGCGATAGTAGTTAGTATGGAATACGGTAAGACGATTAACCTTTTTATTTATATTCGCACAAGGGTATTTATACAGGGTGTTGATTTGTACAGTTTCATCTAACTCAGGGGTGGTTATTTACATGATACTGAAGCAATTAAATATTTAAAAAATATATATTTTTTTAGTGAAAATCACCTAAAAATCAAGTTATGTGCGTCGGTAGCGGGCGCGCCGGCGCAGTAATTTGCACATTTTGATACTTTTTAGTACACTTTGCCTACAGTCACTCTGCAGGCGAGATCGTGGAGTAGCCGTTCATCCACGAACCTAGTTCGATACAGGGTGTTGATTTGTACAGTTGACTCCGACTCAGGGATGGTTATTTACATGATACTGAAGCAAAAAAAAATATTTTTTTTAGTGAAAGTCACCTAAAAATCACAAAATTTATATGGCTTAGCTTCTATCGTTTGCACTGGACGGGTCCGGCGGGTGTTTCGCGGGGCGGGGCTGGAGAGTGCGCCCGCGCGCTCGCCTCCGGCCCCGCAATACCGGGGATTTTAGGTGATTTTCATTAAAAACAATTTTTTTAAATATTTACATCTTTTTCTTCAGTATCATGTAAATAACCAACCCTGAGTCGGAGTAAACTGTACAAATCAACACCCTGTATAGCAAAATTCAGCTAACTTCATGCTGCTGAATTTGCTGTCAGAGGAATTTGAATGGCCGGCCGTGAATCACAAGGATATTTATAGTCGCCTCAGCGTCTTTGAAAGGAAACTACCATGCGCGACACGTAGCTGTGGAGCTTGGTCTGTCGTACTCATTCAACAATCGTCTTTGTCAAACGGTTTCAATCCGAGACTCCACACCCTACAGCAAGTATTGGACATCATACGATTCAAGGTAACTCAACCGATGCGTAGATCGGCTGTCAAATTTAACTGTGTCAGATAGCCACTTTCGTAACTCTACCGTCACACGAAGCAAATTAAGCGAGAGAAGTCGGTTTCACATTGAACGAAAATCGGAATGTCACGAGGTTGTTCGATCAGTACAACGTTCTCACAACGGGCGTTTGTAAATGTGAAACTACCAGACCGTGAATGTCGTGTCGTTATCGTCTAATATGGAACTGGCTGGTGACTGCCAATGTATCGAGATACAGAAACAAAGCGTTATTAGGTTACAATGATGCCTGGGCCGCACTCATTGCGATAACCCGAAGATTCGGGGTATCGTGGCGTTTGTACACAAGTATTCGCGTATACTTTTGAGCTTCGTCCGTAGTCGTCAGGACTTCGCGTCACTGTCGGTAAACTTTCACAGATCAAAGAGTTTTATCGCGATGAACTTCGCTTGAGCGGCCACACTTCAGTCAGCGTGCACCCGTCAAACGTAGCGGGCGTGTTATTTCATAGAGTAGGTGCATAAGCTGAAGCGTAACATGGATTGGAGTAGTGATAAAATTTTAGAATTTATTCCAAACTACGAATAAACAAATAATAACTACGACATAAATGTAATAAATAATTATTTGCTGCCATACAATACAGAGCAACCGCGGCGTCCATTTTGTTTTTTGTATTTGACATCGCTTGCACATTGCGATAAACTTTACATCGCGCATTGTGTGAGGATTCGCCGTAGACCGAAGACGAAGTTTATCGCCCGAATGTTATCGCGATGAGTGCGGCCCAGGCATTACAATCAACATCATCTCACCTTAATCGACAAGATAAATAATAGCCAGTATATTATGTCAAAGACAAAAACAAAACGAGGATTGGGCGTCTCAATCGCTAAGTGAAGGTATGTGACGTCATACACTCAGATTTATTTCGCTTGGTGAGTGGTACCTATTGATGCCAAAAATTGGCAAATGTAACACAGAAAAAATCATTGGTTCTTTTTCCACCATATATGATTGTTTCCAGCATTTTAGAAAGATTGTCTTTAGTTCTGTAACGAGTTGGTGTTTACTGTTAAGCTCCAAGAACTCTATGAAAAAATATGTATACAAATATTACCTCTATAGAATATTAATAATGTATATAGAACAGTAACCACGATAGGTGTTATATGGCACAAGTTTATGGCCAAAGTGCCGTGTTTGCGACGTGCGTGATTCGCCGTAATAGAGCGCACGGCCATAGAAATTCTATCAGAAGTACGTGCTAAATTATCTGCTACACTTATTGCAGCTCTAAAGCACTCAATCATAAAGTCGAAATTTGAACGTCTGTCTGGTAGAGTTACACTTGCAAAGCGGCACCTGTTTTATTAGCGCGCAGTGTTGCATTTGTTAACGGCCGATATGAAAATAGCTTTTCAGTCAATATTTGCACAAACATCAGCAGTTTGCGTTATCGACAGGCGTTTGTAAATCTTTTGCGTGAAGCTTTTCAATTTTCAGACTATTGGTGGGTTGTCTAAATATACAACAGCCTATAGCAGGGGTGGCCTACTTGATTAGACCCAAGATCTCCTGTTTACTGACGTAACCCTGTGCGATCTACCAATTACATACTTCTTGAAACCTCAAATGAAACAGCATAGTTCAGTGCACAATCATGCAATATTTTTTATTTTATTAAGAGAGAAAACATGAATGTGCAAATTATTCGTAGCTACTACTTATTTACAGGGCGTCCCAAAATTATGGGACATGAAGGGAAAGTACATTAAATATCGTAGATAGGGTATTTAGCTGAAAGAAGACTTTATGTTATTTTTAAAAGTTAGTCATTCTGCATTCAAAGATTTTCTAAAAATTACTTGCCTCGTCTGGGAGTTGAACCGACTTAAATGTAAAAAAAACACCCCATCAAATTAAAAACAATTAAACATGAAACTGCCGTAGTCAATTAAGTGGACTCATTAAAATTGGCGATTTGCGTAAGACAAGAAGGATCACATTTTGAGCATTTAATTAATTAATTTACAAAAAAATGCCCACTTTATTGACTACGGCAGTCATGTATGTTTTTCATTTGATTAAAATTATAATTTTCACGCTTTTCCTTTCTTTTAAAATACTATATTACTTAAAAAGAGTTATTATTTTTTCGTCATTCTTTCGATTGACATCATAAAAACAGGGGTTTTTTTTACATTTAAGTCAGTTCGATTCCCAGACGAGGCAAGTAATTTTTAGAAAATCTTTGGATGCAGAACTACTAACTTTCAAAAATACGTAAAGTCTTTTTTCAGCAAAATACCCTATCTACGATATTTAAGGTACTTTTCCTTCATGTCCTATAATTTTGGGACGCCCTGTATATTAGTGTGAGCATTGCGTCTGAGCATCTTCCACTAGTTTAGCATAATCAGGTTTGTAGTTGGAAATTGCCAACCTAGAATCCAATGTATGAGCGTCTGTCAAGCGAGAACGGTGTTTATTTTTTGTTTGTTTTAAGTAGGAAAATGCTGACTCACATAAATATGTTAGTCAGCCAAAACACGAATGAAGTTGTTCAACACATTTCTTAAAATTTAGACATTTTTCGTTGGAAACCAATGCCCAGAAATCTTGACCTGAGAATGATCTTGCTTTTAGAAGTATGTCGCAGCGCAGAGTAATAATTTCGTTTTGTAACATCATGTGCTCCATTTGAAATGTATCTGCAAATTTTGTATAGCCAATTCATAGTCAATTTCAAGTGTAGTCAGTTCCATTAATTCCAAGTCAATTCACTATCATCAATGGAATAATTAAACGGATAACTGATAAATTGAACCAACTTCTCAATTTGTCTGAGTGAGTGCCCTAATTTCTGTCGTGCACTTCTCAAGAATGAAATTGTAGGTAGGAAGTTTTTCCATAATTATCCTTGATGTTCACAAATTGTTCAATTTTTTTCTTCTCTATGTCAACTATCATAGACGCTGTTTGACTTTGAAATTCTGCAATAAAATAATTTCTGTTAATGTTTTATTCTTGCCTTGTAGATTAAGATTTAATGTACTCTGTTTTCCAGTAAAATCTGCCAAAAAACCTAAATCACATTTCCTAGTCTACGTATTTATATTTTTTGCCTTGCCACGATCGACTGGACTAACAACCGCGATCGACCTGTTGGCCACCCAGGGCCTATAGGTAATAACAGCCTAAAGTTAAGCATAAATTCAATGAGTTAAGCACACTAAAATCAAACAATTATACATTTACAAACAGGCTCACGGGCCTACATACACACTACCTACCCTGTGTCGTCGGAACCAGAACCAAAATAAACTAACCAACTACTTTATCCAAAACCATAACCATGAAACCATAGCCAAAACACATTTTATAGGGTTCCGTAAGAGACAAGGAAGCCTAAGCCTATCCCTAACACTAGCGACACGCGACAGGCGACAGCTCGGCGACTAGACGCGACGACAGGCTACGGCCGTCAATTTTCATATATTTTGTTCGAATCTCCGCATACTTGGCGACAGAGTCGCGGAGTCGCGACGACAAGACGCCAGAAGCAAATTACAACGTCGCGCCTGACGCGGGCGAATAGACGCGGCGACAAGTCGCCCTGTTTCCGATGGCTCTTAGCCTAGGCGCACACTAGCGACACGCGACAGGCGACAGCTTGACGACTAGACGCGACGACAGGCTACGGCCGTCAATTTTCATAGATTTTGTTCGAATCTCCGCACACTTGGCGTCAGTCGCGACGACAAGACGGCAGAAGCAAATGACAACATCTCGTCTGACGCGGCGACTTGACGCGGCGACAAGTCGCTTTGTCTGCGATGGCTCTTATACATTCGCCATGTCCATCCGTCTATCTGTCTGTGCGTCTGCGGCCTAGCTCAGAGAGGTTTAATGAGGCTAAGGTGTGTCATCATCATCAACCCATTATGTCCCCACGGAGGGGCACGGGTCTCTTCCCTGAGGAAGGTATAGGCCATAATCCACCACGGGGGCCAAGTCCGGATTGGTGGAGGCTTGTAAGACATGGCTGGTCTTACTGTCAGAAGTTCTCAAGCCGCCCTAAGGCCTCTGACTTGGCTTAACGACTACCATCTATCGTCGGCAGCCGGCACCAACTGCTTAACGTGCCTTGCGAAGCACGGAACCGCTCGGAAAAATGCCACTAGCGTTAGTCATAGACAGTTACCCATCCATGGACTGAACGCGCCGTATGTTGCTTAACCTTAGTGATCGTTTAAGATCACTCAGGCAGCCTAGGCTACGAGCGATTCTAGGGTGTGTGGATAGATTTAATCGCATACCTGTGCATCTGAACAAAGCACCTGTAAAAGAAATTGCCACATTTTTGTAACCAGACGGGGAACAAAGCCTGACATGACCAGACGATCGGAGGTCAATTAGTGGGTTCAATTTCATCGGGGGCGGCACGTCAGGCCGTGGCGGGCGCGCGCCATGATGCACGATTGGGACGATACTACACTGATCTTTATTAAATACGCGACGACTTAATTACCTACAACTTAGTACTTATTACTAAATGAATTGTTTACACGTTTTATGTCGCTTAAATTTAAGTTGAAATTTAGTTAACTACTTGACAACTTAATACGTGTGAAACAGCCATAATATCAAGTAAAATGTAGTGTAAAATTTCAAATTGTCAAAATTTTAACCAGACGAAGACATCACAAAAACGGATCAAAATAAAACCCTCAGACTGAGCCCTTGAGTACAAATGTAGCGCGGCCCCCAGTAGCATCGATCCCACGACCTCCGACATAGTAATCAGACGTGCTAGAACAAAGCAATATTAACCACGCAATAACATGCCTGAAACTGTAATTAGCTGATTGCTACGTATTTTGGCAAAGGGCAGGCTGGAGTGGAAAGCTCGTTTTAATTTTACCAATAATGCATCGACACCGCAGCCTGCTACGTGGCGTGGCGCGCATTGTTCACGCCAATAGGGAACGTGATGAGGATAAGCTGAAAGAGATCGCTATTAGAGCCATCGCAAACAGGGCGAATTGTCGCCGCGTCTAGTCGCCGCGTCAGACGCGACGTTGTCATTTGCTTCTGGCGTCTTGTCGCGACTCCGCGACCCTGACGCCAAGTGTGTGAAGATTCGAACAAAATATATAAGAATTGACGGCCGTAGCCTGTCGTCGCGTCTAGTCGCCAAACTGTCGCTGTCGCGTGTCGCTAGAGTGCGCCTAGGCTTAAAGATAGGTTTACTTTTGTGCAATATTATGCAATTTTTTTTCGAATTTATGGTTTGCAAAAATTAAAACATGTCTCTAAACGAAATTATTATAAAGTTATTTGTTAATGAAGAAAAGGGGTCAGAACCTCCCTCGATTCTGTTAAATTATTATAGTTACACTAGCTGTTGCCCGCGACTACGTCCGCGTGGGCTTTAGTTGAGTAAAGTGTTTGCAAATAAGATAGGGATACTTTTAGCGCATGCGAAAGAGCTTTTATACTAACTTCGCAACTCCCTCTTACCCCCTTAAAGGATGATTTTTGAAAAACTACTTTACACGTCTTTCATGTCTTTTAATGAAGGACCTTCATGCAGAATTTCATACGAATAACTTCAAAAATGGCAAAGTTCCATACCAACTTTGCACCCCCTTTTTACCCCCTTAAGGGATGATTTTTAAAAACTATTTTACATTTATTTCATAAATTTTAGTGAAGTAACTTCGTATTGAATTTCATTCAAATAACTTCAAAAACGGCAAAGTTTCATACTAACTTTGGACCCCCTTACCCCCTTAAGGAATTATTTTTGAAAAATTGTTTAACTGTGTTGCATGACTTTCAATGAAGGACCTTCATGCTGAATTTCATTCGAATAACTTCAGAAATGGCTAAGTTTCATACTAAGTTTGCACCCCCTTTTTTCCCCCTTAAGGGATGATATTTAAAAAACTATTTTACACGTGTTTCATGAAGAACCTTCGTACCAAATTTCATTCGAATAACTTCAAAAACGGCAAAGTTTCATACTAACTTTGAACCCCCATTTTACCCCTTTAGGGGATGAATATTCAAAAATCCTTTGTTAATGCTCCCCTACGTTACAAAATAAACTCCTGTGCAAAATTTCAAGTCTCTAACCCTTATAGTTTAGGCCCTGCGTTGATATGTCAGTCAGTCAGTCAGTCAGTCAGTCAGTCAGTCAGTCAGCTTCTCGTTTTATATATATATAGATGGTTGGGTCAAGTCACATGCTTTTTAATTCATGTATTTTGATTTGAATTTTCATTCAAAATTACAAAGCAAGCAGCAATGAGTCGCTCGTAGTCCCGGCCGCCTGAGTGATCTTAAGCGATCACGAATGTTAAGCAACATAGGGCGCGTTCAGTGCATGGATGGGTGACCGTCTATAACTAACGCTAGTGGCATTTTCCGAGCGGTTCCATGCTTGAGGCCAAACTATATTCATCATCATCATCAACCCATTATGCCCGCACCGAGGGGCACGGGTCTCTAATAGCCTATACTCCACCACGGGGCCTAGTCCGGATTAGTAGAGGCTTGTAAGACTAGTGCCTGGTCTTACTGTCAGAAGTTTTCATACCGCCCTAATGGCTCTTACTTGGCTTAACGACTGCCATCTATCGACGGTAGCTGGCACCAACCGCTTAACGTGCCTTGCAAACTTTATTGTTTTGCAAGTTCTCTATTGTGCGTCGACCATCAATGTAATTGACTGGCCGCAACTGATTAGTATTTTCGGTTTTGCTGTTATTTGAATGATAAATTGCTCTCAACACTTGCGAACAATAGAAATGCAAATACGAAAATATAATTTCAAAATCATACCATTAACAGAATTTACAAAATATGAATGTCTATTAAGCCTTAGTAATAGTAGGAAAGTTGTAAATGAGAATTGGGTATTTGACAGAATGTCAAATGAGTTACTTTTAAAACGGAATTTTGTATTAAATTACTTGCTTGTGACGTCACATTTCAGAGCACTCTTTTTATGTTTCATCTATTTTAAAATTATAATAACTAGTAAATGATTAAAAGGGATACATTTTCCGAAACATTTTGTAATTTTTGTTTTAATCGAGCATCTCAAATAAATTATTGTCGATAGTGTCCAATACCGTGTTGTGTCGACGAGTATTTTACATACATACGTAAGCTCACACCTGTATCCCAGAGGGATAGACAGAGACCAGGGACTGCCACTTCTACGATCCTGACAGATCACATTAGCTTCATTGATATTAATTAGTTGTTGCATGCATGCAAGGCGGCTTCGGGTACTTTTTATCTTGCCTTTTGCTAATGCATCGCCTATTTGGTGGAGGTATGTCCGCCTGGGGCATCCCTTACCAGCCCTTCCACTCACATTCGCTCGATATATTTGTTTCGTTAGTCTTTACAAGCACACAATAAAATTATGGATAGCTAATCTTGCGAATATTTTGATGACTGTAATGATAGTCTACTTAATTCAAATTCAACTATTTATTCACAGTAATGAATGTATTTAATACGGGTATTACTATACCCGTTGATGTTTTGCTTGTACTTCTATTTAGCGCGCTGTAATTTAAATTCTAATGTTTTTATTCAAAATTCAAACAAAATGTTTACTTTATAGACGAGAAAGTTCTTAGCTTCACAAAATATTGAAATTGAAAAATGTTTATTTATCACATCATAATATGTACATAAATATAACAAAACTATAGATTGATAATTACGTGATAAAAAGGATAGGGCTCAGCTTAGTGCTGTGAGTGCATGCATCTTCACAGCGCTGATTTTCAGCCGTCCCTGTCCTCACTGATTAAAACATAACGAAGCTTGCGGATATCTAAAGAGAACACTATAGTTATAACAAAACATGTTGTAGGTATATGCAATGGTGAGCAAATAATGTAGACATACATAAATTTAACTAGTTGTACCAAATTGTAGAGTTCATTTCCATTCAGTAAAAAAATTGATCACGAGGAGAAGAAACTAACAAAGAAACTCCACATTTATTATTTTTAAAATAGTCTTAGTATAATTAACAAACTTTCAAACTTAAAATTATTACTCATGGATGTGTTGAACACTAGACACAATTATCAATATTAATTGAAATTAATGAATGCATAATGCTAATCAAAAATAATGTCTACATAGCATGTTAAATCTCCATGTAAGTAAAAAGTTATTTGTCTCGTAATGATTATTCGTTACCTATCGTAAACTTTAATAGATCTATAACGGGTCTTGTAAATATATCTTAAGTTTATATTTAGCCTAGGATTAAAGTACACTGGGTATTAGTGGGTATATATTAATTTTATGTTAATAAAGAACCTTTTTAAATCAATGAATTAATCGGGTTAGGGAGTCACTCGTCATTTTCCCTAATTTGTCAATTTCACTAATTGGTCACTTTCCCGATTCGTCAATTTCTTAAAAGACTTTAACTCGTCGATAGCCCTAAGTCCCGACAATTCTGGATATAAAAATTAAAATTTTAATTTATCGTCAGATAAATAAAAAAGTACTATATTAGAACGAAACGTACTAAGCCTTGCATGTCTTGCGAACCAGCATGAATTCTCTCACAACGACGACGAACTTTCCCATCGATACGATAAAAAGAGGCATGATACTTAACATAATGCTTCCAGCAAAGCGTTTGTTCTCCCGAGAGGCGGGATCAACAATAATAAGCCCCCCGGTGGGGCACAATTACCAATTTCCAGCAAAAGGGAATTTTTCCCGCGGTAATGACGCTAACTGAGTGTGCAGGCGAGAGCCTTTTATCGCCGGTTTTTAGCGCCAATGATGATAATTTTCGCTGTTAGGGCTTAAATGTACTAGGAGTTACTTCCGAAAATTCCAAACTGGTTGGCCGGCGCAGCTTCTAAATTGTTGCTGTATTAAATTAAATTTATTTATTTGCCGACTACCTTTTGCTGTTTATTTATTTATTAAATTGTATTGACCAAAGTCAAACAATTTAATTTATTTTCTGTCCATTTTATGCTGGCTTGACTGCGTCCACACAAAAATAGATGTCTGCTCTTCCCTATTTATGTATGTGCCTGTATGTAAATGTTTATTCCCCACGACCTTTCTACTGGACAAGGTCGGCAACGTTAGCACCTACACAATGGAGCTTATTCCCACTTGTCCAAGACACGCTTCATAGAATTATATTACAGGGCTTACCAAGACAATTTGATATATATTGCAAAGTCGGTCCACTCCCGATTATATTTTTGCTGATTTTTGTTTCTAATCAAAAAAGTTCATGTTCCTGATATTATTTAGTTCCCCTAGTGCAGCATGGGCATTTTCATTCGCCTTTGTACGTTACCAGCTTTGCGTGACATCACTCGCGTCACGCGAGGGATCACGCCGCGTCATGTCACGTCATTTTCACGTCACGAGGAGCAAATGGCGCTCTTTGTGATTAGCCGATGGCGGGACATTGCGAATTCAGAAACTTTGTGGATTGTTGTAGAGCTTTCTAAAGTATTGTAGATAGAGCTTACTTGTGACGTGCTATTGAATGTTCAGGGTGACGTCTAAAATACGCAATTCCAGAAATACGTCAGGAGTTTGTGTTTATAACTTTTGCTCTATGAGTTTTTTCTCAAATTTACATTTTTTGGTGTATCAGGGTTGTGAACAAGAAGGATGGAAGGGTGTGTTTGATTCGTAGGTACATATACAGGGTGTCCCAAAACTCAACGTTAAGCTGGTACCGGGTAAAAAGGCAAGTCATACTGGTTATCAGAAAAATATAAAAAAAAAGATTTTTTCAGTACATTTTTTTTATTACCTATTTAAGAAATTTCACAATCATAATTAAAAATAAATTTTAATTAAAAATGGGCAGTTTTTTAACTTATTTTTTTTAAGTCTCCTTTTCTTCCAAGCTGGAGCAGCTGGTTTTGAAATTTTGTTAACAGTTTAAAGAAACAGTATTGAGAGTTACAAAACAAAAAAAATATGGACAAAGTAAGGATTTGTGGCAACAGGATTTTTTTTAAATGCCTACAATTTTGTATATTTTATCTATTTTATTCTATTTTTCTGATAACCAATATGAATTACCTTTTCACCCGGTACCGGCTTAACGTTGAGTTTCGGGACACCCTGTATACGTATCACAGAAATCACATTATGACTGGCTAACAGACATAAACTCACGCCTGTGTTCCTACCTACCCCGCAGATCAGCTACTTACAACGATCCTAACAAACCTTTGAACAAACCTCTCTTAAAACTTCTTCAAAAGTATTCGTAAATGCAATATAAGCATAGTACTTTAATGTGTACCATTTCTCTTAGATGAGGATTCAATTGTGAGACTAACCAAACATTCAATTCTCTCCCTAACTGAATTTCACCACCAGGCAAACACACAATCTTGACAACGATAATTATACGTCGGCACACCCCAATTTCTACATACCTATATTCACGAACGTAGGGTAACAGACAGTTGTGTCCCGTGCAGGGCATGTGACAAGCGTACCGGGTACACGCTGCATTCAACAAAGATCTAATAATTATGCAAGTAGGCCGTCCACAATAATGTATCTAAGCAGCCCACAAGCGGAGCCCACTGCTGAGTATAGGCCTTTGCTCTTTAACACTAAAGTCGGCTTCCCACGGTCCGCGATATCGCGGATGGACGTGGACCAGCTCGCACGACACACCGTGGGAAGGTTCTCGGTCCGCGGTAGCACAGACATCTGTGACGGTGCGCCGTACCGGTACGTGGTCGTATCGATATCCGCAGAATCGCGCACCGTGGAAAGAGCCTCGTGCGTGGTGCATGGCTATCCGTGGTCGTCAGCCGGCGTCGGCCGTCGGCAGAATCGCGCACCGTGGGAAGTCAGCTTAACACATCCGGTCCTTTGCTAGTCTCGTCCAATGTTTCCCAGCCGCATTCACAATGTCGACGGCCCATCGGGCTTGTGGTCTGCCCACCGATCGTTGACCATTCTTGGCTACCATTCAGTGCCAGTAATGCAGCGTAGAATCATAAAAAATCTTTTATGAATACAGCACGCATCTTGGGTGGTTTCAAAGCAACGGTAAAATCAACGTGCTACTTTGCTTCGCTAGTAAGTTTGAATCAAATGCCCAGATTTCAGCGTATCTGCGTTCGACTGTAGGACACAAATCTTCATTCTGAGAGAGAAAATATGGGCTTAATTCCCAACCGTGGATTTGCAATCAAGCGCTAAGTTATGTGAACACCTCAGGCACCCTTTAGCGTGTGGTATTGGTATCACCAATTCACATTTGTACGTAGGTTACAAAACAAAATTACTGACAAATGTTAGGATTCAAATCTACGAGATTCGGGGTCGGTCAGGATCATGGCCAGTGGCAAACGTTGGTCTCTGGCTGCCTCCCCAGGATACAGGCTATTTTATATGACCTTTGAAATGTGATACAAGATCCTTCCAACCGCGCCACTATCGTTTTAATTGTAAAGATTACCTTCATCCTACCATTGTACCATTTCTTCGCAGTATATTAGATCCCATGCCTACCATACTCGTGGGATGTGAAGCAAAATACTCTAATTGTTAAAAACTATACACAAAACAAACATCATCTAAGCATTTCAGTGTAGTCTAGTCTTAGTAGTGCGAGCATCATTCTTTCGAGACAAACAGCTGTAAGTAGAATTCTTTAAAGTTCACAAAAATTGTATTTTTAAGACAGAAAATGTCTTTGAATTTAAATACTTGAGCATAATGTCAAACAAAAATCGGTAGCTAGGATCGAAGAAGGTAGGATCACGATCCTGGAGCTTTTGCCAAAAAAAGATAATTTTGGCCTAAAATATCTAGTCCTAGGTTTTCTGTCAAGGCCACGAGTTAAGCCCACCATTCACTACACGCACCGCGAGCCGAGTCCCAAGCCGTACGCATTCGTAGACGAATCCGTCATCGTCCACACACTACACGAGCGCCGAGCTGCTTACTACTTTATCTCCAGACGGCGAGCGCCGCGCCGAGCCGCGAGACGCGCACCGAACCGAGAACCAACATGTTCACACGCAGATTTCTCTGCGGACTTGTCGCCAGCGACAAGTGCGGCGGATGGGCGCGCCTGTGAATGGTAGCATTTAGAAAATCGCGATTGGCATTGAGAGATAGATAGGACACTTTTTAATCGACTTAAAAAAAAGGAGGACGTTTGCAATTAGTATGTTTGCTACCTCAGAACTTTTGACTAAGTTTACTGATATTGATTATATTTTTTTATTTGAAAGCTGGTGCTTCCAGAGTGGTCCATTTCAATTTCGTCCAGCTCTGACATGGCTTCCATGAGAAAACCAAAGTCTTAAATTTGCCTTGATTATTGCCAAATCTTGTATGTGTATGACTCGTCGTGTGGTCTATTGAATAATTTGTTGCCGTCCAATTAGTTAGTGTACATCTAATTCACTAAAAATAAAAAAATTAAACATAAGTTTTAACAAAAAAACCGACTTAATTTTTTTTTTAAATAAACTTCAAAACTAGCAATAATTGTAAAGCGAGTAAGTTTGAAGACGGTTTTTGTTTTGTAAAAATTTTTGTTTTTGCAAAAATTATCTGCAAAATTTTTTTTTTATTTATCGCCAAATTAAGCCTGTTGAAGCCTGTACCTGTTGAAAGAAGGATTTTTTGTACCGGTAGCGCTGGATTTTATAAACGCTTTGCGTTCTAGTCTGAAGCCCAGACTAGATAAAAAGCCTTTTGTGATCCACATGCATTGTGATTTGCATGCAGCGTTATAAAAGGAGTTTGGAATTTATTAACCAACGCGATGTTATTTTTCTTGAGCTATTTTTATTATATCACAGCAGTTTTTCTTGAGAACATCCAGTAAACTTGCAATTTATTTATAGCGTCGGTGGTATACACCTACAAGTATTTTTTTAAACTATGTGTGCTAAACTATGTAAACTTGTGAAAATAGTTGCGCTAGAATAAGCAATCTAGGTGTTTAGCTGTTTGATTGATTGATTTAGTGGATTCAAATTTATTTATTCTGCCAAAAATATCAATAGGTACTATCTGGACTAGGCCATGTGCCATTCGTGCAGGTGCTATTTAGGCGGGTGCTCAAACTGGACTACCTCGATAAAATAAGATGAGATCAGATAAGAATATTCTTTATTGCACACCGGAAAAAACAAAAACACAAAATATTTACAAAGGTCATCATAATCATCATTCAGACACAAGAAGTCCACTGATGGACATCGGCCTCCTCCATGGATTTCCAAAAAGACCGGTCGGAAGCGGCTTGTAAGACCGGTCGGAAGCGGCTTGTATCCATGAGGGTATTTGTCATACTCGCCACGCTTGGCATTCGGGTTGGCGAGCGCAGTAAGAAGCATTTCCGCGGAAGGCGCTGCTGCCCACCTCCTGGTAATGTGTCCCTTTGCCGGTTTTTACGGCACCCACGGGCTGAGATGGGGGGGGTTTGGTTTACAAAGATGCATAGTACAATTGGCGACCTTTTATCAAAGGCAATTTCTTCCAGACCAGACCTTACGTGGCATTATTGCTTCATTTAAGTCACCTTGTTCTTTCGCGGATTGTCTCATTTCTGATACGAACCATCGAAGAGATTCCAAACATAGCCTGTTCCATAGCATGTTGAGCTAAAGACTTTACTAGTAATGTGTATCCTTGATTTTGCTGAACAAATTCTTCTTTACTGAATACAGTGTAGCGTACCTACTTTTTAGCTCGTTCTTTACCGACCGCTTCATAGAATCGTTTCCAAAGCTTCTGCCTAGCCTGGATTGGAACTAGAAAGCATAGAAGCATCACCACGTAAGTCATAAAAACGCAATAAATTAAATCTAATATAGATGTTTTTTATCACTCGCGTTTTTTATCCCGACAACCGCTGGGGTAAACGTGTTCTTGAGTGGAGACCGCGACTCGGCAAACGTAGTGTAGGACGCCCTCTAACCAGGTGGGATGACGATCTGCGAAAAACTGCAGGCAGATGCTGGATGCGGCAAGCTGAAGACAGGGCGCTATGGCGCTCATTAGGGGAGGGCTATGTCCAGCAGTGGACTAATATAGCCTGATGATGATGATGATGATCACTCGCAATGCTCACACATATTGTCTTTGAAACTGGTCTAATCGCAATTCATCATCAACCCATTATGTCCCCACCGAGAGGCACGGGTCTCTTCCCTTTTTTTTTTTTGTTAACGGGGTGAAATGCTTTGTGCACCATAACCGCCACCCTTGGGGGAGGGCGACGGCCGTGTGTCGGACTCTCCTCTCCTAATAATAGGAGAGGCATACCTCCTAAAACACCCCGGGGGCCGTCCTGTCGCTCGTGCAATGGGGCGCCGCCGGATCTCGCAAGTGGTATAAAACCACAACGCGAATGCGACAGCGGCGCCCCGGCGACGTCGACCCGACTCGCAAGGAGTCGGGCCCACCCTCACTGGAGAAGGGGCATGGGCCCCCCACCCCCTTCTCCCGTCACGATGTCGGACGGCAGGTCCCCCAACCTGCCGTCTGTGACCCTCCCTCAACCTCCTCTATGCCCTCTGCTGAACAGAGGGACATAGAGGAGGGCCCCGACCGTGTCTTTTTTATAGAGGTTGTCTCCTCGCGGCCCGAAGGCCCCCGGCCCCACTCAGTGTGGGGTTACGGGTGCGGGGCCCATAGTGGACCCCGTGGGACATCCAGCAGCGCAAGCCACTGGACGTCCCCCTCCCTCTGGTTTTGGTCCGCGCCGGCCGAAGCCGGTACCCCCCATATCTGGGGGGCGTTCCCCTATCCGCCACCCGGGGGACGCGTCCGATGGAAGACCAGAAACTCCACACGGACGGGTCTCTTCCCTGAGGAAGGTATAGGCCGTACTCCACCACGGGGACCAAGTCCGGATTTGTGGAGGTTTGTAAGACTAGTGGCTGGTCTTACTGTCAGAAGTTTTCAAGCCGCCCTAAGGCCTCTGACTTGGATTAACGACTGCCATCTATCGACGGCAGCCGGCGCCAACTGCTGGAGTCCCACTGGGGGCCGCTGAACGTTTGTATGAACGGTCTCTGCCTGGGTGTACTTCGATGTTCGTTATGTCCTTGTCTGGTTACCATACACGGAAAAAAATCTGCTCTAGCAAAGTACCAATTTGGCTTTGTTAAAAATTACTCGACTACATATAACTAAGATATATTTAAAACGCTCATTGCAGCTTTGTTAATGATAGACAAGTAGCTATTGCTAAATGTTCTTGGTTATTTTAAATAAAGTACTTTTTTATTTTCAAATGAGTGTCTCGGTAAGTGTAACCTTTGCGGAAATCATTTACAAATAGACAAGCTTACATTGTTAGCTACGGCTGAGCAAGTGAGCATGTTAGTTAACTTACTTAAAAAGTCCCTTACACTTGTTTATCTCCAAATAAGTGACTTGATTATTAAAGAAGTATACCAAGCACTTGGCAAGGTTTACCAAGCAACTAGGTTGGGTCTACAGATTGAACTTATTTGTAATACTAAGAAGCTTCATTAAAATGATTAAAGTTACCCAACTTTGATGCCCAAGTTTTTAATATACGTATTGGGTTAATGTTACCATCATACGTCAACAAAGTTGAATGGTTTAATTTTAGCAACAGAGTTTGCAGCCTCCCTCAGAACCAAGTCACTCGATTGAAAATATACACTACTTATTTACTTTTAGCCGTTCTTTTTTTCCGTGTAGCACAAGGTATCCGAGTTTGGGACGAGGACGAATGATTGTGTTGTGTGTAAGTTATTGCGTTATACGACCGAGGCCCCAGTGGACTTTTTGTTTGGGGTTGGGTTTGGGGAGCACAGGGGAAGCGTAGGGAGATAGGTGGCCGGTTGTGGGACTGGCTGTGACTGCCGCTTTGAGACCTATCCTATGCCGAGATCTCCCTTGCAATGCAGCGAGGTAACACTGCCAGCGCGCTGCAGCGTAGTGGAGACCTTTGCGACGGATATGTCCGGTCCCCGTGCGGCTTATTTTATTAGTGTCAAGTTGTATTTCTTGCGTAATTTACCCGAATTACGAACTTTTTTTTTTATTTACTTACATAAATATTGTAACATAACAGTAAATACATCAAAGCGCCACAATATTATAACTGAGTACTATTTTACCTATTGTCATGATTTTGACCAATTTTAGTAAAATCAGAGATGTGTTTAACTATTCCATCATTAAATTGCATTGATATTAGTGACATGTCAGAAGATAAGATAAGATAAGAATATTCTTTATTGCACACAAGAAACAAGATACACAATAAAAGTTACAATGAAAAATATATACAATAGGCGGTCTTATTGCTAAGAGCAATTTCTTCCAGACAACCTTGTGACGGAAAGGTTGCCGAAGGAAAAAAGAGACGGGTAGTTGGTGCACATAAGAATAATACATACTTATACTTAATACCTAATAAACTTACATAAATCTTACTTAGACAAATGTTATAAACTACTACATAAAAATGTCATAAAAAGTATTCAATAAAATAGTGTCATGATACGTCCAAATCGGAAGTGTCGATGTCACTATTCAAAAAGTAACCGGTCGCTAGGCTGGTAACATTGCGAAGGAATATGGCGGGGAGCCTCGGTGAGTGGGGACGATAGAAGTGCAAGGAGGCTCACTTTTACGTTATACTTGGTGGAGAAAACATCTCTTCACACTATCAAACATCTTCTAGCATTCTCTTACATACCTTCACCACACTTGCAATCCCATCCGCAAACACATCACACTCTGCAAAGGTAGTACGAGGACGCGAGTCGCGCGCGACAACGTCAAAAGTCGCGACTTTCCAGTACATTAACTGTCAAATTCTGACGACTTTTGACGTTGTCGCGCGCGACTCGCGTCCTCGTACTACCTTTGTTGGTGCTGCAACAAGCAGAGCACAGAGTAGCCGCAGCGCACGCGCGACTGGCGAACTTGTTGGTTTGTGGCCGGCCATATTTCACGGGCGAGGCACACACGCGGACGGGTGTCGCCGGCAATACCGTGGACACTTGTCCGTGAGGGTTATACATGGCTTTGTTTTCACTTGCATCGCGTCCGCTTGCGGGCGATATCGGTATTGTTGCTCGTATTCTGGCCACCTGGCACTGAGGGAAATTGTAGCTGAAGGGGAGACTCGGGCCTAATCGAGTTTTGCTAAAATTGGCTGTTTTTGGCAAACTTGTTAGACAGGTTTCCGGTCCAATAAATCAATGAGATTAATAGGCCTGGTTTACATTTGATTTATTTTTATGCTTTTTTAGCATGCTTTCCATAGAGAAACAATAAAATAGAGACGGCATAAACGTATGCCGATTGCCGATTCAAGCTTTTATTTCGCACCATATATTATAAAAAAACTTGGTATCTAACTATTTTAAAAAAAATATCCTATATAGATAAAGCGACAATCTCTCTCTCTCTCTATTCAATTCTAGCTCTATGGAAAGCACGCTAAAAAAGCATGAAAATAAAACAAATGTAAACCAGGCCTTAGGCTAAGTTTTATAAAAAATACTTGTAGTACCATGAGGGACAGGGAGTCGGTTGAAGTAGTTTTCTAGGTCGTAGGTAGAGTTAAATAATTGCTACGTCTTGCCAACTTCAGTTCTATTGTAGTAATCTTACAAAGAATAACTATGAAAAAAAAAAACAAATATAAAACAAAAAAAAGGGATTTTTTATCTAATTTCAATACTCTAACCTACTCGTTTTCTAAAAAAATTGCGTATTTAAGAAACATCCCTTCGACAACTAGTCGCAAAAATTTCTTAAATTAACCTCATTTAATTATAAATCAATAACAGAAAGTAACCTTAAAACCTGTACTATTTATTACATATAGTTTTGCACATAAAAATTAACAATTTTTTCTGTTCAACGTCAGCTGAAACGCTATCGGCAGTCAGATTGTCTGTACTCGTATTATACAATAACATGATCTAAGCTGGTTCAAACCACTGTTCACCAGTTGAAGTCAGAACCAAGCATCTCCAAAGTTACCTTCGCTTAGTATTAAGCAGCCCGTGTGCCGTAAATAGTTGTAACTCAATAACAAACCAGGCGTTAGGTAGGTTAGAGCGTGGCGCGCTGCCTGCCACCTTTAACCCCATTATTGGGAAATTCGATACTTAAAACTGGGACCCTACCGCGGCGTATAGCCGGAGCTTCCGGGAATAAATTAACATAACATACATTGCTTCTGGCCCCACACTAGGATACCCGGTGTCGTGGGAACCAGAAACAGCGACGTCACAAACATGTAAACATCTAAGACCTGGGTTTCTTTTATTTTTGCCCCCAGCCGGGATTTGAACCCGGGACCTCTCGCATGGTAGTCAGATGCGCTCACCGCTGCGCCACAGAGGTCGTTAAAGTGATAGGTGACTGCCTCGTTGGATTAGTGGACGATGACGTCGGATGACTCGGTGTGGGCAGCCCTCTCCCTCCTCCCCTCCCCACCAGATGGTATGACGACCTGCCCTTAGATTATGTAACTTGCCACTGTATCGGGTTGAGCATTTGGACAACACGAAAGAGTCAAAATAAGAATGTATATGACAATTTGGAGTAGGTGTATGAGATACCTACTGGAAAATAAGTCCCAGAATGTAACAGTGTGACATAAGGTGGTGTGACATACCGGGAACAAAAGCACAGAATACATAATATTACAGGTACAGAAGATTTACTCTACAAACTCAATTAATGAAAAAGGGACTCTAGCAGCGATACTATTAGGTGCAGTTCAGATCGCACGGCGCTAAAAAAGCTACGTTATATTCACCTACATGTTGCCTCTCTTTCTACCGCGTAACTCTTACCTCTTCTGGCGCCTGAATTCCTACCTATTTGCCACTCCGGAGTGGTCGCCGCATGTACTTACGCGTTTGATACCGACACGCGGAGTGAAACAGGCCTGACAAAAGGGCTAAATTAGACAACTCCATACAGTGGAGTTTTACGTATTGCACCCCGGTTACGGTGGTGGAGAGTCAAGCTTTGAAAACCATGAGAGAGGGAGGCCTATGTCTTGAAGTAGGCGTCAAATGTATGATGATAATGATGATGTACATTCGCCATGTTTATTTATTTATTTCAATTTCTTACATTTATCATTGCAGGACGAGCCTAGTGCGAAAGATGCACTACAATCTTAACTATACATTGTATCCAAATCTAGTATTTTAATAGAAACTTACATCTATTTCCTTAAACTAGAACCCAAAATGCATAGACAGGGCTTTATTATTATTATTATTAAAATTCTTTATTGTACCAATTTTGTACAAGGGCGTGCTTAATGCAGGAAGCATTCTGTTCCAGCAAACCTCTGTTTTTGAAGAGACTGGCGACAGGTAGTGCAAGAAAAAATAAAAAAATAAATAGATGTGAGATATAATAAACTTACATAAGCATACGGAAATACATTAACCTAGACCTACAGGAGGGGGGGGGGGGGGGTGAATATGATAAACCTACATAAATTATAATACACAAATAAATAAATAAATAACAATAATACGTACATACATAAGTGGTGATAAGTTACTGCTTATTCTGCAAATCGTTGTAAAAGTCAGAAACTTTCTTTTTGAAGATGACAAAGGTTGGAGCCACACGAATGTCCAGCGGCAGGCTGTTCCACAAGCGAATCGCGGTCACTGTAAAAGAGTTAGAATATCCCGCCGCATTATGCTCTGGGGTACGGAGGAGATGAATCCGGGACGACCGCAGAGGGCGGGCGCCACTGTGGAGATAAACAAAGCGTTCCCTGAGATAGGAAGGGGAGCAAGTGTTATTCAACACATTGTAGAGAGTGGACAAGGTATGGGCATTCCTGCGGAAACGGATGTTTAGCCATTTGAGCTGTGAACGAAAATGTGAGATGTGATCATACTTACGCAGTCTGAAAATTAATCGAATGCATAAGTTGAGAAGTTTATCGAGTTTGCTTAGCAGCTCCTCACCTAGGTCAGGGTAGCATACGTCAGCATAATCGATAATGGGGAGGAGCAATGAATTGACAAGCGTAACCTTGGCTGAGGATGGAAGAAATGGCCTTTGTGAATGCGTCAAGAGTTCTTAAAATCAGCCACCGTTTTGAACGTGCGCAAACGCATCGATGCGTATGTTGGTGCGGAGTAGTAACCTACTTGATACTTATTACATTACTAGCTTTCGCCCGCGACTCCGTCCGCGTGGACTTTAGTTAAAAAATTTGCAACACCGTTCACTCCCTTAAGGGTTAAATTTCGAAAAACGGTGAAACACGTGTTCAATCAATTGTGTTGAAGAGTATTTATTTCAAGTTTCAAGAAAATCAGACAACATTTTTTATACCTCCCATACGAATTTTAGCAAACCTTTACGCCCCCTTGGGGGTTGAATTAAAAAAAATCCGTTCTTATTCCTTGCCTACATTATATAGACCCTCTGTGCAAAATTTCAGCTTCCTAGGTTAAACGGCTTGGGCTGGGCGTTGATGAGTGAGTCAGTCAGTCAGTCAGGACTTTGAATTTTATATACAGGGTGGAATTTTGTAATTCCACCTGAAGGGGAAGTACTCTTATTACTGTAGATAGAAAATTTTACTCAAAGGAAACATTCCTTTATTTTTGAAAAGAAAGAAAACTGCATCCAGAGATTTTCAAAAATTCGCTTGCCGCACCCGGTAATCGAACCTACTAAAATCTGTGAAAGTTGCACCCTGTACTTTTATTGCATCGATCGTTAGGGTCAATTATAAGGATGAAATCTGTCTTAGAAACTACATAAATTAAATGAAAGGAAAACAATGAAATCTTAAATTATTAAATCAATGGGTCAAGTTAAACCACTTTTACTCAAAGATCCGTTTCTTTATGTTTACTTATGTTATTAATTAATAATTATCATTGACGTCATTGATCCATTAAAATGACGAATTACTATTTAGATAAGACAATTGCAATTTGCACGATCACCAGATCTCATCCCTTTAGTTTTTTTTTTTGTGGGGATATGTAAAAAATCAAATTTACATTAAATCTTATAAGAATGTAAACGAATTGAGAGTTGAGGTTCAGAATACGATTTATAACATTCACCACAACACGTTATTAAAGGTTACTAGAAATGAATTCGTTAGAAGAATAAATTTGTGTATCCAAGAAAATGGAGCCCACCTCGAGCAATGAATTAGTTAGATTACCATTTTTTGTAAATAATTAAAACAATTTAAGATTTCATTGTTTTCCTTTCATTTAATTTATGAAGTTTGTTAGAGAGATTTCATCCTTATAATTGACCCTAACGACCGATGCAATAAAAGTACAGGGTGCAACTTTCACAGATCTTAGTCGGTTCGATTACCGGGTGCGGCAAGCGAATTTTTGAAAATCTTTGAATGCAGTTTTCTTTCTTTTCAAAAATAAAGGAATGTTTCCTTTGAGTAAAATTTTCTATCTACAGTATTAAGAGTACTTCCCCTTCAGGAGGCATTACAAAATTCCACCCTGTATATAGATTATTTGATACACTCTAGCAGCTTAGAGCTGATTAGGGTTGTTGATCTGGCAGACTAAGAGGAAGAGGATGAGGAAAAGGATGTTAAAGACGAAGAACAAAATAACATTACGTAGATTACGCTAGTATTAAACTTCTTTACCTACATGTTTCCATCTCTGTCTTCCTTTAACTTTTTAATACGGCGAGACTTCTCTCTCTCTCTCTCTCTCTCTCAAACACATTTTGTTTCATCAAAACTTATAACTCTCCTTCCTCTTAAATTCCTGATGAGGAAGAGGAAGAGGATTTTTTTGAAATCAGTTTTGGGGAAGAGGAAGAGGAAGAGGAATCCTCATCAACCCTAGAGCTGATGCGTGTATGTCTTATCACTGCCAGTCTATTTTTAAAACAGTTCACTGAATATGCACTAACGATAGAGTCGGGAAATTTGTTCCACTCACGCACGACACGGCTTGGAAGGAAATGTGTTAGAGGGTTACTTGCAGACAGAGAGTTGCTTAGTTCAAGTTGGTAGCCTCTTAAGTGGAAATTCTGGTCATAATGTTGTAGTAGCAAAGGAAAACATCGTGAGGAATCCTGAATGACTGAGGTGAGACGCGTGGTAACTAAGCCTCTTTCTCTCGGAGAGAATGAACTGCAGTAAGAGTTCTCAGGATACATAAAAACACTCGGCATTAATATAAAAAGCAAAATATGTTTCTTATCTTGAGTAGCCCCCCTAGACACCTCCAAGGCGTTACGACAGCCTGAATTATCCTCAAACGAGCCTGAAAACAAGATGTTTGCGGAAGAAATATTGTTGTGGCCGCGAGTGAGGCGGGCTGAGGTTTTGAAAAGGCGTCTTCTAAAGTAATTTCAGGAAACCTTATTCATTCACAAGAACAAAGATTCAGTCCTTAGTATGAGTTGTGTGACTTCAAATGGCAGAATATGTCATTAGAGAACGTTGTTTACTAAAAGAGGCAACAAGTCACTACTGTAGTTACTGAACTGAGAAAAGAATGTTACAAAAAAAAAGATTTACCGATTAGAAAAAAAAAACAGATATAGAGAAAAAACTGTACGAAAAAAAAAATGTAGCACTAAAGTTACTTAGTAAATTAATTACTAAAAGAAATGACAAAAAAAGTGTATTTTCTATATTACATGGCCTAACGTTTGGTAGGTACGAGCCAATCAATGTGAAATTGTGAACCCATAAAAGTTAAGGGTGGCTGTAGGAAAATAGGAAACGCTACTGTTCAAATCTCCACAGTTAAGTCCGAGGCTTACGTGTTCGCTTACAAATTATGTGACGTCACGGTAGAGGTAAACTAATACCGTGGCGGACAGCGTTTTCACCTGTAGAAGAAAGTCCATTTTTAGTTTCTAAACATGAAAACAGTCAATATTTTCTACGGCTTGATAGAACAAATATTACCATTTACTCAATATTAACTTATGTTATATTTAAAAACCGGACAAGTGCGAGTTGAACTCGCTTACCGAGGGTTCCGTACAAATTAGTAGGTAGTAGTAGCGATCCCTCTTAAGCCTAGGCTCACACTAGCGACACGCGACAGGCGACAGCTCGGCGACTAGACGCGACGACAGGCTACGGCCGTCAATTTTCGTGTTTTTTGTTCGAATCTCCGCACACTAAGTCCCGTCGGAGTCGCGGAGTCGCGACGACAAGACGCCAGAAGCAAATGACAACGTCGCGTCTGACGCGGCGACAAGTCGCCCTGTTTGCGATGGCTCTTACAGTAGCTGGGCGGTACAGCCGTTTAGGACGATTTTAAATTATTCAAAGGGAATCGCTACGTTTTTGTTGAGATGCCAGTCGATCCCTAGCTAGGCGATTTTCGACGAAAAGAAAAAATAAATAGTATTTTTTGCTAATAAGCATCTTTCATTAGAAGTAGTTTGCTACATCTAGAGCGCTACATTTGCTGGAGGCGCTATTTCCAAAATAAATTGTTACATTTGGTGAAGATTCCTACCTCTCCACTCCACCGAAAAATTTAGTGCGCGCTCGAACTCTGTACGAATAGGAAGGAAAACTCAGAGTTCTCTTGCAGGCCAAGCGATGAATAACGCATCCCCGAAGAGGTGTCCCCCTAAAGAAGAATTGAAGAGCGTGGAACACTATAATGGAACACTAACACTTAGAGCACTAAGGCGCAGTCTTGTACTGATTGTATCGACAACGCTACCCGAGCTGCTAAGCCACCAAGAGTAAAAGCTAAGTGGTCTATTGTTTATTTTATACATCAAAAGCGCTAGTGAACGACGCGATAAGAAAAGGAAGATAATTATGGTGTATGTCTAATGGCTACCACGTTCGATGGCTTGACAACTGACGTCTACGGGTTTGTCCGTCAGTTTGAGAATATTGCAGCTCTCTATGAATGGACGGATACGGAGAAGCAGATAATTATTTCCGCATATTTGTCGGGACCAGCGCTAAGGTTTTATAAGGAAATTACGCAAGGTGTGTTGAATAATGATGAGATAGTCGATAGACTAAACGCCGAGTTCAGATGTTATACCATTCTCCGCCTCTGCAGAAGGACGTTGATTTGTATGAACCTCATGTTGGGCATGACTGCAATTTTGGCAACCAGTTCCAGGTACAGCAGCCAAGTTAGAAGGAAGTCGATGTCCAGCCCAAGAAAGAAACCCTATTTATTTATACTTTTATTGCACTTTCATTTAAAGTAAAATATAGTACAATGCGACGGACTTTATGCCATAAGCATTTAATTTTGCCTATTCTGAGCCACGTAGTATCTGCGTTGACTAACCATGCGTTCCCGAGGTTCAGGATCTTAATATAGTGACCCTATACGATTCCGTTTTTTACTTTTATAGTACGGAACCCTGAAAAGGGTCTAATAGCGTAATGTCAATTACAAACCCTAACACTTTTATCGTTTTTCAGAAATTGCGCATTTTGAAGGTAAAATTATTCCTGTCTATGTTGACCGTCACCCTTATAATTTGGGAAATAAAAAACGCATTCAAACCCAAGCCCGCCCAAATGTCAGGTCGGAGGTGTACTTACAGAGTCTTTTTGGTGTTCACTAACCTTCATCATCAACCCATTATGTCCCCACCGAGGGGCACAGTCTCTGCCCGGACGAAGATAAAGGCCATACTCCACCACGGGGGCCAGGTCCGGATTGGTGGAGGCTTGTAAGACTAGTGGCTGATCTTACTGTCCGAAGTTTTCAAGCAGCTCTAAGGCCTCTGACTTGGCTTAACGACTGCCATCTATCGACGGCAGCCGGCACCAACTGCTTAACGTGCCTAGCGAAGCACGGAACCGCTCGGAAAAATGCCACTAGCGTTAGTCATGGACGGTGACCCATCCACGGACTGAACGCGCCGTATGTTGCTTAACCTTAGTGATCGTATAAGATTCTAATAACGTTGGGCACCGTGTCCATGAAGCCCGTACTCTCTCTCTGATAGAAGGCCTGTGCCCTTCAAATGCATAGGCTAGGTTATATAAAAAAAATGAGACCGGTCCCAATACGGTAGCAAATTATCCTGTGAATCCCAGTGAATACGTAAACTAAACCAATGCCTCCACTACTGAATTCTCGGCAATGTCACATTGATTGTTTGCAGTTCTTGCACACTTTGACAATGTTAGACTCGACCACAAACTCACCGATTCACCTCGCGTAGTTCTTGTCTCAAGCGCAGTAGGTAGAAGTTAAATTGGGACACCGTGAGTCTAAACGTGGTTCCAGACTTGTGTATTGGTGTCTTCAGTGCATATAATGATCATGATTATTTCTATAAAATAATTATTGATTATTTTAATTATATTTCCTATCCTAGTTTCCTAATCCTAGTTTGGGAGCCAGGACACAAATCGAAACACTTTTATTTGCAATTTATTTTTTAAATCTAATTCCATAAAGTCACCAACACGGTATACCTTAAAACAGCCTTATTTACATGCACTAAGATCATAACTAAATGCTTCTCTTATTATAAATGTGCAAATAATTAGAAAATTATAATGAAAAACACCAGGTATGTGCAAAATAGAAAAAAATACTCGCTCGCTCCCTTACCCCCTAAGCTATTTGAAAACCAGCTGAGATTTTATGTTGGATTTTATATTGAATACTCAGTAAATGGTAATTTTAAATTCATTCGTATATTTCTTCTAAAAAGGCAAACAATAATTCACTTTAAAAAAAAACAGTCTTAGGCAATATTATGGCGTCGCACATGAATCGTGACGTCACTGGTCAGTAAACAAAACCAACGAACGTACGAACGACATAAATGAAAGACGCCATATTTACTGACCTGTGACGTCATCATAGATTCGGCCAATCCAGGCCGTTTTCGATCAAATGGCGGCAGATACATAATTTTAAAATTTTATCGTGTTTTTTTCGATACCTAAACAGTTTTTTTCTGTTAACATGCCTTAAAGCGGTTTTAAGACTCATAATGTGTTTGAATACGTAGAAGTAATACGTTTTTTTTCACACTGTCAAGTAGTCAATTGCTAAGCGTGTTTGCAAATGAAAAAGAGTGCAAGTGTGGACCCACCCCAAGTTGAGGCGACACCGTTCTTGCGTGACAAGTTAACAAGTGACGTGCTACAAACTCCAGATTGCCTCACTTCGGATACGGCGGTGTGACGCCAACTTCGATTGGCTGATTGTATTTGTCACTTGTTTGTTTGATCGGTGCGCGTGGCAAATACCACGGTAGATGCACTTTTAGCTTGAAGCACCGACATGAATCTAGTCAGACAACACTTGGCGATACACAATACCTACTTCGCGGGCTCGAATATAAGTGCCAGGCCCCTACGAAGACGCCGCTCTCAAATAAATCTCAAATAAAATAAGTTTTTTTGGAACACCGAAAAGATCAGCATAATTATTATGTACGAGTATTAGGTTTAGAATCGCTTGTAGCCTGGGCTGCCTGAGTGATCTTAAACGATCACTAAGGTTAAGCAACATACGGCGCGTTCAGTCCATGGATGGGTCACCGTCTATGACTAACGCTAGTGGCATTTTTCCGAGCGATTCCGTGCTTCGCAAGGCACGTTAAGCAGTTGGTGCCGGCTGCCGTCGTTAGATGGCAGTCGTTAAGCCAAGTCAGAGGCCTTAGGGCGGCTTGAAAACTTCTGACAGTAAGACCAGCCACTAGTCTTACAAGCCTCCACCAATCCGGACTTGGCCCCCGTGGTGGAGTATGGCCTATACCTTCCTCAGGGAAGAGACCCGTGCCCCTCGGTGGGGACAAGATGGGTTGATGATGATGATTAGGGTTAGGCCGCCAACATTTCAATTTTTTGTGTGACTTTTTTGTAGTTTTTTTATACAATGACCTGTGATATAAATATTGAATTAATGTTTTAAGGAAACATTGGTTTTATGACTTAACTTTCTACTTCGATAACTCGCCCGTGTTTCAAAGGACAATTTGAGCATAAACACACAATACTAAAATAAAACTAAAACAATCGTTTGTGTTGTTTGATACTGATAGACAAAAATCGCAGTATCATTTAATAGGTAAGTCCCGTGAAGATCACTCAGACAGCAGGGGCTACGAGCGATGCCGAAAAAAAAACATAACTTTTTGTTGTTATCCTAAAAGCGCTGACAAATTAGTAAAAGTCTTATGCCCGGTTCCAATATCCACAAAACGCTTCGTTTTTGCTTACGATCGGTTACAATTCCTGAGAAATTCCTACGAACCGTCAATAAATTGTATGGAAAACGGATCGTAGCCGGTAGGTGTATATTATAGGAACCGGGCATTAGTCATCACTTCATCAGGCAGGCCAAATAAATATTTGAAACGCAATTAATACTTTTATTTCTCTTAAAGTTTATATTGCGCAATAAAGTGTAACAAAGTGTAAGTGTACGAGTATTTACCTTTTTAGAGGTGTAACCAAAAGAGCAACTTTTACATTTTATTTACATATTTCATTTCTTTTGGAAATACCATACACACGCCCACTGAGTATTACAGTTGCGTTCGCTGACACAAAACTAATAATATTATCAACTCAAAATGCATTCGTAGTCAAACAATACTGTTATATTTGGAGTGATAAATTGCGACTATGATGACAGGAATAATTTATAATTATAATTATTGTGTAGGTTCAGTTATCTAGACTCGCGCCCGCGAGTCCAGCTAAGTTCGGGAAAAAAGGAACTGGCGACGCAGCAGCCGTGTGTAATATTACAGGAATCACTTCGAGCTACTTTTGACCCCTTCACAACTCTACAACTATTTAACCTACGTATATGAAATTTGGCACATTTCTTAAAGTCCATTAGCTTGCCTAGAAACCAAAGTTCCATCAATGTTGCTCAAACAGTTATAGATATATTAACGTTTAAAAACCGGCATTTTTATGACTGACTGACTGACTCACTTATAGATCAAAAACCTAACCCACTTCTAGATGACCTAGAAACTTGATATTTGGCATCAAGGTAGACCATTGGGCATATACAAAGGAAAAAATCGAAAAACTGAAAATTATTGATATTAATATCCGCATAGTATTTAGTTCCAAATTCTGCCAATAGATGGCGCTTTTTAATTCTATATCGCGGTATGGTTTGGTCTCAACCGATACTATATAATATCTGTAAACAACTTTTTGTGCACTAGACTTGCGCAAAGTGTGTCCTTAGAGGGAGTTGTTATATCTCATATCTCTGATCACCGGGACACATTATGTCCCAATCATATCTTACTCACCGTTGTATCCTAGCTCATACGACGTACAACAGAGTGTGAGTGGAGATAAGAGCCGTGCGACACAAGTGATGAGTCTAGTCTACCTATTTCCTACTATATCCAGCTCACAATTTCTTTCATAATCACAACAGATTGTACCTACTATATTTTCAAATTTTCTTCATACTTTACAGACTTAGGACTGACAACCTGAACAGAGTTAATATAAATGTATCACTTTAGTTAGTAGCAAATATACGAACAAATTAGACTGTGAAACATGTTGAGGTGGGCATATTTAAAAGTTGAAAATATACAATGATTAAAAATATTTAAAATCACGTCAAATCAGATCGCTTGATGACCTTCAATCGCAAACTAACTCAAAACAAGTATTTACGTAAACAATGCATTCGCATTTTTGCCTAATTTTAATTGCTTTTTTAACTTTACCGTCTGTGACCTACATAAAGACTAGTTTTGACTTTCCCGTGCTATGCACCAAAGTAAGATATCGAAAAGATCACCAAAACAATATATTTAGTATGAATCTGGGCCCTTAGTGCGAGTTTTTTCATTCACTTTCGATAGCGAGAGCGTTTGCAATTTGTATAGGAGTGACAGAGAGACAACTAGGTGGCGCGCTTTGTCACTCCTATAGAAAATGAGTTTACGTTAACGCGATCGAGTAGTTAAAAAACTCGCACTAAGCCCACTGGTGACCTCCGTTTCACAAATCGGTAATTAAAGCGTGACAAACATATTTGTTTATCTTCTTAACCGTTCATCTCATTAATACGAGTATTGCGCTCGAATGCACGATGTTAGCCGAACAAGCCAGGCGTTCATCTCATTAATACGAGTATTGCGCTCGAATGCACGATGTTAGCCGAACAAGCCAGGCGTACCAATAGCGATCAAAAAGGTCACCAAGTCAATACATTCTTAAGAATCTGGTGATCTTTCTCTCGTCACTCGTTTGTTACTACGACGAGAAATGCGGCCGAATGTATCCGATGACAGCCGATCTCGATCTCGCTCTCGCGCACTGTGTATGAGCTGGATAAAGTAGCAGGAGCTTAGTAGGAGAGGGAGCCAGATATAATTGAAATCTCCGAGATATAACAGGGACACACTTGACGACTGGGGAGATATGTGTCCTATCATATCTGGCTCCTGAGTTACCCAAGGCTATTGTGCACGTCTCATTGAAATGTAAATGAGTTGCTGAAAAGTCGTATGTTCATAGCCGATTTCTAATATTTAAAAACGAGTGAAAATAATCTCATTTTTCTGAGTAAATTTCATAAATGTTATTACTAAATTCTCCACTAGCACCGCTATCAACTGAACAGATAAGATGGTGGCACTGTAACGATGTATTTATTAGTGATCAATAACAATAATCTCTGTACAAAAAGCAGTGATATCCCATCAAAAACATAAATGTGAATGATAGAAGAGCCAAGTTCGATAGGTATTAAGAACAGACGTCGTTATCGACTTCGCCAACAAAAGAATTGAGATCTATATGGGTGCTGCCAAGTTCTCTGAAGAAAATCATGAAATTTTAGTTACAAGATCACTAGAGATGTAAATTGTTATTCAAGTTTAAGATTTGACTTGGCTAGTTTTCACACGTACAGGCTAAATCATATTTATTTAATGAACTCTACTTCGTTTAGTCATACGGGGGTTAGTGTACTTTCTGTTTGTATTGTACTTATGCTGTTAGGTTGATATAATACCTATGTGACTTTTCTGAAATTTGGTTTGTGGGTAAAAACTAGCAGTCAAATCTTGAGCTTGAATTGCAATTTACATCTCAGTGATCTTGTAACTAAAATTTCATGATTTTCTTCAGAGAACTTGGCAGCACCCATATAGATCTCAATTCTTTTGTTGGCGAAGTCGATAACGACGTCTGTTCTTAATAATGAATGAATGAATGAATGAAAAATTCTTTATTGCACAATAAACAGTGTTCTGTACAAGGGCGAGCTTAATACTATAAAGTATTTTCTACCAGCTAACCATGGGTGATGTGGAAAGAGTAAAGGGTAGTGCTATAGAGGTCATAAGAAACAATAAGAAAGATAAATTACCTACTTGCAAATTCACAAACTTCTAATAGGTATACTACACACTATATTATAATACTTCATAAATATGTACCATTATTATATGCATACCTACTATAAATACATAAATAAATAAAAAGATATATAAATAAATACTTTCATATACATAAATTATGTCGGATTGCTCTGAAGTCCAAAGTAATGTTCCTGGATCGCACTCTTAAACACTTCGGCCGACGAGGCCTGGCGTATGTGCAGCGGTAGCGCGTTCCACAGGCGCACAGCTGTCACAGTAAAGGAATCCGAATAGCCTGCCATACAATGCAAGGAGGATTCAAGAAGCAAGTCTTTGCATGGGCGCTGAAGGAGACCATGCGCGCCACGAGGGGCGAAGCGTTCGCGAAGATACTGAGGGGCGGAGGGGTCATGTAGTATGCCATAGAGAAGTGACACAATGTGGGCATTCCTGCGGGAGCGGATGTTTAGCCAAGCAAGCTGAGTGCGAAATTGGGACACGTGATCATATTTACGGAGGCCGAAGATATAACGAATACATACGTTCAGTAAGCGATCTAGCTTATCGAGTAGTTCCTCAGTGAGGTCGGGGTAACACACATCTGTATAGTCAATGACGGGGAGAAGCAAGGAGTTGGCTAACGTAACTTTGGCGGAGTACGGCAGGAACTTCTGCATACGTTTAAGCAAGTGCATGGATGAAAAGATCTTCCTACTTATTTCACTGACATGCTTTTCCCACGACAGGTTGTCTTGAATGAGAAGACCCAGATTTTTCACTTCCCTGCAATACGGTAACGGGGTTCCATTGTAACATACTGGGGGCAAGGAATCCCTATCGATCTTAGACAGAAGAGCCCTACTCCCAACAATCATAACCTGCGTCTTACTCGGGTTTACTAGCAGGCCATATTGTTCAGTCCAAGCATTTATTGCCATCAGGTCAGTGTTCATTTTTTGGACAGCAGCAGAAAGGAGATCCTGCTTGAACGGCAAGTAAAGCTGGAGATCGTCTGCGTACAGGTGATAGGAACTGAAATTTACTACTTTAACAAGGGTGTTAATGAAAACAGAAAAAAGTAAGGGGGAGAGCACTCCTCCTGCGGAACACCAGCAGTGACGTCGCACCAATCGGAGAGAACGTCATCCGCACGAATGCGCTGCTGGCGACCGTGGAGATATGAGTGGAACCACACAGCGGCTGACTCCGATATGTTGAGCGATCGGAGGATGGCAAGGAGGATTTCATAGTCAACGCAATTAAATGCACTACTGAAATCAAGTAAGGTAAGCAAAGTGAGCTGACGTTCGTCCCTAGCGTAGCGGAAGTCGTCAGTGATTTTAATGAGCGCAGTAGATGTGCTGTGGGACGGACGAAAGCCGGACTGGAAGGAGTTTAGGAGTTGGTTGGTGTGGAGAAAAGCCATTAGCTGGCGATTCACCACACGTTCCAAAACCTTGGATAGGAAAGGAAGGATTGAGATGAGCCGGTAGTGTTTAAATTCAGTAGGAATAGAGGTTTTAGGAATAGGCACCATATACGCCAACTTCCATTGAGAGGGAAAGGAACTGGAGGAGAGGGAGGAATTGACGATGTGTGTAAGGGCAAGGAGTATTGAATTGAGGATTGGCAGGAGTAGGTCACGCCCAATCAAGTCATGACCTACCGCCTTTGTATGGATAGATAAGATGATCTTCTCAATATCAGAGCCAGTAACTGGGGTGAAGCAGAAGGGGTGGTGTGAAGCTACGGGAGAAGCTGAGATGGTCTGTATAGTTACAGCCTTCATCAGAGGATCAATGGAGTGTGGGGGAGATGACCCTAGGAGGAGGAATACCTATCGAACTTGGCTCTTCTATCATTCACATTTATGTTTTTGATGGGATGATAAATTACACGGCTAAAATGTTTGAATGTCAACCAGGTTTATTTGCCGAGTTAAATTTCAATATGCATTCCAACTTTCAATAAAAGCAGAACGTTTTCGCAATAGACTAGCATGGCTTTTCTAGACAAACAATTGATATATTAGTGGAATTATGTATGGGTTTCCCCAAACATCAATAGATGATTTGATTGCTTGATTGATATACATGATAGATCTTGATATTGAGAACACAGATCTTATTTTGATACGCGTGTACGGATGATTTATAGTGAACAGAAGTTAGGTCGATAAAGTAAACTCAACATAGCGGGCGCGCAAAGTGCTGACGCCGCGTATTAGTGTACGGCTATATGACCTAAGGACGTACTGAGATTAGAGTATTAAAAAAGTCATAAATAAAAAAGCAACACTTCCACACATTAGGCATGGGGCCCATAGAAATGACGTAGGACGTGCTTAGGGCACTGGGAAGACGCATCGGGTTGTACAGAAATCACGTCCGCATGTCTGTCTGTCCGTATGTTTGGGCTTCAGTAGACCGCCGCGTCTTTTCCGCACCTTCCTCCCACGTCTTTCCTACGTGCCTCACGGGACCTGCATAATAGGGTGCTTCTATTAGAAGAATAGGGAGGTAACTTTGATTGATTCACTTAGAATCGCTAGAGAATCGCTCGTAGCTCCGGCCGCCTGAGTGATCTTAAGCTATCACGAAGGTTAAGCTACATAGTTAGGACGCGTTCAGTTCATGGATGGGTAACCGTTCTATGACTAACCCTAGTGGAATTTTTCCGAGCGGATCCGTGCTTCTCAAAGCACGCTAAGCGGTTGGTGCCGGCTGCTGTCGATGGATGAAAACTTCTGACAGTAAGACCAGCCATTAGTCTTACAATCCTCCACCAATACGGACTTGGCCCCGTGGTGGAGTATGGCCGGGAAGAGACAGGGAAGAGACCCAAGCCCCTCGGTGGGGGCAAAATGCGTTGATGATCATCTAACTTAGACTGGAGTGACATTAAACATAAACATTTACGTACAGCATTATGCATTATGCATTGCTTTTAGCGTCGTCGTGGGAAACAAAAACAGCGAAGCATTCAAGACCTGAAGTTTGTTTTTGTCCTCAGCCGGGATTCTAACCCGGAACTTTATACCGTAGTAGACAAAAAAAATATGGGATGACTATCATAAGAGAGAGGCGGGGGAGTTTATGTGTGTGTCCCCGCCAACTGGCAAAACTAGCCGTCGTCGAATCAGCTCCCTAGGACGTTCATTACGCGGCGGCAAGAGCAGAATGTCATTCAGCCGTGTGATCGAACACAACGTTAGATAACCTGGCTGAAAGTGGCTAGCCAAGTAGTTAGTACTAGATGGCGCTTTGGTAGCTTTCTGCTTTGTAGGGTGACCAAGTCGCAGATTATCCTTGACCTCGGCAACTGCAACGTTGAGTGTAATTTACTTCTGCGACTGCTCCGGCGCTGCCAGGCGGCCAGCCTCTTCGCCCTTATGTAACAAAGTGTAGGCAGTATGCACCCATGCTCTTTGTTGCAGCGTGCGGGGGGCTGCCTTCCCTCTCTAGGTAACCAGAACCACTGCGTGGAAATAGGGTGTACTGAGTTTGTTTTCAAACCATTTGAACCTACCAGCACCCGAAACATGGTGCCTATTTTTGGACAGACAGCTGGGCCATTTGAATCTATTGACCATTCAAAAGTACGCAGGAAAAAATGTCTTATTTACTTACATTTGAAAATTTTCGTTTTTGCGCCACAGTGCGTTCATTTCTACACTTTGTAGTGTTTGTCTTTGTTTTCTCTCAAAAATACCTTTGGGCAATTCCGCTGTAGACGATTTCCGGCATGATTATTTCAATCACGCTATTAGTTGTTTTTTTTTTGTTATTAGTGCAAAGAAGAAATTCTAAATATAATAATAAATCTATTTTTATTTGATTTTGTACCATATCTTCCTTTTTGGCGCGTTTGAAAATATAACCATCCGAAGAATTCGTATAAACTGTAAAATCATAACTATGAACACTGGCGCGAAACAGTTGTGCTGACAGTTTGAGGCATGACCTCGTCATGTCAGCACAACTGTTTTCGGCTAAACGTGCAGTGACAATATTAATTTATCTATGTGTTCCAAAAAAATTAAGTATATGTTATTATTTAGTAAGATTTATTGACTGCTAGAATACATAATAGTAACTGCAAAATGCAAAAAAATAAAAAAAAACATTATCTTTCGAGGTAAGTTAATTATTATATAAGTATGTTTGTATTTTTATTTAATTACTTTTGCACGCCTACCATCACTTTCCTTTACCTCCTGCGGTTGACTGGTAGAAAATGCTTATAGCATTAAGTCCGCCGCATTGTACTATATTTTAATTTTAAATGTAAGTGCAATAAAAGTATTAATAATAATAATAATAATTAGTAAACACTTCGTAACACATACTTATATTACCCAAAAATTGTGACGTCATACTTTGAGCCCGATGTATATGACGTGCTTTTGTACCACGTGACCACGTGGGAAAAAAAACACGTTTACTTATATTTTAAAAGGCATCTTCTATTGTATTAAAACATTTTCTAGTGCAAGTCCTCTATACCCTCTCCTCACTTTGCCAAAATAGCTACAAAGGGAACGTAACCAAAGTCCGCCCCATGGGATAAACTACACTCTAGCGGGCCGTGACGTCACGTGTCAGGTGCGCGATGTTAAATTTACGTGTAATAACGCGCAGTGGCGGCTCGCGGCCGGATTGCCAGCTTTGTCTGTCATCGCCGGCCATCGCAGGCGTATGCTGAGAAAGAGAAGGTACAGTACCTTAAGCCTGCAGCTCTCTCATGCTATTCGTTCGCTCAAATTAACGTGCTTTTCATAATTGTGGTCTGGGGGTTTGAGGAATTTACAGACATTAATCGTTTTTAAATAAAGTCCGTTCGCTTAGATAGTGTCGGTACACACGAAGGCAATCTTGGTTTTAGTAAAAAAACATTTATATCAATAATAAAACTTAGACGGCAAAAATACTTTTAAAAAAAAACATGGTACTCAATATACCTAATGAAGCACAAAATAAAACACTACTCTTCATCACTCGAAGTGTACTCAGAATATTCATCTCAACCGGTAATTTGAATAGGTACCTAAGTGATGCAGGATCATCTCGTTATAAATCCATTCTAAAATACTGATTGATTTACTTCTTTAATTGCGTGATCTACATAATAGTAGAATGAGACGAGCTGCGAGCCAAATTCACTGGCGTGTTTGCGTCGCATCGGCTTCCTTTAATTTCTTTTGTCAAAAGCCGTCACGTGCCGAGGCGGTAAATATCAAAGAGACACTATGATAGCGAACAGACTTTACTTGTCATAAATACGGCCTGGGGTTTGATCGATCATCGTCTAGTTTAACTACAAGCAATTAATGTGAACACTATGAGAAACATCAGGTGAAAATGTATATTATTTAGATAATGTTTAGTAGATAGTTTGTAAGAAGAGTGTATTACATAAGAACACACCCTTATAGGTAGAGCATAGTTGGTCTATAATTATATTGTAAAACCTATGTAACCTATGTTCAAGTAAATAAAAATTTATTGATTGATTGATTACATTGCGCGTCAGTTTGTTGACGTCAGAAGTAATGCACTCATTGATAACAACATAAGAGTAGGCGAAGAAGCTAGTGAAGATAGTCTATATAAATCTAAATCGGATTAAGGTAATATGCATTATTTTTTTTTATTAAAGTTTTCTTTTATTATTTTGTTCTGTAAAATATATTATCAAACTTATTGTATTGCGCATTCAGAGTGCATTGAAAACTGAAACCATATTTTGGCTGAATCAATAAGAACTCAATTGTAACCCAAGTTAAAAAAATATGCTGAGTAGAAGGGCTGTACCTCCGTTATATAATGACACTAGCCATGAATGGCTTATGATGAAGGACATTACGCGTTGCAACCCGCTGCATGTATTAATCATCCAGTCGACTTTGAGCAGCCTATTGCAATGTTGGCGGCAACACATATATTTTGGTATCTTTGTTGGACTTTGCAGATGGGATAATGATTGTATATTGATTGGATACTGAAAGAGGGTATAGCGACTAAAATTTGTACTGGATTGTTGCGTTGTTTTGGATATGGAGAGAATGAAGAAAGAAAGATTGACAAAAAAGATATGTCGAGCGAATCGCGTGCAAGAACTAGTTCCCAAGCGGACATAATTCAACCAAATAGGGGATGTATTAGCAAGGGCAAGTTAAAAAATACCCGAAACCTGCGTGCGTGCGTGCATGCAACAGGTAATTAATTTCGATAAAGTGAAAGAGGTCTATCTACAGAGGTTTTGTTTTCCCTGTTTTGTAGTCTTTTGTGTATTTTGTCTATTATTTTATGGTGTCTACATTGTGTTTCTTTCAAGTCTTTTTTCTTTCTTTCCTTCTTTCTATCAGGATCGTGGCAAGTGGCAAGTCCTGGTCAATGTCTGCCCCTCCAAAATACAGGCGTAAGTTTAGGTAATGTAAGGCAATTAACTTGAGGAATGATGGTGAAAGTATACTCCAGGAGTTTTAGTCGATATACTGCCCTTTTTCAGGGCGGGGAGTCCGACATACCCGTAAAGTGGTTTCCCTTGGGTCAAAAAAAAATTCGTAAGTTTTCTCCGTCTTTTCTACATCACAAAGCAATCTGAAGACAGGTTACATTAAACATTATTTAAATTAGTGTCACTTAGGTGTTTATGCTTTGATACATTGTTGAAATAAATTTATGATCATCAAAACATGATACGATTCAATTGAACTCTGAATGACCAAAGTGTTTTGCAATTAAAACTTTCGTAAGCTCTTTATAATATTAAGCATTCCCCTAATGTTATTTGAAGGAGAAAATACTTGTACCACTTTATTAATAAATAACACAAAACTCTATTTCACCCGTGTGTAAATCCATGGATACCAAAAAATCTGACATTGATAAAAAAAGAAAAATTGTTTCAATCTCATTTATATTTTTAAGATTTCAATTTTTGAGATAATTCTGTATAACATCAAGAACTGATAAAGGATGGGCCGATTTCACTTTAGCATAATTTTCTTTTTCCTCTGTGGTGCAACGGCGTTTTCACTTTGACAAATGCACTAAACATTGGCCATAGCCATGCTAAATTTTTGAACATGAACGGAAATTTCAAAACCATTTCGAGAATTATGCTTTCAGTACATACAGTTTCTATTTATCTGATTTTTAAGTACCTGATAAGTCTACATTTTTTAAGATATTCGAGAAAATAAACATAATGAATAAAACTCCAAAGTACCGAAATCAGTTTCTCAAAATACTCAATATTTTTAAAATAAATTATAAAAAATAGGACGCGTAACGCGTCCACTAGAACTCTATACAGGGTGTCCCAAAACTCAACGTCAAGCCGAAACCGGGTGAAAAGGCAAGTCATACTGGTTATCAGAAACATAATATAAAAAAAAATTGCGTGAATTTTTTTTATAGGCATTTAAAAAAAAAAATCTGTGGCCACAAATTTTTACTTTCTCCAATTTTTTTTTGTTGTTTTGTAATTCTGAATAATGCTTCTTTAAACTGTTAACAAAACTTTCAAAACCAGCTGCTCCAGCTTGGAAGAAAAGGAGACTTTAAAAAAGATAACTTGAAAAAATTGCCCAATTTTAATTTTAATTTTAGTTTTCATTATGTTTGTGAAATTTCTTGAATAAATACTTAATAATAAAAAAAAATCTACTTAAAATGAAAAAATTGATTTTGTTTTTATATTTTTCTGATGACCAGTATGACCCGGTTCCGGCTTGACGTTGAGTTTTGGGACACCCTGTATATAAAATAATACGTAAAAACGAGGTGGGAGAAACACAGGAGGTGCGACAAACAAAGTCTTCAATTAGCATATGATTAAAGACCCTTGCTTAGAGACACGCCGGACGTGCAAATCACAAAGTGTGAGGCGTAAAAAGGGCCACGTACGGGCAGTAAAGAAAACAGATGAAAAAGTGATGAAAGGGATAGATACGTTATTGTTTTTCTTTTGTGATTGATTCTTGGCACCCGAAACTGACATGCGTGCAACGACTAATTAATTTCGTAAACAACACACATAAACATAAACATAACTTTTACATACAGGTACATACAGGCATATACATTGCTTCTGACCCCACACTAGGATACCCTGTGTCGTGGGAACCAGAAACAGCGACGTCACAAACATGTAAACATCCAAGACCTGGAGTTTTTTTTTCTCCCCAGCCGGGGATTGAACCGGGACCTCGCATGGTAAGCAGATGGGCTAACCGTTACGCCACAGAGGCTGTCAACACACTCCAAAATTGGCTTAGAAGTTCTGGTAGAATACAGAAACGTGCAAACAGGTTTTTTTTTGTTAAATAAACAAAACTTTTGTCTTTCCATTGGGCAGAGTCGATTAATAGATTATGTTTTTGTCGACACTGTGTTATTATATTACACAGGGATGTAACAAAGGAAGGTCCATTGAATCAGGGGTCAAAAAGGCAGTGGCTCGCCCGATGCACAAGTCTAGGATCTATTTTGTTTATCGGCGTCTGGGCTCAATCGGGCGAACTCTGAGAGATCTGTCTACCCCCCGGGATACATGCTTGAGTTTAGGTTTTTATTCTTGAAATTTGAAACATTTCTAAAGTCTTAGACTGTACTTAAGTCTAAATTATTAGATAAGATAAGAATATTCCAAACATGCTCTTTCAGGTTAGATCTGTAGACCGACATGTGAGTCTAAGAATAGTTATAGAAGTGCAGATAATGTTTATTTCTGTACATTGATCTTTTACTTATAAGTCTATGGTCGGAGGACTTAAAGCACACAAGTACAAAATACATTTTTTTGAGGCAGTGAAAGAAAGTTATTATGAAATTACTCTATAACATTTTTATTATCTTTATTACATTAATGGAGAGCTGTCTTGAGACAATGAATTAAACAGACATGTCTTTTTTAACAAGGCACACTTATACTTTAATTAATTTATGTTGTACAGCACAATAATTTTACGATAATTTTATTTACTTACGTGCTTTATTCTGCCGACCTTAGAATTAAGATTACAACTTATAACAGAGGCGCCAAACATTTATTACTCGTAACATTTATTTTGTTGCATTTATTTTACAGTACGGTGTACTGGCCCTTTCAGGTTAGATCTAAAGATTGATATGTTTTTGTATGCGCTTTATAATTTATAATTAATTATAGACGACCTCTGGCGCAGTGGTTAGCGCATCCGCCTACCATGCGAGAGGTACCGGGTTCGAATCCCGGCTGGGGACAAAAAAAAACCCAGGTCTTAGATGTTTACATGTTTATGACGTCGCTGTTTCTGGTTCCCACAACACAGGGTATCCTAGTGTGGGGCCAAAAGCAATGTATGTGCCTATATGTAAATGTAATGTAATTATAATTCTAGTTCTTACAATTATACCTATTAGTAAGTGCAGGTATCTCCATTTTTTAATTTAAATGTTTCTAATAATGAATATTATAAGTTACAAACAGCTGAGCCAAAATAATAATAATACTGTCAAGTACCGTATGCTGCCCTTTTAGATTAGATCTGAAGACCGACATGTTTTTGTTTGCGCACTGCCCTCAGTGCAAATAGTTCTAATTTATTAGCAACTGCAGGTATGTCCATTTTTACATTGAAATAAATCAATAATGAAGATTAAAACTTACAACAGGGGAGCTAAAATAACACTAATACTGTCAAGTACCGTATGCTGCCCTTTTAGATTAGATCTGAAGACCGGCATGTTTTTGTTTGCGCACTGCCCTCACTGCTAATAGTTCTAATTATATTAGTAACTGCAAGTATGTCCATTTTTACATTGAAATAAATTAATAATGAAGATTAAAACTTACAACAGCGGAGCTAAAATAACAGTAACGCTCGCTTTCTAGAAGAGCGATCAAATGTTAATCTCATGTTAATCTCACGTCAAGCTAATTTCAGACAATCACGTGCCGGTATTTTGGATTAATCGTAGATTAATCTCTTGTTTCATTTGAACACTCTCTCAGAAACTGAGGGTTTTACTGTCAAGTACCGTATGCTGCCCTTTTAGATTAGATCTGAAGACCGACATGTTTTTGTTTGCGCACTGCACTCGCTCCTTGTAGACTCAACCAATTACCTTTCATTAGCGCCCGAGAGAGAATGTAGCTTTGTAATGCAAATCCAAAGTTTTTCCCTCCCCGAGTTTACATGGAACAAAGCGCACACTTGCGTGGACATGAATAGAGTAAAGAAGTTAATGTTTTTATTGCGAGTAGCAAAGAAACTGCGTCTTATTTAACGTTACTAGTAAAAGTTTATGTCGTCCCAGAATAAAGATCGTTTTAGAGAAACAACTGCGAGTCGGACTCGCCCACTGAGGGTTCAGTACAAATGGTTTATAATAAATTAGGAATCAAGTCTCACAGGTTTTTCCGAGCTTCTCCCGAACTATCATATAAATAATATTATGATTAAAAAAATATTACAAACGTTTAGTTTTTAGATTCCTGTATTTGTTGTACAAGGTATAATATTAATTTTTATTCCATTGAGTGTCGACACAAACGTTATTTTGCGGCATAAGCGGCCGGATCCCGACACTTAAATGTCTTGAGACGTGCGGACGGACGAACAGCAAAGTGATCGTATAAGGGTTCCTTTTTTTACATTTGAGGTACTGAACCCTAAACATGATATATTTAAACTCAATTCTCTTAAGAATCGCCTCACACCTACTCATTCCTATTTAGACATGGCTTAGTTTTAACTTACTTAAGACATGCCGGGTTGCATTCATAGGCGCTATCCTAACATTTTAAAGCCCAACATTGACATTTAGACAATTGCTCAGAATTGAGAATATTCTCATATGTATGGCTCATATGAGTAAAAAATAAATTAAAACCTCAAAAGACATCGCGCAGAAACTGCTCACAACGTTCTAATTTATTTGTAACTATTAAATATTCGCATTTTATTTTCTGAATCCACATGATTCTGTATTAGTAATAAATGTGAGGGTTGCTTTGATTTTAATTTTTTAAACAATACTATATTTATATGTTATTTTTTATAGTAATTGTTATCCTCAATAAATGCATAATAATCATTTATATTAATTTTCTTACCTTTTCATACAAGATTTGTTCAAAAATCACTACTAAAGATTTCATACACTCGACGAATTCCGAAAACGCCTCATAATTTAATTTTTTTCATTTTTTTTTATCGAAGTAATTACTGTTAATAAATGGATTTGAGACGACCAACTATTTTTAGTGTAAAATTATAAAATAATAAAAATAAATAATAAACTCACGCCCGTTATCCCCGAAGGGGTAGGCAGAGGCACCAGTCTCTAGAACTGGACCCACGTTTTGCCGAGTTTATTAGGTCCCAAACGTGACAAGTGGCAAGCCTGTCGCCGTTATCCGGGCACAATTTATCAGCGAATGGTGTTGCTGTACAAACAAATGTACGTAACGTGTAAAATTAATTGTAATAACAAGGAAAAAGTATGTACAAAAGAGGCCTGGCTATAATCGCCAACAATCACTTTATGCCGGCACTACACTTGGCTATTCGTATTCGGTGACGATTTAGAATATATTGCAGAATTAACGAAAATTGGTGCTTAACACTCGTCAAAATACCCGGCAATTGATTGTTCATATTTGCCATTTACGCAAATTCTAGTGGCAAAGTGTGGTAGCGGCTTTAATATTTCCCTTGAACACACTCCAGTGAATAAACAAGTTGGAATTTTCAGCTGAATTGTTCTAAATCTAACAACCCTATGCAATTTTAAGTTCTAACACAAACACAAGGTTCAGAAGAGCCGCCACAGACTGTAGCCGTTGAACTTTTTATGGAGGACCCGGCAGCAAATCTAGAATGTCCCAACTTCATGGAAAATTCAATATTATCCGAGCGCCAGCAACATCGCAGTCCAAACCAAAGTCAAACAGAATCAAGCGTCAAACTTTAGAAATTTAAAGGAATCCAACATAATGCACTGTATTCGTCGCAATCTCTTTCCGCCCAGAAACTCTATCAGATGAATGTGCGAGTTTTTTATTTTCAAGTTTCGATTATAAACGCACTGTCACATTAGCTACAATCCGATAAATACCGATAAGAGAGAGCTTCTCACGAACAAGAGTATTTATACTCTGCTAGAGTCATATAACTTTTAAATATTTTGTAATTCTGACTCGGCATTCTTGGGCATTTTGGCTCAAAAACAAGGGAGCTGTGCCTTTAAAAAAAACTTAAAATCATGGTCGTAAAATCAGAAACTGAGCTTAATATACTGACGAATAAAGCAAAGGTTTTTATATAATAAATAACAACAAGTACACAAACATATATTAATCATACCGACAGTATACTTACAAAATATCGAAATATCGTACAAACCTGTATAAACATAGGTATCTTAAAGGTAAGCAGCACATTACACATTACACATGTAAGCACATGAGCTTGCACCGTAAATAAAAAAAAAACATAACAGTGTACAAACCTCTTAACTAACATTAAAAATCTGCATCTCGAGCATCTTAACGGCTAAAAATGGTCTATGGTGAACAGAAAAAATGTGACATAAACTCACGCCTGTATTCCTGAGCAGTAGGCAAAGATCCAGGTCTGCTTCTTACCACGATCCTGACAGATCTCTTTCGCTTCGTAAACATTCATCAGTCAGTGCATGCGCACCCCCGGTTTTAGGTACTTTTTACCTTGGTCTTGACTAATACATCCCTTATTTGGTAGCTAATAAAGTTGTGTGCGAGCGGTAGGGCGTTTTAAAAATATAAATTTTAATATTGGAAACGTGTATTAGGCTTCAAGCCGTGACTTAGACTAACTTAAGCTACCTATGTTTAAGGCTCCACAGGGTCCTGGCGCGACAACATCCGTTTGCTGAGTCAATTGTCTGGACCTAACAAAGTAGTTACAATGTGTCTACTTGCAAACAGAGAGATTGCTTGCCCAGCTAAAGTGGTAGAGTCAGCAGACGTAACTACTTCCTTACCCCTTCTTAAGTAATACATACCTACGTATGTTTTATTATCATCATCAACCCATTATATTCCCACCGAAGGGCACGGGTCTCTTCCCTGAGGAAGGTATAGGCCATACTCCACCACGGGGGCCAAGTCCAGATTGGTGGAGTACGTACAATACGTACAGTCTGTTAGCTTTTAGAATATACCTCGGGCTCGAGGGTAGGCTTCAGTTTTCGCCGAAAGCACACGAGTGAAAGTTACGTAAAGTTATAAATAACAATACAAAATAAACCTTACCTTATTGCAATTTAATTGGTTTTTGATTGCTCAGTTGAGGTACATTCTAAAAGCTAACAGACTATTTGTTTATGTTATGATCATAAAATTATCGACCCGATTTCAACCAAGCTACATAAGGAATATTTAGTTGTCGCGTTCGCTTGCGAATGCCAGCAATGCTATAAGCATCTCAAAAGTAGTAAATATGATTTGCTAGACGTGAAAAGAAATCTCGCGGCCGCAAACATGGCGAAGGTCCCACCTCGGGGCTGGCAACATTGATTTGATTCCACGTCGCGCCCGCCGCCGCGAAATAAGTATTGTGAATACGGTCTCCGCACGAGCTACAGTCCCATTTCTTTAGAGATTTTTAACATTTCTCAATTTGCAATTTTCAAAAACTATTCATTTGGTCTTTGACTACCTCTGTGGCGCAGTGGTTAGCGCATCTGCCTACCATGCGAGAGGTCCCGGGTCCGAATCCCGGCTGGGCACAAAAAAAAAGAAACCCAGGTCTTGGATGTTTACAGGTTTGTGACGTCGCTGTTTCTGGTTCCCACGACAGAGGGTATCCTAGTGTGGGGGCAGAAGCAATGTATGTGCCTGTATGTAAATGTTATGTTATTTCGTTAAAGGAAAAAAAGGAACACTTTCGCTAAGTAGGATGCCCGGTGATATGGCAACTAGCAGCAACAGCCCAAACAAACGCAGCTCTTGATAGCTGCAGCAAACAGAATGTAAATTCACATTGAAACAAAATTATTGATTTCTGATTTCAATACAACCAATTGTTACTATGGGAAAAATATCAGCTCTTCCATACATTTTAATGCCTCTCTTTCGTATCGTAGGTACAGTCAACTTTGTTACTGTTACTACTCAGTTACATTACGAGCTAAGTCGCCTGTAATGTAAGTGAGTAGTGCACGTCTGTAAAGGTTGATGTACTGTCGACTGTACAGCTTGTTTTTCTTCGCGATTGTAAAGTTTTTTCAGCTGATTCAATTTCAATAATAACTATCACAGAGCACGATAACTAAGATGCCTTGTGACATGGTAACCAGCCAAGGACATAGACATGGTAATATACGGAGACGGAAGCAATTTGTAAAAGAAAAAAAAAAACTCAAGCCCGTTATCCCCGTGGGTGTAGGCAGAGGCACCAAAAATGAGAATGAAAATGAAATTAAATTTCTAATTAATTATATGAAAATAAAAATAATTTATTATCAGATAGTATTATAGTAGTAGTTAACATGATGTATTAAAATTATAAGTATAGCATACCTGATAATGGGTCGTACGTTCAGCTTATGCTGCAGGATAGTTATGGTTATCCTACCAGCGCTGTTTTTCAGCGTACACCGTAATTAAACTTAAATTACAATAAACAATATAAAAAAAGGAGAAGAAGAAGCAGCATACGCAATTTATACAATTTTAACAATTCTACCGCGACGCCCAGTGGAAATCGAATTCATAACCTCCGGTGTGGTAATCAGACGTGATATTAGGCAATCGAATAAACGATTAACGAGCAAATACTCCATTTCTCGGATGTATATGGGGACTTTATTTCATCCCTCATAGACAAATACATAATATTACAAAAACATAAGCCACGAGCCAACCAGATAAAATACTTGCACTGGAAAAATCTCGCAAAAATAACAGCACATTTTCTAAATACGAGTATGTCTCCTGAAACTGCATACTTTATTCTGCTAAAAATTAAAATATGAAAGGACGACTTGGGTCATAAAATCACATATTCGTTTAATAGAATGATAGTAGCACGACACGACGTATTTGCCTTTAATGTGTACTTTCCTAATCAATTACTAGAGCTTTATGCGAGGCGCCGACTTGAGGTATAGCACGCATTACGGTTTGGTCCGCATTTCTTCCAAAGAATTCTGGGATATGGAATTTGCATGAAGCGCACGCACTTGACAAAAAAATGGCTCAAAAATAATGAGGTAATCCACTTTGAGCACCCGCTTAAATAGCACCTGAGTAAATAGCACCTGGCCTAGTCCATATTCAGCACCTATTGATATTATTGGCAGGTGCTATTAGTGGATTCCTGCTATTACTGGAATCGCTCGTAGCCTGGGCTGCTTGAGTGATCTTAAACGATCACTAAGGTTAAGCAACATACGGCGCGTTCAGTCCATGGATGGGTCACCGTCTATTACTAACGCTAGTGGCATTTTTCCGAGCGATTCCGTGCTTCGCAAGGCACGTTAAACAGTTGGTGCCGGCTGCCGTCGATAGATGGCAGTCGTTAAGCCAAGTCAGAGGCCCTAGGGCGGCTTGAAAACTCCTGACAGTAAGACCAGCCACTAGTCTTACAAGCCTCCACCAATCCGGACTTGGCCCCCGTGGTGGAGTATGGCCTATACCTTCCTCAGGGAAGAGACCCGTGCCCCTCGGTGGGGACATAATGGGTTGATGATGATTAGTGGATTCAAATATATTTTTACATTCCCGAACCAGATCTGTGTTTCGCCACTGAAACCATAGCGACGCCACACGATATACCTAAATTCACGCGAATATTTTGTGGACGATGGAGGTGTGTGAATCTGACATGCGACTTAGCTGAGAACTGGGTAAAAAGAGACAGAAACAGCAACGGCAAAAACAGCGGATTTTTATTCGCCATGCATGTTGGTTAAGATTCAGTACGCGATTTATAAACCGTCAAAAAAGTCTCGACAATCAAATTCGCAATGCGTGCTAAAGACATACTTGCACGCTATACGATTGCATGGGATTGGCAATTACGAGTAGACTACCAAAAGTGTCACTGAAATAATGAGCCGTTTTCAGAAGCACTAAAAAAAAAATATTACGGCTGTCAAAAGAATGCAATTTTGGACCTCAGCCCAATAGCCATGTGTGATACATCATAAAATAGGTCTCAGCGAGCTGAACAAAAGTTACTATGACGCCAATAGCCAAATGTTTGTCCTTTCGGAGTAATATTGTATTAAAAAAAAACTAAAATTTTCAATAAAATATAACTCCGAAACGACAAACATTTGGCTGTTGGCGTAATAGTAACTTTTGTTCAGCTCGCTGAGACCTATTTTATGATGTATCACACATGGCTATTGGGCTGAGGTCCGAAATTGCATTACTTTGACAGCCGTAATAATTTTTTTTTTTAGTGCTGTGAAAACGGCTCATTGCTGTAACAATATGACTGTATTAAACAACTATGCATTGGGACAGTGACCTGGGGCAGGTATTTTATTTGTAAATATTGTAACTAGAATATTATATTTAAGTTATATTTTTATTTTATTTTTTTATTTAATGTTTGTTAGTTTATTATAGTTTATTATATTATTTAATAAATGTTATCTAGATTAAAGATAATTACACATTTGTTACTAGTACTATGCATTTAGAAAACTCGCCTTCGACGAAACTCGTTTGATGTTGCGTTGCGTTGGGCTTCAGTATAATTTCTTGGTTTTGAAAGTGAAAGTGAAAAACATTTATTTCAACTGTAACACCATAACACAAAAATTAAACAATATATGTAGAGAAACAAAAACACAAAAAATAGTGTTAAAAAATACTAATACAATCATGCTGAATACGAGTGGTACAACAGAAAAGGGCTGCAGCTCAGCAAAATGCTAGTCAGAGGCGACTAGCGCTGGTTTTATGCTGCACCTAACTAAAAGCATGGCAACGTCTGCGCGGCATACAAAAAACGGCCCCAGAATCCTACTACGAGTACACCTCAAGTAATAGGTACTAAAGTATTTCATTAATGAAATGTTCAATTACAAACTGGGCATTAATCTTTTTCTTCTCTTATTACATATTGTTTATATTGTTCATCATTGTAAAATTTGTGGTAAATAAATTATTTTCACTTTCACTTTCTTGTAAAAACGTCCCTTGTGTCACTATTCCACACTGCGAAAACTTCTATAACTTTCAGCGGATAAGCAAACATACTTCAGTTGTTTGCGATGTAAGAGAGTTGCCGATGTATCCTGAACTTGTACATTTCATCCCAGGGATGCAGTTGCAGATGCACGTCCCCGTTTCTTCGAAATACTTTAGATAAGTAGTATCGGGAAATATTTTATTTATCGGTTGGCGCAGCGGTGACGAGGCCTATGCCCAGTGTTGGGCGTCTTTCATGAGCTGTTTAGACTGATAGATATATTTTCTCAAACATGCTAGGAAATTTTAGCATTATTTTGACAACGCTCTTCGAGATAAATCGAAAGGATGATGTGCAAAATGGGCCCACCTCCAATAAAAATGGCTTGTTTATTAGATTAAAGGTCTAGATACATACGTTCATTATCAGGTAGGTGCATACCAGAATTCGCTGTGTGGCTGGAGTTATTTGATTTAGAAAAAGTTGATATTTTTGGTTATAAATAGAAGTTTTTGGCTTATAAAACCATTTTTTTTTCTTATATGTAAACCACTTAATGCTACATCATTTACTATAATAGTAAATGACCACCCCATTTCAGCCTATGGATGTCGTAAGAGGTGACTTACGGCCATTTAGACCTTAGCGCAGACTACATTGCATACATGACCTAAGACACATCTGCTTCTGGGTTGTCTAGCAATCGCTTCAAGTAAAAAAACAATCATCATATTCTTGCCCTGTTCCCATTATTTGGGGTCGGCGCAGTATGTCACTCTCTTCCATGCGTCCCTATCACTCGCCATCTCTGCATTGACATTCTTACTAACATCACGCACACAATCCAACCACCTTTTCCTCGGTCTTCCTCTTCCAGCATATCCATTGGAGCATGTAAAAATTGGAATCGCTCGTAGCCTGGGCTGCCTGAGTGATCTTAAACGATCACTAAGGTTAAGCAACATACGGCGCGTTCAGACCATGGATGGGTCACCGTCTATGACTAACGCTAGTGGCATTTTTCCGAGCGATTCCATGCTTCGGAAGGCACGTTAAGCAGTCGATGCCGACTGCCGTCAATAGATGGCTTGATGGGTTGATGATGATTTAAAAATTAGTATTTGCGCCATAAAACTTAGTGTAGTTAGCGCACTAGGAAATTGGGATAACGCTAGGATGATGACGTTAAGAAAAATCTGATAATTGCGTTAGGTACTTGCAGATCGGCCCTAAACCGATCATTAATTTTAATGAAGCGTGCTAGATGAGTGCGCATGAGGCGATGCTACTGTGGAGACCTCTCCGCTACCGATGCCACGGATACCGATAGTTATTGGTCTATTATAATTATATTATTTTCATTCCATAAACCAAAAACTTTTATTTTCCTGCCCTAAAAATCTCAACTTATTATGTTATACAGAATGTAACATTAGGTGGTTCACATAATAAGCAAAAAAATGGTTTTATAAACCAAAAACTTCTATTTACAACCAAAAACATCAACTTTTTCTAAATAAAAAAAAACTCCAGACACACAGCGAATTCTGGCATGCGCCTGCCTGATAATGAACGTATATATGTAGACCTTTCATTTAATAAACAAGCCATGTTTATTGGAGTGGGCCCACGCTTCAAACATTTTTGCCCATCATCCTTTACATAGTAGTCAAATACATGCGATCAGAGGCCGGCAAAAGTTGTATGAAAACCTATATCTGTCGTATTTTAGCAGCCAAATAAATCACTTAATAGTAAACTCAGATCTGACCGTTTATAATTTAAAAATAGAACGATTTTTTACTCGAAAACATGGCCATCAAAATGGTAACCATATTAAAGGTTTTATTTAAATATCGAACTGACTTGCAAATAGAAAGCTGTTTAAGGGTAATTTTTAACCGTTCATCAAAAATCCACAGGTACACCTTTGTACGTCCCTCTAAAATATTACTCTAAAACCCGTTAAATTATTTTCCTGCAATTACACTTTTAATTAAAAAATTAAACAAAAAAAAAAGATAACGAAGATAAAAAGTGGCGTAAGTCCAATAATGCCTTCGAATCAACCCATAAACCAGCAAATCCCTCTTTTTATTAACGCCTAAAGAACTATTTATTAAATAAGGTTTTTTACTCCATAGAAGAATTTTTGAATGACACTACTTTTAAATAACTAATTTTTTTATCAAATTATCCTATTGTGACACTTTAAAATAAATTTAATTATATCATGTTCAATTATACATGTACAATGATTGAACTTTAAATTTACTATTGTTAATGTTATATAGGTATTGTTTATTATTAATATTATTTTTGACATTTTAAATTTGTATTGTTAAACATTGTTAAATACGATGAATCCGTTTTCATTCTTATTTTTGTCATTTATTTATATAATATTATTTACTGCAATTTCGTAAATGTGTAGTATAGCTTTAAGATAATTTCATACAGGATGCATGTTGTTATTGCATAAATAAATGAAATTAAATGAAACTCCAATTGAACCGGTCCCTTGCCAGTCTTGCAAAGTCGTCAGCCCACTGGACCGTGTACTGTCGACAGCACATTATCCTATACATTCTTGCACTCTACTCAGTTAGGTTACGGGCGACTTTGCAACTAAAATGTGTAGGTTGACCTGCTGTCAACTGTACTTTTCGTGTACGAATCATCTATGTATATAAAATTCTCGTTTCACAGTGTTAGCGCGCATACTCCTCTGAAACGGCTTGGCCGATTTTGATAAAATTTTATATGTATATTCGGCAGGTCTGAGAATAGCTTGTTATCTATTTTTCATACCCCTATCTGGCAAAACAACGTTTGCTGATTCAGCTAGTAACTTAAGAAAATACGTATAACTAGCGTAAAGAAAATAACGTATAACTAACTTTTTAACACCATCGTAAATTTGACATGCTGTCTTTGCTTATTGCTTGCAAAAAAACCTTTGCACATTTTATTAATTTATGTAAGCGGTCGTTTAAAAGTTAAACAAACGATATCAGGGACTATAACGCAGTACAATCAAACTATGTTGCGTCCCACGTGTATCAACTTATAATTGGACGTTAGATGAAACCGAGCTCGGCAAAAATAGCTATTTGTTACACTGCAGAAGATCAACTAAGTAAAGACAACTTAATTTTTTACGCTTCTACGCCTTTTTACGTGGTAGAGGCCTTTTTAGTACACCCACGACGACTTTTAGATGCGCTCTTGAATCGCGTTTTGTGACATTATAGAAAAGCGATGCAAACAATTAACGTTATTATATCAAGACACTTAGTGCAATATTTTTTGGCACACTTGTGACTAATTTTAGATAGAGAACACTTTAATGTACATAAAAAAATATTTTATATATTTTTTTTTTTCAGCTACGCGTAGATATTAAGTAATTATGAGGCTAGACTATAATTTAGAGTTGGTTTCTGGATTGAGAATTTCACTAAGTAAATACTGAAGTAACGCTCTGTCACGCTCTTTACTAATAAATTCGACGAGACAACACTAAAGTTATGTAGTTACTTAGCAAAATTCTCAATTCAGAAACTGACCTTCAATGAATTAAGCTTATAGATTGCCTTTTTTACATACTTGACATTTAACTTACAGCTTCAACAGTGGATAGGAAGCTTAGATACTCATTCAATACATAGTAAATCTGCCATGAACGAACCCTATCTTAGACAAGCAACGGAGGCAAAGATGGAGGGCTGCAACGGTGGTGTTCATCTTCGGGAACCAGCATTAAATACTAGCAGAAATAATAACCTCGTGTGGCCCAATGTCAAATAAAATGTACAAAATCAATTGTTATTTTCAAGGTCGGGCCGCAAGAGGATACATGTGAGGATTACTTAGATCTTTTAGTGAATCTATCCGAAATTGTGCGGATTATTTTGTAATAGAATTTCCGTTTCTTCATAGTGCTGCTTTAGCAACCAATCAAGCAGACATTTTTTGAATAGAGCAGATATAATACAAACTACGATTTATATTCGTTTCACATAACGAGCAAAACATATTTTCAAGGTGTAACTCTGCTTGAGTTCATCATCATCATCATCAGGCTATATTAGTCCACTGCTGGACATAGCCCTTGAGTTTATAGCGCTTGAGTTAACCTTATGTATTGTATATTTTCAACTCACATCGTCCACACTAGTTACCTGTGTAACAGACACTTCTAATTACATCGGCGAGCTCTGTTTTCACGCTCAAAATGTAGTCTTGCTTGTCTGATGTCGTACAATATTCTCATGTCGATTTTCCTACAGCTTTATTTTAGACAACATGAAAACTCCGAGAGAGGATGGTAATAAAACATTTCATTAAACCGCTTTCACTACTTGAAGCGTGATAAAGAAAAACCGAGCTGAAAACCGCTACAATCTATTGCCGAGATGTAAACTGTAGTATTATATAGTAGTGGTTAGATAGTTGATAGCTGTTTTATGTTTTTTTTTTAATTAAGAAAGACTTGAATTTTAAGCGGGGATAGCATATCGGAAATCAGAAATTTATTTCAACGTAAAGAATTTACATTCTGTTTGTTGAATGTCAATGTACATAAAATGATAATGTTAGCCGCTGCCTTGGGGCCGAATGTAGTGGAGAAAAAGGCAGCAAAAAAACTCCACTCTGACCATCTTTTCTCAAATCATCTTAAATCTAATACAAAGTTTGGTACGAATGTCCATCTAACTAAGAAAGTCAAAATTCAAGACGTTCATATCGGTAGAACGCCCACTTCACATTCGAAAGGTCGTGGGTTTGAATCCCGGCATTTACCAACGACTATGTTTTCTGAACTAAAACTTTCGTAAGCACAACACATTGTAGCTTCGTCTCTACTCACCATGATTAAGCTCTGCGAATCGGAGCGAAACCTGGTCGGACCTTTCCGATAAAACAACACCCGTAAGTTGATCCGGAGTAAATGTTTCCAATGACTATGTTTTCTAAGTTACATACATCTGTGAAGATAAGATAGCAGTACCACTTGCTAACCGTGAAGAAAATCGTGAGGAAACCAGAATTTCTGAGATTCAGACCTTAGCGCTTGATATCCCGTAGGTACTCTCTCTCTCTGAGAGAATGTCTGTGCTCTGCAGTTGAAAGATCCGACTAATGTATTGTCTGTTAGCTTTTAGAATATACCTCGGGCTCTAGAGTAGGCTTCGGCTTTCACCGAAAGCACACGAGTGTAATACTACTTCCTGCTCTGTATGAAACTTTTCTTCTCTACTTTGAAAAGTTATGTAAAGTTATAAATAATAACACAAAATTAACCTTACCTTATTGCAATATAATCGGTGTTTGATTGCTCAGTTGAGGTATATTCTAAAAGATAACAGACTGTAAGTGATTTCTCACTAAACCAAAGTAGATAGATAGATACCACTTTATTGCTCAACCAGGATACAGAGTTTATTTATTTATTTATATATAAGGCACACCAACAGCAAATCATGCAAACATTATGGTAAACTTAATTAATAATAGTATTAGAACATACATGTTTGCCACTTATTGGTAAGCACAACTTTGACAATATTTGCTTCGGATCATGCAACTATATAACAAATATATGTTTTCATAAATTAGTTTATAAGTTAGGAAAAAAATAAAATTTATTAATTAGGTACTAAATTAACAGGACCCAGGCACAACCTTAACATAATTAAGATACCTACTGTTAATGCTCAGCTAATGTGGAATACCAAAGAAAAAACTTGAGATAGTATAATGATATAGAGTTATTATAATTTTCTTATGTCTAAGTAATGGTATGCAATTGGCAGTCTTTATCGCTTAGAGCGAGTATCTACCCAGTAGGTATTCTTCAGCGAAAAATTTAAAGTTCACTTCTCCACAAAATAGATGCGGTTAGCAACAGTAAACGAGAGAGCAGCAACTAAAAATTCTTGCTTTTTTAGGATTCATAAGTATATAGATAGATACTTGCTGACACGGCAAACGTGGTGTTGCCATATTAGTTAGCCTACGACTGATTCTCAGAAGTAGATAGATAAAAACATAAACATTTACGTACAGGCACATACATTGCTTGTGGTCCCACAGTAGGATACCCTGTGTCGTGGAAACCAGAAACAGCGACGTCACAAACATGTAAACATCCAAGACCTGGAGTTTTTTTTTTCTCCCCAGCCGATAGAGAACACTTTATCACACTAATATTATAAAGGCGAAAGATTGTGACTGTGTATGTTTGTTACATTCAATAAAGAATATTCTATCTATCTTTCTATCTATCTTCTTCACGTCTAAACGGCAGGAGCGATTTTAATAAAATTTTGTATGGAGTTAGCTGACACCCTGGATTAACACATAGGCTACGTTTTACTGCGGGAAAATATCTTGTTCTCATGGGAAAATCGATGAAAATTAATTCGCGGATAATGTATGGGGAACTTAGTACATAACTTTTTCAAAATAGGTACTGTTTACTGTTAATACCCAATTTATGTTCCCTAATAACACCGCGGGGCACTTCTAGTTGTATATAAAAAAAGAAATTACACAGGTATTTCTTAATCTAAGAGTACAAAAAAAAATCCACTGTTCCATAATAAATAATAACTTCCACACATCGCATGACCTAGACCCAAACTTGGATACCCTGTGCTGTGGTATCCAGCCAAGGACACTACGAACATGGAAAAGTACGGCAGCCCCCAGTAGGAATCTAACCCATGACCTCTGTCTTGGTAGTTAAGAGGTAGTTAACGGCTAGACCAACGAGGCAGTCAGTACCTGGGTGACCGAATTTTGCTCGGTACTTTTTTTGTAATATAAAATATGTAATATAAAATTAAAATAATCCTTTTCCAACAAAAAAAGAACTTGGAAAAAAACATCATGACTCGAACCGGGTCTCTTGAAATCGGCCCGAAACGGGTCACCCGTTTTCCCGTCAGAACTATCCCAACCTTGCAGATAGACGAGAAATTTACCTCTGTATGTTATTATATCAAATTACAATTGCCTTAAAACACGGATAAAACAACGTTTTCTAAAAATGTAACCTAGTTAGATCAATTAAACGCCCCCGAAAGCATCTGCCTACAAAATTTCGTGAAAATCGTTGGAGCCGTTTCCGAGATTCTGATTATTTAAAAATATAATACAAGAATTGCTCGTTTAAAGAGATTAGATAGATACGTAAAAACTACATTAAAAAATTTGAAGTTGTGAAGCTGTTTCAGATGAACTAGATAACAAACAATGACAGGACATATTTATTATACGAAGAATGAAAAGATGAAAAATCCTCATATCAAAATTTTCATTTTATCATTCAATGATAAAAGTCTCCGCTATGAAATGAAAACCGAGCTTTCCAAATATATAGTACCAATATAGGGTTATTTTTTAATTAACTTTCAATTAATTGGCCATTCCTGAATGTGTTGGTTAGAAATTATCATAATAATTACAACAATAAGTTTTGAGAACGTTTGATATATTTTCAATTTTTTCAAGGCAAAAAAAACAACGTTTGCCCGGTCAGCTAGTAACATTATATTATCATCATAACATAACATTTACATACAGGCACATACATTGCTTCTGGCCCCACACTAGGATACCCTGTGTCGTGGGAACCAGAAATAGCGACGTCACAACATGTAAGCATCCAAGACCTGGTTTTTGTCCCCAGCCGGGATTTTGATGCCCATTACAAGACATAGGCCTGTCTCATAATTTTTCAAGTATCCCGGTCTTGTACCGCCCGCATCAAAAACATTGAATAATTCGTGATATTCAGAAAAATCAATATTGGTTAAAAACTCACAGAAACATACAAAAAATGATTCCAGAAATAATCAAAGTCAACTCGATTGACTTTAAATTCCACAAATTATAACTGTCAACTCGTTCCGCTGTTAGAAAGAGTAAGGAAGAAAGAAGTATATTTATTTATCGCCACACAGACAAGAAAAGACATAAAAAAAGGAAAAAACTCACAATGCAAAATACAAGACAAAAAACTGAAAACTAGAAATGGGCACCGGCTATGTCCATGCGGCGGTAAAACGGCTGTTCTCAGCATAATCTTGGCCTTTACATCTACCTATTGCAAATAATTTATGGAGAAATTTGACGACCTCTGAGGCGTAGTGGTTAGCGCATCTGACTACCATGCGAGAGGTCCCGGGTTCGAATCCCGAGTGGGGACAAAAAACAAGAGACCCAGGTCTTGGATGTTTACATGTTTGTGACGTCGCTGTTTCTGGTTCCCACGACACAGGGTATCCTAGTGTGGGGCTAGAAGCGATGTAGGTGCCTGAATGTAAATGTTATGATATGTTATGTTATTTTTCTGTTCTCCTTTTTAAATAAAATGCCACGAGCTGTTACGCTTCAATAATAGTGGTTACTATTATACTATAAACTATGATAACCTAATCCCCAATGAAGAATGGACATTGTCCTAAACATAGACAATAGTCACAAATGATACTTCATTCTAAATTATATTTTTTTTTATATTCACTGATTTCTTTTTGTATTGTTTTTCCTGCTGAGCCTCGCCATACAGCGAGGCAATGCCGCCAGCCTTCTCGGAACTCTACCAGCCGACAGCGATCTGGCTCCAATATTTTATTTAAATTAGAAAATAGCTTTAGTTTAGTTTTTTTTATATTATTATTAGTTTTAGTTTTGTAAATACTATGTAATTACTTTCCTGTTATGTTATATTTTAATATTTAATTTGTTATATAGTATAATATACCCTTTTCCTGGTACAATAAAGAATATTCTTATCTTATCTTTGCCTCTTCGACTTTCTTACGTTCGTTTCGCACATGAATAAAAGATTTTTTAATATTTTTGGGTAAAAAGCGCCAATATATTAACATCTCCGTTTAATGAGAACGGCTTTTGGCATAGTGGAGCGTTCGTGCAATACTCACCAACTATCTGCTAACCCAGCCAAGACGGAATTAGTACTCGTTACAAACAAGCGTCACCCAAAAACAGAAAATCTCCCGATGTTCTTCGGGACAACGCTAATTCTGTCACCGACGGTTAAATATCTTGGTGTGACGCTGGACAGCAAACTAAACTGGAGCTCACATCTACAGAACATCATTAACAAGGCCCAAATCACCTTTTGGCAATGTCGGAGCCTTATAGGAAAACAGTGGGGACTACACCCGTCGCTTATGATGTGGCTATACACATCGGTGATAAGACCCGCTATTACATATGGTGCCGTTGTATGGTGGACCAGAACAAAACAGAAAACCGCAGTACTCCACCTACAGAAGTTACTGCGAGGCATGCCTCGCAGTAACAGGGTGCATGAAGACAACACCGACTGCCGCCCTGGAAGCCCTGCTGAATCTAAGACCTTTACACTTACACATCCAACAAGAAGCAGCCAGTGCTGCCTTACGGCTCCGTACAACCGGGCTATGGAAACAAAACAACCATCTTTCGCACTCACAAATCTTGTCGGCCTCTATTTCGGATCAGCCTATGATGGAAGCGGTGTGCGACAGGATACCTCAAACCTTTACTTTCGACAAGAAATACAAGGTACAACTACAAGAGGAACTAGTCGACTACTCAGGTATACATGAAGTCAGAGTTTATACGGACGGCTCCAAAACCGAAACAGGAACGGGCGCGGGAGCCTTCTCCAATGACCTAAACATAAAAATATCTACAACCCTTGGCACCCTGAATACAATTTTTCAGGCAGAGTGCATCGGTATAACAAGAGCAGTCGCGCTGTTGAATACAAGAAATGTACAAGACTATGCCATACGCATAGTCTCGGACAGCGCCTCAGTCCTACAAGCACTTAATAGCAATGTCACAAACAACAGCCTGATACTAGAGTGTCACCACGAGCTGGATAAGCTGTCGACATACAACCGAGTCACATTACAATGGATAAAGGGTCATAGCGGCTCCTTGGGTAACGATGCTGCGGATGAACTCGCCAGAAGAAGCTCGGAAACTAAATTGCAAGGCCCCGAACCCCTGCTACCACTCCCTTACAACCAGTTTAGGAAATGGTTGAGGACACGAACAGAAAATCAGCATGCTGAACTCTGGAGAACAGAAACTAAATGCAGACAAGCCAAGGAGGCTTTACCAATAATCTCAAAACGTCTCTCACGTAGCCTGATTCGTCTGAAAAGATATGATCTGCGCAGAGCTGTGGCAATACTAACAGGCCACTGCTCACTGAATAGACACTTCCATAACATGGGACTAACCGACAGCCGCCTCTGCCGGGGATGACTGAAAGAAGAGGAAACACCCGCCCACGTGACCATCTACTGCGAAGGCGAGGAGAAACAACGGACCGCCACCATTGGGAAGCTGGGAACCCTTCAGGAGGCCTGCAGTGACATAAGCGCACTGCTGGCCTTCTGGAAAGAGATAGGCTGGCTGGAGTAAGCTCACAGCCCTGCTACGTACAATAGCCCAACTATGAGGCCAAGTGCGGAAACCCTAAGCCAAACTAACTAACTAACTAACATCTCCGTATTCCGTATAAAACTAATAAAAATATAAATTTCCCGTTAGCAAATTTAGGAGTTTTTTTAGTTTTGTTTATTTAAAGAGTTCTTGCATCGAACCATGGTATCAACTCAGAATAAGAAAGTATCAATAGAAACTGACATCTCGTAGGATCTGTTGCATTGTTGATGACGTAACGACGTGGTTCAGGTCCTTCCGGACTCTATTTATTTTTGTTGTTTTAAAACTAAAGGAACTCACATCAAAATATTCAACCCAGCCTCTCAAAATTACCTATTTCTCAAAAACAATACATAAAAACATAATGTATTGCGATCACACACTATAATTTAAAAATAATTAAAAAAGGAGAAGTAGGTACGGAGACCGCGAGGTGAGCAGTGCACGCGCGTTCTCGAAAACTAATTTCTTCCCCCTAACTAAAAAAACGGACTATTTAAAGATGAGGACGACGAGTATTTTTTAAAAAAGAAAAGCCATTTATTTTGCGAATGAACATTAAAATCTAAGCCGCGTTTGCACAGGGGAAATCACATTGCGGCGTCGAGGAAGTGGCGACGGCTCTACCTCAGCGCGGGTACCTTGCTGCGGATATTTGCATAAGTACAGTCGACAGGCCATCCACCCTTACATCCGTGCACTCTTCAGTTTTGGCTGTATGATCAGCAAAAAAGTGTTTTGGATCCACCTGAGACAATAATTCTACTGAAATTCTAAAAAGTTACCATGCGAGAGGTACCGGGTTCGAAACCCGGCTGGTGACAAAAAAAAAAGAAACCCAGGTCTTGGATGCTTACATGTTTGTGACGTCGCTGTTTCTGGTTCCCACGACACAGGGTATCCTAGTGTGGGGCCAGAAGCAATGTATATGCCTGTATGTAAATGTTACCATGTTCCTCAACGAGCGATTCTAGTACAAGTAAATGTAGTTTGGTTGTTGTTTACAAACTATCCGCTGGATCGCAATAAAACTTCGCCAATATGTTTAAAGGACAGAAATCAAGGTTTGCTAATTCGCAAATCCCTAGTTTGGGTGTAGGGTAGGGTCCCAATAGTCTAAATTAGGATGCAATTTTATTCTCGCCTATACTACAATTACAATCGTTGGATTACTTGTTTTAAAATATTGTGGGTGTGCCATATTTAAAGTCATATAACTATGTAACATGCTTTCTTCCCTTCACGTTACTCGGTTCTACATAATGGGCGTTTTTCCTTTCTTTTTTTTTCTTAGTTCCTTGAGATACACTAGATGGCGCCATTCGTTTCTTCATACGAATTTGTGATTCGTTGCAATCAATGTCAAAGTCAGTCCACAGATCACTAAACAAGAGAAGGAACCAGGGTTGCTATTCGGACGAGGTTTCTCGTAATAAAAATAAAAATTCAATCCCACAATCCATAGCAAAGACTCCAAAGTATCCAAAAGCGCACTTATCACCAAACGACAACAGCATTTTTTCTTCTAGGTAACCAACCATCACAAATTCCACAGAACCATAGTATTATTTTTTGCTTTGACGTTAATAATACGGTACGGCAGCGCCACCTAGGGATCCTTTTAAAACTAAATTTGACATAAGGAAAAACGCTCATTATATAGACGCCGTTTCAATAACCTGCCATAGCTGCCTTTATTTTTTTTTAAAGTACGGCGTCCCGTCTCCTGGCTAAATGGCTAAACTCAGAATAAACTTAGTTTGTACAGCAACACCGTTCGCTGATAAATTGTGCCCGGATAACGGCGACAGGCTTGCCACTTGTCACGTTGGGACCTAATAGACTCGGCAAAACGAGGGCCCAGTTTTCGTGATTGGTGCCTCTGCCTACCCCCTCGGGGATAACGGGCGTGAGTTTATTAATTACTTTCATCGACAGTCAAGAAATCTCGTCTCCAGGGACAAACCGGAGTAATGTATTACATCTTTGATCTTAACTGGTTTCAGTTTTAGTGGTCCACTACGAGTATATCGACGGCTCGGGGTATATTGGGGCTAAGCGACATTTTGGGCGAAAATAAACTGTGAATGCTAGTTTACTTAAAATTTTGCGCTCTTTCGAATGAGCTCACTCTCATGTCTCTAGGTTGAATTTTATAGTCGCTTACACCCAAATCCGATGTAGTCCTCTTTTATTTTCAGTTGATCTAAACGACCAGATTTTGGCCTTTTTTTTTAACTTGGAGCTTAGAGCCATGCAAAACGGACCTTTTTTACATATCATGATTGCTAATGTCCTTTTTCCTTGGTGTGGCAAAAAGGGTAACGGTCGCTCATGTCGTTTTACATTATGTGTATTTCTCTGAGCGTTGGAGCTAAGGCCTTTCTTCTGTACTAGTGAAAAATCCATTACGTTGGATATATCCTTCTTCTTTGACGAAATACATAATTTTAAGGTCACTTATGCCGTATTACTTCGCATAAACTCAATGCTACTATGGGGCTTATCCTATTATACTCTGCACTTTTTAGAAGTGCAGTGTCACTTAGCCCCAATTACAGTGCGGAAATTGAAAGAGCATTGACGCTTGTCTCCAAATCACGCGATTCATCACACCTGCAGTTGAGAATTGCAAGTCGCTTGTACCACATTTAATATGCGCTGAGATGCGACGAAGAGTGCGCGTGCTGGGGTGGCGTAAAATAAAATTATCCTCAAGACGTCAAAACGGCAACGTAGGTAAGTTATATCGATTGTTTGTAAATTGCTTCTAAACTAGATACACTTGTCTGGCCATAGCACAATTATTTATGTACCTACTTATTAAACTCCTTTTCAGATCACGATGGATCAAAACGTTCGAAAAAGAGCTGCTTACCCTTTTGATTAGCGAGTGTCGTAATACATAATGATCGTATCCAATTCTGTTTAGTGTTGTATTCAGCATGATGGTTTAGTACTATAATTTATGATTGCATTGTAACGGCCCAATTTCGGTGGCTGTATAGGGGTCGCCGGCGGTGGCTAGATGTGGAAGACCGAGGATAGCAATGTGCCATGTTATAAAAAAGATCTAGGTCCAGCAATGGACTGATACAGGCTGATTTGATTATGTATAAATTTATGATGACTTATTCAGATTTAGTAATGTCTGTTACCTACTACTTGAAATGTGCACTGCTGAACAAAGGGTTCCCCCAAAGATTTATACTTACCTAATTTAAGTAAGGTCAATTAGGATGATTGGCCTGAGCTCTTCTTTTGGCAGCAGTAACGAATTACGGCGTGCACAATTCAGTACAATTTTAAATTGCAATAAGTAAATTAGCTATTATATTTACTGTGCACTGAGCACTGGGTCGTTAGACAAAACCTGCGAGAGAAGCTCAAAAATTATTATAATACAAATTGAGGTCATAGTACAAGGGACAACGGCGGACGATGAGTGTAATAGTATCAAGATCGATGTTGAAAATTTTCATGTGAGTACGAACATTAAAATGTTTCACGGTTGTTTCTAAAATATAGTTTCGACAGACATTCGATTTTCAATTCTTCTACGATGGGCATTAACATACTTAGTATTTCCTAATAAATAATACACTGAAAGCCGTCCAAATTTCTCGAGTAAAGACCATGTACAGGCTAGCGTATTTTCGGACGTCCACTGGCTTGCTGGACTGACGATCAAAAGCGAGTTGCCGGTGGTAGCTGGATGAAGAAGGCCGAGAATTAAGTGATGTGGCGTGCTTTGTGAGAAGTCAATGTCCAGCAATGGACTAATACATGCTGATAATGAATCTCAAAAACAATGTTGTAGTAACTTACCGTCATTGCTCTAAGTTTAAACGACTTTGGATACTTGAGGTAGTATACTACTTCTCTCTTTCTGTCCTTTTATGTCCATACCTACGTCTTTTTCGTTGTTTCGTTGTAAAGTTCTTTTAACTTTATTTAGCCGGATTATTTATAGACAACTAATACTAACACTTTAACTACTTATTTTAGGAGCCGGAAAATACAATATCTCGGTTGAAACACAGTTAACTATTCCTGAACTTCCATTAAATTCCGTGCCAAGCGTCAATATGGCCACTGAATCGCACAACGCTTCTCTAGAAATTGTGAGTTGTTTTCCTCATTCGCAACCACTACCTGCAATATTAGGTAGCACATTGGTAGCTGGACCTGACAACTACAACATTGATGCTCCTGAATCTGAATCTGTAAGACTACGTAACTGTTCTTTAAAGTATGGTATTAATGTGGACTGTTCAAATAATTATACTAGTCGTTGATTCATTTGTATGCCTCGTACTATAGTATTATAATGGTAAAATGGTTCCTATTTCAACAAATGAAAACTGTTGATAAGTACAGTGATCCCATTATGTTAAGAAAATATTAGAATACCTCATTAGAGTGTGACAAGTGAGTCGTGGCACAAGCCTCTAGCGGGAAATTTAAAAATCTTTTAGTTGTTAACCCTGCATATAGTCTGAATAAACAATCTTGATACTTTTGCTTAACTTGATTATTTGTTTAATTAGTTTGGAGTCTCCAATTAATTTTGTCCAAACCTAAATATAAGCAAAACGAAAACATTGATTACATCAAAACCAATATTTCCACTCCACCAAAAACAGGGATAACAAAGATGCACCACATAAACTTAAAAACATTATTAATTCTGAACCATAATCAAAATCTTATTCAAGAAATTCAATGCCTTGTTTGACAACGCAATAAAATTCATTAAAAATGAAACATTGGGCAGGCCAAGGCGTTTTTTTCCTGACCACCCACACTTTGCTTTAAGGAAGCTTCCTTCCTTTTTTATCCTCCTTATTATCCTTCTACAATAACAACAATAATTATTATTGTGTTAGTTGGCAGATTATTATTAACTGGGTTAAGACGTAATCAGATCTTTTTTTGCAACATCTTTGAGTTCTTTGACTAAGTCTTCGATCTGACGTTTAAAATTTTCGTCATCCGACAGACCTTAAAACAAGAAATAATTCATGTTTGTTTTAAAACATTATTACTCGTATGTACATACTAAAACATAAGTAAAATTATGTTGAATAGAAACAAAAGTTTTTGTCTTGTTTAAATCTAATAAGAGTATCAAACTGTTTGGGCTGTACTACTTGCAGCTGAAATACCTAAGTTTCATACACCCAGCAGTGTGGCCATATGAAGAATTCTAAATAAATCGCGTCCCACGACTCGCTTATCAGACTTTACTTAAGTGTCTTAACAACTCCGCGTAATTTGTAACTTTTTTTTATTTTATAAAATGTTTATGTTGTCAAAATTGTTAATAAGAACTTCCTATACGTATATGGTATAAAAAAAACATTATTTTCTTTGTCGTTTATGTGTAATGCCTCGTATTGCAAGGCCAAATAAGAAGCTTTTAATAATAAATAATGTGTTACAAATTTATGTCCTTTTTGTTTCTTTCTAACTCTTTAGTAGGAACAAAAGTGATGGTTTGGACTCCTTGCTTCACTAAACTGAGTATATTTTTGTAGTTTGAACCTTATTACCGTAATCTATGATTATGTAGAAGATGCTTTTGTTCCCTTCAACTTAATCAATAGGAACGCTAAAATGTTTCATATTCCTCTTTTCCTACCAATTCTTGAAATCTTAACTGTTGCAAAGGGCGTATTTCCTGTAGATGATAATAGTACGCCGTGTTAGTTATGCTCTTTTGCCTCGAAGCCCCCCAACGTAAATCGTAGCTTATCCCTCTTTACCTGGCCAATTGTATCCTGAGAAATGTCACTTATGGCGTATTACCTTGATGAAAAAAAGTAATCAAACGCGTAAGCGACATAAAACAACATTGTGCACATTGTTTGAGAGCACTACCTGAAAGAAACGGTTTTTTCCATGATAATGTTTTTTATTTTATAAAAATCGAATTATAAACAAAAAAGTTATGTCACTTTTTATGGAATTTCAAACTTTAAACAGCTCTCCTGAACATTTTGTTTTTTGTCGCTTAGCCCCAATATACGCCGACCCGTCGAATGCAACCACCACCAGTGGGGGGCGGGGGGTATTAAAGTAATTATTTTTTGTATACTAATTATTTTGTGTATACTTTATTGCACACGAGACATATTATTTTATTTTATCTCTAACTTTATATAGAAACCGTTATTTAAATGCTAATATTAATTTATCACATATATAGAAATAAGTGGACCTCTCGTTTCTCATAATTTCAAATACAATTTTTTTTCATAATATACTCAGAGGCACAATTAACCGCCCACTTTAATTTTCCGTCGTAACTTGAAATATTAATTAGGGAATGATTTCCACTCGCCTTTTAAGATTGTCCCAAACGTGTAAGCTAGGGTATACCCACGGCATCAAGGTACTACGTGAGTGGTCAAGGCGAGTGCGAATCATTCCCTAATGAATATTTCAAGTTACGTCGGAAAATTAAAGTGGGCGGTTAATTGTGCCTCTGAGTGTAGTTATTTTGTAGGTACATACGACATCACTCGGAGAAGAACTCCGAATCAGAAGTTCCAATTATGAAAACGAAAATAAAAAAGACCACATGTTAACTATGAAGAAAATCGAAGTGCCTGAGGTCCTCTTATAAGTTTTGAAGCACTTGGACTTTTCAATCCCGGGTGAGAACATTTTTTTAAATAATCACCAATGTCATCGTCATCGTCAACCCATTATGTCCCCACCGAGGGGCACGGGTCTCTTCCCTGAGGAAGGTATAGGCCATACTCCACCACGGGGGCCAAGTCCGGATTGGTGGAGGCTTGCAAGACTAGTGGCTGGTCTTACTGTCCGAAGTTTTCAAGCCGCCTTAAGGCCTCTGACTTGGCTTAACGACTGCCATCTATCGACGGCAGCCGGCACCAACTGCTTAACGTGTCTTGCGAAGCACGGAATCGCTCGGAAAAATGCCACTAGCGTTAGTCATAGACGGTGACCCATCCATGGACTGAACGCACTGTATGTTGCTTAACCTTAGTGATCGTTTAAGATCACTCAGGCAGCCCAGGCTACGAACGAATCACCAATGTGCTTACAATCATATTAAATCAGGCGTAGTGATTAAAGCCTGTACTGGACGTATAAATAGGCTGCTTCCATTAAACACAGCAAATTACGCCGACACTTTAGTTAAGCATATTAATGTTAGGCATGATTGCATGATCACGTACTAGTGTAGTGTAGATCAGTGTACTAACTACGAGCAGCAAAGGTAGTACGAGGACGCGAGTCGCGCGCCACAACGTCAAAAGTCGTGAGAATTTGACAGTTAATGTACTGGAAAGTCGCGACTTTTGACGTTGTCGCGCGCGACTCGCGTCCTCGTACTACCTTTGCAGGTGATCACAACACGCAGCACATTTATTCCTAGGGTAGTAAGCAATGGCGAAATGAGTTTATTCAATCGAGTTGACTAAGGAAATGGTTAAATAACTCCCACTAAACGCAATCACATGACCTGGTCCCAAACTAGGATACTGTTGGGGGCTAGAGCTGTTGCCTGGAAGTCACAACCACTGACTGTTTATACTTCAAATACTTTTATTGTTTTACATGGATACACGCCCAGTATTGACGGTAGCGATAATGTGTAAGTACAGTCGACAGCACATCATCCTGGACCTATACACCCAGGCACTCTATTCCGTTGCGTTACGGGCGACTTTGCAACTAAAATGTGAAGGTTGACGTGCTGTCGACTGTACTAATAAAGCTTAGGTTGGCGGCGGGCCGCGTAAAGGGTGTTCGGTTACTCCGAAGAGATACCCTGTGCTATAGTGACCAGGCAACGGCATTATAAGCATGGAAAAATACCCAGGCAGACTGAAGCCATTTGCAATGTATGTGCCTTTATGAAAGTGCTTCATCATCAACCCATTATGTCCCCACCAAGGGGCACGGGTCTCTTCCCTGAGGAAGGTATAGGCCATACTCCACCACGGGGGCCAAGTCCGGATTGGCGGAGGCTTGTAAGACTGGTCTGGCTGGTCTTACTGTCAGAAGTTCTCAAGCCGCCCTAAGGCCTCTGACTTGGCTTAACGACTGCCATCTATCGATGGCAGCCGGCACCAACTGCTTAACGTGCCTTGCGAAGCACGGAACCGCTCGGACAAATGCCACTAGCGTTAGTCATAGACGGTGACCCATCCATGGACTGAACGCGCCGTATGTTGCTTAACCTTAGTGATCGTTTAAGATCACCCAGGCAGCCCAGGTTACGAGTGATCTGAAAGTGCTTATGTTATGTTTATTTGTACAAATGTACGGCGGCCCCCAGTGGGAATCAAACCCACGACCCTTGTCTTGGTAGGTCAGTAATAAGGTGGTAAATAAACCTATACTCTCTTTCTGAGAGAAGATCGATGCCCTACAATGGGACAATCAAAAGCTACAAAAACACTTAAAAATTTGAACTTTACTCAGTTACACTATGGTCGACTGTACATTAGACCCACCTACTCGTTCGCCTAATGAGCGAATTGCGAAATTCACTGGGGACTGGCATGATTATTGCCTGTGTATTAATTAATTGCTAATAATATACAAGCAACGACAGTTGCAACGATACATTAGAGTTTTTCTTACGTAGCCTCCATTATTGTGTCTCACTGCTGGGCAAAGGCCTCCCCCAGTTCAGTCCAGAGTTTCCCTTTGTTCCCGATGTCCCACACTATTTGTCCACCACTGGCGGTCATCGAGAGAAAAAGATCCTTTGATCCTTGATCATTGATCCACGATATCCACCACTAGAGGAGAAAGCAACTAAGTTGTTTCCAATGTCCACCAGTGGTGGTCAACGGGAGGATTTTTGTTGGGTTGTTCCCCACTGGTGGACATAGCATCTTTTTTTTTCCGATGACCGCCAGTGGTGGACAAATAGTGGGGGACATCGGGAACAAAGGCAGAGTTTCCTGGGCCACCTCAGACCACTCCGGCAGGTGTCGGTCGAGATCGTCTCTCCACCGTCTTCTGGGCAAGTCTTGACTTCGACAATAATAATAATAATAAAATGTTTATTTCCAAGAAAATATTACAATGAAATGTAATGTAAGGTACAGATTACAATGAAACTATAGTTTGAGGGTTCAAGTGTTGTATTAGCTTCTGTTGCTGTGCTAGGCTTATCACCTGTATTACAGCAATCAGTGCCAATTCCCATTACGTGAATCAGGTTCTAGTATCAGACATTGGATCGTCGCACTGTACAAAACGATTATGATTCTTAGACTATTGAAACTTAATAATAAGGTAACCTAATGATAGACAGTACGCAAAATGTGTAGACTAGGAAAAACGTTCTTGACTAGGAACCTCTCCAAGTCGGTGTGTGTGTATGTCTGTGTGTGTGTGTGTGTGTGTGTGAGGGTGTGTGTGTGTGTGTGTGTGTGTGTGTGTGTGTGTGTGTGTGTGTGTGAAATGTGTAAATCGATGTCCGCCTTGTGGAACCCACTCGGAACAAATAGCATTTGTTCTAATAACATTAGAGTTATTTATTGCAAAATAATGTTTACAAGATTGTAAAGGAGTTGACCATGGAAATGAGAGAAATATATATAAATAACTGGCTGAGGCAAACGTTGTTTTGCCGTAAGAAAAATAGATAACAACCTATTCTTAGACCTACCGAATATACATAGAAAATGTCATCAAAATTGGTTGAGCCGTTTCGGAGGAGTATTCGCTCTAACACTATGACACGAGAATTTTATATATTAGAAGATAGAAAGATATAAGAAGATTTGGAAGCGAAAGCCAAGAATACATAATCATACAATGATAACACCACAGTCAATTGTCCTGATCCTAAACTGAAATGTCCTGCGCTTTTGTAACCAGGCATGAACATCACAAATATGTATCACCTAGACCGAGGCCATGTAGGTATACAAATTAAGCACTTTGGCCTCCAGCGAGAATCGCACCTACGCCCACTGGTTTGTTAGCCAAGTATGTTACCTACCGCTAGTATAATAAAAACCATCCAAGCACGAGTTGACTCACGCACGAAGGGTTCCGTGCCAATATCTATAAAAACGATGATGATAATGAAGAAACAGAATAAATTAAATAGTAAAGGGGCTCCCATACAACAAATACGATTTTTCCATATATGTTGTATGGGAGCCCCATTAAATATTTATTTTATTCCATTTTTTAGTATTTGTTGTTATAGCGGCAACAAAAATACATCATCTGTGAAAATTTTAATTGTCTAACTATCACGGTTCATAAGAAACAGCCTGGTGACAGACGGACTAACAAGCGAAGTCTCAGTAATAAGGTCAATTTTATCCTTTAAGTATCCCTTAAAACGTAGTTAATCCGCAGTACTCGTACTCCTATTAGATCTATTTGACTAATCACGTCTCAAACCGACTGGTTTTTCCATCACCGCCATTCACCGCCGAGTGGCTTTGATAGACGTCCGCTTAGCAAATAGTCAGAGAGACACGTTTAAATTGAAACCTGATTGGAGCAGATGTGTCGGGCAATCACTCGCGGGACCCGACATACACGGGTGGACAGGCCATCGTGTGATCACTGCTTAAATTATGTACACTACAGAACGGCCTCTATCATAACATCGCACGAATATGTTTTTCATATCGATACCTTAATACGCAAACCTGCCAACTCCAACTCAAATGGAGTTGGCTGATTTGCGTTAAGGTATCGATATAACATATTATTTATCTGTATTTTTCTGAAAAGACATATAGAAAGAGAATACTTTATTATACATACAAAAGGAGATTAACTATAATTTATAAAAATGGTTTTAAAAATTGGTGGCTTATTTAATTGGTTATCTAAAATTGAAACTGGGCAATCAATTGTGAATCACAAATATATAAAGAAGAAAATACTATCTAGTACTAAGCTTGCCTCTATTTTTTTAAATGCAATAAAGAGTTTTTCAAATAATCACTTTGATAACTACGGCCGAAAGAGGATGGCGGAGGAGAGAAAAATGTGGCCTTTAGGGATGCCTATCTCGATTAGTGGACGAATACGGGCTGATTGTCTAAGTCTAAATTGTCTAATTTCGTAGGATGAAAGTCAAGTCAAAGTCTATTTTTTATTCAATATAAAAACAATAGGTTTACTTAATAAACGTCAAAGATTAATACATTATGCATTTAACTATTAATACATTATGCGGAGAAGAAGCTCACAAACATATTCCACTCCATTGATATGAAAATATGGCTTATCGACATGTTGCGCTACTTGCGCTACCTTGGAACTAAATAACTGCGCTTAAGAGTTTCAGTCCTCACACTATCGACGCTATTTTAACCGATACGCTTACTTACATACAAGACGTTACTAGCTTTGTTTTATAACAGACCGAGGTCTGCAGTGGACAAACAGTAAAAGATAACTAATACCCGTAACTTTCACGCGGGCACTGAGTGTACCTCCTGTTATGCACAATTGTGGATGAACAGACCAATCATCTGATGACCCTAGCGCCATCTTCTCGTCTACTGGAACGGTTATCGGTAAACGCTATTAGCAATTGGCTGAGTGCGCCTTTTAGCGACACCAAATGGGTTTTAGATGGGTGAAAAAGTAGAAGCTTTTTTGAGTACCTACGGGATATTCGTTATAAAACGTAAGTCTTTTTTGGTAACGTGGCGTGAAAGCAGCCTGTAAAGTAGGGACAGTGCCCGTACTCTCTCTCTGAGAGAAGGCACTGGCCTTCTGAGAGAGTATGGACTTAATCGGGCCTAATCACAGGCGCGCCCACCGCGGAATGGCAATTTCAAGCGCTGAGGTATGTGAATACACACGGGTTTCCTCACGATATTTTTCCCTCAGCATTAGCCAGTGGTATTGCTACTATAATTTCACATACGTATAACAACTTACAAAATGAAGTCATTGGTACATGCCGGGACTCGGACCATGACGGTCCCGAATGAGAAGCCGTTGTGCTGCCGTTCCGCTACCACCGCGGGGTATAACCTCCTCAGCTCTGTCCTGGAAAAAAACATTGGTTTTCTATTGTTACTTTCAAGGTCACGACTGAAGAGGATTATATTAGGCTATATATTTTCCACTGTAGGCAGTCACATACACAGGATTTCTTTCAGAGAGAGAGAGAGAGTGTGGGTAAGCACTACGCGTAACCATCGCCGATCGGTAATTCACATCTTTTCATCACAAATATGTACTGATGCTATTTGGATATTTAAAAGATATCACAAAGATAGGAGACACGTATTTTTTTATTTTCTGAAATACACACGTTTTCTTAGAAAAAAATAATTATAAGGTTTAAAATATTTTTACCGGAAGTAACGAAACAACGAGGCTCACAATACGTTTTCCTTTGCCTAGCATCCTAAAAAAACATATATTCAATTCTACAATGTCATTTTAGTTTAATTTTTACATGCTTTACAAAGCCAAATCTCGAAATGGTTTTCGAATTAAAGCTCCATACAATTTTGAAAAGATGTCAATTCTAAGCACTTTGGTATGTAAACACATCATGCACTCAAGTTTCTTTAAGTTCCCGTTCACGATTATAGGGTCGGCGGACTAACCGCATTAGTGAAATTATCTAAAAATTATTTTTCTTTACAACATAAATAGAGTGCGACAAGTGAGTCGTGGCACAAGCCTTTGGCGGGAAAATTAAAAATCTTTTAGTTGATAACCCTGCATCTATATGCCATAAGCCATCTTGATACTTTTGCTTAACTTGATTATTTGTTTAATTAGTTTGGAGTCTCCAATGAATTTTGTCCAAATATAAATAAATATAAGCAAAACGAAAACATTAACTACATCAAAACCAACATTTCCACTCCACCAAAAACAGGGATAATAAAGATGCACCACATAAACTTAAAAACATTTATTAATGCTGAATCATAATCAAAATCTGATTCATATCTTTTTTCTCAACATCTTCGAGTTCTTTGACTAAGTCTTCGATCTGACGTTTAACATTTTTGTCATCCGACAGACCTCACAACAAGAAATAATTCATGTTTACTTTAAAAAATTATTACTCGTATGTACATACTAAAACATAGGTAAAATAATTTTGAAATTATGTTGAATAGAAACAAAAGTTTTTTTCTTGTTTAAATCTAGGACGAGTATCAAACTGTTTGTACTTGCAGCTGAAACACCTAAGTTTGACAGTCAGAGTGTGGCCATATGAAGAAATCGAAATAAATTGCGTCCCAGGACTCGCTTGTCCGACAATTGATCATTTCACGCAGCTCTCTGTTAATGTAATAAGGCTAAGGATGGTATAAAGTAATTTTATAAAAGGTTTAATTGACTGCCTCAAAATTTAGTGTTTTGGACTTATGTGCTTTAGTCCGCTGACCCTAGGATTAACGAGTGGTAATGGCAACTCAACTTCAGAAATATACGCAACTTAGAGAACTAAGTCGTTGGTACATGCCGGGATTCGAACTGACTACCTTCCGATTGTGAGGCTACTGCTACTCTACCAGCGTTATTTCAATGTAATGTTAAAATATGTTTGACCTATCAATGTCTCATATTTCATCTAAATCAGTCTGAGACATCTTATTGACTGCTTGAAATAAACCGAAGAAACCGAAGTTGAAAGAAGCGGTGGTGGCGTAGTGGGGTTGACCCTTGCTTCTCGATCATGAGGGTCTGGGTTCGAACCACTCATGTACCAATGACTTTTAGTTACATACATTTGTTTGTTTGTACAGCAACACCATTCGCTGATAAATTGTGCCCGGATAACGGCCTTGTCACGTTTGGGACCTAATAAACTCGGCAATACGTGGGCCCATATCTCGTGATTGGTACCTCTGCCTACCCCCTCGGGGATAAAGGGCGTGAGTTCTTTTTTTTTAAATAAACCTTATCGTCGACATAATTATTTTAAATAAATTACAAGTTTTAACATCTGTCTGTGGAGAAACCATTGTTCCCTATTCACGTGAAGAATTCTTTACTAGAATGTGTAATGTAGAATGAATGTGTGTATGAATTCGCGTACAAACGAAGGTCACGTCACGGCATCAAGATTGATAGGATACTTGCTGTTACGAAAATTTTGTAGCTAGTTAAGGTTAATTATTAATTATTAGAATATTATATAATTATTTATTAATAATTTTGTACCGGTCTACGGTAGACTCGAACGACAAAATTCGGATTATCGAGAATTTCCAATATAAAAATAAATAAATTAATTAATGAATTACTAGACAATGACGTTGCTAAGTAAACATGTCAATGTCCTCAATGTCATGTTGATGTCATATCACCCATCACGGGTCACAGATATGACAGTTTTCTATTCTGTTATCCATTATGACCTCTATAGTATAAGTTCTTTGAGTTCGAAACAGAGACGTGATAGTAATTTGGGTAAATAAGATTTGAGAAACTTCTACTGGTGAAATACCGATACTATATAAAATCATGACCCACATTTTTTCATAAAGAAAAAAAAGTTTTTGCGACATGCATGACGGAGCATCAATCGAGAACGGCTCGGTCCATTTGGCTATTTGATTTGTTAAGACTAGGTCTGTTGTAGTTTATTTTACAAAATCTATTTTGATAAATTGAGAAATCCAACCATAATTGTAATGTTTGCAAAATGTTTGTATAACTTGTATTTTGGCAATAAATTTAGTTCACTTTTTGTGAATAGACTACCTACTTTTTTAATGTTTCATGTTGAAAAATACTACCAAAAGTAGGTACACTTTTCTCTTAATAAAACCCGTCGGACATAATTAAGTACTATAATTATGTTCATTTTCTTTATTACGAATGCGACTCCACAATATTTTAGTTTTGTTTCCTTCTCACAAGCGTCAAGATTTCAGCAAGTACATGAAACATTTCATGTTTGATTTTAATTCCATTACTAGTCAAGAGCCCCATTGTTTTTTCAGAAGGTGTGGCGGGTGTATTTACGACAGGACAATTGCATAAAGCCCGGGACATAATTGCTCACGGGTCTGGAATACCTACTCTGTCTCCGCGCCTCGGAATGTCCTCTATTAAACCATATGTCCGCACAAAGGGGTGCGCCGGACACCCGACTGACGCTTCTGTGTCCGAACTGAGCTTCAATAACTACGCTAGAAGTATCGCCTATGTTACAATCACTATAGTTTAGTCTGTATTTTTAAGGTAATAATTTGGTTATGTAAAACGTCTGTGTTATGTACAAGGACCTTTTAAATAAATAGGACTGTGCAGTGACAGCTGAAAAGCGAGCCGACGATAGTAAATAACCATTACGTCCATGGTTATTTACTATCTGCGTTTCGTTATATCTACGAGAGTTATTTGGAATGACAGTTAATTAATAGATTTGAAAGATCGACACAGAATAGTAAGATATAACGAAACGCAGGGATGACAGCTGTCAACGGATGGAATGATACGAACAGTGTGTGATGTCGACGGAAGATAAGCAAGTGTAAAATATTATATCGATTTATTTCAAGACCATCTCGTTTACCTAACATTTCAACCTCACTTATAATCTTGTGCACACACACACACACACACAACTAAATAGTTACTTATTAAACTTTAGTTTTTAATTGATTCACTAAGCATTAACATTTCCTAAAGTTAAAAAAATGTGTTTAGTTTAACACTTTTTAAATAAATACTATTTTACTTTACTCATTTAGAGCAGTTAACATAACACAGTTTCGAGAGCGAGCGTCTAAAATGGGTCGTCGTTCAAAACATTAACGTTTGCAGTTTGCAATATACTCATATACTGCGTTTGGCATAACACAGTCCTAAAATGGTCATAGGATAGTCCATTCATCTAAATTGGTAGTCGTCAAACTGCCAATTTAGATGAATGGACTATCCTATGACCATTTTAGGACTGTGTTATGCTAAACGCAGTATACGAGTATATTCACATGATGTTTGTATTTACAGGCTAACGGTTGGAGACCGAACCTTCATTTTTGCTCTGTGGCTCCAGTGTCCAACCGGATTGCGATATGCAGAATGGGTAAGCTAGCTAAGCATACTGAATATTCAAGTCTATTTCGTTGTCTTGGAATTCGATTGGAGGCACACAGCGCATCTGTGGGCGATCAATGTTGTTCCATCTTTTGATCACGACAAAGTCTGTAGAATCTCTACAATAGGAAAAAAATGTCAGCTGTTTTAAAAACTCAGTGCATATAATTAGAGCGATTGATGAAAAGTTAAAGTGGAATTGTCTTTTTCATTTCATTCACGAGTCTCTTCTCTGAGGAAGGTATAGGCCATAGTCCACCACGCGGGCTAAGTCCGGATTGGTGAAGGCTTGTAAGACTAGTGGATGGTCTTACTGTCAGAAGTTTCCAAGCCGCCCTAAGGCCTCTGACTTGGCTTAACGACTGTCATCTATCGACGGCAGCCGGCACCAACTGCTTAGCGTGCGTTGTGAAGCACGGAACCGCTCGGAAAAATGCCAGTAGCGTTAGTCATAGAACGGTCACCCATCCATATACTGAACGCACCCTGTATTGCTTAACATTCGTGATCGTTTAAGATCACTCATGCAGCCGGGGCTACGAGCGAGATGTCTTAGATGGTCTTTTTCATCATCATCAACCCATTATGTCTTACTATGGGCCTCATAAGAAAGCTCAAGGTCACGCAACGAGCTATGGAGAGGGCTATGCTCGGAATTTCTCTACGAGACCGAGTCAGAAATGATGAGGTCCGTAGACGAACGAAAGTCGTCGACATAGCCCGGCGGATTAGTAAGTTGAAGTGGCTGTGGGCGGGGCACATAGCACGCAGAACTGATGGCCGATGGGGCCGAAAAGTTCTCGAATGGAGACCACATATCGGCAAGCGCAGCGTAGGACGACCAGCCACAAGATGGACAGACGATCTCATCCAAGTGGGCGGGAAGACGCTGGATGCAAGCCGCTTCCGACCGGTCTTTTTGGAAATCCATGGAGGAGGCCTATGTCCAACAGTGGACTTCTTGTGGCTGAATGATGATTACGTACCCTCAATTATTGTGTCCCACTGTAGTCGGTGGTGCAAGCCGGCCTAAATATTTTTCTTAGTTTTTACGACGTTAAAAACTGCGAAATACTTAGATAAGAAGTCCGTCAGAGGCGGCAGGTCTAATTCATTTTAAAGCCACAGTTGAAATTTGGCTGAAAAGACTTAGGTAAGTACTTAAATACACAAAATTATGTAAATACAGACTTAAAGAAAAGTAACAAAGCAAATGAAAATAGCCGCTTCGGCCGTCTCGACTCCAATTAATCTGATTATGGATAACATTTCTGTAAAGGAAACTTTACATCGCATTAGTTATTCGGCACAAGTTACTTAAGGGTGTAACAAGGGTAAATGTTGCAAAATTGGCTAGCTTTAACTGAAATGTTAGGCAAAAGTACGCACAAAAAAATTCTGAATAAAATCTTTGGAAATAAAGGATATATCAGTGACTAATTCGTATGGAAAAAAATGAGCATTTAACCTGTCTAGATGGCAAAAACAATTTTTTTTCCAAAAGCTTTATTTTCCACAAAATCTTATTTTGCTGGTAAACGATAGTAGCTTTTCATTTAAATCTTTCATGCAAATATCGGCCACATCAATATCTGCAATCCTAACTGTTCATATAATATATTTTTTAATGTTAATATTAAGCGCGATTAGTACAAAATTGTACGATTTCTTAATTAGCGCAGGGAACAATCTGTGTAATCTTTGGATTATGAATTAGCCTTTAAAGTATTCGCTGAAGAAGTACAACAATCATTCAAGAGATTGCGCTAGTTTATTATTCTATAACTCAGAGGTCAAATGCTCAAAGTCATTCGCCCTTGTTACAGCCTTAATATAAGGGCCGGTTACTGAGTTGAGAATTTTCACTAAGTAAGTACTTACGTAACGTTCTGTCACGCTCTTTTCTAAGAAATTTGATGAGACAGCACTACAGTTAAGTAGTTACTTAGCAAAAATTCTCAATTCAGAAATGGGCCGTAAGCCAACTAAAGTTGCATCGAGGTGATCGCCTCGTTGCTTTTTAATCATTTTCGGCCTTTAACAATTCTAAATTTGATTAGTTTTGGACATTCGCCACCGTGGACGGGCGTAACTGAGCCAGTCAATCCTCAGCTTCTATCCAAGGTGGACCTAAACGTCGTTATTATTTTACCACACAACTTTATTACATCCCGGATTGTCGATTGACCCATTTCTTCAATATTATAATCATCAACAAATATTTAAAAGACACATTAATTTTATTAATGTAAGTGTTCTGCTTATTTATACTCCAAATTGTTTTTTTATAGTTATTTTAGACCTTAGTAAACACTCTCTATTTTTATTGTTCCCACGTGCCTTTCCTTTACCCTTTAAATAAATACAAAAACTACTCTGCCTCTGGATAGTCTGTATATCCGTCTTTTACTACGGATCGCACCTTCACTTTACTAAACCGCGACAAAATGATCACTAGAATCATGTGAAGCAACCTCCAAGGCGGGTTGCAAAGTTGCGCGATGAAATTAAAACTTTTTCTAAGGGCGGCTTATCAAAGCCTTTTGGAAACCTTAAGCGACTTAGCGTGTTCGCTATCTCGCTCTTCAATCTGCGGTCACTCGACAATGGACGGCGCAATGTGCTGCCAAATTATAACCAAACGCATTAAGATAATGCACCCCATTGTCGTTTTCAACAACGATGGGTTATTTCACCGCGCCCCAAAATTGTTATCTTGACATTATTAAATACGTCTACACGACTGTCTCGTTGGTGTAGCAGTAAATCAGAGGTCGAGGATTCGATTCTCGCTGGATGCCGCCGTACTTGGTGGTAGTGATGATGTTTCAAAGTTCGTGATTTCCTGGCATGTTAACCACACGTGCGTATCCTCAACTGGCACCAAAGCAAGTGAAGTTGTATTAAAGTTATATCTACATATATAACTGTTTATATATAATACCTACATATACGTTATAATATTAGCTCGTAAGTTCATGGTACAAATATTTGGAGCGTACTGGAATTAGCCCTTTATTTACAACAAATCCGTTATTTCATTTCCTAGCATCACCATCATTATCATCATCCCGGTCCCAGGTTTGAATCCCGACTGGGGAAAAAAAAACCTCAGGTCTTGGATGTATACATGTTTGGGATGTCGCTGTTTCTGGCTCTCACGACACAGGATCTCCTCGCATGGGGCTAGAAGCCTGTATGTAATTTTTAATGTTATGATATCACCGGCCCACCTCTGCCTATTTTCCCATCACTCCATGTCGACCCCTTGCAAACTTGGCTACATCATCCGACCATGCTGTTTGTCTACCGATGAAATGGCCTCTTGGCCCCCACTGAGTTACATAGAAAAATTGGATATAAAATGTTTGCTTTTGCAGATAAGACTTCATATTCTTTTCACAACATAACTTTACGATATTGCATTAAATCCAAGAGGAATTCAACCTTCGACTCCTAACGCTTAGAATGGTACACGCCAACATGGTACCTATTCTTTTAACCTGGACATATTACACACTGGAAAACCATTACATGTACCTACCTACCTACCCATAGAGTCACGGTTGTTATATCACTATGAGTGTGAACGATTCTTTTCTCTAAGGTGTATCTTGGAAGGAAAAAATCTGACAGCAAAGTGTCTTAAAGTAGCTTCCTTAAAATGTGTGACTTTTGTATTGACATTGTATACGGGAAGAGAAATTAGTTATTCTTTATACCAGCCTAGGTTAGGTATATACTTGGGGGACCTGCCGTCCGACATCGTGACGGGAGAAGGGGGTGGGGGGCCCATGCCCCTTCTCCAGTGAGGGTGGGCCCGACTCCTTGCGAGTCGGGTCGACGTCGCTGGGGCGCCGCTGTCGCATTCGCGTTGTGGTTTCCACCACTTGCGAGATCCGGTGGCGCCCCATTGCACGAGCGACATGACGGCCCCCGGGGTGTTTTAGGAGGTATGCCTCTCCTATTATTAGGAGGGGAGAGTCCGACACACGGCCGTCGCCCTCCCCCAAGGGTGGCGGTTATGGTGCACAAAGCATTTCACCCCGTTAACAAAAAAAAAAAAAGGTTAGGTATATACTTGAGGCATTACAAACGTGCAAACTGAGTCATAAACATTTGTATCAGACCTCTCTCTCACACATATAGGAGACATATCGGAACTCTCGCTCGCACTTTTATGACTCGGTTCGCACGTTTGTAATAGCTCAAGTATAGTACAGTCGACAGCACGTCAATCTTCACATTTTAGTTGCAAAGTCACCCGTAACGCAGCGGACTAGAGCGCATGGTTGTATACCACGATGTGCTGTCGACTGTACGACGATGTGAGTCACGCCATAACGTCAAAAGTCGCGACTTTCCAGTACATTAACTGTCAAATTCTGACATTTTAGCGCCACAAAACGCATGACTCGCGTCATCGTACTACCTATGCAGGACTTAAGGACATCCTGATATGTTGCAACGATATTTTCATATGAAAATCTCGTTGCAACATGCACGTCAGGCTAATGCGACTCATTGGTATTCCACGAGGGAGGCACGAGAGGAAATTACAATAGCAAAGATGACGTTAAAAGGTATTTATTGTTGCCGCCGAGACTCGCGAACGTATGGATACGGTTTTATTGCAGCTACGCCCCACCAAGATGTAGCTCCGCAGATTGGGTGGCCAAGGACCAGTGTCTAAATTGAGAATTTTGCTAAATAACTACTGAACTGTAGTGCTGTCTCGCTGAATTTATCAGAAAAGAGCGTGACAGAACGTTACTTAAGTATTTAGTACCTGGGTGACCGAGCTTTGCTCGGTACTTTTTTTGTAATATAAAATGGGTGTTATTTAAATGGCTAGCATAGTATTGCTATTTTTTGTGAGCAGAAAAATATAATGTGTGAGCAGAAATAGCTAATTGATCAGCAACTCAAGGCAACTAATTGACCACCATGTTTTAAATATGCATACCAATCAAATCCACTGCTTATAGACATGTTTTATCTGCTGATCAATTAGAAATCTTGCTGATCAAGTAGTTATTTTGCGGACTGAATGTATATTATGCCACCTCATATTATTGTAAGCTGCCTATTTATGATTTAATGTTTGGCCATTTTCAAAATTATTTGCGGAACCAGGATTGCTGCCTGATTTTTTTTATTGCAAACAAAATCTTTGTATGCTGCCCAAATTACTTAAATGCTGTTTTTTGTTGCTGACCAAATTATATAATTGCTAACCATTTTAATTACTTCTCATATAAAATATGTAATATAAAATTAAAATAATCCTTTTTCAACAAAAAAAGAACTTGGAACAAAAACATCATGACTCGAACCGGGTCTCTTGTAATCAGGCCGAAACGGGTCGCCCGTTTTCCCGTCAGAACTATCCCAACCTTGCAGGTAGACGGGAAATTTACCTCTGTATGTTATTATAGCAAATTTCTTCAAAATTTCATGGGAATTGTTGGAGCCGTTTCCGAGATTCTGATTATATATATATATATATATATATATATATATATACATATATATATATATACAAGAATATGCTCGTTTCAAGAGATTAGACTTAGGGGGTCAGTTTCTGAATTGAAATTTTGTTAAGTAACTACCTAACTGTAGTGCTGTCTCATATTTTTTTTCAGAAAAGAGCGTGATAGAACGTTACCTATGTAAGTAGGTATTTACTTAGTGAAATTCTCAATTCAGAAACCGACCCTTAGCAGAGGGATTGACAGTTTGTTTTTCAGTATATTCTTTATAAAACACTCCAGCGGCCTCGAAACAATAAGGCGTCTTTGTTCGATTTTAAATCATTACAAAATAGTTTCCTTCTATTCTTTTCATTTTTCACTCGACTATACCACAGATTATATTCTAAAGCCTGTGTGGCAGTGACTCCTTATTTCCGGCGCATGCAGGCGTTCCCGTGACACGTTCGGTTAAGCTGAGGTGGGAACGTCGCATGGCGGAACTTTGAGCGGCGCCCGAATTGTACGGGTTTATTTAAAGTTCGCACGAGCTTTAATTAAAAGCTGGGTGACTGAAAAACGTTAGTGAACGGACCGGTAAGGTGTTGGAGCCTAGTTTGATAACTCGCTCAATGAGTGTTCAGGTCATGCAATAGGTAAATCTAGTTGTCGTTATAGACTTACGAAAAAGAACGGGTTTTAAATCTTCATACTGCTAATTCTATGTTCAGCTAACTCATCATCATCAACCCATTATGTCCCCACCGAAGGGCACGGGTCTCTCCCCTGAGGAAGGTATAGGGCCAAATCCGGATTGGTGGAGGCTTGTAAGAGTAGTGGCTGGTCTTACTGTCAGAAGTTTTCAAGCCGCTCTAAGGCCTCTGACTTGGCTCAACGACTACCATCTATCGACGGCCGCCGGCACCAACTGCTTAACGTGCCTTGCGAAGCACGGAACCACTTGGAAAAATGGCACTAGCGTTAGTCATATAACGGTCACCCATCCGTGCACTGAACGCGCCCTATGTTGCTTAACATTAGTGATCGTTTAAGATCACTCAGGCAGCCGGGGCTACGAGCGGTTCAGGTTCAGCTGTAATTACCTTTTACATTACCGGAGAGCTGTCATGAAACAATGAATTGAAAACACATATGTTTTTACAAAAAACAAAAGAAACTGCTATTATTGAGGCCGACCACGACCCTACAATTATTATAGAAAGGTAATCGAATTTCAAAAGTTGTTGCGTCAAACTCCAGTGCTTTAATTTGCATATTGAATTTGTTATTCACGAAGCTCAGGCTTATTTCCACGCCTAAGGTCTATTTACGTTACAACGGACTGGAAGAAATAAAAATAAATTAAGTTACGGATTACAAGTGCAAAAGAAACGATATATCACAGGCGCACAACTCTGAATTATTTAGTGCGTTAATATGGTAGTATCTAACCTATTTCAAAATCTTTATTTTAGTTTGTATCGTTACGACGCCTCAGCCCATTGTAATATAGATATATATTTTTTAACATTTACATACAGGCACATACATTGCTTCTAGCCCCACACTAGGATACCCTGTGTCGTGGGAACCAGAAACAGCGACGTCACAAACATGTAAACAGCCAAGACCTGGGGATTTTTTTTTGTCCCCAGCCGGGATTCGAACCCGGGACCTCTCGCATGGTAGTCAGATGCACTAACCACTGCGCCACAGAGGTCGTCAAGAATGAATTATGAATGAATTAATGAAAATTCTTTATTGCACAATAAAAAATATGTACATAGCCGAGCTTAATACTAAAAAGTATTTTCTTCCAGCTAACCTTTGTTGATGAGGATAATGGATGGGGTAGTGCCGGAAGATATTTATTAGAAAGAGGTTGTAAATTATATAAACATGATTCACATATTAAACAACATAAAATATACATAATATACCTATAATAAACCTTCAAAATAAGATATCCTTTTAATCTGTAAGACAAAGGGCTTTGGGCCACCAGATTCAGATTTTTAATACAACTTTTGTAGAGGGTACTTTTACTGTATATATTGGACTAAGGCAAAGAGCTAAAACAACGCGTGCGCCACCTACTAAAGTTTTCAATTCATAAAAGCTATTTTATTTCAAACTGCATCAAAGTGTTCCTGCTTTCCACAAACACATAAGAAAACATAAAAAGGAACAAGGGAATCTTATTACCATACAAACAAGGCTCATTTAAGTAAAACGAGAGCGGCGAATTGAATATTCCAACAAACAGAGTATCCTAGCGCATTTTCCACTCTATGCAAATTTAAGCCCCGTTTGCACTCGCCGACACACTTCACTTTCCTTTCCGCCACTTCTCATAGACATATGAAAGTAAGTTTTTAAGAACTAAGCTGGTCAATAAGCCAATAATATTATGCCATGGCTGTGGCTGTTGATGCTATTCTAATTATCATTGGAACACCATTGGCTGTAGATTTTATATTCCATTTATATTTTATTCGACCTTTTTAGTAGAACAATACAGTAATATTTTACATGGACCAGACACTGACGTGCTATCATCACTCTTCTGACAATTATGCTTTTGCGTGTGTTATACTTGAAGCCCTGGGTTTATATAATAATGCGACACTTGGTAGTAATGTTCACTTAACCTATCCTCACAAATTTAAATTCCGTACCCATTGCTATGGCAAATGTCAAAATCTGTTAGAATTTAGATCTATTCAAGCTGATGTAGGTCACGAATGTACTTCACTACACTTTCCTTACACTCCCGTCGCTATAGACGTAATGTAAAGCTGGCGTATACACTGGTGCTGTTTTTAAAACAAATACCGACTGCGGTTACAACAGTAATGAGAAGTGTTGAATGTTTAATGACCGGCCGCGGTTCACCAATTACATTTTAATTGATTGGAATCCAATATTGGTTCTTGGAACACGCTTCCGGTGCGAATATTTAAATTGAGAACATTTATTATTTATTTATTTTAAAAATTAATTAAAAAAAGTAAAATTTAAATTAATATTAAGCATTACATAACGTTTTATGTGTGTGCTTTTGTGGCAGTCCAAATAAATGTTTTCTTTCTGTATTTTCTTTGTTCATAGAGTTATTATTTCAAACTTTATAAACATTAGATTAACTCCTTAACCTATAATAGGTACTACCACTGTAATCTGCCAATTATAGCACTGCTATAATTAAATCCACAGTTGTTGTTTGAATAAACATGGATGCCAAATGCCTAAGCCTGATTGAATTATTTAACCGCAAAGTGTATCGCTTGTAGGCCCAGCCGCCAGAGTGATCTTAAACGATCATGAAGGTTAAGCAACATAAAGGCACGGCGAGCCAAGTCAGAGGCCTTAGGGCGGCTCGAAAACTTCAGAATTTATGACAAGTAAGACCAGCCACTAGTCTTACAAGCCTCCACCAATCCGGACTTGGCCCCCGTGGTGGAGTATGGGGTATAGGTACCTTCCTTAGGAAAAAGACCCGTTACCCTCGGTGGGGACATAATGGGTTGATGATGATAAACACTAAATCAGCAATAACAGAATTGACGTATAAAGCTTAAAAAAATCCACCGCTGTCTGAAGTCAGACGTCCCGCCAAATGGAAAAATACTCTTAAGTGTCCGTAGCCCTACCTGTATTGTTTAGTCTATTTACAGTTAACAGGTTTTTATGTTCATAATAATTTTCCTTTATAATCACATTCAAAAAACGAAAACACTAAAAACAGTGGCTTTGCCAGTACATGCACACTTGCTCAAAGTAACGAAGCGTTGCATTTTTGAATGTATTGGCGTTTTGCACTCAAAAACACACACGGCAGAAAATACGTTCCGAATTTCAAAAACACTGTGTCACGGCACCAAAAAACCCAATACTCATAGCAGAGGTACTTCCACCGGAATCCTTTAGTATGTCAATCAGTGTACTATGACAGGCCCGCCTCAGTGCCTAGGGAAATACCCTAAGTGCTTTCACGGCTCCGCGTCATTCGCGCATCAGATCTGCTGGCATAGCGCACTCAGCGACACCTGGAAATACTGTGGTTTTATTCAACACTCGGTCTTATGCTGCTGCGATAAGGGTTACGGCAGCATACCTATAATGAAGACTCTCGCTGGCTACAATGTCGTTTCCCTAGTTTTGACGGTATAACTTGTTACTTATGACGCAGGACGAAATTCTCACTATGTACCTACTGTTAAACTCTGTTGAACTAAGTAAAGTCCGTTTTTTAATAATATAGGATTACTCGGGTGAATAGAAGACTCGTGTGACCAAAATCCTTCTCACATCAAAGACATTAAAATTTAATTCCTCATAACAGCAAAGTCTAAAAAAACAACTACGTAGCACAAACAATTTTTACTTGGAAGTAAAATGGGGTTATTTGGTTTTTGCTTACAGCAACATTCAGACATTGACAGCCTTTGGATTGTATTGAGATGTCAACGTAACAGTTTTTTTTTTGCATTGAATTTAAAAAACAGACTATAAATTACATGAACGACACACATTCTTTTTGTCGTTCAAGTAATGGGGTTAAAAACAAAAAGGTTGCGATTGGGGGCGCCACTGTCCGATGCATCAGAAGTTAGCGTTAAAAGAAAGGAATCTTCTTACCTGTAGAATTTCTATCATGAAAATCTTCAAATTTAAAATGGGAACTATATATTGTGTCATCAAAGTTTACATTTGTCATCAACTTGTATCATCTAATTAATAGATCTATCGTCACGAAATATTTTCATTCTCAGAAAAATAAAAAGTGTCGCCAGTTACAAATCAACAAGTTATTGTCAATATATTGTCTGGATTGTCTATATAATCGTAGTTCATAAAATAAAAAAAATAAAAAATAAATAAACTCACGCCCGTTATCCCCGAAGGGGTAGGCAGAGGCACCAGTCTCTAGAACTGGACCCACGTTTTGCCGAGTTTATTAGGTCCCAAACGTGACAAGTGGCAAGCCTGTCGCCGTTATCCGGGCACAATTTATCAGCGAATGGTGTTGCTGTACAAACAAATGTACGTAACTAAAAGTCGCGTGGTTCGAACCCAGACCCTCATGATCGAGAAGCATCCATTGAATAAAATATTTGTTCTCAAATGACGCGGAGCCAAATTGGCGCGCTATGAAAATTGATTCAAAATTAATAAATATTTACAGGGTGTTAATAAAACTACCGCAGATACCTAGAACCAACAATAGTTACAACCAGTATACAAGTACCTAATGTAAGATAGTAGTTAAATTCATAGATACAAAAACATTATTTTTCTGGATCTTTATGATTTTTTAAGTTGCATAAGTATTTAATTTTGTTAATGACCGTTTTTCCTTAATTTGATTATACAGTTATTAGGACAAACCTATTAAAATAAGTACAAACCTATTTATTTGATACTTGATAATATATCCCGATGATTATGTGGTATTTATTATGAAATTGTTTTTATATTGTTTGTCGACCACACTTTGATGGCAGATCTATTATTTTACGGACAAACCTTATAATTTAAAACATTCAAAACTTAATAAATTGATGATAGCTTAAATCATATCCATTTAAAATGTTCAGCACATAACCTAGAAAGCACATAACACATAACCTAGACCTTTGCAAAGCATTTATCAACTGCTTTCTTCTTTTAGCGCCTTTGGGAAATAGATTAGGTATTACCCTTTATTTTTACAATTTATCGCTGAATATAGCGTCATTGTGTAAAATCTCAAAATTGAGGCATATAGAATCAAAGCCTGCAAAGACCTACAAAGTAAACTCTGCCACTTTCCCGTCAACGCGGTAACACTTAGCAGCCTTTGAACCCAATATGAGATTTGTATGAGGTTTTAAGTGGTCTTTTGCTGATTTTGTTACTAAATTGATAAAATGCATAGTTTAAACTCGAAATACACTAGATGGCTCATATTTGGAAAGTATGGCACTTAGCAGCCTTTGATTCTATATGCCTCAATTGTATTATTTGTTTTGGCAAAGCGATGGAGTTTGACAAATATTGTGGTGCATGAAACAGTGGCGTCATCTGAAGTGAGCAGAAAATAGTTTTTAAGGTCATTCACGCTTAAGATTGTTGTTTGTGAGGTGGTATTCTGTATTTTCTTTCAGACTAATTCAGCACCCGAAAGCTGCGCATGTTAGAGACTCTTACAAACTAAGATAAGATAAGAATATTCTTAACTGTACACGAGGAAAAAAGATAAGCATAAAATATTTACAAGATACCTAGCGCTATCTCTACCGGTTGCCAGGATATGTGATTAATTTGTGTGAAAGTATTATTATTATCTATCTAGAACTAGCAAGCTAGGTATTTTAATGATTTTAATAACGGTTTATATGCATGTGGACCGAACCTAACAGTATTGATTTATTAATATACCTACCCTTAATACCAATTTCCAATACTGCAAATTTAATTCATTTATATCTATACATAGAGTCGTAATAGAGTCGTCTTAGGTCTATACCTAAGGTAACAGAATGTAAACGAGACTCTATTTGTAGTAACATTTGGTTAATGCGCAATAGTATGTAATTGATCCATCAGGATTCACGATACTGTATGTACAGTGCAAACAACCCGTTCGGGCTTAGCCCAAATTGACACCGTTCCACTGAGTTTCGGGTGTAGCCCACTATTTCCATGGAAATACAAAATAGAAAAAGTAAAACTACAAAATGGGATGGGACTACAAATAAATCGAATTGAATTGAATTGATCACCCTTTTTCCAAATTACATCCCATTATTTCTACTGCGGCAAAAAAACTCAGTTGTATTATTTGAGAATCTGTTTAAATTCTAAAGTGATATTGAGAACTTAATCAATAGAATAAAACAAACACACAAAAATAAATCCCGATGCTGGTTTTTTTGCTGCCGGCCGCCGCGAGCAGTGAAAATTGAGGAAGAATCTGTCTCAGTATTTCTATCAATAGAAATAGAGGGATACGCCCTGAATTTCTATATTTTGTTTTGGATTTTGATCTGAAAAGTCGTATGGTAGTAAGCCCAAACAAAAGAAATGTTTAAAAATCTGAGAAACACTACCTTAACAAGGTCCTGTTCGTACGGAAATATGACCTAACTTAGCATAGTATGTTTAATGTAAAGTAAGAGAACAAGAGAACAGCCCAGGCTACGAATCGCTCGTAGCCTGGGCTGCCTGAGTGATCTTAAACGATCACTAAGGTTAAGCAACATACGGCGCGTTCAGTCCATGGATGGGTCACCGTCTATGACTAACGCTAGTGGCATTTTTCCGAGCGATTCCGTGCTTCGCAAGGCACGTTAAGGCGTTGGTGCCGGCTGCCGTCGATAGATGGCAGTCGTTAAGCCAAGTCAGAGGCCTTAGGGCGGCTTGAAAACTTCTGACAGTAAGACCAGCCACTAGTCTTACAAGCCTCCACCAATCCGGACTTGGCCCCCGTGGTGGAGTATGGCCTATACCTTCCTCAGGGAAGAGACCCGTGCCCCTCGGTGGGGACATGATGGGTTGATGATGAAGAGAACAACATACCAACAAACTGTATTTACAGTTTCATCATCTACCCATTAAGTCCCCACCGAGTGGCACGAGTCTCTTCCCTGAGGAAGGTATAGATAGGCCATACTCACCACGGGAGCCAAGTCCGGATTGGTGGAGGGTTGTATGACTAGTAGCTGGTCTTACTGTCAAAAGTTTTCAAGCCGCCCTAAGGCCTCTGACTTGGCTTAACGACTGCCATCTGTCGACGGCAGCCGGCACCAACTGCTTAGCGTGCCTTGCGAAGCACGGAACCGCTCGGAAAAATTCCACTAGCGTTATTCATAGACGGTCACCCATCCATGCACTGAACGCACCCTATGTTGCTTAACTTTGGTGATCGCTTAAGTTCAGTCAGGCAGCCGGGGCTTCGAGCGATTATGATAATGGTGAAGAAAAAAAATGTGAAGCTGTGTAGAAAAGAGTTGAAATAAGCGGCAACCAGCTGTGAATATGCTCTCGCCTCTCAATGAACCGTTTGCTAATGGGCGATTAGCATTTGACGCAAGACCCCTCAGGGCGCCGTATTACAAAACGGAAAGAGACAGAGGATCAACTCTATCATCAGTATCAACGCCATCATCAATAACTTGCAGTAGAGCTCTTTCTCAAAGTGTAGTACTACGAGTATAATTCTAATGGTACGTTGACAATAAACTAATAAATATTGACATATAGGCACATACATCGCTTCTGGCCCCACTCTAAAAATTTAAAACGTCACTTAACTTCCACACAAAACAATGACTTCTCTTGGTCCCCAACCTAGATAACTTGTGCTGTGGTAACTAGGCAAAGATACCCAGAGTGAGGCGTTTTGTACAATTCAAATTAATTATGGGCGTGTGACCTTGACAGCTGTCAAATATAACTATTTTTCGGCCGCTGGGAGTATACGATCCGGACACCTGTCTGTTTCATATGACTAGTGATGGGAGAAAATCGACATTATCATTCCATAAGTTATTCTTAACTAGCTTTTGCTCTGACTCACGATTAAGTAGTTTTGTTTTTTAGATGACCTTCACTCAGTCATCTCTTGTGCCATTTTCGCAGGCATTTTAGAAGGGTCATCATCTTTTTTGTGCCGAATGGCGGTGAAGTGTTGTGGCGAGCTGTGCGACCTTTTTTTTGAGCCCAGATCAGCTCAATCGCTTTGTACAGCAGTGGTACGGAGAGATTCTGAGAACGCGATGATCTTTTTCTAAAGTTTGTTCATCAACTTCGTATCGTTAAAGGGACCGTTATTATTTTCCTTATTTTTGGTACGTCACTACAAAAAAATACGGTTGACATAACCTTGTGACAGCGTAGTAAGGATTTTACGCACGAACATTAAATATTGATTTCTTCTTATTTAACATTTAAATCACTGTGCAAAATATAACATTGATTGTAAGTTTACACAATTATATATTTTCAATGACAATTATTTGCTAGTAGGATAAATAGGACATAAAAATATTTTAATCGAAAATTTAACGCCACTTCAAGGTTACGTCGTCCGTTCTAACATGACCTGTCAGGAACGTAGTTTCTCAGCGGCCGGACGGTATCTTCAAATATAACCTGCAAGTGAAGCGCAAGTGTTTAATTACTCTCTTCTTTAAATGCACCAAAAAAAAGTCTTTAATTCCGTTTTTGTTTGAATCACGAATCGGGAATCTAACTCACGACCATTAGTTTGGCGTGTTAACGACCAGTCCAACGAGGCGGTCAAGTATACTTTAAATGAGACTATTTGACGTTCTTTGGGGCTTTTGTAAAGAGCCTAATTATCCCATTGTAGGGCACAGGGCTTCTCTCAGAGAGAGTATGGGCTTTAATCACCACGCGTGCCCACCACGGATTGGCGATTTGAAGCGCTGAGGTATGTAAATAGCTCAGACACTCAGGTTTCCTCACGATGTTTTGCTTCTCAGTTAGCCAGCGGTATTGCTACTATAATTTCACAATTGTACATCTAATATACATAAAAATTCTCGTGTTACAGTGTTAGTGCGCATACTCCTCCAAAATGGCTTGACCGATTTTGATGAAATTTTATAGGCATGTATATTTAGTAGATTTGAGAATAGGTTGCTTTCTACTTTTCATACCCCTATCTGGCAAAACAACGTTTGCGGGGTCAACTAGTAATAATAATAATCATCTTCTAATATACAAAATTCTCATGTCTCAATGTTAGTGCGCTTACTCCTCCGAAACGAATTCACCGATTTTGATGAAACTTTACATGTGTATTCGGTAGGTCTGAGAACAGGTTGTTATCTATTTTTCATACCCCTATCTAGGAAAACAACATTTGCCAATTCAGCTAGTAGTCTATAAATGAATACCAACTTTGTAAGGAACCCTCATTGGGCGAGCCAGGCTCGCACTTGTCCGGTCTTTTGTATTTGTATTGAAAACTAGCCAACCGAAAAACTTCGCGCTGGAAAATAGTGCAAGTAGATATAAATTTTTCACTGCCACTACCCCAACTGAAGGTGTCTGAGTGATGACCAAAAAAAGCTTGAATTATTACTATTTTTTTAAATGAAGAATGGCTGCAAAAATATTTGGAGCTTTTAAGCTAGGTACAATGGCCGACTGAGAACTTGAATGAAAATCCGCGCTGTCAGATTTTTTTTCGAGATGGACATTTGAGACATTATTAGGGTTACGTAAAGGGTAAAACGTACGTAGCGTTACGTAAAGGGCAAAGGGTAAAACGGACCCAATTACTGAGACTCCGCTGTCCGTCCGTCAGTCCGTCTGTCACCAGGCTGTATTTCAATCTTTGAAACGTGTTAGTTAGACAGTTGAATGTAATGAAGGGGGCTCCCATACAACAAACGTGATTTATTTGCTCGTTTTTGCTCGATATTAACAACGGCAACAAGTAGATGCTTAAAATACTCACAGAATATTGAGTCATATTATTAAAATAAAATAGATATTAAAGGGGGGCTCCAATACCACAAACGTGTTTTTTTTCCAATTTCACAATGGTATTATACTTTTATAAAAATACGCTTTTTTGGCAAAATACTTTTATTTTTTATGGGAACTGCCTATACTAGCTAGTCATCAACTGACATCTGAACAAAAACGTAGCGATTCCCTTTCAATCGTTTTAAAATCGCCCTAGACGGCTGTGCCGGCCAGTTACTATAAAGAGGAATCGCTACAGTACGGAACCCTTCGCGCGCCAGTCCGACTCGCACTTGGCCAGTTTTTTATGATTTGTTAATCTGATACCAATGACTTTATGAACTTCTGAGGTGCTACCGACTTACAATGCTCGAAAAATTAAAGTTCAATCAGTATTTAAAGTTCAAAAATAAATATTCAATTTACAAAATTCAAAAGCTTAGGTACAGGCAAGTTAATTGAAACATTAAACTTTAGTCAATCTGCAGTGAGTTTTGACATTTGCCATTAGATCCACCCTCTCTCGCGCAATAGAGTCGATACTTGGCATTTCGCAGTAGCAACCCAGTTCGAACAAAATGAAACAACCGCCGGAGCTGAGTTTGCCGAGTTGCTAACCGACTTTTGGGAATTCAACGCCCCACCGAAGCCGTGGTGCATACAAACGGTGTTATCCATTAGCACAAGGTCCCATAATGGCAGGCGGAAAATCACCGCCGACATAGACAGACAACATACGACACAAACACAATGTGTTGAATAAAATTCATACATTGAATACATAGAGTGTGACGTTTTAGGGTTGGTATTGGAAGTGTTTTAAGAGAATGTCAGAAGATTCCGGATACACTTCCCTACTTGACATTTCGTCAGAAAACTCCGATCACTCAAGGCAAGTAAGTGTATCCGCAATAAAGTAAATAACACACACATATATACACACACACACACACACACATATATATATACACACACACACATATATATACACACACAAACACACACTCACACACACACACACACACACACTTGCACGCACCTACGCATGCACATTTCCAGACGGCACAATCACTTGACGATCCGAAACTGATGAATACATTAACGTGATAGATACTACTGTAACGTAGGGGTGGTTCCTGCCCAGTAATGAGGAAACCAGCCACGTACAGATCTGAAATCTTTAGTATCTGGCCAGGGCCACCAAAAAGAAATATGAAAGATTGTTTGGCACAGTGCCTTGAGCCATCAAGGGCCTTAATATTGGGAGATGAAAGAAACACAGTTAGTGTTGAGCACAATCTTTATTGGGTGCTACACATGTAGCAATAGGGTAATTGTGAAACCTGAGTGTCTAAACCCAGACAATAACTTAACTTCTGAAAAGCTCAGAGCAGAGCGGGGTCGCTACAGTAAGTGGTTCTGATAGGTTCACAATTACACTGTATAAGTGGTTAGTCCCTACTGAAAATCAGATTGCCATCAATTTCAATAATTATCAACAATTTAATTCTACTCCATAATTCTTTAAATCCTAATTCCCTAATATGTAAGTGAAATTGTTTCACAGACCTTGCCAGGAAGAAACCTCCATGTGAAGTCAATCCGGCCACAGGTGGGATGCACGGTGCTAGCCAGAACGCCGAGTAGGCAGCCTAGCCCCCATGCGCCGTCACCGGAGCAGGACCGAAGGGACTTCACACGAAGACGCTGGCCAGCCGTCCCGAACCAAATCCTTCACCCGGCATGAGAGAAGCCAAGCGCTTGTAGCACAGCCTAACATAAGTTTCTTGACCCAAAAGAGCAACTGTTTTTCGACAGCAAAAAGAGATCACAAAGAGATAACCAAAATTACTTAAGGTTGAAAGAAAAAATTAAAGTTAAGCAAACCCCCCAAAAGTAAATATCTAAATATCTCGTGAGAACAAATCAAACAAATCTTTATCTATCACCAGAAAAGGAAAACAAACAACCCAAAATAAATTTTAAAACCCTATCCAGCTGAAAGGAATAAAAATTGCTTCTATTAGAAGATTGCAAATGGCATAAGCATGTGGCAGGCAATTATAAAAATCAAGATAAATCTTACCGGAGACATTCAGCAACTAGGATTGTCTCGACGCTGGCAATCCCTCCTTCACCCCTTTCCAGGAATCTGTTGTATCCTAAAAATAACCACGAGGATGAGAGATGACCTAACCGGGATTGTACAAGATTCTACACACAGCTTTCCATATAATTATTTACTTACAGCTTTCCTGCTGCCACAAAATATAACTTAAATGTGCTGCTTCGACGCCATCTGAGCCAAATCTGCTCACAATGGGGGCCCAGAAATGGGTCAATCCCCGGATCTTTCCAGCTAATCTTCCTCGACCTTTTGGAGCTCTCTCTTATACCAGCAGACCGTCGCGTCACGATTGTCAATCTTATGCTTGGGTGGCCATATAAAAGAAATGATTATCTCCTAAAACAATATTCCAAAATTTCCATGTTGTATGAATAACATTTACCTGTATTTTTCTTTACTAGCTGTATTAATTCTTTGTTTATTATGTTATTATTTTTCTATCTTTTAATTAAATAAATGATATTCATCAACACCTGAAGTTACTATATTTTTTCCCTGAAATGGGGTAACTAGATTTCCTATGGCATCCCACAAACAACGACCAATCACAGGCGGCTATCTCATCAAACAAACCTAAAAGAAGAAATGTCAGCCTACAAAATTCTATGGTGATACCAGAGTAAATCGAAACCTGAGCCGTTCGAGTCATTGGAGAAAACACACAACGTGACAGTACACAGATACGCACACATCCGCGTCAACAGTGCAATGAGCCGTTTTCAGAAGAGCTAAAAAAAATAAAAATATTACGGCTGTCAAAGTAATTTAATTTTGGACCGCAGCCCAATAGCCATGTGTGATACATCATAAAATAGGTCTCAACGAGCTGAACAAAAGTTACTATGACGCCAACAGCCAAATGTTTGTCGTTTCGGAGTTATATTTTATTGAAAATTTTAGTTTTTTTTCAATACAATATAACTCCGGAAGGACAAACATTTGACTGTTGGCGTCATAGTAACCATTGTTCAGCTCGCTGAGACCTATTTTAAGATGTATCACACATGGCTATTGAGCTGAGGTCCAAAATTGCATTCTTTTGACAGCCGCAATAATTTTTTTTTTTTAGTTCTTCTGAAAACGGCTCATTGAAGTAGTGCATTTAAATCACACTGTCCTTCAACTGGAAACCTAACTAATGCAATTCTTGCAAGTTATTTTGTTGTGTGGCGGTAATTTTTTGTTATCAACTACATAATGCAATTTACATCGAATTATTATTGTCATAATGGACTATAAATTGTAGTTTAATGAAACGCGGCCTTATCAGGGCCCTGGGAAGATAATGACTTGTCTCTCAGCACATTTGCGGGTGTTTCTCCAACTGCAACATGCTGTGGTACAAGAGGTGAAGTTCTAGAGGTCACGCAGTAATGGTTGTTGTTGGAAGTATGTATACAGAGCCATTGTAATGAGGACCTTAGTTTTGTTAACTTTCGGTGAACAATATTATGAACTAAAATACCAGTGTGCTTACCTACCTGCTTTACATAGAATTTCTAAAAGCAATGTAAGTTGCATTTGAGTATATCTAATAGGAACACCATTTGTGGGCGCTGCCGTACAGTCAGGAGCAATAATATGTATACACTGTCACATTTTGTACGACGTACATCTTTTGTTTTGTACTGCACATGTGTACAACAATTTGTCCTAAATTATCTAACCATTGGTTACATAATTTAGGACAAATTGTCGAACACTTCTTTCTTGATAGATTTAAGTAGGAATTTTTAGAAAATGTGACAGAGGGGAAAGATGGTCAGAGTGGAGTTTTTTTTTCGCTGCCTTTTTCTCCACTACAGACGGCCCCAAGGCAGCGGCTAACATTATACATAACTGTATGTATATTGACATTCAACAAGCAGAATGTAAATTCTTTACGTTGAAATAAATTTTTGATTTCTGATTTCTGATTTCAGTGTATACATATTATTGCTCGTGACTGTACATTTGTACAAATGGCCTCAGTCTCAGTGTTTTTCCATGTTTGTAATGTCCTTTTTTGAACGCAGCAGGTGGACGGGCTCTGCAGGCACCTCTCTTCGAGTCCAGCTCCGATCGCCTAAGAGTTTCAAACTCAAAGACTTTGGTGTTAAGAGCCCTCCATTCCTGGCAATTTGTCGCCTGTTAACGGTGTGCTCACATGCTCGCTACAGTCGTACCGCTTGCGACCTAGTAAAAAGGCGTTCTAAACGTATTGTTAACCCTTCCTTTGGTTACCACAGCACAGATCTACATCTAGTGTGGCAACCAATGTAAAACACGCTTTGTAATGTTTTCTCTTTTTAATAACTTTTTTGTATTTTGTATTTGTATGTCTGCAATGTAGCAGAGCCTTTATAAAAAAGGTTGGCTATGCGAGGCATATGCGAGCGCACCAACGCTACCAAAACAGGAGCTGAAGAAGTCACCGTGACCGAAATCGGTCGGGACCATCATCATCAATGTCCATCAAGTGTTTTCTATCTCTATGAAGAAAGAAAGAAGACTTTTATTAGAATTCTATCTCTCTCTATCTCCTTGTCTTGCCATGTGTTACCATAACACGGGGTATCCTAGCTTGGGACGAGGTCAAGTGATTGTGTTGTGTGAAAGTTATTATTATTATTACTTTATTAAAGCTCTTTTTTTGCACCAAGTCAAACATAAAACATATTTACATTCACATGCATTGCTTCTGGCCCCACACTAGGATACCCTGTGTCGTGGGAACCAAAAAACAGCGACCTCACAAACATGTAAGCACCAAGACCTCTTTCAAGGGTTTGTAACGAGGTGCCTTTTTATTATTTTCGGCCACCTACTATTCCAAATTTAATTAGTATTTGACTTTTGCTGCAGTGTTCGGACGTATCTGGCTCAGATTATCCTCAGATTTCATCTAAGCTGCACCTAAACGTCATTCTTTTTTTCTATTTTTCACGACCCGGAGTATCTTACTTGTAATGTTATTATATATGTAAATCATCATTAAATATTTACAAAGGGCACATAATTGTGCCCTTTATTTTACCATATAAATAAACCATATACTTCATTGCCCCTGGATACCCCTCTTTTACTACGGATCGCACCCCTAACCTAACCCCTCGTGCGACAGGTTTCTCTTTTTTTTCCCCAGCCGGGATTCGAACCCGGGACCTCTAGCATGATCTAGTTATAACCTTGAAAAGAATAATTACCAACTAAGTGAATAAACTATTTCAATTCAATTCAACTATTGTTGTGGTGAGCCGATTAACACAGCAAAAAATCTACATGCTATTATTATTAATACATTTATTGCACATAAGTAAATATTACAGTGGCAATGCGGCGGACTTAATGCTATAAGCATTTTCTACCAGTCAACCGCTGGAGGTGGATGGCAATAACTGGTAGGCATAAGAATGTATGAAGAAGCTAAATTAAATAATTTATGAAAAAAAACAACAGTAGCAGACATGTAATATACATAACATATACAAATACATTTATGGTACATAAGACTACATGTTAATTATAGTTAACCGTCTAAAAAGACCCGTTGGCGAAGTTTCAGCGAACAACTTGTACCTCGGTACTCTCCACTGAGAATACTCTTGCACCGAAACTGTACGTAATGAAGACTACAGAAAAGTATTTCTTCCTTTCTGAAATTTTCACAAAGAAGCGCTGACCCGAGTTTTTCCGAGTATTATGTCTCGGCACAGACAAACTTTCCTTTGTTTACATTAGTAAGCAGCTATTTAGCCAAAAAATATAGTAAACAATAAAGGGCTGAACGCTAGCTTAAAACAACCTTACGTTGAGTATGTATTGTATACTCGTATGATACATCCATAGAGAGATGCCACATGGGCATTGCCTGTGCGTTGCGTTAGCGCTGCGTCAACTGAGCGGTGACGCTCCGTCGTTCTACATATAAACTTCAGCGAGGCGCCGAAGGGATCTGCGTTGAAACGACGCAGCGGCAAAGCAGTATGTTGTTTATATGAATATCGCCGCGTTGCCGCGAAGCCGACGCAGCGCTCGTGAGGCATTCACTGCGTTCAAATCATTGCGCTGCGACGACGCAGCGCAGTCGTAACGCCCGTGTGGCATCGCCCATACCGTTCTTATTTCGACTTGGATCTAGGCAAAATGTAGCATTAGTATATTCGGGGGAAGAAAATCTTCATGAGAAAACCTGAGTCTCCAGGTGTTTATGAGGTGCACGCCAGTCTGCGGAGGGCATGCGTTGTGATTAAACATAAACATTTACATACTGGCCGCACACTAGGATACCCAGTGTAGTGGGAACCAAAAACAGCGACATCACAAACATGTAAACGTGCAGGACCTGTTTTTTTTTTTTAAGTCCATACTGTTTCTCTGAGAGAAAGCCCTACTCTACATTGGAACGCTTATGTTAAGCGGATAAGCTTATGTTTGCTACCAAAGAAAAAACCTAAATCCAATTTCAACACGTCTATCTAATTACCTTTTATCTACCTAATTATAAGAGCTATATATAAACCATACTTTTGCTTCACTTAATTATTCATTTGACAAGAATCACGTTAACACCGCTGTGCTCAAATTCAGAAGATTTAATTCATAATCTGATGAGACGGACGGAGCATTAAGTTTGCTTTGTACAGAGAAACCGCTTTATACGCTGCGGTTTAAGAACTTTGGCAGTATTCCACCAGACTACTACCGCCTAGACTTTTACTTTGAGCCCTGCTGGCTACCACATAAAGCTCATAATGTTTCGTTACAGAATGCGAGAGTCAATGAAAGTTGCCCACACAAGACTTATTTTTCACTTGAACTAAAAGCAGGGAGACTGGACGCAAGAGCGAAGACTCATTTACGAAATAAGCTCTACGTACCTGCTCTGTTATTTTGGAATAAACTACCGTGAATTAGGCCTGGTTTACATTTGCTTTATTTTCATTCTTTTTAATCATGCTTTCCATTGAGCTAGAATTGAATAGAGACCCCAATTCCTTTTATAAGTACATAACATAACAACATAACATAACATTTACATACAGGCACATACATTGCTTTTGGCCCCACACTAGAATACTCTGTGTCGTGGAAACCAGAAACAGCGACGTCACACACATGTAAACATCCAAGACCTGTCCTATTTTTTTGTCCCCAGCCGGGACTCGAACCCGGGACTTCTCGCATGGTAGTCAGATGCGCTAACCGCTGCGCCACAGAGGTTGTCATAATTACAGCAAATAAAAGATCAGTAATTGTTGGTTGTATTCTATGTACTTGGTGTTTATTTATACTATCTATCTATTTTATCGCTTCTTATCTACGGTCCACCTCCTGAGACCACCTGGGTGAACCGTGGGTTTTTTTTTACAACGGTTCACCTCTCCGATAAAACATTTAAACGTTATATTTTTTATTGGTGACCGTCTACCCCAGCGCTTCTTACCTACGGTCCACTTATTCAACCTTTATGGAAAGCATGCTAAAAACCGTGAAAATAAAGCAATTTTTTAACTAAAACTTTCGTAAGCACAACACAACAAAACAGCACCCATAAGTTGCTCCGGATTGAATGTTTACAAAATAGAGCAAGTTTAAATCACGCCTTCATCATCATCAACCCATTATGTCGCCACTGAGCGGCGCGGGTCTCTTCTCAGAGGAAGGTTTTAGGTCATACTCCACCACGGGGGCCAAGTCCGGATTGGTGGAGGCTTGTAAGACTCGTGGCTGGTCGTACTGTCAGAAGTTTTCAAGCCGCCCTAAGCCCTCTTTTGTAACCTTTCTTTCTTGTGCACAATAAAGTATGAAGTATGTATGTTTGTAAGTCTAGTTGTTGCGCATGAAATTATAAAAGCCGGTTTAGTTCATTGGCGTTTGTTACTACGGGGTGAAGCCTTAAGATCTGGCACAGCCCTGGCTAACCGCTGAGACTCTGCTGTTCTCTCAAACTCAAGTCCAGCAAATCCTTTGAGTAAATATGCGGAATAACGTAATATCGGACCTATTCCAAATTACCTTGCGTGGACTTCTGATTGGAGGATATAGCATAAGTTTTTGCAGCTGACTCTCAAGGCTCTCGTTTTAACCTATTTTCAGTGACTGACAGTGTATTTTCGGTGTCTCGCTCGCACATTTTTTTTTTTCAATATGTAATAGTATCTGATAACTCTACTAATAGCTCCGTATCTAATCACAACACCATGATTAAGCTCTGCGAATCAGAGCGAAACCTGGTCCTACTTTTCCGATAAAGTCAAGTAAATATAGCCGGAAGAAAGTTAATAGATAGATTTATTTTGGCTATATAGACACACACACATAAAACGTAATATACATATAAAAATTATTACAATAGATTAATTACACACACGGAACTTACAAACTAACTTATATGTATAAACTTAAAGTTACCCGGTACTTTAAGGCCACATGTGGGTGTGCCACAAAAGCTCAAAAGGGCTCAATAAATGTCTAGTGCTTAGTTTAAAAATGTAATAATAGTACCCGAAACCGGCGTGACTGCATGCAACGACTAATGAATGTCGAACAATTTTTTGCGAATACACTATATTTAAGACAAACATTGATCTGACACTGCCCTACGTCATAACAACCTAAAAGCGGCTAAAACAACACAAACCGGCCGTCTGTCAACGTTACTTGGCTAGCGCAGATATATCGCCAGGAGCGGAGGCGATCCGGATGATAAACAGGCGCCATTGGGGGCGGCTGAAAAATAACAGCGCCCGCAGTAACGAGCGGCATTTGTGGTCCGCGCTTGACCGCGCCGCTGACCCTCCACCCTGAACGTCGATATCGCGAAATTGCCTTACAAAATTCTGATGTCAAATTATGTAACTTAGGCGACACTTCATGGCCTAATCAGTGGCGTTTGTAGTCCGTGCCAGACCGCGCCGCTGACCCGACACTCTCGACGTCGATGTCGCGATATTGTCTTACTATTCAGCGTGCAAATTACATAAACTACATGGCGTACAGTTTTAAAAAGGAGCAGTTTCAATGCAAGGAAATAAATAATTTATTTTATAATAAGGCATTTAACATTACGGGTGTGTGTTTGTAGCATGAAATATGGATTGAGACTTGAGATTTGATGCCCTAAACCACTCAACTAAAGGGCTTGTACTAAATGCTGCTGATCTTGCACTGCTGAGCAGCACTAAGCCTTACAAAGCGAAGGTATTGCAAAGGAACCTTCTATTGTATTGAACTGATGCAATTGCTCACTGTGTCTGACATACCTGAATTATGAAATAACAAGTATAACACAACAAAAAATCATGATTCTTTTTAATAAAATTTATTCTGACGTGCTACAATGTTTGCCTAATCAGCTAGTTAGTAATAAAATTACAAGCCTGGCAACTAAAAAAGCAACTAAATACGTGAAAATTAGTGACAGTTATAGCTTACATATGTCGGAAATAAACTAATACAGCAGGAAGTAGTATTACACTCGTGTGCTTTCGGCGAAAACCGAAGCCTACTCTAGAGCCCGAGGTATATTCTAAAAGCTAACAGACTGTCTATAGGTCTTATAGTGTATCTATTTGTTTGTTTTTCTGGTGTGTACAATAAAGAGTTCTAATCTAATCTAATCTTAGACTACATACATTAACAGTATCTACTAGTAAGTATGAAAATATCTGTATCAGTAGACATCGCTCTTCCACAGGTATGTAAGTAACTCAGACAGTAAACCCCGGTTTCTCGACAGTCTGTTAATCTATGTATTTTTAACAGCTGTCGGTTGTCAAAAGTGCATACAAAAAATAACAACTGACAGTAGATTAACAGAATCTACTGTTAACAGCACCTGTAATCTACTGTTAGCATTCGAGAAACCGGTGTGAGGCTTCCTCACGATATTTTGCTTGACCACTATCAAGTGCTATGCCGCAGTTTCACAATGGTAGGTACGTCACTTAGAAATCAAAGCGATGATTCGAAGGTACATGCCAGGATTCGAAGCTACGACCTCCCGAATATGATGCCGTCATTCTGCCACTGTATTACCAGCGCTATTAAGAAGCTAAGTTATAGCGACAAATCTTTAGGGATCCACGTCGCTGTACCAACTCACATTTATGGCCTAAAGTAGACCCTAGGCGATGTCAAACTAATCGGTCTTCGATAGAGTTAGCGAACTAATCTAGCATTTCATAGTAGTGTGAGAGTTTCTCGAGAAGTCACCTCCAAATCAGTGTGCGTTCGTAGTTTCTTATGACAATTCGAGGTACATTGCGTGGCAGAGTGGCCGTCGTTTTTTGGGTACGTCGCATGCCTTATGGGTCGCTGACACTCAGTAGGTGCCAGGAGGACAATCATCTAACATTCTCATCCATTGGCGAGGTTGACGTGATGGTTAAGAGGTCTACGCAGAGGGCATCTTTCATTGATGGTATTGATAGTTAAAACTTAATCGATAAGATTTGAAAAAAAAAATTTTATGTATAAGGAAAAAGGAATTCTTCTTACATAGATGTAAAAATGGATTGCTGTTCATTAGTTTCACTAAAACTCGACAACGGCTGGAGCTATTTGGCTGATTTTTGTTTTTTTTATGTTTTTGGAATTCTAGGAACGGTTTCATCATCATCATCATCAACCCATTATGTCCCCACCGAGGGGCACGGGTCTCTTCCCTGAGGAAGGTATAGGCCATACTCCACCACGGGGGCCAAATCCGGATTGGTGGAGGCTTGTAAGACTAGTGGCTGGTCTTACTGTCAGAAGTTTTCAAGCCACCCTAAGGCCTCTGACTAAGCTTAACGACTGCCATCTATCGACGGCAGCCGGCACCAACTGCTTAACGTGCCTTGCGAAGCACGGAATCGCTCGGAAAAAATGCCACTAGCGTTAGTCATAGACGGTGACCCATCCATGGACTGAACGCGCCGTATGTTGCTTAACATTTTTACGGTTTAAATGGTGACAAAAAATAATTAAAAGTTTGGCGGTACTAAGTCATCCGGGACAGCTAGTACAAAATACTTACAAGATACAATACAATTCGATCTCTTTTCAGAACAGCCGCCAATCCATTTCTCTTTTATTGACCCTATTCCCCGATTTTTTAATTCTTATAATCCACTTAAATTTGGTATACAATACAAAAGACCCCTTGATTTTTTATAGTCTTATAAAATATATGATAACACTACAAATCTTAAACGCAAACAAAGTCAAAGGTCACTTCTCGCTCGGAGATGTAAAATCTTAGGAATCCGCAGCAGTTTGTACATTAGAGCGATTGGATCCAGCCGTAATGGAGGGAAGATGGATTGAGCGCTCCCAAGAGAGGGGGTAGCAGCGGAAAGGGCTCTACCACAGAATAAATAGAACAACACTTTCCTTCCTTCAGGCTTCGTCGCCTGGTAAGCTAGTACATTTTCAAATTACAATTTCACGAAATGAAATGTATATAATAGTATAAATGAGAGATGCGAGAGGTCCCTGGTTCGAATCCTGGCTGGGGACAAAAAAAGAAGAAACCCAGCTCTTGGATGTTTACATGTTTGTGACGTCGCTGTTTCTGGTTACCACGACACAGGGTATCCTAGTGTGGGGCCAGAAGCAATGTATGGGCCTGTACGTAAATGTTATGTTATGATTTTTCTATGAGCTTCTGGAGAAAGAATCCTGATATTTTTAAGTGAGTGTAGCCGTTAAAAGCATATTTTTGTTTTTTTCTGAGAGTGCAGACTATTCCCAATGGACAAAGAATTGACTCATATTAACCCTTGATAGTTTTGTTGTTTTAAAAGTACTGAGTACTAAAAATATTGGTCGATGCACTTGTTTTTTGAATAAAACCTAAACTCAGATTAACGCCCAGAAGTAACGCTCGACTCAAGGTTTTCTACTCATTAACACGAACAACTTTTACTTTGGGGTTTACCTTGAAATCTGTTTCATACTGAAATTCGACATTGTAGTTGTACTTTTTTTAATTTTTTCAGAGTTGGTCCTAGAGTAAATTTTATTTGTATGGGTAAAATTGTTAGTACAATTTTATCCAGCATTTGTAGCACACTCCAAGTCCAGTGTAGGACATAAGTCTGCCAGTTAAGTACTTCTGATGCCCTTAATCTGTGTCCCGGAATGGTGCTACGGTAAATTAAAGCAGGGTTTAATCGGTGAAAGTCAAGGTAGTTTGGAAGAGCCAGAAATATTTTGGCACGTACCTATTGTTATAGCCAGGATATGGTCGCATATTTATTAAGTCTCTTATGTATTGGAAATCATTTTATACTCACCGTCTTTTTGCCGTATTCACAAGGTAGCACTCAGAATGTCTATAAATATAATAAATAAACTCACGCCCGTTATCCCCGAGGGGGTAGGCAGAGGCACCAATCACTAGAACTGGGTATTAATCTAGGAGTAAACAGCATATGCTAATCCACCGGGGTTAATACACGTGGATTCAACTGAATTTTACGTAAAATACATACATACATAAGCTCATGCTTGTATCCAAGCTTGTACCAGGGGTTGGCAGAGACCAGATTAAAATAAATATACATAAATCAATAACTCATACATACACAATTAAATTACTGTCTTGTTCTGGTCCAAAACTGCGATACCCTGTACCCTATGAACATGCAATAACATTACAAACATGGAAATACACCCAGACTGAGGCCATCACAGTTTATTGTAAAAAAAAAATTAACGCAGTAAAATGTAACTTACAATAAATTATTGTGTTTCGCGCGCGTACCATTGTGCTACTACGCGCTACGCCGTAGGCTCGTAGCAATTCTATATGCACAGACATCTGAAGTAAAGGAGACCGGACCTATCGCCGAATTTGTATGAGAACCGGGTGTCGCAAGCCCGAGTTACTCACACAACGCTACGAGATGTGCGCACACTTCATGGTACGCACCCACACAACCACACTCTAGCTGGGACAGATTTTAGTCGATAAGTTGTCGATAATTAGGTGCATCTAGTAGCTAATTTCTGTGTGTCTGAAATCACGAGAAATTTAATTGTTTGTGCAAACATAAAATATGTGCGTGGCGCCTATGTTAGAACTGAAAAATATGTGGCAAAAGGTTGAAAATAAATAACACGTCTAGGCATTTCTCCAGAAGAGGCAAAAATGGCTGACTTCGGTGGTCTTTTTTTTCGTCTTTCAGGAATTTTATCGATTGTTTTGGATAAAGGGCTAAAAACTGTAAAACATGATATATTTTGGGTAGTCAGATTCTCGGCTATAAAACGAAATATTTAAATCACCGAAATCAGACTACACCGAAATCACCGAAAAAGCTCTAGAGTACAAGTTCAATAGGTACTTCTTATACCGAAAATCACATTTTTTTCAATCAGCTTTTTCTCATCTGTCAGCTCGTCATGCAAGCGCCAAAAATCTAACACGAATTGCGTGAGTGATTTCGGGCTAACTATTTTAGAACGAAAAATAATAATCCTTCCAAAAAAAATGGCAAAATTTTATCAAAACACGCAATAAAGTCAAATAATTAAGTATGTAAAATTATACATTTTTGTCTCAGTATAGCCTTATCTTTATAAAGTGACTACACCAGAAACAAAAAGCAATTTAGTTTAGTCATACGGAGGTTAGTGTACTTTCTGTTGGTATTGTACTTATGCTGTTAGGTTGATATCATACCTATGTAACTTTTCTGAAATTGTTTGTTGGTAAAAACTAGCAGTCAAATCTTGAGCTTGAATTACAATTTAAATCTCAGTGATCTTGTAACTAAAATTTCATGATTTTCTTCAGAGAACTTGGCAGCACCCATAAAGATCTCAATTCTTTTGTCGGCGAAGTCGATAACGACGTATGTTCTTAATACCTACCTATTGAACTTGGCTCTCATATCATTCACATTTATGTTTTTGATGGGATACATCATACACAATGAATCTGGATACGGCGGCGGCGCCGGCGGCGGAAGTACATATTTAATTATCGATATTGACTTCCTACATAATTATCTCCTCACTAGTTCCGTCACAAATTGTTTCTGTCTTTCTCACGCTCATCCGTTTAGAATGAGAAAGAAACAAAGAAGTGTCTCCATGGTTACGCTATCTATCCGTTGTTGTATCATTACGACAAAAATATTATTTTATTAGAAATAAGTGGTATTTTAGGCATTTACCTGTGAAATGAAGTTCCATCGGTGTGGATGTTGTTTTTGTCACTGTGTCTTTTGCAAAAAACGATCGCACAGGCCGGCATTTCTAACAAAACGAAATTGTTTCGGACACGTCTGACGCGCTCGCTCAGATGTCCCAAATGAGGTTAGTGTTTGCACCCTGTGCAAGCTTATTTCTCAAGCCTTGGAACGGTATGTCCAATCTCTTTACTATTCAGATATCTATGACTATATGCTACAGTTCCCCGTAGCAAATATTAGGACAATGATTTTGTTCGTTCGAGTTACATATTTATTTTGATTTCAATTATTTCAATTTCAGTTGATGTCGTTCTGAGTATTCCATACCCTATCCGCTGAAACATGTTCATGCATCTGATCTTTTATTTACTAGTCTGCCTAGCACACCACTCAGTTAAGTAGACCAACGACGTAACAATCAAGTCTAACGAGTTACCTACGAGGAAACTTCAAAACGGGTTCAATTTAAGCAACGCCTTGTATCTACTGTATAGAATAGTAATATAATAGTCTGTTCCAGCGAAGACGTAGCTGTATTTATGACTAGTTGTAAATCATCGAGCATGTCTGCCGTCGTGAGTAACGTATCGGCCCTATTCAGTGGCGGGCGTAAGTTAGTCGCCTCAGACGCAGCCGCAGGGTCTACTCGGAATTTTAAGCAGACTGCTACTTTTACTGATGTTATTCTTCTTTCAGTCTCTCAGCTATTGCGGTTGGCATTCTACTCTACGTAAATATGGCAAAAAAGACAAAGTAATAGTTTTCTAATGCTGCCATAATCATTTGTTGCTATTGGGGCCTTTTTTAAATTATTATGCCCATTATGAATAAGTTCCATTGCTCAAGAATTTTTTTTTCTTGATCGGTTAGTTATCTTTATTCTGGTTTGGTTATCTGCAAAGATTAAAATAATTAATTTCACAGTATCGACGCAACTCATTGACTTGTCAGGTGACCCTAGAGCTGGTAGCTACCTCGGACAGCGAATCAGCCTAGCAATTCAGAGAGAGAATGCTGCCAGTATCTCAGGAACTCTCCCCAACGGCAGCGGCTTAGAGACCATTTTTTTATAATAAAGCTATACGAGTAGCAGACATCATTATTTTACATTTAGTTTCATTTTAGTTTGATCATTAATTTTAAGATATTTAGTGTAGAATCGCTAGTAGCCCCAGCCGCCTGAGTGATCTTAATCGATCACGAATGTTAAGCAACATAGGGCGCGTTCAGTGCATGGATGGGTGAATGTCTATGACTAACGCTAGTGGCAATATTTCCGAGTGGTTCCGTGCTTCGTAAGGCACTTCAGCAGTTGGTGCTGGCTGCCGTCGATAGATGGCAGTCGTTAAGCCAAGTCAGATACCTTAGGGCGGCTTGGACACTTCTGACAGTAAGACCAGCCACTAGTCTTACAAGCCTCCACCAATCCGGACTTGGCCCCCGTGGTGGAGTATGGCTTACACCTTCCTCGGGGAAGAGACCCGTGCCCCTCAGTGGGGACATAATGGGTTGATGATGATCATGATTCACATTCATGTTTTGGTGGGATTTTTATTCATCCTTCTATTAAGCTGCTCGATAGTACGAGTAGTACCCCAGTACATTCACAGGGTGAAATTTACGAGACCATATTTTTGCAACTGCCTCCGTGTGAATTCGCTGTAGTGATTTTGGCTTCGTAGCGAAAATGAAAATGTAGTGCGTCGCTTTCGCTTTTCAGGATGAAAGCAGTATGTGTCGCCCCTTAAAAAAATCATCACTCTTTTGGGGCTTCCAAACGGGCCATGTTTTAGTGTAATTTGTGGCTGCAATACAGTGGCCTGCAACATTTCGGGAAATGCCAGCTATACTATGCAATATTGCAGTAATGTCCCGGCCATGTAGCTAAACATTTTTGGTATGGGGCCAGAAGCAATGTATGTGCTTATATGTAAATGTTTATGGCCACGTGTGGCCGGTATTGGCTGCCGAACGATCGCTGAGCGATCGATATTTTTGCAACAGTTTTTTTTTTTTGTTGTCAATAGTGCAATTAGTTGCCTAATTGCAGTAAAACATGGCCCAATTAGAAGCCCCTTTAGGAGTCTGCACTGTAGGCCGTATTATTGCTGACATATTGAATCACATGGCCCAGCCATAGATTGCTCGGCCATCAGTTGCAATAAAGCATTTTTGTGATGGCCGGAAAATGATTTGCTGAAAATGCAGCCACATATTGCAGCAAAACAAGGCCTGTTGAGAGGCCCTTTAAAAAATATTTCAATCATTTTATTATTTTACCAATTAAAATCAGTTACGCCACGACGGAAGTCGTAAAAAAACTAGTATTCTCATTTATCGGGTCAGCAACGGCTGAGCCACTACCTTTTAGATTATTTTCAACCTAGTGAAGTTCTATTAGCTCTTTGGCTCAACTCTGCAAATGATAAGTTGCCTTGACACAAGGGACTTTATATAAGGTTTAATTTCGAAACTGCGGGTTAAGTTAAGGGCAATTAATACTTATTTATCTTTACCTTATCTAACAGCGCTCATTTGATTTGAAGGATCAAAAAATTTAAACAAATGCTTACTGTCTTACATACGTAGATAGCGTTACATACAACCCTTTTAGACCCTTTCAGATAGCCTGTTGGGTGTATGAGTGTAAGAACCTTCGCAACGCTAACCTAATATATAATTAAAGGTACGCTTATAAACTCCGTAATTAATGTAGAACAAGCCTCAAATGAATACTCGCATGCGGAGCGAGATTCGATTAGACAACCTAAGTGTTAATTTGTCTGCGTTAATCGCCCTACAGATTGCTGCCAAATGAACTCTCCTGGGTAAAATGGAGCCCAAAATTAAGAAATAATTAAGCAGAAAGACGTGGATTTTATTTCGATTTACGTGCTGGGAGCGAGGGCCCACCTATAGGCCGTGGGCCGGCCGTCGGCAAACATTAAGTTATATGTTACTAAGATAAAACCAAACTGTGCAAAATCAAACGTTAAGATTAAGAAGTCAACGTTAAAAAAATTGGCTTAAAAATACATCCAAGTTGATGCAAATCGCTCGTGGCCTCGGCTGCCTGAGTGATCTTAAATGATCACGAAGGCTGTTGCTTAGCCGCGGGGGCGGCCAGTGCATGGATGGGTGACCGTCTATGACTAACGCTAGTGGAATGTTTCCGAGGGGTTCCGTGCTTCGCAAGGCACGTTAAGCAGTTGGTGCCGGCTGCCGTCGATAGATGGCAGTCGTTAAGCCAAGTCAGAGGCCTTAGGGCGGCTTGAAAACTTCTGACAGTAAGACCAGCCACTAGTCTTACAAGCCTCCACCAATCCGGACTAGGCCCCCTTGGTGGAGTATGGCCTATACCTTCCTCAGGAAAGAGATCCGTGCCCCTCGGTGGGGACATAATGGGTTGATAATGATGATGATGATGATGATGAAAATTTATCTAGCATCATCCTAGATGGTTTTTTTTACATTTTATTTTATAGATTTTGGTTCTTGGGGTACAGGATAAATGACCATTTTTAGGGTCATCATTTGTTCATTTTAACCACCAGTCGACCAACCTGCTACGTTTTTTTTTTGCTTTAAAAATGCTTAGGCTGGACGAAAGAAAACATCTAAGCTGCTTACGAAACGACGATAGGCTTTCACAGTAGCTGAAGTTTGGTTCCGTTTTGTCTTATTTTCTGGAGGGAAATTATGCCTACAATATTAAAATTTAATTAAAAGACGCCAGAGAGGCGTTAAAATGGCTAATTGTAACCTTTAATGTGATATTTCCTTATTGCTTTCCGCTGGCTGTGATCATGGTATTACTGGGGAGTTTTTTCTTGATAAATTGTCTTCGGAAAAGAAAACGCATTAATACTAACTGTTAGATCAAAGAAATCCTGAGAGTAGATTATTTCGTCATCTTTTGGAAAATTGATCGGAGGACGACTGAGGCTAAAAAAAAATTTAGAGGCTTTTATTTATGTGTTTGTCAATAGTGACGATCATTAATTGATCTAATTTTTGCACTAAAACTTTCGTAAGCACTACAAATTGTGTTTTAATTTTGATTTTTTTGACACACGTAAATTAATCCGGGTCTCTTCCCTGAGGAAGGTATAGGCCTTACTCCACCACGGGGGCCAAGTCCTTAGGGAAGAGACCCGTGCCCCTCGGTGGGGACATAATGGGTTGATGATAATGATGATGATGATGAAATTAATCCGGATCAAAAATTTACAATTGATCTAATCATCTTCAGATCCGGCATTCATCAATAGCAGACCAAACATTCCTGTAGCGTAGGTACATTATTTTATGATCTTGTAGTATCAGTGACCCGATGACAGCTGAATGCTTTTTGTATGTGGTTGTAAATAGTGACTATCATGATTTGATCTAATCAACGTCAATTCCGGCATTCACCAGTGGCAATCCAAACATTCCTGGAGCAGTAAATAAAACGTTTATATATGGCAAAAAAGTCGAGAAATTAACCTTGCAAATCTACTCGTAATAAGTGAACTTCAAAGCCAAACCTAATTAAATTATTTACCCCATATTGCTCAGAAAGCAACTCCTTAATCAAGCCGCACACGTGCCGACAACACCTGTGCACTCTCAAATAACAGCTGGTATTAATCTGTACTGATTTCAATATTGTGTGTAGCCGTGTGCACTTCCGACCCAAGTTATTATAAACTACAGGCAGTGGCGTAGCTACCTAGGGGCCAGGCGGGGCAGTGCCCCGGGCCCTCAAGCTCAGGGGGCCCCTCGCCAAAACATCTCGATCGAACTGAACTTTGAAATTTTACATTGCCTTACCTACACCAAGTACTAATGAAATTGTAAATTATCGTTTAATAATATTATCATGAACCCTGCAGTGCACAAAGAGCTGATGATAAAGTACCTTAGCATTTTTAAAGTATCTATATATTTAATATTTTTACTTGATAAAACCTAACCAATTTAGATAGCAGCGGGGCCCCATTTTTTATTAACAACGCAAAAGCTAGATGGGAGAAACTTGCGAGGCCGAAGGCCGAGCTCCGCGAAACGGGCACGAGGGACCCCGCCGCGGCGAGGCCGAAGGCCGAGCTCCGTTCAGGCCGAGGCCGAAGGCCGAGACCACACGTGTTCCCACGCGTCAAATCCCAACCAATAGTGTCCGGCCCTAAGCCGAGCGCCGCGGAGAGCGAAGCTCGCAGCGGGCTGGGGGTTGGCGCGCGTAAGCGCGCAGGGGGCTCGCCCCCTAGTCTAATATATAAAATTCTCGTGTCACCGTGTTAGTGCGCATGCCTACTTCTCCGAAACGGCTTGACCGACTTTCATGATATTTTATATGTATCTTCGGTAGGTCTGAGAATAACATAACATAACATTTACATACAGGCACATACATTGCTTCTGGCCCCACACTAGGATACCCTGTTGTTATCTATTTATTTGTTGTTATCTGTTGTTATAGGTTGTTATCTATTTTTCATAGCCCTATCTGGCAAAATAACGTTTGCCGGGTCAGCTAGTCTAATATATAAAATTCTCGTGTCACCGTGGTAGTGCGCAAACTCCTCCGAAACGGCTTGACCGATTTGATGAATTTTTTTGTATATTCGGTAGGTCTGAGAATAGGTTGTTATTTATTTTTCACACCCCTATCCGGCAAAACAATGTTTGCGGGGTTATAAAAATTAAAAACAATCAAGTGCAGTGATAACTTGATAAGGCATACACGTATCAGCTCAAAGTTGCTAGTGTATCAAACAATACGACCCCGACCTCGACCTCTGTGGCGTAGTAGTTCTGCCATGCGAGAGGTGCCGGGTTCGAACCCCGCCTGGGGAGAAGAAAAAAACCCAGGTCTTGGATGTTTACATGTTTGTGACGTCGCTGTTTCTGGTTTCCACGCCACAGGGTATCCTAGTATGTGGCCAGAAGCAATGTATGTGTAAGTGTAAAGTTTAAATAACAATAATAACTTTGTTTCTCTTCATACATGCCGTAAAACGTGGAACATAGGAGATAATGATAATATTTTGAATTTGTCGCGTTTTTCAGGTTTAATTTCGAAAGTATCGATCCTAAAAGAAAAATTATGAGGACCAAACTTGTAGAAAATCAAATTTCCTACAATTTTTGTCCTCACAGTTCTACTGTAAAATCAAAGGAAAATCGTTTTTCGAATATACACAGGAGCCTGATTCAATCTACTTTTTGGATTTACACTCAGTGACACCCCCGAAAAAAAAACAAAATTCTGATTATTAAACACTTACTTACACTTACATTTACACACAGGCACATACACCGCCTCTGGCCCCACACTAGGATACCCTGTGTCGTGGGAACCAGAAACAGCGACGTCACAAACATTTAAACATCCAAGACCTGGAGTTTTTAGTTTTATTGACGGGTAGGGTCAAACATGAGACTCACGCATCTTGAAAATAAATGAAGAATATAGCTCATTTTTTATTACAAAATGGCTACAATAGGTTCAATATAGTTTCCTCTGCTTTACTGATCCAGATCAGGAATTCTTAGTGCAACGCCTAATACTTCTTATTTTATCTAATTTGTCGCGGTGGCGAGCGAAGTGAGTGCGCCTAGTGGTGAACATTAGCATGTTACTCCGACTAAAATAGGTTAAGTTTGCACGATTAATATAATTAGCACCACATTATGGAAGCTTATAACGTGAAACCCATTAGGACTAGGCTACTTCCCCAACAACATACATGCATTTACATTGGGTATCATTTAAGCTATCACCAATTTAATTAGTTTTGTGTTTCTTAAATAATAGGGTTTGTCCTCAAAATAGTAGATCTGTCACCAAAATGTAGTCACCAAACAATGCAAAATCAGTTCCACAATAAATCACCTAAAATCCTGAGATATAAGGTCTAGTACCAAATAAATGTTTTTGTATGTATTATAATAGGTGTGTCCTAATAAGTATTTAAGCAAACTAATTTAAAGAGATCACCAATAAATCATATTATGTTAAAGAGGCAACAAGAAGCAAGGTAAGAACGCATCAAAGTCGAGTCTGTTTTCGATCTTACATAGAGAACCTAACGCTCCGACGCGCTCCGCTTCGCTACGCGCGTCGTCGCACCTATATTTCTGTTGTCACGTATTCTTTACACGATTTATTTGGTGACAGATCTACCATTCTGAGCACAGAGCTATTATTTAAGTAACAAAACTGTTATTATAAGAACGAAGTTTATATTCATGTAATGCAATATAATTTTATTGGTTATCGATCTCTTATTTTACACATATATTAACATTAATTTGATAATTCATACCTGGGAACAATTTTTGTTTATCTGAGAACGAAAATATTTCGTGGCGATAGATCTATTTATTAGGTGATACAACTTGATGACAAATATAAGTTTTGGTGATAGAAAATATAGATGCCATTTACATTTTTTTACATTTACATATAGGCTATGTGCCGATTGCTTCTGGATCGCTCGTAGCCCCGGCTGCCTGAATGTCTTAAACGATCACGAAGCTTAAGCAACATAGGGCGCGTTCAGTGCATGGATGGGTAATCGTTCTATGACTAAAGCTGGTGGCGTTTTTTCTGAGCGGTACGGTGATTCGTAAGGCACCTTAAACAGTTGGTGCCGGCTGCCGTCGATAGATGGCAGTCGTTAAGCCAATACAGAGGCCTTAGGGCGACTTGAAAACCACAGACAAAGATCAGACCAGCCACTAGACTTACAACCCTCTACCAATCCAGACAAGTCCCCCGTGGTGGAGTATGGTCTATACCTTCCTCAGGGAAGAGACCCGTGCCCCTCGGAGGGGATATAATAGGTTGATGACGATTGCTTCTGACCCCGACCGTATATGACCGTACTTACTACATACATAAACTCACGCCTGTATCCCAGAGGGGTAGGTGGTCTCTGACCAGGGACTGCCACTTGCCACGATTCTGACGGATCACATCGACAATCATAAGTCGTTGCATGCACGCGCGCCGTTTCGGATACGTTTTAGGTTGCCTAAGGACGGCCCAATTCAAGAAATCACTTGAACACCATGATTTGGACTTACGTCCCGTCCCGTAACATTCTATAGAAACACTTATGAACAGCACGATAAGAGCTATTTTCGAGAGAGTTACTGTGTTTATTTTTTTAGATTAGAAATAAATAGGCCTTAATAGGCTAGGCACTTAGCTTATAACTCTTCATGTTCTACATATAATTAAGGTGTATTAGTGTACTAGCTTGTATTAAGAAAATAAAATGAAATTATTTTTTTACGTAAAATCTTCAACGGCGACTGTGCTATGATAACGTAGTACTCATAGATATACTAATTTCACGCACAGATGAGGTACAAACAACTATTTAGAGCCTTAATTTGCATGAACGTACTTCGGGTTTCCGGTATGTGACTTTAAATTCTTCGGACTTAAGTCAAATAACTCGATCTCTACTGCAATTCAAGAAATCACTTGAACACCATGATTTGGACTTACGTCGTATTGCAAATCTATGAAATTGGACTTAGTGATTTCTTGAATTGGGCCATCCTTTTGCTCATACGTCCCCTATCTGATCGAAGTATGGTACTGATTATTGCAAATAAATAAACATGAACATAAACATTTACATACAGGCACATACATTGCTTCTGGCCCCACACTAGGATACCCTGTGTCGTGGGAACCAGAAACAGCGACGTCACAAACATGCAAACATCCAAGACCTGGAGTTTTTTGTTTCTCCCTAACCGGGGATCGAACCCGGAACCTCTCGAAGATGCGCTAACCGTTACGCCACAGAGGTCGTCAAATATCGTCAAATATCAAATATGTCATACATATCACAAAGTGAACATGTCAGGGTCTGACAGGCTTAGGGCCGCGGCTCACTATGAAGCGGCTCGGTTGATTTATAATGCACAAGTTAACCGTCGCCGCTTTTGTTTGCTAATATTCTGTTGTGCGGGAACAATGTGTCAGTGGAACAAAGCCTTTAGATTTGCGCGCCGCGTTAGGCTATTCGCGTATTAGGTGCACAATTGCAGCAAAATTAGGTAAGGCTTCAAAGTAATAATCCGGTCTTATGGCTTACGTTTATTGTCTGAGAAGTAACAGACCGCGAACGTAAGAATTAATAACGCACGTATTTATTTTTTCTGTCAATCAGAATGTATGTATGGTTTATCATCGCGTTTCTGTTATCAATAGAGAAGGAAATGTTTTTTTAGATATTGTATTGCTTCATTATTGACTATAGGCTTTTGAAAAAAAAATTATTATGAAGAAGATTCAATTTTTGATTATTAAAACATGTTCTAGCTTAATTTGGTATGGTAAACTATTAGTGCCACACTTATAACAACTAATATACTTAAAAGTAACTATACTTTATTGTACACAAAGAAAGAAATATGTACACAAAACATAAGCGTAACATAAACCTGGTCGGACTCTTTCCAGAAAAAGTAAAGTATGTAAGTGTATCCGGATTGGTGGAGGCTTGTAAAACTAGTGGCTGGTCTTACGAGACTTGACCCCCGTGGTGGAGTTTGGCCTATAACTTCCTCAGGGAAGAGACACGTGCCGCTCAGTGGGTACATCATAGGTTGCTGATGATGATGATGATGAGTGGTATCCGGAATAAAGTTAATAATACAGACGATTACATAAGCGAGCTTAGAAGTATAAAGCCATTTTTGAATTTTGGGAAATTAAAAATTTTGAAAAGTATGTTTATACGTATATTTCTTAAATCAATCAGATATACCCACGAACTTCTTAGAGCGTCACATTTCACGTTCCGCGTATGAGTCAAAATGTAATTTTATACAAACTGCCAGATTCACTTGATATAACAAACAAATCTGTGATATTCTGTACATTCTACGTTCCTGTTTAATGCAAAGTTGCCCATTAATAAAATGGTCACCAAACGAGTGTGTTGGCACCTTTGCAGAGTCGTGTTATTAGCACGCCGACGGTGCCACTGTTAATGCAGGCAGGATACTGCGAAAATGTAGCCCAGAGGTGTATGCAAAGGGTTACTGGATTTTCCACTCTGCTGTTGTTGGTAACCAGCAACCTAGCGTTTACACAAGGCGCATGAAAATATTACTGGCTACTTTATTTAATTTTTGTCAAAGATGACATAAAATATAATGGATTGTAAAGAAGCAGCATGCAACTACTTCAATGCAAAGAAATTCAAATTCGTATTATTTTTAAAGAAAACTTGAATATTTGGATTCAGGTTCAGAGGTTCCTTGGGAAGGAATGTTCGGTACACTAGTTATGAAATACCAACATAGTAGCTTTGAAAACATTATCTATACAGTGTGTCCCTGGATAAAGTGCAATCCCGAAAGGGGATGAAACTAGACCATGAATCATTGACTAGAAAAATATTAAAAAAAAATTATAAAAAATTATTGTAGGATTTATTGGTATTTTAAGATTTTCATGTTTCATTAAGGACTCTATGTACAAAAGTATTGATTTCTTCCAAAATAATGGGTCTATTTCTTTGAAATAAAAAAAAACAGTATGCCTAATACCTGGCGATGACCATGAAATAATAAATAGTCCGCAAAAAAGTAACTATCTTGGGTAAAAAAATGTATTTTTATGAAAAAAATTATTTTTTTAGACGTTTATTTTAAAAAACTTCAAATTACTAAAAAAATGTGCCCTATAACTATGTAATTTTATAGCTTACATTTATTCTTTACCATTTTAGCTACCAAAAAAAAAAAAACAATGTTCTAACTAAAAAAACACGCTATCTACGAACTTTTAAAGTGGAGCCTAATCGTGTTACCGTGCAGGTAGAGACCGTTTTTTCCATTGTTTCCGTCCTACTCTGTGCCCTTCGGCAGTCGCAGTCCTTTTGTTCTACACTCAGGTAGAGGGAAGGCGAGGGGAGGGGAGGCAGGGGGTTCGAAACAGGACTTACACAGTCGCTCCGATATTCTCGCCGCTGCTACTACTGTTCTCGCTCTCGCATTGTGTTCTCGTTGATTTGTTATTAAGTTTTTGTTACATTGTTGACTGTTACGTTTTCTACTGTTCGTTACGTTTGGACTGTTCCTGTTCTGCTGTTAAGTGTTGACGAAATGCCGCGCTTGACAGAGTTCTCACCTCGAGAAATAGCCGACATGCATTATTATTATGGCATGTCACATGGTCGCACAACAGTCGCTCGGACTGCATACATAAATGCTTTCCCGGGCAGACTCATACCCTCAGCTCGAAAATTTCAAGAGATTCATAGGAGGCTCTCCAACATTGGACTTGGTTTGGCACGAGATCGCCGTGAGCAACCAGCTGTCGTTATTGACAATGCGATAGAAGAGGCCATTTTAAACGATCTGTTTGCTGACCCTACAACAAGCATAATACGATTAGCGTTGCGTCATGGCATATCGAAGACGTCTGTCTGGCGAATTTTAAAAAAGGAGGGATTGCATCCTTTCCATTACCAACGAGTACAACATTTACACGAAAATGTAGATAATCGTCCAAGATGCGTAATGTCGACGTGGATTCTAAGAAAAATTAGAGCTGACCCAAATTTTCCCAAACGCATTTTTTGGATGGACGAAGCGACATTTACCCGAGACGGCATAACAAACTGCAGAAATTTGCACCAGTGGTCTCACGAAAATCCACGATTGAAGCGGGCATCTACTTTTCAAGTAAAATTTTCAATAAACGTATGGGCAGTCTTAATCGACGACATTTTAATTGGTCCAGTCATTTTACCCAGAACCCTAAATGCTGAACGTTTTTTAGAAAAACTACAAAATTTACCCATGTTGATGGAAGATGTTCCCCTGGCTACGAGACGGCGTGGGCGTATGTATCTCCAAATGGATGGATGTCCTGCACATTATGGGCGGGAGGTGCGGCGATTTTTGAACGAAAATTACCCGAACCGGTGGATTGGCCGAGGAGAGCCAGTAGGGTGGCCAGCGCGTTCACCTGATCTGACACCCCTAGATTATTTTTTATGGGGTGTCATGAAGCAAAGAGTATACAGCACGCCAATAAATACCGAGGCACAGTTGCACGACCGAATAATTCAGTGCGCAAATGACATTAAAAATGATCCAGGAATGATTCGCAGAGCCACTAACCAAATTAATATTCGTGCAGTAATGTGCTTGCAAAATCGAGGAGGCCATTTTGAACATTTAATGCATTAAATAAAAATGCAAAATTGTAAATTACGGATAATTTTATTAATAGTTATTGTGATTAAAGTCTGACTTTTATTACCTACTAAAATGTAAATAACTCCTACCTAGCCAATTTTTTAGTTAGAACATTGTTTTTTTTTATTTGGAAGCTAAAATGGTAAAGAATAAAAGTAAGCTATAAAATTACATAGTTATAGGGCACATTTTTTTAGTAATTTGAAGTTTTTTAAAATAAACGTCTAAAAAAATAATTTTTTTCATAAAAATACATTTTTTTACCCAAGATAGTTACTTTTTTGGGGACTATTTATTATTTCATGGTCATCGCCAGGTATTAGGCATACTGTTTTTTTTTTTATTTCAAAGAAATAGACCCATTATTTTGGAAGAAATCAATACTTTTGTACATAGAGTTTTTAATGAAACATGAAAATCTTAAAATACCAATAAATCCTACAATATTTTTTTATATTTTTTTTTTATATTTTTCTAGTCAATGATTCATGGTCTAGTTTCATCCCCTTTCGGGATTGCACTTTATCCAGGGACACACTGTATATAAAAATGAATCCCTATTTCCCTTGGTCACGGCATCACACCTGAACGGCTGGACCGATTTCGCTAATTCTTTTTTTGTTCTGTTCGTTATTATCAGGAGAAGGTTTTTATGAAAGAAAAAAATAAGGAAATTGCGCGGAAAATTAGAAAATTAAAAATTACTTAACCACCATATAACATCATTAAACTTTTTTAATGTAACCTTAAGACATTTGACATAGAATTGACTGAATGCGTGCTGCAAATATAGTCAAAGAGGATGAAAAAAAAATTGACGTTTAAAACGGATTCTTCTGTCAATCTTATTTTATTGATAAACAATATAATAAAATCAAAAATGTGCTCATTTATGGCGTCTAAGGCGGAACAATATTCGCGGGATCAGCTAGTTTAAAATAAAAATGTCACTGTAAACCTCCGTGTATCCTAATTCGTTGATTTTCCACGCATGTTTTTTTTAAAAAGAACAATTTTTTTTTTTTTAAACATCCAAATAAGAGTATATATGAGTTACGGGAAGGACGTTGTTACTAAATCAACACCCGAAGAACATGAAAAACACTATTAAAAGCTAGTGAAAGCAAATTCTAGTCGACTTGATGGTGGATTGTGGAATCTGAACTGATGATGCTGATGACATCTGGATGATGTATAAGGGCTTCTTCACACGTACCACAACCACACCACGTCGCAACGACAAAATGCCGTCTAGCAGTGGTTACGTGTGAATAGTGTCGCTGCAGATTTTTGTAGTTGCGTTGTGGTACCGACATAATGTCGATGTGTTTGCGTTGTCGCCAGTAGTTGCGTTGTGCTACCGAAAAAATGTCGATGTGGTTGCATGTGGTTGGGATGTGGTCGGGATGTGGTTGGTATGACATACACGTGGTACGTGTGAATAGTCCTATTCATTTTCCATACGAAATATACGCCCGGCCACGTGGTGTGGTTGTGGTGTGGTTGTAGTCGTGGTGTGGTTGTGATTTTTTGGCCCGATCGGCTCAACATAACAATGGTTTTTAATTGGCTTTCCAAGGTCATAACGCAGCTGATTAAAATCCCTTAATACATGGAATAAATCCGACAGATCGCTCTACAATGATAAAGAAAATCGAAAATCCATTCCGCGGTAACGACCAAACTAAAAACAAATACCTGCATATTGCTGAACCATTAAAAGCTGCGGGTAATGTATAAACCATTTGTTTGCTTGACATGAGTGATAATTTAATAAACGTACAGCGTAATAAAGCCTCGGCATTAAAGAAAGCTAAATAAAGAACTTTATAAATAGTTTGCGTGTGGTTTCCGCCCTGCTTCTTACATACCTATACACATACAGGCTATTGTCGACTTTCATATTTAACTGAAAAATTGAGTCGTTGTTGCTTAAAGTAAACAACTATAAACAAATTGTTTTTATTAGTCATTTCTATGCAACTGGCCAATCATGGGCCAGATTTGCCTCGTGAGGCGAAGATGGCTGGTAATATGTATCGCAAGCAGCCTATATGTATATATAGGCGATAAGACTGCCAATTGTATGCAATTACGAGTACTTAGACATAAGAAAACGTAAAAAAATCTGTGTCCTGCTTGAGCGAAATGTGTTATCCCGCTGTAGGGCGTAGGCCTTCTCTCGGATAGAGAGAGAGAGATAAAGAGAAAGAGAGATATAGACATACATACATAAGCTCAAGCTTGTATCCCAGAGGGGTAGGCAGAGACCAGGGTCTGCCATCTGTCACGATCCTGACTAAGAGAGAGACAATTGCATGTTTATTTCTAGTTTTACAAAACAGTAGCCTATTAAACAAAATAAAATATTCTTATCTTGTGAAACAACCATTCAATGAAAATATTACAAACGATTTCAAAGTCACGTTCTGGTAGACTATGGCCCGGCTGGTAACTTGAACAAAATCCGCGCAATCGGGCTCACCTATGACCACGTGAGAGCTACTTTTTTTATTTATATGTCTTAAGTCCAAAGAATTCTACGTCAAATGCGTTTTGCGGTTTTGCCAAATGTGATTGAAATACTCATGCGAAGTAAAAGTAATCCATCTATTAGAGCCATCGCAAGCATTCCGATACGTTGCCCTGTTTGCGATAGCTCTTAGCTTGTCGTCGCGACTCCACGACTCTGACGCCAAGTGTGCGGAGCTTCGAACAAAATAATATGAAAATTGTCGGCCGTAGCCTGTCGTCGCGTCTATTCGCCGAACTGTCGCGTGTCGCTAGTGTGCGCCCTAGGCGCACCTTAATGAAGCATAATAGGTGAACTTATTTCTAGGGTCTAGGCTGTATGAATGGTTGAAACTAGCAAACAACCTGTCTCTGCAATAGTAACGTCCCGTAAGTACCTACACAGGTAACAAATGAAGCCGATGATAGAACAATAAATGGGCTCCATCGCGGTGAGTGAGTGAGTGGAACGGCAGGTTGTTACAGGCAGGTCACAGGCGCAAAGGTGAGCTGGAGATAGAGGTGATTTATTGAATTGGAGTGTCGTGCGAGTGGTTTGCGTTAGGTATTGTTGGTGCAGAGACATTCGCTCCTTTCGTTCTGTAGAAACACTTATGAACAGCACGATAAGAGCTATTTTCGAGAGAGTTACTGTGTTTATTTTTTTAGATTAAAAATAAATAGGCCTTAATATGCTAGGCACTTAGCTTATAACTCTTCATGTTCTACATATAATTAAGGTGTATTAGTGTACTAGCTTGTATTAAGAAAATAAAATAAAATTATTTTTTTACGTAAAATCTTCAACGGCAACTGTGCTATGATAACGTAGTACTCGTAGTACTAATTTCACGCACAGATGAGGTACAAACAACTATTTAGAGCTTTAATTTGCATGAACGTACTTCGGGTTTCCGGTATGTGACTTTAAATTCTTCGGACTTAAGTCAAATAACTCGATCTCTACTGCAAGTTTTTTTCTTAAGTTATTTGTGAGGCATTATTATAGGTGAAGTACGATTGTTCGATGCACGACGGCCAGCATATATTTGTGTCACACATTAGACGTACCTACATTGGGTGAAGACTATTGTGCGATTGCGCCATCATAGGCTTATTTTTGCTTGAATCAAGGCTCCAAATACTGGTAGTATGTACCTTAAGTTGGTGAAATTCATTCATATTCATACATAAGCTCACGCTAGTATCCCAGAGGGGTAAGCACTGCCACCAGGGACTGCCACCTGCCGCGATCCTGACAAATCACTTTCACTTTTTGGTGAAATAAACATTTTATTAAAATTTATATGCATTTGAGCCGATATGTCTACCTTATAGCAAACAACAGAGCGGGCAGCGGTCTTGTGTAAACATAACCCGCAACGCCGGCCAAGTTTAACTGCAGAGTAATAGATTATTTATTAGACAGTATCATTCAGATTTACAACGCGGTTCCAACTCGCAGTGGCGTAAATCATTTGAATAATTCGACTGCTCGGCTCGTTAGAACGAGGCAACCTCATTCATTGCAGTCCAAACAAACAACATAACCGATACACACTTAGATAATCGCTTAACTTTCAAATTATTATAATTATTTCTCTCTCAATTTTCGTCGCGAAAAGTAAATTATTTTAATTATACCTCGTGGACTTAGCGGTATTATGTCGGAGGCGGTGGGTTCGATTCCCATTGGGAGCCGCCTTATATTACCGAAATCATAAGTGAATCCAGACTTTTTTTCAGTCAAAGTACTACCTACATAAAACATAGTAATGAATTTATTAATCTTAGAAACTGTATTTGAATTGTATTTAAATGCTTTATATAAATTTGTTGTACTATTGCCACTGAGCTTTTAATTAACTGTAGAAGTTAAACAAACAAGATACCTATTTATGCAATTAATCACACTAATATTATAAACGTGAAAGTTTGTGTGTGTGTTTATATGTTTGTCAGTCTTTAGCGCTGAAACGGCTGGACGGATTTTAATAAAATTTGGTATGGAGTTAGCCGATACCCTGGATTAAAACATAGGCTACGTTTTACCGCGGGGAAATATCTTATTCCTACGGGAAAATCAATGAACCGCGGGTAACACCGCGGGGCACAGCTAGTTGTAATATAATTGAATGAACGACGCATTGTTTTTGAAAGATTATTATTTATGGAGCGGTGGTAACCATGGACTCGGAAGAGTGAGATCCAGAATCGATTGCCAGTGCGGGCATGTACTTATAACTTTCTCTTCTAAGTAATACATTTGTGAAGTTATGGTAGCAATACCAATTTCGCTAAGTAACTACTCAACTGTAGTGCTGCCTCATCAACTTTGTCATAAAAGAGCGTAACAGAACGTTACTTAACTATTTATTTAGTAAAATTCTCAATCCAGGAACCGACCCTAAGACACATACTCTTTCTCTGAGGTAAGATCTGTGCCTTATAGTGCGGGGTATATGGGCTGCTTACAAACATTACTTATTTGTGAGTGGTTGACCAAAAAGGGACCTGGAGGGATTGGAAACTGTTTTTTTTTTATTTGAATTTTTTTATTTCTGGTATTTTAGCTTTGTTTTGGTCCAACCAGAATATTTTTAGGTGCCATAGTTTTTTTTTTTTTTATTTTTTTTGTGCCCCGAGCCGAGTCGAAACCTGTCTATACACGAAACTTCAAACGCGATTTTCTCGAAATCAATTATTTTCCCTTGAGGTCGCTTTTTTCAACCACTCACATTTATATAAATATCTACCCTCCGCAGTATGCTGAGTCAGGTAGCTATTGTAGCAGCAGAGACACACCGTGACCATTGTTTGATTGTTATCAAATACTCTGTTTGTAGTATCTGAGGGCCAGTTTTTGAATTGAGAATATCGCTAAGTAATTACTTAACTGTAGTGCTGTCTCGTCAAATGTCTTTAGAAAAGAGCGTGACAGCACGTCTAATGTTTTGTGTAACTGTTGCTGTAATAAACTACCCGTTTCTCTGTTTCCTTCGGTAACCTTTCCGTCACAAAGTTGTCTGGAAGAAATTGCTGTCAGCAATAAGACCGCCTATTGTATGTTTTAATTGTAAATTTTATTTGTCTCTGGTTTCTTGTGTGCAATAAAGAATATTCTTATCTTATGTTATCTTAATAAATGTGTTTTCTTCTTTCTTCTTCCTCTTCTAAGGACGCGTCCAAGTCGCGAGTATCAGTCGCATACCGCTGGCTAGTCGTACACCGAATAAAGAAAACTCGCCCCGTCTAAATGTTACTTTATTTCAGTATTACAAACGGCACGCTTCAGCTATTATTCATTCGTGGATTAGTAATTAACAATAACAAATGATAGTTCTGTCGCCGGATCCCCCTAGGGGTGTCACTGGAACGCGGGGATGACATTTTCAAATGCAAATATCGGGACATGGATGTTGTAGCCGCAAAATTAATCTGTGGCCATGGAACGTAGCCCTTAACTGATGAGTTGAGCGTGCTGTCTCGCTCGCACTATTTAACGTTACTGTAATAAGATGAGAAAACTATTAAACTATTCAATAACACACTTTCTTATGCCTACCAGTTATTGTCATCCACCTCCTGCCGTTGACTGGTAGAAAATGCTTATAGCATTAAGTCCGCCGCATTGCCACTGTAATATTTAGCAAAGCTCAATAAACGTATTAATAATAATAATAAATATAATAATAATAATAATTTTATTACTAAGTATAATTGAGTTAGGGAAATGTTTAATACCTACTATTTTAGTTTACGTGTTGTAGGTACATAGTTTTTCATAAGGAAAAGTTGTTTCCAAGATTAATGTTGGAATCAACGACCTCTGTGGCGTAGTGGTTAGCGCATCTGACTACCACGCGAGAGGTCCCGGGTTCGAATCCCGGCTGGGGACAAAAAAAAATCTCAGGTCTTGGATGTTTACATGTTTGTGACATCGCTGTTTCTGGTTCCCACGACACAGGGTATCCTAGTGTGGGGCCAGAAGCAATGTATGTGCCTGTATGTAAATGTAAATATGTAAATATGTAAATTTAATCAATCAAAAACCTAATACAGGATATGAAAAATATGCCTTTATTGTTTGAAAAAGTTAAATCATTTTATTACTAAAAAAATTATATTGTGCGACTGAGACAGCATGCTACCCGTAAGTACAGCCTTAAGTTTTCGTTTGAAATACAGTTCCTATTTGGGTTGCAAAGCTTTATTATAGGGTTTCCCGTTTGCTTCACTAATTTTCATTGGTCGCTGCATGTACGCAAGCCGCTTTCGGGTACTTTTTACCTATCCCTTTCCTAATACGTTCTCTATTTGTTAGGCTTATTCCGCCTGAGACGTCCCTTACCGATTTTTCCACCTGCGTATATATATTCGCCCGATGCATCGTCATTATGTCCCCACCAAGGGGTACGGGTCTCTTCCCTGAGGAAGATATATGAGATACTCCGCCACGGGGGCCGAGGGGCCGAGTCCGGATTGGTGGAGGTCCGATGTATATTTTTTGTTAATACGAGTATTTCAGCCGTCATTGTGTCCATATTATTATGTCCAAATGAACGTAACTAAAAAGAGCAGTTAAGGGCTACTTAAACCTTCTGTAGTTACATTGGATAACTTTGTTGATTGTACACAAACGACAAGCTGAACGGAAAGGGGAACAAAAAGTACTAAGAACGTGCTCTCCGGTTCGGTCGTATCATCCTGTTATAAGTTCAACCTACAACAAGGTTATCACTTAACAAGAAGTTCTTGGGCTTATTCTGTTACTTTGGAACGGCCGACACTATGAAAAGCAATATCATAGTGTCGTCATATTTTTTTACAAAGCCTCCTTTGTATCCCACTGCTGGGCAAAGGCCCCCTTCCTTTCTTACAACTCTCTCTCTCTCGCTATATGTATATATCTTATTACGCGTGGGATCTTTTATCCGAAATCCATGCGTATTACATTATTTGCTTCATGAAACAATACATTGCGTAACAGAGAACAAGGAGGAGTTGATACCCTATTGGTTAATCAACATTAGAATGTACATCGAAATTAAATAGGGCCATAATATAGTCACAGTAAACCATAAATTGTATAAATAATTATATAAGTCATATTTTTCTACTTTTCATCACGTCATTTCTGACAAATTACTTCGATCAGTCGATCAGCCCGTACTTATCCACTGCTGGATTAGATTAGAACTCTTTATTGTACACACCAAAAAAAATGCATTAGGAACCTTACTGGTCATAAGCATCCCCCAACATCCTTCTGCTTTGACCTTCCTTCCGTCAATCCCCATCCAGCCACCGTCAGCAATCTGCCTTAGATCGTCGGTCCAGCGAGTACACTGAGTACAGTCTGTTAGCTGTTAGAATATACCTCGGCTACTATCGGATAGAATCGGATATATTCGTGTAATAGAAATATCGGAACTAATATTTTATTTTTACTTATTTATTTTATTTTTATTTTTAAGAAAAACTTACAGCAAAAATTAACAAAACGAAGAATTTAGTAGACAACAAAAAGCTAATTACAAGTTTTTACAAATAGAGACTAATTAGTTAATCATTCGTTGAACTCACGAGTTTTAGACTCGTAAACATAGGAACTCTTAAATTAATTCATTCATCTTATCAGCTAGCAATTTAATTAATGCACATCTCGCCTCACCCAAACCAGTATTAAATAAATCAAAGTCCAGTTTGTCGACAACTGAGTTAAAATTTGACACATAACTTTACACATCACCAACCCATTATATCCCCACCGAGGGGCACGGGTCTCTTCCCTGAGGAAGGTATAGGCCATACTCCACCACGGGGGCCAAGTCCGGATTGGTGGAGGCTTGTAAGACTAGTGGCTGGTCTTACTGTCAGAAGTTTTCAAGCCGCCCCTAAAGGCCTCTGACTTGGCTTAACGACTGCCATCTATCGACGGCAGCCGGCACCAACTGCTTAACGTACCTTGCGAAGCACGGAATCGCTCGGAAAAAATGCCACTAGCGTTAGTCATAGACGGTGACCCATCCATGGACTGAACGCGCCGTATGTTGCTTAACCTTAGTGATCGTTCAAGATCACTCAGGCAGCCCCGGCTACGAGCGATTCGGCAGCCCCGGCTACGAGCGATTCAACTTTACACAACTTTTCAAAATATTAAAGAAAAGTTTTATACAGAGCAGGAAGTAGTATTACACTCGTGTGCTTTCGGCGAAAACCGAAGCCTACTCTAGAGCCCGAAGTATATTCTAAAAGCTAACAGACTGTACTTACGCGACAAAAATAATAACGATTCCGTTCCGTCTGTATCCGTTCCCATCATCAGAATTGCGACGGTGCAACGGTTATTGTTTATTGAGCCCGACTCAGTCCCGGGACATTACCACTGTAGGCACTGCAAATACTGCAGTCAGATCCACCAGTATACGTTGAGCTCCCACCCTTCCCTGCAAGCTTTAAAATTGGATGACAGCGGGGATCGGGCGGCTATACCCAGAGGTCAAGCTAAAGTAGAGTTTTATGTAGTGGAAACTTAAGTTTTGCGGACGCAGAGTAATCCGTAAATTAAAATTAAATAAACCGCGGTACCAGCAATTGGGATTAAGCCAGCTACACGGAAACGTGTACTTTTAATGAGGATTATGCAGATTTTTGTTAATTATTCGTCTCTTTTTAATAAGAATTACCTTCGTTATGGGCTGCATACTCTACGAAGCCGTTAAAGCTGCGAGTTTAATTAGACATAATTCTAATTATATGAAAAGGAATATTATTTTATAATTTGGTTGCAATCACTAAGTAAAGTTTAGAAATACAGGTTTTTTTAGATAATAAAATCGGTCCAAAGGTAAAAAAAGGACTGATATTTGTTTTGTGAACAATTTTAAGCTTAGCGGTTATTTAGGTTCCTTAAAATTCAATAGCTTATTTTTAAGTCTAACCGCGCAGCGGTTAGCGCATCTGCCTACCATGCGAGAGGGCCCGGGTTTGAATCCCGGCTGAGGACAAAAAAAAACCCCAGGTCTTGTATGTTTACATGTTTGTGATGTCGCTGTTTCTGGTTCACACGACACAGGGTGTCTTAGTGTGGGCCAGAAGCAATGTATGTGCCTGTATGTAAATGTTTAAAATCAATAAAAAAATACGCAGTGATTGTGATACTAAAAGTACCCTTCCCCCCGGACTACGTAAAGTGACAATATCATTCAGCTGTTGTTCAGTTTTCGCTCAGCAGTGATGATCTATTCGTCCGTCCTAGATACGGCAAGGCACATGGGAAATCTCAACCGGGAATTGTTGTGACACAGCTCATTTTAAACTTCCTTGTCCCACATTGCCCGGCTTTTGGGAAATGTTACATTTAGTAAAAACCCTGGTACATGAAAAATGGAAATTGTGCTCGATTGGTTGATACACTTGTATACTTCACACGCTGTTATTTTCAAAAAAATTTAGGAATTTAGTTGAGGTATTTTTATTAGCATTAAGTGCTTCTGTGCAATTCTTAAGTAAAGTGCTACGAAAATACTCCCACAGACAAACCAAGCTATTGGTTTTATGGGGCCTTTTATAGCAAATGTAACTTGTTCTTTTTAATAAATAACATATATAAATTAATGTTAATAGTGGACAGCACGTCACATATTTAAGGTTGCAAGGTTTCAGACGACGCGTTGTCCGTCTCCAGAGTTTTTTTTTAAGTAAGTTTATAGTAAAAACCTAATGAAGCAAACATTAATCGGTTTATGTATTAATGAAATAATCTACAACACCCCGAATTTCGAATCAAAACTAAGGCGCCTTTGATATTTGTATAGGTCACACACACAATGGTTAGTTGTTTATCCAGGAATTTTCCAGATATTTAGTTATTCCGTCTGCGACGTGATCCTGGGAAGCAAAGCAGCCGAGTTATTCGGGGGAATCCACTACACGACTGTCGTACCAAGACATAGTGGTACAAAGCACTCGCGCGCTCTTGCAGAAAATACTCGGTAAGTAAGTATTTTGAGAAGAAAATTGTGAAGAATAGGCGACGCTTTTTTTCTCGTATTTCTTAGTAACGAAATACGCTATGTAAATTGCTTTAGGTCTGATGTGAATAGAAGAATGAAGATACATTTTTCATGGCGCACATTCGTCACAATATTTTGACGTAACATTAACAGTGCAATTTATTTACATAAAAACATATATGTATAACTGCAGTCATCATCACCATTCAGCTACAAGAAGACCCCTGCTGGACATAGGCCTTCTCCATGGATTTCCAAAAAGACCTGTTGGAAGCGGCTTGCCTCCAGCGTCTTCCTGCCACTTGGATTTGATCGTCTGTCCATCTTGTGGCTGGTCGTCCTACGCTGCGCTTGCCGATATGTGGTCTTCATTCCAGAACTTTTCGGCCTCATCGGCCATCAGTTCTGCGTGCTATGTGCCGCATAACTGCATTGGTTCTCTTCAACTGATGCAGTCATTATTTGATGACACCGTCTAATCTAATCTGACGACAGATTAAATTATTTTCCCCAAAGGACATACTCATAGGTCGCTTCCCCGCCAATCTTGTCCATTGCTTACAGAGTGGTGGCCAAAGTTGCATTAATGATCGGCGTTTTGTAAAACAACGAATAAAGCAGGTTTATTTCTTGCTTTACAGTAGTTGGAAAGGATTAATACAAAAAATAACTACGGTGATCAATGACCCCGATATCGATTTGCTCAATAGCAAACAAAATTTTTGAACTAAAACGTTCGTAAACACTACACATTAATAACTTTTTTCCACTTACTTAATTTTTCATAGGAAGAGTCTGACTATAGGTTTCGCTCTGATTGGCAGAGCTTAATCATGGTGTGTCGAAACGGAGCTCACGACGTCGGCTGCACCAAACAAAAAGGTGAAATTCGTAGAATTTATGAAAATTATTAAAAGTTTATCTCCCTTACCTAAAAAGCGCATTAATGATCGGTAAATAGACCGTATCGATGATATTACTGAAGTCCAAAGGTACAAACACGATCAAAGCCACGTTTCCTTCGTTTCTGGCATGCGGCCAACACCTGTTAGGGATGCCACCTCTCCAAGCTTGACCGGGGAAGGTGAGCGTCTGTAATAAATTGTTATTCAATAGAGTTTGAAGACAGGACGCTATGGCGCTCAATAGGGGAGGGCTATGTCCAGCAGTGGACTAGTATAGCCTGATGATTATGATGATGAGTTTATATACCAATAGAGTCAAAGAGACATCCCTTACCGTGCGTCCTACACTCCATGACATACGGTGCTGAAACGTGGACACTCACGGTGGGGCTGGTCCACAAATTTAAAGTTGCTCAGCGTGCTATGGAAAGGGCTATGCTCGGGGTTTCTCTGAAAGATCGAATTCGAAATGAGGTGATCCGCCAGAGAACCAAAGTCATCGACATAGCCCACCGAATCAGCATGCTGAAGTGGCAGTGGGCTTCGGCCATATCAGCCGAAGCACTGATAACCGGTGGGGTAGACGAGTTCCTGAGTGGAGACCGCGGATCGGTAAACGCAGTGTAGGACGTCCTTAGACTCGGTGGAGCGATGATCTTCGCAGGGCGGCTGGCAAGAGCTGGATGAGAGTAGCCGGGGACCGTGCTCAGTGGCGTGCAATGGGAGAGGCCTATGTCCAGCAGTGAACAACCATAGGACGATGATGATGAATCAATTACATCCCAATGGTATTATCCCCAAGGTAAATCGGCGCCTCGTGCAAATCAGTGTTCTCCGTGAGAGATGCCTATTCAATTTGAGCTAGTGATAACATTGGAATGACTGTACTGGCATAGCTTTGGAGGCTGTCAACAAATATTGGCATTTATTATAACTATGGTCGACTACCTTCCTCAGGGAAGAGACCCGTGCCCCTCGGTGGGGACATAATGGGTTGATGACGATGGTCGACTATGGTCTATGAACCATCGAACCATCTTTATTTTTTTTTACATTTACATACAGGCACATACATTGTTTCTGGCCCCACACTAGGATACCCTGTGTCGTGGGAACCAGAAACAGCGACGTCACAAACATGTAAACATCCAAAACCTGGGTTACTCTTTTTTTGTCCCCAGGCGGGATTCGAACCCGGGACCTCTCGCATGGTAGGCAGATGCGCTAACCGCTGCGCCACAGAGGTCGTCGAAATCGAATCGTCGAATCTTGAATTGAAGGTGTTTTTTATTTTTAGGGTTCCGCAGTCGACAGAAGGGTTCTTCTAGTTTCGCCACGTCCGTCCATGTCTCCATGTCTGTCTGTGTGTCTGTGCGCGGCCTTGCTCAGAGGTACAGAACTTCAATCAATCAATCAAGCCTTGCTTTCAAAATATCCCCATTATAAACAATAATAAATAAAACTTTATTTCAGACTATATGTCCATACAGGTAAGCGGTTTTTTTTTAAGAATGCAAATCAATGAAGAATTCAAAACATCTTATCTCCAGCCTGACTATTTAACAGACGGCAGCCCTACCAACAGTATAAAAGCCACAACAAAGTCTTCCAACCACCGGCCGCCACGGCATCAGGCACTCAAGACACGTAACTATTCGGCGAACTCGAAATACCTTCGGTCGCATCCGGCGCATCCCGTGGCTTGTATGAAGCTGCGGGTAGAGCTGCTACATACAGAGAGTGGGCTGGCTTTCAAAGGAATTACGATCACGTCTTATAAAAATCAAGTTAGGTTGGAGCGACATTGTTTTTATACTTTAAAGGTATAGAAGTCACAGGATATTGATTGACAGATATATTTATTTCGGAATAGATCCATAAAAAAAATAGTAGGTACTAGGAAGACTTAGACTATATTAGTAACTAACTCTGGGTGATAGAGAGGTTTTATCATCAACCCATTATGTCCCCACTGAGGGGCACGGGTCTGTTCCCTGAGGAAATTATAGGCCATAATTCACCATGGGGTCAAATCTGGATTAGTGGAGGCTTGTAAGACTAAATTCGAAAAGTAGTACTATAATGGAGACTCATCCATTATAGCACTTTTCGGCTCCATCGGCCATCAGTTCTGCGCGCTATATGCCCCGCCCACTGCCACTTCAACTTACTAATCCGCTGGGCTATATTGACGACTTTCGTTTGTCTACGGACCTCATCATTTCTGATTCAGTCTCGTAAATATATAATGCAGAACCAAATATGTAAGTAGTCTAAATACGTCCCACTACAAGGCACAGAACCACTCGTAGCCTAGGCTGCCTGAGTGATCTTAAACGATCACTAAGGTTAAGCAACATACGGCGCGTTCAGTCCATGGATGGGTCACTGTCTATGACAAACGCTAGTGGCATTTTTCCGAGCGGTTCCGTGCTTCGCAAGGCACGTAAAGCAGTTGGTGCCGGCTGCCGTCGATAGATGGCAATCGTTAAGCTAAGTTAGAGGCCTTAGGGCGGTTTGAAAACTTCTGACATTAAGACCAGCCACTAGTCTTACAAGCCTCCACCAATCCGGACTAGGCCCCCGTGGTGTAGTATGGCCTATACCCTCCTCAGGGAAGAGAAACGTGCCCCTCGGTGGGGACATAATAGGTCGATGATGATAGGGCACAGGCCTTCTCCAAGAGAGAAAGTATAGGCTTTAAGCACCACGTGGCCCACCGCGATTGGCGATTTCAAGCGCTATCAAATATACACAAAAAAAAACATGGAAATCGGTGGAGTTCCATAACACTGTGACACAAGATATTATTTATTACAATATTAATATTCTAACCACGGGAATTTCCTCTTCCTCCTTCTCTTCTGCGTTTGGAACCGTACCTCTGCGACTGCCTATTAACTGGTGCAAGTCTGCAACAAACTAAGCGAACTGGGTAACTCTTTGACACGACACTCCCGCGAACCGAGCGAAACTCGCGAATAAACAGTCTTAAGGTGATCCACTGAGTAACTTTAGCGCCACTAACGGAAAAAAACATATCTTTATCTTTATAAGACCGCCTATTGTATATATTTCTTTAATTTTAACTTTTATTTGTCTCGTTTCTTATGTGCAATAAAGAATATTCTTATCTTATCCTTTTTACAGCCAGATTTTGCAAAATGTGTGTGTATAATCTCTCATCCGTGTTGTTTGTGACAGTGCTTTTTAGGAGCCATGGCCATGAAAAAAAGATCACTAACCTGGGAGTAGATAGCTTTTATTCCAAAAACTCTAGTCCTTTAAAGGATGTTTGTCTTAGGTTCATGGCCGTTAATCCTAAAAGTCACTATTAACACCTTTTTGTACAGACACTTTTTGCAAAAAACGATTTTTATTTTGGCCTTGGCGGTGCTCACTAGCCGATTACAACATTGAACTTGACGTTTGAAGCTCCGGGAGCTCAGGTCACATCCTTAACAAACGAAAGGGACTGAATTAAAGATGGGCGTTTTCGAATAATGCTAATAAAGTTTTCGAAAATGATACTTATTTAAACTTTTCGAAAATCTTCGTTGTTATTTGAAAAAAGTTCCATTCGGCCGCTGGGAGTATACGATCCTTACACCTGTCTGTTTCATATGACTAGTGATGGGAGAAAATCAACGTTATCATTCCTTACGTTATTCATAACTAGCTTTTGCTACTGACTCACGATTAAGTAGTTTTGTGTTTTAGACGACCTTCACTCTTGTGTCATTTTCACCATCTCTTGTGTCATTTTCGCAGGCATTTTAGAAGGGTCATCATCTTTTTTGTGCCGAATGGCAGTGAAGTGTTGTGGCGAGCTGTGCGACCTTTTTTTTTGAGCCCAGATCAGCTCAATCGCTTTGTACGGCAGTGGTACGAAGAGATTCTGAGAACGCGATGATCTTTTTCTAAAGCCTGTTCATCAACTTCGTAGCGTTAAAGGGACCGTTATTATTTTAGTTATTTTTGGTACGTCACTACAAAAAAATATGGTCGACATAACCTTGTGACAGCGTAGTAAGGATTTTACGCACAAACATTAAATATTGATTTCTTCTTATTTAACATTTAAATCACTGTGCAAAATATAACATTGATTGTAAGTTTACACAATGATATAGTTTCAATGACAATTATTTGCTAGTAGGATAAATAGGACATAAAAATATTTTAATTGAAAATTTAACGCCACTTCAAGGTTACGTCGTCCGTTCGAACATGACCTGTCAGGATCGTATTCTCCCAGCGGCCGGACGGTAATTTAATACATTCTATGTGTGTGAAAGTCACTTCACAACCTACAATATTGTAAAGATGGCAAATCTCACAGAGTCTCACTCACCCAACTAATGTTGGTAAAACTTCACTAGAAAAGTGAAACAAAACGCGCGTGACGCGACTCGTGTTAACTCGTGTCATTCCGCCATGAATCGTGTTTTCGAAAACCGTGCTACATAGCTCAAGCGTCTTCGAAATGACTCGTCTCTTTTCGCCACAAATAGTGTTGTCGAATATTTTATGCAGTCGTTTCGAAACATTCGAAAATGGCGCGCTTTCATTCGTGCATTGCATTCGGAGAGGTTAGTAAGTTAGTAGAATTAGTCAAACTTATTCGAAAATGTATGTTAGTAATTTACTAATTTCGTATCCGAAAATGAAAGTTAGTAAATCGCCCATCTTTAGACTGAATTATTATTTGGCTCTCACTCACATAGTATAGTTTTATGAGCGAGAAGCAAATAGTTGTCGTTTTATTTGTTAATAAACAATGTTAGAAAAAAATGTAATTCAGAGAGACTGCGGTAATTAATACAAATTGAATTCGTATTCGTATTCTGCCTTCCTTCGTGGGAATCAAACCCAGCTCTGGCATGGCGAAGAGACGTGAAATCTCAACGCAGTCAAATAACATTGAATATTGTCTAATCTGACAATAAGCCAAATAAATAAAAAGTAAATCAACGCAACAAAATAACCTATTCTGGTCCTAAACTAGGATACCCTGTGCCAAGGTAACAAGGCAGAGACATAACAAACATAGAAAGACACCCAGACCGAGATTCTTAGTTATATCGATCATTATTATCGTATTTAAGAATTGGGCATGACATAATATGTAATCTTGCTTTGAATATAGATAGATATTTTTTTTCTTTATTTACATTTTTTTTTTTGGCGTATCAGATGATTTGAGAGAAATTATAGTAGGTAGAGTAGGTAGGACAAGTATTGGTGTCGGTGGTGCTTTGTTCGTGTCTTGCTTCTGCTTGAAACAGTGGGAGGGAGGGCGGTGCATTAACTAACCGCATGGTGCTTATGGGATTTTGGCGGAATTCAGCAAAGTAATTTTCACATTTTAATCATAGTTAATAGTTTTTTTTTCCCGTTGCCTTTATCTCTACTCCAAATATGGCCCCAAGGCATCGGTTAACACAGTACATTGACATTCAGCAAACAAAATCTAAGTTCTTTTCGTCGAAATAAATTATTGATTTCTGATTTCGGAGGCTCTTGTAAGCGGGACTTTCGCCCACTTCAGTTCCTTCGCAGCCCTTTGCCTCTCTTGATGTCCCTTCCCTTTGGTTTTGAATTTCGATAGATAAATAGGATAAGCCTTCTATTAATTCGCCAAGAGACGAAATCGAATACGCATTGATATAACATAAGCGAGGCCCGTTCATCGACAGTGGACGTCATTAAATTATGATTAATGGAGTAGAAGTTATTAGGAATACATACACTAGGAGCGCCGGACGCCTACTCCGATACTACAGCGTCTTCAGAAAATTGTATATTATGTTATGTGAGTGGTTGACCAAAAAGGGACCTGGACTGAGGAATTGGAAACCGTAATTTTTTTATTAGATGTTTTAATCTATGGTATTTTAGCTTTGTTTTAGTTTAACCAGAATATTTTTAGGTACCGTAGTTATTTTTTTATGATTTTTTTTGTGAGCCGAGCACGAGTCGAAACCTATATGTAGAAACACGAAACTTCAAACGCGATTTTCTCTAAATCAATTATTTTCCCTTGAGGTCCCTTTTTGGTCAACCACTCACATATAACTTTTATTTGTTTGTTACGCTTACAATTAGAAACGTAATATTACCATCCACAACGCAATCACTACTTCTGATAACAAAATCAACAAAATCACGAACATGATAAAACATCTACAACGCAATCACTACTTCTGATAACAAAATCAACAAAATCACAAACATGATAAAACATCCAAGAAATCAAAGCAACTGAGCAATAGACTTGTGTAAATGATGCTCGTAATATTACAAATGCAATATTACACAATCATGACATAACATAACGAATATGACACAAAAAACAAGCATCACATATATGATATCACATGGAATGGATGAAATAAATATCACACCAACCAATGGTGATCCCTGAGTTGCAACTCGAGGACTAAACACGTGGTACGTGGACACGCAAATAAAGCTTTAACATAGAACTCTACCCGGTCAAAAGCTAGGGCATTGTTTATATCGCTAACGTAGCGTGTCCGCGATTGGACACGGTGGTGAGGATGCAGATGAGGAAGGCAGTCGATAAATGATGCAGCAGCTTTGCGATTACTTATTTTACATTATATTCGGACTAAGATTACAAAGTTCAAGTGTGAAAGTTCGTTAGCCACGTAGAGGTCTAACCAAGTTTAAAAAGTAGCATGGAAAGGTGAATAGTTGGCGCGCTCCTATTGGCTAGATTATTGACAGCACGGCACCTTGCATTTGATTGGGCCAAAATGACGTGATCTTGTACCTATATTTGACACATGTCGTCGTTGACATGTGTAATGCGTGTGTGAAGCTTGCTCTGGTATCAAAAGCGTGAACATAGCGTCTACCTCAACAGGTCCACTGAGTAGGGGCCTTGGCTCTAACCCAAAGCGGGCAGGCTCCAGCGGAGCAAATCGTGAAATATGCCCGCAACACACAATAATATCGCCTTAATTACGTAGCCGCGTGAAGCGGACCGGAAATGTGACGAATATGTTGCTGATCATCGTGTGATTAATGTTGTGGGCAAACAAACGCTCTTGTGATAAGAGGATAAGGATTGGTTATTAATATCTCAAATGCCTTGTGGATACCACGCTAATTTATTCGCTATTTAGGAAAAAGGATTTTCGATGTGGTCGTGTAAGGTAAGGTATCGATTGTTACACGCGCATAGTGCGTATTATGTCAGATTTTATGATACATATTAATAAGTACGTAAATATAAAATGTATCACCTATAAAGTTCGATTAATTGCCGTCTATGAGTACAACCCGTAATGATTGTTAATGAAGTAAAAGAGGTTTGACAGAATCTTGGCAAAGCTCTGTATACCCATAGACATGCGCTTATGTTTATATGTATCTATGTCTATGCTGTACAATAATTACATCCTTATTAAATAAACCCTATTTAGTACGATGCGTGGACTACACAAAATAATATCATGACTGTTAACGCCAGTGGTTGCATGTCCATCCTCTTTTCAATTTACCTAATAAATAATAAATAAAAAAAAATAGTCTGACTATTTCGTCAAAAAGTCAGGAAAGTGTATCCGGAATAAAGTTTTATGTCTAGTGCTTACGACCGACAGTATAAGTAGGTATAAAAAAAATATAGAAAAAAAATCCCTGTCTATGATTCGCCTGTCACTTCTTCTTCCTCTATTCTTCTTCAACTGACCATGCACAAAGCAGTATTTATATTTTTATTTATTCGTTTATTATTTTAAAAATATGATGAAACGGCCGTTCTATACACACACGGTAAGTCAATCTCCCGTTGTCGCTAACAAAAGAAAGATACAATACAAATAAAGTGGTTTTTTTTTAAAGTAGGTTTTCCAATAGGTCAAACTAATTGAAAACGTTACCCAGTTTTTATTTATCGTCTGTAGTAAAGAAGCAAATCACCTATAACAATCAGTTAGCGCAGTCGAGCGTGTCGAGCTGAAAATAAAAATGTCAAATGAGGTTATTCATGAACGTCACATAGCAGCACAGGCAGATTGGGATGGATTTGCATACGAGTAGTTACATGGGTACATTTTGCCATGAATCAGTTTGCCGAGCAATTTGCCCGTGATTGAGCGGGAGACAAACAACGTGACGTGCGTGCCTTCGTGACCTGACGTGATGCAACTGACGATGAACGTTTATTCTCAATCGAACAAAAAGCTTTTTTATTTTAAGTACGAGATAATTTTATTCTTTTCCTCACGAAAATCGAAATGCCTCGGGTATAACGTATAAGCTCAGTTAATACCTATAATGTTACAAAATTGTAATTAAGTACCTAATGATAACTGACTGCGAGTTATTTATTATTCTGTTGGTACGATTGTGGATAAAGTAGCCTCGTCGTGTGTGTGTGTGCATTTTTCTGTGTGAGTGCATTCATTTTTTCATGTTCATTCGAATCGAAATTGAAACGAATGGTTGGTGGGTAAAGTTGGGGGCGGGGACGAAAATGACGAAAGACCGGGAGTATCCACGCCAAAGAAAAAACGTCTGAATAGAGGCGATATGGTCGAAAAACAAAAATACTATAATTTGTTCAAAATACTATCTTTTTTGTTTTTTTGTGCTCTCCCTTTCAACGTACCTAAATCCAACCCTGGGTGCGGCGCTGACCAGCCATACATTTTGTCTATCAGCGGCGCTGATTCAGCGCTGACGGTCAGCGTGACTAAGCCTAAGAGTGATTCGACCTTCTTGCGTACGCGCCGGAACCGAGTGGTACGACAAAACATAAGCTCAAGCCTCTATTCCGGAAGGGTTATATGATCGCGTCTTAAATCAGTCTTATTGCAGACTCCAAGTCTCCAACTAACATAATCAGACAGTTAATTGCAAGAACAGAGATCACTGGAAATAAAATTAGTGTGCATGTCCTCCGAACACTTAAGCCAATTTCTGCCAATTACCCGAAGATGCCACTCCCGCGACTAATAAAGCACTGATTTGTCGGAAACTATCTCAAGATTACGGCGAACAGTTGCGATGTTGACTTCCGGCCGCCATCTTGCGCTTTCCTGCTTGCGGTTTGATTGGCCTCATTCGTTCCAAAAGTTTTTAATGAATTTAAAATTTAATGTGTTATCATAATAGTGGAAAAATCTCAATTCTGAGGTAAAATAAAGATAGGTACTAAAAAAATAGATTGGTCGAAAATTAAAGCATAGGAAATCATTTGTTTAGTAAAGTTTTTGACTAAATTACATTTTCCGGAATGAGAGACAGATAACGAAAAGAAAAAAAAACTGAAATTTTAAACCGTTTCTCGGGGAAAGCGGGCAGCAAAGCAAGTTTTTTTAATCGGTCCGCGGACTTTATTATCACTGTTTCTATGAAGAGACATTGCAATCTCGTTGAAAATAATGTACAAACATAAAAGCTTTATGTTCTAGTCGTAGTGGAATAATTAAATTTAGCCCGCACCGTCGACAATACAAAAAGTGAGAAACTGCTCGCTGGATGAAATGAGTGTAGGAAAAACTATTTGCTCGCTATCCTGAAGAGTTCCGTGGTTCCATTTCCACTGAAATTCTGCCGAGCGAGATAAAATTAAATAGTTAGGTAGTACCTACAAAGCAATTTTTAGATAGCTTTGCGAGATAATTTGTGCTTGTACAAGCATTTTAATCTACACATATTAGAAAACCAAGTCATTTGGTTCTTATTTTTAATTTTATAAGTATTTGTTAACGTTCAAGGAACACCGACATCTATTAAAGAAAAGGACAGGACAAATATTTGCTTCTCGCTTTTACAATATTGCCATCAATATTTTTTTCAATAGACGCATCATTTCATAGTTCACCTAATAAATAATCGCGATTAGTAGGTAGACCGTAGACCCCTTAAATGACGTCAAACCGACTATCGCTACATCGAAGTGATAAAGTGCTTCTACAAAAACGCCACAATGTCTGTCCGAGTGCAGGATCAGAAAACGAATCCTATTTATTTGCAGCACATATATAATAATAAGAAGCATGTAATATCTACGAAACCGTTACAGCTACCAGGCCTGTTTCACTACGCGTGTCGGTATCGATCGCGTAAGTACATGCGGCGACCACTCCGGAGTGGCAAATAGGTAGGAATTCAGGCGCCAGAAGAGGAAAGAGTTACGCGGTAGAAAGAGAGGCAACATGTTGGTGAATATAACGTAGCTTTTTTAGCGCCGTGCGATCTGAATTGCACCTAATTGTATCGCTGCTAGAGTCTCTTTTTCTTTAATTGATTTTGCGGAGTAAATCTTCTGTACCTGTACTATTATGTATTCTGTGCAGCTACGCTTTTGAAGAAGCTGCAAAGGTAGTATGAGGACGTGAGTGCCGCGCGACAACGTCAAAAGTCGCGACTTTCCAGTACATTAACTGTCAAATTCTCGCGACTTTTGACGTTGTCGCGCGTGACTCAGGTCCTCATACTACCTTTGCTGGATGCGGGTGGCACAAGACCGGAAACTTGGAAAACAATGAGGGGTGCCTGCTCAGGACATAGGTCCTACAAGATTAACGCCAAAAAGAACCATTTTCGAAAAAGTTATCTATTATTTTGATCGTGTTATGAATCAGAGATTGTAGGGCACTTAGGTAGGTACGGTGGTCGACACTTTTTGAAAAATCGATTTGTTAAGAATACCTAGTTACTTACGTCACACGAATTCCATGATTTTTCATCACATCTTTTGCAATTTTACACGGAGATATCTATTGAATTAAAACAGCAGTTCCGAAATTACTTCTTTTTTTTCCGATAGAGTTGCAAATAGAGTTGGGAACAGATAGAGTTGCAAATGTTTTTGAGATTTTTGTTAACAGTTCAAAGTTCGTATTTCGTGTAGGTAATCGGAAATTTCGTGACGTCACATTTCAAAATTTATATTATATTCTAGATAAGTGTTATTAGATTATAATAGATTTTGAAATGGGACGTCACGAAATTTTGGACCCCCTTGTCACACAATGTCACACGACCCCCTCTCTCCCCTTTAACGTGTGACGTAATTTATGGATGGACCCCTACTTATGATTTTGTTTCGATACATGTTTCGTTCATAAAACACGTTTTTCAGTTTCTCAAAATTCAACCCCTATATGGGTAAAAAAAGGTATCAAAATTTGTAAGAAAAATAGATATGTTATTTGTGGTCGGATTCACTTAAAACTAAAAAAAAATATTTTTAATAAAAATAATTAAGTAACTATGTATTTCTCACTTTTTTAAAATATTTGTAATAATATTTGCGATTCGATTTTCTCAAAACTTAAGACAAGTGTATTTCAACGAAATAAACAAAACTCATAGTTATTTCTCAGTTTTTCAAAATTAAGCCCTTAAGAGGGGTGATCAGATCAGATCATAACGGTAACGGACACAGCGGGACGGACGGACGAACAAACAGACGGACAGACAGTCGGACAGTGGAGTCTTGACAATAGGGCCCCGTTTGTACCCTTTGGGTACGGAACCCCAAACACAGCTGCAGCACAAACACTAGCACACATAAAAACATGATAAAAAGCGTGGAGGGAGTAAGTAAAAAGGTACAGTCGAGTTCATAAATATATGAACACTCCCGCGGCTTCAAAAATATGTGTGCAAATAAGGTTACAAAAATATCTAGCATGCTAAGCAATCAAAAATAATATATCAACGTGTTACTGGTCATAAATATCAACACAAGGCTTCACAAATATATAAACAACTGTAACGCTCAGCCCAGTCCAGTGCCATGTCAAGCCAGCCATAGCCAAGCCAGCCATAGCCAAGCCAGCCATAGCCAAGCCAGCCATAGCCAAGCCAGCCATAGCCAAGCCAGCCATAGCCAAGCCAGCCATAGCCAAGCCAGCCATAGCCAAGCCAGCCATAGCCAAGCCAGCCATAGCCAAGCCAGCCATAGCCAAGCCATAGTAGCCGTGACGTCAGCATACGTCACCGCCGCGCGCCGCGCGCCGCCCGTCGGCCCCACCTCGCTCGCACCGGCCGGTTGGAGGGTGGGAGAAACAACGCCTGCCTATTTAAGCCGTTGCAAATGTTGGATCGGCACTTTTCCTGTTGTAATTATTTAATAGGGCGAAGCTCTGCCCAAATAAATTTCTATTTGATTAACTTTGTCGTTTGAGTTCCTGCCCTTCTTTACACAACTGAAAATTTATAAATATCTGCACAAAATATTGCCATATGTATGACAACAACTATAGTTACATAAATATCTATAAATTAATTGGTCATTTTTATGAGGACAAGCTGACCTACAAATATATCTACACAAATGTCAGTCATATTTATGTCAACATGTGTTTTGACAATTCACGAAAACAGTGCAGACTTGTCAGTGCATATGTCTGTCTCTTATAGATTTTCTGTATCTGTATGCGATACAAACTTCTTAATGCACCACATGGCAACGTCGTCATCGCTCGCTAAATTTTTCATTTTTTGAAGAATACGGGAAAACAGCGAGGACAAAGACAGTGCTATTTTGTTTTATCCGTTGACTATTTTAGAATCTAGTAGTAAATGACGTAGTGGCCTAGGGATATCTGTACGCAACTTCTGTTTAGTGTTGGCGTGAGTTCCAACTACGCTTTTTTGCAATTTTTACATCGCTAGTTTTTCAATCGCAAAAAGAACATACTTACCTACAATAGAGGATGGGCATCCTGGTCTCTATAACATGGCTAGATTGGGAGGTATATCCTCGTGAGGCCCAATGTCTTCAAGTGATCACAAAATCAATTATTCTTTTCAAGGTCGGGCCTTCCGAGGATATAGTCAAACATTTGGGTGCGTTTACCCTGTATCACGGTTGAAACGTACATTTCAGTACATTTTGATATTTTTATATCTTCCTCACATACTATGAGTTTGCTATTTTTTATCCTGCTGTCCCAGAACTACTTCCTATAGATAATGCAGTAGATATAGTATATGAATAAAAACAAAATTAAGCAAATATTAAGTATCATCATCAACCCATTATGTCCCCACCAAGGGGCACGGGTCTCTTCCCTGAGGAAGGTATAGGCCATACTCCACCACGGGGGCCGAGTCCGGATTGGTGGAGGCTTGTAAGACTAGTGGCTGGTCTTACTGACAGAAGATTTCAAGCAGCCCTAAGACCTCTGACTTGGCATACCTAACGACTGCCATCTATCGACGACAGCCGGCACCAACTGCTTAACGTGCCTTGCGAAGCACGGAACCGCTTGGAAAAATGCCACTAGCGTTAGTCATAGATGGTGACCCATCCATGGACTGAACGCGCCGTATGTTGCTTAACCTTAGTGATCGTTTAAGATCACTCAGGCAGCCCAGGCTACGAGCGATTTCGTAGTATCGCAATCTTGCACCATCTAACCCCATAGATTTTCTATGGGGTTAAGATCGGGGCTTTTCGGGGGCATTTTAATTACTTTTAGTTCCTCTCGAATATCCACAATTGTACTAAGTAATCATTGTGAATGCTACAATAGGGTAGTGTCCAGGGTCAAAATAATTAAATTCTATTTAGTCCATATTTTAGATTATAAAAAAATATTGGACACGTATTTTTTCTTTTTTCGATTAAACAAAAAATAACAAAGATATAGCCCATTAAAGTTACCTGTGACGTCACTCCGTGCTAAAAAATGCAGCACGGCGTGACGTCACACGTAACTTTAATGGGCTATATCTTTGTCATTTTTGGTCTAATTTACAAATTAAAAAATACGTGTCCCTTTTTTTTGAATAATCTAAAAGACGGACTAATTAAATTTTTTTAGGGCAACTAGCCTATTGTCTTGTACAAATTCAATTTGGTGGTTGTCTGGGTAAACAATTTTGCAGAAGGCAAAAATGAGTCCCTATACATTTTTGTTCGCAGCACCTACTTATGCATGCAATACACAAACTTTACATGCAATTCTTACAAGGCACGATGACGATTGTTATGATTATGACAGTGACATGATGAAGTTATCTTTCATAAATCTTTTCATTTAGTTAGATAAGTGACCATCAAGAACTCATAGATATACAAACTCTTTAAAAGATTATCATGGAGTTCTTACCTATAGGTTGTTCACATAAATATTTATTTATTTATTTATTTAACTTTATAACTTATTATTACAGGATTTACACCTAATGCAACAAGTTAAAAACATTATAAAATCATTACAAACATTAATTAACAATTTAAACATACAATCGGTATCTATTTACCTACTATTAAACTATTTTTAACTTCTTAAATACTATACACCTTAATTATAACACATAATAGTCAATGCCGTCCTAGTGAATTCACCCTGAGTACATCCAAAAACATCAATGTTTTCCGAGATGGTATTTAGAGTGCGGAGTGCGCGCGTCAGCGGCGCCTCAGCCAGCAGGTTGGTGCGCGCCGCGCCACGCCGTCCGGCACACAGTGTCAGCTGTCCCAGTATTTCCGGGTTGTGTATTCTTCCCACCAAAACTTTGTGTAAATATGAGACTAAAGTGAGATCCCGCCTCACTCGAAGTTGGTTGTATCCCACCATCCCCAGCACAAAAAGAGTGGGATATATAAGAGGATAGGAAGGATACACCCCGTAATACCGGAAATACAAAAAGCGAACAAATTTATTTTGTATTCTCTCCACCATTGTGTCGTATTTAGCCTCATGTGTGGACCAAACTTCAGAACCATATTCTAGCTTACTTCTGACTAGACTATTGTAAAGAACTATTATTGCTCTCACATTTGTAAAATTACGAACCCCCCGTAAAACAGACCCTAAATTTCTGTAAGCCTTTTTACATATATTTAAAATGTGTTCATTGTACTTCAAATCAGATTTTAATAAAACCCCTAAATCTTTAATCTCATTTACTTTCTTTAAATCGTGGTCTTTTATCCGATAATTAAAAACTATTGGTGTGTGTTTTCTGGTAAATGTAATCGTAGCGCATTTTGAGATGTTAAATTCTAAATTATTGTTGATACTCCAGTCTATTATTCTATTGATATCATTTTGTAGCTTTTTACAGTCCTCTATTTCACTGACATTAATGCACAACTTTAAATCGTCCGCAAACAGTAAACAGTTTGCATTTTGTACAACCTTTGGCAAATCGTTAACCATTATTATGAATTCGAGTGGCCCTAGGTTGCTCCCCTGACTCACTCCTGACCTAGTACAGTATGGCTCCGATATACGTTATAATCAACATATTGCCTTCGGTCTTGCATGTAGCTGGCGAAGAACCGTAGCAAATGTGGCGTACATCCAATGCCTGCTAGTTTTCTCAGTAATACGTCGTTATCAACCAAATCGAAGGCTTTTTTATAGTCGAAATACGCCGCATCTACTTGGCCTCCACTGTCCACTACTGGAACCACTTGTGACATGTAGTTTAGGAGGTTACTGCTGGTACTACGCGCTGGCCGAAAACCGTGTTGAGCATCTGACAACTGCACCTGAACTAGATTAAGTATTTCTTTTTGTATCGCCGATTCGAATACTTTTGCGGGTGTTGAGAGAACCGCCACTGGTCTGTGTCCCTCCACTTGGGTACTTGATCGTCCCTTGGGGACTGGTACCACCCGTGTAACTTTCCACCTGCCTGGGAATATTGCTGCTTTTAAACACGCATTTGTGTAGATATATTTGCAGGCCAGCTTGTCCTAATAAAAATGACCAATTAATGTATAGATATTTATGTAACTATAGTTGTTGACATACATATGACAATATTTTGTGCAGATATTTATAAATTTTCAGTTGTTCATATATTAGTGAAGCCTTGTGTTGATATTTATGACCAGTAAAACGTTGATATATTTTTGATTGCATAACATGCTAGATATTTTTGTAACCTTATTTGCACACATTTTTTTGAAGCCGCGGAAGTGTTCATATATTTATGAACTCGACTATACCTATACGTTACACGAAGTGTCATAAACATTCTCATGTCAACACGCTTGCCGAGTACCAACAAGCCATCACAATATTCAAGTGTGTGGATAGGATATTTGTATTGGGTAGTCTTGCTGCCGTCTATACCTTTCCAGGTTTTACATCTCTCATATTCGGTAAGTAGGTCCTTATTACCCCCAAATGTGGCTTGTATTAGCGCTCTAGGCCCTAGAGCGCTAATTGGTCACCTAGAGTCTAGGGTAATAATGTAGCTAGAAAAGCCCTAGGGCGGTAAGTAATAAAAAACTCTTCACTCTTTCAAAAAGTTCGCGTACCATCATAGGTACTGGCAGTAGACATCATGCATTCAGCCCAATGACAAAAGAGGTCGCTTCGCTATTCAGCCTTGTCTTCGTATGAGTACAATAGTCATCAATTTTAAATATCGGACGGCGAAGCTCAATTTCGTTCTTGAAAAAAATAATAAAAAAAAAGATGAAAAAAGGCGGGAATAGAAAACTTTTACTTTAAATATTGTTTGTTTTTGGGATTGTTTTTATAATTACGTGCTAATTAAGAAAAAAACATGAGTTCTGCAAGTGATGAAGGTAATATAAGTTGCACTCCCGTTTCAATGAAAATGGAAGCTGAAGCAGCAATTAACATAACATAACATTTACATACAGTCACATACATTGCTTCTGGCCCCACACTAGGATACCCTGTGTCGTGGGAACCAGAAACAGCGACGTCACAAACATGTATACATCCAAGACCTGGGTTTCTTTTTTTTTGTCCCCAGCCGGGATTCGAACCCGGGACCTCTCGCACGGTAGCAGATGCTTCGTGTAACGTATAGGTACTTAGTGAAAATTCTCAACTCAGAGACCGGCCGTTACTTGTCTAAGAAATACTTCAAACTTCAAACTTCAAAATATTTATTTGCGAATACACACAGTCAGGTTTTTGCACAGGTCTTAATTGCCATAAGTCAGTGTATTCTACCACTTAACAGCAGTATGCAAATGGATACATTTTTATGTGGGTAGGTAGGCATGCACACAATGACATCTATTTACAATTTATTTACGGAAATAATGTTACCTTACATAATGAACTTTATGTCATACAAAATAACTAATTTATTATAAATATTATCAACTTAGTCCTCCAGCTTATGTAAATCAAATGTCAATATACCTAATAACTCCTAATTCCCTAGGTCCGTGTCAGCGAGGTATTCATTAATTGTGTAGTAAGCCTTGTTTTTTAATAGTTGTTTAATCTTAGTTTTAAACAAATAATTTTCGTCAATTTTTCTAATTGATCCTGGGAGGTGATTGTATATTTTCGACGACATGCCAAAAACGCTTATGCCAAAAATACTGATGCCTACAATACACTTGTGAAGTGTGTGGACGGGCGGCGAGGTTGTTTGTCCATAATTTGCCAAGTATTTGCCAATGCTTCCGCTTTGCGGGAAACAGCAAGCGTATGGACGCGGCATTAGATTATATTTTAAATAACGGTTCGTGTTTCTGCTCATGTTTTTTATGAAACATTACACAAAACAATCTGTTTTCGAAGCCCCAAATATACTTTTCGCTCGTAGCGCCGGCCGCCTGAGTGATCTAAACGATCACGAGTGTTCAGCAACATAGTGTGCGTTCAGTGCATTGATGGGACTGTCAGTGTCAGTCAGTCAACGCTAGTGGCATTTTTCCGAGCGTTGGTGTCGGCTGCTGTCGATAGATGGTAGTCGTTAAGGCGAGTCAGAGGCACAGAACACGTCAGAGGCCTTAGGGTTTAGTTAAACCCGGGTCTTGGATGTTTACATGTTAGTGACGTCGCTGTTTCTGGTTCCCACGACACAGGGTTTCCTAGTGTGGGGCCAGGAGCAATGTATGTGCCCGTATGTAAATGTTATGTTGAATTTTATGTTATGTTACTTAGTGTAAATTCTCAATTCAGAAATCGGCCCTAAATATCTTATTTAGGTCTTATGTAGGTAGGTACATGTGTATCAAATCGTTCTGTAGGCAGGTACACAAAATTATATGAATAATATCAAACATAACTTCACAAACAAACGGAACACGAACAACTATTTTGCTAAAACAGTCTTTAGATTTAATGGGTAGGTAAAGAATTCATAAAATAATTACATTTGTACCTAACTATAGGTTGTACTTAGTACCTACATACCTATTTCTCTAACCATATTAAGCTATTGATTGAGCAGAAAAAAATTGTACCTAAGTGGACAGGTACCTACTTATAACGAAACAGATCGTCAATTTCAAACCTGAGAAATTCCTTTAATTCTAATAAACTCGTATGTTTGTCACCTAAGTAGGTATCACGAATGAAAATTTCATAATAACCACTCGCAATCCGTGTTTAAGTAGTTCAACACTGCAAAGTATTTTTTGCCTCTTTTATGTTTCTCAATTTTTAAAGGATCGGTTGGATCGGCTACGAACAAATCTCGCGCGCGCGTCTCTGCACGCTCGTGAGTCCGTCCCTACCTATTAGGGACTCCACACACGGCGGCTATAAGGTAATCATCATCAACCCATTATGTCCCCGCCGAGGGGCACGGGTCTCTTCCCTGAGGAAGGTATAGGCCATACTCCACCACGGGGGCCAAGTCCGGATTGGTGGAGGCTTAGATTACCTATAAGGTAATAAAGATGTATATTATATTTAGCATGATTATATATCTCATAACATCTTTCCATAGAAATCGTCGGGAGACCACACACGACAGCTATACCTAATATACATATTTACATCTTCGTATCTGAAGATACTGAGCGTTGTCTAAGCTATACATCCTGGGATGTAATGTATATTATAGCCGCCGTGTGTGAAGTCCCGTATTCCATCCGGATCGGTGGCCGCATGTACTTACGTTGTCGATACCTACACGGTAAGTGGAACAGGCCTGGCAATACTGCCAGCCAGCCACAGACCTAGCCTTCTCTCAAGTGTCATCTTCTATCTATTCTATGCATGGATCCTTGATTCCACAGAGTACATGTGTCAATTTATTGTCAATGTCAAATTCGGGTTTGTTTTGCACACGATATTTCGTCTCGTTAAAAAGTCTCAAATTAAGTTGGAAAACCTGCATTATTCAATGATACCAGCCAAATAATAATAAATAAATAATGACTCTAAGTCTAAAGCCGTCCAACTTGTGTCGAAGAGTGTTTATAACCTCTCGTTGTTACTCCCAAGACGCTCCGAAAGATCACAAATCACTATATCAACGGGATGAGGAGGGCCCACAAGAAAGAACAGTCTACGGCAAGCCGTACCCTGACTGGAGGAAGCCTTGGATACAACGGAGAGGCGAGTGGTCGTCGAAATTCTCGCTATTTGTGGAAAAGAATCCTAACCCCGACATTCTTGGTGCAATGAGCAGAGTACCCGATTTAACATTTGAGAAAGTGAAGAACTGGTGGAAGGATATAAAAGTGTTGCAGGAGATCGAGAATCAAAAGTATTTGACGGCGAGAACTGATACATTAGGTGCAAATTTGGCTGCTGCTCACTTCTTTACTTTTCGTGGAGCGGCAGTCAGGTAAAGATTCTACCATTGAGCTTAACATTATGATGGGTTAAACCCATCATAACGTTAAACTTGAGATTTTGATAGGAAAAATTATAATTACTTGAACTAATAAACTTAAAATTTTCTAAAACTGTAAAATGCAAGTTTGCAAAATTCAGTTTTGTATTCTGTATTTGAGTAGTCAAATGTCTAAATTCAAAGTTATCAAGTTATTCACCTCTTAGGCCTGGTTTACATTTGCTTTATTTTCGTGCTTTTTTAGAATGCCTTCCCTAGAGGTTGAATAAAATAGAGACGGCAAAAACATATTATGCCGTTTTACAGGTTTTATTACGCACCATATTTTGTAAAAGTACTTTAAAAAAAATTCCTAAATACGTAGCATACAACCAACCATTAGTTCTTATAAAAGGAATTGGTGTCTCTATTCTATTCTAGCTCTATGAAGTGTGCTAAAAAAGCATGAAAATAAAGCAAATGTAAACCAGGCCTCAGACAGCAATATTATTTGTTATAAGTTTGCTATAATAAAGCCTTTTTAACTGCAGGTTCAAAAACTCCGACAAGTGGATATCTGGTCCCGAAGATGGCCTGAAGCTGCCAAACAGTTTCAAAGAAGGTTACTTTGTGGAAGCGGTTGACTGCACCAATTTCCACCACGGTGGCATTCGGTATGAGGGGCTGATGAACCTTATGGATTTAAACTTCCTGAAGTGGTTATCATTGAAGAATAACTCCTACATAGACGTATGGTGTCTAGACAGACTTGCTGGGCAAAACGGCAAAAGTTTAGAGTATTTAGATATAAGTGGGTGTAACTTGACTCCTGGCTGTATAACTGCTCTTGCACGTATGAGAGAGCTAAAGTTCTTGGTGGTGACTGACCCAGGGGACAATACTTGCCTGCAAGCTGGACTGTCTTTCCTGGAAGAGGAGAATACTGGCTTGCTGATCAAAGCCGTTGATAGTACAAATGAGGCTGTAAAGTAGTGAATTAGGTATTACAATGTTAGTGAAATAAATTATTTAAAATTTAATTTTATTACAAATGTTGTTTTTATCGCTCGCTCCTGAATCCCTCATCGCCCCGGCTGGCTGAGTGATCCTAAACGATCGCGAAGGTTAAGCAACATACAGCGCGTTCAGTGCATTGATGGGTGACCATCTTTGACTAACGCTAGAGGGGTTCCGTGCTTTGCAAAGCACGTTAAGCAGTTGATGCCGGCTGCCGTCGATAGATGGCAGTCGTTAAGCCAAGTCAGTGCCTTAGGGCGCCTTGAAGACCAGCCACTGGTCTTACAAGCCACAACCAATCCGGACTAGGCCTCCATGGCCTTTGTCAAGGAAGAGGCCCGTGCCCCTCAGTGGGGACATAATGGGTTGATGATGATGATTAGCTAGCTACACATCTAGCAGATCTAATCACAATAGGTTATTTGACAGGTTTCTGACTGTGTTTTAAGTGAATAAACTAATTCAATTCAATTCAACCATCTCATATTTTTATTGGTGTTCATTGAATCCTGAGAAAGTGGGGATCGTAGGGGTGCCATTAAAAGACTTTAATTGTAGTGGTGATAATAAATTCTTTCGTGTATTTCCACTAGGATCCCCTACCCCAGTCCCCCAGGGGATTGTACAGCACTATTCCACTCCGATCCCCTGGGGTGGAGTATGGCCTATACCTTCCTCAGGGAAGAGGCCCGTGCCCCTCGGTGGGGACATAATGGGTTGATGATGATGATAATGATGATGATGAACCATGTATGAGCATAGCGCGTCATTAAAAAACACTACCTAAGGTTCATTGTAAAAATAAAACCAACAGTATGTTTTCGAGGTTTTATATTTTAACATAAGTTCGTACAATGATCCAATATGCTTTGAACAAACTGTCCACGTTAAAATCTGTATCACACAGGCAATGGCTTGCTTATTGTTATAACCTGCTTACATTGATTTGTTTGTCCTGGGCGTAAATTCTGCTAATGCATTGTAGTACAGTGACAGTTGCATGGCTGCGTAATTTTTATTTCATTGCCGCTTCAAAACAATGGGCGCACGCGAATTCGTAATTCTAGGCATCCATGGAATGTCACCTGGGCTGATCATGGAACTGTAATTGAACTATAATGCACTAACAGAATCGAGGCCCTTTCCGGCACCTCCCAGAACTTGGTAGAGACGATTACTTGTTCATTGAGTTTATTATGACAGTTCGATGGTTGCATAGAGGAGTCTTCCTACTTGATAAATAATATCGTCGGTCGGAAACATGATTGGTACATTTAAAAATATTCTGTTTTGAGTACTTGACGATTAAACATTTCAAAATTTTTTATGTTACAGTTAAATCATTGTTTCTCTACTGAAATTAGATTTTTGTGACGGATAAAAAAATCATTTGATTTGTACCGCTAGTGATTCAAATCTCCACCATTCTAAGTCAAAAATCCTGTTTTTGGAAATGTTCGGGAATTGATTCCGACCGACGATATGTGAGTAAAGGATAAACACACCAACGCGGTCGTGGTCCATACATACTTAAATACATAGGTACATCATTTACGGCAGTAGTATGTTTTATGGACTGTGGACTGCGTATGGAAGCACGCCACCGCGACCGCGTTGGTGTGTTTTATATTTTAATCGAAATGTCATAGTAAACCTTGAATTGCATTTAAATATTACATAGGGGCTTGGTATACGCTAAGTTCGAGCTTCCTCAGGAGGAGAACAGTCGGCGCCATCGAAACGCCGTAAACTAAAGCCAGTATATGCCCCCGTTTCCTGGTGGTCATACTAATATGTCATATCAGTATGACTATGAGGATATACAATGTCCTCCTAGTCATACTGTAACACGTTATTTTTAGAAAAAGGTTTTTCCTTCCTCCTGTATAATATAAATACTTTTCTGTGCAAATAAAGAAAGTAGTAAATACTTCTTCTTCTATTATTAAGTATTTTTTCATTTGTTTTTCCCTCTACAGGATGTTCAGAAAAGTGAGTTTGACCAGGAGGACATGCATATCCTCGTAGTCGTACTGATATGACAAATTAGTATGACCACCAGGAAACCGTGGTAAATGCTAACAAACCTGCTTTAAATTTTAAATTCTGAGAAGTGAAATTACGTAGTTCAATCCAATTACTAGTCTTACCTTCAATATTTATTTCATTTCATTTATTAATTGCATTGCCATGTGTTATTATTACATTACAGTTCTTTTTTTGTAATTACGAGAGTCGGTACATGACACCCTGTAAGGGCATTACATATTAGTGATCAGACTTCTTTCGAGAAAGCCAGCCAAGCTCTAATGTCACTATTGGCTTCCTAAAGGATTCACTTCAACACAACGCATGCTTAACGGAACATTAAGCCACTAGTAGATAGGTCATTCGAGTTACGCACTTGCTATGATGGGCTTATCCTACTTGTTGACGCATAAAATGATTCATCTTCATCATCATTCATCATTTAACTGATTTATTTATTAATCATGAATGCTTGTATTTTGAACGTTATGATTAACTATTGATGATTGATTAACTCAAATGACCCATCCACGAATGGGTCAATGTTTCATTATGAGTGCCACAAGATCGTTACGAGGTCTAATCCACCACTCAGAATTCGTTTTAGCAGCTTTAATGTTACCATCATATTACATCCGTATTTTATACGCGCATCCTACAGCGCCACCAAGTTATCTGTTCAGGTGGGCAAAATTGTAACTAACAAATTAATTGTTAATCCTGTTCCCCATTTTTTGTTTTATGTATCACTTACTATGAATTACAAATATATTTTCATTAAAATTGAAAGACGGATTAAAATATTTTCATTTTTCCAGGTAAATTTCTTAAATGTTAAAACGAAATTCTGCACTAGCGCCGCTATCAACTGAACAGATAAGATGGTGGCACTGTAGAAAGTTAGGCAAAGATTTGTGTTTATTTTCTAACACATCTGTTTTGTTCTAATTGTCCTTTATCATTTGTTGTTAAACTTTAAATTCTAGACTGTTGAAGCTACATCTCAAGTCTTTTAGAAGAATCGTGTTTTATTAAATAACACTGCAAGTCTTTGATGTAGGTGATATGAAAATACCCTAAAATCCGAATGTTTATGAACACCAATTAGAAGCCTTCAAACATTCATTGATAAGAATCGGTCTCTGCCTACCCCTCTGGAATACTAGCGTTTGTTTATGTATGCCCGTAACTATTGCAAAGTCACCTCTACCAAACTGGCGCGAGAGCCTTTCAGCTAAACACTGACATAAATTACTAACGTGCCATTTGGTATTGATTGGTCCGTAAATTGGATTCAGAAACACTATATTATAAAATCTCTTAGATAAAATGGGATGAGATATAGATGATGTGATTTGCTACAGTCATTTTCTTGCATGTTTTTTTTCGTCTAATTCAATCTAATTGATTAAATTGAACGCTTAGATTAAAAAAACCTTCTAAATATGATATTTACACTTTCACTGTTTGACTAAACAATTAGACTAACGCTTTACTTACATTGAAGAAATAAATAACGATTATGAAATGCCTTCATTTAAAATGACCATTGAATATTCTTAAAAATATAACGATTGTTATATGCAACACAGTCAATTCAGTCTAATAAGGAAACTGCCTATTTCTGATCAATATTGACTAACAAAACCTATATCGAGCTAAAATAGGTCTTTCGTATATACTAACGGTCTCCTTTATAAAAACATAATCTTTTAAAACGCTCCTCAGAGGCAGTTCAAATAGTATGTGGTAGATAAAACATTATTTACACTGCATCTGAGATTTTTAAAGAAATCACGTTTTTTGATAAAAACTTTCGTAAGTGTTAAAGTTTATTCCGTTCTTACTTTATCATGTACGCAAATCCGGTATAAACTTTAAAATAACAAGACCGTATTACATGTATTGTGAGTCAATAACTAACTACAAATACGCAGCTTCTATTACTCAAGATCAGTTATTTCTTCACTTCAAACACTCGGGTGAAAGGGACATTCAACACAAAATTCAGGACAAAAGAAAAAGCAACATTCGCGACACTAACAAACATTATTCAACAAAAGGCAAACTTAATTGGACAGTACTAACACAAGTTGAAACCATTAGTGCAAACTTTTCTCGTAAACCATGAAACAAACTTACGTACTAACCGTTTCTTAGCGTGCGTTTTTAATGCGATCAATAAATTGTAAGTGAAGTGTATGAAACTTAATTTTACATGATGTTAAGGGAAAATAACTATGTAACCTTGACGCCGATACGTAAAACAGCTACTTACACTTTGACTAATCACTCGGATAATATAAAATATGCCTTTATAAGTGTATGGATTATTAGATACTATTTGTATTATTAATTATTATTATAAAATGTTATGATGGGAAATTAGACTACCGATTATTTAAAACACATCGGAAACCGACATTGAATAGAGATGAGACTACGGTACAATGTAATGTTACTTTGTGCAAATACCGACGATCAAGTTATATGGGTAAGGTAACAGCACGCCTTGCGCTAACGCACGACATGATAACAATGATAATGACCAATTGACTACTTCAGAGATAGATTTTTTTTTAACAGTGCGAAAATATCTCTTATATAATTTAATAAATTCAATATACTTCCGGACTCCAAAAGCAATTGTCTAAAACTATCAACGCCAAAGAGATCATTTCAAAAATACAATTTTGATATCAACTTTGTTACTTAATGGCCGAAACTTTTTTTTACTCCGAGTACAAATTATAGTTTTCTTTTTTATCTATTAAAACTCGAATTTTCATTAAAATAATAACTTAATTACTTTGAGAGCCTGGAACGCTTAGCACTAATGTAATATAATAAAATCTAATATTTACAATGCGATTATTATCATTAAATATTCATTTACCTAGTGTCGTTAATGATTTGAGCTATTCTGTAGCCACTCGTGACATGACAATCGTATGCATTTACACTTTCACTCATTGACGGGACAACTTAAGGGGGCACATGCTTGCTGCTAACTGAAACTATATTCACGTATTTTCAACAAACAAACCTCATTATAATTAGTCAAATCTGCATTCAATCTATTACTTACAAAGAAATTATCACTTTAAAAGTAAATAAAAGTATACACGATACAAAAAAAATAGATATCTATCTAAAGTGTTCTTTTTATAATTTGTGGAAGACAAAGATCACAAAATAAAACATAAAATCATACGAAATAGAAATAAAATGTATAAAAAACTAATCGTTTGCTTGCACCATCGTTATAACATGTCAAGTCGAAAAGCGAAATTATTTCGTGGATTCGTATTTCGTTCGTATTAACACGTATTAGTAATATTCATTTTTAATTTTGTACTCGCTAATAATAAGCTAATGTGTAAAAAAGATATTAAGCCTGTTTTAAATAAAATATTACACGGACATAACATTGTTTGGCAAAAAAAAACGATATTTATTTGCACAACTTCACACCACAATCTCAAAGTCCGTAAAAGAAAATATTAAAAAAAAAATAACAATAAAACATTGCATACATTTCGTTTCATTAATAATTTCTTAAAACACTAACGATTAGAACTTATGGGGTTTTAAATTACGTTACCTATAGATAATTATAGTTAAAATTGAATGTATGTAATGGAAAATACATAATCTGTTATACATACACGAGCCGATTAAAATCTTGACAAACCAAATCTGTTTCTCTCTATATACAACGCAATGCAGCGATCTCCGGAGCTCTTAATAAACTGGACGCAAACAACGTCAAGACTTCATGGACGACTCTAATACACTAGCTTTTATATTGAGGAAAATCTACCACAAACACTCATATACGTAGCAACCGATAAAAACTATAACCAATAATATATGCATACTAATAAAACCTTAATGAGATCACGCCATAACGAACAATCTTAAGTTACTGTTATAATGAATAATTATGTGAATTAACCAAGTCTCATCCCGAATCACCCACTCGTGATAGCATTTTTTTTACTTTTTAGGTTTTTTTGTATTTCATACACAAGTACAGTGGGCGACACTTGACTGTACCCACGGCAGTTCCTATCACGCACGACATAAGTGCGAGTATCCAACACAAAAGGGTACCCTCTAGTGTAGTTGACTGTACTATCTCAATCATTTATCCTTTCACTTATACATAAATGTATGTTTTACGGAAAACAAAACATAGGTAATCCTTTGCTCCCGGATATTTTTCAGTTATACATATTTTACACAGTCCTTTTTTCCTTGCCTTGATTGAAGTTACTTTTGACTTTATCGTGCAGTGCAGATAGTACAAAGAGACGATTGGAGAAACCTGTGTTCTAACGGGTCCATATACAACAATCAGATCTATTGAAAACACTGTTACAAATGTAGGGAATGATTTTTACAAAAATTATGAACCACATGGTCCAGACTTTGTCACGTTGATTTAAGTAATTATGCTTTAAAAGTATCAAATATTTCTACACCTTTAATTCAAAATGTATCCAAGTTTTGTGATACAAAAACCAAGAAGAATATTCAAGAACAATCATCAACACATTATGATTAGTGTTGTATGGAACGGGGGACAGACTGATGTCGTCGACATACAACATTATATCTGTTCATCGTTTCGAAGTAAAAACGCAGTCAACAGGTAACTACTCGCCGATCGTTGGGATTACTATACGCAACGCAGCTATATGAAGGCATACTATTCCTTTTCATAATTCCTAGCTTGACCAAAAATCCACGTACTCGGGATGTGTTTGCAAAACTTGTTTTAATACATAATTTAGTTAATCTGACTAAGAATTCTAAGTCGATGAGAGCCTATGCATAGTCGAAATCATTTGGTCAACTCATGCACCGGGAATCATAGTTACAGCTGCACTGAGCGTTTTATACTTCGCTGAAACAAGTCAATGTGACAAAGTACGGACCTACCCTACATTTCCAATCGTATCAGAGTGCGCGTTTACACGCATGCCGATACTACTCCTGCACGACGATGAGGACCGTGTAGCCGCATCGCTAACTGGCGGTCGACGTCGGCTGCAACCCCGTCGACACGATCGGGGAGTTCACGTCTGCAAGAGAAGTGGACCGAAGTATAGTAAAGTTTCGGTTTAGTTTGTTGCCTCCCGATCAGAAAGTCTAAAGCCTGTATTACACCGGGGCAACACTGTGCGGCATTGCGGTATGCCACAAGGCCGCATGCTACAACGTCGCACATTGTGGCAAGAACCTTGTGGCATGGCAACACCTTGCGTCATGTGGCAAACTGTCGCAGCTTCTTCTTCTTCTTCTGCCGCACCTTTATAGCATGCGGCCTTGCGGCATGCTGCAATGCCGTAGTGTTGCACCGGTGTAATACAGGCTTAAGTAGCAAAACGTCCAACAGCGCGAAACGTCTAATGAGCAGTATGCCTAATATTTTTTATGTATATTTTTTATAATTTATTTTGAAAATATTGACCATTTTAAGAAACTCATTTCGGTATAATTTTGAGTTTTATTGGTTATGTCTATTTTTAATATGTTTCTTAAATTTTGGTGATTGTGACGTCACCAGAGCCTGATTAAACCTAAAAACTCAAATATCTCACAACTCATTTTGTGTGAGTATGAACCTTATTTCGTAATTAGCAAACTTCCATGTAATGTAAAGCCAATTTAATAGGTCACATTTGACACTTCATCAAAATGCATCAAAGTAACCTTGTAACGCAGGGCACACAATATTATTTATTTTTTCAAAGTTAGAACTGCACAATTGCTTTACTTTTTTCAGTTAATAATACATATTTATTGTAATAATGTCCAAAGAAGCATTATTACAATTTACTTTGACTAATAAACCATTCTAAACTTAATAAACAATATTTGTCCTAAAAAACTGAACTTCATCACAAGGTTATGTCAGTCAACCCTTTCTGTTTTTAAAAACTAGGGATGTTACCGTAAAAATCAAAGGAATCACGAATCAAAAAGTTGAATGGACAATATTTCTATGGTCACGAATCAAGAAAGTTTCTTCTAGGATATGGATATGAGCGGTCACTAAATAAGAATATATTTTTTGTTTATTTTTAGGTGCTGTAGTTTTCGAGAAAATAATTTCTTTATTTAATTTCGCTCAGTGATACAGATCATTACGCCATCACAGATTAATATAAAGTCAGAAAGTATCATTCATTCGAATCTGTGAAAAGTAATTAGTCTGTTGCCTTTAAAAAATAAATACTGAAGTAGGTACAGCGCCACCAAATTATATGTTCAAGTGGGCAAAATTGTAACTAACTAATTAATTGTAAATTCTGTACCCCATTTCTTGTTTTATTTATTCACTTACTAAGATTCATAGATATATGTTCACTAAAATTTAAAGACGGATTAAAATATTCTCATTTTCCTAGGTAAATTTCTTAAATGTTACTACTAAATTCTCCACTAGCGCCGCTATCAACTGAACAGATAAGATGGTGGCACTGTACCTACATAAACGAAATCACTGACAGACAGAGCAGTGACAGTTTTTTTTAAATGCTTCAACGTTGGATGGCGTGGATACACGACTATGATTCCGTTCCGTTTTGCTTATACGCCCTTTTAGAATAAGAAGGTTTAAAAACCAAAATCATGAATGAAAATCTTATCTGAGGTAAAAACTAATAACGTAGGGCTATCCAGTTTAGCTTCCTTTTCATATACAGTAAAGGAAAAAAAATCCCGAATTATTGTCCATTGAATGCAATGATTACCTGTAAAGGAATGTATAGCCATACTAACATAACATGATTCCACATTGTGATTATTTTATTAGTAGATTGTACAACTAGTACGCATCACATAAAGACGAACTTTACTTTTATAGCATGAGAAGTGTAAAACATTATTATATTTTACAAAAATAATTGAATAGAAACAAAATCCGTTTCATTATATATATTTTTTTAATCTTGTGATTCTGCTAATAGCAGAATAGGCAACGGACTTTCGTAAGACCAGCCACTAGTCTTACAAGCCTCCACCAATCCGGACTAGGCCCCCGTGATGGAGTATGGCCTGTACCTTCCTCAGGGAAGAGACCCGTGCCCCTCGGTGGGGACACGTAATGGGTTGATGATGAAAATAAAACAGGTCTGTTACGATACGTACTAGTTGGCGTGTTGATATCGGAGTGCGGCGTGAGATTGGACTGCGCCATAAGCTTCTGGCGAACCTCTCGAATCTTCAGCTGTAGCGACATTTTGTTCGGGAACACGTCCATGTGCATCGTCTGCCGAGTAGACAAAATATAAGTATGTTATGAAGTGTTTTTTTAACATGGGACTCCAATTTTTTTTTTTTTCTAAGTGGTTAATTTGAAAAAATTAAAATTGAATAAAAAAACTTTTTATTCTATGCAAAAAAAAACTGTCACATATCAATACTAAGCCAAAGGCTGTCAATGTCTGAGTGTTGCTAGTACGTAAAAACCATATAACCCCATTTTACTACCAAGTAAAAATGATGTGCGTAGTAGGTGTTTTTTTTTTACTTTAATGAGTATTTAAATTTCAATGTCTGTGATGTGATAAGGATCTTGGTGACATGAGTCTTCTATTCACGGTAAAAAAAAGTCTACCGAGTATTTTAATAGCGGTAATACCGCCACATTTTTTTGCATCGAATTTAAAAACGGACTTTAGTGCTTTACCTACTCATATCCGATTCCTGAGCATGGATTGAACTGAGATTGGAATCGTTTAGGATTTGGTGCGAGTAATATAGGAACGAATTAAACTTAATAAAGTAATAAAGGCTTTGACCGATTCCTGAAAGTCATCTCGAATTATTTGTTGGTGATCATGAAGTCCTCAGAAAGTGGTAATTTTAAATTCTTTCGTGAATTTCTTCTAAAAAAGGCAAACGAAAATTTAATTTTCAAATAAGCCGCCAAAACGTTATCTTAAGCAATATGGCGTCGCACAGGTTTATGACGTCACTTCCCGGTAAACCAACCAATGAACGTAAGAAAGAATGAATGACAGACGCCATTTTTACTGGTATGTGACGTCATCATAAAATCCAGGCCGTTTACGATACAATGGCGGCAGACACAAATTATCAAATTTTATCTTGTGTTTTTTTTACAAATCACAATTGTCTCTTTAGCTAAAATGCCGAATACGTATAAATAACACTGTTTTTTTTTCACACTGTCTAGTAGCCTATTGTCGACAGGTTCGGTAACGCGACAAGTTAAAAGTTATGATCAGTATATATTCCAAGTTACAATCTTTTTTCGATGTCGCCAACAGAAATTCCCAATCCCGTTGCACCTTTAATACTTACCTTTTATCAATGTAATTAATCTAAGAAATATAACTAATAAACATGCACACATAACACCAGGACACACAATACCAGCAGTACTCAAACAGAACTATAATAAAAAACATACTTACACATTGCAGGCGTAGTTTACCAATGTAAACATACGCAAAAATTACGTAGAGCAAAAATGAAAAACATATATATATATATAATCACAATGTTAGTCTAACAAAGTCTCTGACCCATGTCAGAGGATTTGCGGCGAAACATACAAAAAGAAAAAATAAATCCCGTTGCAAGGTCAGCGGTCAGTCTCACCTGGAAGTCGGTGGTGGCCTGCGTGGTGGGAAACATGCCGTGCTGTTGGAACAGTTGGAAAACGAGCAGTCGCCGCTGCTCCAAAAGGCGACGGTGGCCCGCCTCACCGCGCCCGTTGCCCGGGGTCCGCGGGGACATCTCCTCCATAGACTCGGCCACTGCACACACGGGGAGACGGGGGGTCATAACGCACCTCCAGAACTAAAGTGACCTAACTCAACATTTGGGTAAAATGAGTTAAGTACTCAGAATCACATCACATCACACTAATATTATAAACGTGAAAGTTTGTGTGTGTGTTTATATGTTTGTCAGTCTTTAGCGCTGAAACGGCTGGACGGATTTTAATAAAATTTGGTATGGAGTTAGCCGATACCCTGGATTAAAACATAGGCTACGTTTTACCGCGGGGAAATATCTTATTCCTACGGGAAAATCGATGAACCGCGGGTAACACCGCGGGGCACAGCTAGTTACTCAAAAAGGTATACTCTTTCATGCCTATATTAAAAAACCGACTTTAATTCGTCAGAGAGAGATGGAGAAATATTTCGGTCTGTTTTTTCTTGAGCAACTCGCTCAGATACATTTTCTTCATTTCCCAAAAGTTGCAAATTTTCAGTTAGGTCACTTTAGTTCTGGAGGTGCGATAAGACGGTTGGGCTATAGATCGAGAAACTAGGTTCTCGTCGCTGTCATTCCAAAAAGTCGTATGTGAAAACAGACTTGTCAAACAGAAAACACAAAAACTAATTTTTTCTGTGACTTTTGGACCTAGGAAAACATTTTTTATGGGATTAGCTTTCTTTTTCCTGTATCTACTCGTATTTATGTATGATGTTGTTGTAACTAAATTCAAGCCGCGTCATAGGTTATTGTAACAATGCGACACAAAAATCTAACATACGACTTTTTGAAATGACAGCGACGTTATAGCTGTGGGCAGCTGCCCTTGTTCGCTGGAGGTTATTGGTTGAGGTGACGAAAAGCTCGGTCGCAGTTGGAGACACTTTTATTATATTTTCACGCACAGACATACACGTTGCAAGAATGTTAGGTGACAGAAGTATTTGGTGTTGCCACATCAAAAATGTGGCACAATAAATTGTTGGGGATGCCAACAATAGCTAAAGATAGGCGGTTATGAATGATACTAATGATTCGACACAGTCGAATTAGACATCCCGATTAGTAACTAACGTTCAGGGGTGCAATTACGTGAGACTCCACTGTATGGAGTTGTCTGATTTAGCCCGTTTGTTCCCGGTATGTCACACCCACTTTTTTCCCAGTAGGTATCTCATACACTCCGAACTGTCATATACATTCTTATTTTGACTCTTTCGAGTTGCTTAACCCGATAAAGTGGAAAGTTACGTGGCTGTGGTCTAACCGCTAATACTAATAAACCGTGTAACTCTACTACTACTACTACTCGAAACGTGTCGATCCGCGGCCGTGTGGAATAATTCAAGCAGATGCATTCTAATTTGGTCGACTCGGGCAAAATACAAAATACAATACAAAAATATTTATTGCCGTAAAAGAATTTTACATGAGCGATACACAGCGGGCCCCGCACTAGGTAAAACCTGTATCGCGGACGCCCAAAAACAGTTTTAACAAATATGAGGTTATACGAGCAAACATGACAAAATTTAGAGACAAACATGCAATTGTCGTTATGATGAAAAAGAATATAAATTAAAAGTTACGAGTAAAAATGACACAAAATAAAAACAGGAATATTACCGCACAGACAGCAGCTAGAATAGTTACATACTTATAGATAAATATGTGTGTAGAATATATATGTATTCTAGTGGTTGCAATGGATAAATACTTAATCGTAAGTGCATAGTTTACAAGAGGTATATATATATATATATATGTATATATATATATATATATATAACCATTGCAACCAGGTATATAGAATAAATAATAAATTAAGATATATATATATATATATATAATTATATATAACATATCAAATATAAACACAAATTTAGCATTGCTTTTGTCTAAAAATTGATTTTAATATTAAGAATAATGAATGATAGGATTAACTACAATATTATTGTGTTATTTTCAAAATAGCCTCAGTTTCGCAGTAGTCTAGGCTTAAAAGCCATTTATAAACTTTAGTTTTTGCTTCACGAATTGAGTCATATTTTATATTGCAGAGTTGGACACATTTATTGTAAATAAATGGGAAATTAAATTTGCAAAAACGGTGAGCAAAGTCTGTTTTAGTGGGAGGAATCTTAAGCTTAAAATTTCGTTGTTCCAGTAACTTGCAATATAGGGGCGAATTTATTACTAGTTTGTGTTGAGATAGCAATGCTCTTTGAATATAAAGTTGACGCACTGACAATACTTGGGCCTCCAAGTGCAACGCGCGGGTAGGATAGCGGAAGGGCCTTCTCAGCATCACCTTAAGCACTGATCTTTGGGTTCGTTCTATAGTGGCACTTCCGCCGTAACTCGGAACGATTCCGGATTCAGTGTTTTATCGCTTGCCTCTACTTTCAAGCGGCAAGCAAAATAAATTCAACTAATGTCAAGGAGTTAAAAGTAAAACCATAAAAGGTCCTGCGAGAACTTAAAGATGGCGCAGCGTCTTACTTTCGCGCGTAAATTAGCGCCATTTCAAACCAATAGCGGGCGCTAAATTTACATGCGCGTTCTTAGTTCGACTTTTAAGTTATAGCACGGATAGTCTCAGGAGCTAGGGGGCGAGCGAGGGCGGCCAATACAAATACGCATTCTTATTTTTTACTTTAGGTTAAAGCACAGATAGCCAAGATAGTATCATTAGGAGCTAGGAAGAGGGCGAGGGTGCTTAGTTCAAGTAATAAGTAAAACTTTGCCTGGTCCAAAACTAGGATACCCTGTGCTATGGTAACAAAGAAACTACGCCCAATGCGAAACAATACGCCCAGATTAAAACTATGACATACAAATGTACCGGGGCACTACTATGAATAGAGCCCACGACTCTGGCGTGGTAATCAGACGTTATACCTGGTACAGTTACCTCGATAGCCGATAGTTACCTCGGCAGTGTATGTTTACCTGGTAGCGGATAGTTACCTCGGTAGCTGTCCAGGTTGAAGTCAGGTCCGAAGAACTGGTTGCCAACAAGCTTGTTGGTGGTCTGCGGAGTCCCGTACGAGATTGGGGTCGGCATGCCGTTGCTGCTTAACATTTCGTCGCCCGCGCCGATTGGCGTCACCGCCGTGTTGTCTTCTTCTGTGGGAAAGTCTGATTAGAAAGTCACATGACATACATGTTACATCCTGGGTGTGGACCATCGAGATCAATAACAAGTATTATTAAAATTTAAAGTTATTCTAATGAAACAATGGGCATTTGAAATGTGCCGGGAGCAATATTTACAAAGATAATATGTTTAAGAGTCTTTAGATAATCAATAGAAAACTATTCTGGGCTTAGGCCCAGACACTCGAAGGGCTTGATTGGCACTTGAATAGTCGAGTGCAAATTCAGAAACAAATACACTCTAGGCTCGAACACACTACAATGCTGTAATGTTCTAATTATTAATTATTTATATTAATTTCACTTCGCATGAACATATTTTGGACCATGTTGGGTCCAGCGCATAGTCATCCCGATTGCGAGGAAACTTATCTCAGACTAAACTTCAGACAGTAAGACCAGCCACTAGTCTTACAAGCCTCCACCAATTCGGACTTGTCCACCTTGGTGGAGTATGGCCTATACCTTCCTCAGGGAAAAGACTCGTGTCCCTCGGTGGAGACATAATGGGTTGATTATGATGATGATGATGATGATGATAGTATTAGAAAAAACATGTACCATTGGCGAGCTCACTAACAGTAGTTTATTTTAGCCTATAAACAAGGGACGAGAAAAAGGTGGTGATATGGTCAAACATTGAGAAATCTATATTTTGAGTCCAGGGGAACTTTTTGGTCAAGCTCAAAAGTATGGAGGCGAGGTGCACTCACCGAGGCTCTTAGTGAGTTTCTTCCGCAGCATCAGCTGCGGACTGCTCGGCACAACCACTGCGCTGGGACTGTAGTCTTCGGGCTTGAACTGGGGCAAGTGCCGAAACTTGTCCTCGAAGTTTACGGTCTCCAGCACCCTGGCAAAGGAGAGGACACGTTATTACACTGCTGTACTCTGGAGAAGAGAAACTAAATGCAGACAAGCCAAGGAGGCTCTACCAACAATCTCGAAACGTATTTCACATAGCCTGCTCCGTCTGAGAAGAGATGACCTGGGCAGAGCTGTGGCAATACCGACAGGCCAATGCTCACTGAATAGACATTTCCACAACATGGGACTAACCGACAGCCTGCTTTGCCGGGGATGCCTGAAAGAAGAGGAAACACCCGCCCACGTGACCATCTACTGTGAAGGCGTGGAAAAACAACGGACCGCCATCGTTGGGAAGCTGGGATCCCTTCAGGAGGCCTGCAGCGATATCAGAGCATGGAAAGAGATAGGCTGGCTGGAGTAAACTCACAGCCTTGCTACGTACAATGGCCCGACTACGAGACTAAGTGCGGAAATCTTAGGTCTAACTAACTGACTAACGTTATTAAACTGTTGCAAGATGGAAAAAAATATTCAACTTGTGGGGCTCATCCCCACTGTCGGAAAAAATGCGCGATACGACTATCTATCCTCAACTGTATAAGTAAGTTTTTAATGCTAAAAATGCATGTTTTCGCATTTCAAACGCTGTTGAAGTATACTGCCGTCATAAGGACGCATCTGACATCAGGTCGAAACTGAGAAATTAAATATTTAAGTTTTGATTTTTCAAATCGAACAACTTTGGAACCAATTGTGAATTGCGTTTTATGCATCTTTTTACTTTCGTAAATTCATTCATTTTCCTATCGTATTGCAGAAGTCATTGACCAAATACGTTTTTTCATCTTAGTTCAAGTCTAAAATGCCTTTTTAACTTAAAAAACCAACAAAACCCATTGGTCAAATGCGTCGTTTTATTGTCTCTTAACTTCGCAGAAAATGCTCCCATCAAAATAAAAAAAATAGAGAAAGAAGAGTCTTTTTTCCTCGTTCCGAATATGTAAATAACTCAATTTCGGCAAAAATGTTAGTTGTGTCTTTTTCTCTTATGAGGGCAGTGTAGTTATAACTATATAGGTACGTGATTTAGCAATGAAGAATAGAGAGAGAGAGAGAGAGACATAGAGTACATACTTATTGTGAATCATACATGGGTACAATTATGCAAAGAGTGGAATTTACGAACAGGCATATCATCATCTCTCATCTCTCTTCATCAATGAATACTTGTCCGTTCACTTTCTAAAACAAATAAAAATATTTATTTTAAATAACACAGTTACATACAGATTTCGATGCACAGAAATACAGGTTTATGTTTTACTTAATATCCAGGGTTCGATGTCAGCCCCCACACTAGGCAAAGGCTGTATCTTGGGGACTCCTATTTTTCATTTTACAAATTTTAATATCTTGCTGGTACATATTTTTTTCTTGTTGTTGTTGTTGTTGTTGTTGTTACACTTTATTGCACAAAAGAAAATACATAATATGACTTAAATAACAGGTTTGTGATAAAAACAATGTGCAAAGGCGGACTTATTTCTAAAGAAATTTCTTCCAGCCAGCCTAGAAATTTTCTTCCTTGTATGTCACTTGTTCAGTGGGCTGTTTCGCAGCCAGACTCACCGGTCGCGGCCGTCCTCGTTCCCCTTCCGGAAGAGGGTCTTCTTGAGCGAGGGGCTGTGGGGCTCCTTGGGCGAGTTGGGCTCGGGCTCGCGCGGGGTGCCGGGCGAGCTGTCCGGCCGGGCAGCCCCCGCCTCGTTGCTCCCCTGCGACCCCGTCGACGCCCCTGGGGAATACGGTATTTGACACTATCAACAATAAATTGGGTATTTGACAAAATGTCAAATGAGTTACTTTTAAGCGGTGGTGGCGTAGTGGGGTTGACCCTTGCTTCTCGATCATGAGGGTCTGGGTTCGAACCACGCATGTACCAATGACTTTTAGTTACGTACATTTGTTTGTACAGCAACACCATTCGCTGATAAATTGTGCCCGGATAACAGCGACAGGCTTGCCACTTGTCACGTTTGGGACCTAATAAACTCTGCAAAACGTGGGTCCAGTTCTAGAGACTGGTGCCTCTGCCTACCCCTTCGGGGATAACGGGCGTGAGTTTATTATTATTATTATTATTATTACTTTAAAAACGGAATTTTGTATGAAAATACTTGCTTGTGACGTCACATTTCAGAGCACTCCTTTCATGTGACATCTATTTAAAAATTGTAATAACTAGTAAATGATTAAAAGAATACATTTTCCGAAACATTTTGTAATTTTTGTTTTAATCGAGCATCTCAAATAATTTATTTTTGATAGTGTCAAATACCGTAATGCTCCATTAAAACCCAAATTACAAAATGATTCGGAAAATGTATTTCTTTTAATCATTTACTAGTTATTATAATTTTTAAATAGATGAAACATAAAAAGAGCGCTCTGAAATGTGACGTCACAAGCAAGTATTTTCATACAAAATTCCGTTTTACAAGTAACTCATTTGGCTTCCTGTCAAATAGCCAATGGGCCGTGTGACATTCTAAGGTCCAGTTTCTGCATTGAGAATTTCGCTAACTACTTAACTGTAGTACAGTACTGTGTCGTAAAAGCGGTGGTGGCGTAGTGGGGTTCACCCTTGCTTCTCGATCGTGAGAAGCCGTAATTGTATCAAAAACGGCCTGGAACGACGTCACATACCAGTAAAGATGGCGTCTGTCATATATTCTTTCTTACGTTCATTGGTTGGTTTACTGGGAAGTGACGTCATAAACTTGTGCGACGCCATATTGCCTAAGATACATAGGCTGCTACTTATGTATGCGGAATCTGGGATTCCAATAATTTTAAACGCAATGTCTGACCTCCATGGTCAAATTCGTTATTTTTTTAAATACTGGCCGCTAATATTTTTCTCTTATATACGTTAGTGTTTTGTTTTTGTTGGGTTTAAAATGTCATATCGCTGAAAAAATGGAACTCACTCGTGAAAATATTCGTGCTATGATTTATTACGATTTTCGACGTGGTTTAACGCAACAACAGTGCGTAGATCAATTAACTTCGACTTTTGGTGGTGAAGCTCCATCAAAAACGACTATGTATCACTGGTTTAGTGAGTTTAATCGCGGGCGCAGTAAGCTCACGGTCGAAGTTAAAGAAGGTCGCCCGAAATCGGTGGTTGTGCCACAAAATATTGAAGCTGTGCGAAAACTAATAATGCAAGACCGCCATGTTACGTATCGCGAGATAGAGGCTATTCTGGCCATATGTATGACGAGAATTCATAGGATATTACATGAACATTTGTCTGTAAAAAGAATTTGTTCGCGTTGGATCCCGCACAACTTAACTCAGGATCAAAAAGATTCTCGCGTCGAATGGTGCAAGAAAACCTTAAAAAAATTCAACGGAGCGACTCAAAATCTGTTTATAATATCTACACAGGTGACGAATCCTGGATCTACGCGTACGATCCCGAAACTAAACAACAATCAACAGTTTGGGTGTTTCAATATGAGCCGAACCCTACGAAAGCGGCTCGTGCAAAAAGCACTGTAAAGCAAATGGTGGCCTGCTTTTTTTGTATTAATGGCCATGTGGCTACAATACCACTGGAGAATCGCAGAACGGTTAATTCGGAGTGGTGCACGACCATTTGTTTGCCGGAAGTATTTGAAGAAATACGCCAAAACAACCAGCGACGCAGAATCATACTTCACCATGACAATGCCAGCTGTCATACATCTCAGGAAACAACTAGATTTTTGGATGGTCAAAAAATAGAATTGATGGGTCATCCACCGTACAGCCCTGATTTGGCTCCCAATGATTTCTATTTATTCCCAAATGTAAAGAATAGATTACGTGGTCAACGATTTTCTACACGTGAAGATGCCGTAGATGCGTTCAAACATCACGTTTTGGAGATACCTCAATCAGAGTGGAAAAAAGTGTTTTACAAATTGGTTTCATCGAATGCAAAAGTGCATCGATCATAGTGGAGAATACTTTGAAAAACAATAAAAGCATATTTAGCCATATACATTTGTTTATTCTTTCTATTCCGCATACATAATTAGCAGCCCTCGTAGCGTTTTGGCGGCTTATTTGAAAAGTAAATTTTCGTTTGCCTTTTTTAGAAGAAATACACGAAAGAATTTAAAATTACCACTTTCTGAGGACTCCACCGAGCACCAACAAACAATATGAGTTGGCTTTTATTATAATTAACATTCATCATATTATAATTAACATCTTACCTCGGCTGAGACGTTTCTGCAGCGGGGCGCGACCAAGCTGCGCCGGAGTCGGCGCCAACGGGAATGGGCGGGTCTCTTCCGTATCCCATTGCCTACAAAAACAACATAATTCTTTAATTTAGCCTTTCATCAATAAGTTGTTACTGAATCTGATCAGTCTGCTATTGCTAAGGAATCGGGTTGGACATCTTTACTAACCAACAAGCATACTTCTAACACAGTATTATGGTTGTTTGTTTCTACTTACGTCGGTGGTGGATTGTTATTGCTCTGTGACACGATCACAGATTGAGCAGCCTGGCCTTGTGTATTCTTGTTAGCATCTGATTCTGCAAAACAGTAAAGCTTTCATTAGTATTCGTCGGTTTGCTGGTCGCCCAGTATCGTAAGTTCGAGTGGTCACATCGAAATAAGACGATTGGGCGACCCAATGTAGTAATCAGATTTAATTGCAACTGTGCTTGCGATGGGATCCTGAAAAGAGTTGCTTGTGTTCCTTTCCATCGCATAAAATTATGTCTCTAAGCAAAAACCCCATAAACTCTGTTGTTACGCGTGAAAGTACCAGCCAACAAACTTTCGCATTTATAATATTAGTAGTCTGTTCTTTTACATTTACTGAAGTAGTGATGAATTCAGGCCTCTATTGCATGCTGGAAATTATTCGAAGTTTTATACCACCTTTCTAACATTATTTCCTTTACTTTACCAACTGAGACGAATGTACCTGAACAACACATACACGGCCAATTGATTACTAGTAAAAACTAGATCTTAAGTGCCTTTTCTCTGTAAATCTCAATCTCCTATCAAAATTGTTTTTCAATCCTGAAAGTTAGTTGTTACGTTGTTACTTAGAAAAATAAAATCGATTGGTTAGACCTAAGGTCCGTTTTTTAATTCCAGTCAGTAAAATTACATTTAGAATTGGAAAAGGGCTGCCAGTAAAAATAGTGATGTTTTCAGTCTGTCGATTTAACGTTATAATCAATTTTCATTTTGAATTGAATCAACAAATTAAATATTAGCACAGAGGAAAAAAGGAACAGAGTGACCACCAGATTTTTAATTTTAAGTAAATCTTTTTACGTATTCTTATTTTTCGTCACAGGATTTCAACCTGGTGATTATGTAATTAAATAATAAAAACATATTGTAAATGAAAAACAAGTTTTGGGTTTTAGAATTTTATTCTGTGACGAGATAGAACTATCTGAATCGTATACATTTATTTATTTTACAACTTTAAGTCTAAAAAAAATCACCTACGTAACATAAACAATTTTTACTTGGAAGTAAAATGGGGTTATTTGGTTTATGATTATTAATCTGTGATAGACTAAACGTCTCTTTGTAGTCTGTGATCTAAACTAGACTTTGTTCCGAAACAGTTGAAACTTGAAAGTTATCAAAGTATTTTTACTTTGTTTCTTACATACGTACGTGAATTATTGTCTTTGCTCATGACTAGCCCATGCATTGTGCATTTTTGTAAAAACATAGGACAGGAACCACAGATAAGGTACAGTGATGTAATAACATCAGCACCATCTATCGGTAATTTGCGGTACTATTTTTTTTTAATGACACTTTGAAAAGCCCTCATTGCAGTTGTACTCTGAATTAGTACCAAGATTAGCACCTTGCGCCTGGATTAGCGTTATGCCGAGATTGGGATTTATGCCGTCAGAAATGTTACTCATCGAACATCGCGGTAACAAATCGTCAAGTTCGAGATGTGTTTATTTTTCATGCATATTATTATGACCACAACATACTAATGATGAGCCGTTTTCAGAAGAACTAAAAAAAAAAATAGTATATTTAATTACAAGTGCGGAAAGCCTGTCATTGTAACGAGTTCCGACAAATGTCTACCCGAGCCGAGGCGCAGCCGAAGGCGAGGGTTGACAGTCGGAACAAGTTGCAATGACGGTTCCGCACGTGTACTAAACAACTGTTTTTAATACAGTTGCGAAAAAATGAAGCAATTTAATAAAGAAATTTTTTGGAAAATGGCGCCAACCGTAAAAGAGATTTTTTTTCTTCACCAATTCTGGGTAGGCAAAGGGAACTAGCCCATACAGCCAAGTCTTCAGTAAATTTCTTTTATTGATATGAAATGAAAATGAAATTTAATGAGATGAAATGAAATGGAACCAAACCTACCTCAATTGAATCAAATCATTAAATATGTTATTGAAACAAATTATAGTAGGTTCTTTGTAAAAATATTTGCATGAATCATAAAAACTTCGTGGTTGATTTTTTTCTTTTTAATAGACATTATTTTGTGAGTTAGATATTTTATTGAAAATGTTAGTTTTTTTTTCAATACAATATAACTCCGAAAGGACAAACATTTGGCTGTTGGCGTAATAGTAACTTTTGTTCAGCTCGCTGAGACCCATTTTATGATGTATCACACATGGCTATTAGGCTGAGGTCCAAAATTGCATTCCTTTGACAGCCGTAATATTTTTTTTTTTTGTTCTTCTGAAAACGGCTCATTGATAATTTTTATTCATCTAACACTACTTTGGGAGCGAATTCTACGAAAGAAGTGATACAACCTTAGTCTTTATTTTATGTCGATTGTGTACATCCCTATTATTTTTCTTCCAAAACCTGGTCACATCGCAAATGTCATTTTACTGACTGGAATAAAAAAATGGACTATATGTAGGTACTATGTAATATTACTTTTTGCAGCTATCTGTGGAAACTTTTAATGACAATCTGTTTTTATATCTGCTTTGTAATATTATGTTTGTGTAGCCATCATTTTACCTAAATATTAAATAAATAAATTATTGGTGTGCAATAAAGAGTTATCCGAGGCGAGTAGCCGAGGACCGTGCCGAGTGGCGTGCAATGGGAGAGGCCTATGTCCAGTAGTGGACAACCATAGGCCGATGATCATGATGATGATGAAAGAGTTATCTATTTGTCAGGTTGTAGGACACCAGTGAGAATGCCAGAGGCCTACGAAGACCAATAGTACATTGTTCACCGAGAGGAGAAAGTGACCGATTACCGTCGAGGGTGTCGTTTGAAGCCCGAGCCGTAGGCGAGGGCTTTAAAACACCTGAGATCGGGAATCGCAGTTTCTCTCGAGTGATACATAGTGCTTTATACTACACCTACAAGGAAAATAAAAAACGAAATCTTTACTAATTGAAATTTATATTGAAATTGTTGCTAGTGGCCAGTGTCATTTTGCGAACTTGGAGATAAAAACTCACTGTAAAAACTTTTTGGCTTTTGATATTTAGGTTACCGGCGCATAGTCTTACCCAAAATTAAAAAAGAAAAACCACGTAAGAAATGGATTTTCATGCACTTTTCTCTCCCGCTCAGATGCGTTTTCTCCCCGCATATTTGTTCGATATGCAATGACGTACTTTCTACCGTAAATTTGATAAAGTATCAAGGTACTTTCCAAGCAGGTGTAGTATAAAGTAAATTTACCGGTGCTGAGCGGGACGTACTGGAACCGCACGTATTGAAGCGGCTGGTGTTCGGCCGCGTCCGCGCACTGGCTCGGCTTGATCATCAGGTTACCGGACGCGTCCGACACCAGCGAGAACGTCAGAGGACCTACGGGGTAAGCCTAGTCTTACAAAAGGTACTTGTCTGATATCGCACCTCCAGAACTAAAGTGACCTAACTCAAAATTTGGGTGAAATGACTTAAGTACTCAGAATTACTCAAAAAGGTATACTCTTTCATGCCTATATAAAAAAACCGACTTCATTTGGTCAGAGACAGATGGAGGAATATTTCGGTCTGTTTTTTCTTGAGCAACTCGCTCAGAGCGCCGCATAAATTTTCTTCATTTCCCAAAAGTTGAAAATTTTTGGTTAGGTCAGTTTAGTTCTGGAGGTGCGATATATAAATATCTCGTGGCACAGCGTTTGTTACCGAAATCCTTCGAAACGGCGTCACCGACTTTTTTTTGTGTATAAATGATATGTCTGAGAACAGGTCGTATCATCATCAACAACCCATTATGTCCCCACCGAGGGGCACGGGTCTCCTCCCTGAGGAAGGTACAGGCCATACTCCACTACAGGCCGTATGCCGATTAATAATAATAAAACAACGATTGCCGAGTCAGCTAGTAGAAAATATAGAAATGGCGAAGATCCACAGCTAGCTTCATTACATTGTATGTAATTGTAAAAAAAAGGAAGCAAAACGAAATCTATGGAGCTGCCACAAAAACATGTGGCAAATACAATATTGTATGACTCACAATGATGTATGAGATAACACTACGCCTCATTGTCTAGAACAATACCGTTCGAGATTCCCTGAACTGTGGACTCGGAACTCGGAGTGGTATCGGAAATACCCAGGTTGACGGGATACTGTGAAACTCAATATCAACCGCTTACTATGATATGGCTCAGATTTGATTAAGTACATTTCCATGAAAGTGCAGGTCCAGTTCTTTCTTAAATTAAAATCTGTCTATATTCACCATACTTCTTGAGTTATCAATATGGGGATGAGGCGAATAGGCTAGTTGCCCTAAAAAATGTAATTAGTCCGTCTTTTAGATTATTCAAAAATAAGGGCCACGTATTTTTTTATTTGTAAATTAGACCAAAAACGACCAAGATATAGCCCATTAAAGTTACGTGTGACGTCACGCCGTGCTGCATTTTTTTAGCACGCAGTGACGTCACACGTAACTTTAATGGGCTATATCTTTATTATTTTTTGTTTAATCGAAAAAAGAAAAAATACGTGTCCAATATTTTTTTATAATCTAAAATACGAACTAAATAGAATTTAATTATTTTGACCCTGGAAACTACCCTATTAACAACAAGAATTACACATGATACACAAAAGTTCACCTCTGTTACAAAAAACACTCACCAGTCGAGTTCTCAGCGTTCCTCTTCACCAGCGTGACACTCCCGCCTCGGGGCACGCTTAGCACGGCATTATTGAGAGACGTGGCCGCTTGGGACATCGGAACTTGGCTCTGACTCATCGTCTGAGCCATGTTCATTTGGCACACGGACGATATCACCTGTACGCCCGGGTTTGGCAACGTCGGAGAGTTCATTATCGACGCTATGGCGTTATCCAGAGCCGCTTGCGTGCTCAAGTTGGGTGTGCTGAGGGAAATCCCTTGAACGCTGTTGGTTAGGCTCTGCGTCGACATGGATTGAGAGAGAGAGGCGTGCGGTGAACTCGGCACGTGGTTTGAAGTGCTGGTCTTCACTTGCGTGAACGCCGTCCATTGGCGGTGGTTCTCGCCTGGAAAAGTTGACTCGGGTTAGTTCTCTGGTAGCCCGCATTTTCAGGTAACATCCACACATTACAATCACTCTTACTGGTCAAACTAAAATTCCCTGTAAATTGATAACCAGACAAGGCCATCATAAACATGGAAATACACCCAGTTCCTCAACAGAAATAGAACTGTGGCAAAACCAACCAATGCGTCAAAGTTGCTTTTTTTTCTTCACGATTTAAAGGTATATTACACAGGGTATCCTAGTGTGGGGCCAGAAGTGTACATACATTGCTTCTGGCCTGTATGTAAATGTTATGTTATTTACCATTCTCAGAGTGTGTAGATTTGAAGGCGCCGCCTGTTGGCTGGAACACTTTGGAGCCGCCAGGGCTCGAAGCTGTAATGCCGCCTAAGAGATTTTCTGATGACCCGGCACTGAAAGAAAAATATGAGTTCAAAGTTAAATCACAGACGAGAGCTAAAGATACACATACAAATACATAACATACTAAATGTCAGACTTTCTCATAAAGTTTGGCACCGCTGTTTCCATCGAAATTAGTGGTTCAATAGCTCACAGCTGTTAGTTGTTTTTCCCTAACTGACAGCTCTGTTAATGTGGATATAAGGATGAAACACAAGAATCCATACATACCACTTTTACGTTTATATTGGCTGCCGCCGCCACCACCACAGCTTTAGTGTGTTTAGTCAAACCCTGATCAGATCGTTAGCGTACAACGTGGGCGAAAACATTTTTTTTCGCAAGTCTGCCTTTGTGACCTTGTGCTTAACGAACTCTGTGAGGCAGCGGTTAACGCATTTGCTTACCATGCGATTGACCTTGTGTTTGAACCCAGCTGGCGGGAAAAACCGCAGGTCTTGGATGTTTACATGTTTGTGATGTGACATCACTGATGTCGCTGTTACTGGTTCCCACGACACGGGAACACACACACACACACACACGCACACACACACACACACACACACGCACACACACACACACACACACACACACACACACACACACACACATACCTAGTGTACGTAAATGTTTATGTTTGTATACAAGCGTAGAGTACTCACGTGGGCTTGATGGCCTTGGGGCGGCGCGTCTGGTCGTGGTAATCCCGCTGCACCTCGTGCTGGCTTTCGGAGTCCGAATCCGTCACCTTCTCCGGACACTTGAGATCGATCTCAAGCGCCGCTGCCGCGGGTTCTTCAGACGGGTTTAGCGGCAACTGCGCGAGAGGAATTATGAGATTAGCTGACCCGTCCAACGTTGTTTTTCCGTATTAATTTGCCTACGACCTATTTTTAGACCTAAGAAATATACTTACACAAAAAAAAACATAAATATAAGTAAAGCCGTTTCAGAGGAGATCAAATAAAAAACATTGTGACGCGAGATTTTCATTTATTAGGTTGGTGTTTGGAATAACCATCGGTAGCAAAAAACAAAATGAAAGCTACATTGTAAATATTTTAGACCACATATCGTCTATCGGAGTCAGTACTGGAACATATCCAAAATTTTGAAAATCCAGTCTTTTACACCAAAGGTTTCAAATTAGACTGATCTACACCGCTGCAATCTAGTGCAGTATACGAATATCTCGAACACTCCTTTCGTTTATTTTTTAATTACGAAAAACCATTACAGTAATAAAAGATCAAAACTTTGATTGCCAATTACTCGAGTATAGTAAATTTTGAAATGTTCCACTACTGTCTCCGATAGACGATATTACAAAAACGACAGTCAAAGAAGATGTACGTTGGTGGCCTTATTATAGTGCTGGTAGCGATTTCGGGCAAACTTACATTGGGAAGATCATCGAAGGAAAAATTGATAATTGTATTTAATTTTTGTCTGAGGAAAACTTAAAATTCTTACCATTTGCTCGTCATCACTGAACTGTGAAACGTGGCAGTACGAAGCTATCGATACGGGGACATCTGCAGCACTTATAGCCACGTTGTTAGTTCCGTCCAGCGGGGTACGTGGACTCTGTAACAAGGGGAATAAGGGTGAGAATGCCGTTGGCTATAGCTAGTTTAAAGGAGCTTGATTTCGCTATCTTGGTAAATCGTCGTAAGGGAAAAATATTCAGTCATCCTTAACTTATTTGGCTTTGACAGTAAGCTAGTTAGGATAAGTTCAGTTCAATTCTCATTTATTTCTTAAATAAGGACTGTCGCAAGACTTCAACATTAAATATTTTTTGTAAAAAAACGCCAAGAGTTGACATCTCGCTACTCTGTAAAAAGCAAAACTTTTTCTGTGATTGCGCACATTACGATACTTAATTAAAGTTTTGATTGTTTTGGTGACATTCTTTTTCTTGAAAATATTCAGTAAATAATCTCACCAAATTACCTATTTTCTCGAAAGTAAATAAATTAAAGGCGCTAGATGAAAAGAGCACACACCTGTGGCATGGAACCGGAGCTCGGTTCTCGGCTGCTTGAGGACGATTTCCGACGATCCTTGTTGCACCACTTCCACTCGGGATGGGCCTTGAAGTGCGCCTCCTTCACCTATAATAAACACAACAAACACATAAAAGCCATACTCTGCCTGAGTTAAGAATGAACGAACGAATTTACACACAGGCACATACATTGCTTCAGGCCCCACACTAGGGTACCCTGTGTCGTGGGAACCAGAAACAGCGACATCACAAATATGTAAAAATCAAAGACTTGGGTTTTTTTTTTGTCCCCAGCCGGGATTCGAACACGGGACCCCTCGCATGGAACCATAGGACATTGCAAGGGAATATGGCAAAAGAAGGGCTAAGGGGAAAATTGGCTAGGTCCATTATTTGTTTTTGTAGTCTCTGGCCGCAAAAATCGGCAATTTTAATACAGGAACTTATTCTACGAATATACTGGGTGAAAAAAAAAAATTATCAATTAAATCAATTGCTCCTCCTCAAATATGTTATTTTAGTCAACCATAGAACACATTCACAACTTAAATAGTCTGTACTGTAAAATTGTGTAAATGTGACTAAGCCAATTATTCCCCTTAGGCCTTCAAATGTTATATTACCTCCTCGAAAGCAATTTTTTTAAATTACTGTTACGCGTGCTCGCGTTGACTTGAAGCGGAAATGAAATCGTCGCGTTCATAAAAACTGTCATTGTACTACAATGCATTAGCAGAATCTAAGCCCCGGCCAGGTGTGGGACGTACAGTTTGTCCAAAAATACTAGAAACCGGAAGTGAAAGTTTACTAATTGTTTTATTAAAAAATCTAAACACTTACTATATTTATTGAAGCACATTACCTTAATTTATGTAAAACCTAAAGTTTTTAATTTATATAATGGTTGTGAGTGCAAGCTATTAACAAATGCAGACAAAAAGTCAGAGCAAAACGGTACTCTTTAATGTCTACATTTTCTTGACAGATTGTACCTCGCTCGAATCGCTCGTAGCCTGGGCAGCCTGAGTGATCTTAAATGCCTTTCCAAAGAAAAAAATAAAGTTCTCCTCGAAAAACAAGTGAACCCCGTATGTCAGCGTCTGACAGACGCCATTTTGTGTTTTTGTCGCGAGTTGCTCCGCCCGCTCGAGGTTTTTAGATAATTTCGAAAGGAAGCGGATAAGTATTTGTTTATGTGTTATATATCAAATTACTGGGAAAAGTGTGTAGATTATGTTTCAAACAATAGTTTTATTGTATTTGATGGAAAATCAAATGAAAAAAGCCTCGAACTTTTAGTGCCGCGTCAGGCGTTTCGGCTCCGCCCGCTGGAGGTTTATAAGTTATTTCGAGAGGAAAGCAGATAGTATTTGTTTTGTGTTATATATCAAATTACTGGGAAAAGTGTGTAGATTATGTTTCAAGTAATAGTTTTGTTGTATTTCATTGAAAATAAAGTAAAAACACGCCTCGAACTTTCTGCAAAGTTTGCGCAGCCCATGATGGCATTTATCTCTTCGTCATTTATAGCTTTATTTTGGTGATTTATATTAAAAAATAGATTAAAATAGTTAAAAATAATATGCAAATCATATTATAAGTGTTAGTTCAGTGCTAGTGAAAAGTGCAAGTGAAAAAAATGAAAAAATCTTCAAAGTAGTAAAGGATGGTGTGGATAGTGGAAATTCACCTCGTCATTTGGAAAACAGGTAAGTTTTATTATAATAAAATATATAATAATTGGATAGGAAATTTTATGCAGATTCTAGATATATATAACACTTATTGAATAATTATGTAGTACTTTCTCTAATTTGAGAAATGCGGAACGGCGACAAAATTTAAAAAAATATGGCAGCGCGTTAGGGCTAGTCAGTTAGTACACATAGGCACACTATAGGCAGTCTAGATTCCGCGCCAGACGTGTTAAACGATCACTAAGGTTAAGCAACATACGGCGCGTTCAGTCCATGGATGGGTCACCGTCTATGACTAACGCTAGTGGCATTTTTCCGAGCGGTTCCATGCTTCGCAAGGCACGTTAAGCCGTTGGTGCCGGCTGCCGTCGATAGATGGCAGTCGTTAAGCCAAGCCAGAGGCATTAGGGCGGCTTGAAAACTTCTGACAGTAAGACCAGCCACTAGTCTTACAAGCCTCCACCAATCCGGACTTGTCCCCCGTGGTGGAGTATGGCCTATACCTTTCTCAGGGAAGAGACCCGTGCCCCTCGGTGGGGACATGATGGGTTGATGATGATGATGATGATGTACCTCGCTCGCCAGCTCGTGGTACTTCTGCTTCTCGTCGGGCGGCAGCGCGTACCACCACTCGCCGAGGATCTTGCTGACAGTTCGGTTGTCCTGGTTGGGGTTTCGCTGGTGGACGGTTTGCCGGTGCCGCTTCGAGAATATCATGAACGCGTTCATAGGCCGCCGGATGCGGGGCTCCTTCTGCGGATTCAAATGACACGTCACTATTTAGGCTAAAATAAATAAATAATAAACTCACGCCCGTTATCCCCGAAGGGGTAGGCAGAGGCACCAGTCTCTAGAACTGGACCCACGTTTTGCCGAGTTTATTAGGTCCCAAACGTGACAAGTGGCAAGCCTGTCGCCGTTATCCGGGCACAATTTATCAGCGAATGGTGTTGCTGTACAAACAAATGTACGTAACTAAAAGTCATTGGTACATGCGTGGTTCGAACCCAGACCCTCATGATCGAGAAGCAAGGGTCAACCCCACTACGCCACCACCGCTAAAACTGCTAAAACCGCTTGAGGCTAAAACTGTTTTGAAAAAAAAAATGCTGAGTTTCTTTGTTAGTTTCTTCTCCGTGTAATCTATTAACATAACATAACATTTACATACAGGCACATAAATTGCTCCTGGCCTCAAACTAGGATACCCTGTGTCGTGGGAACCAGTAACAGCGACATCACTAACATGTAAACGTCCAAGACCTGGGGTTTCTTTTTTGTCCCCAGCCGGGGTTCGAACCCGGGACCTCTCGCATGGTAGGCAGGCGCGCTAACCGCTGGGCCACGGAGGTCGTCTATGTTATGGGTATCGACAGAGTCAAACTAGCGCGACCCGAGAAAAAAAACATTTCTTTTTGTACAGATCGAATTCGCAAACTGTCTCTACAATCTCTCCATCATCATCGGCTGCTTATATTACCAAGTGATTTTTAGGACCGATGGTCGTGAACCAACGACAAAAACCCTGAAACTAGACAGCATTAACGTATTACTGTAGCGTATGTATTAATTTGTTTTCCAAGTTATGTACATTAGTGAAGTTATAGCAGCAATAACACTCGCTAACTATAAAGGAAAACATCGTGAGGAAACAGAGAAAAAGGAGTGCCTGAGCTATTCACACACCTCAGCGCTTAAGCTCATACACTCTCTCTGAGAGAATGCCTGTGGCCTACAGTGGGATGTACATAGGCCCTATAATAGTGGGATGTATTATAGGCTGCTTATATTACCTTTTCGTTGGAGGCGGGTGCGGGGTAGCTCTGCGAGCGCCGCTTCGCACAATCTTCCGTCGCGCCGCCCGTGTCCTCACTCTCGAAAACCTCATCGTCGTCGTCCATTGACGTCACCACGTCGCCTGCGGACGTAATCAGTAATCAGTCAGTCAGTAATGTCACTACAAGGAATATGTACAAATTGTCATCGCCACGATTCAAGTCTAAATCGTGTGGCAATTTGTCTCAACTTTATACAGTAGATGAGGACTTTTATAGAACTGTGAGGACGCCGTAAGCACTACACGTTATCAACTTTAATCCGGATAACCGGACCTTTAACCTGGTCGGACTCTTCCGACAAAAAGTCAAGTAGTGTAACCGGATTAGAGTTAATAAAAGTGTTTTATTTTGGTAAAAGTTGTGATGTTGAATTTTTACAAAATATGCCCTTAATTATAGATATTTCTTAATTATATTTATTACTGTGTTTATAACAATAAACTCGAGCATTGGGTTTTGAAAATAAACAAAGTAAAAATGGCAACAAAATCTCCTCTACCACGAAAATGAAGCGTACCGTTAGTCTCAGTCTTCACGATCTCCTCCTGCTTGACGTGCGGCGTGTGAGGCGTATGGGGCGTGTGGGGCGTGTGCGGCGTACGCGGCGTGTGAGGCGTGTGCGGCGTCAGAGGCGACGCGGGCGGCGGCGGGGAGGCCGGCGCGGTCAGTAGGGGTACCAGCGACTGCCACGGGAATACTTGACCTTGGACGCCCCCTGTTGACACTGACGTTTTATTTTATTTACATTGAGCGTAATAACGACGCTGGTCACGCGTTTTAGATGTCAAAACATGCAACTTTCGAGTAAGTTAGACATTAAGGCGTGACGAATCACGCCCCGACGGGCATAGCGCTACTCACACCGGTTTACTTACAGGATCACTAGCTAAAAAAGCGTTTTTTATAAAATTAATATAAATATACAACTAAGGGGCTAGCCGGAAATAATCACTCATCATGACTCGACCAGACATGCCACAGTCTGTATTTATTGAGTCACACACTTACCAATAATGGCCGTGTGCGACGTCGGCGGAGGCAAAACTGGAAGGAGCTGGCTGGGACGCACTATCACTGCGCTGTTGTTGACGTGATTCATCTGAAAAGTGTGTAAATTATTGAAGGGGTTTTTATCGGTCTGTTTCGGCGGTTTGCTGACATTATTGACTTTATTACGGATACACTTACAAAATAATAGTAATGAATAATGGGTAATGTCTAGTGCTTACGAAAGTTTTAGTTTACTGTCATTTTTTAATACCCGGCGTCTAATAATCGTTTATTGTTCATAAAATGAAAGTGCAAATCTTTCCTTACTTATTAACTTAAAGAGGTTAGTAAAAATAAAATGCAGTTTATTATAAAAATGGTCCGTTGGTAACTATTCTAGTAATTAATTTCACTGTACAACAGGCACCAGCGTCCTCCGCCATTTTAAAGTACAATAAGATTCAGATCTGTAATAAGGGCAATAGGACAGCTAACAGCTAACAACCTTAGCACGAACAATAATACAGAAAATAAACGGTTATTCCGATATGTTACCCTTGAAAATTCACCCTAGGGTGGATTCTGGGAAACGTATGTCCGAGAATATACTCTATGCTAGGTTAAAAAATGGAATTTATTTTAGATACTTATTCCGATTTTTCACCCTAGTACAGTTTAAGCTTGTCAATCAAAAGTACCTTATATTTGTATGATATTTAAATGGCAAGTATCCTAGTTTGGACCCAACCAGGACAAGTGATTGTGTTGCGTAGAAGATTTTATTTATTACTGCAATAATATACTCGAGGAGTTTTAACTTACGTGATCCCCGTTATCCATCCTGTGGTGGTCTTGGTCCATCTCATTGTTTTGCTGCTGGAGCCTGTGATGGTGATTCTCTTGCACCTGGAAGGAATACTATCACATCAATTCGGTAATGCCCTTGTGGCTGCTTATTGATTTTCTAACGAAACGTCTAGTCCGTTTTTTAATATGATGCAACAAAAAAAAATTAACATAAACATTTACATAATAGACTCATACTCGTACATTGCTTCGTCATACACTATGACGCGGTGTTACCTCTATAAAAAGGTGACTGCAAAAGGTAAAAGGTGACTAAGTTTTAAGTCCTAATCTTAAGTAAGACCTATATACCTACACTTAGTCGGCAATAAATATATTTGAATTTGAATTTTAATTGAAAACATATAAGTTTACTCGGTAGATTTTTTTTACCGTGAATAGAAAGAAGACTCATGTGACTGAAATCCTTATCACATCAGAGGCATTAAAATTTAATTACTCATAAGAGCAAAGTCTAAAAAAACACCTACGTAGCACATACAATTTTCACTTGGAAGTTAAATGGGGTTATTTGGTTTTTACTTACTAGCAAAACAGCTCAGACATTGACAGGCTTTGGCTTGATATGACAATGTGACAGTTTTACATACTTTACATAGTCACTTGCCTATTGACCCCTCTGCCTAAGCTAGAACATGTAAGATATTGAAGTCCCGCAAAATCGGGAAAGTTACACATTAAAGTTAATTAGCCCAATTTACCAACAAAAACTCTCCACACACAATTTTCCGTTTAGTATTAGGTTACATTAGAACTCTTCTTTTTATTCCCAAGCTACTAGAATTTACTGGGAATATTCCCGTAAGACGTAAAAGGTGGACCGCTTAATTTCTTCTCAGCCTTTGCGCCATAACGTACATACACACATAAGCTCACGCCTGTATCCCAGAGAAGTAGACAGAGACCAGGCACTGCCACTTGCCACGATCATGACAGATCACTTTCGCTTCATCGACAGTCATAAGTCAATGCATGCACGCACGCCAGTTTTGTGTACACATACTTTTTATTTTGCCCTTTGCTAATACACGCCCTATGTGTTTGAAGTATGTCGATATAAGTATACATACTATGGTAAATTTTATTTTATGTGTAAAACAAACAGGTAAAACCCCGTGTACGAACCTGCACAGTCTCGGGCGGCTCGTTCTTGATGAGCACGATCTTCTTCTCAGCGGCGCTTTGCGGTATGACGTAAAAAGTGGGCCGCTTGACTGCGTCCTTCGCATCAGCGTCCATCACTGACACGAAGCGCGCTTGAATCGGCGCGGGCTTCAAAATCCTGACAAAAGAACGAATACTTTTTAAAACAATCGATAGACACGACAGAGGTTCGCCTAGTGTGGGGTGACAGCGACATAGATCCAGCACAGAAAGTTAAGCTTAGGCTCTAATTATATACGTCCGCGCGACCGAGCGGCCCGGCCGCTACACCACGAAAATACAAGCAATTGTGTGTAACGATTTATTTAAATAGCGGCGCGGTCGCGCCTTCGAGCGGCGTGGTCGCGCGGCCCGGCCGTTCGGACGAGTTTCAACGTGTTCACTTGTATCGGTGCATTTGAAGCGGACGGGACGCTCTTTCGTTGTTTGTGAGAAGGTGTGGAGAGCGGAGACGCTCGGGCCGCTTCATATAAATCAAAAAGCCACTTGGACGCGACCGCTGGAATCTGCGACCAAACCGCACGGTCGCGCGGACGCATATACATAATTAGAGCCTTAACTCAATGTCTTCACAGTGTTAATTGTCACGTATTTCCTGTACTTCCTGCATGTAAATAAATTGAAATAATGATGAGCTCAAACCTAACTGAGCAAAATTAATTTTAGAATCTTTGTATGAAATCTTGTGAGATCTCCCTACCAACCCGAGCCGTATTGAGCGCACTGATGGAAAAATTTGGAAAGCTCCCAACCCTTAGATTAACTCCGATGACGTCATCAGACTCGGTGCGAACAGTGCAGACGAAGTGACTGATGCGCCCGCATTCTATGATTCGTTACACGTGGGCAACTCGCCTGCGAGTACACATTTTGCAGAGTGGCACATTTTATCACTTTGGAAGTGTCTCTCGCGCAAACTATTCAGTTTAGAAAAAAAATATATTAGAAATCTAAATATCCTTTTTGAAGACCTATCCATAGACAACCCACATATGGGTTTGAATAAAAAAAGATATTTTTTTATTTTGTAAGTATGGGGAACCCCCAAAATTTAGTTTTTTTTCTATTTCTGTGTGAAGATCTTAATACAGACAGACAGACATGACCAATCCATAAAGGTTCCGTTTTTTGCCATTTGGAACCTTAATTACGGAGCCCTAAAAAGTAATGGTCTTTTTATTATAAAATAACATTCACATACAGGCACATACATTGTTTCTGGCCCCACACTAGGATACCCTGTGTCGTGGGCATCCAGAAACAGCGACGATAGAAATCATGTAAACATCCAAGACCTGGGTTTCTTTTTTTCTTGTTCCCAGCGAACCCAGGACCTCTCGCATGGTAGTCAGGTGCCCTAACCGCTGCGCTACAGAGGTCGTCATTAAGCCTCACCTTGTGTGGTCTTCTTTACGGGCCTCGGAGGTGTCGGGCGACCTGGGGGCGTTCCCCTGTGGCACTGAGTGATCCTCATCGTAGTCCGGGGCCCGTCGCGTCAGAAAATTCTCATGGTGCGGCGGCGAAATGTCCTCACGTCTGTACACGTCATGGACACCGTTTCGGATCGGCTGGCTGTTACGGAACTCGTGGTCTAAATTATTCTGACGGTGCAGGACTAAGTTTCGCGGTATCTCGTCCATTTTCGCGCTCCGTATGCTGTTGGCTAGGCAGCTTTGCGTGAGGTTGTTCATGTTTAGTGGAATGCTGGATTGGAGGTTCAGAGTGGACTGGAGACTGGTCGGGGCATGTAGGTTGGTCTGTATTGTGTTCATCCCGGACGTCTGCACTCCGACTATGTTTGACGGCATTGTGTGGTTGACTGTAGCTTGAAGACCAGCGTTGCCGTTGCGATTTTCCACCTGAGTGGAAGATACGGAATAAATATTGTATGTTTGGGATGGTTTATACGGGGTGTTCGGCGCAGAATCAAAAATTTTCGAGATACTGATGGGGTCATTTACTACGTTAAAAAAATAAAAAAAAAACATAACTAAAAAAGTTAGTGCAAAGGTAGTAGATGATCCCACCAGCATCCCGAATTTTTTTAACGGTCCATACGTCGTATATAGGATAGTTTAGTTGGACGTACACGCTAGCAACGTACATCTGTTAGTGGGTCGCCGTACTGCTGATATAACCCTATTCAACGCTCAGTGTCACGCAGTAAGTACATTGAAAAGTTAGTCGGCTGGAACTGCGCACCAGTAACATACTATCATCAATAGGATGTAGCGGCACATTATTTTGCATTTCAGCGTTTTTGTTTAGCTAGCGCGCTCGACGACCAGTCGCTGCCCTACCTCCCGCGCTCGTGGCGCTAGCCGATTAGACCTAAGTTCTTATTCGGGATTACATCGATATATTTCTGCTTAAAGTCAGTATTTTTATTTACCATCAAGACCACTTCTAAAAGGATATGGTAGAAACAGGTAGAAATAATCGTCAACAAGCTGAACTATCTGTCCATCATCTCTACTGTGCGGCAGACCGAAAGTCGCACACGCTCTTGTCTCTGCCCGTAGATTTTGGTCCTTTGAGCCGGATTTTAACGAGAGATTTTACGGTCAAGTTCTAGTAAGATCTTCATTAAAGTTCCATGTGGTCCCTTACCTGGTAATAAGTAGGTCCTGGTGACACTCTAATGACGCTTGTGGCCACACTTCCGATGGGAGGGCTCACTTTACCGGGCCGAAGCAGCTCTGGCCTGAAACATGATAAAGAACTTTAAATCGAGGCCTTAAATTCAACATCAGTATACACAGACTACGAAATTTGGAGTATAGCCTATACCTTCCTCAGGGAAGAGGCCCGTGCCGGTCGATGGGGACATAATGGGTTGATGATGATGATACACAGACAACTGGTTTCTATTAGCCCTGTCGCACTCTGCATTGTCACCACCAAGGAGACTTTAAAAGGATTTGGTTAATTGGGTTAATACAGCTCTATTACACCGCCAGATTGCAGCTTATTGTTCGTACTAAAGTAGATCTATAGCCACCATTATATTTTTACTGCAAAAAATGGCTCCAAGTTGCATATTTTTGCATCCAAACAAAAAACGCAGTAATGGCTATCACTGTGTTTCTCGGTACTAGGGCAGATTTAGCTAATATCGTTATTGTCGCTACGCAAGTACGCTGTGCACTTGTAACGAGGTTTCATTATCGTCATTCTCGGCCTTTAACTATTCTAAATTTAATTAGTTTTTGACATTCGCCAGTGTTCGGACGTATCTGGTCCAGATAATCTTCAGCTTCCATCCAAGCTGGACCTAGACGTCATTATTTTACCACATTCTACCTTTATTACCTACTTTGACCCGGATTGCTCTATTCTCAACGTTATTATTTAATTACAATCATACAATATTCTGAAGGCACATTATGTAAGTGTTCTGCTTTTTATATTCCAATTGTATTGTTATATTTACCTCTTTTAGACTATTTCTTTCTTTCTATTTGCATTGTTCCCAGGTGTCTTTCTTTTACCTTTTAAATAAATACAAATACCACCTGCCTCTGGATAAAGTCTTGTCGATATCATAGTGTCACTTTGATATTTACCGCCTCGGCACGTGTCGGCTTTTCACAAAAGAAATTAAAGGAAGCCGATGCGGCGCAAACACGCCAGCGAATTTGGCAGCTAAATACCGGTGAAGGTGAATATTCTGAGGACACTTCGAGTGATGAAGAGTAGTGTTTTATTATGTGCTTCATTAGGTATATTGTGTACAATGTTTTTTTTTCTATTTAAAGTATTTTTGCCATCTAAGTTGTAATTGGGTATTTGACAGGATGTCAAATGAGTTACTTTTAAAACGGAATTTTGTATGAAAATACTTGCTTGTGACGTCACATTTCAGAGCACTCTTTTTATGTTTCATCTAATTAAAAATTGTAATAACTAGTAAATGATTAAAATAAATACATTTTCCGAATCATTTTGTAACTTTTGTTTTAATCGAGCATCTCAAATAAATTATTGTTGATAGTGTCAAATACCGTATTGAAATAAAGGTTTTTTTTACTAAAAACCAAGATTGCCTTCGTGTGCACCGACACTATCTAACCGAACGGACTTTACCCTATTTTATAGTTACGTCCGCACTACCAGTTCCCGTACCATATTGCGACACACTCACCGGATAAGGTGGTGATGGTACAGAGTGGGCGGGTGCTGGGGTTGGGGCGAGGAGATCGGCACGAACACGTTGCTGCGGAGTGCCGGCGATCCGCCCGCCGCGGGGGGCGAAGCGCCCGGGCTGCCCGACCGGGAGCTGCCGAGAGACACTGCCCGAGGGAAGCGGAGATTAGTGGGGGTACAAAATAGTACATTGTTCACCGAGAGGAGAAAGTGACCGATTACCGTCGAGGGTGGCTTTAAAACACCTGAGATCGGGAATCGCAGTTTCTCTCGAGTGATACATAGTGCTTTATACTACACCTACAAGGAAAATAAAAAACGAAATCTTTACTAATTGAAAATTTATATTGAAATTGTTGCTAGTGGCCAGTGTAATTTTGCGAACTTGGAGATAAAAACTCATTGTAAAAACTTTTTGCCTTTTATATTTAGCTTTTTAAAATTTAAAAAGAAAAACCACGTAAGAAATGGATTTTCATACACTTTTCTCTCCCGCTCAGATGCGTTTTCTCCCCGCATATTTGTTCGATATGCAATGACGTACTTTCTACCGTAAATTTGATAAAGTATCAAGGTACTTTCCAAGCAGGTGTAGTATAAAAAGAATTAGCATGCTGAAGTGGCAGTGGGCCGGCCATATCACCCGAAGAACTGATAACCGATGGGGTAGAAGAGTTCTTGAGTGGAGACCGCGGATCTGTAAACGTAGTGTAGGACGTCCTCAGACTCGGTGGAGCGATGATCTTCGCAGGGCGGCTGGCAAGAGTTGGATGAGAGTAGCCGAGGACCGTGCTCAGTGGCGTGTAATGGGAGAGGCCTATGTCCAGCAGTGGACAACCGTAGGCCGATGATGATGATGATGATGACAAAAAAAGAAAAATAAAAACCCGCAAAAAGTGCGAGTCGAACTCATTTCAGTTCATTCATTAGGTTTACTAATTAGTATTGCCAAAAATCGTTTCCCAAAGTATTACTTCCCAAACTATTTTCCGCAAATTATCACTTGGCAAAAAAACATTTCTCAAAACAACTTAAAGCAAATAAACAGTTAGCAAAAGTTATTATGGCAAGTTATTGTTTACCAAATAAATACTTGGTCAAAATTCATTTTACCAAGCATTATTCAGTCAAAAGTATCGTTTGGCAAAAAGTACCTTTCCATACAATACCGAATACGCTGCCGGCAATGTGTGTAAATGACACAACAAAGTCGAGTCTGTTTTCGATCTTACATAGAGAACCTAACGCTCCGACGCGCTCCGCTTCGCTACGCGCGTCGTCGCACCTATATTTCTGTTGCCACGTATTCTTTACATCGCCGACCCCCCGTTCAATAATAATTAGTATCTAATCGTCAACTATATTTATGCCAAATAATAATTTGATCAAATGAATAAAAGCCAAAATAAACGTTAGCATAATAAACGTTTGTCTTAATAAAACTTGACGCAGTAAAATTATGCGAAATGATAATTTGACCAAATGAATAAAATGCGAAATGAAAACTTGCTAAAGTTTCATTTGGGAAATGAAACTGATGCCATAAGTTTATTGGGAAGTAAAATTTGGCGAAAAATACTTTGGCTAAACGGCGGTATCCCCATTCATTAATGTGCAGAAAAAAAAGATTGGCCGCCACATAAAACGTAACGTTTCGTTTTATATAATTTACAATAGTTAAGAAAATTTTTGGTAGTTAATATTGCACTTGCTAAAATTGCACTCGCACAAGAAGTAATAATAAAAAATTGGAATAAAAACTGTATGGGAACCCCCCTTCTTTAATTATTTAATTACAAAGTGAATAATATAACTCAATATTCCGTGAATATTTCAAGCGTGCACCCGTTGCCGTTATCAATATAGAGCAAAAACGTTTGTTGTATGGGAGCCCACTTCAATATTTATTTCTTCCTTTTTTTATATTTGTTGTTATAGCGGCAATCCAAAGACATCATATTATGTGAAAATGTCAACTATCTAACTATCACGGTTCATGAGATACAGCCTGGTGACAGACGGACGGACGGACGTTTTATGAAACAGGCTCCAGAGTCCCCCACTTGAAAGAAAGAAAGAAAGAGAAACGTTTATTGCACCAACAGTCACACACAACAAAAATACGAAATACAAACGAGAAGAAAACATTAAAGATAAAAAGAGGTACAAACATAAGGAAATACATTTATACAGTTTTGTCGCGGTGTGTAACCGCTGCCGCAAAAGGCAGCTGACTCAGCATAACGGTGAGTGTGTAGGCCCTCAGCGCTGGTTTTCAGTCAGTGCCTAAATGTCCCGTAAGTGTCCCAATTGTGATGGTCCCTTAACCTTTGGCTACGGAACCCTAAAGAGTAAAGCGTAGACTCACCCAGCATATTGGCCGCCTCAGTCTCGTCCGGGTCGAAGCGTCCGGCCACGCGATACGCCGCCGGTGGGGTGGTGTCGCTCTCCCGGGACGTCTCTTCGCCTTCCACGCCTGTGCCACTCGAGGACAGAGATTTGCTGCTGCTCCTGGGAAGAGAAGGGAGGCTATTAAAGACGATATAGAAAGGCTACACTGAGGATATATTATTATTATTATTATTTGTAGACGGGCAGGCAGTTGGAACAACTGATAATTGCCCGCATCCAGTTTCACTTGGTTATTTTTTTCTTTTGGTCAGTGATGTGTTTGTCCAGTAAGTTCTTGAATTTGTTGACGTTTGGTGCTGAAACCACTTCTTGTGGTAATTTGTTCCATCCATTCACTACTCTGTTAGAGAAAAAGTGTCTGTGAGGATTGTTGTTGGAGAAACAAGTTTGTAGTTTAAGGTGGTGTCCTCTCAAGCGGGTGTTGTTGTCTCTTCGAAGAATTTGTTTATCAAAATCCTGCAGGTCGTAGTGTCCATTTAGAATTTTGTAGGTTTCGATTAAATCACCACGCTCTCTACGCTCCCTTAAAGAAGTAAGCCTCAGCGCTTCCAGCCTTTCTTCGTATGATCGGTTTTTTAGCTGTCTTGGAATTTTAGTAAAGCTGCGCTGAACTTTTTCCAGAATGTCAATGTACGAGATACATTGAGGGAAGCTGCTGCGGTGTGAGAATTTTGCGCGTGCAGCGTCTCCGAAGATTACAGCAAGGATAGATGCCGCGCACTGGATCCGCGCCGTTGACCTTCGTCGAAGCAGCTGTCTATGCAGCAAACCTATCTTAACCCTTGAGCTCGGCGACTACCAAATTTGGTACCGGTTCTCGGAAGCGAAATTAAACCCTTATATTCATTGACCGTCGTTCTAAAGTCCCTTGTGTCAAGGCAAGTTATCATTTGCAGAGTTGAGCCAACGGGTTAATAAAGAGTTCTCTATGTATCTCTAGTAACGGACCATCTAAGGTTTAGACGTAATATTTTTTTTCTCTGTATTTTAAGTAAAAAACTGTTAGTATCCTAAATGAAAAGGAAAAAAAAATCTATGGCTGCGTGTGAACAACTCACCTCTGCTGCGGAGTATGAGAATTGTGCGCGTGCGGCGTCTCCGAAGATCGCGGCACGCCGCCGCCACGCAACGATAGATGCCGCGAACAGAATCCTCGCCGCTGGCTCTCCTTTGAGCAGCCATCTTTGCTGCAGAGCCGTCGCCACTGCTTCCCGTTGAACTTCTTGCGGATGCCCGTCGGAGTGGAGACCACGTCGCCCTTTTTGTACTTGTGCGGGGTGGCCGCCTGAGACCTGGAAAAGGGGTGGGGCATGAAAATACTGTCTCATGTTGGCAGATGCCGAAATAACCTATGCGGTCACCCGCATCATGGTCATGTCAGGTCATGGGTGAGGAATGGAAACTACTGTGGAGCTTGATGATCACGTATGCCGTCATAATAAAATAAAAAAATACATGCACACTTAAGGGACTCCACACACGGCGGCTATAAGGTAAAGATGTATATCATAGCACAATATATCTCATTACATCTTTCCATAGAAATCGTCAGGAGACCACACACGACAGCTATAATATACATCTTCGTATCTTAAAGGTACTGAGCGGTCTCTAAGCTATACATTCTGGGATGTAATGTATATTATAGCTGCCGTGTGTGAAGTCCCTAACTTCTGGTTGCCACGACACAGGCTATCCTAGTGTGGGGCCAGAAGCAATTTATGTGGCTGTACGTACGTAAATGTTATGCTATGTTAATATAGAAAAAAGTAATTGTTGAGAAACCAGGGAATGCATGTCAACATGTCCGTATGCGTATGCATACGTCAACGCAGATTTTCAATCTGCTGCCATTTCTCTTCAAGCCTAATCTATATACTCTGATTTTTAATTTCGTGTACCCTGCAAGCGCTCTTTCTTTTTTAAAATGTTGCTAGCTCAAGGAGTCTCGACCGAATTCTCGGTCTCGGTCTCGATCTCGACATTGTCAGCTAAAATTATACTTTTTATTTGCTTATTGATAACTAGGTACTGCGTTGCAAACTTATGGTAATGAAAAAAAAAATGTATCGTATGAGCTGAGTGATCAAGTAGTTTCTTTTTTAAATTTACTAAAATAAGTAATTTTCGAATCTTAATTTACGTTGATCAGTAATAAAAGTAGCGTTGATTTCTATCTACAGTGACATTTTCAAAATGGTTAGGAAGAAAATCATAAATTCACTAAACCGAATACTAGTTTGGCTTTCAAATCATATCTCATTTCAATATCTCGATAGTCTTCGAGTACATTTTTGTACAACAAAATCCAAAACTGGCAACCCACCAAATGTCAGTTTGGTACACGAAATTAAAAATCGGAGTTAAGGTACAACTTTAACTCTGTGTACGCCCACCTGTATCAGGGAGGGCTTGCTTGAGGCCACAGAATCTGTGTCCAATTAGACACGAGACACGATAATCATCATCATCTGCCATTCGTCGCGCACTGCAGGGCTTAGGCGTCCCTCACGGTTTTTCAAGTTTCCCGGTATTGAGCAGATCACATCCAGTGAGTCCCCGTCACCGTAACCGGGTCTTCAGACCATCTGGAGGCCTACCCACGCTGCGTCGTACGATTCGCGATCGTCAGGCCAGAACTTTGCCGCCCCAACGGCCATCAATTCTCCGAGCTATGTGCCTCTGTCTTCGAGCTATATTAGGCACGATAATAAAAATAATAAAATACTATAGCGTCGGGTCAACATGTCAGGAGTAGACAGACAGTAAGGGCTAGTTGTATCTGCGATAATTTAACACTTATAAACGATACACAATACTTACAGCACTTTACTTATAAATAACACAAATAAAAAGAATGGTCTTTATGAACTCATTCAGGGAAAGGTGACCTCGCCGATACAGTGAGCCAATGATATTGAATAAAAACTGTTTGCAGTTTTGCAGAACTGAATAAAAACCGTGTCGATCAACGACAATGCAAAAATCATGTGGGCATTATAATATGTATTCTGAATCCGCGGTAAAAAGTTTAATGTGTATGATGCACAGTCTATAATGAGGAATTACGCCAAACGCAATGAGGGCTGCCAAAAGAAAGTCAACAGTACTTTTACCACGAAAATTTGTTCAAGGAAAACATATACCTAAATCAATCAGTCACCAGGAAATATTGCCGTTTATTCGACACTCGATCCTATGTCGCAGGCGATAGGATCTGTCAGGACTTGACACAGAGCGCCATTGAACAAAGCTAGCGCAATATAGAGTTACAACTACCAGTGAAACGAAGATTTTGTTCGACTGTTAACAGGTCTTAATTAGTGGTAGAGAGGTGAGTAAAATCGCTTCTAAAGTGGCCTACGTGCAGGCGTTATATAACCAAAGTTAAAGTTAAAAAGCGATCACGTGATTTATTGGCAACAGGCATGATGTAACAGTACACCAATTTTACTCCGGCAACATTGAAAATAAATAGTGTTAACTTGGAAACAGTAGTTTTACATAAATATTAATTTATGTTATTGTATTAAATCATAACATAATACGAGCTAGTCCCACAACAATTTTTATCGTATCTCCGAACAATAATAAATTCAATGCTGATAAGCGTGACATAACAATGTTGATAAAGTAGAATTCCTAGATATCAGAGAAATTTTACTTTCACTCGTTCTTTTAAATTTACACTCATATCAATCAATGTCCATAAAATAAACATTCGCCTACATTCCAATTTGATAGGCTGCGACTACATATAGCCAACAAATACGCAAAAAGTCAAAAGTCAAAAAGTCAGTCTGTCAAAAGTGTACGAATTATTTTAGAATCATTAAAATGTTGTGCAAACGAGAAGGCTGCTAGCTGCAAAAGCAGCCTTAGCAGTTAAAGAATAAAGTGTACCTTGGTGTGGGCGGTTGAGATCGGGGCGTCAGGCTGCGTTCCAGCAGACTCGAGGTACTGCCGCGGCTCTGAAGGCTGCTGCGTTTGCTGTTGCCGCAATCTGGAAGTAACACATTATGGGTAGGAATAGCTAATATAAAAAATTCTCGCGTCACCGTGTCAATAGGGAATGGATGAAAATATCAGAAGTGCTTGATATTTTTTTCGGTGATAGGAATAACCTTCCTCAACGCGAGAAAGGTGGTGACATTGACAGCTTTTCAAGGTGGATTTTTTTTTCATACGTAGCGGCTAAGGAATATGTCTGATATGCCGTACTAAGCCCAGAACGACGAATGGAAAAATATTAAGTATATTTAAAAATTAACTACGGGGCCAAAAAAATTTAAACTTTTTTCCCGCGTTAAGGAAGGTTATTCCTATCACCAAAAAAAATATCAAGCACTTCTGATATTTTCATCCATTCCCTATTCGGCTTCCCACGGTCCGCGATATTGCGGACGGACGCGGACCAGCTCGCACGACACACCGTGGGAAGGGTCACGGTCCGCGGCAGCACAGATGTCTGTGACGGTGCGCCGTACCGTTTGTGGGTACGCGGTCGTCGGCCGTGCGCGGTTATGCGCAGAATCGAGCACCGTGGGAAGAGCCTCGTGCGTGGTCCATGGCTGTCCGTGGTCGTCGGCCGTCCGCTGAATCGCGCACCGTGGGAAGCCAGCTTTAGTGCGCATTCTCCTCCGAAACGGCTTGGCCGATTTTGATGAAATTTTATATATACCTATTATGATCGGTAGTTATCTATTTTCCATACCCCTATCTGGCAAAATAACGTTGGCGGGGTTTTGGCCACGTTGCATTTGTCGTAATAAATTATAATTAAGTTTGTCTAATAAACAATCAATAAAACCGAAGTTCCTCCACCAATCCGGACTTGGCCTCCGTGGTGGAGTATGGCTTATACCTTCCTCAGGGAAGAGACCCGTGCCCCTCGGTGGGGACATTATGGATTGAGAATGAAAACCAAAGTTGACATCGCTTACCAATATTCATAGAGTCAGTGGGGAACATGATATCCTCGCGTCGCAGGTCGTCATCGCTCTCGCAGTAATCGTCGACGAAGGCGCGCTTCTTCAACTCGTCCATAGAGCCGTTCGAGAGAGCGCCCACGGTCACACGTTGCTCCGTTATAGGGGATGAAGTGTAGATGTTGTCGCTCATCTGTAGGGGAATCACAAGCTGATTTATGTAACATGATCTAATTACACAAATCTCCAGTCAACTTGTTTGTTACCGCCCACTCGGATACGGCTTAACCAATTTTTATTTAAAAAATATATTTTTGGTAGGTCTGAGTATAGGTCGTCAGCTAATATCAACATGGCAAAACAACGTTTGCTGGATCACCAAGAACTGTCAAATGCAGTGGAGGACGCCCACCAGCTCGCTGATCCGATAATCTGAGGCAAAATGCTGGTTGAGGATAGAAAGACATGGCGTGCCTTGAAAAACGCTTTATGTCCAGCAGTGGTCGAGTACGGCTGATTGATTGATTCATGTAAGATTGTGGTTATTTCTGAGAAGTCCGCACTTCAATATCACAGTTGTGCCATTGTACAAATGTATAGAAAGCTCTAAAGTATATGACGTTCTTGACATGATCCTTAAACTTTTGCTGCCTTTTTCTCCACTACATTCGGCCCCAAGGCAGCGGCTAACATTGTCATTACAAGTACATTGACATTCTACAAGCAGAATGTAAATTCTTTACGTTGAAATAAATTTCTGATTTCTGATGACTTAGACACTAGAGTATCCGCGCATGTGGTGCACGTGCGCCGGAGTGGAGTGGGCGGAGGGCGCCGCATGGCCATCCTCCTTCCTCCGTCCTCCAGCTAGCCGGTATCTCGGCAAATCTTTCAGCGGTCCAAGTCCTGGTCTGTGAAAATCCTTACTTAGACACTAGAATATAGGCTCAGCGGCATGGGCTCATGGTGCATACGCATATGGTGCGTTTGCGCCGGAGTGGAGTGGGCGGAGGGCGCCGCATGGCCATCGACGTCTCGCTCGATGGTATGCCGAGATGGTCCAGATACCGAGCTGGTAGCTGGTAGCTGGAGCTATCTCAAGATAAACCTTTCAGCGGTCCAGGTGAAAATCCTTAAACTTTGACTCTAGAATATGGGCTCACCGGCACGGGCACGTGGTGCATACGCATATGGTGCGCGTGCGCCAGAGTGGAGTGGGCGGAGGGCGCCGCATGGCCATCGACGTCTCGCTCGATGGTATGCCGAGATGGTCCAGCTCGATGGTATCTCAAGACAAACCTTTCAGCGGTCCAGTGGGCTCGTTATGTAATTTTCGCAACGGATATTCATACGTCATTTATACCACTACTGTATAGCACTATCTTCTTTTAAGACCCTATGTTAGAGCGAGACAGTACTCCGTACGACGTCGGTATTTGTGTTGACGTGACTTATTAAGACGTATGGATATCCGTTGCGAAAATTACATAATGAGCCCACAGGTCCTGGTCTGTGAAAATCCTTAAACTTAGACACTAGAATATGGGCTCACCGGCACGGGCACGTGGTGCATACGCATATGGTGCGCGTGCGCCGGAGTGGAGTGGGCGGAGGGCGCCGCGTGGCCGCCGGCGTCCTCCAGCTCGTCGGCCCAAGGCGGCTGCCGAAGGCGGATGTCCGCGCGCTTCACCTCGATCGTCTCCTTGCACAGGTCGCCGTCGAAGATCTGGTGGTGAAAACGGAACAACCGGTTTAACGACGAAATGTACGAGTCCGACTAGTGCAAATTTGTGGCTTAGACAGCCGACAGATGTGCCTATAATGCTAAGTCGGTAGTAGGTACGATTTTCCGACACTGTTGTGGTTCATCTGCGCCCGGATATATATGCGCACTGATTGTGCCTCGAACTACTTATGGATTAGGCCACTTGTAGATTTACCTTTGTGGATCTTTATTGAACGCCAGTAATTTACAGAGATAAAGTACAAAGAATTATGGTTGTTTTAGTAGTAGATAAGAGTAGAAACAGTAGAAACTACTTTTATTATGTTACCAACTCTGCACCCGTGAAAATATCAGATTTTTCATATTATAACATTTTATAATTACTTTAAGCCTGCAGATAGACCTGACTGCGGCGCACTCGCTATTTTCTCTACATAACCAAGAGACATTTTTTCGCTGCCTTTTTCTCCTCTACACAGGGCCCCAAGGCAGCGGCTAACATTGTACATAAGTGTATGTACAATTGTACATTTACATTCAACAGAATGTAAATTCTTTACGTTGAAATAAATTGCTGAGTACTGATTTCTCATTTGCCTTCCTTTTATCGTCTAATTGCCTGTAAACGTGTGTTCAAACAGTCCACTATTATTAAAAATACTCAACAAAATTGTCAGCTTACTAAAATCACGTCGTGGACGGATGGTTTAGAATGTTTTCCTTGTAATATGATACGTTCACATTATCACCCTCTCACACTACAATTTTGATAGTCTTGGGATATCTGACACTTGTGACTAGAATTTGTATGCTTAGTAACACAGCGTACGCTACGGCGTCTGGCCTGCCTCGTCATATCGGCGTGTTAAGGTGAAGGGGATATTGCTACGTTGTCCCTAGCGTAAGCCAGGTGTGGCTCTAGATTTTACGCTTGTGACGCGTCAGTCACGATTAGAACGTCAATGCACGAATCTCTATTTGTTACAAATCGGAAAGAAGCAACTCTTAGGCAATTTCATGTTATTTATAACGATGTACAAACCGCCTTAAGATTTTGAATAAAAATATTTTGAAGAACTTTTTCCTCCCTTCTCATTTTTTTTTAATTTGGTGAGATGCGAATATTTTTTTAAAAATTACTAAATAATCGTTATCCAACTCACTGTCAGAATCAGATACCTATCATATTTTGCAGATAGGTACATCCTGTGGTGCTAATTCGCATCGCGCACGTGGGACGACCCCACGACCGACGACGACGCACGACCTTCCCACATCGCGTAGCCTACGTGACGTAACACAGGCTCATTGTTGTCTAGCTTCCACTTATGATCAGTAATTTTCGACTGTGCCAAAGAAAGTAACGTCCATTTTGCGTAAATTCAAGGAGAACAACGAAATTTCTGAACAGGTGACTGATAAATAAATAAATAATAAAAATATGTTTATTTATAAAAAATGAATTACTAAAAGTTTTGGTCTATTGCGACTCCCACACTAGGCGCAGCCTGTGTCGTGGGTGACGGGTAGAATACGCACTTAATAGAATAGCACCGGTTGACGAGACAAGCGAGTCACAAGCGTGAGCAAAAACAAATAGTGCTACTATGGACTCTCGAGCTTCCACACTAGGCCGAGCCTGTGTCGTGGACAGCCATTGATTGTTTTTGAAGTAGATATATCTTAGCAACTGCTTTTGCATGCCCACGCCTGTGTTCAGATTGTATATTAAAATTTATTTTACATTACAAAAATTTTGAAATAAAGTGAATGATTGAACTTATTATAGAATAAATTAAATAGAATGGAAATAGATGAATGAGGATATTAAAAACATGTACATTATTGCAGTATAATATTTACGAGCTTGGACTGAAAACTTATGTAAGGATTTTTACAACTGCATTTTCAAAGAAACTGAGCTCTTAAAGCGGGTTCCACAATAAAAATAATTATTCATATTTCGGCAAAGCAAAAATATGAATAATTATTTTTATTGTGGAACTCAAACAGAAGAAGTTTTGTTTTTGTTTTATTGTTTAACTTAAAGTGCAGAAGTTTTGTTTTGTGTTTGATGTATTGTTTAACTGAAAGAGAAGAAGTTTTATTTTATTGTTTAACTTTAAGAAAAGAGTTTTGTTTTGTTTCATTATTTAACTCAAAGAGAATATTTTTTGTTTTATTGTTTCACTTTAAGAAAATAAATTTTGTTTTGTTTCATTGTTTAACTCAAAGAGAAGAAGTTTTGGATTGTTTTTTTTTTTGTTACAAAAGACTTATTGTGCCTTTCATTAGTAAGATAAGATAAGATAAGAATATTCTTTATTGTACACGAGGAGAAACACAAACATAAAATATTTACAAGATAACAGTACAATTGGCGGCCTTATTGCTAAAGGCAATTTCTTCCAGACAACCCTATGATGGAAAAATTTCTGAAGGAAAAAGGAGACGGGTAGTCGGTGCAAACATGAATATTAATATACATACTTACATAAATAGCAATACACCTACATAAACCATTATATACATAGTATTAAAGAAGAATTTATCGAATCGCTCGTAGCCTGGGCTGCCTGAGTGATCTTAAACGATCACTAAGGTTAAGCAACATACGGCACGTTCAGTCCATGGATGGGTCACCGTCTATGACTAACGCTAGTGGCATTTTTTCCGAGCGATTCCGTGCTTCGCAAGGTACGTTAAGCAGTTGGTGCCGGCTGCCGTCGATAGATGGCAGTCGTTAAGCCAAGTCAGGGGCCTTAGGGCGGCTTGAAAACTTCTGACAGTAAGACCAGCCACTAGTCTTACAAGCCTCCACCAATCCGGACTTGGCCCCCGTGGTGGAGTATGGCCTATACCTTCCTCAGGGAAGAGACTCGTGCCCCTCGGTGGGGACATAATGGGTTGATGACGATTAAAGAAGAATTTAAAAAAATTGATAAATGTTTAAGTATCTAGAGTTTAATTTTGACTGATGACTAATTGACGGATTAATAATGATTTGGCATTCGATTTTATTTATTACTAGCTTTCGCCCGCGATTCCGTCCGCGTGGACTTTAGTTCAAAATTTTGCAACCCCGTTCACTCCCGTAACTCCCGTTAAGGGTTAAATTTAGAATAACGGTGAAACACGTGTTCAATCAATTGTGTTGAAGAGTATTTATTTTAAGTTTCAAGAAAATCAGACAAAATTTTTTATGCCTCCCATACAAATTTTGGCAACCCTTTTCGCCCCCTTAGGGGTTGAATTTCAACAAATCCGTTCTTATTCCTTGCCTACATTATATACAGATCCTCTGTGCAAAATTTCAGCTTTCTAGGTCAAACGGCTTGGGCTGTGCGTTGATGAGTGAATGAATCAGTCAGTCAGGACTTTGAATTTTATATATAGATTTCATTAGAATTGAACAAGATTTAAGACATAACATACATAAACATAAACATTTACATACAGGCACATACATTGCTTCTAGCCTCACACTTGTGGGGTGTCCGGCCTTTCTACCCAAATATCCGACCAAACTGGCTGGTCTGTCCGGCTATTAGGTTTGGCGACCTGGCAACCCTACCTGTAGGGGTTCCGCAACAATTTAGAAAAAAAAATCAAAGGCCTTTCTGGTCAAACGTTTTGCCGCAACGATCTCGTGATGCGGTTATTAGTAGTAACTGTTAAATTGTAGTATGCTTATTAATAAAGAATGCATTTATAAAAACAATTGTTTTATTGTAGTGTTCCATCAAGTATTTCGCTTTCCAAAAGGGTTCCGTCACCAAAAAAGTTTGAGAACCGCTGATCTAGAACCATGATAAGTAATATCGTCTCATGTTAGTACAAGGAAAAATAGGAGAAAATGGCTTTGAAGTTCGAGAATAGCTCGGAAAAACTGAGGGATTCGATTATGTACTGACCTATTTATAATAATACCTACAAATTTGTACGAAACCCTCGGTAGGCGAGTCCGCCTCGCATTTGTCCGGTTTTTTTCTCTGTAACAATCTAGATCTAGCTTGAAATTTGAATTATGGCCTATTCCTTCCTCAGGGAAGAGACCCGTGCCCCTCGGTGAGGACATAATGGGTTGATGATGACTGTGATGTGTGTTGCTTCAAATCGAGTTTCTGCACTTTAATTAAACGTCTGATTTTTATTTTTTATTAGATTAGAACTCTTTAGTGTACACCAGAAAAACAAAGTTGTTTTGAGTTGCCAACAGAAATTAGACTCTAGCCATGTAGTGGAGAATTTGAAGGCTCGTCGCAGATAACCAAGACGCTTTACGAATGCAAATCGAAGTAATAAGAACCATATCGTAACTCCGAAGGCTATCGTGTATTCGTCGTAGTATTGCAATAAACGTCAATTGCTAGTGGAAAATCTGCAATTAGTGCTTAATCGCCGTAGTGTCGGTGGAAACAAGAGTCGTCGTAAAACTGTTTGTTTAAGATTACTCGGTCGACGGAGACAAATTAGACTGCACGTGTAGGTAATGTACACCAACATAGAAAATGAAGTCACACTTTTCAAAATTAGCTAAGTAACAATTTTAGATTTATGAGGTTCTTCAAACTAGATACTATCTAATATATAAAATTATTTTCAAAATTCTCTTATCACAGTTTTAGTGAGCATACTCCTCCGAAACGGCTTGACCGACTTTGATCAAATTTTATAGTATATTCGGTAAGTCTGAGAATAGGTTGTTTTCTATTTTTCATAGCCCTAAGTGACAAGGGCGGTCCACCACAAATGGATTTTTAATTATAATACCTACAAATAATTTATTATTATTATTATTATTAATACTTTTATTGCACTCACATTTAAAAATTAAAATATAGTACAATGCGGCGGACTTAATGCTAAAAATAATTAATAATTAATGACAAATAATTTACGTGGTGAAAAAACGTTTGCCGGGTCAGTTGGTCAATATATATATTTTTTTATGTAGCCTTCGTTTATGGTTGTCCCACTGGAGGGCAAAGGCCTTCGCCATGTTATTTTTTTTCGAAATATGGGTGTTCCACTGAACCTACATCCCTATTAGTTCTTTATTTTCTTGAGTCTAACAGTCCGCAAAAGAAAGCGTTTAGGAATGGTATCGAATGAACCTATCTCAGCTTAGATAAGCATGTGTTAGATAATGATCTAATTATAATAAGTCCACTATTAAGATCCAGGGAAATAAAACGGGGACGCACCGGCTACCCCAAATGTTTTCCTGGCTACATTATATCTATCTTCCATAACACCGCTACTACAACTAACCATTCAAACATCCACACTAACATCTGTGAACATTTTATAGAGGTTTCTTCGAATAGCATCACCGTGATGACGTCACGAATACCTATTTATAATGAAAGACATTTTATCGGAACACAGATTGTTGTGTGACCGGCGTGAACGGGAAAACCGATCGGCTACGTGATGCGACTAGCGGAGCGTAGCCAACCAGGTGAGAGGTAACAACTAGTTACCGCAAAACAAACACACCTGATTCAGATTGCGTTCTGCCACATTTTTTTCGTATTCTCTACGGTCGCCTTTCTCACGTAAAAGTTCTTAAACCACACAATTTGAAACGTAAAACACACAAACGGGCATTCACAGAAACGTCCTTTCTGTGAGTCAAACTGCCATGTATCCGGTATCCCTCACTGATATTAATAATTATGATTGTGCTAAGCATTTAAGTGAATGTTAGATAGAACTCTAAATGCATGACATTGTTCTCTTTTAGAAAATTAGTATTTCTGCATGCGGTATCTATCAGTAATTGGAGGCACATTAAGCAAGGCTCAAATAACAATATAGCGTAAATAATCAAGTAATATGATGTAGCTTCTGTTGATGGATCAAATAAATAAATAAATATTATAGATATTGTTAGCGTCAATTTCTGATGCAGAATGTATGACCAAAGCCATGTTAGGTTGGACAAGCAAGTAAAAAAAATTAATCTACTCTACCTACCCAATTATGGGTCAGTGAAAAAACTGTCGAAACGCAGTACCTACTCACTCGTAAAACTCACGCAACTTTAATAAAACTTTGATTTTAAATTTTGAATATAAAAAGAACAGAACAGAAATGGGCATTCACGACTTACCTTAACCCTTATCCGCCGAGGGTTCGAATTCAGGATCTCGAAGACATAACCCTCCAAGAAGACGTTCTGCAAACTCTCTCGGCTGAGATCCGCCCGGACTACGCAGGGTATACCGACGGTGATATGCACGAGTAGTGGGCACGCGTCGCTGATTATGTCATGCTTGTTCGCTCCAAATACGTCTGGGTACTCCACTGGATCGTTCTCCTGTCCGTCCAGTTCCACGAGGACCTTACACCCTTCAGCCTGCCTTATCACCCCCGGGATATACAGACCCCTGTGTTTAGCCAACACCCTGTGGTCCCGCCACTCTGACAGGTCAATGTTCGGATAGGGGGTGTAGGGCTTCACGTCTGTGGACGGGGAGTTGTGTTGGATGATCGGCGACTGTTGGTACTGCGGTTGTGGTTGGTAAGTCTGGACGTATTCCATTGGTACTGACGTCATCACGGGCAGGTTGTTGGCGCAGTTGCGTTCGATCTCCTCGAGTTCTGGGGACGAAAGGTGGTACAGCTTAGAGCCATCGCAAACAGGGCGACTTGTCGCCGCGTCAGACGCGACGTTGTCATTTGCTTCTGGCGTCTTGTCGTCGCGACTCCGCGACTCTGACGCCAAGTGTGCGGAGATTCGAACAAAATATGTGAAAATTGACGGCCGTAAACTGTCGTCGCGTCTAGTCGCCGAGCTATCGCCTGTTGCGTGTCGCTAGTGTGCGCCCAGGCTTAGGCGGGGAATCGCCACGTACACGACGGCCACAATTATCAATAGCTATGTAAATGCGTAAGTATAGTTTTTCCCTTTCACGAAGATAGAATAATAAACAGGTTATTATGATTCTAACACAGGCAGAAGTAGAATTTGGCAGATGCCTGATGTCAAGAAGAATACTGTCAAAGTATGGAGTCTACTAAAGAGGCGGGAAATAAAGTTTGATCAATGCTGATGAATCTAGGGCACTTGAAGTAGGCTCAAACTCGCTTTGAAAACAGCATGGCTCTATGTTCAATCAACAGGTGATCAATTTTCTCCTTAGATTTAGGTTTTATGTATTTATTTCTCAAAGGAACGATTTAACATTTTATTCATAAAATGAGAAAAACAGGAGTCTAATCTAAGTAACATAATAATAAACATAAACATGCAACATCTCACATCAATTTACTAATTTCTTTGACCAACCCTAAAATTTTTATATTTTTCTATGACTGTGTCCTCTACATCGGAACTTAAATTTTGATCTGAATCTTTTGCATTTCGGTAGCTTATACTCGTAGAACAGGAAAGCTATACTCCTTCCAACAGAATTGACATTTTCCCGTTCATGATGCAAAAAGTTGTAAGTAATTTTTAGTGGGAGTCTGATATCTGTGGTGCTTTGCCTTAAATCCTATATTAGATTGAATCATTTTTATAAATAAGCAAACATGTTTGATAGATATACAATTGTCTAATATTCCGTGTCATCTGTGACGTAACTAAGTGCGCTCGTGTTTAAATTAAAGTGCTGTCGAATGAAAACCATCTCAGTCTTACCTGAGGGGTCAAACTTGCGTTTCTTTGGCAGGTTCCGGACCGGCTGGGCTGCCGGCTGGCTTCCACTGCCATTGCTGGAGCCAAGGTTGGTGGGGTTGGCCATGGCTATGTGGGTCGTCGGGTGAGTCGTGGATTGGGAGAGGCTCACTGTGCCGACGCTGCTTATCACTGAAGCGGGTATCTGTGAACAAATTGTACTTGGTTAATTAGGCATGTAATGAATATTTCCACGATTTAGACTTGCAAAAGTTAATACTTCCTTTATGGGGCACTGCATAAGGTTCTACAACACGATACCCCAAGATATATTAGGCTGACATTCAGAGACGAAAACTAAGCAAAGACTGGTCTCAGAAATGTCAAAATCACGTACTTAAAAACATTTCGTATTCAGAATCGAATCTTAGCAAGTTTAGTATGAAATGGTGCTTAGCTAAGTGTAAGTAGTCAATATCGGTGACTTTACGTGAACTTAGAACTGTCACTTCGTCCTTTTGTTCACAGACTACTCCAAACGTCATTTCAATGATGTTCTACGAGCATTATCTGTGGGATTTTTTTATTCACTCTATAATATATAAAATTGTATGATGTTGTCCTGCTTTCGTGTAGCAATGTCAAATTAAAAAAACCGGTAAGAACTACATCACTAAAAAATGATAGACAAATAGATGACTTTCTTAAGTACTGTGAATACGAAAATTACGGCGCTTTACTAAGTACGACTTTAGTTCACTTTGCTAAGACTGATCTAAGCGTGAACTTAGGATTCGTCTCTCAATGTCAGCCTTAGAGTTACCTCCAACGCGATTTAAGAATTGTGTTAAGCACATTCTTTGCAAAAAGGCTTATTATAAAATCTACGATTATTTAGAAGACAAGGACGTCTGGCATTAAACAGTAGTTTAATATTAAATTTAATCAGAGGATAACTGTGTCTAGTGTTCAACACATGCAAGAGTAATATCTTTTAAGTTTGAAAGTTTGTTAATGAAGCTAAAACTGTTTTGAAAAGAATAAATGTGGAGTTTCTTTGTTAGTTTCTTCTCCATGTAATCTATTAATTGTGAAACTAACAACTTTGACTTTCATAAAGTAAACACTTTGTTTGGACTATGAATAAAAATATTTGAATTGAATATATCTCAGAAATTGTTATTTTACTATTTTGTACATCTACTTCCTTCTCCAATGTTTAGCTCCAGTCCACCCAAAGGTTGTCTGGAAGATATAACTTTTAGTGATAATGCCGCCGTCTGTACTCTTAGATTAAGAAATACCTGTGTAATCTGCTTTTTAATACACAGTAAAGTGTTCTCTATCGCAATCAAATTGCTTACACTTACTAGTACTACTACTAACTACGAACGAACACTTACCTGTGCTCTGCAGAGGGACGAATAAGCGGATCCAGATACTTTAGTTCTACAGTCATATATTTTACGAAGGTCCTAAAAAAAATATTATGCTGAAAGCGGTATTTCCAAAGACCATTTCAAAAAAATATTGTTCGAAAGGTCACCTAATCAATATACTCTATTGCTTAGCTCGGTAATCCTCTACGGAGATTGAGTGTAAGCACTGCAAGATGTTAATACTTTGAACGACATTTTTACTAAAATTTTTAGGTACTTAAATACCTAACTGTAACTGGCACATCTATCCATTAGATGTCCATTAGACTAGAAAATTATTAGTTGTTCATGGAAATAGCACAAAAAGTAACATTGAAACTTAGTACAATTTGCGGCTTATAATACCCAAATACCTATACATTTGTGGTATTTATTTGTGACATGTTTATTGCCAATTTCATAGACAGGGTTATTTTTAAAATGCGCAGTTCTTGCGACACCCCAATAAGAGATTGTATTTGGCTCCGATTTTTGTACGGCTTAAGAGGTTTTAGGCAGATTTTAACTTTAATTTTAAAGTAAAAATCGGATTTAATAATGATAGTCAATCTTTATTATAGCGCATAACACCCACTTTGTTAGTAAATACTTGGTAAATATAGGGAAATAAATCAGGTCTTGGATGTTTTCATGTTTGTGATGTCGCTGTTTCTGGTTTTCACGACACAGCCTAATGTGGGGCCAGAAGCAATGTATACCATCATCAACCCATTATGTCCCCACTGAGGGGCATGGGTCACTTCTCTTCCTTGAGAAGGTATAGGCCATACTCCACCACCACGAGGGGCTAGTCCGGATTGGTGGAGGCTTGTAAGACTAGTGGCTGGTCTTACTGTCAGAAGTTTTCAAGCCGCCTAAGGCCTCTGACTTGGCTTAACGACTGCCATCTATCGACGGCAGCCGGCACCAACTGCTTAACGTGCCTTGGGAAGCACGGAACCGCTCGGAAAAATTCCACTAGCGTTAGCCATAGACGGTCACCTATCCATGAACTGAACGCGAGCTACGTTGCTTAACATTCGTGATCGTTTAAGATCACTCAGGCAGTCCGGGCTACGGGCGATTCTGTCATCGAACTGTCATCTGCGTAATTTATATTATTGACAGCTTTGCCATTGATCGAATATTGATTGATCGAATAGACCACTCGACCTTGGTGCTACTGAGCTCCACTATAAGTTTGTTCATGTATAAATTGAACAGTTTAGTAGATGATCATAAGCCACCCTATATCTGCCTTACTCCGCATTGTAGAATATTATAGGCTATTTGACAGTGTAAAAAAAAGTACTATTTATTCAATATGCATTCGTCTAAATTATGAGTCTTCGAACCGCTTTAAGGCACTTCAACTTAAAAAAAATGGATCATTTGTCCAAAAAACCGGGATGAAATGATAATTTTCTATCTGTAGCCGTTTTATCGATAACCGCCTGGATTGGCCGAATCTATGATGACGTCACAGCTCAGTAATACGTGTAACATGCTTCTCAGTATTCTGTACAGGAGCTGGTCAAAGCCATTTGACAAAACCAGGAAACAAGCGTATTGGAGTTTTCCTGTCTGTATAATACTGAACAGTATATTTTAAGACCTAATATCGCCGTTTCTGTAGGTAGACCCGACCTGAGCATCATGCAGCACCAGATGTTTACACAGGTGATTATCCGGAAGAGCATCACAAGCTTTGGCAATACTTGTTGCAAGTGATATTGGCCTTTACGTATTTTGTTTTATCGGGTGTATCGTCTTATTTTTAACAATAGGTAGGTACGACAATAGTTCAGCAGGAGTTTTCAGTATTAACTATGAGACAGGCTCTATACGAAGCAGAAAATATAGATGAGATATAGAAAATTAAGAAAAGAAATAATTCTTAAGTCTTAGGACCATTCAATTTTAAAGTTAATTTAATTGTTCTTTTAATTTTTAACGACGTTTTTTCAGAAATTGCGAATTTTATAAGTTTATAATAACCCTGTAAAGCACGAGCTTTCACTATCTTTATTATTATAACTCTGTTCTGTCATAAGTACCTAATTACCAACCAAGCTGTGTTCAATTAATTGATATCGATAGGATATCGAAGGTGAACCACGCTTAACAACTTTAGGTTACAAATTTTCCGTATCAGGTCAGGTGATTGTAATTTATTAATTATTCTGAAGGGGTAGACTAAGACGCATCCAAGCCGGTTGCCGTTTTCGGTAATTGAAATATTTTATTTAGTGCGGACAAAATAAAATAAATAAACTCACGCCCGTTATCCCCGAGGGGGTAGGCAGCGGCACCAATCACTAGAACTGGACCCACGTTACCCGCGGACAAAATATTTACTTTATTAACGTCAAAGTTCGAGTTTAATAGATTACTTGGAGAAGAAACTAACGAAGAAACTCCACGTTTATTCTTTCCAAAACAGTTTTAGCGAGAGACCCGTGCCCCTCGGTGGGGACATAATGGATGATGATGAATGCTAGGGTTTTTTCATTCTGTTTATTTTTATTCTGTAATATTGGCTTGACATTATTTTACGAGTGCAGTACCTGCTCATCAATGTCCGCCAAGACGCGGAGGGGCGCGGGGGCGGGGGCCGGGGGCTGCGGGGCGCCACCCGCGTGAGCTCGCTGCATCACCGCCGCCCGCTACCACCCGTCACTCATTCGGCCGCGAAGCCTGCGAAGGGGAGCTGGATTATACACACAGACATCATTTATAAACAAAACAAACATTTACATACAAGCACATACATTGCTTCTGGCCCCACACTAGGATACCGTGTCGTGGGAACCAGAAACAGCGACGTCACAAACATGTAAAACACCCATGTTTTAACATGGGTGTTTTACAAACACCCAACATGAACCCGGGACCTCTCGCATCACGTAGATGCGCTAACCGCTACGGCACAGAGGTCGTCATTTATTGATAACTAGCTCTGCTGACCCGGCAAACGCTGTTTTGGCATATAGGTAATTAGCCTACGATCTATTCTCAGACCTACCTTAACATCAAACACAATTTTTCTACACTGTATATTAGAAGATATTCATTACAAGTCACGAAGGAATTGGCCATGCTACATTTTTGAACGGAAATCTCAAAACCATTTCGAGATCAGATTTGTAAATAAGTCTGTATTTTTTAAGATATTCAATAAAAAGCCCATTAATTGACTTTTCTACCACGTCATCAAACTCATTATCAGTAGGAATCCTTTGCCATTTGTATGTGCCTGTATGTAAATGTTTGCCTTACCTACTTAAAAAAAATACAAATTAATTTAGTTTTCTTTTATATGGGGGCAAAGACATCTCTTTAAACATACTCTGATGACGTCTCAAACCACAATATTTTAGAAAAATATAAAAATATAAATTTAATGAATAAAACTCAAATTCGTTTCTTAAAATGGTCAATATTTTCCAAATAAATTAAAAACATGTAACAAAAATAAGTTGCATGGGCAATAAATTACATAAACATCTAATTATTATATCATTACTACACTTCGAATTCGTTCGAAGTTTTTTTTAGGAAATTCTAACCATTTGTGAAGTTATAGTGTATTGCTATTCGCTCACTCGCTAATTGTGAAGGAAAACAACGTAAAGAAACCCTAGTGTCAGAGGTATTACATACATCAGCGCTTGCTACGTACAATGGCGCAACAATGAGGCTAACCCCCGGTTTCTCGAAAGCTAACAGTCTGTTAATGTAATGTTAACAGCTGTCAGTTGTTTTTTTGTATGCACTTTTGACAACTGACAGCTGTTAGCAATACATTAACAGACCTCCTATTCGGAAGCACCATAAGTTTCTAAATCATAATCAATGTCCCCTATTGATTATGATTTAGAAACTTTGGTGCTCGTTTTGTAAAAATGGCGCGTCTAAAGAAAAAAACATTCGCAATGCAAATAATGTCAGGAAGAAAACTAATAAATATTTTAAAAAAACACAATGATTCCTGCGTCTTATGGTCTGCACCAGCCAACTCAGTTGTTTTTTTACTTGTTTAAGCATATTGGACTCCTAAACATTTAACACAGTAAAAAACATTATATTGCGACGTAATGACTCCTCCAAGATTCAATTTGGATTTACAGTCTCGAACTTTGCCACGACTATTCTGTTAAAAACGCTTCTACAGTGTTTTTAACGTATGGAATTTTTATTCACTAATCACCCTTCTTTATTGTTATTTTCAAGGACATAACGCCACTGATTGCGGGAATAGCGTTTATACAGGGTGTCCCAAAACTCAACGTCAAGCCGGTTCCGGGTGAAAAGGCAAGTCATACTGATTATCAGAAAAATATTTAAAAAAATCGATTTTTTCAAAGTACAATATTTTTTTTAAATTATTTATTCAAGAAATTTCACAAACATAACGAAAAATAAAGTTAAAATTAAAAACGGGCAATTTTTTAAGTTATTTTTTGTTAAAGTCTCCTTTTCTTCCAAGCTGGAGCAGCTGGTTTTGAAATTTTGTTAACAGTTTAAGAAGCATTATTCATAGATACGCGGTGGTGGCGTAGTGGGATTGGCCCTTGCTTCTCGATCATGAGGGTCTGGGTTCGAACCACGCATGTACCAATGACTTTTAATCACGCACATTTGTTTGTTTGTACAGCAACACCATTCGCTGATAAATTGTGCCCGGACAACGGCGACAGGCTTGCCACTTGTCACGTTTGGGACCTAATAAACTCGGCAAAACGTGGGCCCAGTTCTAGTGATTGGTGCCTCTGCCTACCCCCTCGGGGATAACGGGCGTGAGTTTATTTATTTATTTATTTTATTTTAGCGTACGAGAAACTGGGGGTTTTCTAAAGTAGAACTAGGTATTTAGGACACTGAGACCCAAAACAAAATTAAATTGTTGTTGCAACAGAAAGGTATACTGTTAGGTATCTAATAGAAGTAGGTGGTTTTTTCTAAAAATAGCCACAAAAAACGGATAATGAAAGCAGCTAATTAAGGTAACTAACAAGTTTAAAGGTTTTCTTCCTAAGTTAAAATAAGAACTATTAAGCAATCAGCAACTTTCCATCGTAAGGTTGCCTGGAAGAAATTGCTTTTAGTAATAAGGCCGCCAATTGTACCATGAACCTTTGTAAATATTTTGTGTTTTTTTGTTTTTTCTAGTGTGCAGTAAAGAATATTCTATTCTATTACCTTAAGCCCGGACTCATTGTTACAACAATGGGTACAACCAGTACCCCGATTCTGTTAGTGCACTTTGAAGCGGCAATGAAATGCAATCGACGCAGTGATGCAACTATCATTGTACTACAATGCATTAGTGGAAACTGGGCACAGGTATAAAACTTTGATTTTGCATGGGCACATTTGGACACTTCAAATTAATACATAATTTAAAAATATATTCAGATTACATGTCTATTACATACAGACTCATTGCAAATGCTCATGGATTTTTTTCAAGTTATCTGTTGGGCTCAAAACTTACTCTTAAGTTTTTATGTAGGTTTTTGTCTATGGTCAATTAGACAGCTGCAGAGTAGCAAGACATGGTTTCTTTAAATTGTATTTTTATTTGTATTAACACCACAAAATGTTTCACTACTGACACTATGATTGCAATTAGTAGTGGGTGACTAATATCAGCAATTTTATCTAAGCTATCGGTAAAGCAGTGGGTACCTACTGATGTAGGTGAGCAAATCTAACAAGTTTAAACCTGTTAAGTATTCTGTTCACGAATTTATAACTAAATATTATGTAAATATTTCAAGCGTCTACCTGTTGCAGTTATCAATATCGAGCAAGAACGAGCAAAAAAATCACGTTTGTTGTATGGGAGCCCCCTTAAATATTTATTTTATTCTGTTTTTTAGTATTTGTTGTAATAGCGGCAACAGATATACATCTGTCTAACAATCATGGTTCATGAGATACTCCTGTATCTGTACAGTATGGTGACAGACAGACGGACGGACAGCGGAGTATAAGTAATAGGTTCCGTTTTACCCTTTGGGTACGGAGCCTTAAAAAATCATAACTAAGGCGCATTGAAACTTATATTGGCAACATGCCAAAATTATTCAACTTTTATTGTTGTTACCTATGCATGTTAGATCGAATGTGAGAATAGTGCACATTGAGATTCATTAGAGTCTAACTTCATAAGAAAGGATTTTATTTGACAATCTAAATTTTAGATTGTCAAGTAAAGTTGTGATAAATAACCAATCATTATGTGATTTCTCAATCCATAGTAGGTAGGTACTGCCTTATCCAGAATAGATTTAATTTTGTTCTCTCTCTTATTTTCTATCCCATTCACTTGTTGCTATTGTTGCGAGTACTTGTGAGCTATGGTATTGTGTATGGCAAGTAAACCTTGAAAATACATGACACATAGCTGCTTAGGTTGAGATAAAATTCTGGTTTTTGTTTGTAGACATCTACCTAGATATAGCTTACACAAACTGTGTTATGTATGACGCATAGTGAGTATTAGCTATATTGTACAGACAGATTGCTCAATCATTGAGTATGAATAGCAGATTAGGCTGTAAAGAGGCTATCATTTTCCTCTTAGGAGTAATAACATACCTACATAATGTAACAAAATCACACAATGACTTGTTCTGGACCTAGTGAGTTTGCAGTAGTTTTTCTATGTTGAAATTGTTATAGTTTTCCCTCAATCTCTGAAACAGACATTTTTGTCCATATTTTTAGGCATAACTACTAATAGCAGTTATCATTTTAGATTAAGTGAGCCTTGGTCAACGGCCACAGATGTAGAAAGTAGCTGGATTGGGTGCCAGGTAGGAGGAGTGCCAGGCCAGGCTTATCCTGCAAAATAACACTTGGCATTTCAATACAGTGCGGTATGAATGTGTCATACAGCGGAATGTTTACCGATGATCAACAAGAACTTTAAAATAATTATAGGAATGAAAAATGTGCAACATGTAATTTATGTTGTGCAATGTTTATCCCCCATGTCCTTTTCAAATACCTACCCATAAAGTATCCTAGACAGTGTCAGATTTAGCACACTCACTTTGGCAAATCCATGAGTGCACCAAAAATAGTGTAGCATAACACTAGAATGTGAAAACACAGCAGCGGCGAGGCTGTGTGTGTGATTGCAATCAGCTGATAAGGGCCTTGGATTGCACATCAACAGAGCTAGCTGCCGGCGATAGCGTCAGGTAGGATCGGCAGCCGCGCGCATGCTTGCAAATTGAGCGAAATCAATTAATACTGTGTATAAGTGGTACGGCGAGTGGCAAGCGGTACGAGGCCACGGATGCACCTCGTGCAGTCTGCTCGCCCAGCGTCGCGCGTAGCCACCGCGGTGACTAATCACCACCCAACACCACACCAGCAGTAGCAGCCGCCGGGGCTCTGCTTCGCATTTCTCACGGCGAGTGCACAAAATCGAACACCATTACTTATTCACTTAGCTCCATGTTTATTTTCTTTGTGATGTGCGGCCTACATGCGCAGAGATGATTTTATTTCCGTTCGTAGGTATAGGTACTCACCGTCGCTTTCCATTGTCGCGAACACAAGGCGCAGTGTAAACAAGGAAATCTCATAATAAAACAAAATGGAAGTCCGAGGCATCCGCTCGCCCGAGATGTAGAGTTTTATGATCTCGAGGTAGTAGAATGCTGATTACTATCCTATCGTAGTATTTTAGCAGCCCCCCCTCCAGAATTATCTCAGCGGCGAGCAGCCACACGGAGCGGGAGCGATCACAAAGGAATCCGTCCACTTCACTGCACCACACCACAGTTCAAATGCAAGGAATAGATGACGATAATACACAAAAATTAAAACGTCCACTTGAAAATAATCATCACTAAGCGTTTGACAACCCGAGAACACAACACCCACATCAAAAATTCTACATGGCGACTGGCCGCCCAGCAGCTTTCAATAATTTCCACTCGAACGTATTCCCATTTCGCTCGGGCGCCATTCATTTCATTATTTCTCAATACGCGTGAGCAGGACGGCAATATAAATATCTCGATTAGGTAGTCGTCCCTCTCGCCCCGCGCGGCCGAGCGACGAGTTGAATGGACCCGAGACGCGCTCAACCATTGGATCGATGACGGTCACGTGACACGTCGTCGCGCCCGGCTGCGGCCGCAACGAGGACCAATCGAGAACCGCGCCAAATTCAAATACATGCTGCTTGTGCTGTGTATGTATTGTGTTTTTCATGCTTTTTTCGTAATAATTTTATTTTCCTGCATTTACCTATCAAAATATTTTTAATTTCATGTAGTGCCTGCCTATGATGACGTGTAAAGCTGGGGTCCCACGGTCCGCTATCCTACGGATCAGCCAGGCACAGCCGACGAGCACGGACGGCGACGCACCGCAGGCAGGGCCGTTCCAACAACGGTGCGTGTCGTTCTGTGTAGATTCATTTCAAAATGCACCGCACCTTTGAAGTTACCGACTCGCGATGGATACGTACGGCGCACCGCCACAGACGTGTGTGTGCTATCACGGACGAGGCCGGTCCCACAGTGCGTCCGTGCGAGCTGGTCTGCGTGCGTCCGCGATATCGCGGACGGACGCGGACGGCCGACGACCACGGACAGCAACGGGCCACGAGAGGCTCTTCCAAAGCTGGCTTCCCACGGTCCGCGATACCGCGGACGGACGGCCGCGGACCGAGACCCAGTGGCGTAGCGTAGTAGGGGCGGGGGGGGGGGGGGGGGGCCCGCCCCGGGCGGCAACTTTAGGGGGCGGCAAAATTTCACATTAAATACTAGGAACCGTGCGATACTAGAGCGAGAGCATTTATACAGATCCTTCCAACTGGTGATCCGCTAAGTTTTCGAATCTCTGCCGTCGAGTTGAAGCTTCAAATTAATGCTGCATAAAGATGTTTATATAACAAATATAATCCCTCAGTCTTTTCCGTCGATACCCAGTAGTTTCAGAGTTATGATTTTTTGAAAAGTAACAAAACTTACGAAATTTACGCCATTTTTGTTTCGGAATGCACCTCACGCACGTTGCATTGCGTTTCGGTACAAGTAATAACAAACTTACATTTACCTATATTACGCTAGAATACACGATAGTTTAATACTAAAAAATATTTTGAGGGTGAAAATGTTATAAAAGGACATAATAATTTAGATACAATATTGTAAAGTTGAATAATTGAAAAAAAAATTGAACGAAATATTGGTGTTTAATGGAACGGGGGGTCGGCGATTTATAGAATAAGTGACAACAGAAATATAGGTGCGACTAGCGTTAGGTTCTCTATGTAAGATCGAAAACAGACTCGACTTTGATGCGTACATATTATTATTCATTCCTTAGGTAGATCTTTTGACATTCGGCGTTTTAAACGTCGGTACCTACTATGATACGTAGTAGATTAACAAAGGTTTTATTTTTGCCAACATAACCTCAAAATTTGTTTTTATTTTTTCTCAAAAACTACTGGTTATCGACGCCCCCCCTTCACAGGGGCATCTACCCATCCCCCCTCCACCCCCACCCCCCTCCCAACCCCCCCTAAACGGCTGATATTGGAAATTCCTTCCATTAGTACAGTCATTTCGTTGAAAAAATACTTAGAGGTTACCTGGAAAGTTTTCCGGGAGTTTTGAAAATTGGCAATTTTATAGATTTTGACGTGCTTTTTCCGAATTCCAACTTTGCCACCTCGTATCTTTGCCGCTCGCGTCACCATATTGGAAAAATGGGGCCCAAAATCAGTTTTTTTTGACAATAACTCCTTTTCGACGCGTTTTACAGGAAATAGTACATTACTGCAGCGGCCAGCAAAAGAGGCACTGATGGACAAACTTGGAATTGTGGGCCGAGGCAAGCCGAGGCACACATACGTGAGTCCATCACTGCCTAGTTGTGGCCAAGGCTTGTATATGATTTTTCTCAAATAATGCGGAAATTAAAACAAGCAGAATTTAATTTTTTTACGTTGAAATAAATTTCTGATTTCTGATAACTACTACGGCAGAACTTTTTTCTTTCGATTTTGGCGGTAAAAAGTTTTCTATTACGGCTCTTGCCGCCTCTTGAATGTCAGATGGCGTTAAAATAAGTCTATCGCAGAAATTTTCATCACTTGAACTCATTCTGTTAAATTCAATAAACTTTCAAAATCAGACTAACCACAAACGACAACAATAATTTTTGCCGCGTTAGTGTTCTTTTTTTTTTAAAGGGATATCCAGCTTTCTATCGGAAGCCAGTTCGAAATTAAGAAAAAAAGGCTGATAAGTTACCTCCTTGGTTGTCATTGTTCGGAGTAAAAGATCGTTCCATTTTTAAATACACGACAGATATGACTTTAGTATGTAATTTATTTGGTCGCAAAACACGACAGTTATGAATTTTCATAGAACTTTTTCCGGCCGCTGCTCGCGTGTAATTGGCCAGTACAGCAATTTCGATTTATCTCGAAGAAGGTTGTCGAAATAATGCTCAAATTTCGAAGCATGTTTGAGAAAAAAATATTTTTCTTTTCCTAAAATCAATAGTTTCGGCGTATGAGCGCCGGAGAGTGTAGTCAGATATACCTGAAACTTTGCGAATTTTCCTGGGTGGTATAATTTTAATAAATAAACGCGCCTCGTTTGATATAATATGTCATATCCATATTATGGAAGAAACAAAGCATTGTACATCCTATTATTGCTGCAGCAAGCCCGAAATCTTTTACATCGTCGGTTCAGATGGGAGTAGCAGTATTTTTATTTCAAAAATATGGATCTTGACGATCGATACTTTATAATTTCTCGGATTTTGCTCTTCGTATGTAGGTACACCGAAGCAATGCTATTCAAAGTTTGCATGCATGCCACCACAGAACAAAAAAAAAAGATTTTTTTTTTGTTCTGTGCATGCCACATAGCGTCACACTGCAATCCGAAGATATAACATACCTGCACACTTTCGTAGGTTCTTTACTATTCTTCCTAAATGGGCATAACACTTTTCATGGGATACCACGATAAAAACACGCGCCGCTTTCTCTACCTCATGGTGGTGTAGAAATTAGTATTTCTGCGGAAACGTGTGTTGAACTAAACTTTACGGCGCTCGTACGCCGAAACCATTGATTTTAGTAGAAAAAAGGCTATGACATAAATTGTAGGAAATTTTCTCTACAATTATTTTGTATAGATATGTTTTTCCTATAAAATGCATCGGAAAGGAGTTATTATCAAAAACTGCTTTTGGGCCCCATTTTTCCAATATGGCGCCGCGAGCGGCAAATATACGAGGTGGCAAAGTAGAAATCCGGAAAGAGCACGTCAAAATCTATAAAATTGCCAATTTCCAAAACTCCCGGAAAACTTTCCAAGTAAAAATATTAAATGCCTGTACTAAATGTACGACAGTATAAACATGAAGGTCCCTTTTCAACAATAATCGAAAAAAAAACTTCTTTGTAAATTACACAATAATGTTGACTGTCTGATGAAAATTCCTTTAAAATTACTGTTTATAGTTCCATTGAAATATCTAAATAAGAGGGCGGCAAAACGTTTTTCCGCCCCGGGCGGCAGATACCCACGCTACCCCACTGCCGAGACCCTTCCCACGGTGTGTCGTCCGAGCTGGTCCGCGTCCGTCCGCGATATCGCCGACCGTGGAAAGCCAGCCTAATAAGCATTCTCTAAACTATCAACAATAAATTATTTGATATGCTCTATTAAAACAAAAATTACAAAATATGGCGGAAAATGTATCTCTTTTAATAATTTACTAGTTATTACAATTTTTAAATTATTGAATTATAAAGAAGTGCTTCATTATAAGACAGTATTTTCATACAAAATTCCGTTTTAAAAAGTAACTCATTTGATATGTTATTCTTTCACGAGAAAGAGGGCAGGGTATTTGACAGGATGAATGCAAAAGTGTACCTGCGACCCCGCCATAAAGCGTGAGAAGGAACACCATGGGGTTTTAGCCGGTAGGAGTCCGGCATAACCCTGTCGCACGGTCATCGCGACAGGGTATCCATGAATGATTTCCCCATGTAAAAAAAAAAAAAAAAAAAAAAAAGGGTATTTGACAGGATGTCAAATGGAATAAAACGGAATTTTGTATGAAAATACTTGCTTGTGTTGTGACGTCACAATTCAGAGCACTCTTTTTATGTTTAATCTATTTAAAAATTGTAATAACTAGTAAATGATTAAAAGAGATACATTTTCCGCCATATTTTGTTTTAATCGAGCATATCAAATAATTTATTGTGGATAGTGTCAAATACCGTATTCGTAGAATGAATGGAATTCAGAAATCGATGGTTCATATTATTTTTGATTCTTTGTGCTTTGAACTTATTTATTATTACATAAGTGTAGGAATCGCTCGTAGCCTGGGCTGCCTAACTGATCTTAAACGATCACCAAGGTTAAGCAACATACGGGGCGTTCAGTCCATGGATGGGTCACCGTCTATGACTAACGCTAGTGGCATTTTTCCGAGCGATTCCGTGCTTCGCAAGGCACGTTAAGCAGTTGGTGCCGGCTACCGTCGATAGATGGCAGTCGTTAAGCCAAGTCAGAGGCCTTAAGGGCGCCGGGCGGCTTGAAAACTTCTAACAGTAAAAACCAGCCACCAGTCTTACAAGCCTCCAGTCTTACATAACAAGCCTCCACCAATCCAGACTTGGCCCCCGTGGTGGAGTACGGCCTATACCTTCCTCAGGGAAGAGACCCGTGCCCCTCGGTGGGGACATGATGGGTTGATGATGATGATGTGTAGGTAACTTAAAATTCATTCGACTCACGCAATTAATCACGCTGAACGAATTTGGATGAAATATGGTATATACAGGCCACAGACCGTGTTTCAGTCCAAATGTTATGTGCATGCAATCATAAATTTATAGATAAATAGTCAAACCCACATTATGCTTTTGAACAATAAACAGTTTTTTTTTTATTTAAAAAAATAGAAAACTTTTATCTTAACATGAAACATAGGTACATGAATATTGAATAAAAACATATTTATTTTTTACATATTATTATTTATACAACATAGGTATATTGCTAACACCTACCGTAGGTATAACCTGACTGGGATATTATCACACGTTAGGGCGTGGACACATTTCTACAGTGCGGCACCGGCTACCACGCAACGGTACGGCACCGCACCGTGAATCGGCGCCGTGCACGGCGTACCGCGCCGGCACACGGTAGCAACCATCGTACCAAAATAACAGTTTTGGTTCTTCAAAAAGATTAAAGGACGTGCTTCATTTTAAGGAAAAAAATACCACGTGCGCGTGAAATATCGAGTGGGGCGCCCTGTGTCAGCGCAGTATGCTTTGCACGGCACCGTGACGCAGCGCCGCGCCGCGTTTTCTTCCGGTGGCGGCGCCATGCCGTGGCGCGGTGGCCGGCGCCATGCCGTGGCGGGGTGGCCGGCGCCGCGCCGTAGACATTGTCCACGGCCTTAGTTAAAGTTTTTTTTAAGATACCGTTCCAAACGGGGCCCTATTACCATTGAATAAATTCAAGCCTATTACTAACGGCCTGGCCACGGGGCAATTCGCCCGCGCGAAAAATCGCGCGGCGCGAACGGCGGGGCGTCAACCGCGTGGCTTGCTACGTACGTTTCTAACGGCCTAGCCACGGGGATCGGCGGTGCGAACGGCGGTGCGGCGGGCGGGGCGGCAAACTGAAACAAACTCATAGAAATGTACTGAGCAAGCCACGCGGAGCGGCGAACGGCGACGCGACTGGCGAAATGTACCGAGCGGCGACTGGCGGCGACTGGCGGCGCGGCCGGCGAGTGAAACAAACACATGAACAAGTACGGCGCAAGCCACGGCGCCGAGCGGCAGTCGCGGCGACTAGTGCAGAGATCAAACGAGTTTAGTTGTTTTCGCCGCGAATAATAAATACCGAGACTGTTATTGCTGAAATACTAACAAAATGGGGTATATTTGTTACTTTGATAAAGAACATAATTACCTAAAAGTTATTTAATTTCATGAAACATTAATATACAGAATAACATTTAATTAACTGACCATACCTATTTTCATCATCATCAACCCATTATGTCCCCACCGAGGGGCACGGGTCTCTTCCCTGAGGAAGGTATAGGCCATACACCACCACGGGGGCCAAGTCCGGATTGGTGGAGGCTTGTAAGACTAGTGGCTGGTCTTACTGTCAGAAGTTTTCAAGCCGCCCCTAAAGGCCTCTGACTTGGCTTAACGTCTGCCGTCGATAGACACCAACGATTAGGCACCAACTGCTTAACGTACCTTGCGAAGCACGGAATCGCTCGGAAAAAATGCCAGTAGCGTTAGTCATAGACGGTGACCCATCCATGGCCTGAACGCGCCGTATGTTGCTTAACCTTAGTGATCGTTCAAGATCACTCAGGCAGCCCAGGCTACGAGCGATTCCTATTTTAGCAGCGATATTTCTGAAAAAATTTAGTTATGAAAAAAATTCATTGATACAGTAGGTATTCTCCAAAATATGGTCAGCTTAATTAAATGGCACCTATGTATTAGATCAATTTTTCAGCGGCACTTAAAACTCTAGCTGCATTGACTTTTTTTTCAATCCTGAAGAAATAATTCTAGTAGACTCGAAAAATGTTTCGGTGGAAAAATGTGGAATTCTCCATAGTATACCTCGATTCCTATTCAAATCTATGGAGTAGATTACGCTATTCCAAATAATATGTATTGAACAAAAAAAAATATTACTTTGAGATAAAGACATTTCGTTCTTGACCGGCCTGCCCTACTCAGCCCTACTAGTCGCGGCGGCAAACGCGCCTGCCCGTGGCCGGCAAACCGCGCCGCGCGAATTTTCGTCCCGCTTACCGCACCGACTAGCGACTTGAGTTACGTACGGAGTTTTTTTAAGTCAGGTCTCATCAATCGTTAATCATAACATTCAAAATACAAGCATTCATAATTAATTAATAAATCAGTTTTAATTTTATGCGAGGCGAATTGCCCCGTGGCCAGGCGGTTAGACTCCACTGTCTGTCTGTATCTCATTAAACTATGATAGTATAGGTACCTAGTTGAAATATTCGCAGATAAAATGTATTTCTGCGGCCGCTATCACAAAAATACTAAAAGAATCAATTAAATATTTAAGAGTATCCAACAAATTAAATTTTTTTGCTCGCTATTAATTTAAAATTGTGTCTAATCTTGTATAGATTTTGGTACGGAACCCTTCGTGCGCGAGTTCGACTCGCACTTGGCAGTTTTTATGTAGCTTTGTTTTCCTTTGATACAGGTGTTGACAAAGTGATTATATTCTCTGTGGGTGTTGACTTGAGTCACGGACATTTAAGGGGAGGCCTATACTCAACAGTGGACCAAAAAAACGACCAAACCTTCCAAACCTTTTTTCGAGAGAACTACTTAGCCCATGAGAGCCTTCGCAAAATATTAACTGAAAATCTTTCCAAACTAGTGAGTGAACTAAGAGAGTATCTACTCTCTGCTTTTAATAGATACAACACTACTTTATAATTTTTTATTAAGTGGTGTTGTACCTATTTTATAAAAAAAAAATGGAACAGTATTGAAAATGTTACAATGTGCTAGGGTTGCTCAGAAAATCAAAAACCATAAAGTATTTTTGGGCACATTTTATTGATTACGAAAATATTTATTTACTACTTATAATTAAGTAGTTAGCAATCACTAGAAGCAGACATGTTTTTAGGAGTTAGAAATACAGTTTAAAGTGTGCCATGTCAATTCACAAGACAATTTTATAAACAGCTACTAATGGGAGATTTTACACAGATAATTTTCTGGATATACCTATAAGATCTCTTAAAAACTAGAATAATAAAAAAATATTCATTTCCAATAACCAAATTGTGTGTGCATTAAGAACAACTTAATGATACAAGTTTAACCAAAAAATCTCTATTAGAATGTCTTGTTATTGGTGTATAATTAGAACTGGACATTTTGATTATCCAATCCATAGCATGGTGACTATAAGTAAATTAAATGATAATGTTGTGTTTATATTCCCAGGCCAAAGACTGAAACGATGCAGTACATTGTTTTGTTCTCCCAGCGTACAGTGCATGAGCCGTCAGTGTTGTTGTCCCAGAAGCAGGAAGATGCTGTGTGTAGTCCTGCTCCATTCTTTTGCATTATTGTGCATGTCACTGTAATTAATTGTAATTGTTAATAAAACTGGACTTACAGCAGACCCTTTAGGGCATTGGGCCTGGTTTACATTTGCTTTATTTTCATGCTTGTTTAGCCTGCTTTCCATAGAGAAAGATTAAACTAGAGACGGCAAAAACGTTTGCCAAAATAAAAAACAAAATGTTTACTTTATGAACATCCAAGCTGCCAGTTTCACAATTAACAGATTACATGGAGAAGAAACTAACATAAGCCACTCGCACACTTAATGGAACATTGACCCATTAGTAGATATGTCACTTGAGTTACGTACAGATTTTTTTAACTCAGGTCTCATCACTAGTAAAGTTAATCATTACATTCAAAATACAAGCATTCATGATTAATTAATAAATCAGTTTTAATTTTATGCGTCAACAAGTAGTATAAGTCCATCATAGCAAGTGAGTAACTCAAATGACCTATCTACTTATGGGTCAGTGTTCCATTAAGCATGATGTCCCTCTGGACATTCTCAGACTCTCATAGCATAATCACCATGCACATCCACTTCTGATTGGAAAATAATAATGTCAAATATGAGAACAACACAGGCATACAGATTTCCTCAGTATATTTTCCTATACTTGAGCCATTACAAATGTGCGAACTGAGTCATAAACATTTGTATCGGACCTCTCTCTCACACATACAGGAGGCATATCGGAACTCTCGCTCGCACTTTTATGACTCGGTTCGCACATTTGTAATGGCTCAGGTATAGATTTATCATTGGGTAAAAGTATCGACACAGTCATCAGAATAGTCAAACTCTTTAAAATGGATCACACCAGTGAGTTTCAACCGATGTATTGACACATTTCAGTCGAAACGGTATATTAAGCACTCGAGATAAAAAATCTATTGTTGTTGAAGTCAAAACTGGGACTATTGCAATATTATCCCAGGAATGGAATCTAGGCAGAGGGGTAGGGAGCTAGGTTTGGTTTTACATATTTTTTGTTTAGAAATGCCGTGTAGAGGTAAACATACCTATATATTTATAAGGCTTCTGTAGTTTCGTCAGTTGACTCAAGCAAGACTCTACAACAGCCGATGTCCACTGATTCACTTTATTGTGCTGGTAGGCTGTACCTCCGATGGAATTTTCAATAGCTTCTTTGATAATTTTGCTCACATCGTCCACAATGAATTGATTCTGAAAACACGTCATGAGGGTAAGAATCAATAGGTCAAGTATTAACATTCAAATACACAAAATTCAGCGTACCTCTTCATTCAGATCATTGCATTCCTTGACTTCCATGATTTCCAATAAAACTTCTGCAGACTTATCACGATAATTCTTGAATTTATTGGTATAAAAACAAGACAATTTCCGACGCTCACACAAGCCCCAAACTGTAATTTTCTCTGAATGTTGGTAGAACTGACAGCTAGTTCGTTGTTGCATTGTTTGGAATTTTCCCTTCGAGCTAACAGCCAACGTTGGAAGTGTGTTTATAAAAAAAACTTAATTGTTTATGGAATAAGGTTGAAATCGGTTGGCAAGACTCCGGTTTCTATCCGGATTCTTGCGACTCATTTGAACATCACTAGTAAATGTTCTTCTGAGGTCGAGAGTTAGAGCTGGTAACACAGAAAAATTAAAAAACTTCAATTTCATTCATTCATTTCATTCAGTCTTTGACACAGTTGTTGGTTTTGGTTGACAAGTGATGGTTTTTGTGTGATTTTCCAACTCAAACGAATAATGGATGTTTATAATGGCCTCATCCATCCAAAATAACAGAGCGTCGTCCTCGAGTGCCTGTTTGTGTCTTCTCAAGTGCAAGATGTGGTGCTGGAGAGCTTTCAAATGGTTCCCAGTACTTTTAATCGTCACGATTCTGGCTTGGTCATACTATGCCTACGTGATCCAGCTGTGTATTTGTTAGTCAATATTTTTATAATATCTCAATTTTTCCGCACCTTTGCTCGCAAATTGACGACATGTGCTTTGTGTTTTTCAGTTACCGTTGAAAGTACAGTGCAACAATGTATTTACCTTGTACTTTACCACATTTTACTTGTAATGTTAACCTGGTCGTACTGGAGAACAATATTCGCAGAAGTTGAACCGATACCAGATAAGGTAACTTTTTTATAGCACTGTACCCATTTTAGACTCCCTTCTTAGTTATTGATCCAACTTATATTATTGTGCCAAGACTAAGGCTAACTTTCCTTCTATTTTTGGTTGCAGTCTTTATGGCTGTGGCCTAAATTCTACTAGTATGAGTAGCTGGCATGTGCCTACAGAATAAATGTATTTCGTGGTTGTGCAAAATAATGGTAATCTTTTTTGTTCTAGTTCAAATTGCCAGAGGCTGAACTGGAAAAGCTCCTAGGTGCCGAATCTGAAGATGCTCAAAGACAACTTCTAGACAACTTTGCTAAGGATCTTCCTGTAGTTACAAGGTAATTGTAATATAGCCTGTACAATTAAAGAAACAATCAAACTAGCTGCAAATGTCCTTTCACTCTAATTTCAAAGAGTACTGCAGAGCACAATAGTTTTGAATTCTTCCTTTAATGGCACATACAAATCAACTATCTTGACAACTTAGCCATTCCTTGTGTAAAGGTGTGCCTCCTGCCCAAATACATCACGCGGAACAATCTGTTGTAATCCATGCACACAACTTTTTGTTCCTGGGGGAAGCGAAGGAAAAATAATGCTTTGCGCATTGAAAACAATGGTTTTCTACAATGTTTAGTGTTTCAATTAACCTTTATTACAAATTTTGATGTGTCTTGAATTTATTTAAAAGTTATAGTAAACTACTTTTTAATACAACTGTGTGCATATTCACTAAGGAATTTAACATTGGTCTATGGAAACTAAATTATCACATTATAATTGGGTCATTGCTTATGACATAAATTAAATGTAACAGTTGATACTACTTTCTACTGGATATGATTTTGTCTTATTTAGCCTCTTGCAAAGTCCTCTAAGTGAAACCCTTCCCTTAACTCGTAATTTTTTTTAGAACAATGTCTGGGTCGGTGCGATACTGCAACCGATGTGTCCTTGTAAAGCCGGACCGTGCGCACCACTGCAGCATCTGCTCGCGCTGTGTCCTCAAAATGGACCACCACTGTCCGTGGGTCAACAACTGCGTGTGCTTCCACAACTACAAGTTCTTTGTGCTATTCCTGGGCTATGCTCTCATCTATTGCACATTCATCATGGCAACGTGTTTGCCATACTTTGTGCAGTTCTGGAAGGTATGTGGTTTTGGTAATTTCAGTTTTGTGGTGCATGCTGGCCTGCAATTTTGCCATATTGCTTAGAATGTTCAGATGGTTGGGTTATGACCATAGAAAGAATAAAAACGTTATAGAGTTATGATAGGTCATTCTAGAAGTTAACAGGTCTAAAGGCAAATTGTCTGCTAACGAGTAAATGTCTCTTAGGAAGTGCTGTTAACTAAGTGAAAGTTAAAGCTTAAATGCAATTTTCAAGTTTTTTAGGGTACTCTAGTCTACAAGGAACCCGTATTAAGGTTTTGTATTCTACAAGGACTCTTGTTGTTTCAACGTGTCCGTCTGTCTGTCCGTGGCCTAGCTCAGAAACAATTAGTACTAGAAAGCTGAAACTAAACACAATGAAAAAGCGATATATAAAAATCTTGAAAAAAAATTATTTTAGATTACGTCTACATCATTGTGTGGGGATCTTTGGATTGGGTAGAAATATCAAGTAATAAAAATCAAAATATTGTAGGTTTCAAATCAAAGTATTAGGTTAAGGTTATTTATGGATTTTCTTTCAGTTTTAAAAACAGCGCAGGTTTTTCCCGATTAGGAGGGCGTCTCCTCCCTGGTTAAACGGTTGATTATAGAAACATTAGAAGTTCCAGTTTTCAAAAGTTTCATAATAATAAACTTCAGAAGAAATCTATCACGGCTAAGTAGGCTTTACAAGTTCACGAATAATAGTTTTCCAAAGGAAAACTTCCTACAAAATCCATTGAAGATTTCTATGATGAAGTTGTTACTTCTGTAAAGCAGGTAAACCCCCAATTTCTACGGAACCACTGCGCGTGGCCCGGCACGCTCTTGGCCGGTTTTTATGTGTCTCAATAGCAATGTGATTTAGAATTGGCCACTCAATGATGTTGGTTGATCATGATCACTCACTGATGTTTCAAATCAACATAAAGCACTAACTAATGTCGAGCATTATGGAAAGGCTAGTACGGCCTTAAAATCATTGTTAGTCTCACAGCTTACATTGCAGCTGTATGAAGAATTCAACCTGGCCAACTGCGGTAGAGCGGCGATAGACAAAAACGTCGTGTCTAAGTGCTTTGATGTACTGAATGTAATTCTTCCCTTTCGATACTTTCGTAGCTTAAAACATTTTTGCAAAAGCTGTTTTTTCACATTTTATCGATGTACCTAGTGCCCGTTCCACACTCGCTTGAGAATCTCGCGGGAACGCGAGAAAACGACATGAGTACCGGCCCCAGATTTACGCTGTTTTCTCTTATTCTCGCGAGAATCTCCCGCGAGTGTGGAGCGGTCTAGATCATTCAGTAAGCATGCCTTTCCTACAAATATGTATAGAGAATCGCCCCATCCTGCGCTCACGTAGTGCACAAGAGCGGGATGGCGCGAGCCTTTTTCCGTTCTCGCCTTTCTCGCGGCGTACATTATCTCTTGAATATCGATTCACAAAAACCAATATAAGTAACGCCATCTTGCTCATGCATTACAAAGAGAGTGAGATGACGCGAATCGAGCTAGAATCTAAGATCGATACAGGAGACTTACAGAGTGCGTATACTGAGTTTTGTCTTTCACTTTCGATAGCGAGAGCGTTTGCGATTTGCATAGGAGTGACAAAGCGCGCCATCTGGTTGTCTCTTTGTCACTCCTATGCAAAACGCAAACGCTCTCACTATCGAGAGTGAATGAAAAAACTCAGTATAAGCACACAGGATAAGAACTATGTCACTTCTGCGAGATAGCGCTTCTGTTGCAAATACACATTTTTAAGAATGGATTTTGCATGCTTTACTATGGGTAGCTACATTTATACATGCTTTCGAAATTTTTAATAATTTTCGGTACTAAAATCGACCAGTTTGGTTTCCATTTTCCATAGCAACGTCTGAATATATTAATTAAGTCAATATAAAAGTCATGATGCATTTGACCTCCGCCGTCGTGCACGCAAGCGAATGCAAAGATCACTACTCGGAAAATATTTTGTACTGCTGCTTACATTTAGCTCGATTCGATCTTACTATAAGTTAGGAACTGTAATTACGGCTGATGGTTCGAGAGTGCTGAGTTGTGCCGAGTCTAAACACGGTATTAGTAACACTGTTGTGGATGGTTCGAGAGTGCTGAGTTATGCTGAGTCTAAACACGGTATTAGTAACACTGGTGTTGTTGTTGTTTTAATTATGTATTTGTATTAAATATATATTTACACATAAACATAATCATTTACATACAGGCTCATACATTGCCTCTGGCCCCACACTAGGATACCCTGTGTCGTGGGAACCAGAAACGGCGACGTCACAAACATGTGAACATCCAAGACCTGGGTTTTATTTTTTTCCCAGCCGGGGTTTGAACCCGGGACCGCATGGTAGGCAGATGCGCTAACCCCTTTTTTTTTTCTTAACGGGGTGAAATGCTTGGTGCACCATAACCGCCACCCTTGAGGGAGGGCGACGGCCGTGTGTCGGACTCTCCTCTCCTAATAATAGGAGAGGCATACCTCCTAAAACACCCCGGGGGCCGTCCTGTCGCTCGTGCAATGGGGCGCCGCCGGATCTCGCAAGTGGTGAACCACAACGCGAACGCGACAGCGGCGCCCCGGCGACGTCGACCCGACTCGCAAGGAGTCGGGCCCACCCTCACTGGAGAAGGGGCATGGGCCCCCCACCCCCTTCTCCCGTCACGATGTCGGACGGCAGGTCCCCCAACCTGCCGTCTGTGACCCTCCCTCAACCTCCTCTATGCCCGCTGCTGAGCAGAGGGACATAGAGGAGGGCCCCCACCGTGTGTTTTTTATACAGGTTGTCTCCTCGCGGCCCGAAGGCCTCCGGCCCCACTCAGTGTGGGGTTACGGGTGCGGGGCCCATAGTGGACCCCGTGGGACATCCAGCAGCGCAAGCCACTAGACGTCCCCCTCCCTCTGGTTTTGGTCCGCGCCGGCCGAAGCCGGTACCCCCCATATCTGGAGGGCGTTCCCCTATCCGCCACCCGGGGGACGCGTCCGATGGAAGACCAGAAACTCCACACGGAGATGCGCTAACCCCTGCGCCACAGAGTCGTCGACTCGACTCGTCGTATTATTTATTTGTTTACACTATTTGTATTTATCTATTGATAATTGATCATCATCATCATCATCAGGCTATATTAGTCCACTGCTGGACATATCCCTCCCCTAATGAGCGCCATAGCGCCCTGTCTTCAGCTTGCCGCATCCAGCATCTGCCTGCAGTCCTTCGTAGATCGTCATCCCACCTGGTTAGAGGGCGTCCTACACTACGTTTGCCGAGTCGCGGTTTCCACTCAAGAACACGTTTACCCCAGCGGTTGTCGGTTCTTCGCGAAATATGGCCAGCCCACTGCCACTTCAGCTTGCTAATTCTCTGAGCTATGTCGATAACTTTGGTTCTCTGTCGGATGTATTCGTTACGAATCTTATCCTTCAAAGAAACTCCGAGCATAGCTCTCTCCATAGCTCGCTGAGCGACTTTAAACTGGTGGACCAACCCTTTCGTGAGTGTCCATGTCTCGGCTCCGTAGGTCATAACAGGTAGGACACACTGATTGAAAACTTTCGTTTTCAAGCATTGTGGTATGGATGACGAGAAGACTCGACGTAGTTTCCCAAACGCTGCCCAGCCCAGCTGGATCCTCCTCTTGGCCTCCTTCTCGAAATTGTTTTTACCTAACTGCAGAATCTGCCCGAGGTAAGTGTATTCGGAAACGATTTCGAGAAGGTGACCTTCTACGACGACCGGTATTGGATCAATGTGGCCATTGATCATGACTTTGGTTTTATCCAAATTCATGCCAAGACCGATACGTCGCGAGGCTGAAGCTGGGCCGGCCAGCATCTGGTTCAGCTCCTCTAGCGACTCCGCCATTAAGACAATGTCGTCTGCGAATCGCAGGTGCGAGATGTAGTCGCCGTTTATGTTAATGCCCCTTCCTTTCCAGTCCAGCGTCTTAAACATGTCTTCCAACGCGCTTGTAAACAGTTTCGGGGATATAACATCCCCCTGTCGTACTCCTCTACGCAGTTGGATAGGTTTAGACTGCTGGCCCTGTACTTGGACACTCATGGAGGCGGCTTCGTACAGACATCTCAACACCTCGATATAACGACAGTCTACTTGGCATCGCTGTAAGGATTCCAGAACAGCCCAGGTTTCGACAGAGTCAAAGGCCTTCTCATAGTCCACAAAAGCAAGACACAGGGGCTGATTATACTCTTCGGTCTTCTGTATAATCTGCCTCACTGTGTGAATGTGGTCTATGGTGCCATATCCTCCGCGAAACCCGGCCTGTTCCCGCGGCTGGAACTCGTCGAGTCTCCTGGCGAGACGATTCGTGATCACTCGTGAAAACAGCTTATAGACATGGCTCAGGAGCGAGATGGGTCTGTAATTTTTAAGAAGAGTTTTGTCACCCTTCTTAAAAAAGAGCACCACCAAACTCCCGCTCCATGCCTTTGGAGTTCTCCCACTGTGAAGGACGGCGTTAAAGAGCCTTTGTAATTCCTGTATAACAGGGGCTCCTCCAGCTTTCAAAAGCTCTGATGTTATTCCGTCCTCACCGGGGGCTTTTCCATTTTTAAGCTGCCTCAGAGCTAGCACGATCTCGTCTTGACTGATGTCAGGCAGTTCGTCGGTGTAGTGGCGCGTCAGGGTGGCTCTGGAATCTTGGTCGTCTCGTTGGGAATAAGGGGCATGTGCAGCGTATAATCGGCCATAGAAATCCTCTATCTCGGCGGAGATCTCCGGCTTCGACAATACGGTCCTCCCGTCGTGCGTTGTAAGCTTCGTCAGGTGGCTCCTGCCAAGCTGCTGAGTGAATACTTTGGACCCTCGGTTTTGCTCTATTGCCTCTTCAATGAGGCGTGTGTTGGAGCTCCGAAGGTCGCGCCGTACCATCTTCGCAATTCGCTTGTTCAGGTTCGACCTCTCTGACGAAGTCGCTTGGGTGTTTTCCCGCCTTTTTGTCAGCAACCGGAGAGTCTCAGCCGAGAGTTTGGATTTCTTGCCTGTCCGCTGCGTTTTGCAGAACTTGATGCCCTCGTCCCTCAGAGTTACGACCAGATTGTGTAGGGTCTCGTCAGCGTCGTCAGTGGGCTCCAAGGCAACAAATCTATCCCCGAGAAGCTGCTGGAACTTCTCGGTGCCCGCCATGATTTGGATTGGGTTTGGTCGGAGCGTGGACTTCATCAGACGGTTTCTCTCAAGCTTCAAGTTGATATTCAGAGAAAGTTGAATGAAGATTCATCCAAAAGTTGTCTGGAAGAGATCACTTTTAGTGACAAGGCCACCGTCTGTACTCTTAGATTGAGAAATACCTGTGTAATGTAATTTTTTAATGTACAATAAAGTGTCTTCTATTTATCTATCTATCTATCTACACTAGAGTCAATGCAAGTGGATCAGTAAACGAAGTCAAACCATCTTTAATGCATTAAACTATAATTGCGTATCTACTACTACTTACTGCTTATCTAATGCTCTATTGACTTCCTTGCTGACCTTACAGTTGCCTTGAAAATGAATGATAAAATAATACTATCAGTTCTTTTCTATTATTATATAGGCCCGGTTCATAGCGCAACAGTACCCTTTGGTTCATCTGCTTGCAAATGAGTAAAGTGATTTCCGTAAGGATTCTCGAGAATTCCCATTTTTTTTAATGAAAAATAAAGTGTTTTCCCGATAATCTTACTTGACTTTTTGTCGGAACCCAAACAGTTTTTAGTTTTTTTTTATTATAAAGGAGAATGGCAGGCTTCAGTGGAAGTCTAGTACTCCTACAAAAAGTCGTGTTGAAACATGAAATATTTACATTTAATAGATCATTGTATTAGAATTTGTTGCATTAATTTTCTTTTTTTTATAAAGTTGGGAGTCATAAGTTAAGGTTGTTTTTTAAGAAGTTTGGAGGTTATGTTACGACCCCGTTTGCTTGACTGTTAGAGATAAATACAGATCTTATCTACATGTAGTACAAAAACGTATGGATAGCAGCGCCTTTTCAATCATCTACACTCTTAAAATAACGTCATCCAAGAAGTTAGCTGCTCGCGTCACTTGTAGATCATAGCCCAGGTACCAGATGATACTCATCACATGGGAGCAACACCCCACAGTTGTCAGCCCTACAATGCAGTTGCAACAATATCTTATTATTGCTTCTCTGCCACGATCTCCTCTTTCAGTTACAATAAAAACAAAGTATGTTTTTCCTGAAGAGTGACGAGACTTAAATTCAATTAAATTATTTTTTAATGCCACCCATAGGATTCTGCAAATTAATGTCAAGTTTGTTGTGGTCCACAACAAACTTGACATTTGCAGAATCCGTAGTGGAGAATTGGAGATGGCAAGTATCTTCTTCTTTTTATTTTTGCCCGAAGCATGCCCACAGAACACCTAAGGATCATTCAAAATAAGCCAATAAAAGCCAAAATTCATTAACTCATGGGACTTCTTTCGTGTAACGAACTCTACAGTCTGTAAAACATAGCTTGAGTTCCACGACAGCTGTCACACTGACAGGGCTAGGTTACGATATTGCTTAGACATCGAATAGTTTGCAGTAAGTACGGAGTTTTCACAGTACAAATATTCTGTCAAAAAATTCAAAACTTCATGGACGCAATTTCGATGACAGCTGTCGCGGGGCTCAAGCTATGTTTTACAGACTATAGATAGTGATTTTCACTTTGACATGACAGTTGTTTTTTTCTTGGCTTGCAAGCATAGATTATTCTGAGCTTGCAAGATAAAACAATCGATGGCGTTCCGTTTCTGTTTATAAATTGCGTTTTATTTAATTATTTTCTTATTTTCTTCCCCCTACTTTAAAAAAATATTTGAAAAACTGAAAAAAGAGCCAGTTGCGAAATACTAAAGTTGGGAAAATATAGGCCCAAAACATTCTTTTAATAGGGCGGTACACCATTTGCCGTTGTCCTTTTACTTTGACATTGTGGACGAAACTTATAGGAATTTGCTGTATATGATGTAATGTTTTCGATGAAATAAATAATTTTCGATAATAATCGACAAACAAATAATCGATAATAAAACAAACACTTTATAATGTGTAGTGTTTACGAAAGTTTTACTTAAAAAAGTAAAATTATTTAATGTAAATTGAAAAAATGAAATAAGTTGTTGCCTGTACGACAATCAATTCGTCTTGAACTATTAAACGTTTTTGGGAAATGGAAATCAATTAAAAAAAAAGCTCATGTGACTGTGAGTGCATTCACTTTTTCATATTCATTCGAATCGAAATTGAACTGAATGGTTGATGGATAAAGTTGGGAGCGGGGATGAAAATGACAAAATACCGGCAGTATCCATGCCAAAGAAAAAAACGTCTGAATAGAGGCGACATGCATGGTTGAAAAACAAATATACTATAATTTTGTATAAAATCCTTTTTGTTTTTTTGTCCTCTCCCTTTCGACGTAGCTAAATCCAACCCGACAGGAGGTGATTCCTGGTGACACACAATAAAGAATATTCTATCTATCTATGTGGATACCATCAGCGATTCAGGTTTCCTCCAGGCGATGTTTTCCTTAACGGTTAGCTACTGGTATTGCTTCTACTTCTCGAAAATGTACGTAACTTTAAAAAAAAAGTACTTAGATCGCCTATCCATAGAGACTCGTAACAAAAATATCGAACGATACGTTGGACTCGTGATAGCCTCATGAGGAAGCAACTTCTAACTTAAGCTTAGAGATGCCAACACTTGTTTTAAAGAACTGAAATTTTCAGTGAAGGCACAGCCTCTTTCAACACTTTGTTTCAATCCCCACTGCTTCAAACAGGAGCGCTCCCAGCAGGTGTGTCACTTTCCTTTATTTTCTTCACCGCTATTGTTCGTTTTCGTTATTTTGCATTAAAAATATAAGTGCTCGTACCAAAGTTGGCAGCCCTAGAATACTTAGCTAGAAGTTCCAATATTTAGTTACTCATCGTTAGCCGTACTTAGATAGTGAAGGTATTGCTAATATTCCATGCGTGTATTTAGATTGTACTAAAGTAATGGTTGACTCATGTTTAATTTTTATCTGATAATAGTATGAGATAAGCCACTTGCAGATTTTAGTTCAATGTTACAAAGTACAGTCAGTGACAGTATTGGCCACCGCACGTAATATCTATCGCGCGACTAATAAGAGCTAGTTCCAAATAAAAAGTAGCATCTCTGGATATCGTTGACTGTACACTACAGTGCGATGTTAGCAAAGTAACAACGTTATGCTTTTTACCCACCATAAACCATTATTTATTCACGTTTTAGATTAGTCGACTACTAAAACCACATTTTACAGCAATTTCCATTTACAACCCAGTGCAAATACGATTACTTTTCTTGCATTGATCGCCTGCTTGACGTTGCCAGCAATTTATTTGTATTTTGGTTGTGCATAAGAAACTATAAAGCAACTTATAATAGTTCTCTATTACAAGTTGATTTGTAGTGTGCAATAGCCGCTTCCAACAGGTCTTTTTGGAAATCTATGGAGGGGGCCTATGTACAGCAGTGGACTTCTTGTGGCTGAATGATGATGATGAAGATGTGCAATAAGGGAAAACATCATCCCATTTTTTTTATTGAAGCATTGTGCCTATTTTATTATTTGTTTCTGATCCCACTCCTCTCAAGTTCACTTAAAGTATGAAGAAATCAATATAGCACCCCTGACAATTATTTTTGGCTGGAATAAGTGTTGTGAAATGCTATGAATAAGCATTACAATAGGATAAGATAGTGGGTGGGCCGTGATCACCGTAAGCTTTCATAACTCGTGCCTACCCCAGGATTAAGAGTTTGTCAATCACGTGTCTATTTATAAGCAGTCCTACTTTACTGTGGCAGTAAATAATCGCTCTTTCAACTCTTCCACATTACAACCATCTTAAAGCTATCGTTCTTGTTTCAGTCTTCTTTCCTTCTATCTATGCAATCTTATATTTCCTTCTTCCACGCAATCCTCACTAAAGCCGTCGGTAATCCCAGTTACAACGGCAGGGTGCGTTCCAGGGTGAGTTCGGCGCGGCGGCAGGGCCGGGCCGGTACCACGTGGTCTTCGCATTCTTCGTGTCCCTGATGTTTGGCATAAGCCTCGGCTCGCTCTTCGGTTACCACTGCTACCTGCTCATCAATAACCGGACCACGCTTGGTGAGTAATGGACAGAGTTTGTCCTGTACAGAGAGTGTCTGCGCTATAACCCACTCATCAAGTCATCAGCCTATCGCTGCCCACGGATATAGGCCATTTTCCCCAAATGCTATCTCAGACATCTCCATGCCATCCGCATCAACAATGTATACTATATTTTTTTATTTGTAAATTCCATTAACAAGTAGAGCAGAGTACGCCTAGCTGGGGCTCTCTATTATCTTCTCTAAAAGTGAAGGTTTTAGTTGTCAATACGGACAATAAATTAGAATCCGGAATATCCTTTTTTCGTGTATCCGAAATTAAGTTAACGATGTGAAGTGCTTACGAAAGCTTTAGTTAAAAAATAGCTTAGACGTTGCGAAAGATTGAAAAGCTAAAAATACAAATCCGAAGGGTAACATGGAACTTTCACGAGCATATTACAGCAGATTTTTCTCGCTATTTCAAAGTTGAAACCTTTGAAAATAGAGAAATCTTGAAACAATATGCAGAGTCGAGGAGACAGCAAAAAAAGACGGGTGGGGTTGGCGTGATAAGGAAGACGTTACTTTGTGTAAAAAGTTTGTTATAAAATAGGATGATTTGTTGGTATAGAAGTCTTAAAATTATAATCGTATTTCTTTCACTTAGAAAACTATGCGTACCTACCTATTTATAATGCGAAACAAAACAGTATTCTCACCGTAGTAGATATTGGGTACTGCTGATAATAATAATTTATACATGTACTCGTATGTACTCGTATTGATTCACTGATACGTGCATAATTAGTTATACTAATTAATTGCAATATCCATAGTCTGAATCATCCAACACCGGTGTATTATTCTATTATAGGGAATAGTCAGTTCTAAAAATACCGCAGTCGGTTTTACACGCATTTTTAAATCTGCTTTCAGATTTCCTTCTAACGTTCAAAAGCCGTCCGGCCACCCAACGCATTTTTCAGACAGTTTTCAAAGATCTTGGCCATGGTAATTGCAATATTATGTTCTAGGTAGTTGAGGCTATCTTTGAGTGTTCTTATATTGGTTAATACGAGTAAAGTAATATAATATTTTCCTACATAATTGTGTATTTATGATTACATATAGGGCGTCTAAATCAATTGATGTTGAAGTATTGCCTGGAATATAGTTGGAATAAGAATGTTATCTTTGTCTGAGACTAGGACAAGTGATGCGTTTTTTTTTATTTACAGTAGCATTTGGTTTTCATCGTGTAATGCAATTATGCGGATGTGGGTAAGAAGAAGATAACTTAAGTGACCCGTTTGCGTCATTATTTTATCCGAGTGCTTATACTGAGTTTTTTCATTCACACTCGATAGTGAGAGCGTTTGCGATTTGCATAGGAGTGACAAAGAGACAACTAGCTTCCACCTTTGGGGCTGTCGATTGAAAATAATAATATTGTCAGAAGGTTGCAATTTAGAGATAATATTCAGATCTTTATCCAGAACTATACACGGATAATTGGCTTACACAGGAGGTTGCATACACCTTTAGAATTTACGATACAAAAACCACTATACTCTGAGATGTTCGGGGGACGACTAGGCAGTCGTCCGCGCTTGATCGTTGCGCTATGTTACTTTGTTGCTAAAGTATTGACTCAGCGTTCTGAGTCGTTAAATTATAGTTTGTCTACAGGATCACACTGTGATTAGGCAATTTTAATTGCGTGGGACGTGTTTTTTTATTTCTTATTTGTGGCACAAGAAAATACAATATTAACAAAAGACAATCCTATGAGCAAAATTGTTAATAAATTGAATACACTGTAGCGGCTGTATTGGCACACAAATTATACGCTTAAGATTGGTACCATATGTCCCGAGTTTGATGACGTCAGATTTTCAAATAACCAAACAAAGAAAACGCGATATTTTTGCCATCGAGCTTAATCTATATTCAGTGTAGTTCATTTCTACTTTACTAAACAATAAGCCGCAGTCTCATAAATTAATATAGTAACTAGGGTTCTTTAACAGTGTTCGGGTACATTAGACAGCACATCAACCTTTATATTTTTATTGCGAATTCGTCCGTAACGTAATTGAGTACAATGCACAGATGTAGATGGACGTAGAAGTTTACTATGCCACCTCTGATGTCACGCACTTGTTATTAAGTAGGTAGCTTTAGCATAAATTCAAGTTCTCAAACAAGTTTGTGTCACAACCATACCTCACATCAACCTTTACATTGTTGCACTCCATCCAATTACTTTGCAATTCAATGTAATAGTTTATCTGGTCCCAAATATTTATTATTATTTAGAAGACAAAGATGTCTGGTGTTTAGATTAATATTAAATGTATTCAGAGGAGGTTTGTGTCTAGTGTTCAATGCGTGCGTAATATGCTTGTGTGTCTATAAGCCCAAATAAATGTTTCATCTATCTATCTAATATTTTTGTTTAAGTTTGAAAGTTTGTTAATTAAGCTAAAACCGTTTTGAAAAGAATAAACTTGGAGTTTCTTTGTTAGCCTCTTCTCCACATAATCTATTAATGGTGAAACTAACAAGTTTCACGCTCATAAAGTAAACATTTTGTTTTTACTGTGAATAAAAATATTTTAATTTTTTTTATATTAAAATTCTTTATTGCACCAAGTAAATATTGCAAAATAGACCGACTTTAGTATTTCAAATTAGTTTTTAATTTTAAACTTTTTTAGTGTACTTCAACTTTCACGTACGCTAAAACGTCTTTCTCTCCCTTGTCTATTTTAAACTTGGACTACCATTGTTCTACTGAAAGGTATTCAGGACAGCAAATTATATTATTTTCCTTATGCATAATCATGGAACAATAATTAATTATTCAGTTAATTATCTGTTGTCCCCGTAAAAGTAGTGCCATGGCCGAATAACGATTACTTCGTGGTCTGAAGCAAACATTTGGTGAATTATTCGGATAATGCACGGACATAACAGAGACCTGTTAAATCTCATGAAATACCCAAATGTGAAAATTTGGCTAGATTTATTTTTGTTACTCAACCACGCCAGAGGGGCTGAACAAATAAGATGAAATTTAGCATAGACATAGATTGTAGTCTAACCATAGCACATTGGCTACTTAACCCGAAAAAACACAAATAAAAACTCCAGGCGGAGTCACGCGCAACCCTTAGAAATTCCAATAATAACTTAATCAATAAACTGTACTATCCACAAAAAGGTAAAACTACAGCAATTCAAGTTTCTTGTAAGGCGAGAAATGAACGTGTCCTTCGTATGGATTGCAGAAGCGTTCCGGGCTCCGATGTTCCGCGGGGGAGCGGACAAGAACGGGTTCTCTCTAGGCTGCTACAAAAACTTCAAGGAGATCTTCGGCCACAACCCCAATCTCTGGATCCTGCCAGTCTTCACCAGGTAACACTTTCAACTTTCAGTTTTACACAACAGCAGCTCAATCACCGTATTCCTATGACGCGTACGTGCAAATCCGTAGCGTTGGTTTGTTCAGTTGGTCTCGCTTACACTGGTTTTTAAGCTCATCTTTGTAAATTGATCGACGGATACAAGTACTTGAATTTTGTCGGAAGAGTCTGACCAGGTTTCGCTCTGATTCGCAGAGCTTAATCATGGTGAGCAGAGATGGAGCTCGCGTCGTCGGTTGCTCGACTCTGACTCATCTTTGCTGTCTACAATCTATCTGCATCTAATCTTATCAGCCCATAAGGATTAAAAAGGTATAGGTTACAGATTTTAAAGTCAGGCTGTGGGATTGGTAGACATAAAAACGCCGTGCATGAAAATGGACAGGCTTATTTTATCTTGATGATATGATATTCTTAGACGGAGTAATGGTAGGGCCATCACCTAAATTGCCGACGTCGGATAAAAACGGCAAAAATCCCGGATATTTGGGCGAAATATGGTTTTTTCCCAGGACACCTCTGAAAAAGTATTTTTTGCAACAAAAATAAAAACAATGGATTTGCCCTGACAACAAAAAAAACCCTTTAATAACCCCTGACGGACGGCCCCCGGACGCCCTTCAAACTAGGACAAATCCGGGGAATTCCGGACGGATGGCAGCCCTAGGTAATGGTAATTTGTCTTGATAATTATGGTGATAAAAATCAAAGATTACTCCTAAAACTAATTCATCTAAACATATTAACTCTCGTTTACCGAGTATGCGCATATTTCATCTGGATTTAGTAACCTACCACATCGTCATCAAGCTCATAGACCGAGAGATAGTGACACAAATTACTTGGTCATTAGTAACAGTATGGCGGTTCTTCAGGGGTCTTAGTACGCAATGCCAAAAAGAAAAATGATGGAGCGCTGGTACCGGCGGCCCAATCGCGTGCGCGTTAGTCGAACTCGTCGGATAAATTACGAGTGTCAAACGATTTGTACCACAAAAATTTTAGTATTTTCCGATAGTCCATAAAAAACAAAGTAGGCGGTAGTGTCATGCCAGACTTCTCCGGTGTGACTTACAGCCCGCCATACTGACGCGAATGCGTTAATTAAAAAAATAAAAATTCAACCATTTGTACCAGGCTAATTTTGGCACAGTTAATTATCGTCGTGCAGCCATTTACGAAAATCACCATGCCATACTTTTCGGACGGTTCGAAATGGTCGCCATACCGCCGAAAATCTGCAATTCTTTTTTTTTTCGCCAAACGATGTGTAACAGTATTGTATTTGGATTTTTGGAAAGTATTTGATAAAATGTGACCGTTATTATATTTGCCATACTTCTAGTAGGGGGAAAAAGTGCTGCCATACTTGAAAAACTTATTTATTCGATACGTGTCAAAAATACAACTGTACAATACGTAGAATATTTTTTTTCAGCATGGGATTCTCTTTGTTTGGATGCAATTCTACCTGCAAAAAAATATCCCGGATTGTAACCATGGGGCGGACGACTGTGAGACTTAAGACAAATCGTTTGGCGAAAAAAAAAAAGTGCAGATTTTCGGCGGTATGGCGACCATTTGGAAACGTCCGAAAAGTATGGCATGGTGATTTCGTAAGTGGCTGTACGACGATAATTAACTGTGCAAAAATTAGCCTGGTACAAATGGTTGAATTTTTTTTTTAATTAACGCATTCGCGTCGGTATGGCGGGCTGTAAGTCACACCGGAGAAGTATGGCATGACACTACCGCCTACTTTGTTTTTTATGGACTATCGGAAAATACTAAATTTTTTGTGGTACAAATCGTTTGACACTCGTAATTTATCCGACGAGTTCGACTAACGCGCACGCGATTGGGCCGCCGGTACCAGCGCTATGACCATCATTTTTCTTTTTGTCATTGCGTACTAAGACCCCTGAAGAACCGCCATACTGTTACTAATGACCATGTAATTTGTGTCACTATCTCTCGGTCTATCAGTGACGCAGGATGAATAACAACTGAGAGTCCTGAAATGCTCAATATTCTGCCTGGTTCAAACCTGATTTCACATTAAATTTACCTTATCCGAATGACAAATATAGAGCTATGAGCTTAGAAATTAGTGCGAGACAAACTGATTGGACCAAGCAGCTGCTTTTTTATGCGTATACGCATCAAATAAATTGTCAAAATCATCCCTTTCAAAGTATTGATACACAAATCTGCAAGTTCTGGAGTAACATCTTATGGAAGCCTCAAACAAAAGGTGTTACACTGTTATTATTTAGTAATCATGTGTGATGTGTAGTGTGGTCGTGTGAGTGTTAACCTTTAGTCCAACCTCAATTGAGAAATACTAAAAAATCATTAGCGAGCATGTGTGAACTTTCGGCCTAGAAATTACATGCATGTGGACTACTACTCTAAAAATAGATTGTCTTTCTTCACTGTGTGGTGTCTTGGTGTGGAGCATGCCATTGTTGTGTGGAGTCAAGAAGTGAATGACTTAATCTTTGGATTAATATTGGTCACATTAACATATTGCTGTCGAGGTACAGGGTTGCGAAATGTCTCCGTGAACACTAATGCTAATGTTCTTCTACTGTGGTACTATAGCTGAAAGCGTTGAGAATTTCCCGTATTCTTGAAAAATTTAAAGTGCGTTAACATAAATACATAAATAAAGTTCTTGGGTGTTACGTCAAGGTAAGAAGCCCCGTGCTCGGCGAATTAGTAATAAACTTACAATTGTCAGTAATTTCCGTTCAACGTTTGTTGAGCGAAACAATTGACCGTAACTCTGTTGAACATAGGCTGGACCAATATTACTGACATTCACTAATTTGCTGCTGTATCAACGGGACTTTGGTGTAATTATCCGTTAATGATCAATCATTAAGGTATAAAATACCTTGAGTGAAAGTCGCCGAAATTGGGACCAAGTTGCAAACTCTAGTATCACAGTGGAATATAAGCCTTATGAATAGGCATGTCGTGTATACTAACTAACAATTTGTTTAAGATACAAATTAAGTAACAAAATAGTCTGCAGACACATTACGATTTTCAGTTAGTTTTTGGTTTTATATCCCCGTTTAACTTTACCACTTAGATTAAACAGTGAAACTCAGCTAAACACAGTGACAGAATCACTATCACATTGATTTTCTCCTAATACCTCGTGCTGCCACAATGGCTTTAGAACGTCCGAAACTAATATTTTTTCAATAGAAAGTGTTAATTCCGAATACAGGATCACATACATAGTAGTTGCCATTTAAAAAAAAACAACTTTGTATTTTGAAGAGTGACGCGTAAATACGAAAGAGGAGGTTCTAAGGCATGTCAATGAAACCCAAGAACTCAAATTGATCATCAAAAGAAGAAGATAAATAACACAGACCATGTTTTTCGAAACGAACGATTTCTTCGTGTTTGCGGTTAGTATTTCTATAGGCTGCAATCACCTGTGTAGACTGGCAACACATACGCCGTGTAAGTCAAATTAATTTCACTTCACTTTTTTATAAAAGACAAACTTATGTCGACTGGTTATTGGCGAATTTTAAAACGCGACACGGACTTTATTTTGTTCTTGAACATTGTATTTGCCTTTCGAAGTTTCATCAGAAACATTTGAAAAAATTGAGGAAACTATTTTTACTCTCGCTTGGCTAATACAAGGCACCAGTAATGTATTTTCGCAAGTCGCATCCATCTACAGGGTGGAATTTTGTAATGCCACCTGAAGGGGAAGTACTCTTAATACTGTAGATAGAAAATTTTACTCAAAGAAAACATTCCTTTATTTTTGAAAAGAAAGAAAACTGCATTCAAAGATTTTTAAAAATTCGCTTGCCTCACCCGGTAATCGAACCTACTAAAATCTGTGAAAGTTGCACCCTGTACTTTTATTGCATCGATGGTTAGGGTCAATTATAAGGATAAAATCTCTAACAAACTTCATAAATTAAATGAAAGGAAAACAATGAAATCTTAAATTGTTCTAATTATTTACTGGTAAACTAACTAATTGATTGCTCGAAATGGGCTCCATTTTCTTGGATACACAAATTAATTCTTCTAACGAATTCATTTCTAGTAACCTTTAATAACGTGTTGTGGTGAATGTTATAAATCGTATTCTGAACTTCAACTCTCAACTCGTTTACATAACTCAACTCATAAGATTTAATGTAAATTTGATTTTTTACATATCTAAGTTATGTCGCATCTAAGAAAGGAGTCTACATTACAAACACGTGCAAATTTCAATCGTCTTATCTAAATAGTAATTCGTTATTTTAATGGATAAATGGCGTCAATTATAATTATTAATTAATAACATAAGTAAACATAAAAAAACGGATCTTTGAGTAAAAGTGCTTTAACTTGACCCATTGAATTAATAATTTAAGATTTCATTATTTTCATTTCATTTAATTTATGAAGTTTGTTAGAGAGATTTCATCCTTATAATTGACCCTAACGATCGATGCAATAAAAGTACAGGTTGCAACTTTCAGAGATTTTAGTAGGTTCGATTACCGGGTGAGGCAAGCGAAATTTTAAAAATCTTTGAATGCAATTTTCTTTCTTTTCAAAAATAAAGGAATGTTTTCTTTGAGTAAAATTTTCTATCTACAGTATTAAGAGTACTTCCCCTTCAGGTGGCATTACAAAATTCCACCCTGTATATCTAATCTCTTTAAACGAGTTTTGTTTAAATGTAATGGCAATAATCGATTTATTCACGTTAGACTTTTCTAGGTACACAGTTAAGTAGTTCTACATGCTTAGAACAGCACAAATAATTGCATGTGCACTGGACGCGCTATTTCTCGCAAGTAATTCAGTGCCTTAGTATAAATAAATATTCTGATGAACGACTGCGCCTCTTATCCTTATTATTCGAACTATTTGTGGAGTAGTTCTTACTCTCTCATAAACAAGAGTGACAATCGACCAAAACCACTTTTTCGTTGCTCTCTTGTCGAGATTTGCCAGCGGCAATCCCCGAAATCTCAGTACTTATTTCGGATGTTAAGCCTATTTTCTGAGCACCAAGACTTCATTTTGGCAGCTCTCTCGCTCGCACGCGATTCTGAAGGAAAGGAAGGAAAATATGTAGATAAGAAATCGTTTGTAATTATTTTTTCTCTTTGTGCAAGTTTAGTAATTCATTTTTGAATTGCTGTTGAATTGCGAATACTTTGACGGCGACAACAAAGGAATAAAATATAATTACAACTTACATACAAATCGATAAAGAAATTGGCCATGTTTCTCAAACTAACATTATGAAAAATTTCCAACATGCTCACAATTTAATATTCGCCGCCTACCTGTCTGGTATAAAGTATTTCAATAAAACTTGTTTTAACACATAATAAGCAACTAATAACACCTATCTTGTAAATTCAATGAGACATTTTAGTCTAGTAGTTTTTAACCATCACTAAAGTCTGATTTTATTATTCCGTAGAATTCTGACATTTCAAAAGTAAAAATAAAAAATAAAAAAAACTCACGCCCGTTATCCCCGAAGGGGTAGGCAGAGGCACCAGTCTCTAGAACTGGACCCACGTTTTGCCGAGTTTATTAGGTCCCAAACGTGACAAGTGGCAAGCCTGTCGCCGTTATCCGGGCACAATTTATCAGCGAATGGTGTTGCTGTACAAACAAATGTACGTAACTAAAAGTCATTGGTACATGCGTGGTTCGAACTCAGACCCTCACGATCGAGAAGCAAGGGTCAACCCCACTACGCCACCACCGCTTTCAAAAGTGTTGCTACTAAAACGAAAAATTTGGTTCATTTGAGTGCAATCAAAAATGAAATGCTAGATATTTTTTATGTTTTACCTAGAAAATGATAAATCTAAATATTGACTTACTCAAAGTGAACTAATACAAAACATATTTCAATATCACGATCAATATATCGAGTTAATTTTAATTCTTTTTTTTTATTCTTTAGCTGGTATCACTCCCCACTAATTCAGGTGTTATATTCAACCTTTTTAAAAAAGTGAAGCATGCCGCTGTTAGCTCTCTTAATTATTAAGTACCTGGGTGACCGAGCTTGGCTCGGTACTTTTTTTGTAATATAAAATTAAAATAATCCTTTTTCAACAAAAAAAGAACTTGGAAAAATAAAAATCATGACTCGAACCAGGTCTCTTGAAATCGGCCCGAAACGGGTCGTCCGTTTTCCCGTCAGAACTATCCCAACCTTGCAGGTAAACGCGAAATTTACCTCTGTATGTTATTATAGCAAATTTCAATGAGCGTTGTTCCTTATGTCAAGTTTAGTTCTAAAAGAATCCCTAGGTGGCGCTGCCGTACCGTAATAATAAACGTCAAACCAAAAGCAAAAATAATACTATGGTTCTGTGGAATTTGTGATGGTTGATTACGGAAAAACAAAAATGCTGTTGTCGTTTGGTGATAAGTGCGATTTTGGATATTTTGGAGTCTTTGCAGTGGATTGTGGGTTTGAATTTTTATTTTTATTACGAGAAACCTCGTCCGAATAGCAACCCTGGTTCCTTCTCTTGTTTAGTAATCTGTGGACTAACTTTGACATTGATTGCTACGAATCACAATTTTGTACGTAGAAACGAATAACGCCATCTAGATTATCTCAAGGAACTAAGAAAAAAAAAAGAAAGGAAAAACGCTCATTGCCTTAAAACACGCATAAAACAACGTTTTCTAAAAATGTAACCTAGTTAGGTCAATTAAACGCCCCTGGAAGCATCTGCCTACAAAATTTCGTGAAAATCGTTGGAGCCGTTTCCGAGATTCTCATTATATATAAATATATTATATATAATGAGAATCTCTATACAAGAATTGCTCGTTTAAAGAGATTATTATTATTAGATGTATTAATGAAGATTAGATATTTTAATCAAAATAAGTTTTCTTTACTTGTACTTTTTTAATGTTTGTATGATAAAAAGGGATACAATTATCACTCGCCGTAAATCCCCTTTTAATTTGGAGCCCCGCACTTTATAAAATGAATACATTAACTAACAAATAAAATGTATAGACTCAGATGTTCACACACGTATTGAAATTTAAAATTGTGCCCGGCCAAAAAGGTTTGTAACCTCCGACATGTCAAAAACTAATAACTGTCAGAATTCTACGTAATTAAAAATCAGACTATTAACACGCTAGAACGTGCGAGTTAGTACGTGCCATACGTAAAAGCCGCCTTAAGGCTCTAATTATATGCGTCCGCGCGACCGAGCGGCCCGGCCGCTACACCACGAAATTACGAGCAATTGTGTGTGACGATTTATTTAAATAGCGGCGTGGTCGCGTATTCGAGCGGCGCGGTCGCGCGGCCCGGCCGCTTATACGAGTTTCAACGTGTTCACTTGTACCGGTGCATTTGAAGCGGACGGGACGCTCTTTTGTTGTTTGTGAGAAAGTGTGGAGAGCGGAGACGCTCGGGCCGCTTCATATAAATCAAAAAACGACTTGGCCGCGGTCGCTGGAATCTTCGGCCAAACCGCTCGGTCGCGCGGACGCATATAATTAGAGCCTAAACCCCCGAACTTTGGCGTAGCGCGGGCGACGGTTGCTCCTACCCGGTACGTCGCGAGCACGAGATGACGGCGGCGCCAGCGGTGGACCCGCATGGATACCACTCCATGGGCACGACTCGTTCCAGGTCAGAATCGGTCGCCTAGCCCGCCCACACGCCAGCATCGCCACCCTCGGGCTAGACGGGCTAGAACTGCGCTATCCAGTTGGGCTTTGGAACATTCGACAGAATTTTTTGTGAAGAAACGGGTGCTCTACTCGTTAATCCGCAAATCATCTAGTCTCTCTAAAGAAAGCGGCAGGGCACCTATCAATTTCACAGTTGAAATGGTTGAGTTGGCAATTTCTTTTCCTGTGTTTGTCCAACTAATAGTAGGATTGGAGTACAAAGAAATTGCTTCGGGACAATAATTGTGCTAATTGAACCTTGGTATAATATCGACAAATAACTTGACTAAATTCAATATATTTCGTATTGTAAATACCGCATTGAATATTCTGTCTGGAACTCTCCAACGGGTACTGCAGTTGTAGCCCCAATTTCATTACAATAGACTTAACAATATAGCTTTATACTACGTTGTTCAAATATGATACTGTATGTTAGTATCACTAGATTGTTACTAAACTCACGCCCGGTTTCTCGTATGCTGACAATCTGACTGTTAACTGTTAACAGCTGTCAAATGTTTTTTTCGTAATCACTTTGGCCACCTGACACCTGTCAACAGTAGATTAACAGCTCGTTAGTTTACGAGAAACTGGGGTTACTCTGCTACTTGCAATTAGATAGCTTACAAAATGCTCGCTCACGATTCATGTAACAACATTAAATAAATTAATGCAATAATTATTATGTAATTAGAATCGTAACGCTTGGGCAAATGCCTATCCCAGCGTACTTAGACATCACACGATGAATACGAATGTATTCAAATAATTTATCCGTAATGTTATCGTTCACGAATTGATATAAAACGTCCATTTATTGTCATATAAGTTTTAATCATCTATCTACCTTCACTTGACTTTCTCATACGCCAACTAACCTTCCATTTCGGGCGCTTTGCAGTAGAAAGAGAGCTATAGAATGTAGTATATCTTCTTTCCTCCGTTCTGTTTGTGTCGATTCATATACCAGTGAAAATCCCTTCGGCTGCAAAGCGACTGAAGCATCATCATATACCTTGCAGCACTGCCCCCGACCAAAGTTCGAGCGGTTGCTCGATGAAGGTGCATTTTAGCGATATCGTGACCGCTCGCCTCCCCTCTGAAACCTCGTCCTCTGGCAAAAGCAAGCAATCGGAGATCCCCATAGCGGACCACCGTCCCAGTACCAAGTCGAGCCTGAAGCAAGTGGGCCCCCCACCGCGTTTTAACCCCCTAGAGACGTTCGCAAAGAAACCTAAGCGACACAGACCGCATAAACATACAGCGGGACGGACTGGGATGGTTTTGATACGCCCCACTGCCCCACCGCCGTATCCCAGTTGAGGCCTTTCGGCGGCTTGTGTCGTTGGTGACAGTACGAAAGAAAATAAATTTCGACTAAGACTCTTGATATCAGATTTGTTTTGCAATAGATGGGTAGCGCTCTCCTACATTTTTATGTCGTGAACTCGCTCAACTCGGTGAGGAAGTAAGCAGGGAAATGTCAAATTTGGCTGAAATTTCGACAGTCTCTCATCGACTTAATCGGTGGTTGTGCATTGTGTACCTACTGAGATTTAAAGGAGAGTTATGCAAGACGGTACATAAATTGGATGCCTGGGAAATTGATGATATAGAGAATTGATAATAGAGTAACTTAGCTGATTAGCTTTTTACCAAGTTCTAAGTCTGTACTTGTAGAACGTCAACGTAACATAACCTTTGTAACAGCCAATGATTACTTATTTCGGTCGCGATATCGCTAACTTACAACCTTATTTGATCAATAATGAATTTATATTTCTTCCCCATATATTCAAGAAAAATATAAGTGCTTGGAAACCTGTTCATGGTGTAAAGACAAATCTAAGAATTTTATATTTTCTATCGAAGAAATAATGTTACTATGTATAATTATTGTTAAATATAGCAAGCTTTTTTACGCATTTATTGTTTCTGAGCTATATACTTTATATACAACACACAAGACTGATAAAATTAGAGTAAACTGTAGTAGCGTGTTCATAATTTGTAAGTCTTTTTCGTGCACAATAAACAATTTTTTGCTTTTATTTTTGTTTTTTTTAAGCAGCAGCCTAATGCCACGCTTCACAATGACAACACATGTTATGCTAATCAAAGCTGATAGAAAGAAATAAGCAAGCAAAAGGATACGTAAAAATAAGTTTATTCCAAATACTATGTCTGTGTGCTGTATATTATTATCAAACCAAGTCTCTCTTCATTCATGTTTCATCTTCTCAGTCTTTTTGCATGAACTACGGATGCTACAAATTTGATAACACTGCACAACCTAGCAGTGCCTCTATTATAGGATGACAAAGCTGTTGGCTGTAGAAAAAAAGATTCCCAATGCAAGAACGTAAAACTTTTTGAGTAGGGAGCTGACATTATTCATGTTGCGAAATGTTCTCCACAACACAATAACAAACTTTCGACGCTCTATTTAAAGGAACGCACACCTGTCTGAGCCGGAAGAATCGCCCGCGCCGTAGTTAACGAAGTTTCATAGACCGTCGCTCACATAGCCGCATCGAAGTCTGCGAAATTTCATACATCGTCGCTCACATAATCCGCGCCGAAGTCGGCGATATTTTATAGATCGTCACTCACATATCCGCGCCGAAGTCAGCGATATTTCATACATCGTCGCTCACATATCCCCATCGCATTCTCCGAAGTTTCATAGATCGTCGCTCACATATCTATTCATGCCGAAGTTAGCAAAGTTTCATAGACAGTCGGTCACAATAACCGATATGAGCACAGTTTCTTTTTTGTCAGGACATCTCGTACAGTTGTGCCGTGATACCCTACCCTACCGTATTTATACTTCAATTTTGATGTATCAGAATTGTTGCAGGTTCATTGAATGCATTTCATTTAATATTCACATGTAATATTACACAAAATGTCATACCGAACTTATTTCATTTATAGTATTAATAATACCCTATAATAACACAGGATTCCTATTTTTAAACTTCAATTTTGTTGTAAGCGCTTCTTTGTCGGGCGCGGTCGATTTCTTCGGCTCGGATAGGTTAGGCGCGTTCACCTTCATAAGTAATTTTCTTACAGCCAATTAGCAGCTTTCAAGTCTGTAGCAGCCAATACTCTTGTTCTAACCAATTGGTCTAACCACGAAGGAGTGTTTTGAGTCACAGAGTTGTTTTGTTGCCATTTTAGCACCGAGGAGATCAACGAGACTGAGACATGGCGGCTCTGCCCACGGTCAGGCCGCACCGTCCCACAAATAGTATAAGGATAACGCATTTACTTATTACTTAAATCGTAATTTTACTTCAAGTCACAATATTTTTTACTACGAATAGTATTTTAATTAACAATAAACTTTCTTTCGACATCGAAAGCTTTTCATTCATCGGCGTCACGGTAAACCTTGATTTGTAAATCGGTGAATTGTTTTATCTAAATTTTTAAGTCATTCACTTCTTGTTTTCATCGTAGCTCGGTATTATGATTGATTGAAATTGTTATTTTTAAGTGTCCCTTTGCATGCTAATTTTATTTTTTAATTACTTTTTAAGGTCTGTTCACTTTACACCGAGACGTGGCCGCGAAAGCCCGACAATATCAATTGAAAACTATCATTATTATACTCCCTGAGTTAAGACAGCAAATTGAAGCCTGCCGGCCCGGGTGATTGTGGATGGGGTTGGCCTAGTCACTAACCATATGAGTATAATAAGGATTATATTACATTTTCGATTGAAATTGTTGCATCCGCGCGGCCGCGGCGCCGTGTATTGTGAATAGTTCTTTAGATACGCTCATGTTCAGCGTTGCCGTTAGCGTACATTTCGTACATTTGACGTACGTTTTAGGCCTCGTATGTACGATGTACGATTTCATCTCTTTACGTACCGTTTTGAACTTGACAAAAAGAGAGAAGCTGTATATTGTATGTATTTAGTAAAAACAATCCTCATGTACGTTTTTAACCCAAAGTGTACCTTTTCTGCACTCGACATGTACTTTTTGGGAACTCAGTTGCAACACTGCTCATGTTTTGCGCATTATCTAAGCTTTGAGTGGTAGGCTACTTAGCGTAATTTTTAAACAATGCGTAATGTTGATGTGAAGTTATCTTAAATAATAACTTTATATGGGCAATGAAAGTTGAAACTTAGAAATTTTCTGTTTTAGAGCAAATGCAAATTCACTACACAAAAGCTTCACAGAACACATTTATCGGAATTTGGATATTTTCGAGCCAATTGTATTACTTGCTCAATTTTGTCATTGCATTCATTTTACATTTTGACGATAAAGTACCAGTAAAGGCTACCTACCTATTAATTTCGATTTTTTTTAAGGCATTCGATTTTTTGGGTGTTTTTCGATGTTTTAATGTCCTTGCCTGGTTATATTAGCAAGGGTCCTATTTTGGGACCAGGTCAAGTGATAGTATTATGTGGGAGTTATTATTATCGCATTTCGCATAATATGTGAGTTGTTGACCAAAAAGGGTCCTGGAAGGATTGGAAACTGTTATTTTTTTTATTTGATTTTTTTAATCTGTGGTATTTAGCTTTGTTTTGGTCTAACCAGAATATTTTTAGGTGCCGTAGTTATTTTTTTATGATTTTTTTTGGTGAGCCGAGCCGAGTCGAAACGAAACCTGTCTATACACGAAACATCAAACGCGATTTTCTCGAAATCAATTATTTTCCCTTGAGGTCCCTTTTTGGTCAACCACTCACATAAGCTAATTGCAATAATAAATAGAATGTCCAAATTGCCATAACAAATAATCCTATTTGCGGCAATGAAAAAATAAACGAAAAATAACATAAAAGGAATTTTTGAACTAAAACTTTCGTAAGCACAACACATTGTAAACTTTTAGTCCGGATCTTTGGTCGGACTCTTCCGATATAACAACACTCGTAAGTAGATCCGGACTAAAAGTTTACAATAAAAGGAATTGGTACTTCATCATCGATATAAATTTTACTTGACCTTTTGACCTGTAGTTGATTCGGTGTAGAAATGGTAAGGCGACGAGCGCCCGATACGATACCGTAGACAACCGAACATTAATTTGGTTCCACAGCGGCCTTTGTGACACCGCTCTGTAACCCTACTACACAGTAGTTTTCAAGTCAACAAAGCATGAGTATCTCTTAGCACGTAGACAAGTGAACCACCCTCCCTCCAGCCAAAGTAACGCTCCGCGACCCACAAATCTTTAGTTACGGCGATGGCATCGTGTACCCGCTACCTCGCCAAGAAGAAGACGCCGAGTCTTTGCTGAGCTCCGAGCGATGGGACCGGTGGGGCCAGAGGACGCGCCCCTTCGATGATGCGACTGAAAGCGATGCGTCCTACGATACCCTATAGGTGTAACTCCCTTCTCTCTAAGATCTGGGTCAAACTGGCTATGGCTTCCGGATCTACCAGCTCCTTATTGTAGCGAGAACTCGACACGAAACAAATGAATGATAAGTGGACAGGGTGCTCGAAAAAGGTCCGGTGAAATGTAAGGGGCTCCATTATGTTCACTGAAAGTGAAAACGCGCTATCGGCGAAAGTATCTAAATAATTAATCTTGTCTTATCCATCGTTTTTGCGAAAAGTGTCTTTCTGTAAATAGTGAGTTTTTGGACCCACTCTCGAGATAGGTAGAGAAGCTCGTATTGAAAGGTAGAGCTTTGAAGTTGAAGCTTGTATTGTATTGTATTGAACCCTCGTTTAACCGGACCTTTCTGAAACGCTCGGTTTTTAATTTGTTTCGAGTCCTGAGAGGCAAGTACAGAGTTGAGAGATATGCAAGTTGGTAAATATGTAAGCACCACATATAGACGACTGAAAGGGCGCTACCCGCGTGAAACACCAATTTTGACGCTACTCAATAACATTTTGTTCGTTATACGAGTATTTTTGGAAGAAAATACAACCACCATTGCGTTCATTCCTTATAGGTTACACAATATTGCTAGATTCATCCGACGTTCGTGGCTTTCTATTGGGAGCCTAAGTTTCATGAGAAGAAAATATGGTACACGGTCTCCTAGGATCCGTTATACCTATCTCCTAGACAGTAGGCAAACTGTGAAATTGATTACCTCACTGACAATGCAACCTCTGCAAGTAAATGACGTATGTAGTTAGTATTTATAAATTTTATTAGAGTAGAAGAGGGGTTAGGTTTGATTTGATAACTGGTGCTGAGTGTTTTTTTAAGTTCAACAACTTAGGGTGTAATGCATTTATTAAGTCATTCGGCAAAACCTTGGGGTACGTTGCCATTCACATTAATGTTTATCGAATGACGTTCGTTAGACATTTTTTGCTAGTTTTTGACTCCCTCTCGCCCCTATAATATAGAATAAATAGTAGACTGATGCTTCCCCCCCCCCTGTTTAATATTTAAAAAATTAGGTCTGGTCTCCCGCACTTTTTGAAAGTATAGTTTTAAAACTTCGCATTTTTGTGGGCTGACGTTCGTTAGACATTTTTTGCTAGTTTTTGACTCCCTCTCGCCCCTATAATATAGAATAAATAGTAGACTGATGCTTCCCCCCCCCCTGTTTAATATTTAAAAAATTAAGTCTGGTCTCCCGCACTTTTCGAAAGTATAGTTTTAAAACTTCGCATTTTTGTGGGCTTATCAGCTTACGTACGTAAATACTGTCAAGTCTCTCGTCTATCGTAAGAGAAAAATAAGACAAGACATGATCTACGCCCCTCCCCGCCTAAATCATAAAATGACCCCTTTCATTTAACATTACACATAGGGCTAATTACAGAGGAGTCAAAACGTAAATGTGGCATGCCGCCGAGATACAGACTATTCGTGGATTCACTACATTACTGCTGGACCCACAGACTTGAATACTGCTTGACAACACAGACACCGCAAGATGTTAGAAAATCAAGCGTGCTGAATTTTCACGAAAGTGAAAGAATTTCTCCTTTATTTGAGAGCAAGGACTATCTTTACTGTTTAATCACTACTCCATGATGAGGCACTTTGTAAAGAGGATGTACCTACGATGTAATGATAGTCGAAGGTCGTCTGCCGGGCATGCGTTGTATTTTACTATGTAGATCATGTCTGGACAGTTTATCAGAATCAGAAAGAAACTGTGCATCCTGTCGACAGCACATGGGCCTTTGCGCTGACAATATTAAATTAACATGCTTTTTCTACAAGAACTGTCCGAGTGTACAGGTGGATCAGCGGTCGAGTACAGATAAAATTGTAAATTTAAAACTATAGGTGCAATGTAAATAAGTGCTTAAAAAGCTATTTGTAAGACTGCAGGTTTAGAAGATTAATTATATTGAGCGTGAAAGAATTTATTGTATCTTTATCTTCTACTTCTTTGTAAAGTTTTAAGTTAAAAATCTATTTTTACTGACATATTGTAGAGATGTAAACTTTATTCATAGAAATGTTTCTTACTAGTTCACATTCCTCAAAACATTCCTTGTTTTTATCTAAGTCTTTGTAAAAAATCATCCGTAAGGAGTAGGGTCACTGACCAATGAGCTGACCGTCAGCTCATTGGAGTCCTTACTTGTATGAACAAGTTTCACTTTTTACTTTTATTATTGGAGCAACTTTTGATTAGGGGAGAAAGTTTGGAAAAAAAACAATTGTTTCGTAATTTGCACATGGTAATATAGAGCCAGTTTCTGAATCTTATACTGATAAGTGACTACCTACTATAGGTGTGGTCTCGTCAAATTTCTCAGAAAAGAGCGTGACAGAACGTTACTTAAGTATTTACTTAGGGAATTTCTCAATTCAGAAACCGGCTCTTAGGCCGACTTGCGCCACCGACTCATTTAAGTCCAGTTAAATTAAATAGAATTTTGACAGATAGTGTCACGGAACTGTCAAAATTCTGTTAAACTTAAAGTTAAATGGATTTTAGTCGGTGGTGCAAGTCGGCCATAGTATCGATCATCAGATTTCATCCACAATATGAAGTGTCACCCCCACTATAGAGCCTTAAGTATTAATTTTCAAGCTCCAGGATAAATGTTGGTGCTGCTTAAATATTTTCATGTAAAATACGGGACCACCTATGGACATCATTACTTTAGTTGATCTCAGTTTTATAGTGAATTGACTTCTTCTTCCATATGGTTGCAATTTTTATGTGTATAAAGTTTCCTTCCTACATATTTTCTGGCTATGAAGTATTTTTAGTTTTCATTTAATTACCTATCATAGATATTGCTGTTTAGGTGGAATAGTGAGCTCTGTGCTGATTCAATAGTCATTTTTAAGTTACAAAACTTTGTGATGGAAGTGTTTATGGTAAAGAAAAGAAAATCGCTTAGTATCAATGTACAATAAACAAGTCGTACTTTAACTTAAGTTTAAATAAACTTGCAGTATGGGCCAGTTTCTGAATTAAGAATTTCACTAAGAACCACTTAACTGTAGCGCTGTCTCGTTAAATTTCTCAGAAGTGAGCGTGACAGAACGCTACTTAAGTATTTATTTAGCGAAAATCGTAATGCGGAAACCGGTCCTATGTATGAGTTTACGTTTACTTATTTTTTTTTACTTTTATATTGTTTTCGCTTAGGAATACGTAGGTCTTTATGTAATTCCAATGTAGATAAATGGTAAATGTGCCTGAAATATATTTATTTGTATATAGTTCTTAAATGAGATGTAAGAATTTTTAACTTTAGCTACGATGAAAATCACAAATAAATGGCGTAATTTGAATTCTTTTGTAATTATTTTGATTTTGGAAAATAAAACTTCCAGAGATTTATGAAAATTAAATTTATTCGGTGGCATTCATTGATAAACTTAACCTGATAAACAACAAAATCACAGAAATATTGGTATCATTATGGTCGGTAAGTATTAACAGTTCAGAAAAAGATATACAGGGTTTCCCAAAAATGACACGTCACAGTGAAACCGGAGGTACACCTGCTCAAGAGGCATCGAACCAACCTAACATGACCTCAGTAAAAGTTGGACGGTTTTTGAGATATGGCCAATTTAAACTTGTTCTAAATTTTCACTTTTTTTTAACAAGTTTAGTGCTAGCATTAAGTTAGATAGCCCTCGGACAAACTTAGCGTATAGTACTTAAAAAAAAATTTAGAACAAGTTTAAATTGGCCATAATATCTCGAAAACCGTGCAACTTTTACTGAGATCATGTTAGGTTGGTTTGACGCCTCTTGAGCAGGTCTACCTCCAGTGTCACTGTGACGTATCATTTTTGGGACACGCTGTATATGGCAACAAGTATCACAACATAACCATAAGAACTTACAAGAAACCTCGATCAACGAACGACACTAGGCCGCCCATTGTACTTTTTAAATTGTAACTTTTATTTCCATTTGTTGTTTCTTGTGTGTAATAAAGAATATTCTTATCTTATCTTGTCATAAGCGGACATTTCCTTCAGACATAATAAGTCACACAAACATCAATATCGAACTGTATACAGTCGACAGCGCGTCAACCTTTACACGTCTGCACTCTTGCTTTACAGAACTAGATTTTGGAACAAAAATGTATAGCTTGACTGCAAAGAATCATACTATGTCAAATGTCTCTTCAAAGAATCATACTAAGTAACCAACAATAGTTAAAATTATACGAGTGCTTAACTTATCACATTGGACAATCCATTCACAAAAATCAACAATTCTTGTAACTATACTTTGATGGCAACATAGACACTCGAAAATAGCTCCTAACAACAAAATACATTGAAACGCTCAGAGGCCAACATGGCTCATCTAGGTATTCATAAAAATCAACGATTATTATAATTATAAATCGATGATAAAAGTACTAAAAAACAGCTAACAATAAAAAACGTTGAGATTCAAATACTCAAAGCGCCCAACATCTTTCTCAGCCCTTCCGCATTACCTCCCAACTTGACAACATCTCTAAGGGCCCACACGCACGTTGCTTCGCGTTCCAAGTCGCGCGACACCAGCTGCGCGCGCGCAGTGATCTCCTTAGGGATACCAGCCAGGCGGGCTGCGTTGAACCCGTAGGACTTAGGGCATGAACCTGGAGTCAGCTTGTATAGGAACGTTATGGTTTCCTCGGGAATCTCGTCGCTGTTGGCGGCGGATTCGTCAGTCTCGACCATGCATGCCTGTGATGGAAGAAGTATTTTCCGTGGGATAACTACTTTTATAAAATATTTTCTGATAACATTAACCATTTTGCTTTTTGAGTGAGGTCCCGGGTTGTAAATTGGTAACGAGTGGTAGATTAGGGTAGACTGCCCTGCAGTGTGAAGTAGGCTGCTCACGTAAGTATTAGTTATTTATTAGTCATGTATTTAATCCCTTTATTTCGGCCTTCGAACAGTCTCAAAAGTCGCATAAAATTTCATGTCTGCGTTCAAGACATCTTTTTTATAAAGTTAGGTACTAGGCTATTAGGTCCACCTCCTGGGTGAACCGTGGGGGGTTTTTTTTTTTCAACAGACCACCTTTGTCCACCTAGGTGTTTCTTGGGAAATGTTTTTTTCCACCGTACACCTTGATGTCGAAACTCTTCAAAGTCGAGCGCAGAGGTTATGTTATAATTTTGTTGATGTAATTTAGTAAAAAACACGTCAAAACAATTCCATAAATATTATTTATGGCCAGCATTAGACTTCTGAGGTGGACCGTCACCAATAAAAATATAATGTTTAACGGCTTTACTAATAAAAGTTATGAGCTGTGTACAGCCGTTATTCGAGGTCTGTCAAACTGGTTATTTGTACGCTAAATGCGATTAAACCAGTATAAATTGATGTACATCAAATAGTTATTCAGAGTGTATAACTTATTATTAGTAAGGCCGTAAATGTATTATCGGAGAGGTGAAGCGTTGTAAAAAAACCCCACGGTTCACCCAGGTGGTCTCCGGAGGTGGACCGTAGGTAAGAAGCGGTATTTGATAGGTGAGTTCAGATCAACGACACACGTGACACGGAAAGACACCTTTTTTATAAAGTTAGGTACTAGGCTATTAGGCGAGTTCGGATCGAATACAGGCCAGACATGATAACTTACCATATGGCCGAGGGTGACGTCGCCGCGGCCGCCCAAATGTCTGACCAGCGAGTGGTAATGCGTGGAGAAGACACAGCGACAGCCGCGAGCAGCGATCTCGCAGCAGACGCCAGACGCGATCGCCGTGCCGTCGTATGTCGACGTGCCACGGCCTGGGTATCAAGAATCAAGAATTTATTTCAACGTAAAGAATTTACATTCTGCTTGTTGAATGTCAATGTACATACAGTTATGTATAACGTTAGCCGCTGCCTTGGGGCCGTCTGTAGTGGAGAAAAAGGCAGCGAAAAAAAAACTCCACTCTGACCATCTTTTCTCAAATCACCTTAAAGCTAATACAAATAAAACATACAAAATAATATCTTGGATGTGTTGAACACTAGACACATTTATCCTCTGATTTAATTTACACAGTAAGGTTGCGTTTAGAACCACTTTAGGTGCCTCGTAAGACAAGCCATGGTACAAGTTTCCACGAAACGTGGTGGAAACTGGCAACACAGTTCGGTATACATAGTGCTGCCATTCTCTAGTTCTCATTAGAAATGGACAGTGAACCATTTTAGGTGCCTCATAAGGGCAAGCGATGGTACAAGTTTCCACAAAACGTGGTGGAAACTGGCAACACAGTATGTCGGTATACATAGTGCAGTGCAGACAGTTTTAGATTAGATTAATAAGCTTTATTAATAAGACCCACCTCTGCCCACTGCTGGGCAGTGTTGGGCACTAAGCTAATCAGCTTAAAATTTAAAATCGCAATATTGCTACTTTTGTTAGGATAACCACAAAGTCCAACTAGTGAGGGGTTTTAAGATTACATTCAAACTCCTATTGCACACCAAACTTTATAAAAGTAAATAAAATTGTTTAAATATGTAAGTTACATGGAATACAATTTTTAATTGCTTTTCTAGTTAACATAACATAATAACATTTACATACAGGCACATACATTGCACTAGGATACCCTGTGTCATGGGACCCAGAAACAGTAATACTTTCTTTAATTCTATGTGTTTTCTTCAATACTAGTACAATCGACAGCACATCATCCTATACGCCCATGCACTCTACTCGTTGCATTATGGGCGACTTTGCAACTAAAATGTGAAGGTTGACGTGCTGTCGACAGTACATAGCATTCAACAACGTTCAACAAAACTTTCTCCCGAGAATAATCTAAATTGTCTTACCTAACTCATCCAATAGCACCAGCGAATGCAGTGTGGCATGTCTTACAATAGCGGCCGTTTCGTTCATTTCTACCAGGAACGTGGACTGTCCCGACAGAATGTCGTCACTGGCGCCCAGGCGCGTAAAAATCCTGTCTACGAGACTCATGCTGCATTTTTGAGCCGGAACGACGCTCCCCTGTGAAAAAATAAATTAATAACCGTTTTTCAACGTGGCCTATTTCGAATAAATAATCCAAAATATTACGAGAAACTTGTGAAAAGGCAAGGAGTTTCTAAGGCTGCTGCCGCCTCTTTTGAGAAATCTAGGGCTGGTAACAAAATTATTAATTACACTAACAACCCTGATGAGCGACCACTCGTCACTAGATGGCGCTAAAATAACATGTTCTTTTTCACTACCTACACTTTTCTTAATGGGCTAAGACAGTATTCGTTCAATATTATGACAAAGGATTAAAGAAAAATAAATGGGTGAGGAAAAATCAAAGGAGTTTCAAAACTGGCCGCTTCTTTTGGATAACCTCGCTTTAGCTAGCGTCATCTATAGGTACTTTAAGTGAAATAGGAGTTTTACGTTTTCCTGCACTACCAACCCTAGTACCCTTTGCTACTCGACACTAGATGGCGCTAAATTTTTTATTTTTTTTTTGTTAATGCCAAAAGGCAAAGATAACTCACCAAATGAGCCAACACAGTAAGCAAGCCAACTTGCCGCATCAGGGTGGATTTACCACCCATGTTCGGTCCAGTCAATAGCAGTAGGGTCGGCCCGTCGACTCCAAGGGCTGTGTCGTTCGGAATGAAATCATTCACTATGGGGATACAAGGGTGACGACCTTCGGTGATTTCTATGTAAGGCTGCAAAAACAAAGACAACAATAAAATGAGAAGTGTAAAAGAGAAATCAGAATATAATGAATCAGTCATGGACAGACCCAAAGTTACTGATTAATCAATATCAAAATAATTAATCGATATCTATGAGTACAATAAAGAACATTCTATCTATCTATCACATTATTACTTCTTCGTCGATCATCTTAATAGGTCCGAAAATACATAAATTTTCTGGAGCACCAGTGCAGCTTGCAGTCGTCAACCAACGAGATTGAGGTGGCGCAATAGGCTATTTGACCGATTTCTAAAAACCATCTCATATTTCCTCAGAAAGTGGTAATTTTAAATTCTTTCGTATAGTATACGAATAAATATTGCTACTTCTAAAAAAGGCCAACGAAAATTTTCTTTTGAAATAAGCCGCCAAAACGCTATCTTGGGCAATATGGCCTCGCACAGGAATTATGACGACACTTGCCAGTAAACCAACCAATGAACGTGAACGAATGAATGACAGACGCCATTTTTACTGACATAATGTGACCTCATCGTAGTATCGGCCAAATCCAGGCCGTTTTCGATACAATGGTTGCAGATACCTAAAACTGTGTTTCTCACTTTCTCTGACTATAGAGGTTCCCTTCTACACATAAGGAGAAACATAAACATTTACATACAGGCACATACATTGCTTCTGGCCCCACACTAGGACAGCCTGTGTGGTGGGAACCAGAAACAGCGACGTCACAAACATGTAAACATCCAAGACCTGGAGTTTTTTTTTCTCCCCAGCCGGGGATCGAACAAGGGACCTCTCGCATGGTAAGCAGATGCGCTAACCGTTACGCCACAGAGGTCGTCAAAAGAATCGCCTCACCTTATCATCACCAACCCATTATATCCCCACCGAGGGGCACGGGTCTCTTCCCTGAGGAAGGTATAGGCCATACTCCACCACGGGGGCCAAGTCCGGATTGGTGGAGGCTTGTAAGACTAGTGGCTGGTCTTACTGTCAGAAGTTTTCAAGCCGCCCCTAAAGGCCTCTGACTTGGCTTAACGACTGCCATCTATCGACGGCAGCCGGCACCAACTGCTTAACGTACCTTGCGAAGCACGGAATCGCTCGGAAAGAATGCCACTAGCGTTAGTCATAGACGGTGATCCATCCATGGACTGAACGCGCCGTATGTTGCTTAACCGTAGTGATCGTTCAAGATCACTCAGGCAGCCCCGGCTACGAGCGACTCACCTTATCGCTGCACGTGATTTCCGGCACGCACACGTCCCCGCTCTGTTGGCGAGCGAACTCGGCGAAGGCCAAAAGCACGTCTAGCATGGCCACGCACCGCACGGCGGCTTCCCAGCGAGCGTACTCCGCGGAGAACCGCTCGAAGATGCGCCGGGAGAGGTCTTTGAGAACCACACGCTTTTGCTCCTCCGCTGCCATCATACGGGCGAGCATATCCTGGTGGGTTTGACGGTTTAGTAGGTAGTTGACTGAAATGTTGTCAATCAATACAAAGTAAACAAAGATGAGGGTCACGATGACCAGGATGAGTGTCAGAATATACTATGAGTCTTCTTCATCATCAACTAGAAGTCCTTTTGGTAGGCTAGAGTAAAAAACCCTTGCTGTCTCTGAGCAAAATTTGCTAAGATCTTGTAAGTCCTTATATTTAGCTTCTGATATTGGAATTAATTTTTCATATAAGCTACCCGGATGAGTAAATTCAGTTTCGGTGCAACTCGGGGCCTTGTATTTTTTGTTGGTCACAACTGAGGAAAGCCAGGGTCCATTATAGCTGTCTCTATGATAAATCAAATGTGGATGACCAACGTGGGACTCTCAGCTCCCATATTGGTCTACTGGCAAAAGGACATTGGGGAGTTGTGTTGACCAACAAGTGTTATGTACAGTTCACATTATTCCAGGGGAATTCCAGTCCTGTGCTGGAATGTACCATTCCAGTGATCAATCCAGTCCAGTTCATTCCAGTGCAGGTTCACATTATTCCAGTAGCATTCCAGCGCTGGACTGGAATGCTTCTGGAATAATGTGAACCAGGCATTACCCAGATATTGCATACTAAAAAAATATGGTATTATTTATAATAAATAAAAACATAAATATTTACATACAGGCACATACATTGCTTCAGACCACACACAAAGATGTGTTGAACACCCTATGTTGTGGGGGCCAGAAACAACGACAAACTTGTAAACATCCAAGACCTAGGATATTTTTTTACCCCAGCCGTGATCCGTAGGATTTTACATTTCACTTACTTGACTTTTTGTCGGAAGAGTCCGACAGAGCAAAACCTGGTCTGACTCTCCCGACAAAAAGACAAGTAAGTGTGTCCAGAATTAAGTTAATAAAGCTTTTAAGGGTTCCGTTCTCCTTTTGAAGTGCGGGACCTTAAAAATAAAACCAACTCTTACACCTTTTCGCTCGGTATACCTAAAACGCAGTGAACCAAATTCGCGTTAAGCCTAAATGTCATTTAATTATTATCGTTGTGAAATTTCGTTGAAAACCTCTTTCTCAATCAGTCTAAATCGCGTTTTGCCTACAATTATTAAAGCTGATTTCGCTATACACCTATTTTTCAATTAGTCTAAATCGCGTTATGCCTAAAACCGCTTCTAGTTTGTAATACAAACTCGAAGAGGTTTAACCTCTCCTAACAGACGTAATAATGAAGTGGCTCTAATTATTACTTAAAGATAACTATAAAAATAACTCGGAAACTATCGATGACCTCTGAAAAGTCTAGGATCAATAGTTTCCGAGATATAACGTTTTTAAGTATGAAACGTCAAATCGATAACCATTTTCATTGAGAACCGCAATAAGGCCCCAGTTACGAATTGTGGCTAAATCACGTTCGGAAAATTGCGTCCGGTCTAAATAGTGTTCTACCTAATTCGTGTTATGCCTAAATTGTGTTGGGCCTAAGTCGTGTTTGTCCTTTTTTTTTCTGTTAACGGGGTGAAATGCTTTGTGCACCATAACCGCCACCCTTGGGGGAGGGCGACGGCCGTGTGTCGGACTCTCCTCTCCTAATAATAGGAGAGGCATACCTCCTAAAACACCCTGGGGGCCGTCCTGTCGCTCGTGCAATGGGGCGCCGCCGGATCTCGCAAGTGGTGTGAAACCACAACGCGAATGCGACAGCGGCGCCCCGGCGACGTCGACCCGACTCGCAAGGAGTCGGGCCCACCCTCACTGGAGAAGGGGCATGGGCCCCCCACCCCCTTCTCCCGTCACGATGTCGGACGGCAGGTCCCCTAACCTGCCGTCTGTGACCCTCACTCAACCGGCGGAGAGGCGCGAGCTCCCCAAGCCTCCAGCTACCGAAGACCCGTTTTTTGGCCCTCTGCCAGTTCTTCGGCCCATCAAGTCAAACCCTCCCATGAAACATCCCTCGGCCAGGGCCATATGGGGTGACCAGTCCCTGGTCCCTGGCTCACCTCCCGCAGTTTCCCCTCCCAGGCCCGGCTTGTGGATCTCGCGCCCCTCCCCGCCCCTCCAGCCCTCTTCCATGCCCTCTGCTGGACAGAGGGACATAGAGAGGGCCCCCACCGTGTGTTTTTTATAGAGGTTGTCTCCTCGCGGCCCGAAGGCCCCCGGCCCCACTCAGTGTGGGGTCACGGGTGCGGGGCCCATGGTGGACCCCGCGGGACATCCAGCAGCGCAAGCCACTGGACGTCCCCTCCCTCTGGTTTTGGTCCGCGCCGGCCGAAGCCGGTACCCCCCATATCTGGAGGGCGTTCCGATATCCGCCACCCGGGGGACGCTTCCGATGGAAGACCAGAAACTCCGCACGGAAAGTCGTGTTTGTCCTAATTCACGTTTGGTCTAGGCATAACGCGACTTTGGGTCACTGCGTTTTAGGTATACCGAGCGAAAAGGCTACATACCTTGGTCTCGGCAGTGGAGAATCGCTTGTAGCCCTTTCGGGTCCCCTCGAGGTGGTAATCGGAACCGGCGCGCGCCGCCGCGCTTTGAGACACCTCCAGCTGATAGCGCTTCTTGTCCGTACCCACATAGTTGACCTGGAAAAGTTCAGGGAGCCATAAACATTTACATACAGGCACACATTGCCTCCTCTCATAGTTTGGGCTGCCTGGGTGATCTTAAACGATCACTAGGTTAAGCAACATACGGCGGGTTCAGTCCATGTATGGGTCACCGTCTATGACTAACGCTAGTGGCTTCGCCTCGGCCCACATTTCCACGTTCGTCCATCGATGCCTCTTTTGCTGGCCGCTGCAGTAATGTACTATTTCAAATAAGGCTCCAAAGCGCTATCTTAGGCAATACGGCGTCGCTAAGGAATTATGACGTCACTTCCCGTAAACCAACCAATGAACGTAACAAAGAATGAATGACAGACGCCATATTTTAATAACTTGTGACGTCATCATAGAGACGGCCAATCCAGGCCGTTTTACGATACAATGGCGGCAGATACAAATCATCAAATTTTATCTTGTGTTTTTTTTTAGAAATCATAATCGTTTTATTATAGTTAAAATGCCTCAATGCGATTTTTAGACACATAATTTGTACGAATACGTATAAGTAATACTGTTTTTTTCACACTGTCAACTAGCTTATTGAGGATATTCAAGGCATATTTTTGTAATCCTTCCATTGGAATTCGTTGCATACCTGTTTGTAGTGCACAGATCAGACCTAAGATTTCTTGTGCTAAATAATACTTTTTATCTGTGAACTGTTGGTGTGGCCGTTATCAATAAACACATATATATCAATATGACAGACAACAATAACAACAGCACAAACATAAACATATCATAAACATTTACATACAAGCACATACAATGCTTCTGGCCCCACACTAGGATACCCTGTGTCGTGGGAACCAGAAACAGCGACGTCACAAACATGTAAACATCCAAGACCTGGAGTTTTTTACTCTCCCCAGCCGGGGATCGAACGCGGGATCTCTCGCATGGTAAGCAGATGCGCTAACCGCTACGCTACAGAGGCCGTCGAGACGAAATTAAAAAAAATAATTCAAAATTCAAAAATTTTTATTTCAACGTAAATTTACATTCTGCTTGTTGAATGTCAATGTACATACAGTTATGTAAAATGTTAGCCGCTGCCTTAGGGCCGTCTGTAGTGGAGAAAAAGGCAGCAAAAAAACTCCACTCTGACCATCTTTTCTCAAATCAACTTAAAGCTAATACAAATTAGGTATGAGTGTTTGTATAGGTATCAACAAGCTCTTACCCGGCATTTAAAGAACTTCTCCTGCTCCTTGAGATACTCTTGTAGTTCGTCCTCAATGTCGGCAATCAGTCGTAGCGTGCCGTCATACTCCCGGTCGACACCGGCCCCCGGCAGTAGACGCCCTTCCTTCTCCGCCTCCGCTTGATTGAACGATTCCTGTCAAATTGTATTTGGGGCCGTCCATTAATCACGCCCATAGCCGTAGCCGGAGCTGCCTGAGTGATCTTGAACGATCACTAAGGTTAAGCAACATACGGCGCGTTCAGTCCATGGATGGGTCACCGTCTAGGACTACCGCTAGTGGCATTTTTTCCGAGCGATTCCGTGCTTCGCAAGGTACGTTAAGCAGTTGGTGCCGGCTGCCGTCGATAGATGGCAGTCGTTAAGCCAAGTCAGAGGCCTTAGGGCGGCTTGAAAACTTCTGACAGTAAGACCAGCCACTAGTCTTACAAGCCTCCACCAATCCGGACTTGGCCCCCGTGGTGGAGTATGGCCTATACCTTCCTCAGGGAAGAGACCCGTGCCCCTCGGTGGGGACATAATGGGTTGATGATGATTAATCACGTGATCTTTTTTTAAGCATTTTTTAACCCCCCGTCCCCTTGGTGAGGTTTAAGACTACCCCCCACCCCCCACCCAACATCACGTGTATTTTTCGTATCTACAACAAATCTTAATTTTTTTAGAACTAGAATTGTCTTGCGTTGCGCGCGCGTGTTGAACGCGTGCGCGCTTGAAAAAATAAATACACGTGATATCTTACTACACCCCCCCTCCCCCCTTGTGACATTTCATGATTTTTGTCAAACCCCTCCCCCCCCTTTCAAGCCTCACGTGATTAATGGACGGCCCCTTTATTGGTTACTAGGTTTCGCCCGCGACTCCGTCCGCGTGGACTTTAGTTCAAAATTTGGCAACCCTTTTCGCCCCCTTAGGGGTTGAATTTCAAAAAACCGGTCTTATTCCTTGCCTACATTATATATAGACCCTCTGTGCAAAATTTCAACTTCCTAGAATAGAATGGAATAGAGTATTATTTATTGTATGTACACCAGTAATTACACGAGGTCGAACGGCTTGGGCTGGGCGTTGATGAGTGAGTCAGTCAGGACTTTGAATTTTATTTATATAGATAGATTAATTCATTTTTTGTAAATACAATCCTGACTTGCATATAATATAAATTATAATCATCATAATAAACATAAACATTTACATACATGCACATACATTGCTTCTGGCCCCACACTAGGATACCCTGTGTCGTGGGAACCAGAAACAGCGACGTCACAAACATGTAAACATCCAAGACCTGGAGTTTTTTTTTTCTCCCCAGCCGATGATCGAACCCGGGACCTCTGGCATGGTAAGCAGAGATGCGCTTACCACTACGCCACAGAGGTCGTCAATCAACCCATTATGTCCCCACCGAGGGGCACGGGTGTCTTCCCTGAGGAAGGTTTAGGCCATACTCCACCACGGAGGCTTAGTCCGGATTAACATAACATAACATTTACATACTGGCACATACATTGCTTCTGGCCCCACACTAGGATACCCTTTGTCGTGGGAGCCAGAAACAGCGACATCACAAACATGTAAACATCCCAGACAAGGACCTCTCGCATGGTACTCAGATGCGCTAACCACTGCGCCACAGAGGTCGTCAAAGGATTGGTGGAGGCTTGTAAGACTAGTGGCTGGTCTTACAGTCAGTTTTCAAGCCGCCCTAAGGCCTTTGACTTGGCCTAACGCACCTTGAAAAACTTGAGCGAGTCCCGATAGTCCGGGAACCTTCCAGCGGGAGCCACCTGAGTGACTTTTCTCAGCAATTCCGAGCCAGTGTTCCCGAACAGATCGATCAGCTTAAGCGCCGCCTCGAACCCGGTCAGTATGGAGATGAAGTCGAGGACTTTGCGCTTCGAGTAGATCTTTTCCTCGTAGAATATGGCGCGAGCGTCGGGATGCTGCTTTGAGCGCTGCAGGTTACCTAGCGTGTGCACTCTGGAAGAGAATTAATGAATGATTTATTGCCACAGACATGCTTACACTACAGAATAATATTTTGATTACGATAGTGGGCAATGATAGGAAAAAGCCGTGGGTTCTTAGGCTGACCTTGTCGTTTATTTGCACTCGAAAACACAGTTTAACGCAAAAATAAATATATTTGCACCGTCATGGACGACCACAGAGAGACATTTATCGTTCATTCAGCCATCTTCTTTCACTCTATGTTGCAGTATTGCCAATATTAATAATAATTATATTACACTAGCTGTTGCCCGCGACTACGTCCGCGTGGGTAAAGCGTTGAGTAAAGTGTTTGCATATAAGATAGGAATACTTTTAGCGCATGCGAAAGAGCTTTCATAATAACTTCGCAACCTCCTCTTACCCCCTTAAGGGGTGATTTTCGAAAGACTACACGTCTTTCATAACTTTCAATGAAGGACTGAATTTCATTCGAATAACTTCAAAAACGGCAAAGTTTCATACTAAGTTTGCACCCCCCTTTTTCCCCCTTAAGGGATGATTTAAAAAAAACTATTTTACACGTATTTCATAATTTTAAATTTCATTCGAATAACTTCAAAAACGGCAAAGTTTCATACTAACGTTGAACCCCCATTTTACCCCCTTAGGTATGAATTTTCAAAAATCCTTTCTTACTGCTCCCCTACGTTACAAAAGAAACCCCTGTGCAAAATTTCAAGTTTCTAACCCTTATAGTTTACGCCCTGCGTTGATATGTCAGTCAGTCAGTCAGTCAGCTTCTCCTTTTATATATATATATTTCAGAGCATTCAATACTAGAGTACAAGCACATAACAATGTACTCTATGGGACAAGCTGTTCTTTGGTTGCACACGCAACTCCCTTGCACGTGTAACCACTTAGAGCGAATGAACAAATGTATGCAAGTTTCTTGTGTTTATTTAATGGTGCTTGTGTGCATGAATGGTACTTGCGACAGTCGAATTCCATTCAGATTAGACAATTTGTCCCATCTTCCTATATTGAGATACTAGCTTTCGCCCGCGACTCCGTCCGCGTGGACTTTAGTTCAAAATTTTGCAACCCCGTTCACTCCCGTAACTCCCGTTAAGGGTTAAATTTAGAAAAACGGTGAAACACGTGTTCAATCAATTGTGTTGAAGAGTATTTATTTTAAGTTTCAAGAAAATCAGACAACATTTTTTATGCCTCCCATACAAATTTTGGCAACCCTTTTCGCCCCCTTAGGGGTTGAATTTAAAAAAATCCGTTCTTATTCCTTGCCTACATTATATACAGATCCTCTGTGCAAAATTTCAGCTTCCTAGGTCAAACGGCTTGGGCTGGGCGTTGATGAGTGAATGAATCAGTCAGTCAGGACTTTGAATGTTATATATATAGATCTGTGTATTACAAAGTGCGTGTGACAATGATGTTTCTATTCGAAACAGCGCTGGTTTTCGAATAACACCTTCACACCATATTACAAAACACCATGCAGGTGCGGAGAGTTATCGTTATTCTTACTTTTATTTTTGTCCGGAACGCTATTTCGCAGTAAGGTTAAATAATTATATTAAAATGGCATCCTTATTTGGGACCAGACAAGTGATAGCCTTGTGTGGCAGTTATTATAGGTAGTTATTAACGCTTTCGTTTTCAAAATTACACTATACTTTTCACGGAAAAATAACACTAAACAATCACAGCATAGTTACTTAGCCAGCAGTCTTTCCAAATCCGGCAGAGTGGTCATAATAGCCTGAGCGTCTTGGCACAGCTGTCCGTCGTCCCACAAAGCCTTTACCGCTTCCTGTCGCTCCCGTATCGTCGACAGGCTGCCACTCGGGGCACACACCCATTGGTATAGGAGCCTGGATGAAACAGGGAAATTTAAACATATTAGATTGAGCATGCAGTAACACTAGCGGCACTATCTGGGGGTGGAAATAGTACATTGTTCACCGAGAGGAGAAAGTGACCGATTACCGTCGAGGGTGTCGTTTGAAGCCCGAGCCGCAGGCGAGGGCTTTAAAACACCTGAGATCGGGAATCGCAGTTTCTCTCGAGTGATACATAGTGCTTTATACTACACCTACAAGGAAAATAAAAAACGAAATCTTTACTAATTGAAATTTATATTGAAATTGTTGCTAGTGGCCAGTGTCATTTTTCGAACTTGGAGATAAAAACTCACTGTAAAAACTTTTTGGCTTTTGATATTTAGGTTACCGGCGCATAGTCTTACCCAAACTTAAAAAAGAAAAACCACGTAAGAAATGGATTTTCATACACTTTTCTCTCCCGCTCAGATGCGTTTTCTCCCCGCATATTTGTTCGATATGCAATGACGTACTTTCTACCGTAAATTTGATAAAGTATCAAGGTACTTTCCAAGCAGGTGTAGTATAAAAATAATTATCTTTTTTTGTTGTTGGGTCCTAAACATTACTAATTGAAAAAAAAAATTAAAAAAAAAATCGTTTAGTGCCATATAAAATTGTTACAAAATATAGTGTACGGACCCCCACACTAGGCGTTGCCTGTCCCGTGGGGGATTGAATTATTACTTTACATTTTAAATACGGCTATAAAATACTATTGAGGTGATAAAAATTAAATTTAATTAATTTATAATTAAGCTTAATGAAATTTAAACATAGATAAATCTATTGAGGAATTTTGTTAATACTTTTCGCACCAAAGATCCACTGGTAGCTCTAGTGTTATTGCATTTGAGCCCATTTACTTGGCAAACTCAGAGTTCCCTAAGTCTTAGCTGATAACTTCGATACCTACCTCTTACCAAACGCAGTCGAGCAGAAATTCAACTTCTCATACAGACAACCCTCGTCTTGGACGATCCTCAAGTTCCTCAGCGTAATCGCGTCCAAGACCATCGTCGAGCCGCCCTCCCAGCGACTCTCGGCCTTCTCCCCTTGCGATAGGGTCTGATTTAGCACGTCCGGCGGGGCGTAGGAGTCAAACTGCGCCATGGTTAGGATTTGTATGTCGAGGAGGCATTCTGTGAGGTAAGCCACGCAGCCCCCAAGGGCTTTGACGGAGAGGTGACTGGTCGTTGCTGGGGTTAGACCGAGAGCGTCACCTGTAAGCCAGAATAAATCATAATATGATTTAGGAGACAATTCGTTAAGTCAATATTTAGTTGCAATTCGTCAAGCGTCCAATAATGTATTATTTTAGGTGCGATTCGTCAAGTCCCAAAAGAAAGCCAATTCCAAGTGAACTTTAAGTATTGATTCGTCAAGACCCTTTTTAGTCCCTTTAGTTAATTCGTCATGTCTTCCAACAGTCAGAATTCGTCAACCCATAATGAATATGTAGTGGTAGTACTTCCTGCACATACACATACTTTTACTATTGCACACGAAGAAATATTTAAAAAAAAAGGATAAGCGCAAGTTGTTCTCGCCCACCGAGGGTTCTATACTTTGTAGGTAGATATTTCCGGGCTTTTCCCGAAACTTCAAACACTATTTATTTAATAACTCGTTTTCAGATTTTGCTCTGTGCTTCTAGTATAAGACGATATTACATGGGTCAATATACGCTATTTGAATTTCTATGGTCCATGGACCAATATTATGTTAAACTTATTATATTATTGCGTCCGCATGCTTAAGCATTAAAGAATATGGTCTTTTATTTGGCCCACATAGTCTATTCACGATAATTGTTTAATTTAAGACATAATCGTTAAAAATAGTTGTAAATGTATACTCCTCTGGCCTCCCCATTTCTAGATTATAATGATTTTATGGCGAAATATTTTTAAATACGTATGCCATTATGTTTTTTTAAATATTATCATACGCTTTTATAAACATCGAAACATATTTCATCAAAATATACAGTAAAAAGTTTTATTAATATAAATAAAAATAACTTACTTTCATGACACGTTACAATAATGTCACTTCTTCTGGCGAAACTCAAAGAAGTAAAATATGACGTTAGAAACAAGCTAATGACGTTGAGCGAAATTCCTATAATACAACGTGGAACAGAAGGGTGTGGTCATAATTAAAGATCGTAACGAGTACCTAATTAGTAATTAATTTAATATGAATTCAATCAACCTATTATCAAAATATTGATATTATTATTGTAATTCTATCGACAAGCAATATCGATGTCTAAATTTGTCGATACTAGTAACATCTCTTCAGGCTATCAGATGTTACTGACATTGACCTCATTGACTTCAGTCAGAGCGGTGCCGCGCTTACGCACACTAAAACATTGTACACATGTACGCCTAACGAATTCATAACCAAACGGACTTCGCGAGATAGAGTATCTGTAAATAGCATTATCTCTTTCATTTGAATGAACTTGAAAGCTATTGCTCTCTCTCTCACTTGCCTCCAGAAGCCATTTGTGTTCAAAAATATGAGATTAACCCAACCGGATTAACCGAATAACGCACGAAATTGTTTGGAAATTCTGATAAAAAGTACCAGGCTTGCAGGATAATGTCAGAGGTATTAGCAGAGCGAATGTCAAATATGGCACAAAAAATGCCGAAAGCAAAGCAGTGTGACCAGATTCAGCAGAATTTTGGGATTTTGGGACTTTGGCAGAATACGACCTCCAATTATAGCGTAGCATTATTATGACGCAGAATGGAAAAAGTTGGCAAATTTTTGCAGAATAAAAAAAATTGCATAAAATTAACATGATGCTAAAGTTTATTATCTTGGATATTTGTGAAAAAAAAAGTATACAACGACCATTTTTAATTTCTAGAAAAAAAAATCATCCATAAGTAGATACTGGCAATATTACTTTGAGGGAAATCCCCATACTTGTTATCGCTTGCGAGTTCTATGTATGCAGAGTATTTGTTTGTACACTAAATACACACAAGTCGCAAACGAAAACAAGTATGGATATCCCCGGTTTAGTGATTTTTTGGCTATTTTGAATAGCCGATTTTCAAGCTTTTAGCTACAAAACAAACTGTGTTAACCACTTAACAATATCTAGTAACTTCTAGCAATGTATGTGCCTGTATGTAAATGTTTGTTTGTTTGTTCTAGCTATTTTTGGCTATTTTTTCTGATTGCAATCAAGGTACATGCGAACGTATTTTGACAACGCAGTACGCAGATTTTAACCAAGTAGCTAGCATAATGACGACTTTAAATCTGGTCAATCTGGCCGAAAGTCTGTGCAGCGTTCAATTTCAAACGAAATGCAATTTTTCTGATGCGGTCTTTGTTACACTTCAGGCAAATTAGTATCATTCTTTCTCTGTTTCACATACCTAGGTGAGTAATTATTTTTGTTTTAGTCAGTTCAAGCAGATACGAATACACATATTATGTTCCCTGCCTTGTCGGATGTTAAATGAAAGTTTAATTGATGGTTCAATCAGTCCATTAACAATGTTCTTAATTTACATTAAATACAATGGGCTGTTTGACGATGTGAAAAAGACTGAAAAAGTGTTATTTGTACGTGTTCGTATAAATTATGTGTCTTAATAAAAAACCGGGTTAAGGCATTTTAACTAAAAAAACAATTATTATTTGTAAAAAACACAAGACGAAATTTGATAATTATGTATCTGCAGCCATTGTATCGAAAACGGCCTGGATTGGCCGATTCTATTATGACGTCACATGTCAGTAAAAATGGCGTCTGTCATTCATTCTCTCTTACATTTATTGGTTGGTTTACAGGGAAGTGACGTCACAATTCCTGTGCGACGCCATATTGCCCAAGATAGGGTTTTGAGGCTTATTTCAGGAGTAAAATTATGGTTTGGTGGCCAGAAGCAATGTATGTGCCTGTATGTAAATGTTATGTTATGTTTGCCTTTTTTAGAAGAAATACACGAAAGAATTTAAAATGACCACTTTCTGAGGACTCCATGAACACCAACAAAAAATATGAGATGGTTTTCAGAAATCTGTCAAATAGCCTATTATTTCTGTTTATTTTTTATCTAACTTATTACACGAAGGATTCTGACGTATTTCATTAACGGGAAACAGGCAGGATTTAACGGATTCTAACGGAATTTAGCTATGAAGTCGGCGGAATTTCAATTTTATTGTTGGCAACACTGTCGGTGAATCGCATAGTCGCGGTCAGTCCCTTTAACGCGGTGCGTGCACCACTTGGCGCCCGCGCAAATATTTATCATAGGTACCTAGGTACGTTCATTGATTGAGTGGTTTGAGTGGTGGCAAAGTGAAGTGAAATTGTACGTAGTTAATAATAATGTGTTGAGTGAATCAAAGTACAATTAGGTATTAATTAGATTCTGAAAACAAAATGTTTTCAGCGTGTGTCGTCGTAAGACATACTTAATTATTGTGAAATACGTATGGAGTGCCGTGTGGTGATTTATCGGTTTCTCTGTACCTATTAAATTAGTGAATTTCCATCACAAACAAATACCTAGGTATCTACTTACCAATTTTGGGTAAGTGCCACGTGAGTGAGACTGTGCGAACACGACACAGAGTATCCTAGTGTGGGGCCAGAAGCAATGTATGTGCATGTATGTAAATGTTATGTTATGTTATGTTATGCAGAGCGCGGCGCGGCGCGGGAGTACTAGGAGCGCAGCAGTTTAGAGGAGGTAAGTAAAATCGCTCGTAGCCTGGGCTCCTTGAGTGATCTTAAACGATCACTAAGGTTAAGCAACATACGGCGCGTTCAGTCCATGGATGGGTCACCATCTATGACTAACGCTAGTGGCATTTTTCCGAGCGGTTCCGTGCTTCGCAAGGCACGTTAAGCAGTTTATGCCGGCTGCCGTCGATAGATGGCAGTCGTTAAGCCAAGTCAGAGGCCCAAGGGCGGCTTGAAAACTTCTGACAGTAGACCAGCCACTAGTCTTACAGGCCTCCACCAATCCGGACTTGGCCCCCGTGGTGGAGTATGGCCTATACCTTCCTCAGGGAAGAGACCCGTGCCCCTTGGTGGGGACATAATGTGTTGATGATGAAGTAAAGTAGGGTAAAAGGGAAGGCCCACGATCGGAAAGACTCTCCGACCAAGGTGACATTGGTCGGGTTGGAATTCATTCCACACGGTCGGTCGGACGACTTGACAACGTACAGTAGACAGCACTTCATCATTCACATTTGAGTTGCGAAGTCGCCCGTAATGCAACGGGGCAGAGTGCATGGGTGTATAGCATGATGTGCTCTCGACTGCACGAAACATCGGTGGCGCAGCGGTTAGCGCATCAACCATGTGAGAGGTCCCGGGTTCGAATCCCGGCTGCGTACAAAAAAAAAAGTAACAGGTCTTGGATGTTTACATGCTTGTAACGTCGCTGTTTCTGGTTCCCACGACACAGGGTATCCTAGTGTGGGACCAGAAGCAATGTATGTAACTGCAAGCCTGTGTGTAAATGTTATGTTATGTGTAAATTGATGAATTCCGTCAACACCCCCCGTTCGCGGCTTTCGAAATGCGAACCCATTCCAACCATGCTTTTAGCATACTTGGGTAGTTGACAAAATGACAAGTAAGTTACTTTTAAAACGGAATTTTGTATGAAAATACCGCATTAAGACGTCATTATCCAGAGCCCTCTTTTTATGTTTCAACTATTTAAAAATTGTAATAACTTATCGGAATTATTTTGTTTTAATCGAGCATAATAATATGAAATAATTTATTGTTGGTCGTGTCAACTAGTACCGAATTCGAACTTACTGTCATAGACATACATCCGCTCGCAGCGACGGCCAACGGCACACTGACTGCCAGTGTTGCCGCAACTGAGTTCCCAAAAAGTACATGCCCAGCGCAGAAAAGGTACACTTTGGGCTAAAAACGTACATGAGGAATTTTTTACTAAAAATAATTTAATGCAGCTTCTCTCTTTCTGTCAAGTTCAAAACGTACGTAAAGAGATGAAAACGTACATCGTACATGCGAGGCCTAAAACGTACGTCAAATGTACGAAATGTACGCTAACGGCAACGCTGTGACTGACTGAAGCGCTCGCGTCGGACGACAGCCTTCCACACGATCCATTAAAAAAAAAAAAAAAAAATGTTTATTTATAAAAAATGAATTACAAAAAGTTTTGGTCTATTGCGACTCCCACACTAGGCGCAGCCTGTGTCGTGGGTGACGGCTAGAATACGCACTTAATAGAATAGCACCGGTTGACGAGACAAGCGAGTCACAAGCGTGAGCAAAAACAAAAAGTGTCTGGCCGCAGCATTGGTGTTTTATTACCTTTTAAGAATATTAAATGATGTTTGACTTTGCAAGTATTGATTGCACTCATGGATCTTGAGATTCTTGGTATACGAACACTCATACCTAATTTGTATTAGCTTTAAGTTGATTTGAGAAAAGATGGTCAGAGTGGAGTTTTTTTTCGCTGCCTTTTTCTCCACTACAGACGGCCCTAAGGCAGCGGCTAACATTAAACATAACTGTATGTACATTGACATTCAACAAGCAGAATGTAAATTCTTTACGTTGAAATAAAAAAATAATAATTTTTTAATTTTTAATTTTAATAGTGCTACTATGGACTCTCGAGCTTCCACACTAGGCCGAGCCTGTGTCGTGGACAGCCATTGATTGTTTTTGAAGTAGATATATCTTAGCAACTGCTTTTGCATGCCCACGCCTGTGTTCAGATTGTATATTAAAATTTATTTTACATTACAAACGCCCATTTTTACATTACATACAAATTCCCGCCATTCCGACCGCCCGCGCCCCACGGGGCCACGCGTACGCCCTACGCGCACACTGGCCTAGCGAAAACGGTATTTGACACTATGAACAAAAAATTATTTGAGATGCTCGATTAAAACAAAAATTACAAAATGATTCGGAAAATGTATTTCTTTTAATCATCTACTAGTTATTACAATTTTTAAATAGATGAAACATAAAAAGAGTGCTCTGAAATGTGACGTCACAAGCAAGTATTTTCATACAAAATTCCGTTTTAAAAGTAACTCATTTGACATCCTGTCAAATACCCAAATGCGCACACACACACACGGATACTACTTAAAATAGTATCTGTGTCTGTGTGCAAATTTTGCGTTATGAATGGAACCGTTCGCGTTCTGTGAAGTATTACCTCTTACATTATCCTGCAACCCTGGTACCTTTTATCAGAATTTCTAAATTATTTCGTGTCCCATACAGCAAAATAACCTCGTCTGATGTCTGAAAGTACTAAGGCAACAGAGACTGCAAAGAGACCAATGCACCAATTGCACGCACACACATACACACCCATAGAGACAGATACTATTATTAGTATTAGTACCTACTGCAGCTAGCAAAATTAGGGCATGTGCATACTAGCTTGAAAGCATCGTCGCTTTATCGGATGTACTTATTAGGTACTTTGGAAATGTACTATTTTTTTTTAAATTAAATTAAAAAGGTAATGGTGAATTAAAAATCATTTTTGTTAAATGTTAATAAAAAAATTTGTTATTATACGATTCGATGGTACAGTCGACAGCACATGATGGTATACACCCATGCACTCTACTCCGTTGCATTACGGGTGACTTTTCAACTCAAATGTGAAGATTGACGTGCTGTCGACTGTACGATGACTCATAGTTATTATTTTACTTTTGGTAAATAACCTGCTGTAAAATTAATTACAACATAATGTTCCATAAAATAATCATACTCCCGATGACCGCGAATTCCTTGGTTGTTGGATGGTTGGTACTAAGTTATTGAAATCCATAGGTACAATGTGTACGAATCGCTAGCCCCGGTCGCCTGAGTCATCTTAAACGATTACGATTACGAAACATAGGGGCGCGCCGCGCGCGTTCAGTTGATGATGAATGTGTACGGGCCTTTACATTGTACTAGGAGCGCGGCAGTTTAGAGCAGGTCATTAATCACTGGCCTAGGACAATAACCTTACTTTACAGTAGGGTTATTGTCCTTCCATAGTGATGTAACACTTTTGTTTTGATTTTAATATTATCGATTTTTTTGAACGCAAAAAAATACCAAAACTCAGAATTGTGTGTTTTGATGTGGGCACTTGTGTATAGACTATGTATGACATTCTGAATATCCTCTTTAATTATGACCACACCAAATTACGAAATTGTATAATAATATTTGCACAATGCAATGCTTATTGTGTGTAGATGTCATGTATTACGTTATACGGTGATCAGAAAAGCGAGTGATATGTTTTTGTAGGTTTTGTGCGATTTTGTCACTTCTGTGGGCGTCACTCCTCTGGCATATTTCATATTTTATTTAATACGTGTCCCCTTTCTTAGACATAATCAATGGCCTGTTACTTCCCTGCTTTCATTTGTGCATACTCTGCCAATAGTGTCAGTCCTCTGGTAACACATTTTCCTCTAGTGCTTATAAAATAAAAAAAAATGGAAAATCTTCTGGCCCTCATCAGTAAATATTTAAAAATTGTGTGAAATAGAGAAATTATCAATATTGAATGGAACAGATTACATTTCCTTCTGGAACACAAAAAAATCAAATACCGTATATTCACCCACATGACAAACTTCTAGGTCAACGGCAAGTATCCCACGAATTTTGATTCCCTCGAGTGTCTAATATAATATATTTTTTTCGGCATGAACGGTCGTTATCAGTAGAAGCTTGATTTTTTTCACAGCTTCAAGGGACCGAAGACCTGAGTATATGGTAACATCAACTCTGTCAAAACGTGTTAGTGTGTGGGTTCTATTTTAGCCTTTTGGGGTACGGACTCAAAAAAAAAAGAACAACCGTATGGTATGGTTGCCTGGAAGTAATTGCTTGTAGTAAGGTATAAGGCCGATAATTGTACAGTCACATTGTCACATTTTCTAAGAAACTTAAAATAATCTAGAAAGAAGTGTAAGACAATTTGTCCTAAATTATGTGACCAATGGCATTGAATTTAGAATGGTTAGATAATTTAGGACAAAATGTCGTACACATGTGCAGTGCGAAACAAAATGTGTACATCGTACAAAATGTGGCAGTGTATACATATCATTGCTCGTGACTGTACTTCAATTTATAAGAAATTGTAGATGTCATTTATGAGTACAATAAAGAATATTCTATCTATCTATCTATCTAACCGACCGAGTGATCCTTACCCTCATGCAAATAAGGCTTCAATCCCTCTGGCCAGTCGCCATCGACGTCAGTCCGGTAGTACTTCTCAGCTAAGGTCTTGAGCGTCTTCTCAGCGGTCCACATGGCTTGTCCCTCGCGCCGTGCATTATGGCAGTGTGTGCTTATGAGCTTCTGAGTGCGTGCCGTTGTGGTCTTGCGGTCATAAAGAACCTGCGGAGATTATTGCTGGTTGGATTTTGCAGGAAACATCCCATCAGAATCGCTCGTAGCCTGGGCTGCCTGAGTGATCTTAAACGATCACTAAGGTTAAGCAACATACGGCGCGTCTGTCCATGGATGGGTCACCGTCTATGACTAACGCTAGTGGCATTTTTCCGAGCGGTTCCGTGCTTCGCAAGGCACGCTAAGCAGTTGGTGCCGGCTGCCGTCGATAGGTGGCAGTCATTAAGCCAAGTCAGAGGCCTTAGGGCGGCTTGAAAACTACTGACAGTAAGACCAGCCACTTGTCTTACAAGCCTCCACCAATCCGGACTTGGCCTCCGTGGTGGAGTATAATGGCCTATACCTTCCTCAGGGAAGAGACCAGTGCCCCTCGGCGGGGACATAATGGGTTGATGATGATGATCTCATCTTTATTATTGTTACTTTAGTACAGGGTATCCTAGTATGGGAACAGGACAAGTGATTGTGTTGTATGGAAGTGACCATTTATTATTACTATTTATGGCAAATTCCGTCCTTTTTCTGGACGTCCGTCTTATTTTTTTATTTCTCGAGAGACGTTCCATCAGCAACGCGTACGTTATTTGACGTCTTGTGCTATGCAGTATACAAGGTTATTTATAAAATGAACACCCTTATTAGTTATTAGATGAGAAGATTCAATTAGGTGCAATAACATGTTGTGTTTTACAACAACTTTTGTTACATGAGTTCGAAATACAATAATTTTATTAAATCGCGCGTTAATTGAAGCGCAAACTCAATGAAGCGCAAGCGTGGGTCCAGTTCTGGAGACTGGTGCCTCTGCCTGCCCCTTCGGGGATAACGCGCGTGAGTTTATTTTTTTTTAATTTATAAACTCAATATTTTGTACTGCTTAATAAAGTAAGGGAACACGATCGTGGTTGTGACGGATTTCACCTCGGCATGGGTGTTAGCATTTTGACTTAGAATTTCTAGGTCGGTGATCAATTTGCCCTTAAATTATTGTTCTATATAGCACAAGTAATAATATATAATTATAATTATTATTAAAGTATAATCATTATTAATTCTTTATTTATTTTTTAGTTATAGGTTTTTGTTTATTATTTAATTAATCTTGTTTATGGGTGACTGAAGCATCAAACACATTTGCTTTGTTTTGGAAAAAACATGCATGGGGGGGGTCGGGACAGACGTGCGGGGGTCGGGAGAGGGCGCATTCCGCTCAAGTGTCGAGTTAACTGTTGCGGGTTTTACTGACTAATGCCGGCGGATAGTGCGCCAGTGTCGTGAGCAGTCTCGACGAATGCTTGTCATCCGTGAACTGCCCCAGCCTGAACTGGCCAATCGAGGTGTCGATGAAGCAGACGCCATACGTACTGCATCCGTTGCTTTCCTGCGGGAATAGGCGATGGGAATGTCAACTCAGCCTCGAATTATGGGAGAATCGGATTCGAATGGAATGGAATCGAGAATCGAATAGATTAAATTATATGTACGGCTCTAGTATACTGATCTATGCAGTGTCTATCTAAAGCTAGTGCCAACTCTTGTTTAAGTAATATACTTAAAACATAAACATTTACATACAGGCACATACATTGCTTCTGGCCCCACACTAGGATACCCTGTGTCGTGGGAACCAGAAACAGCGACGTCACAAACATGTAAACATCCAAGACCTGGAGTTTTTTGTTTTTCTCCCCAGCCGGGGATCGAACCCGGGACCTCTCGCATGGTAAGCAGATGCGCTAACCGCTACGCCACAGAGGTCGTACTTTACCTTACACTTTATTGCACACATAAGACAAAATTATAAACTATCTAGTATTATATTGTATAATACTGAGCCTCGACTCTTTTTCTTAATATCTCAATAAATGCTTTTTTACAGTGAGATGGTTATCATCTGCATTATCTTATAAGCGGTGATAGCCTAGTGGGTAGAACAATAGACACGGAACCGAGAGAGCCAGGTTCCATTCCCAGTGTCTTTGTTTTCTAAGATACGTGAAGTTGTAGTAGCAATACCACTCGGTAACTGTGCAGGAAACCATCGTGAGGAAACCTTAGTGAAACTATTCAAACACCTCAGCTGTTGATATCGCCAATAAGCGGTAGGCCCGCGTGGCGTTTAAGCCCATACTCTCTCTGAGAGAAACCCTGTGCCCTGCAGAGAGACATATTCGCACCTCCAGAACTAAAGTGACCTAATTCAAAATTTGGGTAAAATGAGTTAAGTACTCAGAATGCCTCAAAAAGGTGTACTCTTTCATGCCTATATTAAAAAATCGACTTTATTTGGTCAGAGAGAGATGGAGGAATATTTCGGTGTGTGTTTTCTTTAGCAACTCGCTCAGAGCGCCGAATAGATTTTCTTCATTTCCCAAAAGTTGCAATTTTTGAGTTGGGTCACTTTAGTTCTGGAGGTGCGGTTTAAAGTCTGCTTACGATTATTTATTTATATATCACTACCATTACAGGCTTGCCGAATTCGATAGTTCAGGAACAAGATATTACAGTCTGTTAGCTTTTACAATATACTTCGGGCTCTAGAGTAGGCTTCGGTTTTCGCCGAAAGCACACGAGTGTAATACTACTTCCTGCTCTGTAGGTCATAAGTTAAGTGTCATATCGTTGGCCTAATTTTCAGAATACGTAACTCCAAATTATCAGAATGCGTAACTCTACAAAATATCGAATTTCCATTATCTTAATGATCTAGTCTGCAAAACTAAAAACTATTTGAAAAATTAAATTCCTTGATAATTTTCACTACTGTACTAGATTCCTAAATGCATTGAAATTATTTCCGTACGTAGTAAAAATAAACCGTTTTTACGAGCTCTTGTAAAGATCATGCCGAAGGAATTACGCATTCTGATAATTTATTAGGCCGACGATATTAGTTCCGATACTTCTATTAAAGTCTGTTTGCTATCATAGTGTCACTTTGATATTTGCCGCCGCAGCACGTGGCGACTTTTCACAAAAGAAATTAAAGGAATCCGACCCGGCGCAAACACGCCAGTGAATTTGGCTCGGAGCTCGTCTCATTCTACTATTATGTAGATCACGCAATTAAAGAAGTAAATCAATCAGTATTTTAGAATGGATTTATAACGAGACGATCCTGCATCACTTAGGTAGGTACCTATTCTAAATACCGGTGAAGATGAATATTCTGAGGACATTTCGAGTGATGAAGAGTAGTGTTTTATTTTGTTCTTCATTAGGTATATTGCGTACCATGTTTTTTTTCTATTTAAAGTATTTTTGCCGTTTAAGTTGTATTATTGAAATGTTTTTTTTTTACTAAAACCAAAATTTCCTTCGTGTGTACCGACACTATCTAAGCGAACGGACTTTACACGAATACCTATACCTATCCGATTCTATCCGATAACCCCAGAGACTTGTCACGTTTGGGACCTAATAAACCCGGCAAAACGCGGGCCCAGTTCTAGTGATTGGTGCCTCTGCCTACCCCCTCGGGGATAAAATTGTCGAATTAAGTTAAGATTTGACGGAGTTATGCGAGAATATAGCCAAAAATGTATACATAACATACATCATCCTCATCATCAACCCATTATGTCCCCGCCGAGGGGCACGGGTCTCTTTCCTGAGGAAGGTATTATGTGTATATTAAATATATATGTATATTAAAAATAAGACTGTCCCATTAGGTCACACTTACAAACTAAAATATTAGATCACCTTCAGCATTTATACAATTTTATTGTTACAATTATTCATGTAATTATTTATACTAAAACTAAATTACTTTAATAAATAAATTCACATAACTTTCAATGATACGTAATGGAGTAAATATATTTTAGAAAAGGCAACAATGAAAAGTTCATTCAAGTTGACATCAAATGTCAACTCTCAAACAAAATATCTATCTACCCTCAAAAGTTCTGTGCAGGGCGTGAGTTTTCTTTATTTTTTTATTTTATCTATCCGATAGTAGCCGAGGTATATTGTAAAAGCTAACATAAATAAAATAAATAAATAAACTCACGCCCGTTATCCCCGAAGGGGTAGGCAGAAGTAGCCGAGGTATATTGTAAAAGCTAACATAAATAAAATAAATAAATAAACTCACGCCCGTTATCCCCGAAGGGGTAGGCAGAGGCACCAGTCTCTAGAACTGGACCCACGTTTTGCCGAGTTTATTAGGTCCCAAACGTGACAAGTGGCAAGCCTGTCGCCGTTATCCGGGCACAATTTATCAGCGAATGGTGTTGCTGTACAAACAAATGTACGTAACTAAAAGTCATTGGTACATGCGTGGTTCGAACTCAGACCCTCACGATCGAGAAGAAAGGGTCAACCCCACTACGCCACCACCGCTTTCCTAAAAGCTAACAGACTGTATATTATACCTCCTCAGCAACAGAGAGCATGTAGGAAGCCCCAGGCTCCAACGGGCCGGAGTCCTGCAGACCGCAAACGCGCGCGCCCAGAACCGACACTTGGCAAATTTCGCGCGCGACCACCTTGTCGAACTTTGAGTTCTTGCCCGCTGGAAATAAGACCGGTATTAGCCTGCGTGGTATTGCCAGCTACGCATTACGCAACCCTCGGTGGGCGTGACCAACTTGAGCTGGTCCTGAGTGCGTATACTGAGTTTTGTCATTCACTTTCGATTGCGAGAGCGTTTGCGATTTGCAAAGGAGTGATAAAGCGCGCCATCTAGTTGTCTCTTTGTCACTCCTATGCAAATCGCAAACGCTCTCACTATCGAGAGTGAATGAAAAAACTTAGTATACGCACTCTGTTATTTTTAAAAATTTCTTCTTCTGGAATAAAGTAAAGGAATCGCTCGTAGCCTGGGCTGCCTGAATGATCTTAAACGACCACTAAGGTTAAGCAAATACGGCGCGTTCAGTCCACGGGCGGGTCACTGTCTACGACTAACGCTAGTGGCATTTTTCCGAGCGGTTCCGTGCTTCGCAAGGCACGTTAAGCAGTTGGTTTCTGGTTCCCACGACACAGGGTATCCTAGTGTGGGGCCAGAAGCAATGTGTGTGCCTGTATGTAAATGTTTATGTTAATACAAAATCATCGACCACCTCTGTAGGGCAGTGGTTAGCGCATCTGCCTACCATGCGAGAGGTCCCGGGTTCGAATCCCGGCTGGGGACGAAAAAAAAAGAAACCCAGGTCTTGGATGTTTACATGTTTGTGACGTCGCTGTTTCTGGTTCCCACGACACAGGGTATCCTAGTGTGGGGCCAGAAGCAATGTATGTGCCTGTATGTAAATGTTAACCTAAGGGTGATTCTCAGAACTGCATAATTTCTTTGTCGCATTTTTTATTCATAATTACTCAATAAAACATAATATATTGTGATGCCACCAAAACCAACACATACGTCACAATACAATCTTCAGGGGCCAATAAACCTACAATATATTATTATGTTACTTTTTATTGAGTTAATATGAAAAAACATGCGCCAAAGAAATTATGAAATTTGAGATATTTTCTGATCATCACCCCTAGATGACTGTGAGCTACTTAGTATAAAGGGGAATCCCTAGAGTACTCACTTCGTTTGCACCTCTCCTGCATCATATCGGGCGTCTCGGTTTGCTCGACGCGAGCTACCTTGTATCCCTTGGAGACCAGGGTTGACGCCATGCGCGAGTATGCGCTCTCGGGGAACCCAGAATGAGCGAACTCTCCCTGTTACGCCAAAAGGTAAAAAAATCAGCAATCTAATGACAGTGGCGTAGCTAGGTAACCAAGTGCCCTGGGGCAAATAAAAAAATGGGGCCCCACTGCTATGTAAACTGGTTAGGTTTTATCAATTCACTGGTTTTATCAAGTAAAAATATTATGTATACAAATACTTTAAAAATGCTAAGGTACTTTATCATCAGCTCTTTTTTGTGCACTGCAGGGTTGGTAATAAAAATATTAAACAGTACAACATGAATTACAATTAATACTTGGTGTAGGTAAAGTAGGTCAGAGTGCTTATACTGAGTTTTTTTATTCACTTTCGATAGCGAGAGCGTTTGCTATTTGTATAGGAGTGACAAGTGTCTCTTTCAGTGAGTTAATATGAAAAATGAATGATAAAACTCAGCATAGGCACTCGCCTATACTGAGTTTTATCATTCACTTTCGATAGCGAGAGTGTTTGCAATTTGTATAGGAGTGACTTTTTACCTGAGTAGGTAAGGTAAATTTTCAAAAGCTCAGTTCGATCGAGATTTTCTGGCGAGGGCCCCCGGACACTGCCACGCCTAGCCCCTAGGTAGCTACGCCACTAATGATCATCACCAATGAAATGAGTAACAGAATCGAGGCACAGTTCTTCAAGCATGTCCATACCTTCATATAGGAAAATCCCAGCTCGTTGACTCCGACTGCCGCATCCATATGGTAAAGTTCATAGAACTTGCCCACTTTGAAGAACAAGACACAGTCGAAGTGAGAAGCTTTCATCTCCCACCATTGGCGGTGAGCCTGCCAAGGGAAAATAGAGTCTAATAAGTGGGCCCCAAGGTAACATGCTGCGTGGGTATGAGAATCACAAACATAAACATTTGCTTTGCTTCTGGCCCCACACTAGGATACCCTGTGTCGTGGGAACCAGAAATAGCGACACAACAAACATGTAATGTAAACTTCCAAGAGCTAGTGTTTTTTTTTGTTCCTAGCCGGGATTCGAACCCGGGTCCTCTCGCATGGTAAGTGGATGCGCTAACCGCTGCACCAAAGAGGTCGTCATATTATTTATCATCAAAGAATATTCCAAACAATAACAACGTATTGGCAGTAGGTGGTGTGTTTATACACAATAGACACTATATATTTTATTGTTGTTATCAGAAATATGAACTGTCTTTCATGTCAATTTCAATGTTGATGTCAAATTAAAGTTCAATGTTTTGTATGCAATATAGTAAAATTCATCCAAAAACTGACGATAGCACAAAAGAGTCCAACTACAGACATATTACAGTTTATTACAAACTATCTTAATACATTAAAACTGATACTAACCAAACGATTTTCCCCAAAAAATTAAAGTCAATGTTAATGTAAAAAGCCTATTATTCAGTAGAAGACTACATAAATATGGACAATAAAACCATAACACAACATCAAACAATTTAATTTAAGCTACAAGATAATACTTACTTTAAAGCCATTTATCAATGGATAAATACGAGTATTTGTATACCAACTTCCACTGGTGCTGCATGGAAATTATTTTTTGACATCAATATGATTGTGGTGTTTTGCTGACATTTAAATGAAATATATCTGAATCATGTTGCAATTTCCCTACAGGGCTTATGTTGTGAGCTGGAATTTAATACTTAAGATCATACAGTGTATGAATGTACCACATGAGTCAAATAAACAAAAGTTTAATAAGTTATGATTATAAACTGATAGAGTCCGAAAAGGCCTGGTAACAAAATGCAACAGGAACAAAGCCGAGCTCATGGCCAATCTCTAGCAGTGGAAAGGCATTGAAAGAAGAACAAAATAGTTTTTCTTTCGTTCTGAAAAGTGTCTCGCTCCAATGGGAAAATGCTTCCACTGTTGACTCAACATAAAGCCTAGGCGCACACTAGCGACACGCGACAGGCGACAGCTCGGCGACTAGACGCGACAACAGGCTACGGTGTTCAATTTTCATATATTTTGCTCGAATCTCCGCACACTTGGCGTCAGAGTCGACAAGACGCCAGAAGCAAATCACAATGTCGCGTCTGACGCGGCGCCAAGTCGCCCTGTTTGCGATGGCTCAAATGCTATTGTTCTAAAAATTCCATTGCCATTAAATTTGATTTATAATTTATGGTACTTACAGGTGTCTGGCTATTGTAAAACTCTGGGGGCACAAAGAGAGTCCTAGGATCATAGTCAGGGTGGTCGGGCCGGCGTTTCTTTGAGTCCCGGATCTTGTCAGGCTTCAGCCATTCCAGCTTGTTGTGCGTCCAGCTGCCTTCCTCGGTGAGAGCCGCATCCCCAGGCTCGGTGGACTTGACTGGGGTCGAGCTGGGGTCAAGCCTGTGGAGTGTGGATTTCATTTTTACATAGTGTTGTCTGTATGTTCTCAGGTCACAGACCAGTACCGTCACGACATGGTATGTTAACATACATCTTTTTAATGATAGAACAACCAGTCAGAGCAGTCTTGTAGATCTCCAAGGCTTTTGATAGAGATCTGATGTATAATATCAACCTAGGCATAAAAGAACAACTACTTTCCTGCAGCTGATGTATAATATGAACCTAGGCATAAAAGAACAACTGCAGTTCTTTTATGCCTAGGTTGATATTATGCATCAGATCTATATCAAAAGCCTTGGCTACAAGACTGGCTGTACATACACATACATCCCAATAGACTGAGATAAATTCACATACATCCCAATAAACTGGGATAAATTCAACATAAGTGCAGGATGAGTTTATATTGGAGTTTTATCAAAGAATAAACATAAAACAAAGTTTCTCTTATTTTAGGGCTCGCAAAATATTGAGTACCTTAAAAGACAATACATACATAAGTACAGACATACATAAAGCTCTCATGGCCAGCCTCTAGCAGTGGAGAGGCACTGAAAGAAGAAACCGAAACCTGGTCGGACTCGTCCGATAAAAAGCCATGTAAGTTGATCCGGACCAAAAATTTACAATGCGTAGTGCTTGCGAAAGTCTTAGTTCAAACAAAGAACAAAATAGTTTTTCTTTCTTTGTGATAAACTGTCTCAGTCATAAGAGTGATATTTAGATAGAACTGAATAAATATTTCGTTTATTTATTCAACAATTTCATAGTACCAAACTGTAAATACAGTTTGTTGGTATGTTGCTCACTTTACATTAAAATACTTATGCTAACTTAGCTGATATTTCCTTAAATACATTGTCAATTCCATTTCCCAAAGAACCAAACCATTTAAGTAACTCTTTAGCTAAGAAATTGCACAAGTGCTTACCCACTTCTATTCTAAGCAAATCTCTAGTAAGAGAGTATACAACAGAGACAGAGAGAGAAGACACCGTAAAAGTAATCTAAAACTATGCTTTTCTTACTTGATATTGGATTTCTCCACTTCTTTCTTCTCAGATTTAGACTTAGGTGACAGACTTGGCTCATACTTGAAACTGTCCTGCAATTTTTTCTCAAGAGATATTTTCTCTTTCGGTGTACTAATTTTGTTGTCTGCTGAAATATTGGAACAAAGTCTAAAAGTGTAAAAACAGAAAGAAAGAAAAAATATTTATTATACCAACAACTCATATCATCTGTCCCATCATGTTATCTATGTCTATTGTGTTTTGACTTAACTATAATTACTGTTTAAATTGAATTGAATAAAGTTTAAGGTACGTAATAAAAAAAAAAACAAGACTTATCACAGGAACATAAAAACAATCTTCTATCTTCTTCTTCTTCTATATATATAAAAGGAGAAGCTGACTGACTGACTGACTTAGAATCAACGCAGGGCCCAAACTATAAGGGTTAGAAACTTGAAATTTTGCACAGGGGTTCTTTTTGTAACATAGGGGAGCACTAAGAAAGTATTTTTGAAAATTCATCCCCTAAGGGGGTAAAATGGGGGTTCAAAGTTAGTATGAAACTTTGCCGTTTTTGAAGTTATTCAAATGAAATTTGGTACGTATGTTCTTCATTTAAAATTATGAAACACGTGTAAAATAGTTTTTTAAAAATCATCCCTTAAGGGGGAAAAAGGGGGGTGTAAAGTTAGTATGAAAGTTCTCTGATTTTCAAAGTTATTTCAATAAAAAGTGGTATTTGGGTTATAAGTTTTCAATAATGATTATTTCCGATATCCGTTTTTGTGAATTCACCCCCTAAGGGGGTAAAAGGGGTGTGCAAAGTTAGTATGAAAGCTTTTCGCATGCGCTAAAAGTATCTCTATCTTATTTGCAAACACTTTACTCAACTAAAGCCCACGCGGACGTAGTCGCGGGCAACAGCTAGTGTATTATAAGAATAAAAAGAAACATTGTCTTTGATGAAATCAGATTGACACAACTTGCAGTGAAGAATATCTCACAGCAGGTTGTAATCAGCTTTAAATTCTCAAGCCCCAAGAACCCACCGGTGGGTCTGACATAAACTATGGCGCATTCTGTTAGGCCCCGTAGACCGGCCAGCGGGTCAGTCTTGCATTGGCACTTAGAATCAAATTTTAAAGATGATGTAGACCAAGTAAAGTTGTATGAGCATGTTTTATTCTTTGAAAACTGTAATAAATTAAAAATATTACTCTGTGAATAACTAACTTAGCTTTGTAAGAAAAATTGTTCCAGAACTGAGGGGTTAAGGGAGGTTCAGCAACATAATCAGAATGGAAAACTATGATTGGCTATGGTCTTGTCTAACACGGGACTTTGGCGAAGTTTTACTGGACAATCAGTCCATAAAACAGAATTGAATTGAACAACCAAACCTATGTTTTCAGTGTCCGAGTCATCTGAGTCCACAGGGTTCAATCTGATCCGTTTCCTTCTCTTGGCCGCGATGGGTGCTTCCTCCTCACTGTCACTTTTTTGAGGAGACTTCGCTCGCCTGTCCCGTTTTTTGACTGTTGAAGAAGTTGGTTATACATTACCAAAAGTATCATCTATTTATAAAATCTACTTTAGTGATAGGCTTCATTTCAACAGCCTTATTCATAATCCAACCTCAAACGCAGTTTATATAGTCAGGTCAGGCGTAAAGGCGAAAACGAACTTGCACTACGTTTAGAATATGCTAAAATATGTGTAATTGATCGTAGCATCCGCAGATTCTGGTAAATGTCTTCATCATGTATAAATTTATTGGCACTCACTTTCAGGTTTCGAGTCATTTTCGATGTTTTTCGAAGTGTCCAGAGCGGGACTGCCGTTGGTATCAAACGACTTTGTTTTCTTGTTAGCGGGCGGCGTTTTAGTAAAGTAGTTGAAAAGAGTATTCGAAGGTGTCGAGCTGTTGCGTTTTGACATGGTAAAATCAAGAAATTCTCTGACTTTTTCTTTGTTTAGTTCACCCGGTTAAAGCTATGAATTAATGAATATTGGCGCATAAAATTGACATTGACAGTACTGTCAAAATATATTTTTTTAATCTTCTTTATCTGCTAAGTACTGTCAAAATGTGAAGTGAACTGACTGTCAAACCCTGCGTTCCGTAATGCAATAAAATCGATTACAGCACGAACCCGACCAAATTTAGTAGTCCCAAAGTATCTCGCACGTAATAGAGTTTTTGTGCTTACTGCACTTTTATGGATTCGCGCTGTAATCGATTTCATCGCATCTCGGAATACACCCAAACTTGCCAATAGTGTTGCCAGAAGCGGTCCGGCCTATACGCCCCCATATAATTTAATCGGTCGTCCGAATAATTAAATGTCCTCGGTAAAATAGTTGGAACTCCTCTAAGTCTAACTGCCAGCATTAAGAGCTCGAAATCTGGTCTCCCATACTTTTTTATGACATAATACGCCATTATGACATCATCTATGGTCTTCTTTTCATTGTTGTATATTTTTTTATATTATTTTTCCTATTTCCATATTTTCGCATTCTATTTGCTCGCCAATCTCCTACAAAAATGACTTTTTTTTTATTGCAGCGCTTGTAGTTTTATACGCAGTGGATTTCTGAAATTCTTTCAATTATAATCTTAAAAATGTGATACCGATAACAAAGAAACAATTTCGAAAAAAAAATGTGCCGATTTCAAGAGTAGGCCAAAAGTCCGCATAAAAAAAATTGGCATTGTCTTCAAAAAAATAAGAACTGCTTTTATTTAATTTTATTGTATTGCAAAAAAAAATTGTTCATATTTTTTAAAAAAATCGGCAAAATTCTAAGTACTTCATTGGTTAAGTAATTGGACTATACGTTATTTTGTCTTTATTGTTAATATGGTGAGTGAACAGTAACGAATCTTTCATATTACTCCGTACTCGTAGACTATCATTGACCCAGCTCAAGCATAGCCCCAAAAGATAAATAAAAAATATTTGCTTTTTTTACGGAGTACCGAAATGTTAAAATAGAAGCGTTTGACGTGTGACTTAGTTGAAGTTGAATTAGGTTGAATTAGTCTTACACCACAAAAAAAACAATGAATATTATAATTCTTTAATTGTAGTGTTATTATAATATAAGACCACATAAATATGAAAATTTTTATACAGGCACATACGTTGCTTCTGGCCCCACACTGGGAAAATTTTTAACTTTAAAATGAAGTACGTCGTAACTATTTACAATAAATATTTAGGACGATGTTGTGTTATAGTTTGACCAGAAAGAGTAGAAATTAAAGAGAACGATTTTGCTAATACTCTTATTTTCCATACCCAAACTTTTAGTACTAAAAGATATAGCCTCAGCAAGGAGAATTAACCTTGGTCTCAGTTACAATAATAGGGAATGGATGAAAATATCAGAAGTGCTTGATATTTTTTTTGGTGATAGGAATAACCTTCCTTAACGCGGGAAAAAAGTTTAAATTTTTTTGGCCCCGTAGTTAATTTTTAAATATACTTAATATTTTTCCGTTCGTCGTCTGGGCTAAGCCGTACTGAGCCCAGAACTACGAATGGAAAAATATTAAGATTATTTAAAAATTAACTACGAAGCCAAAAAAATTGAACCTTTTTCTCGCGTTGAGGAAGGTTATTCCTATCACCGAAAAAAATATCAAGCACTTCTGATATTTTCATCCATTCCCTATTGTGCTTATATTAGAATAGAAGATGGCCTGAAAAGTTCGTACAATATTTAGTTACACTTCACTTCCGTTTTCTAGACTTTATGGTCAACCTATACCTGCGGGCTCAGCACAAGCTTTCTCGTGATATCCCGCTCGCGACGCGACGCGCAATAAGCTTTGTCGCTTCTTTGTCTACACGGTCAATGAGCCGTTTTCAGATGAACTAAAAGAAAAAAAAATATTACGGCTATCAAAGGAATGCAATTTTGGACCTCAGCCCAATAGCCATGTTTGATACATCATCAAATAGGTCTCAGCGAGCTGAAAAGAAGTTACTATGAAGCCAACAGCCAAATGTTTCTCCTTTCGGAGTTATATTGTATTGAAAAAAAACTAATATTTTCAATAAAATATAACTCCGAAACGACAAACATTTGGCTGTTGGCTTCATAGTAACTTTTGTTCAGCTCGCTGAGACCTATTTTATGATGTATCATACATGGCTATCGGGCTGAGGTCCAAAATTGCATTCCTTTGACAGACGTTTGACAGCCGTAATATATTTTTTTTTAGTTCCTCTGAAAACGGCTCATAGTATTATCATATGTTCGAGCATGAAAGTGGCCGACGACAAAACACACTAGTGGTTTAAAATTTTTGTAGCCGTTGCGAGAAAGAATGGGTGAGGCAATAAATACAATAGCATGATTTATGGCCTCTTCATAAAAATGGCGAGGCATGCGGCGGGTGCGAGCTAAAAAATAATTTTAGAGACAGTTTACAATTAGGTATTTGAATTTGAAATGAAAGTACGGTAGAACTATACGGCTTATTGACTTAACCGATTATTAAAAATTCTAATATGTCAAATCAATATTTTCCCATATCATCGGAATGGAATGCATCCCGTACAGCCCTCAGTCATCTTAAAACTTTTCGACGACATGATATTACATAATATTTTATGTTAATATGTCATTGTACTGTTACCTTGTAAATATTTTGTTTGTGTTCTTTTTTTTCCTTGTGTGCGGTAAAAAATATTCTGATCTCGTCTTATCTTTTCTTATCTTAGGTATATATCAATACATAAATTAAAATAAAATTTTAATTAAAATTGAGATAAAAAAAATACACACGTATTTAGTACGGAGCAGTACGGAGAAATAAAACAAAATAGGGACCTACAAAAACTTAAAAGAATATTCTTTTTTTCTTTTTTTTCTCTTTTTTTAGTTTAATACAAAACCCACAGCACTAGTCAAATTACAAAATATGGTTGTGTGGAAAATATCCAAACATAGGCCACTTAAGGGCTTACATTATATTAACTTAGCTTCTAGACAGGAACAAAAAATAGATTTACATAATTTAAGTTGTACAAACAGATTTTACAAATTTTACAGTGGAATAAAAAGAAGAAAACAGGCTATGGCCTTAGATATTTCAAAACTTATTTGTATAAAGGAACAGAGTGCTGTTAAATTATGACTGCATAGTGTGTGCGTGTGAGGGTGTGTTTGAATGTTTAAGGGTGTGTGTGTGTGTGTGTGTGTATGTGTTTGTGTGAATAATTTTGCCGCTGTACGGGATTTGTGAAGTGAGGGAAGAAAGAGTGAGGTAAAAAGCATACCAGAACTCATTTCTTTTCCCCAAGGGAACCTAAAAGTGAACTCTTAAAATCTGACTTGGACAAATGGAAAATATCTAAATTGGAAAAAAGTTTATTATATACATTCGGCAAGCGACAGCTCACAGAGCCTTGCGCATAATTCGTAGTAACCAGTGGGACATCGAATAATTTTGTGTGACGAGTACGAGTGGTTGGTGTGCGCAGAGTCAAAACTTCGTTTGTCAGGTCAGGACAGTCAATGCTCCCACGGCAGATGTCAGAGAGCTGATACATGTCAATTAAAATACGACGTTGTTCAAGAGTCAGGAGCCTATATTGTTGACATGAAACTTCGTAATTGTCACCGTATGATCTTGTGCGGAAATTCAGATGATGGACAAATTTATGTTGTATACGCTCTATCATATTCTTGTAAATCATGTATTGCGGGTTCCATATACAACTACAATACTCTAGTATACTTCTTACGTATGTGTAGTAGAGCATACGGATACAATCCACATCTTTAAAAGGTTTAGTTATCCTTAAAATGAAACCTAAGTTTCTGTAAGCTTTATTTGTCATAGCCTCTGTGTGATCCCTAAATGTAAATTTGGAATCCAATAAAACTCCTAAATCCCTAACCACATTGGCTCTCTGGATGACCTTGTACTCAAAGTGGTACTCGTGATTTACGGGTTTTGTACGTCTTGTGAATGTAACATGATTGCATTTCGAAGCATTGACACTTATTCTATTTTCATTATAATAAATAACTAGTCTATTGAGATCCTCCTGTAAGCGGGCGCAGTCGAGTTCAGAGTTCACTTTCAAGTAAATTTTTTTGTCGTCCGCGTACAGAAGCAGAAGCAGAAGTTTGCATGTTTCTCATCTCATCCAATCTCTTCTCATCCCGTGTCATCTCATCTCATCTAATCTCATCTTATCTCAAATTATCTTGTCTCATCCTATCTTATCCTATACTAATGTATCTTATGGCTATGTCAAAACTTAAATTAAAATAAAAAGGCATGCAGTACGAAGACACAAAAAAATAGGAACCCATAAAAGCTTTGTCTGCACCCCCGATACCAGCAAAGATATTTCCCGCGCTAAACGGCCATTAAGCGAGAAAAAAGGCCTTCGTGTTCCCGGCGTAGACATACCCGAGAGAAAATGTACTAGATATATTACGCGGGAAGAGATAGCTTGCGCGTCTTCATGTTCTATGCGCAGAGAAACCACCTGTTACGTCAATTTAATACTATGGGAGGGTTTAAAATGACAGTCGAGAATAGACAAATTGGCATTCATGCTACGCCCGCTGGTTGCTCATTGCAATTTTCGGTCACCAATTCACCTTCTGAGATAGCCCAAACGGCGATAAATTGTCTCATCTGGCAACACTGGTTGCCAAGTGAGTGTCACCCGTGGACCGGTGTCACCCGTTGATTGAGTGTGTCACCACTCATTTCCTTTATTAGTCTGTGGTGGTAAAACCTACCACGACCGTGACGGACCGTGTATGGCAGGCTTAATTTGTTTTTTTAATGCAACGAAACGATCATCTTCTAAAACTTCAACTGCTACTCTACAGTAGATGGCGCTGTTTCAAATATATATAATATTGACGTTTTAGAAGATTATCGTTAGGCCTGCCATACATGCTTAAAGAATCATGCATATTTAACAATATACCCTAATACAATATAACAATATGACTAATGAATGTCGATGAAGCGAAAGTGGTTTGTCAGGATCGTGGCAGGTGGCAGTCCCTGGTCTCTGCCTACCCCTCTGGGATACAGGCGTGAGCTTATGGATGGATGGACAATATAACAATAATATTCTTATGCTCAACTATGCGAAAAAACATGTTATAGCTAGCTCGGCAAACGTTGTGTATTAATTAGCCTACAACCCATTCTCAAACCTACCAAATACGCACAAAAAAATAATTAAAACCTGTGAAGCCGTTACCATCAATTATGGAGGAGTTTGATAACGAACACTGTGACACGAAACTTGTGTTGTACGAGTAAACGCTCCCCTTTCAAACAGCCCCTCTACTTTGTGTTCATATTGCGTTCCCATTAAATGAAATAGAAATGGCTCAGTAAAAATTTCAGTTTAAAAAAATTGCATTAAACTTCAGAGAGCTCATCGGAAATAAAATGCATTTTAGCTAAATTAATAAATGGACCCAATTATAAAGCAAGTGGTATAAAGGGTGTCCTAGTGTGGGGCCAGAAGCAATGTGTATGCCTGTATGTAAATGTTTATGTTAGCTTAGTTAGCGTCGAGAGAATGGGGTTTATTTATACCTACTATGGTACTGGCATATGAGATTTTATTGTACTCTTACACCTATTTAACAAAAATCAGGTGGTCCAATGTGCCTCGTTGCCAAAATTAAAACAGAATATTGTTTTCAGTCCATTTATTATTAAAAATTACGAATAATTCATTACAATTTGGTGTAAAATGGCAGCATACCATTCTTTTCTTATTCACGCACACACACACACAGACTCCCATATTAATATTTTGTAATTCGTGATAATTATTACAAAAGAACATGTTACAAATAGGTTTTAAGTGTTACAATCAGTTGCTTGTGTTGCTTAACAGTCTTGTTAACAATAAACAGAGTTTTGATGTCATACCTACCATATATTAAAATATGCTTAGATTAGTATTTTATTAATGTTAATTATATCATGTAAATTAAGGAATGCTTTAGTCAGAGCCTAACATAAATATTGCCTTCGTAAATCTTGACTAAACATATACCGTTTACAAGACCAAAAGTTGTGACAATATATTTTTTACTAACGCCACCAATCAACGCTGTTATTTAAAAAAAAACACGTTTCCTCAAAAATAAAAACTCCTTAGGCGCATTTTAAACGTGTTTCCGTTTCCCTTTACCACAGACTTTTTAAACTGCCTCTGAGCAGTGTTTCAAGGAACCGTATTTATAGCATAACATAACATTATCATACAGGCACATACATTGCTTCTGGCCACACACTAGGATACTCTGTTTCGTGGGAACCAGAAACAGCGACGTCACAAACATGTAAACATCCAAGACCTGGGTTACTTTTTTTTTTGTCCCCAGCCGGGATTTACACAAACTACTACAACAAATCTTTTACAAATCGGTTTTGCAAGAATTTACTTACAAACTTCTGTCGTACCGTGTCTATTGTGATTTTTGCGACCCACGCACGCACCTTACGCTAAAACTTTCGTAAGCACCAAACTATAAATAGTTTTACGGACACACTTACTTGAACTTTGTCGGATGAGTCCGACAAAATTCGGTAACTTTCCACTCTATCGGGTTAAGCATTTAGACAACTCGAAAGAGTCAAAATATGAATGTAGGTATATGACAGTTCGGAGTAGGAGTGTGACCTATCTATCTGGGAAAAAAAGTCCCAGAATGTAACAGTGTAACCTAAGGTGGTGTGACATATCGGGGACAAAGGGGCTAAATCTGACAACTCCATACAGTGGAGTACTACGTAATTGCACCCCTGGTTCGCTAGGTTTAATAGAACCGAATACAGTTCCAGCGTGTTATCCTAGGCCGTGGATCACAAATTCACCATTTGCGCGACTGAGAGATTTGTAAGCAACTTTTTGCAAAACCGATCAGTGAAATTTTGTTTTTTTTTATTGGTGGCTTTAGTAAATCTCATGGAACCTCATAGATTGGACTTTTTGGTACAACCTAGTAGTATTAAGATTGGTCCTTTAGAAAACACTTTATGATTATTTACTAACTAATTGAGGAGATAAGAAAATACCTCACTTTCGACTTTTAAAACTTTAGGAAAATAAATATAGTGGCTTTTTGAAACAAGGAACGGTAGGGGCCGCTATGGTCAGTGTGCTTAGTGCGAGTTTTTTCATTCACTTTCGATAGCGAGAGCGTTTGCAATTTGTATAGCAGTGACAGAGAGACAACTAGGTGGCGCGCTTTGTCACTCCTATAGAATATGAGTTTACGTTAACGCGATCGAGTAGTTAAAAAAACTCGCACTAAGCACACAGTTGAACATACCTACATTTATTAATTAACTTTACAAGAGAAAAGTACTTATTAAGTACAAATAATGTAATGTTAATAACGGTGAAGCAAAATAAAAATCGCAATGTAAAAATGAATCGCAATTCATAGTTAACAGTGAACATAAATAAAAAACATTACGTAAGTGTAAACCCTCTATTTATCTATTTATGACTAAACGAAGAAGAAGAAAGAGTAAAATAATAAAAAATGTAACATTCTTAGACTCCACTACATACCTAAACTATATTTACACATAAAAAACGCTTTTATTGCAACTCAATCCGATAAAACTAGTCTATGACTCGGATTAATTTGTGGCGCTGCTTAGTTAGACATTGGTTTAAGTATTTATAAGAACCACTATGTATTTCAGCATGCATTTAAAAATATACAGGGTATAACAATATCCCTACTGCTTAACAAGCCTTGCGAGGCACGGTACCGCTCGGAAACATGCAAATATCCATGCACTGAACGCGCCCTATGTTGCTTAAGCTTCGTGATCGTTTAAGATCACTCAGGCCGGGGCTACGAGCGATTCATTCACTGCCGTCGATAGATGGCAGACTTGGCCCCCGTGGTGGAGTATGGCCTATCCTTTCTCAGGGAAGAGACCCGTGCCCCTCGGTGGGGACATAATGCGTTAATCATGAACAATATGTATATCCATATACATTCGGAAATGGGGGGTCTACTCATAACTTGACTAGTAGCCGCCGGGTTCGTTCTCCCGTATCGCGTTAGTAATTTATAATTTAATTAAGCGCAAACTAAATATCGTTTAGTCTCTGAAGTCTCTGTCTCTGTAGTCGATGATCTAGATCATCGTTCTTGAAATAAATCAAGGGAATAAACGATAATTTGCCAATGACAGTGTCTTTAATATTTTGTGAGTGAAATTCTCAATTCAGATATCGGTAATTCACGTGGTTCTAATTGCGATTTAGGTGGATGGAACTCGTTCACAGTAGTGCAGTGTTGTGCGACGGAACATCCTGTCTACAACATTTACATAGTTCAACAAGCCAGGAAATAATATCAATCTATAATAATCTTTAAACCTAATTCAATAGTCAATAAATGTGGAGTTTCTTTATTAGTTTCTTTTCCACGTAAACTAAGGTTCTTAGAGTAAACAATTTGTTTTAACTTTGAAAAAATATTTGAATTCATAATGGAATCTGCTTGCTTGCTTATTGCAGAGCCTACTATATTCCAAATTGGTATTACTGCCGAATGCCCCGCGAAGAACGTTTACAACAATCTTGAGGCCCCCCATGGGACAGTTAAAAAATGTTTCAGGCTTATTTAAATTTATGTCGCTGATGCGTTCGCGTATCCCCGGCTCGATGGACTTGGACGTTACGCGTGCAGAGTGCGTATACTGAGTTTTTTCATTCACTCTCGATAGTGAGAGCGTTTGCGATTTGCATAGGAGTGACAAACAGACAACTATGTGGCGCGCTCTGTCACTCCTATACAAACTGCAAACGCTCTCGCTATCGAAAGTGAATGAACAAACTCAGAGTGCTTATACTGAGTTTTTTCATTCACTCTCGATAGTGAGAGCGTTTGCGATTTGCATAGGAGTGACAAAGAGACAACTATGTGGCGCGCTCTGTCACTCCTATACAAACTGCAAACGCTCTCGCTATCGAAAGTGAATTAACAAACTCAGTATAAGCACTCAAGGCCCTTAGTGCGAGTTTTTTCATTCACTTTCGATAGCGAGAGCGTTTGCAATTTGTATAGGAGTGACAGAGCGCGCCACATAGTTGTCTCTTTGTCACTCCTATGCAAATCGCAAACGCTCTCACTATCGAGAGTGAATGAAAAAACTCAGTATAAGCACTCTGAGTTTGTTCATTATAAGCACTCAGGGCCCTTAGTGCGAGTTTTTTCATTCACTTTCGATAGCGAGAGCGTTTGCAATTTGTATAGGAGTGACAGAGAGACAACTAGGTCGCGCGCTTTGTCACTCCTATAGAATATGAGTTTACGTTAACGCGATCGAGTAGTTAAAAAAACTCGCACTAAGCACACAGAGTGCGTATACTGAGTTTTGTCGTTCACTTTCGATAGCGAGAGCGTTTGCGTTTTGCATAGGAGTAACAAAGCGCGCCATCTATTTGTCTCTTTGTTACTCCTATGCAAATCGCAAACGCTCTCGCTATCGAAAGTGAATGACAAAACTCAGTATACGCACTCTGAGTTTTGTCATTCACTTTCAATAGCGAGAGCGTTTGCGATTTGCATAGGAGTGACAAAGCGCGCCATCTAGTTGTCTCTTTGTCACTCCTATGCAAATCGCAAACGTTCTCGCTATCGAAAGTGAATGAACAAACTCAGTATAAGCACTCTGAGTGCGTATACTGAGTTTTGTAATTCACTTTCGATAGCGAGAACGTTTGCGTTTTGCATAGGAGTGACAAAGCGCGCCATCTAGTTGTCTCTCTGTCACTCCTATGCAAATCGCAAACGCTCTCACTATCGAGAGTGAATGAAAAAACTCAGTATACGCACCCTGGACGCTATGCGAGCGCGTGACATTTCGCGAGTCGAACATCGTGCGACTAAAGACTCTGTAACAAGCCCACGAACCTCTACATGATAATCTGTGGCTCGGGCACCGATAGCGCGATCGACTTATGCGGCAGCACCTGGCCCCCGTTGACGTAGAGCTCGTCCTTGACTATGACGTCCTCGCCGAGGACAGTGCAGTTCTCCATTCGCACCCAGCGGCCCACCACAGACCGCCAGCCCACGATGCAGCCCTCCAACCACGCGTGTTGCCGGACGCACGCGCCCCGCAGGATCGTCGTCCGCTTTATGCACGCTCCTAGGAATTGAGCGACTTTGTACTGACCACAGCGAATGTGCCCTTACATTTTAGTAACTTGAGTGAGAAGAGTGATTTAGGAGAAATGTGTAGGTATTATTATTATTATTATTTGTAGACGGGCAGGCAGTTGGAACAACTGATAATTGCCCGCATCCAGTTTCACTTGGTTATTTTTTTCTTTTGGTCAGTGATGTGTTTGTCCAGTAAGTTCTTGAATTTGTTGACGTTTGGTGCTGAAACCACTTCTTGTGGTAATTTGTTCCATCCATTCACTACTCTGTTAGAGAAAAAGTGTCTGTGAGGATTGTTATTAGGTGTTAAAAGTGGAGCGCTCCATTGCCGGACGCATCGTCGACCGCTTTGTGCACGCTCCTGAGAAGATGGAGCTACTTACAGTATTACTATTATACGGGGTGTCCCAAAAATTACACGTCACAGTGGCACCGGAGGTAGACCTGCTCAAAAGGCATCGAACCAACCTAACATGACTTCAGTAAAAGTTGCACGGTTTTTGAGATATGGCCAATTTAAACTTGTTCTAAATTTTCACTTTTTTTAACAACTTTAGTGCTATGCTAGCACTTACGCTAAGTGAGTAAGTTCGTGACCGTGTAAAAATAAAAAAACCAAACACGAGAGCTATCTAACTTAATGCTAGCACTAAACTTGTTAAAAAAAGTGAAATTTTAGAACAAGTTTATATTGGCCATATCTCAAAAACCGTGCAACTTTTACTGAGGTCATGTTAGGTTGGTTCGACGCTTCTTGAGCAGGTCTACCTCCAGTGTCACTGTGACGTGTCATTTTTGGGACACGCTGTAGACAGTAAATTGTTACTTGGAATGTCTCCCGTAACGTATGTGAGAACACTAGTTGGTTTAGTGTGAAGTGGAGGACTTAGATGTTAAAAGAAAGTACCTAAAACTCCCTCCGTGCTGCCGGACGCACGCGCCGCGCAGGATTGTCGATCGCTTTATGCACGTTCCTTAGAAGATAGATATTCTTCGAATCGGCGACAGTAAATCGTTTGTTCGAATGTCGCATCTAATGTACATATTTGAGAAGTGTCGGGAGTTGTGAAGTAGAGGTCAGAGGTCATGTTACTCCTTCGTCTTTCTTTTAACATCTGACCTACACAAATCAACGACAGTCCATTTTTAACATTAAAATTGAAGTTAGTAAACCTTGTCACGAAATAAGATGTCTTATGTTAAATTAAATAATACGTATTTAAATTGGCGTGGACGATCATGCGTTACCTACGCCGATGTTAAAATACAATGTATCTCTACTATTTATTTGTCTACTACTAAAGTCAGAATTTTTTGCTATACCAAAATTTCTTACTGTCCTTGATTTTTATCCCCAGATTATAATTTGTTGAATAGTTACGACAGAACAGTTTGGAGTGATAACTCTATTGAAGAAATAAGTCGAATTTCTTAACACCTTATATCTATGCATTTCACGTTTATTTGCTCATAAAGTACAGTTGTTTCACGCTTTCACGCTTTTTAGCTAACATTGGAAGTATGTAAAGCACTGAAGGTCATCCATTTATTTTCCGATTATCAACTTTACTGTAGGTATATGCGAACACAATAGCTATGAATGTAATTATTTTATGCTGCTATGAATTGATAATATCGTGCCACACGCTTATGGCACTTACAATAGAATAGCTAAGCAAACAGTACCGTAGATACTGACCTTATCAGCAGGATGTTAGAGAAAGGTTCTGACAAATGTGACAAAAATTCAAGTTCGTAAATGAACATGTTCTTATGGTTGCCAATTATACCATGAACCTTTGTAAAGATTGTGTTTTTTGTAATTTTTCTGTGCGCAATAAAGAATAATCTTATCTTATCTTACTTGAATTTTAGGTTCAGGTAGAATTTATCACTAAACGCTATATACCTACCTAAGATAAATCATGTAGCTTAGAAGTAAAAGGCTTCAGTTCTTCACTCACCGTCTTCAATAACGACGTCCGGGCCAATGGTGACATTGGGACCAATCCGGCAACCCTTGCCGATCTTGGCAGTTGAGTCGATGAGCACATTTCCCACCACACCAGCGCCATCATACAGCTTATCAGAGTTCTTCTGCCGCAGGCTGGTCAGGTACAGGCACATTCCTGGAATACAAAAAGAGCCAAAAGTAACAATACATTATGCCTACATTTACATAATACATTATGCATTTAGCTTACACTATGTTATAAAATAGGGCAGTTAAGTTCTTGGCTTCAACTGTTTAATACAGACAGATAAAAATTGTTTAGCTATCGACAAACTCAGAAGACTATAGGGCACAGGTCATCTCTCAGACAGAGTATTGACTTAAACACCATGCATTGCTACCTCGAATATAGTTGCGTTCCTTTCTTCACCGTTAGCGACATACTGCTAAATACTATTTATAAGACAGCTTTAATACGTATATGAAGTGGGCATGATAAGCTTTAAATACAAACTCTTATCTTTGTACCGGAAAGAAAAGCAACAAAATACACTGAATCGCCACGAACTCATGCTATTTAAGCCCATATCAATTCTCTCTCTCTCTGAGAAATGAAAATGTTCTGTTTAATGTTTTCAATCTACATTCGAATTTGATTAATTATAAAATCTAAATGGCACCAATGGTGCAATGAAAGAGGCCTATGTCCAGCAGTGGACAAGCATAGGCCGATGATGATGATGATGATGATGATGATGATAAAATCGAAGAAATATGAAACCAGGATAAATCCCTAAATGAAAGATTTTCTAGAGAGGTCATCCATAAAAATATGAGATATTTAAAATCAGACAAAAAGTAATAATGAAATAACCTGTGAGGAAATCCTTAGGCTGCCCCACATCCATCCAGAATCCTTGGAGCTCCATCGCATGGAGCTGCCCATCCTTCGCCATGAAGGGAAACACCTCCTTCTCTATGGATGTCGGCCGAAGTTCGATCCTTTTCAACACTGACGGATTTAGAATGTACATGCCTGAAAAACATATATTTATTATAGTGAATAATATAATTATTGGACTCCATGAACAACAACAAAAAATATGAGATGGTTTTCAGAAATCGATCAAATAACTATTGAGCATAAAGTTTTGGAAAGCGATGGCACATGTTCTCCCTTAAGAAAAGGTGAATTAATAGAGTCCTCAGAAAGTGGTAATTTTAAATTCTTTCGTGTATATCTTATAAGGCAAACGTAATTTTTTTTTAATAAGCCCCCAAAACCCTATCTTGGGCAATATAGCGTCGCACAGGAATGATGACGTCACTTGCCAGTAAACCAACCCATGAACGTAAGAAAGAATGAATTACAGACGCCATTTTTACTGACAAGTGATGTCATCATAGAATCGGCCAACCCAGGCCGTTTTCAATACATTGGCTGCAGATACATAATTATCAAAGGATAACCGGCAAACATGTATGGAGGCTGGTCCAAGAACCAATAACGACGTGACATATGTCATTAGAAAGGTTTTTTAATGTACTACAATAGTTACTATGGGAGCTCACTTCAAATAATTGTGTGAAAAAAGTTATAGCGATATAAACAAAAATTTTTTCATAGACGATTTTTAAGCAATAAAAATAATTATTTCGTATTCGATGACATTAACTATAGTGCAAGTTAAAACATGTTTATGAGTATTGCTGGGGATGCGGAGTGCAGGGTGATGGTCGATGTCTATCAGAACGTAAAATAAAACAAGTTTTGATAAAATATAGTTTTCTAAAACCAAATAAGATAAGATAAAACCAAAGTCATGATCAATGGTCACATTGATCCAATACCGGTCGTCGTACATGGTCACCTTTTCGAAATCGTTTCCGAATCTTCATCATCATCATCATCGGCCTATGGTTGTCCACTGCTGGACATAGGCTTCTTCCATTGCACGACACTGAGCACGGTCCTCGGCTACTCTCATCCAGCTCTTGCCAGCCTTCCTGCGAAGATCATCGCTCCATCGAGTCTGTGGACGTCCTTCACTACGTTTACCGATCCGCGGTCTCCACTCAAGAACTTGTCTACCCCATCGGTTATCAGTTCTTCGGTGATATGGCCGGCCCACTGCCACTTACGAATACACTTACCTCGGGCAGATTCTGCAGTTAGGTAAAAACAATTTCGAGAAGGAGCCAAGAGGAGGATCTAGCTGGGCTGGGCAGCGTTTGGGAAAATACGCCGTCTTCTCGCCATCCATATCACAATGCTTGAAAACGAAAGTTTTCAACCAGTGTGTCCTATCTGTCGTGACCTACGGAGCCAAGTCATGGACACTCACGAAAGGGTTGGTCCACCAGTTCAAAGTCGCTCAGCGACCTATGGAGGGAGCTATGCTCGGAGCTATGCTATGGCTGTGGGCTGGCCATATTTCACAAAGAACCGAAAACCGCTGGGGTAAACGTGCTCTTGAGTGGAGACCGCGACTCGGCAAACGTAGTGTAGGACGCTCTCCGACCAAGTGGGATGACGATCTGCGAAAAACTGCGGGCAGATGCTGAATGCGGCAAGCTGAAAACAGGGCCCTATTCGTTATCCGACTCGCCACACACGGTTGACGCCGGTGACCGCCACACGCTACAATCGTCGCTGCTCGCTTCTTGTGGCCCGCAACGGCCACTAACGCCGACACAAAACGCCGCCACACGCCACTCGCGCGATTACGCACCCCTCTCTCCCTTACCTGAGAGAACCTGTTCGAGTCGACGGCAACGCCACGTAGTCTGTTGTTCATTTAAATAAATATGGATATAGAATTATTTATATCAGAGATTCAATCCCGTCCTGCGATTGATTTGGTTAAATAAAAAAGTAGCGGCCACCGACCTCAAGTGTCGGCCTCCGGCCACAAGTGGCTGTCGCGCGCTTCAGCCACTCTATAGCTGCTTCTAGCTTCTTGTGGCGGCTTTTGTGGCCGTGGCGAGTGGCGAGTGTGAGGCGATACTTAACTTGCCTTATCGGGAAGTTCTACTTAGCTAATAATTATTTTTATAAGGCTTCATTAGTTTTAGGTATCATATCATTGTTGTTATTATTATATCAAAGTGAGTAACAAATAACGGTTTCTTATGTTTAGATAAACAAAGGTAAAACAGATTATGATATCGAGTCTAATATAGGTAAATACCGTTTTCAATAGGTAGTAAGCAACTATACTCCAATAACAAGCCTAGGGTCAACGGAAAAGCAAATAAAGTTCAATATCAAAGTCCACAAATATACAAAGAAATTCACTTGTAACGTAGGTACTCACAAAGCGACTGCCAATGCCGTTAAAAAGTGAAAAAATATTTTTTATTGCTTAAAATTGTCTATGAAAAAAAAAATTTTTATATCACTATAACTTTTTTCACACAGTGTTTTGAACCGAGCTCCCATAGTAACTATTGTAGAGTATCGAAATGCCTTTCTAATGAGATATGTCACGTGGTTATTGGTATCAAGGACCGTTTTGTCTGGTCCTCCTTTTATCTTGTGTTTTTTTACAAATAATAATAGTTTTTGTTATTTAAAATGCCTAACGCGGTTTTAAGACTCATAATAATTTATACAAATACGTATAAATAATATTGTTTTTTTCACACTGTCAAATAGCCTATTGAATTTTTAGTTAATCACTCCTACTACTCTTTGATATGAATTTATAATCTTTCAAAACTTTTTTTTAGACTGGACTAATGTAAAATTAGCAATAATGTTAATTAAGCCTTGTTATTTCAACATCCATTTGAACAATACCTGATTAGATGATAACAAGTGATATCAAGTATACCTCATCTAACTTATTGCAAAGATTATCTGAGTACCTGGCAATAACTATGTACATACGATAACACTTGTTACCTGCGTTAATTTTGTTGGATATAAACTCCTGCGGTTTTTCCACAAAACTTTCTATTTCCCCACTCTCCTTGTAACAAACCACTCCATACTTTGATGGTTCTTCTACTTTTGTTACCACTATTGTACCTTCCTGAAAAAATAACAATGTAATTTAATATTTTTCATGACTTTGTTTACACAAGTTGATTGAAATCAGTAGTAATAAATAAGTTAGCTAATTAGGTCCCAAATAGGTAATTCTTTTGTTACAAAGCAGTAATAAAAATATATTTCACCCAACTATTCAAATACAAGTAACAATTTCAATTCACAGCCATGAACAGTAACTTACCTTGCCATGACTTCTATGATACCTCGCCAATTCCTTGAACGGGAAGTCACAAATGACATCAGAATTCAGCACAAAAAATGGCTCCGGACTGGCACTCAGAAGCTCCCGAGCCAAAGCCAAGGGGCCTGCTGTGCCGAGTGGTTCAGTCTCGTGTGAGAATGTGAGGGAGACCCCAAGCTTTGAGACCTGTTCTGTTAACTCCTTCTCCATGTCCTCAGCCCTGTAAGAAACTGCCAGTATCACCTGTGGTGATACAAAGATCAATAAAAGACTATGTAAAGACATACTTTTACACTTCAAATTACAAGGAGATTTGCAACCAAACTTAGTTTGATATTAATTCACAAACGACAGTGGATTGCGGATGGCAATTTATCTTTACCATTATGACATGTTATAATGACACCAATAGAGGTTTGATTTTGATTATACACAAATTAAATCTTTTCGAGGGAATAAGTACAGTACCTACTATTTTTAGACAATGATTTGGAATTTATATTTAAGAAAGAAATTTTCTTGACAAAAACTTGCAGAGTTCAATCAAAGGAAAGTAAACCTTATACTCTTCATACTTTTATGTATGACTTTTACTGCAAAGTATTGTGTCCTGTAATTGAAGGGAGCTCCGCCCTTTGTCCAAGTTGACCAAGACCAGATAAGAATACCTTTCATATCTCACCCTTCGGATAAGAAACATGCCTACATACTAACTAGATCAAACTGCTACAGCTTAATCAGTTTTATTTGTAAGGTACTACTAAAACTATTTTAGTGTAGATGGAATTAAATAAGTCAATATTACCTGAGTAACTCCAGCTTCCACCAGGGCTTCAATCTGATGTAATAAGATGGGTTTGTTAGCAAACTCCACCAAAGGCTTGGGTCTGCTCAGCGTCAGGGGCCTGAGCCGAGTCCCATAGCCCCCTACGAGGATCAAAGCACGTATTTCACCCAGTTTCTTATCAGTGCCGCACATTTTACCGAGAACTTGATCAATCACAAGTGTAAACAAACTGCAATACAAAAGCCCCGAGCGACGTGGCCGTGTTCACTTCATCTATACAGGTATTTAGAGTTAGAGTCACTGTTTGCGTACGCGTATAATTTTAAATCGGCAACAAACAACTGCACAATTTAGTAAAAAAAAGTAATCAAAATACACGTCACTGTCTTGTAAAATACGTCCACCGTATTTTTAGAGTTCCTTAGGAGTCAGTGAGTGGTCCGAATGGCCCGATTCCGATTCCGAAATCTCGAATCCTTGTGACAGACAGGGTTGCCAGACTAGTGCAAGTCTGTGCAAGGGAATGAGCCGTTTTCAGAACTAAAAAAAAACCGAATGGCTTCGAAAATTATCGTATAGTGAGTGGGGTGTCGCGGATTATGAGCGCTCGACGATACTGTTGGGGGATGTTCACGGGATGTCTGCGCACGTGTACAATTGCGCACAAAAATTCTAATGTCTTGGAGTGGAACCTTCCTGTGGCTCCAAGGTTTCGGGAGTGGCTGGTCAAAACATTCCCTCCAAGATCCGGTGATTTAAAAAAAGTATATATTACTTCACCAATAAAAGCATTTTGATCACTACAGTTTCCTTTTCTTAAAACACAATACTTGAATAAACTGGCCCAAAATTCTCAAACATTCTAGCCGGCCCTAGGATCGGCGCCAAAAAAAGCGATCGTTGAAATATGTATGGTAATTATGTCCAAACTAAAAGATTGTAACTATATTTCGCTAAAGTTACTCACACTCGTTTTATTGTTCAAATTGTTTTCTACTGCATTATTTTTAACATTCTTTACAACGGAACGAGTGTGAAGTCGGTGAAAAATAATCTCATCCAATGTTGGTACAAAAGTTGCTTGTATTTATGAATTCTGTATAACAGCTTCTTTATGTTTTTGAAGGTGTAATTGCGCGTCCCGCCTCAGACGTCTCTGGCGCCTGGGCTGCGGTGCTGCGCCACCAAAAAATGACTTCTGCGCATTCAAGGTCATCGCTCATAACTCGTAACACTACCTAGGTATACCAGAAGAAAATTTATCGTACAACAACTGCTTGAGCCGCGCGGAGTAATAAAACATAAGATCGGAATGGGCGTTTTTCCTTTCTTTTTTTTTATTAGTTCCTTGAGATACACTAGATGGCGTCATTCGTTTCTTCATACGAATTTGTGATTCGTAGCAATCAATGTCAAAGTAGGTCCACAGATCACTAAACAAGAGAAGGAACCAGGGTTGCTATTCGGACGAGGTATCTCGTAATAAAAATAAAAATTCAAACCCACAATCCATAGCAAAGACTCCAAAGTATCCAAAAGCGCACTTATCACCAGACGACAACAGCATTTTTTCTTCTAGGTAACCAACCATCATAAATTCCACAGAACCATAGTATTATTTTTTGCTTTGACGTTTATTATTACGGTACGGCAGCGCCACCTAGCGCCATCCTTTTAAAACTAAATTTGACATAAGGAAAAACGCTCACAATAAAACTAACTTATTTATTTCAAGACTGGGCACATCGGAGTCACTAATCACTTTCTTCACTATTGTCTTCTATTTCACTTACACAGTTGCAGGTGTGGCAGCAGTTTTTGAACAAAGGATTCTTGAAGTAATTTGAGATATCATTTGATCAGCCGCATTAGAACCAAAATAGCTGAGTTTTTACACATTGGGCTGAAATTAGAGTCTATTTGACAGTTTTTGTTGCTAGTTTATTTCTTATTGGTTTTTGTCAAAATATTTTTACTGAATAGCCGTTCGTAGTCTGCATTTGAAAGTAGAAGTGTCAAAACGGCCAGAGCAAATTGAGGTAAAACTGTGTACTTCGTGTGTGTGTGTGTGTGGCTAAATATAGGAAATTATATCTATCGTACATCTGGCAACACTGCATTGTGTGATTTGATTACATTAAGTGATTGAAGTGATTGCATGCAGGCTTAAGTTAACATGTAACTGGACTTGCAAGGTCATAAGCCACTTCTTACAAAGTATTTTTTAGTTTTAGTACCAAAATACAGAACGAATACATACGGAACCCAATAAATAAATTCACATAGTTTTTTTTTTACGTTGCTTCGGCAGGCAATGACACCATCGTAGAGCCAATTTTATTTCCAATGATAATTTTTATATTTTAATTTATTTATTTAAGTACAAGAGGCAGAACTGAACTATAAAACTAGGAAATACCGGTTGGTTCAAGATATACCTCTCGTGGCTTAAGAAAATTTTAGTTGGAATCTAAGATAATTTTCTGCTTTAATTTTTTTGAACGTACCCATTACGTAATGGCTACCTCAACCTACTGTCAGTGTCAAGAATTTCTTTCTTCCCCGTCTTTTTAAAATATAACCATGGCTGCTGTCCCGGTGCGGAATTTGTGTAGATTGAAAGGTAATTAATTTCTTCATAACCCAATACACCTGACCATAGCGCGCCAATAATTAGCAATTTACAAATTCGATACTATCATTGACGTTTAGGTAACCACTCTCAATTTACTATCAAATTTTAGTTTTAGCTTCTCCTTAGTTTGTTTAGCCTTCAACCTCACTGTAACCATCCCCATTTAGAAGCCCACTCAGGTATAATATGCAGTAGAATCCAGTGTAGTTTTGACATGGATCGTTACGCTCCCATAGCGCAGAGCAACCGCGCAATGTCGAATTCATTAGAAGACGTTTTGTCCAATATTACCGAGACCTTCATCTAAAAATACACTATTCGATAGAAAGTTTATCCAACGCAAGTTTTATATAAGCCATACACTTTTATTTTATACAATAACGTAATGTTGAAAACAAAAACCTCCCATTATAATGTAGTTGTACTTTGAATTACAAACTTTATTATTTCTTGATCATGGTTGATTGGCCTTGATTAGCTAATTGTAAAAACAAGGAGTGGGTTCAAGGTGAAATGAAAGCATAATCTGAGATAACATATGTTTCAAATTGTTTGTTTTCTTTGCTTTGATCAGACTGTAGCAATGCTTATGTTTTATGGATGATTGTTTTAATTGCTCAAAATAATGTCACTTGTTAAAATAGATCAATCTTTTTTAATCTAAAAGAATAAAAACATGAATTGATCTTTTTGGAACCTCTATAAAACTAAATTGTCATGAGGTAAATGGTACCGAATAAACATTTCTATCTATCTATATAGACTAGTGAACTTTAATTGCAATATTAATACAACTCTTATGTCTATGTTACCTCAGATTATCCTTTAATTTCATCTTGAACCTACCCTTAATAATTGTATTGATTGATTAATAAATTCTTAATGCATTTATATTAAGAACATGTCACTTAATTTTTTGTAAGAACTCATTTTACCTAACTCAAAGTCATAAATGATGATGATGATGATTTCCTCTTATCCCTTATCAGGGGCATAGGGCTCGTAGAAGGGATCTCCATTTCATAGATAATGAAGAAGAATAGAAGTCATAAATAATATACATAAGTTCTTTTATTAAAGAAAATGCAGAAAAAGCATTTCTTTAATTTGATAGATAAAATCTTTATTAATTAACCTGTAGAATGCGTGAGCTTTGAGTGTTTTTAATTTTTCTTTCCAAGGCCATAATGCAACTGATTATGATAATATTAAATGACTTGCCCAAATAATAGAGCACTTAAAAATTCAAACATAGACATTAAAAAAACACACCAAGAAAACAACATTATCAATTTAAAAATCATTTTTTTTTGTACTATTCCTTTAAGTATCATGCTTGATAATGTCTTGAATCTTCACAGATGGGCTGAAGCTTTGCAACATTAGATTCCAAAGCTCGTCCCCTTATGCAGAGACACGGAAAAACTTGGTCCTGAAGGCAGACACAAAAGTCATTGTACAAGGCTTCACCGGCAAACAGGGGACATTCCACAGCCAGCAGGCTCTCGACTATGGCACAAAGGTTGTTGGAGGAGTGTCTCCTAAAAAGGTAACTATGAAGTAATTTAAAAATATTGTTCAAATTGTGCAGAAACAATCACATACTTTCCCTACATTCATATTTGGCATTTAGTTCTTTATAGATAGATAGATAGATAGATAACACTTTATTGCTCAACCATAATACAGAGTTATTGTAATTTATATTGTTTCATAACTGTACTTTTATCTTATGTTAACTAATTACATAAGCTTCATCTGAATGTCTTTCATCCCAAAAGTAAATACTGTCATGTAAACACAAAAAGCACTCAATTAGGCAAGTGTGCAATGATTCAATGAATGATTCATCATCATCATCATCATCAACCCATCATGTCCCCACCGAGGGGCACGGGTCTCTTCCCTGAGGAAGGTATAGGCCATACTCCACCACGGGGGCCAAGTCCGGATTGGTGGAGGCTTGTAAGACTAGTGGCTGGTCTTACTGTCAGAAGTTTTCAAGCCGCCCTAAGGCCTCTGACTTTGCTTAACGACTGCCATCTATCGACGGCAGCCGGCACCAACTGCTTAACGTGCCTTGCGAAGCACGGAATCGCTCGGAAAAATGCCACTAGCCTTAGTCATAGACGGTGACCCATCCATGGACTGAACGCGCCGTATGTTGCTTAACCTTAGTGATCGTTTAAGATCACTCAGGCAGCCCAGGCTACGAGCGATTCTGCAATGAATGATTATTATCTATCTATCTGCCTACAACATTGTGTAGTTAGATAAGATAACAATATTCTTTGTTGCAAACGCGTAAAAAACAAAGATGTTTGTACTTTTTGAAACAACCATTGCTAAAATTTAATGCTTATATAAGCAGCATAATATAAAGTCCTATCTGAAGGGCACAGGCCTTCTCTCAGAGAGAGAGTATCACTTATTGACCGCATGTGCCGAATGCATGACTGACCATAAATGTATATCAAGTGCTGAGGTATGTGAAAACCTTGGACTGTCAGCTAACAACAGCCCAATTTTCGAAAAATATTTTAATCTTATGTTGTTATGTCTCTACAACACTAAAGGCAGTGCTGCCTACGCTAACACCTATCTGCACTTCTGCTAACACAATAATGAAACTCAAAGGAAACTCAACCTGTTTCAATATTCCTCGTCCATTCTTTTCACAAGGCAGGGACAGTGCATCTGGGCCACCCAGTATTTGCGACGGTACGCGAGGCCAAGGAACAAACCGGCTGCCACGCGTCCGTGATCTACGTCCCACCGCCGGGCGCCGCCGCCGCAATCATCGAGGCCATCGAGGCCGAGATCCCACTCATTGTCTGCATCACCGAGGGAGTACCTCAACATGTAAGTCAGGGTTCCAAGCCCGCGTGTGGTTAAACTACAAATCATAGATTATTATGACAATTCGATATATGTTGTGTGTAGCCGAGACTTCCTACTTAGTGAACTATGAATATTGTAGTTTTATGAAACAGTGTTCAGGGCTGTGGCGAGCACATGTCAGCTCTATAAATAAACTCCCTATAAAGCGCACTATAAACTCCCAACATTCCTGCATCGCGCAAGCATAGTATTACACATGACTTACAATAAATACAACATCCAACAAACGTTGGACCCAGGCATCATTATAATCTGCCTGGTGGGAAATTTCCCTTTATAGTGGAAGAGCACAGTCACCTGCTGTCCCTATAAGGGGTGCCAGTAGGAACCATAGATTACACTGTATAGGGTGCTAATGAGGTCTAGAGGGGAGACTTGCTTTGAACTCAGAAATAGCATATGGGCCATCATCATACTCGCTACATCCCATAGCTAGTAAAACTTGTAGGTTATTCTACACATGAACACAACACACAGCATCATGAGTCATTAAAAAGACTTTTTTTTTTTAAATCTTTATTTATTTTAGGAACTTTTATACACAAAGTGACGATGGCAGTCCCATCGTTCCCGTTTTAATTAAACCACCACCAAATAAAATATTCTTAAATCTAATTACTATTATTTACTAGCAGTAATACTAAAAGTGTATAAAAGCTTAGCCGCGCTACAGTTTGGCTCAGACAGAATGCTCTGCAAGATTCCAACATCCAAGAAATTTATTTTATACGTATCTTGAAGTTGTTTTCTTTTGCTACTGTTTCGAGTACATTCCAATAGCAAGTGTTGAACATCCTCAACTACTCCACATTCTGTACAATTAGGAGAATCAACTTTTTTCATAAGGTAAGCGAACTTATTGGAAGGTACATGTCCACTACGCATTCTTAGTGCAACTACAATGAATTGCCTTCTAAGCTTAGAACTACTGAACCACGGTATTCGGGGTGGCTCTGATTCTAGAGTTCTGTATCAAATGCCCTTAGTCATAGACCTCTCATCAAAGTACTCTTTCCAGCTGATATGCCACTTATTTCGGAATTTACAAAACGTCTCTTTATAACTTGGTAGTACTGATTCTATTCCATCGGTTATGGCAGATTTTGCTAATCTGTCTACTATTTCATTCCCTACTAACCCAATGTGAGCTGGAACCCATTGCATTTTCAAAGTCACCCCTTTAGTATTAAGCTTATGTAGCTCGGTTAGAATTAATAAGCTGTTGTAATTCCTCTGTATCCCGCTGTGCAACGACTAATATGTTGTAAGGCACATTTGCTGTCCGTGTATATAACAATTTTTCGACGTGCACTCGCAATGCCTTGCCGCGCGCGACTGAAGACTATTTTTAAAGTTGTCTGCATGAAAGCTGTTTCGATATGATCATTTGTTTACTGCCTGTGTGCAGTAAAATAACATAAGAAAATAAAATATTAGTTCCACTGAAGATCATTTTAATGGCTACTTGTTTATTGAGTGAAATACTCAATAAAAAAAATTGCTATTATTCCAGTTTAATTAAAGAGATTATAATTATGACTCATTTCAAATCAGCAGAATAGAACCAGTTAGTACATAAATCTATCAGTATTAAACATCAAAGACCTAATAACTTTGTTTTACCTGACCAAATAAAATTTTATTAATTTTAATACAATAAAAAACTAAACCCTAACAAAAACCCATCTGCTAAGCATCACCTACTGTACAGGCATAACAATGTTGAATTTCAGTCTCAAAATCACAATTAGTCTCAATGTTGAAATTGGGTCCCATACAGTGGGGTCTCAGCTTTTTTCTTGCGGTGTTTTTTATTTCAGCACTAGCAGCGCCATCTTGTGATGAATAGCAAGATTAAACAATGCCATTTAGTTTTTCTATGATCTATGTTTTTTCTCGTTTTCGAAGACTAGGTATGAGTCTTCAAAAATATATCTACAATTTATTTTGTAATCTTTTTGTTTTTTTTTTGTTATTTAATACTGATTTCATTAATATAGACTATGTCAGCCGCAACTTTTTTGATTTCATCATCATCAACCCATTATGTCCCCACCGAGGGGCACGGGTCTCTCCCCGGAGGAAGGTATAGATAGGCCGTACTCCAGCACGGGGGCCACGTCCGGATTGGTTTTTTATTTACCAATTAAGAAACTTCTCATCCATGTAGTCCATTCTTCAATCTATTTCTCAAGATAAAAATATCTGTGGGGTATTTTACATTACTCACTTCATGATTACTTTTTATTCTTTATCGAACATATGTAGTGTACAAAAGGTGGGCTCAATGTTCTATTTCCAGGAGATATTTTAGCGTTCCACTTGATGGCCAGTTTTGAGGTCCTTCACTCAAACTGACTCACAAACTCGTTCCCAGGACATGGTCCGTGTGAAGCACGCCCTGATGCGGCAGAACAAATCCCGCCTGGTGGGCCCCAACTGCCCCGGCATCATCGCGCCAGAGAAGTGCAAGATTGGCATCATGCCCGCTGCCGTCCACAAGAAGGGTTGCATCGGCGTCGTGTCGCGATCGGGCACTCTGACCTACGAGGCCTGTCACCAGACTACTACGGTGAGTGGCAATCTATCGGTGATTCCCATCTGCCACACCCCACTTCGCCCCTTCTGGAGTTGATGACTCAAATAAAAAAAAAACTTTTGTCCAAGGGGTGTCAATTAAAATAAAGTTATTCCGATCAGTCCCATCTGCCCTTCTCCCTACTCACTCTGTGTATACTATTTTACCTATTCTTTCCGATATAAATTTTATTATGTGACGAGATCTGAGTGACTCAGTGTGAACTTGATCTGGAGTTTGATTTATCGCTAAATCTAACTCGATATCATGTTCACGCTGGAGTTGCGTCATCTTTAGCTCTTCAAAGATCGAGTGTGACTACTTAGTTAGATTAGACTTGATATTTCTACTCTCAATCTCATAGGTTATCAAAGTTGTCCACCACTATTTATACCTTGGACAAACAGTCCAGTTAGGTAAGTCCAACTTCGAGAATGGGCAACGTTCTGGAAATTGAACACATTTTGGCATCCAAAATACCTTAGTGTCCCAAGACAAAGGTATATAACCAATGTGTGTTCCCAGAGATGACTCATGGATGTGAGGCTCAAGGTCGTCCAATGAGCAATGGACAGAGCTATGTTAGCCGTTTCATAGCGTGTTCAAATCAGGAATGAGGAGATCCGCAGAACCCGCGTTACTAATATAGCTCGAAGAATTGCTCAGCTGTGTCAGTGGGCGGGGCACATAGCTTGGAGAACTGATGGCCGTTGGGCCGTAAAAGTTTTGATTTGGCGACCGCGAGCCGGGCGACGCAGCGTGGGTAGGCCCTGGTGGTCCGATGACCTGTGGGTGCATTATGTAATTTTCGCAACGGATATTCATACGTCTTAAAAAGTCACGTCAACACAAAAACCGACGTCGTACGGAGTACTGTCTCGCTCTAACATAGGGTCTTAAAAGAAGATAGTGCTATACAGTAGTGGTATACATGACTTTTTAAGACTTATGAATATCCGTTGCGAAAATTACATTGAGCCCACTGGTTGCAATGGCAGGCGTTGCTGGATTCGGGCGACACAAGACCGGGAAACTTGTAAAACCATGGTGGAGACCTATGTTCTGCAGTGGGCGTTTGAAGTCGAATTAAAATAAATACATCGAGACGAAACTTGTTTGTGAATTCTTGGTTAATTGCACATTTTCTGAATACTTAAGGCTGATTGACGTCATATAGGGTTCGAACACTGGGCGGTGTAGGGCCTGGTATGACCTTAATCATAGGCGTTTTCGATGTCTTTCACGTGGTCCTTGACGTACTAAGTTAATATACTAGTAAATAATAGTCCATGAATACTCAGTATTTTTAATCTAGCTTAACACTAGAATACAAGTACTACAATAGGCTAGTTGCCCTTAAAAAGGTAATTAGTCCATCTTTTAGATTATTAAAACAGACCTTAGACATTTCTCAATTTCAGACTAACTCAATTTGAACGATAATTTGAAAGATACACAATCGAGCAACACGTTAAAGTTATTCAGGCTTATTATGAAAATGGGCGTTCAAATCAAAATGCATATTATGCACTTAGTGATTTTTTCAGTCAATTTAATCGTCCGAATGTGCGTAAAATCGGAAAAATTGTGCAAAAATTTGATCAAACCGGGTCTCTAGGAGATGTGAAAACACCAGTGCATGCTCGTACAGCTCGTAATGCAGAAAATATTGGTGCTGTTCGCGATAATGTGGCGTAGTTAGGGCTTTTGAACGTCCATTTTCATAAAAAGCCTGAATAACTTTAACGCGTTGCCCGATTGTGTATCTTTCCATGCTTCAAAATGAGCTAGTCTGAAATTGTGAAATGTCAAATGAAATACAGAAAAAAACTTGACGTTTCGGTGTGGTTCACATTCAACATCGGCCCTTAAAATTTAACCACCCGTTATATAAAATATCAATATGAACACTTCCAAAGTATTATACACTTTATTCCGGATACACTTGACTTTTTGTCGGAAGAGTCCGACCAGGCTTCGCTCGGATTCGCAGAGCTTAATCATGGTGAGCAGAGACGGATATCGCGTCGTCAGTCAAAATAATTTATAAAAAAAAAGCAATAATTATGTAAGATCTGTTAAGTCGCCGCTCAAGACAGATCTTTTAAGAAGGTTCTTATGTCCCTGATAATGGGCACTAAGATATAAGTAAGTAAGACGGCTTGATGGGGAAGGAAGGCCCATACCCACCTGGTGGGCAAACGTGGGCTGATGATGAGAAAGTATGTACAAGAAATACAATTCCAGGGGAATTTCAACAGTTCTAAACGTAAAACTTTCGTAAGCACTAGACATTATTAACTTTACTCCGGATACACAACATATTATATACTTTTAAACATGTTAACTAACTATAACATGTCAAAATAATTTATTTCTATTTAGTCCGTATTTTAGATTATAAAAAAATAAGGGACACGTATTTTTTTATTTGTAAATTAGACCAAAAGTGACAAAGATATAGCCCATTAAAGTTACGTGTGACGTCACGCCGTGCTGCATTTTTTAGCACGGAGTGACGTCACACGTAACTTTAATGGGCTATTTTTTCTTTGTTATTTTTTGTTTAATCGAAAAAAGAAAAAATACGTGTCCAATATTTTTTTATAATCTAAAATACGGACTAAATAGAAATAAATTATTTTGACATGTTATAGTTAGTTAACATGTTTAAAAGTATATAATATGTTGTGTATCCGGAGTAAAGTTAATAATGTCTAGTGCTTACGAAAGTTTTACGTTTAGAACTGTTGAAATTCCCCTGGAATTGTATTTCTTGTACATACTTTCTCATCATCAGCCCACGTTTGCCCACCAGGTGGGTATGGGCCTTCCTTCCCCATCAAGCCGTCTTACTTACTTATATCTTAGTGCCCATTATCAGGGACATAAGAACCTTCTTAAAAGATCTGTCTTGAGCGGCGACTTAACAGATCTTACATAATTATTGCTTTTTTTTTATAAATTATTTTGACTGACGACGCGATATCCGTCACTGCTCACCATGATTAAGCTCTGCGAATCCGAGCGAAGCCTGGTCGGACTCTTCCGACAAAAAGTCAAGTGTATCCGGAATAAAGTGTATAATACTTTGAAAGTGTTCATATTGATATTTTATATAACGGGTGGTTAAATTTTAAGGGCCGATGTTGAATGTGAACCACACCGAAACGTCAAGTTTTTTTCTGTATTTCATTTGACATTTCACAATTTCAGACTAGCTCATTTTGAAGCATGGAAAGATACACAATCGGGCAACGCGTTAAAGTTATTCAGGCTTTTTATGAAAATGGACGTTCAAAAGCCCTAACTACGCCACATTATCGCGAACAGCACCAATATTTTCTGCATTACGAGCTGTACGAGCATGCACTGGTGTTTTCACATCTCCTAGAGACCCGGTTTGATCAAATTTTTGCACAATTTTTCCGATTTTACGCACATTCGGACGATTAAATTGACTGAAAAAATCACTAAGTGCATAATATGCATTTTGATTTGAACGCCCATTTTCATAATAAGCCTGAATAACTTTAACGTGTTGCTCGATTGTGTATCTTTCAAATTATCGTTCAAATTGAGTTAGTCTGAAATTGAGAAATGTCAAATGAAATGCAGAAAAAAAACTTGCCGTTTAGGTGTTGTTCACATTCAACATAATACCCTTTAAATTTAACCACCCTTTACAAGCGATCTTATATACTTAGTAAGTAAAATTACCCTCTCCGCTTTAGACTGGGCTGGGGCAGACGCTGTGCGTGGGCATTGGCGGCGACCCGTTCAACGGTACCGACTTCATCGACTGTCTCGAGGTGTTCCTCGCCGACCCGGAGACAAAGGGCATCATACTCATCGGAGAGATCGGCGGCAATGCCGAGGAACTGGCTTCGGAATATCTCACGCAGCACAACACTGTAAGTTGTGACGTCCTCCTAACGTCGTCAGACGGCAGACGGGATACCCTTATTCCATCTAGTCATACACTTAGTTCTACATGTATAAAAAAACATGTAGAACTAAGTGTATGACTAAAGTCTGTTTTACAGTTCAATGCAAAAAAATAAAACAGTCACGTTGACATCTCAATACAATCCAGTGTCAGAGAGAGAGTTTTTTTAACTACTCGATCGCGTTAACGTAAACTCATATTCTATAGGAGTGACAAAGCGCGCCACCTATTTGTCTCTCTGTCACTCCTATACAAATTGCAAACGCTCTCGCTATCGAAAGTGAATGAAAAAACTCGCACTAAGGGCCCTGAAAGTTGCTAGTACGCAAAAACCAAATTACCCCATTTTACTTCCAAGTAAAAATTGTTTGTGCTACGTAGGTGTTTTTTTAGACTTTGCTCTTATGAGGAATTAAACTTTAATGTCTTTGATGTCATAAGGATTTTGGTCACACGAGTCTTCTATTCACGGTATAAAAAATCTACCGAGTAAACCTATATATTTTATAACGGTAACACCGCGTCATTTTTTTTTGCATCGAATTAAAAAACCGACTCTAGATCGTGTTCCAAGTAGTCATACATGGATGTAGAACTAGGCGGATTTTTTTTTCTTAGTAGTCATAAGTCGGCTTCCCAAGGCCAGACGGACGCGCACGGCCGACGACCACGGACAGCCACGCACCACGAGAGGCTCTTCCAACTGACCTGTCGTCTGTCTGTGCTACCGCGGACCGAGACCCTTCCCACGATGTGAACTGGTCCGCGTCCGTCCGCGATATCGCGGACCGTGGGAAGCCGACTATACAATGTAGAACTAAGTGTATGGCTAGATGGAATAAGGGAAGGGATAGACCAAGAGACAATCCCGACGGACACATGCGGGAGTGGTCTGTGGTGGCCGAGACAGAGAGATCTGCTCAAATATTACGCGCTTGGTATCCTTGAACGATACCAATCGACTAACTGTTAATTAGCATGGAATTTGACAGTTGAATGCTGGGTATGTCTCAGAGTGCTTATACTGAGTTTGTTCATTCACTTTCGATTGCGAGAGCGTTTGCAGTTTGTATAGGAGTGACAGAGCGCGCCATATAGTTGTCTCTTTGTCACTCCTATGTAAATCGCAAACGCTCTCGCTATCGAAAGTGAATGAAAAAACTCAGTATACGCACTCAGTATTTGGTGTATAGTTAGGCCCCTGCCTGGTCCGAGCTAGGCAAGGCCTCTTCCCACCAGTGGGACGCGGAAGAGGCTGCGTAAACCGTCTTACAGAACAAGTAGATGAAATAGCTTGTGTAGTAGTTTTGTTGGAGTGATTTGTTAAGTCAAAATTTTGTGGAATTGCATATTTGTCGAAAGTATCTAAATACACCCTAGAAAGGGCAGATGATTGTGTTCCTGAAGACAATGTCTTGTTTTCACCAATGTGACGTTATTGCCAGTTTCTCTGCTGAAGAGTTTATGGGGAGAGAGAGAAGGGAGTGGTGGGCATAGCCTATTGCTAGTAGGGAAAGAGGGTTTGATCGCCTTATTATGATAGAACATCCAATGATTAGTATCCTGTTGATCAAGAATAGCGAGACTTATCCTAATGATTTATTTCATTGTTAACAGAAGGTAAACGATTGAGAGCATCTCTGCAAAGGTTTACTATTATTATTTCCTTTTCTCATTGTAGATATCAATACACCATCGATATATAATTTCGCGTCCCATACGATCATTTTGTTTTGCAGTAGTTCGGAATAGTTCAGCTATCACTCATCTGCATCTGTCATGTGACTAAACATCTCATGATTTGATTTGAACTGCTAAAACGAGTGTATTTTATTAGATGCTATCATTTCAATCAGCAACCTCGCAGTTCGCCCCGCCGGCGGGTCGATGACACAAATTAAATAAAACCGGATGGTCACAACTTATTCCAATAATTCCCATGGGGGTGTTTTGCCAGGCGGCATTTAGGGAGTAAACGCACGGCAAACAAATTAGACACCAGAACGCGAAGTTATTTAACAATAGTATTTTCAGGTGTTAAATAGGAAAATTAAAATGTTAAGAAAAAAATTACTTTTCTTTCCATTTCTTGTACCCACATGAACAGATTAGAAATTTCTGAAGTTTTCACGAGTGGTACACTTAATGTACACTTAATGCAACCTATAAAATGTAAATGAAACTACCGTAAATCAGTGAGAAGTGTATTTAATAATACGAATATGTTAGCGGACGTTTAATTGACAACTCTACTGCTAGACGTGTTTTATTGTATGAATAATAATGTTCAAAACAATTGCATTTTTATTCACGTCCTACGAACGACTGAAATATTTTAGCACACATTATGGCAAATTCACTTTACTCTGGCAACATTCACGCACACAAAGAAATAATATTCACCGACGCAAAACCGGTTAAACTGTGGCTTGATCTATGGTTCTACTCAATCAACGGTGTCGAGGCATATGGGAATGATAGTGTTAGATTATGTTGTTTGCAGTCTGATTTGTACCTAAAATATCGTTTACTAACTTTATGTGCTTTTGCTGATTCCAGGGACAGAAAGCGAAACCCGTTGTTTCGTTTATCGCGGGTCTGACGGCGCCGCCTGGCCGGCGGATGGGCCACGCTGGCGCTATTATCTCCGGCGGCAAGGGCGGGGCTATGGACAAGATCAAAGCTCTCGAGAAGGCCAACGTCATTGTCACCCGCTCGCCGGCCAAGATGGGAGTCGAACTCCTCAAAGAAATGAAGCGACTAGAAATTGTCTAAACATCTCATTGCATATATAACGCACTTGTAGTCGTGACTCCGTATACAAGGGTTCTGTTTATATACTCTGTATATACATAATTTTAGAAAATACATTGGTATTATTTATTTTCATGTTGATTAATGTAAGCAGTCCTATCTAGCTCGCCAGTGGTTACGTTTGACCAATTTCTTTTTAATTTTCACAACCATGATGCTGTCTGTCAATCTCGATAGATTGAACTTCTTCTTACAATTATTAGTAGATGTGTTTTGCACCAAATTGTTGTAGTCCCTCTAGTATTAAGTTTTTCATGTTTAAATATTAATCAATGTTACAATAATCTGTTTGCTAAGCAATATTGCATTATTTTATTGTTGTGCTTTGCAAAGCTATATGGTTGTAAAAATTATAAAATAATACCTATTTAATAAAAAAATATACTAATCAAACATTTGCGCAGTTTAGTTATTGTTTCAGCAAGACCAAAGGATTGACAAAATAATACAATATGATAGACAACAATTAAATCTGTTTATTCTCAAAGAATACTTTTAATCAACTTTTAACAAGTTTTCTTCTTTACTATAATAATAAATAATGTTGCTAGTCAACATTTAGAGATTACAGTGTAATGGTTACATAATGGTATATCACAGTCAATGTTAAGCTGGGAATTCACTGTAAAATCTGGCAACTAACATCTGCAGTAACTTGTACCGAGCACTATAACCTCTTCAGTCCTGAGGTACACTGAAATCCATAGTTATTTTCAAGGTCAGGACTGAAGAGGTTAACTCCCACTTTGTAATATGTCACATTTTACACAAATGATACAGGAAAGTCCCCAGCTTTAGGTACCTACACCACTTTGCAGCAATCACATTCAAAATTACAGTCGTACAGAATCAGAGACACAATATTATGCACCTAAATACTTAGTAAGTCTAGAGATATAGAAAAATAAAGGAATTGGTGGTTTTTGAAGTCGCTAAGCTTACAAGTTACCAGCGATCTCTGCGGCCGCGGAAGCCGCCGCCGCCGCCGCCGCCACCCCGCCCGCGCCCCCCTCCGCTGCCACCTTCCCGATCGCGCCTCAGCTTCATGGCCTCAAACCTCTGAGCCATCTGTTCCAGCTCCTCGGGTATTTCCTGATTTGCTTCCTCCAATATCTTAATAAGCTCACGAGCATGGGCCCAGTCATTCCTGGCGACAAAAGACAATGCAATACCAGTCTTGCCAGCGCGCCCAGTTCTTCCGACTCTATGTACATACTCCTCGATATGACGCGGAAAGTCCATATTAATAACATGGGTCAGATTCTTGATGTCAATACCTCTAGAGGCCACATCTGTAGCAATCAAAATGTTAACAGTTCCGTCAACCATGTCCTCTAGAGCTGCTTCACGGTCACTCTGATCCCGGTCTCCATGCAAGGCTTGGCATTGTATGCCTTTACAACAGAGCTGTGTATAAATGTGTGTAGCTGTTGCCTTCTTGCCACAGAATACAATGACTTTGTCATTCTCATCCATATTGACAAGGAAATCCATCAAAGCAGATTCCTTTTCATCCTCTTCCACAAACATGATCTTTTGTGTTACCGTGTGAACTGCAGCGAGATCTAAGGATCCAACATTCACCTGGATGGGATCTTTCATGTATGATTCAGCAAGACGACGCACACCTGAAGGCCAGGTAGCAGAGGTCATCACAGTTTGCCGATCAGGCCTCACATCAAACAGTGACTTTCGAATTTGTGGCTCAAAGCCCATATCCAGCATACGGTCAGCCTCATCCAGCACAATGTATGAGAAGTTAATAACATTCAAGTGGCGAGCCAACACTAAATCATTCAGTCTACCTGGAGTGGCAATTACTATGTCAACACCTTTTGAGACCACTTTGATCTGTTCCCTGCGGTCTCCTCCGCCGTACAAACATACAGATTTGATACCTTTGTACTGGTACTTGGCAACTTCTTTGTCAATCTGCAGAGCTAGTTCTCTGGTTGGGGCCATAATAAGTACAGTTGGACCTTCTCTTTGGTCTCGTGGAATTGTTTGGCCCTCAATGTGAATGAGGGCAGGTAGGAGGAATGCCAAAGTTTTCCCAGTTCCCGTTTGAGCAATTCCAATTAGATCCTCACCTCTCAGCAGGACTGGCCAGGCTTGGCTTTGAATGGGAGAGGGGGTCTTGAAGTCTTGTTTGTAGATTTCCTCAAGAATTTCTGGGTATTCTTGGAAAGCTTGTTCAAAAGTAAGTACTGGATTAGGTATGGGTCTCAGTCCAGGTTTATCATCAAAGGTTCTTTTTACTTGTATGTCATTGTTAGCTCTCCTCCAGCGTGTCACTTCATCCATGCTCATCTTCTTCACTTCAGAATCCTCTTTGTAGAAATCCTTGACAATAGGTGGTAGCTTGGACCATCTATCATTTTGCTTCTCATCATAGAAAGCATTCAAGCGGTCCCAATCAATTACCTCTACACCGTCATCCGTTTTCTTGAAGAAACCGCCCCCGGAACCTCCACTTCCAGTACTTTCATTCAGGTTCTCTTTCGGCCTTGATTCTCTTGGTTTATAGTCTTCCATGAGGCCGTTAATCATACCCTCGACTTTAGCGATGGCATCATCAGTGCCTACTAAAGTTACATCGGTTTCGTCGCCGCTCGAGTCGCCAATTTTTACTTTGGCTTCGGATTCATACTCGAGGTCACGTATTTTAGATCCTCCCTTGCCAATTATTCGTCCAACTTTTTGTGAAGGAACCGATATGACTTTCTGGTTTCCGTTAGCCCACCGCTGACTATCGCGCCGGTCGCCGCCAGGACCGTTTGTACTGCCGCTGCCGGCGGCGTTGCCGCGGGAATCGCGAGATCGCCAGTTGGACTCGTTGCTTCGCCCTCGGCCGCCTCGCGCCGCTGAAGATGGTCGATACACTCGGGCGTTGTAAGTCTGTTGAGGAACAGGTACTGCAACCGGCTCACTCTCCTGCCACTCGTCTTCCCAGTCAGCCATTGTTTTCGTCGCTTTTGTTTTTCAATGTTCCTAACTTAGAGGAAATATATAATTATCTTCAACAAAGGAAGAGGAATCAAGACAATATCAAAATAACAGAAAAATCAATCGAATAGAACTCGACTGACATGACATTCAACAACCAAAGAAGAGATTTCGCATGGAATGGACGCACTCTGTGAATGGACGAATGGACGGATGCCGGGCAAACCGGAAACAATGCGTACAGTACAGAAAGATAGTAGGTATTCTGTGGCGTACAGAGTGCTTATACTGAGTTTTTTCATTCACTCTCGATAGTGAGAGCGTTTGCGATTTGCATAGGAGTAACAAAGAGACAAATAGATGGCGCGCTTTGTCACTCCTATGCAAAACGCAAACGCTCTCGCTATCGAAAGTGAACGACAAAACTCAGTATACGCACTCAGTGTCCGGAACTCCGGAGTCTAGACCGGACATTTTTAGAGATTATTTTACACAGATTAGAATATTTGCCCGACTGCAAAGAACAAACGTTTTTCACTCGTATGTATGTTTCTTTAAGCTGCCGTCCACTTACTAAGAACTGATTGTTGAGGAACCACGATAAAGTACTAAGGTACAACACCTTATCCACGTTTTCTATAAATAAAGTATTATATAAGTGCCTAATCGTCGTTTTTCAATCTACATAGTAAAATCCATAATTTCCTGTATTCTCAATTTATAAGAAATTACTAACACAAATACAAAATATGTTTTATTGCCACATAGGATATGTTCACACTGTTACTGATGCCTATGCATCTGTACAGAGGTTTATCTAAGAACTTTAGAACAATAACGTACCGTAAACAATTTCGTAAAAACAGTTGTTGTTAATATATGTAACTCAAAAGGTAAGTATCAAAATAAGAAATATTTGATTCAGTCGGATAGGAAACAGTATAAAGAGCCATAACTCCCCTCCGCGCTATTTAAAAACTGTATGGTATCAGGAGTAGGAATCGTCGATGACGTTACCAGTTTGCTGACCCGTGCAGTATAGTAGTTGTTGCGGAGAGTTAAGCTCATTACACAATGAAAAAAATAAGGTATAAGAATAAGAAATAAGGAACAAGGAATAAGAAATAGCACAGCAACCAAAACACAATAGACGACAGGCTACAATATTCAACCAATCACAGCGGACCTGCAGCTGGTGTGTGCACGAAGCACGAGTGCAGCGTTGCCAGAATGTTACAAAGTAACATTTTACGTTACTTTTGGCCCTCTTATGTTACCTCCATGTTAAGCCCATTACACAGTGAAAAAAGAAAAGGTATAAGAATAAGAAATAAGGAATAGCACAGAAATCAATCTCAACGTCTTCTTTATTCTTGAATTGTGTCTTGCTCAACGGTGCTGCCATTGCTGGATTCCGCTATTCCTTATTTCTTATTTCTTATAAGAAATAAGGAATAGCGCATATGATGTATAATGTGGTAACGACGACAGCACATCAACTATTACTATTATACAAACAGGTGATCTCAGTTCGTCTGGCTCCCAGAATGTAAGTTGTAGTCATCTGGCAATTTTTCTACCATCGTCATCATCATCAGGCTATACTAGTCCACTGCTGGACATAGCCCTCCCCTAATGAGCGCCATAGCGCCCTGTCTTCAGCTTGCTGCATCCAGCATCTGCCTGCAGTTTTTCGCAGATCGTCATCCCACGTGGTCGGAGTTCGTCCTACACTACTTTTGCCGAGTTGCAGTCTCCACTCAAGAACACGTTTACCCCAGCGGTTGTCAGTTCTTCGCAAAATATGGCCAGCACACTGCCACTTCAGCTTGCTAATTCTCTGAGATATATCGATAACTTTGGTTCTCTGTCCTTCTTTCGGAGAAACTCCGAGCTTAGCTCTCTCCATAGCTCACTGAGTGACTTTGAACTGGTGGACCAGCCGTATCGTGGGTGTCCATGTCTCGGCTCCGTAGGTCTAGACAGGTAGGACACACTGATTGAATTTTTTTCAAGGATTGCGGTATGGAGGACGAGAAAGCATGACGTAGTTTCCGAAACACTGCCCAGCCCAGCTGGATCCTCCTCTTGGCCTCCTCCTCGAAATTGTTTTTACCTGACTGCAGAATCTCGGATGAGTAAGTTGAAGTGGCAGTGGGCGGGGCACATAGCACGCAGAACTGATGGCCGATGGGGCCGAAAAGCACTTGAATGGAGACCACACATCGGCAAGCGCAGCGTAGGACCAGCCACAAGATGGACAGATGATCTCATCCAAGTGGCAGGAAGACGCTGGATACAAGCCGCGTGCAACCGGTCTTTTTGGAAATCCATGGAGAAGGCCTATGTCCAGCAGTGGACTTCTTGTGGCTGAATGATGATGACGAACTGCAGAATCTGCTTGAGGTAAGTGTATTCGGAAACGATTTCGAGAAGGTGACCATGTACGACGTCCGGTACAGGATCAATGTGGCAGTGGCGGACTAACAAAGGGGCGGAAGGGGCGGCCCGCCCCGGTTCTCCGGTCTCGGGGGACCCCAAATGCCTCAGCGATCCCCTGATCAAATCCTAAACACGACTTTAAAAATGTGCTTAGTACAAGTACATCATTTCCATCAAGATCAAACACTACAGCCATGCGAGAGGAGTTTTTGGAAACTTAAACTAATTAAAAATTATCTACAATGAGTCAAGAGCGACTGGTTAATCTAGCCGTGCTTTCAATAGAAAGAAAAATTTGAAACGAAATCGATTTTACAAAAGTTATTGAAGAGTACACTAAATTGAAGGCACGTTATAAGAACACATGAACACGCCACAAAAAATAAAAAAATAATCTTTTACTTTAACAATTTTTTTTTTGTCGTCCGATTCACATTTTATTTTCGTCACCCATATCCATTCCATATTGTAGGTATGTATGTTTATTTAGCCTAAATCGAATTTAAATTCAACTTCGGATTTTAACGAAATAAACATAAACACTTATTATTACAAAATAATGTGAAATGAAATTGTAAAACCACATTTTTTTTAAAGCTGGGGGCCTCATTCAGCTTTGCCACCCCGGGCCTCTGACGGGCTTAGTCCGCCACTGCTTGAATGTGGCCATTGATCATGACTTTGGTTTTATCCAGATACATGCCAATGTAGGGAGCTAGCGTCAGTGTGTGTGAGCTGATGGCGTAAAGACTCGAGACGGGGATATCAATAATATAGCTAAATAATATTTTATAATATATCGCACCTATGGTAATATACCGTTACAACTCAAAAATAATTGATTTTGAGTAATAAACACAGTTCGATTCGGTTTTTCAACAGATTTCACCTCAAATAGTGTTATAATTTTAGTTCTACAAAATCACCGCTAGATAGCGATGTAACGGTCTATTACTAAGTCTGTTTGAGCAACCTTTGTTCTCAAACAGTGTTACGTCTCAGTTTGGAACAAGTAGTAATGCACGACGCCTACAAATAAACCGTGGTAAGTTGAAATAATACTACCTTCTTTATCAGAATACGAAAGTTGTTGTAGAAATTAAATCTAATACACAGATACAATTATAAGTTGTAACTGTATTTTAGATTGTTTTATTTTTGTTTTGCTTTTCATAGATAGGATCATTTCGATTTGTATCATTATATCGCATAAATAGTTACACAAATAATGGTTTAGCACGGTTTAACACCGAAATTAATACCAAAAAAAAAAATTACAATTTACCAAAGGGCTTTTTAATTTGAATTCGTAGGTAAGGTATGGTTTATAAACCTAATGAGTATAATAATTAGTTTACCTCTCATTCAATTAAAAAAGGGTAATATAACCGCTACTTCTCAACTATATTAATAATTTTGCGATCCTCGAGTATATATTTCAGATTAAGATGAAACGACATGATAAAATATTACAAATGACACTAAACAATTCAGGTAAGAACACCAGAGCTGCAGGTAATTTTTTTTAAAATATATTATGGAAATTCATTCCAATCAATATGACGCTATGAAGCTTATGCATGCAAAGTTTTTGTTTTATGTTTAATTGTTGTGACCAATAACAGGCTCGCATATTAAAAAAAATAAACTAATTCAATGATGACACAGAATATAAAGGTATTTATTTTTATCTTATAAATTTGGGTATACGGAATATGAATAGCTATAGGCACGGGTTTTTTTAATTTTTACGAATAGCTATTGGCCATAGTGTCAGACGTGGATACTGTTACCTAACTATTACTATTTGTTTACAATACAGCCAACTATAATGTACTTTTATATTGTTTCATTGCAGAAAATAAAGCTGAAGTTTGTAGAAATCGAGTCACAACAGAGTCTAAAAATACGATGTACCTATAATTCACGGTGTATAATACGAACTTTGTTTGGTATATCATTTCCAGTGCCTTATCAATGAATTTGTTAATGTTAAACATACATTTGATTGTTTAATCCAAAAATTAATAGAGTTTTATCTTGATTATTGACTATTTTTAGTTCTGAATTTCGAAAATCTTATCAAATCAAACTAGGTATATTAGTTGTAAGTGGTACTTTTTACAGAAATACTGAAAAATGTTTAATTAATTCAGAAAGAATATTTTTTAAGCATTCTAGTAATTATGCACAATTACGTGTTAATATGATAATTTATTGAAAAAAATGCATTACAAGAATTGAAAATTTTTCTTTTAGCTCTCCTGAATAATGGCATTTTTAGAGTTATAACACTATATTACCGGAGGTGCGATATGTTGGCGGTGAGGTCGCCACACCAAGACCGATGCGTCGCGAGGCTGAAGTTGGGCCGGCCAGCAGCATCTGGTTCAGCTCCTCTAACGACTCCGACATTAAGACTATATCATCTGCGAATCGCAGGTGTGAGATGTAGTCGCCGTTTATGTTAAAGCCCTTTCCTTTCCAGTCCAGCGTCTTAAACATATCAATCTTCCAACGCGCTTGTGAACAGTTTCGGGGATATAACATCGCCCTGTCTTACTCCTCTGCGCAGTAGGATACGTTTAGACCGCTGGCTCTATTTGGACACTCATGGTGGCGGCTTCGTACAGACGTCTCAACACCTTGATAATATATTTTTTCTTCTAGAGATAAATAAAAATCCCAATATCTCTTAAGCTGCAAAAAAGTTATAAACAAAGCACAAATGAGTTTTTTCTTTGTTACGCTTTATTAAATTATTGCAGAAATAAAACAAAACTGAAACTAGCATGGAAGTAGTATGTTGTACTACGTACAACTACATACTACTTCCATGGAAACTAGTTAGGTTTTTTGTTTTTTATTGTCTGGTTTTTTCGTTTTTTGCTGTCTTCAGCTTCCGTCTGTCTGTCTGACTATTATAGTTAATCTGCGGAATAACCAATCTCAAGGACTTAAGTCCTTATTCAGTTCTAGTCACTTTACGCCTTATTCTGAGATAATCTGAGAACCAGATTATTCGATTCAGGCTTAGCAGTTAGCGTTTCATCCGGTTTCATCCGTAGAGGTAGTAAAACTGGTTCTACGGGTTTCATCTTCCGGAAATGTTTCTGACAGCTGGTGGTACATCACTAAATCCATTCATCATTCAAGTCGATCGCTCGCTCAATCACTTGATTTGAACGATTTGAACCTACAGTGAATCATTCAATCAAAGTCATTCATTCAAAAATGTCAAAGGATCGCGTTCGCTTGTGTTTTGTGTCCATTTTGTTTGAAGTTTGAAAAAAAATGTTTTAGTTGCTGAAAACAAGATGAAGCCGTGAGCGGATTTAATGATTAGTGTTAGTGTTCAAATCACCTTACGAATAATACGAACATCAGTGCAGTGCTATTATCGACTGTGGAAACAGGGGCTTTCATTCAAACTATTACTGTTTAGTAGGTTATGCTTCAGTAACTTCGTTTGATTGAAAGAGGGTGCAGCTTTCGCTGGCAAAATGAGCAACTGGGCGAGGAGGATGCACCGCCGCGCGGCTACCTTAAGCAACGTAGTCACGTCCTGTGGCCATCCGAACACTCTGCCTTATCCTCGGAGGCTGGAAAAGGTGAAATTCGGGGCTCCGTTACACGAAGTCTGTAAAGACGATATACCTGGCCCTTTGCTTGTAAGTACCTGTAGAGTTTTTGTTGGTCGTTAGACTAGAGAGCCATAGGTGTTTTATGAATATTGTTGTTTGGTGTAGGTGTTGATTCTGAAGTTAAATAAGGAAGCGCCGCTCCGACGCGACGTGTTCCGCGCGCCCGGACATCAAGGGGCGATGAAAAAGCTGATCCACTTCCTGCAAACAGGGCGGCTGGTGAATGTGGACAACTACTCTGTTTACACCATTGCCAGTGTGCTGAAGAAATTTCTTAGGTGAGTTGACTGATATACCCAGTGAAATGCCCTCCCTTGGTCAGCTTTACGAAATAATTTCGTTCTTGGTAATAAATAACATTGTAGTGATATATTCTATTTGTTTGTAAGTAGTCTATTGGCATATTAAAGATTATCAGGGAAGCTGCCCGTGGAAAACAATGGCTTATTACACCAAACCTCATTGCATCTATGAGATAACCCAACATCCTGGGGTGGGCATGGCCCACCCTGTTCCAATCTGTCATAATGGTAGTCTAATTGTCTGTTGGATTGGTAGCATAGTACAGGATATAGTTATGACAAGGACATGGGTTTATTACCTTATCTTATGGGAGCGTAATAAAATTGCTACAACTGTGGAACAAGGTGATTCTTTTAAAAGGAAATGTGGTATCCAACAAACCAAAATAAATGTCAGCCATCTTACTCCTCTCCGAAATTGAGTGTACTAAATTTTTATGGCTGGAGTATTCTAATAACTCCCCACAGCTGATATGCTTATCATGAGAGTAAGCCGAAAATCCATAGCGCAATAGCAACACCATGCAAGTTTTAAAAGTATACAATAGCAACAGTATGTTGTTGAATGAAACAGAACATTGTGCTTTGTTTACAGAAAGATTCCAGGTGGTGTGTTTGGGCGTGAGGGTGAGATGCAACTCTTTACAGCTGTGGAGTTACCTGAGGAACAGCAGGTGGATGAGATTCGCAGGTGGGTGGAGTTTGTCACATTTTTCTATTCATATTGAGCTTTAATTTACGCAGGTGGAAAGATTTCTTTAGAAACTCTTAAATACATTATGCTTTTCTAGGAATAAATATTTGTGTCATTTAATTATAATAATTGCTATGATTAATTCCAATCTTACTTGTAGTGTGTAAAATGTAAACTTGTGTATACTTAATTGTTAAATCATATACTTAATTGTGTGGAGCAATTATTCCTAAGCAGCTTACTATCTAGTATAATCTTAACTTAAAACCTGTATAGAAATTTAGGGTGGCCTTACAGATATTGAGTACTAAAAGTATTATTAGGAAATGTCCTCGCATCAATAATAAACATTGATCTCATTATCTAAATGGTTTTGTAGGTTCACAAAAAAAATATGAAACACAAAATATTATAATAACACCAAACATACATGGTGTTTTTTTAAAATGTTATTAAGATAATAACATGGATTTATCATCTATGTATTAATCTGTATTTACATGTTACCAAGGAACAACAACAGATTGCCCGACAATTACTTAACAAAACACATTAATCTGCATCAATGAACATATTTGTGAAGAATATTTTTTGTAATGGTGCGTTGCAATTGTTACATTCAGCTTAACTTGTCAGAATTTATGCAGTGGGTTTATAGTCTTAGTGAATGTATCTTGTAGTTTGAATAGGGGCATACGTTTATGATACAATAACACTATACTTCTAAGACCAGTTTAAAACTCTGTTTATTTAATCTGTGACTACATCATTTCCTTGTAAAATCTTCTCCACTGACTATTTCAATCAACATTTTTGGAAATGGATTTTTTATAAGTAAAACCATAAGTCTTGCTGGAGTTTTTAAGCTTTAATTTACAATGATGTGAACTTAAAAATATTTACGACTTCCAGCTTTAGCTAGGCTAGTTTTACTTAACCTAGATTGATCTTACGTCATTCAGGCTGTGGCTACACTCGGCTCTGAAATATTAAGTAATCAAATCACACTCGTGAGTGAGTTGTACTGATATAGCATAACTAGAAAAGTTGGCATTCAGAGTGCCGTGCCCTGCGCTTCTACTGTCTGGCTCACTGTAGGAGAGCGGTAATGCCATGTGTAATGTAGCGTGCATTGTGTTCACCGACATCGAGCTTCACTTTCATAATACACAAGCGCCTGGCACAACCGTGTTATTGCGCGGGACAATGGGAGTTTATAAATGTATGAATTTTGATGCGGCAAGTTGATGCGCGATTGTTTGCGGGCAATCGGATTCTGATAAGCGGTCTATTGATTCACCGCCTGGCACGTCGCGTGAGACACCCGTTCAGGGGAAGGCATGCGACAGACGTACAAAACAATTTCCTTGTATTAATAACATTCCCGTCAATTGACGATACTGTGACGTCAATTTATAACCACGAGTTCATTGTAGCGGGTTAGGGAAAGGTCCTGTCATGTTGATATCCTTCACACACTATCCGTCGACGGCTAGGATGATTTGCGTGAGTTCGGATATGGCTGGAGAAGCGGAGTTAATTCCATAGGATTCGATTACGAAAAGGCCCGGTCATTGGTAGCGATTATGGTTAGAGCAACTCGATAACCAGTGAGCAAAATAGCGTAAAAGATCCTGTAATACGTATCGCCGAAATTAGATCAACCTTTACAATTCATTATCGGATGTAGTGAAAGTACTGAATGTAAATTATTTACACTACATTCGGTGTGTCCTCAGCTGTATTTTAGGGTTATTCTACTCTTCAACAAATAAATTGTACCACACGATCGCTCTTTATTCATGTTTATATTATACCACCCTAAAGCTTAGTTTCTCTGTCGCCCAAATATTTGACTTGCATCCTTTTAGTTCTTTACACAATACGCCCCATACATTTTATGGCTACGAAATTTAAATTAAGTTCATCGAACTTTATTATTTTATGGCTTTTCCTTCCTTGTATTTGTTATTGTGTTTCTTTTGTTTGGTGTGACTGCTGTGTGTGGAGGCTATTCGTCGAGTGAAAGTATTAAAAACATGAGTGGATTCGGCTGAGAACTGGTTTTCTCGATTCTTTGTTAAAAAGTATTATTTGGTCGGATCATCCTTATTATTATTCTAAGGCCAATAATGTTGTTAACAGGTTGCTGCTATCGCTGCCGGTGTGCACACAAAGGCTGCTGGTGCTTCTTTTTGGGACATTTCGGGTGATGGCCTCCAATGCCGACAAAGCAGGTACCATTTCATTGATTTTCAGATCACTTTGGCACTGATTAAAAATATTAACTATTCACATCTATTAATTACAATGTCGCGTAATCAGAGCCGCGGTTCTGTCTAATTATGACATCATGTTTTAATTGATAAATATCAAGCATACCTTCAGTTTTCAGGTATTTGTAGATTAGCGTAGGTAATTTGCCTATTATAGGACCTAGGGAGTATCAATAAATTACGTGAGTTTAAATAGGACACCGTAGGCTGCCCATCGATGAACGAGCTGTGGCAGATGGCAACGACTGTATGAAGCGGAGGGTAGAAAGAAGTAGCGTTAGGAGAATCCTATCTACAAAAGGACCGATGTATGGTGGTACTCTGGAAAAATCTATTCCCCATGTGTAACAATTTCAATAAAACTTTAATTAATGGACTACTGGACGGCCCCATTTACTACTGGTAGTTTTTTTTCGGACATACGGGGAAAATCCGTCATGGATGCCAGGGAAGAGAAACCCTGGCAATGTCGGACTCCTACCGACTAAAAACGCCGTATGCCCTGCTTTGAGTATAGTCTGGACGGGTCGCGCTCATGGTGTACACTTTTCCTCCAGTATATGATTAGTATGATTTATTTAGAGCGTATGTTGTAGGTTGTAGTGTTGTTTTTTTTTCTTTTTATTTTCTTCAGTTACTGGTAGTTAAGCCTCGCGGTGAGTATTAAGTGAAAGTGTATGAACATGTTTGGATTTTTGTTTAATGGTTATTTAACCACGCAAAAACGGCTAAACGAATTTGGCTTTTACACTTCTTATCCCGGCGCATTAATTGACCTCGTTCGATTGTAAAATAAATGTAGGTTTTCCTTGTAGCTACTGTAGAGTCTAATGGTACAGTTTTATTATACTCGACCATTGAATTTAGAAGGAAAAATTCAATGTACGTACTCGACTCAGCTTACGAAAAACTGTAAATTGATTTTGGACCTTCGGATAATTATATCAGAAGTTTAAGAGGTCAAGTAGAATAGAAATACAGTGGTTTTTAGGGTTCCGTAGCCAAAGGGTAAAACGGACCCTATTACTGAGACTCCGATGTCCGTCCATCACTCCCTCTGACACCAGGCTGTATCTCATGAACCATGATAGTTAGACAGTCGAAATTTTCACAGATGATTTATTTCTGTTGCCGCTATAACAACAAATACTAAAGAACAGAATAACATAAATATTTAAGGGGGCAAGTGGAAATAGCTATATTAGTTCCGTGGAAAATTCCCGGGGTAGTAATTTTTAACACCTTGGGTTACATTATTCGACATTTCGTACCGAACCCTAAACTTTTTGAAAATCCAATAAAGCCTATGTTACTCACGAAGAATGTATCTTTCTAATGGTGAAATAATTTTTACAATAGGCTCAGTAGTTTCTGAGCCTATTTATTACAAACATACACACAAAAATACAAATCTTTCCTCTTTATAATATTAGTATAGATATAGATGGTACGGAACCCTTCGTGCGCTAGTCCGACTCGCACTTGGCTGGTTTTTTTATGATGCTTCTATTCCCTAATATTGGCCCATTCATTCTATTGTCATTCGTTATCATGTTAAGTCGAGAAAAGTCATCAGGTAGGACCAGAGGTCGGAAAGTGATCCCGTATTTAAATTGAAACAGGTGGAAAATTAGAGCCATCGCAAACAAGGCGACTTGTCGCCGCGTCTAGTCGCCGAGTCAGACGCGACGTTGTCATTTGCTTCTGTCTTGTCGCGACTCTTACGTCAAGTGTGCGGAGATTCGAACAAAATATACATATGAAAATTGACGGCCGTAGCCTGTCGTCGCGTCTAGTCGCCGAACTGTCGCTGTCGCGTGTCGCCTAGTGTGCGCATAGGCTTAATGTCGTGGCCCCCAAATCAATCTACCTTGTGCTATAAACAGGCCGCTTTGAACGTTTTCACTTTCTTGGTAGCGACACAAACCGTACACTCATTCAGTTATGGCTGTATGAAAATTAAATGTTTTTTGGCGACGTTCGTGGGAATAGCAAATCCATTGTTCCACGTGAGCCGTCGCGCGGAATTACTCTAATTTCGCCAATTACACGAGAGAGCGCGTGGGTGATCGCGCATCGTTCTTTGATGTTGTGGGGTCTGTATCAACTTTGACAGAGCTATTATGTCGTTGAAGGTTCCGATGTCAGGGACTGACTAGTAAAGCAAAGACCTGAATGCTCAAGCTTCGACTACACTTCGACTGTACAAATGTTTGCTAGGTGATTTCGATTGTTGAAAAAAGTACAAGATATCTATTGTGCCATTGAATACAGTCAGGCCCGACCCACCATACGAAGACCGAGACAGCCTCATTGGTGAAAAAAGTAGGAAATTAATTTTTGCTTTCCAAAGTGTGACAATATGACAACTTTTCTATGTCTAGTATAGCTGTTTAAATCGACAAATCAGACGTCATGCTTATGCCCCGGTTCTGAAAAATCGTATAGCATGGAGGACGCCATATTTGGATCTCGTACCATGCTAAAACATGCACCATGCGGACACTGGCTATACAGTGGGCTATATAGCCCACCCTGGGCATAGGCCCAGTCCCTCTCACCTCACTCCAATTCCCAAATCCCCTTGCCAATTTCATACGTATTCAGTAAATCGAAATAGGACCATAAACCAGTAGTCATTTTTTGCATGTTTTCAAACAGCACTCGAATATCGCGTGTCGGTCGCCGGTTAAGACAACGTTCGTTCCCCGCCATTGCGTTTCAATCTCAATTAACTTAGCTGTCGATTTAATAAGTGTTTATAAATTGATGTGGAGTTTTTTTAAAGCCTTACTAGCCTTTTCGACGTTGTTCAGTGCAGTATTGAAGCAGTATTTCCGGTGCCGCGATGCTGTTTAGTGATAAGGCCGCCGTCTATACTCTTAGATTCAATAATACCTGTGTAATTTCCTTATTTATGTACAATAAAGTGTTCTCTACCTATCTATCTATCTGTTTAGAATCATAACGTACATTAGCAACATCCATACGTCCCACGCATACGTCTCAGAGACAGAAATGGTCTTGATCACCACGACTGCCTACCGCGAATTTTCGATTTCTTCTCTTCGGATACTCGGGGTTTCATCAAGATGTTTTCCTCCACAGTTAGCGAGTGGTGTTGCTACTACAAATTAGACTTTAGATTATTTGTAACTAGATTACAAGCCTTTATCATGATATTATAACATTAATGTTACTCATCTGCTGTGTAATGCAATAAATAAATAGGATATACTATTTTAAACATTTAATCCGGATCAACTTACGGGTGTTGTTTTATCGGACGAGTCCGACCAGGCTTAAAATGTGTTGTGCTTAGGATATATTATTTATTACTAATTTGTAACTTGGAAATCAATGAAGGAGGTATATGTCCTGCAGTGGGCGCCAACCGCGTCAAATGGCTGATGTTGATGATGAGAAAACAATGTTATTGGTAAATGCCATTATTTGAACCCACGACGGTTCAAATCTTGATTTGATACTAGTTTTATACTGATGCGCTACCACCGCTCTATGTACCTATAAAATTATCTGTGAAATTTTGACGGCCGTATTTATGCACGTAGATCAAGCATAAAAGTTATCGGTAGATTCTTCAAATCCTTTATTTTACTGCAATTAGTCTAGGCTCCATGCATTTCCAAAAAGACTGGTTGGAAAAAGCTTGCATCCAGCGTCTTCCTACCACTTGGATGAGATCGTCTGTCCATCTTGTGGCCGGTCGTCCTACGCTGCGCTTGCCGATGTGTGGTCTCCATTCGAGCACTTTTCGGCCCCATCGGCCATCAGTTCTGCGTGCTGTGTGCCCCGCCCACTGCCACTTCAACTTACTCATCCGCTGGGCTATGTCGACGACTTCCGTTTGTCTACGGATTCATTCTATGTCCAACGGTGGACTTCTGGTGGCTGAATGATGATGATGATGATGATGATGAGTCTAGGCTCGCTATCTTCAACTCTATTACCAGTTCCTCACGTGCGGTTTTTGGTTGCGCAGGTACAGGAATGACATCTGAGGCATTAGGAGTGTCCGTGGCACCGTCTTTCTTTCACTCGTGCGTGTCAGACGGTAAAACCGCCACCATGGAGGATGTACAACGATTCAAGGTGGGTGCGGAGTAAGGTTTACTTTTAAATGAAGTATATAAAATTCAAATTAAAATTAAATTTTACCAATACCTGGTGATTGAATGGTACCTACGTGCTTATCACGAAGTAAGTGATAGATTTCTGCGATTTTCTTTTACACTATTAATCTGTCAATCTACTGTTAACAGCTGTACGTTGCCATTGCCAAATTGCATACAAAAACAAGCCGTTAGCAATACAGTAGATTAACTTTCTCAACTTTATAAGAGTTGTGTCCGAGTCAAATGTGATATCAAGGTTTATATTGTTAATGGAAGTTCAAAGGCGGTTAGTTCAAAAGTAAAGAATGTCTTCTATCTGTGGTAGAAGATTTTTTTTATTTAATCTTCCAAGTATCTCTAGTAGAAAACATTACTAACAAAATTAATTTATAGTCGGTTAGTTAGTAGCTGGCATGTGTTCCAAGCGCAAGCCAATCCTACTTATTACCTTTTCGTGGTCCCTTTACCAGTAGAAGTTTGAACATGATAACAAGTGGTAATCTTCTTATCACAAGTCAATAAACACTATCAGTAATGCTCTAATGTCAATATAGAGCTTCTTATCAGACGTTGAAATCAATTTAGATTGTAAAATGTATAAATAATCGCTTGTAGTCATGATTTGTAATGATCAACTGGAAATATATCGTAGAGTACACAAGATAGAAGATAATGCTAGACTAGATTTGATTTTAAAGCGTGTGTACATTGCACGCAAGGTGAAACTAAATTTTATCTCGACAGGATAAGGTCTCATTCACCTTGCCATGATATTAAAATGTGAGGATTTCTTGACTGTACAACGTGTCATGTGTTTTGTACTAAAAAAGTTAGATGTAAATATCAATGTATAGAGAAAACCCGAGTACTGTAAATAGCTTTGATATTTATGTATTCACAATAATATTCTCAAAAACATGCGGCGACAGGCTGAAGTGTGTGTGAGTATCGACACCATTAAGTTATGATCCTAGTTTGTTATATGTTTATGTTAGCAGCTGCAGCACTAGATGACTATCAAGCTCCACTAGCTTATACTCTATTCCACGATACGAAATCCTAAAGAAAACCGTCTATACTCTGATTTTCAATTTCGTGTACCAAACTGACAGCTGCAAGCGCCCTTTCTTTTGTAAAATGTTGCTAGCTCAAGGAGTCTCGACCGAGTTTTCGGTCTCGGTCTCGATCTCGACATTGTCAGCTAAAATTCTACTTTTTATTTGCTTATTGATAACTAGGTACTGCGTTGCAAACGCAGCGCAAACTGCGTTGTATCATCTGAGTGATCAAGTCGTTTCTTTTTTAAATTTACTAAAATAAGTAATTTTAGAATCTTAATTTACGTTGATCAATAATACAAGTAGCGTTGATTTCTATCTACAGAGACATTTCAAAATGGTTAAATTAATTTAAGGAAGAAAATCATAAAATTAACATGCAACTTTTTTTTCAAATCACCAAACGGAATACTAGTTTGGCTTTCGAATCATATCTCGTTTCAATATCTCGATAGTCTTCGAGTACATTATTGTACAACAAAATCCAAAAGTGGCAACCCACCAAATGTCAGTTTGGTACACGAAATGAAAAATCGGAGTATAGGTGCGGCCATTTGTTAATGGGCCAGACCTTCAATAGCAACTACTCTATGGACCGTTTCATCGCTTATTGTTCCGCTCATCCCTAGCCGCGCGCATTGACCCATCCAGTTCGACTCATGGAACGGAGTATAGTAGAACCGGCCAGCTTTGCGCACCATTCCATTCATGTGTATATATTTATTTTATCTTTATTTAGAAACTAACAGTCATTTAAATGTTAATTTTAATCATATCTTATGTTATATTTGTTATAGCCTTACTAAAACCATTTATTAATAACTAAGCATTCCATCATCTAGTGAGATACAATTGAGCCACTCTTTGTAGTTAAGTTCTGGATTATCTTAGCTCTCTTTGTAGTGTAGACATAGGGGGCTTGCACCAAAATCGTTAAACGTGTTTAGTTACTAATTTTATTTAAATGTGACGTGTTTGTATAGTTTGACATCTACCTAAATACGTTTAGCCGCTAAACATATTTAAAAATCGTGGTGCAAGTCGCCCCTAGAGTAACTGTACCAAATGTTTTATGAACTGCACTAGTCACATAAAATGTTCCACGGAGGCCCAGTAGAAAGTAAACGGGGTTTTCTAATCATCAATACGTGCAACTTATGTTATGGTATCAGGAAATCGCGAAAAAAATTACGGCAGTTTCCTACATTTACAAGAGCAATTGATATTTGCTATTTTGAATGAAACGGCTAATATATTGCCCGTGGCTTGAGAATTGGTCTACAAATTAGACACTACAATTAAATATAAGCAGTTTTCGGATGGATTTTGTAAATGGGAAAGAGGCAGCGAAGAAACACCGCTCTGGTCCTCTTTTATTAAATCAGATTAAACATAATACAACACTACAATACAACCTCCATTTCTGTATTCCACTAATGCACAATAACTCGTTATCTATCATCATCCAAACGTAGACAAAATTAACGCTGCTTCCAGACACACGAATGTCATCCGTTCACCAGCCTAACACAAGTAGATCGTACTCATGAGGAGAATAGTTTGCTTTTCTGCGACGCCCCGTATATTATATCGTAAATGACGGGAGATTGTAGTCACCTCGCATCAACGTACATTTGATTAGTAGATCTATCTGATAACGCGCATGATTCATCATGATTTTAGTATGTTAGTCACTTCTTTCCTCTTGACTCACTAACTGATCCACTAATTGTATTACGAAATACGCCACGGTTGAACGTGTTTACGGAATGGCTCAGAGTGCTTATACTGAGTTTTTTCATTCACTTTCGATAGTGAGAGCGTTTGCGATTTGCATAGGAGTGACAAAGAGACAACTAGATGGCGCGCTTTGTCACTCCTATGCAAATCGCAAACGCTCTCGCTATCGAAAGTGAATGACAAAACTCAGTATACGCACTCTGATGCTCTGTCTTGTTAAACATCCTGCGTTTTTGATGTTACAAGCTTACAACTTTTTAGACACTTGGCGATGCGACTTGGCGCCTAAATTGGTTTAACTATTCTACATCTTTACAACTGCAAGCTTAAAATAGTTTTAATTGAGTTCAATTGCACTTAAGGCTGGATACTTCCGTAGAGGAATTTGTCTCGTCTACGTTTTTGTTTAATACGCTATGCATTCCTCACAGCTTCAATTTCCAATGCTTTGATACAATAAGCAACATAAACCTAGACTAGATGCGCTTCAATAGTTTCAGCCAGTAGTTTGATTACTTCCTACGGCGACTTTTTCAGCGAATTATACTTCACTCTTTCAACCCCTGAGTAGAGTAAGAATGAAAGATGCAAGACCAGCTCAATTTTATATCTTTTTTGACCAATAACCATCATACTTTTTGTTAACAATTAAATAAACTTTCTCTTTCTGTCCCGTTGAGGACTTCCAATCTGTCCGACGACGTATACCTCCAACCTACCGAGTAATATACGATTCCCTGTACTAAAAAAACCTTTATTACATTTTGTAAAATGACCATTAAATTCTACAACTCAACCTTTAAAATGAACCATAATCTACTTCGCTAATGGTCTTGTAAAAAATATATATTTTTTATTCTATTTAATATTATATTTTACTTTGTGAGAGCAATTAAAAAAAATAAATGTGGTCCATAAGAAATATGAATCCATAAAAAATATCTTATCTTATCTGATTCATCATCAACCCATCATGTCCCCACCGAGGGGCACGGGTCTCTTCCCTGAGGAAGGTATAGGCCATACTCCACCACGGGGGCCAAGTCCGGATTGGTCTGATTAACCTTTACTTAAATAATTGTTGTGAGCTAAGTTCGTACGTTACATAACTGAGTAGAGTGCACGTGTGTAAATATTGATGTTCTGTAGACTGTAGAGTTCTCTACCTAATTTAGGTTCAAAGCAAGAACGTTTTACCCAAACATCCTTGGTTCAATGTCATAGATGGTCATAGTAATGTGGCGGAAAATTAAACTTTTTTCGCGGTAATTGAGAAGTTCAATCAATTCCTAGAGCGTATCAGCAAATAAGTTTAGCTTTTTCGTAATTTTGCGTAGAGTTTGTGTTTTCCAACATCTTTAGTTCTGTGGGGTTTTTGTTTGATTGATATTTTCCGAAATATAAGCTTCGTTAAATAGTTATAATACTGTTTTATAGGTAACCAAGCGTAAATATAAAATATTATATATTGAAATACTGAAAGAAATACTGTGTTGCAAAAGCAAACAGTATAAAATTTAACGATGATAACCCAGCTTACACATCAAGTTGAAATAGAAAACTAAGAATTGTACTTCTTGCTGCACTACTGTGTTGAACCATGAGTGACTCCGAGACAATAAAGTAATTTTTTTTTGAGTACACACCCAAATTTTAATGGAAACTGAATTTTGTCGATCAGGGGAATTATCAACGTTATACGTTGGAAGCATTTGTGTCTGGAGCATAGTGAAACTAAAACCGGGGCCGGCTCGCAGGTGGCGACGCGAATAATGCGACAGCTCATCGAGCAGTTCAGCGCTGGGGATCTGTTCGGGCGCGACAATTATGAATACTACGCGCGCGTCACCGGTCGGATACTGCGCGTCAAGGACGAGTGGATATGCTCCTTCAGGGACCCCCCGCCCCCGCGCCACCGCCGCGACCAAGATGCCTATGCGAGTGAGTAGTGAAATTCACAATAATCATTTAATATTTATGGTACTGACACACGTGCTCATTAGTAGCACGAAAGCATGCTTATATTGAGCAAGTGCTTTACTCCCAAGCTTTTCTGTATGTAGGCACATTGACATTCAACAAACAGAATGTAAATTCTTTACGTTGAAATAAGTTAATGATTTCTTAAGACAGTAACACTGACAACAACAATGCAGTTGTAGGTTATCAAACCTCAAAAAAAATTAAGACGGATAGATTAAAACATCGATAACAAAAATACAGAAAAGATTGGGAGTAAGGCACTTGCTCAATAAAAGCATGCTTTCGTGCTACTAATGAGCACATGTGTCAGTACCATTACATACAGGCACATACATTGCTTCTGGCTCCGCACTAGCATACCCTGTGGCGTGGGAACCAGAAGCAGAGAGGTTACAAACACGTAACATACAAGACCTGGGATATTTTTTTTTTTGTCCCCAGCCGGGGTTCGAACCCGGGATCTCTCGCGTGGTAGGCAGATGCGCTAACCGCTGCACCACAGAGGTGGTCTGAATCACTTCCACACTTTTTCCAGACAAGGATACCCTAAGCTAAGTGATCACGGCTGTTTCATAAAACTACAGTGCACAGTTAGCTGCCTTGTTGGTCTAGCCGTTACGGCGCTTACCTACCAAGACAGAGGTCGTGGGTTCGATTCCCACTGAAGGCCGCCGTATATTTGTACAAATGGTCTCAGCCTGAGTGTTTTTCCATGTTTGAAATGTCCTTATAAACAATAAGCTGCTGTATAAAAAAACGTAAGTTCAATCGAGATCAACTATTTCTTGATAGCTAAAATAGTTCTACATTACATAATAGGACGTGTACAAAAAGGACCTAGTCTGGTCTAATGTTTGTGATGTCTTTGCCTGGTTACCATAGCATAGAGTATCCCAGTTTGGGACCAGGTCAAGTGATTGTGTTGTTAAGTGATTGGAAGTTATTATTATTAGTATCACCGTATCACTGTTTGTCTAGAATAACTCTAGTTTACTCTATCTGCCCTTGATTGCGTAACAGAAAAATGAAAAAGGAAATATGTACATTTCTCGTACATATTTCCTATCCTGCACAAAGTTATTTCCCATGGGCATTTTGCAACAAAATATCGAGTAGCAGAGAACAGGTATAAATGAGATGCATTTCGAATTTCTCTAGGGAAGTTCTGGATGCATGGGCAACAAGGTAAAGTAGTTTGTTAATTATGCTAACACAAGTCTCATTTAATGAATTTTTACTTACGAATTGTTTGTCATTTGGTTTGTCACTATACGGACCTGTTTTGCAGTCTTATCGTAACGATGTCATAGTGTAAATGTGTACTTTAATATGTTTTCTGTTTTCGCGTTTCAGGGCAGCTATCTCTAGAGGCCGAAAAGACTTGGCTTCAGTGCGAATGCGACCGATGGGGAAATAAATTTAATTTAGAAGGTAAGCATTGCTACAAACAATCAATGAACCCATACCCGTCCATCGCTGGAAGTAGGCCTTAAGTAAGGCACGCCACTTTTTTATGTCCCCGGCTATTCCCATCCAAGTACTGCCAGCGATCTGCCTCAGATCTTGGGTCCAGCGAGCTAGTGGGTTTATCCCAACAATATAACACTAACTGTTTTACTTCAGGAGTTTCAACGTCTGCAAAAGAAAGCTATGTTAACTTAATGTGAGCTTTGTCGCTGTTTTTGCTAACGGAACTCTATAAATATTTATACCTAGCGAACTAGTTAATTTATGGTGTGTTAAAATGTCTGCTATGTCGTTCGCAGGTGACTTGAGTGAAAGTTATTAAACAAAACCAAGTCAAATATTAGTCGTTACTTGTATCATAAATATTTGGGTGAGTCTTGACAAATGATTGATTTAATGGCCTTAGAGCGGTAACAATGGTGGTTGGTTTTGGGGATTCGTCACGGATTATTCGTCACTTGGCTGTTGGAGACAGTACTAAATGGTAGCACGAGTGTTTAACACTTTGGTAGAATATTTTGTAACTTTCACTAAGTTCAATATTGGAAATCATAATTACATCTTTTACACTAACCCCCTTATTCATAAAAAATTTTAAGCATTGGTTAAGTAAACAACTGATTAAATGTCATGCTGTCCTTTATATTTCAATGACATCTGGTCAAGGACAGCATGACATTTAATCAGTTGTTTACTTAACCAATGCTTAAAATTTTTTATGAATAAGGGGGTTAATTTTGAACATGTATTAGTTTCAACGTAACGATACAAGTTTGTTCGTTAACAAAAGTACATAACAGATTAACAAAATGTTGTCTCATTTATTTCATGTAAAAACATTTTAGGACTAGACTTCAGAGGACCAAGTGAGTTATAGTTTTGCGAACTTGTAGAACGTTTATTTAGCATAATATTGAGATTAGTAGTGTTGTGGTAGTAGCGGTATGTGTCGTATTGTGACCGTTGATTCCCTTTACATACTTTTTTTATACAAATAAACGCATGGATTTTAAATTTTAAATCGGGATTCAACTATTAGCAACTGATGGACTAGAGTTATATATTTAATAACATGAGGTGGTGTGACATTTTGACTGTATGAAATGGTCCACATCGTTTGATAAAGTGCATTTTTTATTATGAAGTGTAAAATAATAACATGAAATTCAATCACTCTCCTGGATAAAATACAACATCAAGCCGTAATCGTGGATATTCGATGCTTTGTACATATCGCTGCTGATATCGCGTTATTGCTGACGAAACGTGCGTCCGTTTGTTATTTTGTTAGGTCATGCCTGTGGCTCTATTCCTTAACATATCCATTGGTTGGTCTCTCTCCTATAACTTCTCCGAACTTTTGAAACACAATATTTTTAAACTTCTAAAATCCACCCAGTTGAAAGTTACGAAATGGAGGGGTAGTTGACGCCGCAAATAATAATAAATAATAATTTCACACAACACAATCCTCTTGTCCTGGTCCGAAACTAGTTTAGCCTGACTATGGTGACTAGGCAAGGACATAGCAATGGTTCAATCGAGCGCACTTATCGCATCGCATAGTACGGGCGATTGGTTCTACCTATGTAGTCTAAACGGACCCAAACTTTTCGATCAGCAGCGACAGTTACACTTCCGATCATGACCTAACACCTGCACTCAGGCGCGTCTAAGACTGCAAGCGATAGAATAGTAAGCGTTTTGAGTCGAAACTATTTAGTTTAGCGTAGTTTACTATTTGCCATCGATACGCTAAAGAGTAGGAGTAGCGATATGGATATTTAATTACATTCAGCATTGCTCCGGGCTCTGGGCTCAAGACAAACAGTTTTTGAAATACTATCATAATCAAGAATGTGAGAGGAGGTAATGAAATTTCTCGTATTCATGACATTAATAAAACAATAAATGAATGACCCAAGAGAATCAATCAATTTAACAGAGAGTCGAACGTTTTCTATCAACTTTTACATTAGACATGTATTTCATTTAATAATAATTCAGCTTTTGTCAACATATAAACAATCCATAGAAATCGTTAAGACAAATCTTCCGTATTTTCGATTTCTATGGATTGTGTATGAAGTTGGTCGCTTGTCGTGTTAATTAATTAAAGAAACACCAACGATACTAATAATGTTTTTTTACTTACATAATTATCCAAAATCTCACGTCTGGTATCCCAGAGGGGTAAGCAGAGAACTATCACTTGCTTGTTAGTTTAATGGTATTTCAAAGAACTGTTTACTAACACCCGGACAAAGCTGGACGATATTAAATACACGTACTGATCTAACCATTCGCTCGACGCAGGTCTAGCGAAGTCCGAGGAGTGTCAGTCGATGCCGGCTTTGGGCGGCGGCGGTGGATGCGTGGCTGGTGCCATTGGGCTCGGCATCATACCAGAGCACAGTTTGCTGGACTCCTGCACCAGGCTGTCCATATCGCTGGAGGAGAGCGTGTTCAAGGTGAGACTCAGAAGGGGATAACATAGGTGTTCTATCTAGTGGTTGTCCATATCGCTGCAGGAGAGCGTCTACAAGGTGAGACTCAGAAGGGGATAACGTCGGTGTTGTGTCTAGCGGTGGTCCATATCGCTGGAGGAGACGTTTTCAAAGTGAGACTCAGAAGGGGATAACATCGGTGTTGTGTCTAGCGGTGGTCCAAATCGCTGGAGGAGAGCGTTTTCAAAGTGAGACTCAGAAGGGGATAACGTCGGTGTTGTGTCTAGCGTTGGTCCATATCGCTGGAGGAGAGCGTTTTCAAAGTGAGACTCAGAAGGGGATAACATCGGTGTTGTGTCTAGCGTTGGTCCATATTGCTGGAGGAGAACGTTTTCAAAGTGAGACTCAGAAGGGGATAACGTCGGTGTTGTGTCTAGCGGTGGTCCATATCGCTGGAGGAGAGCGTTTTCAAGGTGAGACTCAGAAGGGGATAACATCGGTGTTGTGTCTAGCGTTGGTCCATATCGCTGGAGGAGAGCGTCTAAAAGGTGAGACTCAGAAGGGGATAACATCGGTGTTGTGTCTAGCGGTGGTCTATTTCGCTGGAGGAGAGCGTTTTCAAAGTGAGACTCAGAAGGGGATAACATCGGTGTTGTGTCTAGCGTTGGTCCATATCGCTGGAGGAGAGCGTCTACAAGGTGAGACTCAGAATGGGATAACGTCGGTGTTGTGTCTAGCGGTGGTCCATGTCGCCGGAGGAGAGCGTCTTCAAGGTGAGACTCAGAAGTACATACATTCGGTTCAAGAGAAGACAGTGTTCTGTCTAGCGGAGCAGTCTGAAGACTTATTCGAAGCTTTGGCGGCTGCTGTCATTGGCCTCGGCATCACTCAGAAGGGGATAACATCGGTTCAAGATAATTAGGACAGTGTTCTATCTAGCGGAGGTAGAGTTTAAGTCCGAGGACTGTTATTCTAAGCTGGCTCTGGTGGCTGGTGTTATCAGCCTCGGCATCATACCAGAGGACAGTTTGCTGGACCCCTGCAGTAGGCTGTCTATTTCGCTGAAGCAGAGTGTCTTCAAGGTGAGACTCAGAAGAAGAGAAAGACGACTCAAAAGTTAATACTAACAACTATCACTAGGAGGACGACTTTGAAATAGCGAAAATGTTAAGCCATAAAATACAATCACCTCCAAATGCCCCGTCGACTTCCAGGTGTCGGTCTCATCGTCCTCCCAGTCTTCACGCAGCAACTCCAGCCCCCACATGACTTTGGAGGAGCTTCGTGCGGTCAACAAGTACGCTGAAAGCACCAAGAGCCTCTCCTACCTACCCCAGGTGAGTGCTGATATAGGTCCACGGTCGAAGGAGACACGTGACTGCATCCACAGACTCGCTGAACGGTTTTGAACGCACGGTTCAGTGAGCCAATCGATCGCGTGCCTGAACCATTCGTTCAGTTTATCTGCATCCACAGACGAAGTGAATGAATTTGAACGCACACTTCAGTGAGCTAATCGGGATACACTGAGTGAGTCTGAACCGTTCGTTCGGTTGGTCTGCATCCACAGACTAATTGAACGAATTTGAACGGATGTTTCTGTGAGCCAATCAGGGTACACTGAACAGGACCACCGACCAATCCTGATTGGCTTACTGAACCGTCGTTGGCTTCGGCCCTTAGGGGCCGTCCATAAATTACGTCATCGATTTTTTCAGATTTTAGACCCCCCCCCCCCTACAATCATCCTATCGTCATTTCTTAATGACCCCCCCCCCCCCTTCTCCCAAAATTGACGTCATTACTAGTTTGACAAAATAAAACATTGCAGATTTGAGAAAAATAGGGTATTATTGATTAAAACACTTGGTTATAGAATCACCTTTTATTATTTTTACACACTCACACTCTGTTGTACGTCGTATGAGCTAGGATACAACGGTGAGTAAGATATGATTGGGATATAATGTGTCCCGGTGATCAAAGATATGAGATATAACAACTCCCTCTAAGGACACACTTTGCGCAAGTCTAGAGCGCAGGCCGCAGGTCCGCAGCGGTGGCGGTGCGCGCCAAAGACAAAGGAAGCCGACTTTGTTTAAACAGCGCCGATTTCTTTTATTCTCCGAGTCGCCGCCAATCTTCGTTTAATAAACACAGTGTCGCATACAAACTATTTTCATAGGTACGATGTTATTTATAGTTTAAAAAAATAATGTAGACATGCCTTGACCTTGTAATAAATAAATAAATAATGAGTTCAATAATTAATACCATTAAATACTTGCAAAATATCACAAGAACATTATCTTTCCTTAGTATGAGACATGTATTTAAGTATAAGTATAGTATTAATATGTACTTTTATTATATATGTAATGTTGTAGTTATTATTTAAGTATTGTGTTTATTATCAATACATAGTATAAAACAAAGTCGCTTTCGCTGTCTGTCCCTATGTATGCTTAGATCTTTAAAACTACGCAACGGATTTTGATGCGGTTTTTTTAAATAGATAGACTGATTCTTAAAGAAGGTTTATATGTATAATACATGTAAGTACCACGGGCGAAGCCGGGGCGGGCAGCTAGTATTTTACTAGGTGTGCTGGAAGAAATTTCTTTTTAGAAATAATCTTTTTGTACGTGAAAAATAAACTATAAATAAATAAATAAGAATGACGTCAATTTCGAAACACCCCCCCCCCCCATCTATCATTTACCGTCATCCGCAGACCAACCCCCCCCCCCTAATTTAGAATGACGTAATATATGGACGGCCCCTTACCCACCATGAAGTGACTTTTGACTCGATGAGAAAAAACTAGCAGCGCGCTCTGTCTTCATTTAGGCGGCAATATGATGTGACATTTATGTGAGAAGCCTCATTTATACGTCAAATATGGCAAAACAATCCATGTGTCCGATCCTTATATGGAAAGTGGATGTGCAGAACGTCGCGCGGTTTTTGTAGTCTGAGTGAAGCTTCGTCATTCCCGCTTAGGCAGTGTTTCGTACAACTACAATACATAGTTTATTATGATAATTGGGTAGTTGACAAAATGTCAAATAACTTACTTTTAAAACGGAATTTTGTATGAAAATACGACGTCATATTTCAGAGCACTCTTTTTATGTTTCATCTATATAAAAATTGTAATAACTAGGAATTGACTAAACGAGATAAATTTTTCGAAATATTTTGTAATTTTTGTTTCAATCGAGCATATCAAATAATTTAATGTTTGTCGTGTCAACTACCGAATTCGATGTGAACCATGAATTTGTAGTCCTTTGAAATAAATCCTGGCCGTGATACAGCGCCGTGTCGCTGGATAAAAGGGTGGACTTTATTGAAGCTGCTTTCAATAAATTATATATATTGAAAACGTCCCTTGGAACCTAGTACGTACATGAGTTACCCCTGCTTAAACCCATGTACATGACTGGGGGATACCGCCGTTTAGCCAAAGTATTTTTCGCCAAATTTTACTTCCCAATAAACTTATGGCATCAGTTTCATTTCCCAAATGAAACTTTAGCAAGTTTTCATTTCGCATTTTATTAATTTGGTCAAATTATCATTTCGCATAATTTTACTGCGTCAAGTTTTATTAAGACAAACGTTTATTATGCTAACGTTTTATTTTGGCAAGTGTTATTTTCAAATAATGGAAGGGGGGGTCGGCGATGTAAAGAATACGTGACAACAGAAATATAGGTGCGACGACGCGCGTAGCGAAGCGGAGCGCGTCGGAGCGTTAGGTTCTCTATGTAAGATCGAAAACAGACTCGACTTTGATGCGTTCTTACCTTGCCTCTTGTTGCCTCTTTGGTAAAATGAATTTTGACCAAGTATTTATTTGGTAAACAATAACTTGCCATAATAACTTTTGCTAACTGTTTATTTGCTTTAAGTTGTTTTGAGAAATATTTTTTTGCCAAGTGATAATTTGCGGAAAATAGTTTGGGAAGTAATACTTTGGGAAACGATTTTTGGCAATACATTAGTAAACCACATGACTGGTTGTAAAATTATCTCCCTAAATCTATTTAATGTAAGCGGGGTTTGTTGTTTGGTATACCTGTATTGTGCTCTGAGTTGCTACTTGTATTTTAAAAAGTTTCTTCAAATGGTGTTGAATAAAATGGAAACGTTGTTTGGATTCTAGCGCGCACTAAAGGATTTGCGTTTAAAAAAATAATGGTGATTAGTCTTCGCTCTATATCCACATGTAGAAACACTTTTCCTACTACCTGAGTGACTTTACTGTTTTATCGATGAACATTGTGTGCCTTTGGTAAATGTCTGCTCTAAACACCCCGCAAATTTAATGAAGTCAGAAATGAGAAATCAGAAATTTATTTCAATGTAATTGACATTATTGAACTAACACTTTCATAATTAAGCACTACACTTTGTAACATTAAGCTCTGCAAATAGGGCGAAACCTGTTCGGATTCTTACGATAAAAAAAAAAAGTTGATCCTGACCATATTTTACAATCTACATTCTTCTTGTTGAATAATGTTAGGCGCTGCCTTGCGGCTGAATGTTTTATAAAGTCCTAGAAATTTACCGATGAAAAATAAAAATAAAATAAATAAATAAACTCACGCCCGTTATCCCCGAGGGCGTAGGCAGAGGCACCAATCACTAGAACTGGGCCCACGTTTTGACGAGTTTATTAGGTCCCAACGTGACAAGTGGCAAGCCTGTCGCCGTTATCCGGACACAATTTATCAGCGAATGGTGTTGCTGTACAAACACACAAATGTACGTAACTAAAAGTCATTGGTACATGCGGGATTCGAACCCAGACCCATGATCGAGAAGCAAGTGTGAACTCCACTACACCACCACCACCGTACCGATGAGTGCAATTATTTTTCTGTGTTGAATCATTAAGTAATTGTGAGTTTTTATACTACCCGGTATTAGTCAGCCTGGACGTTAGTGGAAAAATCCGCCATTTCAAACATATTGACTTCCCCAACTGCGCAGAAACGCCGCTTTTGGAAAAAAGATTATTTACCACTGGCCAATGTTCGTTTTTTGAAACTGCATGTTGGATTTCTGTTTTGTTGTGAAAGACCGCGTAGCAGGCAGGTTTGTGGCTGTTTTGTTTTAGTTTCCCTCGATACCCTTCTTCGTGAAGTTTAGAGGTGTTTCAGAGGTTTCCTGGGGGTACCGCGAGTGTTTTAAGATGTCCGTGACGAAAAAGTACGTAGGGGTTGTTGATAAAAACAAGATCCCTCCGATAAATTTCTCAAATGCAGTTTAAAGTCTGTGGCGGAGCAGTTTCTTGCATCACAGACTATTTAAACTGCATGTTAAGGAATCATGTTTTTTTTTTATAAATAAGGCTTTATCGAAAGTTTATCTATTTATAGAAGGTTTAGCTGAGACTAAGAGTTCCCTTCTGCCGTCCATCGTTGCTTAAAGGACCAAATGTTCAACAGAATACGAATGCTTAATTTTAGTGATTATTGTTTTTTAACTAAATTAACAGCTGTTAATATTTTTGGGACAAACTCAGCTCTTGAAATGCTTGTGGTAGCCCCTCTACACGATTGCTTACTATCCCTCTATGGTGTGGCATTCACGCACATTATACGAGTGCTTTTAAAGCACCAGCTTCATGCTGCACACATGTATACGAGAGTTATATTAGTAAAAAAAATACTGCGTTCGTTTACCCGTGGTTCCTCGTACGCTAACAATGTGTTAATCTACTTTTAACAGCTGTCAGACGTTTTTTTCGTATGCGCTTTGGCCAACTGACAGCTGTTAGTAGATTAACAGCTTGTTAGTGTACGAGAAACCGGGGGTTAAACGGACTATGATTCTTAAAATGTTAAGAACGCACGTCGTTCTATATGCAAGTTCTGCCAAAATTGATTTTTTAACCATTTAACATGGTTAATTAGACAGCATTTTTTACAGGTTAAATTTTTTTTTAGACTTAGTATTAATACAATTAACGATTGGTATAAGTTTGAAGTAGTTACTAATTATTTGTGTACTAATTTCACACTAATATTAATTAACAAAGAGTATTGTGTCCTAACAACCATTTCTTTGGGTATGTGTTACCTTTCTAATATAATCATAGATTAATACTTTTCAAATAAGTTCCAACAAAATTATAAAATTAGATTATTCGCAGACGGTGCTGCGCGAGCTCATAATTGCTTTCTGAACGAATCATTTGCCTCATTTGCAAAATTATATCTTTCATACACAAAGGTTAAAGCTTACCTTCTTTTATACGCAAGTTTGACTTGGGTGAGGCTCGATATAAAATACGCTCAGATACGCAGTATTCAGCGAGGCTAACGTAACGCTACATGTTTAGTATTGATCGTTTTTGGCAAGCGAGTCGCATTTGAAATAATGTCGGTACTGATTATTGTACTCCGACTCCAAGTGGCACAAATCGCATTGCTTTGATACGACATCGCGTGTCATATTCAATTTATTGCAATAGAGTTTGAATTGTAGCAGTCAGCGTGGCAATGGGTAAATGGAGAACTTGCATTACTTTTCGTAATCTGTGGAAATGTTTTCGTAGCGTAGCACTAAAAACGCACCGTACAAATCGGGCTCATACTGTTATGTCACAAGTGCTGGAAGCGTTTGTCATTATTCGAATTATCTTTTTAAATAAGATAAGATAATAATTACATACATAAATATTGCCTTTCTTGGAAACTGTTTCAATGAAAACACTAAATCTAATTTATTGTTTATTATTTATTACTACTTATTTAGTACTTTATTTAATCGGCTTTTTTGCAACGTGTGAAACTCCAAAAAAGTAACTTTTTTTTCTGAGTTTCTCTTTGTCAGCAATGTCTCCACAGTCTTAAGTTTGCGGCAAGTTCTCCATTACTGTAGAAAACGACGGGCCTCGGGCAGAGTCGCGCCCTCCCGTCTGGGTAATGTTTCGTCGTCAAAGAGTAAATGAGCCCAAACTCCTAACGCTCCGCAAAAATGGCAATATTAGCTAACGAAGTACTGAACTTATTTAACTAAAGGACTTGGTATTGACCCTATAATGTACAATAATGTTTATCGAATTAGTGAAACGTCTATGTCATACTGTCCTCATCTCTGTTTCAATTAATCTGCATCATAGCCGTGCACGGCAATGAATGACACGGTCGTGGCATCATTACAATCTCCTTCCCCGCCCCTGTGTATTTTCAGATGACATTTTAAAAAAGTAACTCTTTATCTGTGATCTCGGTAAAAAGCCAGGTGCTATCTTTTGCAACATTTATGGCGAAAATCGTTGTTATTGCTAATTCTATATTTGAAATTTCATCTGAAACTGGGTTCTCTAAATAGGTAAGGGCGAAACCAGACGTTTCAGAAAGTTCATTCGTGTGAGCCAAAGGTAAACAGTGGATCAAGCGATTTTTGTGTACGCGAGTATGACGTAATCGGAATTTACTTTTACTCTGTGTTTAGATGTTTAACTCTACATTCCGAAAAAAACTAGAGAAAGCCGCATGAACGATTGAACCGGACTTGGATGTGTCTAATTAATTCATTTGGTCTAGACTTTCATTTAGTGTTTAGATGTTGCATTCTGAGTTAAAGACCCGACTGCGAGATCGAAACGAAAGAAAAGCAAAGCGTCTGATTTGGCCTTCAATCCCACATTAATTAAGTTTTCCGACGAGATAGGCTAGGTCGCGCGGGCAAATGCGACGTCCCCACCTCACATTTGACACCAGGGCCGCGTTTCAAGACTACAATCCATAGTTTGCGATGACGATTCTGTGTTCATTACGTAGCAATCGGTTGTAGGCTAATATCTATTGTCATGTAACTGCGTTTGTCAGGTCAGGTAGTAATTATAAACTGGTCTAAAATAGCGTCGGCGGCGGTCGTAATGAGTGTTGTGTATCGGTCCGCTGCGAAAAACTAATAATGACTTGAGAGTAGACCACCTCCCTTGAATACAATAATTGACTGTCACTACTTCAGTCTGGACAGGTCCATGACCACGGTCGTTGCAATGTTTCCGCTACGTCGTCAATTAAGGTGATTAAATTTTACCGAATAAACAATCGCGATTAGACCGGCTTAATGTATAACTACTAGCTGACCCGGCCAACGTTGTTTTACCATATTAATTAGCCGACTTAAAGAGCCTACAATAAATCATAAAAATCCGAGAAGCCATTTGATAACGAACGAGTTTTTTATGCATCGCGAGTCATTAAAATATACTCTCGCATCGCATCGGATTGTCAAAGCAAGCCATGAGTTGTAGTGAAAGAGGTCTGAGTGCGATTGAGCGCCCCTCGCCGGCCGCCCCCTACCGGCAGCCCCCTACCGGCAGCCCCCTACCGGCAGCCCCCTACCGGCAGCCCCCTACCGGCCGCCCCCTACCGGTGACGTGACGGCAGGTGCACGAGAGGCAGCGCGCGCGCATGCGGACCCGCTCCGAGTGGTTCCTGCAGCCCGCCGCCTCATTGGAGCAGCCGCGGCCGCGCGCCGGTACGCCCCCGCCCCCGCTACCGCCCCCGCCCACGCGCTGCGCCGACCGATCGGAAAACACGGCGCTATACGTCCTAGTCGCCTGCCTTGAGTTCTTGTTCTGAAGCCCCACCGGTATTTGTGTCTGTGTTCGTCGCTGCGGGCGCGGTGGACTAACGCGCTAACACCGGTCCTGTTCTCGGCGATTCGTGTTTTCTCGGTTTGAGGAGCCCGCAGCCAATGGGCTAGTTGCCCTAAAAAATGTAATTAGTCCGTCTTTTAGATTATTCAAAAATAAGGGACACGTATTCTTTTATTTGTAAATTAGACCAAAAATTACAAAGATATAGCCCATTAAAGTTACGTGCGACGTCACGCCGCCGTGCTGCATTTTTTAGCATGGAGTGACGTCACACGTAATTTTAATGGGCTCTTACTTTGTTATTTTTTGTTTAATCGAAAAAAGAAAAAATACGTGTCCAATATTTTTTTATAATCTAACATACGGACTAAATAGAATTTAATTATTTTGACCCTGGAAACTACCCTATTGGGAGGAACGTTTAGTGTAGGGCTTTAATTTACTAACGGCTCTCGCGACACCCAATAGTTTTAACGTTGTACGTAAACTTTTTTTTTAAGGAGGCAGCGCTTGGGATGTCAACAGCTAAGATTTTTTACAAATTAAAAAGCGATACAAATTCTAGAAATTCACGCCCAAAAACGGCACACGTCCTGACGATTAGTCAGATGAAATCACTGACTAGCTGCAATTGGCTGGCACTATTGGCATATCCGACCCTCTTTTTAATTGAACATAATATAGTTTGTAATATGATAATACAACTTTGTCCAAATTTTCAAGTTTCCTTTAGTAAACGATTTTTGATTTTCATCGTACTATGTACTCAGAACATTGAGAACAATTAAGTAGTTTGTTTTACTATCAGCTTGGACTTGGGTATAACACCTTATGAGTTCACTGTGTGATGACGGCAAGAATGGCTGCGGGCTGGCTGAGTCAGCCAATGATTGAATTAAATCGGTAGCTGCTGCCTAGGTCCTAACTGGCATTTTAGTGAGTAGGATAATCCTGCGAAATTTGACAGTCAGGCCAATAATATTATTTTATTTCAAGTTCAATTTTATTCTTTATTGCTTCTCGTGGAGAACAGGACCTCAAAAGCTTACAACTAGCACATGTCTCGTGGTGGTGTAGTATTTTATACGCTTGAGCATGCATGCATCATTATCACCCTATCACATGTCACGCACTACATTTTCTCCTGCATGCGTTCATGTTTGGTATTCTGCGTGTCTTTGTTTCATGTTTTAGAATAGTTTTTGTATTAATCTGTTATAAAAATGTTTATGTTTAGATTTATAAGTTTAGTTATAAACATTTGGTTGTACTGTTGAGACGGTCGTACGGTCGTTTTGGAGCAAGATGAGCTTTGCACGATAATAGGTGTCGAGATTGAAACAGCGCTAAATTGCTGCTTGTCTTGCTCTAGGGTTTTATGAGTTTAAAAGCAAATCGAGTTCAACAAAAATATTGGTACTTGGCGTAAGGTATTTACAACACAAACCTTTATTATTTTATAAAACGGTATCAAAGAGTTTGCGTCTTATTTTTGAGTTAAAAAGTACACGAATAGGTTGGGAATGTTTATGTTACGAGTTTGTATCATCACTGCAAAATGTCTGACATGTCATGGCACTGAAATTTTAAATACCATCGCATTTTAACTCATTGCAATTTGTTTTATTTTTCACTGTGTTTATCATAATTGAATTTTGTCATGTCTCAAACAAGGTTTTTGTCATTAGCACTTTCAGTGTGTCCTCTCTCACTGCATACATTTCATAGATGTGAACCGTTATTACTTAAGTAATGACCATATTTAGCTAATACCTACTTTGTTTATAGTTTATTATCTTGCTTTAAATGGGCAGCTAAAACATTACACAAAACATAGTCTCTAATAAAATAATAGATAATATTAATCTCCATACAATGCAATAAATTATTTTTTCTTAGTAAAAGCAAAATAAAAAATAAATAAACGGTTTTGTGTCATGTTTCACGAAAAAACAAGCAATGCAAATACAAGCATGAATTGTAATGTTTGCGTGTCATTATCGCAACATACATAAGTATCTATAGTGTTGCATAGCATTTAATAATAAATTTAATTCGGCTTTGCTACTAGATCTGCGGCAGTAAGAGTTGCATATATTTATATAGCTTCCGGAAGATCACCACTTTTTGTTCATAACTTAAAATGGACGATAAAGTTGCTGTTGTCAGCGAAACTTTTTTACAACATGCATCTTTCCTATGAGTCCAAATGTAATATGAATACGAGTGTTTTATTAATCTTGAAAATTAACTCAAAATCTTGTTAACTGTTGAATTTTTGGTAGGCCGATTGGCCCGGCATAACAATGTTTTTTAATTCTCTTCAATCTCAAAACGCAACTGATTTAGCATTTTTGTAACATTTAACCTGAATTTAAAAGGTGTTATTTCCCGGAATAAAATATCTCAATTCAAAACTACATAAATATAGCATCATGCAATTTGCAAATTGGCACTTTTTAGTTGCGCCCCGTAAAGGCAACCGAGCACTGGCGCATCGTTTGTCTTTACCTACGTCTTTACGTAGCAAGAAGTTTCTCTGTTGAATTCAATAGTGCAGTGTCTTTCTCGCTTTGAAATGTCAGAGCGATAGATACAGCGATCTAACGTATCGTGTAATCGAATTCAATATGGATCTCCGTGCTAGACGTTTTACAATGCAATACTATTTTTTATTTGAATACGTTTCGGTAGCATTTGCCACGCCTGCGAATTCGTCTTCACGATTCGTTAACGGTTCTTTATTTTATATTTTCTGGCTCGCGCATGGGAAATGCTAGCTAAACGGCCGTGGAATACGGCTGCGAGTGTCTTAACCGTTGTTTTGATGTAGGTGGTGAGCGTCGGAGCTCGCGCCGTCGGTCCAGGCGCAAAGGCCCGCTGTGCGGAAACAGTGCCGCGTGCCGATCCATCGCTCACTCCGACACTGAAATCCCGATCGCTCTCCAGTCTCGTAAAGTGACCGCCTGACCCCACTAGCAGCAGCGGCCCCGAGTGAGCATCTAGACTGCCCGGCTCGGCCCACACTCTGTTCTACATTGAATGAATGAATGAATGAATGAATGAATGAACGAACGAACGAATGAATTATATTTTTCATTGTAGTACAATCTAGCTATTGACGCGTCGATTTAATTTTGTTGATTATCGAATTAATTTAATTTTACTTCAGTTTACGCCCGCACACGAATTTAAACTTTCGAGGCTTGGAATGAATAGAAAAAAAATGTCACGTGACCGGACCGCGAATCTGTCATTGTACTGTAATCCATTATCAGGATCGAGGCCCTGGTTCTTTGGTGTCTAAACGCACTACGTCTAAAGTAACGCGGAGGATTTTATGTTCGGTGGAGATGACACACCGAACCAAAAATGACGCGCGACGTAATTTATTCTTCAGTCGAATGGATCGTGTGTCTTTAGACTTCTTTGCTTCGTGTTCTGTCGAAAAAAAAACCGATAACATGGATATTTTACGGCATTACCAGTTGCAGTGAGTTAAGAGATGAAATAGCAGCATACTGACTTTGACTTTGAAAATAGCAGCATAGATTTTTGTCTTTTGGGGAAAGAAACACAGCGGGCAAAAATAGCAAAAACACACGGTGGCGTAATATGATCGAGCTGTAATTTCGGCCAGCGTGTTGTTAATAATTTAAAGAGCATTGCGGGCGTAATTATGCTGAATTTTTGTCGCGTCCTTGGAATAGGCTGCACAGCTTGAGATGGGTGAGCGTGTTTGTGCGTTGTTCTGAGCCTGAGCCCGCAAAAAGGCGGAGGCGTGTCATGTATGCCCATACTGGACCTAGATTCTGTTAATGCATTGTAATACAATGACAACTGCTTGAACGTGGCGATTTAGTTTCATTGCCGCTTCGAGTCCATGCGCGCACACATATCAAACCTTGTAGGCGTCAATGGTATGAAAAAACACGTCACGTGACCTGTCCGTTTAGCTGTCATCGTACTGTAATGCACAAACAGAATCGTTGGTGGCTATTGCAGTTGGCAGATTGTAAGGTCGTTGGTCTAGCGGTGAGCTACGACTTACTTACACGTGGAGGCCCTCGGTTCGATGACCGTAAAGAGCTTGTTTTAAGCTGTCAATCATAAAAGGCCTCGGATGGCTAAAGTGGTATCGGAGCAAAGTACAAACGCAATGTCTAGAAAAGACTCACCCAAACGAACTGTATTGTCTGGGCGAATGTAAGATATATTTAATAGTTTAAAATCGTTTTTGTATTCGGCATGGCTTGTGCAATCAGTCCGCTTAGTACGAAGAGTAGGAAAACAAATCCTCTAGTATACCCTGTAAAATATAGCTTGAGCTCCGCGACAGCTGTCACACTGACAGGGCTAGGTTACGATATTGCCTCAGAAAAATGTATGTGCCTGTATGTAAATGTTTATGTTTATGTTTAAAAAGGACGATATTGCTAGACATCGAATAGTGTGCAGTAAGTACGGAGTTTTCACAGTACAAAGATTCTGTGAAAAAATTCAAAACTTCATGGACGCAATTTAGATGACAGCTGTCTCGGAGCTCAAGCTATATTTTACAGACTATAGTTAGAAAGCAAGATATCGCGCTCAAAACTGATCTTCATGCTAGGCGGGCAAGGATGAGTCTTCATTTTGTCTCATCTAAAAATTAGGGCCAGTGAGAGATTATTCGAAAAAGTATTTATGTTTTTTATAACATTTGAGGTCACGATAGTAAAGTTATCTACCGTTCAGAACTTTGCTAACGTTTATGGCGTTAACATCCCAGCTTGATAAGACTCTAAAGATGGATCTAACCGGTTAAAACAGATAAGAATGGTCGCTATTACTTGGCGGCTAAGTCTACAAGACAAATAAGAATGGACCAACAAATGCATTTGGTAATTTATTATAGAAACTAATTTAGTTTTGCTCAACAGAGTGATTGTGTCACAATTTGAACATTGGAATTTTAGCTCTCTACGTAAAGATGCAGGTGGTAAATAAATCGAATATGATTTAGATGTTTCCAATTTCTAGATTAACAAATCAATAGCGGGTTCTCACGTTTCGTCTTCAATGAAATGTTATTCAAACGAATATTGATATTGGTAAGCGTAAAATAATGGCTTTGTCCAGTACGAAGGTTAGGATAGACAGATTGCATTTTCGAGACGTGGACTGATTGATATTTTTTACGTGTTGGCTTTTAACAGCGTGAACGCAGCAACGGGTATTGGAAGGTTTTTTTGAGTGCCATGAAAAATTCTAAATCTTGCCAGTGAATTTATGCATTTTTTTACATTGTTTCTTTGGGAACCTTAGTGACGTCGTCTATTAAATATTTCGTCGCTTATGTTTAGGAACTAAGCGGCTGAAAACATTCCCGTATATTGTACGTTTATATTAGCTAGTGTATTATGTAGCACGGTATTTTTTTTTATATTACCTTAAATTGATATGATGAACATCTCTCTGATACGAGATTTTATTGTTACGACTGATCATTTCGCATTTCCTTCTCTACCTCATTTTGTATTCTTTGAATCATCTCATCGGACTTCAGTAAATTTCTATAGAGCTCTTTCCAAAGCCAAAATTGAAAAATATAAGTGTTACTTTTAATAGCTAGTTATTTCACGAGTAGCCAAATTATGATCCAGAATTATGCGAAGACTGAACTGACATCTATCTTTTTTATAGTAACTTTACAGATAGCCAAATTCATTCATTACGTGAAAATTTAACTACATATCGTCAGTTAAGTTCTAACAGTGCGTAAGTAAAAAATGTCAACTTTACAGGAGAGCGAAAAAACTTTGTAAAATTTCAAAATTTCAATTAGCTACATTAGAGGTGTACATTATTTGGGAAAAGTATTTAAAATCAACTTATTGAAGATAAAAAATTGGTCGGTCGAAAGAAGCGCGCCACTTTTCTTCGTCAAATGGCATCAAAAGGTCGAAACGGCCAAAAATGACTTTCGCACTGTTAGAACTTAACTGACGATATTTGAATATTCTTCTGGGGTATACGTCTTGTAGTCCTAGTGAAACTTTAATTTTATTAGATTTCGAACTGGAATACCTACGGTTGTCATATACGTACCTACGGAGAATAAGGAACCCAGTTTTCAGCTATACCCATGGTGGCTGAAGGGTCGAATTTCAAATTTAACTTAGAGGTGCTAATTAATAAATTAATTTGATTATCGAGTCTCTTATGAAAATCTCTAAATTAAGTCTAGGGTATTACATTAACACTTTTTACGGAAACTTATTTATCATTCATTACAGAACTTCCGTTAAGGTTTTGTACAGTCACTAAGAGTATTAGTTGTAGTGATAAAAATACGTTATAATATTTGAAAAATAGTTAACATTATTAAAATTTATTACTTATATCCTCGTGAGGCCCGACCTTGAAAATAACAATTGATTTTGTGATCACTTGAAGACATTGGGCCTCACGAGGATAAACTTATTGTGAATTTGATGCACAGTGATTTCGCACACGATTTTCTTAACCTATAATTTCTTAACATAAGACTGTTATTCTTTATTTAACCAATTCAATGCAAGTCATGTAGGCATAGAGATGAGACTAAGAAACGGTCATAGAGACGCTCCGTACGAGTATGTTTAGAAAATTTTGTGTATGTTGGGTATCGTGATCGAGGCTGGCAATGGCTTAAAAACGGCCATTCTAGCATTAAATAGATGATTATATTAATATTCTGGCTTGCATCTCTTGGATTTAGAACGTCCAAGCAATTGTGTTCATTTCCTAGTTTAGGGTTACTAGCGAATGTTGTAGTTTTATGCCTAATAGGTTTCATAACGAAGTAATACTTGTTGTTTTACAGTATTAAATGCAAGGCGACATCAACACATATTTTTAGGTAGAATTATATACCGCGTAAATTAACTTTCTATACTATTTATTAGGTATGTACTACATTTAATTAAAATATTTTATTTTCCAAATTTAACAATACAATGAATATAATTAATTACTACCTTTTTGTACAATAAAGTAAGTTCATGTAATATTAGATAGAACATGATTTGTTTTATAAGACTGTTTTTATGTTATGTATAATTTATAGATTTATTATAATAGTTTTATAAAGTACTGTATTCTGCGACCAGAATAACATTTATTTAATTTGCTCACTAAACGTCACATAGTTAGGACAGTTTAAGATTAATCATTCCACCGAACCAAGTATTATTTCAATATTGATTCGACGCTAGTATTGTACAATACGATTAAAATCAGTTAACACTTCGGCCAACCTCGGTAATTGTCGTGAATCCGTCGTCTTTCACATAGAGTTATCAATTCACAGACATGACCTTTAATTATATAACTCGTTGTCTCATTGAATACAATACAAGAACGATATGAGCAACAAAACCTATGGAGCTCAAAACGAACACCAACCTTTTTATTGAAATTAGAAAAATAATTGACTATTTTGACAGTCTGCCTTCTTAGTGTCAATAAAAACAGTTTGACGTATCTGATACATTTATGTTTATGAACGCTAATTTCATTCGTGAAAATATTCGATTCTATCAAATTTTATAACAATTAACTTACAATAGTTATGTATCATGACTTCAATAAAAGCGTGGTAAAAAAATTGTTGCTCAATCTCGTGAAATTGTAAATAAAGTATATAACTATTTTAGAAAATAACTATTTAAAAAAGAGGAAAGTAAATATCATTAAAAAAATTTGGACAGGATTTGTGAAGCAACCGGAGTTTCGAAAAGCAGCGTGTTAAATTTTTTTAAGGAACACGACAAGCTCTCAGCTCAGTCAAATTCATGTCTCTTCTGCATAATAAATTTCCCAAGTCTACCGGTTAGTAATGTCATCTTAGCAGGTGCTATACATTGCGTTTATGATACTTCAAATTGAATGCTACCGAAAAGAAGTCGCGGTAATGTATTTCGTGTCATTTCCGTCTCCGGATTTAGGCGATGATATCCGAGAAAAGCCGAAGTGTTAACTGATTTTAATCGTATTGTACAATACGATTAAAATCAGTTAACAATTCGGCCAACCTCGGTAATTGTCGTGAATCCGTCGTCATTCACATAGAGTTATCAATTCACAGACATGACCTTCAATTATATAACTCGTTGTCTCATTGAATACAATACAAGAACGATATGAGCAACAAAACCTATGGAGCTCAAAACGAACACCAACCTTTTTATTGAAATTAGAAAAATAATTGACTATTTTGACAGTCTGCCTTCTTAGTGTCAATAAAAACAGTTTGACGTATCTGATACATTTATGTTTATGAACGCTATGTTCATTCGTGAAAATATTCGATTCTATCAAATTTTATAACAATTAACTTACAATAGTTATGTATCATGGCTTCAACAAAAGCGTGGCAAAAAAATTGTTGCTCAATCTCGTGAAATTGTAAATAATGTATATAACTCTTTTAGAAAAGAAGTTAATTTATTTAAAAAAGAGGAAAGTAAATATCATAAAAAAAATTTGGACAGGATTTCTGAAGCAACCGGAGTTTCGAAAAGCAGCGTGTTAAAAATTTTGAAGGAAAACGACAAGCTCTCAGATCAGTCAAATTCATGTCGCTTCTGCATAATAAATTTCCTAAGTCTACCGGTTAGTAATGTCATCTTAGCAGGTGCTATACATTGCGTTTATGATACTTCAAATTGAATGCTACCGAAAAGAAATCGCGGTAATGTATTTCGTGTCATTTCCGTCTCCGGATTTAGGCGATGATATCCGAGAAAAGCCGAAGTGTTAACTGATTTTAATCGTATTGTACTAAATTGTTTTTCTTCATAAATATTATTGATGTATAAATAATTCGGTTTTCAGTGCTTGACATGATCAAAAACTGTAATATTTAATTCTAAACCGCATGACATTGATAAAATTATTCTAGAAAATATTTTTTTCGTATTTGACGAAGACAAAATATTTTGGGTACAAAAAAAAACAAACTAATCCTTTAAAATATTTATTGTAACTTGTTATTTTTTGTTTAATTAATGTCACATTATTTGCACATTTTCTACACAAATTATAAAGAATTTCATGAAAATAAAATGTTATAAACTAACTTAAGTTTTTCATTTCATTAATCTGTTGCGCTTGACCTCGAAAAGAATAATAAAAACCATAGTTACGGGGAGCCGATCAGCCCACCAAAAATCGCCGTTTCCTAGTGATCATACTAATATGTCATATCAGTATGACTACGAGGATATACATGTCCTCCTAGTCATACTGTAACACGACATTTTTAGAAAAAGGAAGTAAAACTTCCTCCTGTATAATACAAATACTTTTCTGTGTAAATAAAGAAAGTGTAAATACTTCTTCTATTAGATTAGATTAGAACTCTTTATTGTACACACCAGAAAGAGATATATATATACATTTGAAACCTTACATTATTATTATTATACTTTTCTGTGTAAATAAAGAAAGTGTAAATACTTCTTCTTTAAGTAGTGTTTACTTGTAGTTTTATGCGGGCATTTGTTTTTCCCTCTACAGATGTTCAGAAAAGTGAGTATGACCAGGAGGACATGTATATCCTCGTAGTCATACTGATGTGACACCAGGAAACGGCGGTAAAAAGTATTAAGGAACCCTCCTCACGTAACAGCTAGCCTCTAAATTAAAATAATGCAATCTTTACCAATATTGTAAATGGGAATGTTTATATGTATGTGTTGGCGCCTGCCAAATACGAAAGTTTGTCTTTGCGTTCTTTACACGCTTTTTGCGCCGCCTAGCGGCCACATTGTAAAAATGTTTGTCTGTCAAAGGTTGTCTGAAAGAGATCACTTTTAGTGATAAGGCCGCCGTCTGTACTCTTAGATTCAGAAATACAGAAATACCTGTGTAATTTCCTTTTTTATGTACAATAAAGTGTTCTCTATATCTATCTATCTATCTAATATTCTTCCACGTAACGGCCTGGCCACGGGACATTCGCCCGCGCGAATAATCGCGCGGTGCGACCGGCGAGGCGTCTTACCGCGTGGCTTGCTACGTACTTCTATGAGTTTGTTTCAGTCGGTAGACGCCTCGCCGTTCGCGCGGGCGAAGGTCCCGTGGCCAGGCCGTAACGCGTTAGCGCAAGCATCTATTTGTACACTTTAAAAATCAATAAAAACCTAACTTTCTATACTTAAGTCGTAACACTGCATACCTATCCTGAAGACAAGATTCTTCAGAATGCTTGTTACTCTTTCACGCCAAAGCTACCAAATGGATTTTAATGAAACTTTACAATAGTGTGCTTATGCGTCAGAAAAATAATACACAGGCTATAATTTATAAATATATTGTGTGAATTCTCCATAATATAACGATAAGTGTCAGGTAAGAAGGAAAAAATACGAAGCCTGTGCAAACGAATTCACGGGCTCCAGCTACAGCTAAATAATATACTTATAATATTGATTAAGTATGTCGGTTGCACGAAAATAAAATTTAAACTATTTTCTGTGTTTGAACTAAAGCCTTATTAATTTTATTTCGATTTAACTTTTTTTTACATTTATTACAAATTAACAAATTATTGTTGTCATTACACAAAAAACTACGTCATAAAAACATTTCATGAGTAGGTACAATAAGGAATATTCTATCTATCCACCTATCTATTTTATATTATCATAATAACTTGCCTCAGGCAAGAGGTATACAATAATACAATAAATCTGTATGCCTATAAATATAAGGACAACGGACATACATAATTATACGTATATATAATAATTGGATTATTCAATCATTTGGTTCGAACACCCTTAACGTAGACGTGCTCGATGTTTCGATCGTCTGCCAAATAAATGAACTGCTGTAGCAGATTTTCGGCGACCTCCTCCTCTGTAGTGTCGACCGAGTACTCATACTTGTCTATAGGTCCTCCGCTAACAAAGACGTTAACGAGGAGTGCATCGAATTCCTTGCCGACCTCAAAGTTACCAACTTTGTGATCCAGGTTGAGAGCTGTTGACAAAGAAGGTACTTGTTTACTGTCTTATTTTGTAGATATATGTGAGTGGTTGACCAAAAAGGGACCTCAAGGGAAAATAATTGATTTCGAGAAAATCGTGTTTGAAGTTTCGTGTTTCAATAGGTTTCGACTTGTGCTCGGCTCACAAAAGAAATCATAAAAAAATTACTACGGCACCTAAAAATATTCTGGTTAGACCAAAACAAAGCTAAAAAACTACTGATTAAAAAAATCTAATAAAAAAAATAACGGTTTCCAATCCCTCCAGGTCCCTTTTTGGTCAACCACTCACATATTATGTTTTTATTTTATTCTGATACTACTTAGCTGACCCGGCAAACGTTGTTTTGCCAGATAGGGCTATGAAAAATAGATAACCTATTCTCAGACCTACCGAATATACATGTAAAGTTTCATGAAAATCGGTGAACAGTGGCGGATTTGCAGACTTGGCCGCTCTAGGCCATAGGCCATGTGCCGCCCCTTTCTCAGCACAGCACGCAGCACCTATCATATATACTAGGTACATAATGAATTTACGCTAGACTAGGTACATAATTAATTTAGTGGCGCATACCTATAAAAATTGCTATTAGTTGCAGTGCACAGCCTTTTAAATATTTCGCACCTCCAGAACTATAGTGACTGAACTCAAAATTTCCAACTTTTGGGAAATGAAGAAAATGTATTCGGCGCTCTGAGCAAGATCCTCAAGAAAAAACAGACCGATATATTCCTCCATCTCTCTCTGACCAAATAACGTCGGTTTTTTAATATAGGCATGAAAGAGTATAACTTTTTGAGTCATTCTGAATACTAACTCATTTTACCCAAATTTTGAGTTAGGTCACTTTAGCTCTGGAGGTGCGATTTAGGTACTTTGCATTTGAGTTATTTCTTGCTATCATCGGTGATTTTTTTGTCACGATTTGCCGCCCCTAATATCTGCCGCCCTAGGCTCGGGCCTACTGGGCCTAAGGGTAAATCCGCCACTGTCGGTGAAGCCGTTTCGGGGGATTATGCGCACTAACATTGAGACACGAGAATTTTATATATTAGATTAGAAGAAGTAAATATTTGACGACCTCTGTGGCGCAGCGGATAGCGCATATGCAGACCATGCGAGGGGTCCCAGGTTCGAATCCCAGCTAGGGACAATAAAACCCCAGGCCTTTGACTTTTACATGTTTGTGATGTCGCTGTTTCTGGTTCCCACGACACAGGGTATCCTAGATTGAAGCTAGAAATAATTTACGTACCTGTATGTACATAAATGTTTATGTCGTGGTAAGTGTTCTGAATTTGGCGAATATTTGAGCGATTAGCATTTTATTCTACTGGTGTGTGTAATAGACCAGGGTCTTAATTAAATGCAGTTAGTCAGAAATTAAGAAATTAAGACCTTCTATGAAATAAATGTGCTACATTTTAAAGTCAGCGTCGAGAGCAAATGGACAGGACAAGTGATTTTGAGGAAGTTTTTATTACTATTTCTCAATGAATGAGCATGTATGTAAATGTTTATGTTTCTCAGCAAACCATTATAATGTTTGCCCCACAAGTAATAAGAGCCTCACCTTTAGCGCCTCCTAGTGTGGCGAGATAGAAGGCTTCTCTCCAGGAAATAGCCGCAGTGGATTCGCCAACTATTTGCAAATGGGCCGACACGTCCATGGCGCGACGCATGGCATCCAGGATGGTTGCGCTGTCCCCACCAGAGACATCTGGAGGAAGAGACTTAAATGCATATCGTTGGCCTAATTATCAGAATACGTAACTCCACAAAATATCTAAAAAGGACTTATAATGCCATCTAGTAGAGCATTTTGGAGCCTACCGATTGGAATACTTCTTATGTCCTGCAAAAATAGCTCTAATTTGTTATGAGTCAATAATAAAACCACCTATTTCCTGGTCGCCATTTTGTGGATTGAGTCCAAGTTGAAGTTGAAGAGCGGGTGATCGTGCTCTTCCACTCATCATCATCAACCCATTATGTCCCCACCAAGGGCCACGAGTCTCTTCCCTGAGGAAGGTATAGGCCATACTCCACCACGGGGGCCAAGTCCGGATTGGTGGGGGCTCTTCCCCTGTAAAGGGAAATTTCCCGCCAGGTAGATCGTATGCCTGGGGACGGCCGGTGCAACTGTTGTTTGATGGACGTCGTTTTTATAGTAAGTCATGTGTAATACTTTGCTTGCGCGATGCAGGAATGTTGGATTTAAAGTGCGCGCGCAGCGCATAGTTGACTTGTGCTCGCCACATGCAGTTGTTTGATAGAGATGAAAGGGTGGAACAAGTGAAAGAGTTTGTCTATTTGCGGAGCCTGTTTACGAGGGATGGTAACTGTAAAGGTGTAATAGAAAGGAGAGTAAAAGCGGGAAATTGTGTAAATGATGCCTTGCACTTCTTCGTGAGTAGCCATAACATCTCCAAAGAGCAAGATTAGCTATCCATAATTGTGCTGGTCCAGACACTGATGACGGTAGCGAGACTTGGGTATGGCAGAAGAATCATAAAAGTAGTATAGTATAATTGAGGTCCTTGACAAATTTGTGTGGTGTTACTTTGAATGACAGAATACGCATAGTGTGATTAGAGAACGTTGTGGACTGAAAGAGGATGTAGTGACTAGTAGACTAGACTATAGTAGGAATGCTGTGAGAGGATGAAGGAAGAGAGACTGACGAAGCAAATATATCGCGCGAATGTGAGCGGAAGGGCCGGTAAGGACGTACCGGGCGGACACCGACCAAATAGGGGATGTATTAGCAAAGTGCAAGATAAAAAGTACCCGAAACCGATGAGCGTGCATGCAACGCCTTGGCAGGTGGCAGTTCCTGGTCTCTGCCGATCACTGGCGATCAGCTGCATACCTGTGCCCAATCCTGCGTTGATCCCATGGTCCAGGATCTTTCTGATAGGACAGAGCCCTGACATGAGCCGTGTGTTAGAAGCGGGGCAGTGGGCGATCGAGACGCCCCTTTGAGCTAACGTGTTCATTTCCTCTTCGCTCAAATGCACCGCGTGGGCCATGATGCACTGGAAATCAGACAGATCTATCATGGTCTAAAGAGCGCACTCTGCCTTTTTCTAAACTTCATTTCAACAGATCTACCACCTACTCCGATTTCTTTCTGGGGTAATCGACATCTTCATGGCACTTAGGGACACAACCATTGCGAGATAATACTGTCAGCGCCACCTAGTGTTGAAAGGATGATGGGCAAAAATGTATGAAGCGTGGGCCCACTCCAATAAAAATGGCTTGTTTATTAAATGAAAGGTCTACATACATACGTTCATTATCAGGCAGGCGCATGCCAGAATTCGCTGTGTGTCTGGAGTTTTTTTTATAGAAGTTTTTGCTTTATAAAACCACTTTTTTTTGTAAACCACCTAATGTTACATCCTGTATAAGATAATAAGTTGAGATTTTTAGGGCAGGAAAATAAAAATTTTTGGTTTATGGAATGAAAATAATATAATTATAATAGACCAATAATTATCGGTATTCGTGGCATGGGTGGCGGAGAGGTCTCCACAGTAGCATCGCCTCATGCGCACTCATCTAGCACGCTTCACGAGAAATAAAATTAATGATCGGTTTAGGGCCGATCTGCAAGTACTTAACGCAATTATCAGATTTTTCTTAACGTCATCATCCTAGCGTTATCCCAATTTCCTAGTGCGCTAACTACACTAAGTTTTATGGCGCAAATACTAATTTTTACATCATCATCAACCCATCAAGCCATCTATCGACGGCAGCCGGCATCAACTGCTTAACGTGCCTTGCGAAGCATGGAATCGCTCGGAAAAATGCCACTAGCGTTAGTCATAGACGGTGACACATCCATGGACTGAACGCGCCGTATGTTGCTTAACGTTAGTGATCGTTTAAGATCACTCAGGCAGCCCAGGCTACGAGCGATTCCAATTTTTACATGGTCTAATGGATATGCTGGAAGAGGAAGACCGAGGAAAAGGTGGTTGGATTATGTGCGTGATGTTAATAAGAATGTGAATGCAGAGATGGCGAGTGATGAGTGACGCATGGAAGAGAGCGACATACTGCGCCGGCCATAAATAATGGGAACAGGGCAAGAATATGATGATTGTTTTTTTTCCATGAAGCGATTGCTAGACAACCCAGAAGGGCAACCAGATGTGTCTTAGGTCATGTATGCAATATAGTCTGCGCTAAGGTCTAAATGGCCGTAAGTCACCTCTTACGACATCCATAGGCTGAAATGGATCGGTCATTTACTATTATAGTAAATGATGTACATAGCATTAAGTGGTTTAAACATTAGAAAAAAAAAAGGTTTTAAAAGCCAAAAACTTCTATTTATAACCAAAAATATAAACTTTTTCTAAATCAAATAACTCCAGCCACACAGCGAATTCTGGTATGGACCTACCTGATAATGAACGTATGTATCTAGACCTTTAATCTAATAAACAAGCCATTTTTAGTGGAGGCGGGCCCATTTTGCACACATCATCCTTTGCGAACTATATTTTCTGTTTATTATGTTTGTTTTTATTATAACATCCACCAACACAATCACTTGAACTGGTCCCAAACTAGGATACCCTGTACTATGGGTAACCAGGCAAGAACATTACAAACATGGAAAAACACCCAGACTGGCACATTTGTACAAATTTACGGCGGCCCCCAGTGGGAATCGAACCCACGGCCTCATCATCATCATCATCATCGGGAATATATGCTTGTCCGCTTGTGCACATAGGCCTCTTCCATTGCACGCCACTCAGCAGTCATCGGCTATTCCCATACAGTTCTTGCCAGCCGCCTTGCGAAGATCATCACCCCACCGGGTCTGAGGACGTCCTACACTACGTTTACCGACCCGAGGTCTCCACTCAAGAAATCGACCACGACCTCTGTCTGTTAATATAAGCGTATTTTGAAGGCATTTTTTTTGTCTTTATCGACTTGTCAGTCTTGTACGTGTGTATATAGATTTTTTTTGGGTTTTGTGGGGTAGTTTAGTGGCTCGTTAGAGTTCGTATACTTTTGACCATACATTACCTTATTTGTCAAAATCTTGCTCTGGTCATAAACCTCGGTGTAGCTCTTTGCCTTGGGAAAGTTATCAAGGACGTATTGTATCTCACTGGCATTCTCTGAAATGTGACTCTGAAATCATAAATATAATTAGTGTTAAAATGAAAAAGTAGGTTACTGTTTTTCCATAACATTTAATAACATAACATAACATTTACATACAGGCACATACACCGCTTCTGGCCCCACACTAGGATACCCTGTGTCGTGGGAACCAGAAACAGCGACGTCACAAACATGCAAAAATCCAAGACCTGGAGTTTTTTTTCTTTCCCCAGCCGGGGATCGAACCCGGACCCCTCGCATGGTAAGCAGATGCCCCAACCACTACGCTACAGAGGTCGTCAATCCAAATCCATCCAAGTGCCTACCTGTATTCTGCAGTTGTATTTCATTGCTATTGCAGATAGGTTGGTCATTAGCTCTTCATCACAACTGACCGCAAACCTAGGAGTTATTATGGGCTCCACTAGGTCACTCTGAAAGAAACATTTTTCTTTTACAAAAGTAATGTGTTTTAATTCATATTAATAGACACAGGCCCAGCCGAAAATATTCACCCTTTTCAGTGAATTATGACCTTTAATAACTGTTCAATGGTTGTATGACAAGCCTTTCATTAAAGTACCTATCTAATTTTACAAATAGTCGGTTCAACAGTAAAACTCACTAAGTGACATTTTTTTTTCGAAAGGAGATTTCGCTACCATTTGCTTACAAATTACAAATGTTTATGCCATTTTGAAAAAAAAGTCACTTAGTGAGTTTTACGTTTGAACCAATGAAATGGTAACACTGATCTAAACTTTACTTGACCCCTCTTGACCCCTAACAAAAAAACTTTTAACCTTCAACTCCAAAACCTGCTGCACAAAACTGTTCACTTCTGTAACTTCAGTCTTAGTGTCATTGTAGTAGCCAGCGCCGTTTTCAGCATTCATGCTGACTTTGCCCGCCAGTGCCCGTTGTCCATGCCGCAGTACACTGTGCACCAACTCCATTGTGCCGGGCAGACTCAGGCTACCGAAATAGCAAGCGGTTGTCGTACCATTCTTCAGTAGCCTTAACTGTAATTTCAAGCGAAATATAGATGCATCTTCTGACAAAAATTCAAAATATTCAGTGTATGGATTTGATTTGATTTGATCCGTAGTGTTCTGTAAAATATGTTGTTGTTACACTTTATTGCACAAAAGAAAATACATAATATAACTTAAATAACAAGTTTGTGATAAAAACAAAGTGCAAAGGCGGACTTATTTCTAAAGAAATTTCTTCCAGCCAGCCTAGAAATTTTGGAATGTTAATGAGAGTGGGGTAGGGCAGATGAAGTGGATAACTCTTAAGTAAGTATAAAAAAATAATAATAATAAACTACTTACTAATATACATACAACTTACATTAAGCTAATGTAATTTAAAAATATAAAGGCCTCACTTATGGCTCCCAGACTTGGTCATTGACCCAAGAACAGAAGTCCAGGCTCAAGGTTTGCCAGCGAGCTATGGAGCGTAGCATGTTGAACGTCACTACGCTACGCTCAAAAACACGCATAGCTGATGTGGGTGCCCAGACTGCAAGGTTGAAGTGGAGCTGGGCAGGGCATATCAGCAGAATACACCCGGATAGATGGGCGAGAATTGCCACCGAATGGGTGCCACAAGGTAGTCGTCGTAGGAGAGGTAGGCCAAGAAGACGTTGGCGAGACGATCTCGACCGACACATGCCGGAGTGGTCTGAGGTGGCACAAGACAGAGACATATGGTCTAAGTTGGGGGAGGCCTTTGCCCAGCAGTGGGACACATTCGAGGCTACGTAAAAAAAAAAAAAAATTAAAAATATCAATTTACAAGATTGATGTCAGAATGCTATTTTAGATTGAATAAAAGTTGTTCAGAATTTTTCATAATATAATTAGGAAAGATTAATGCCCGGTTCCTATAATATACGCCTACCGGCTACGATCCGTTTTCCATACAATTTATTGACGGTTCGTAGGAATTTCGTAGGGATTGTAACCGATCGTAAGCAGAAACGAAGCGTTTTGTGGATATTGGAACCGGGCATAAGAATATTCCCACAGTCTAGGGAGGAAATATTGAAGTTTTTCCTATGTATAATAAAAATATTATCTGAGTACCTAACTTGGATAGTAACATTTTATCAGTCTTTGCCCTCTGTTATCTTTTACATACAATTTCAATACTACTGATAGTTACTTACCACAACTTTGTCATATATTTTGTAAGCGAATTCCCTGTCACTATATTGCTTCTCCAAAGGAAAAGTGTACTTCTCAAGCCAAGCCAGCAGCGGCCGGTCCAGCCCTATGCCTATATTGGGAAACTGTGGAGCATGGGTGTGACAATCTATAAAACCAGGCATCAGGAATTGACCCTCTTTCAATTGGATAACTTTAAATTGCTTTAAAGTTTCAGGACTATAAGTCGTTTCGTACTCAGACGTGTTTCCTAGTTTGGTAATCTGTAAAGAAAAAGTTAAACTAAAAAATTCAAAGAATGTGCTGCTTGACTCTTGCTTAATTAATATATTGTAAATAAAAGTAAGTAAAAATCTTAGAAGCCTTAAAAACTAATGCCTACGTTACCTTTCCATCTTCGACTGCCAAGAAACCATTCAAAATTCTTAAGTTCTTCAATGAATTTGATGAAATTATTAATCCAACAAAGATAAGTTTTGATGAAGACATAATATTAAAATTTAAAAATTTGATGTCTAAAATTAGTGGCATGAACTGCGAGTGAAGCACGTGTTTTAAGTTAAATATATTCAATAAAATAAAACTAAGTACATAATAAGTTCTAAATTCTTTGGAATCTTCTTACTATAGTATCTGTCAAGTCAAGTGTCAAGCAAGATAACTGCGTTTCGATATTGAACACGTTATCAACATAGCATAGTTCCTAATAGCTTAATACAAATAATTAATTATCATACATCAGTTGTATGTTGTATAATATGTTTTTAATACTAATTCTAAGATTGTTGTTATTAAGATTATTCAGTTCCAATATTTGCATACCTTAACCAGTAGAGCATGCATGTTATTTTAGTTTAATTTAACAGCAATTTTAATGTATTTACCATGCTTTAGTAAATAAAATGTTTTATTTTTATAGTATCTTTACCTTAATAAATTAAAGTCATTAAGCAGTATTTAAACGTTATAGCCTATCACGATGCAAGAAGTTCCCACGAAAGTCAGTTGATAGGGCTGTGATAGGGCAAAATGTTTAGTCTTGCTACTCACCACTAGGTGGCGATGCTAAATAAGGAAAAATAGGACGAAAAAGATTAGTGCTAATGGGCTAAAGTTTTTTTATTCGTGGGGCCCAAATAATTATTTTATGAATCAGACTTTTCACTCTGGTTATGCTCATAAAATAGTGAAATAGGGAGGACGCGTGTTTCGTGAAATGGTAACTACGAGCGGCTTGTTTTACTAGTTGGTGTATTGTAGAGTAGTTGCTCCCATTCTTTCTGCACTCGTTCAGCGCCTTGCTGCCAGTCCAGAAAGGTCCCAGTTTTAGCATGATGCTGCCAGATCTGAGGGTTGGAAATAGCCGCGCGGATGGCGGCCTCCGCTAGACGGTTCTTGCTTTTACGTGCTTCTTCTAATGCCTGTGATAAAAAAATTGGTAAGTCGCTGCTAGATGGCTTAAATTGTGTGGAGGTGACGCAGATTATGTAACTAGGTAATGAATGAAACTGCCTGGAGTAAGACTATATTAACTAAACTTTTGACCGGTTTGTGAAAACCATCTCATATTTTTTGTTGGTGTTCATTTCAAAGCGGTAATTTTAAATTATGGCCTCATGACGTCACAGGTCAGTAAACGAAACCAATGAACGATATGAATGAGAGACGCCATTTTTACTGACCTGTTACGTCATCATAGCTTCGTCCAATCCAGGCCGTTCTCGACAAAATGGCTGCAGATAGATAATTATCAAATTTTATCCTGTTTCTTATTGATAATATATTTTTTTTTAGTTAAAATGCCATAAAGCTGTTTCAAGACTCATAATTTATAAGGATACGTATAAATAATACTGTTTTTTCACACTGTCAAATAGCCTATTGATTCTCACCTGTGAATACAAACTAGTACAAGTCCGACCAGCGAGGGTGTACGAGTTGGCTTTTAGTAGCTGCCATATAGGTAAAAGCGTTTTGCATGCGCGGGCGTCCCTCTCGAGTCTGATCAGTTCTTTGTCTGCCAACGAACGTAGCTCCATGAGGTCCACGACCTATAACGATTAGTTTTATCATTATATCTTTATATTTAGAGAACTTACTACATACAGTTTGGAAAAAGAATGCAGTAGGTACCTAACTACCTACTTTAGCACTATTTGCATTCGACTGGTTTGTGGTCAAGAAGTTAGCTATTCATCATCATCATCATCATTCAGCCACAAGAAGTCCACTGCTGGACATAGGCCTCCTTCATGGATTTCCAAAAAGACCTGTTGGAAGCGACTTGCATCCATCGTCTTCCTGCCACTTGGATGATATCGTCTGTCCATCTTGTGGCTGGTCGTCCTACACTGCGCTTGCCGACGATGTGTGGTCTTCATTCAAGAACTGTTCGGCCCTATCGGCCATCAGTTCTATTAGTTAGCTATTATTTGGAGCTATTGATTTCCTCACACGACCACCGCTTCAGAATTTCATATTCGAATTATATGTCTGTAGAACCTTATCTTACCTTGCGTAGGTCATCGACTTTGTGCGCCAAGCTTTCCAACATCCCTTCAGCAAGACGCATGCTGCTAATAAGCGTAGACAGTGTCCCATCTCCTTCACTCCCAGTCCACCGCAGCGCCTCTGCCTCAAAACGAGTGGCTCGCCGGTTAGAGCTTACTCGCAGCCAGTACGTCCACAGTCCGACCATGAGACGCCTACAACCTGGGACACTCGATGATTCATTCATCAAAACATACTCTCCAAAACGAGTTATATTCACTGGCGATTCTAGTTGGAGCCCGGCATCCAATATCAAATCAATGCAAAGAGCGTAATACCAAACTTCGTAACTGAACTCGTATCTATCTCGAGCCATGCGGAGCGTTTCCAAGGCTAGATCTATTGCTTCTGCGATGCGGCGGCGCGTTAATAAAACGTAGAAGAGGTCTGGTATAATTTCTATGGAAACGGAGTGAGCTCGGAGAAAGCGACTTACGACTATAGATCTGAATCCTGATCTGATAGCTGGAGTAAGCTGCGCTCTCGCGATACGAGCTTTAAAAGTTGCATTCAGGAGTTTCCCCAAAGCGCTAAGCTCTTCTGCCCTGATGGAATGAGTTAGACGACGTAGTGCATTGTTAGCTTGGTATTCGATGTAGAACGTGGCCTCTGGCATTCCCCGGTCCAACTCTACCTGTATCGCATTACTGAATGCTTCGCACATGTTGAAAACGTCGCAGTCGAATTTTTGCACTAACTCAACTGCTTGCAAAGCCGATATTCTTGCACCTTTTTCATCACCCAATGAAGAGTATAACATAGTTGCTACATTTAAACAGAATATTGAGTCAGATTTCATCTGAGCTTGTCTAATTTGGTATTTCTGGCGGAAAAAAGGTTTCATTCTGAGATATCGTAATTTAAAGAAATCAAACAACTTATGAAGATTAATGTTGTAAATCAGCATAGCACGTTCCATGTCCAATTTTGCCAGAGTCAAAACACCTCTTTGTAAATGTGCGTATGCTCTTAAGGTATAAATTTTGCCCAGAAATTTATGCTTATCGAATTTTGATACATAAGTTTTGGCTTGTTTGGCGAAGCAGTATGTTTCGGCCTCAACAAGTTTTAGCAGAACTACATCAAAATTACTTCCCATAATATTTAAATAGCTATAATGTATCAAAAATTCTATAGTTTTGCTTTTCAGCTCTGCTTGTTTTGCGTGGTGAATCAGCTGTTCGAATATGAGCACATTCAACTCATCGCAAGTGCATTTGTTGAAATTTACTTGGGACACACCTTCCTCAATTTTGACACTAAAAGATTTTCTGATATGATCTTTGTTGTTCCCCTCGTTATCATCGCTGTCGTAAATGCCTAGCGCTCGCCAGTCTTTGTCGTCATCGGCTTCGGTAATCATTCGAATCTTTTCTAATATTTGGTCACGTTCGTTAGTGTCTAAAATGTTTTCATACTGCGGCAAGGGCCTGCTAAATATACTCTGCATCGTTACTCTCTTTGAAGAATGTATTTGATCTGAAACGGGGTTTGACTCAGAAGCAGTACCGATTGTATTATTTGAAGATCTCAATGAAACCTTACTTTCTGATAAATGGTCTCTTTTGAGAACTCTACCTCCAATTCTCATAACATCGAATAGAGACCTCACAGGATTAATTAATGGTTCGGATTTGTAACTCGTGTCTGAATCATCATTCAGAGATGGTTGGTGCATATCTTCTGTTTGTAATGTTCTTCTAGGAGAAGACGGAATTTCAAAAGAAACAGTTGCGTCAGATTCACCATATTCATAAGTAACATCTTCCCGGGTAACTTCGCATGAGGATGGGACGTTCATCAGTGACTGCACCACCATCACAGAACCACCACAGTCTGGGCACTTCAGTCTCTGCTTCTCCAAGCAATGCACAATGCGCGAATGGAATTCCTTCTTTTGATTCATCGGTAACAGTTCGTAGCAGGTCTTCCTTGAAGTTTTGTTTTTAAATCTCATAATTTTGCAGAACGCGTACTTTGGTAGATTTAAGTTTTCCTCGGCGTTGTATTCAAAGGGACATTCGCAGACTAGGTTTGCTGATGCTTCTGAACTTTTGATGGATAAGTTAGATTTATTTCTAAGCCATCTGCTGTTAGCGCAGCTTAGTAATCGCATAGAGAATAGTCTTTTTATTGCTTTGGCGGTCGTGATGTTATTGTTCTCATACATTATACTTTCCAAAAGATCTCGCGAAAATACGTCACCTATAACAGATGCAATCTTCAAGAGCAATTGTTGATATGGAGTGAGAGAATCGATTTCAATCATTATCAGTGTGTCTATATTTTGTACATTTATGTTCGTATTCAATTCTGCTTTGTTAGTAACCATACATATTGTTATTTCTCCCGTATCATCTTTTTGGATGAGCTGGTCGAGGGTACTTTGGTCACTCATTTTAAGTGCTTGTGGCTGAAGGAGTATTTGGTCAGGAAACTGTAAGTCTTCAGTTTCCCAGTTCCCGAGTCCATCACCGGAAATCTTCTTTAATTCTATTGCTCCACTTGAAAACAAGTGAACAATAAAGCTCTCAACGAGACCTGGCATGCCTTTGCACTTTGTCCTCAATGCGTTACATAGATCAATGGGCACAGCGTCTACATTTAATATCTGACATGCGAGGGGAGCAATCCATGTAGAACTAAGAGGACCCAGCATGATCTTGCGGAGATTATTGCTGATCAATACAGCGTATAGCCATGTATGCATAGAAGTAAACTTTCCTCGTGTAAGAGTAAAACATGTAAAAATCTTTGGTGAAGTTAACATTAGTAGAATATATTCCCAAGAAGATGGGTCTAAACTTTGCAAATCGTCTAAGAATATTATTTGAGTCTCTACTAATGATGAGAGTAACTTTTTGAACATAAAAACTGCTTTGTCCTTTCGTTTGTTTTCATCCAAGGCATCCATAGCCTCATGATAAGCGAAACGTGACTTTATTACATGGTTCAAATAACACAGATCCTCGTCATAAACCTGGAAAAGTTCAACAATTCTTTCTTCCTTTTTAAATGCAGACGATATTTCTGTTTGACCTAATCCAAGGATTTGGTCTATTATTTGACTCAGGGCCAGATATGGTGTGGCCGAATGAATAGAAGTTAGGTTTACATAACATGCGTTGTAGTCTTTGTTCCTGGCACAACGCGCCATCCATTCTAGAAGTCTACTCTTACCGATTCGGGACTCTCCTATCAAAAGAAGTCCATCATAGTCTCGAAAAGATTTGTGAGATTTGTCTAGCCAGTTTTCAAAGTATTCCATCTCATCGTTTCTGTTCAAAAGAGGTGGAATCATGGGTATGTCGTATAGTTGTTTTACTCGTATTTCTTCTGTGTATTCGTATATTTTTCCTGGTTTTCTAATACCTTTTAATTCAGTGGCTGGTTGCAATGTGAATCCGTTTGTGGACATCTTACTTTTGACGAACGTTGTCTCGTCGCAAGATATTTTGTTGCGGTAATAGCACATGAGCCTAGCTGCTTTATTGACAATTGCCCCTATCACAGTGAACTCCCTTCGCAAGGGATGACCTACAACCCCGCTGTAGACTTGCCCTGTTGTAACTCCTATCGATACCTCCGTGACTCCGTCGAGAGCAGATACGGCCTTTTTGATTCCATACGCGCATTTCAACGCGGCTTGTGCTTCTGATTCGTGCTTAAAACCTCTCAATCCAAAGACCACTAGGATCATCACATCCTTGTCAAAGAGGATTATTTTATTCACACAACCCATAGATTTATAAACCATTTCGCATGTAATTTGGTAAGAGTTGTTAACAATGGTTATGAGTTGTAGAAATGGACAGTCTCTTGGCTTTAAGGTTATAAATAGAATGGAAACTTGTCTCATTTCAGTCAGGTACTCGAGGGGTTGATGAGCGTCAATCTGCGTTAAGACTGGTCTAATCATGAATCTGCGAATTTCGGCGCCTATATCTTTCTCTTCGGCTTGTAGGATGGTTCTTCTGATATTTAGTGCTTCGTTTCGCCTCAGAATGTCTGAATCATTAATTTCAGGATCCCATAGCATATCAGAATTCTCAATTACAGTAAAAGAATTCTTGACTTGTCTTAGTAAGTTACCAAAACCTTGAAAAGGCTTGTTGACATCTTTCTCGTGTGGGTCATATAGAATAGACTTAATTGTGACATGGCCATCATCATGTATTACGTGATCATAGTTTCTAGAGTAGCAATGGCCCCACGCTGTAGGTGTGAGCTTCACTTCTCCTGATGAGCAAACACTCTCAGCTTTTTTCGCTTCCAATACCGGAAGTCCGAATATAACGTAATTCATATCAATCCCACTGCCTATAGGTGCAAAGATTATGTTACCAGCGGATATTGCTAGCTTTACCTTAAGGTTTACTTTGACATCAGTTTCGTAACATCCATAGGATTGCTGGATGATGAGTGCACAAGCTATGACCGTATGAATTGTATGACTGAGGAAGCATCGTTTATCCGTTTTCCATAAAGCAAGGAATGCGTCGCCAGCAAATTTGAGGACATCGCCGCCGTGGTTGTAGATGAGCTCTACTAAGGACCCGAGGTAGGTGTTCAGAGTTACTGTCAACCGGTAAGTGCCGCCTTTGCCTGTGTTGTTGTATCTCTCAGAAAGAGCGGTGTAACCAGACACGTCTGCCATAAGTAGGACACCAACGAAACGTTTCGTATAGCCAGTGTCGAATCTGAAATGATTCTGAACTGTAATTATTATACTGTTGCGTCAGTGAAAGAAAAAAAGAAGACATTATATAGACAGTGCAAGAGAGCATTCTTTAACATAAATAGATGTAAATGGATTTTATCGATGAATAATAATAGGCAATTTTCTAGGATGTAAGATGATGGAAGAATTTACAAATCATCTGTACCAGACAGGTAAGTGAAGTGACCCGTTAGACGTTGTAGTCGATAGAGTATATGGAACATACTTTTTATGGAGTAGGCTTGCCCAGTACCTAAACCACGCTCAGTTTAAAAAATCCAAGTCATAAGTATCATCAACTTTATCAACTAACTTTTCCATTAACAATATTTCGTCTGGGACCAAAGTGGAAAGTATGAGCGTTTGCTTCCGCGTCAATTGCACTTCCACATCCTGCTCGGACTTGGTCGAGCTGAGTCTCTGCCGGTCCATTATCTCCTGAGTCCAGTCCCGGACATCGGTGTCGGTAGCTTCGTCCTCATCCGACTCTTCCAAATCAGCTTCACGCCGAGAGAACCTCCGCCCGCTACGCCACTTGTCAGAGCTGGAGACAAAATTACTGCTGCCACGCGTAGACCGCGACCTGCTACTGAAGTTCATTTCGTTCGGAATTATCACTAGAATTTACCCAAGTTTTTTATTTCGTCTGATCGGGGAATGTGACACTTAAAACCTAACCCTAAATGACTAGGTTAATTATTTGCAATCTATTCGGTCGCGCACGAATTAAAAATTGTGTGAATCATGTAGATTAGAATAATAAGGTTAGTTTTTAACAACAATGTTAGTTTTAGCAATGTTTTAGCCACAGCACTGGATGAAGAGGTACATTTAACTTTTTGAATACACCACTAATTTCACAGATTAAAAAGACAAAGCTACTTCTGGTGACCAATTAGATTTTATTTGTTCCGTTTTGTCTCAGAGTATTTTTCAATTTTCCTTTAACCCCGACTTACAGAGAAGTTAACGGATAACGGGCGTAAGTTTATTTATTTTTTACAGAGAAATGATTCATTATACCTAAATAAAATATATACAAAAAATTTAACAAACAAAACCGTCTTTAAAACAAAAAAGTTGACTAGGTATAGGTACCTATTTAGTTGCGTATTCTTACTGATCACAGACCTACCATCCTTTGTTACTGATTGTAAGTTTTGGAGTTGGTGTCATGTCATTATGGTTACAGCGCCACCAAGTTATCTGTCCAGGTGGGCAAAATTGTAACTAACTACTAAATTGTAAATCCTGCTCCCATTTTTTGTTTTATTTATTCACTTACTAAAATTTATGGATATACTTTCATTAAAGTTGAAAGACGGGTTAAAATATTCTCATTTTTACAGGTAAATTTCTTAAATGTTTCTACTAAATTCTCCACTAGCGCCGCTATCAACTGAACAGATAAGATGGTGGCACTGTAGGTACCTATATTGTAGTGTTTCCTTGGCTGACACCGACTCAAAAAAAAAACTAACAATAATAAAATTGTAACGCAAGTAAGAATACTACGCAATTATTTTCTACGTTTTTGGTTTTTTTATTGTACCTACTCATTTATTTACAAGTTGATTTGTTTATTGAATTTAGGTACCAACACAAGAAAAGTTTCTCGAAGTTCTCGAACGCTATAGTACATTACTGCAGCGGCCAGCAAAAGAGGCATTGATGGACGAACGTGGATGTACGACGATAGACGACGTTCTTTCGATTTTGGCGGTAACAAGTTTTCTATTATGGCTCTTGCCGCCTCTTGAATTTCAGGTGGCGTTAAAATAAGTTCATCGCAGTCATTTTCATCACTTGAACTCATTCTGTTAAATTCAATAAACTTTCAAAATCAGACGAACCACGAACGAACAACAATAATTTAATAATTTTTGCCGCGTTAAAGAGTTCTTTTTTTTTTATAGGTAATTTTTATAGGTATATCTTTTTTTTAATAGCATTATATCGCAAGCCAGTTCGAAATAAAAAAAAAAGTCTAATAAGTTACCTCCTTGGTTGTCATTGTTTGGATTATAAGATCGTTCCATTTTTAAATAACACGACAGATGATATAATTTATTTGGCTTGGCCGCAAAATACGACAGTTATGAATTTTCATAGAACTTTTACCGGCCGCTGCTCGCGTGTAATTGGCCAGTACAGCAATTTCGATTTATCTCGAAGAAGGTTGTCGAAATAATGCTCAAATTTCCAAGCATGTTTGAGAAATAGAAGTTTTCTAGTTTTACTCCCTTTACGGCTATTGGTGAGTCTAGATAAACATGAAGTATGAAACCTTCATGTGATGACGTCACTATAGAAAAGGAGGTGACGCGCCGCGCCCGCCCTCTTGGCTTGTCTGTCGTTTTTTGGCGGGAAGGAAGGATGTGAAGTGCGCGTGGTTCACGACATCACGTGGTTGTGATTTTGTAAAGTAAAAAAATTACACACTTCTGCAAATTATTTACTTTTTAAATGCTAATTGATTGACTTCATCATCAACTGTGACTACTGTGAGTATGAGTATTATATTGAAGTATATTAATTCAAATAGGGACCTCTACTATTTCATAAACATAAACATTTAGGTACATACGGACACACACATTGCTTCTGGCCCCATACTAGGATACCTACCCTTTTGTCGTGGGAACCACAAACAGCGACGCACCCAAGACCTGAGGTTTTTGGCCCCAGCCGGGATTCGAACCCGGGACCTCTCACATGGTAGGCTGATTCGCTAACCGCTGCGCCACCGATGTCGTTTCGTACAGTCGAGAGCACATAATGCTATACACCCATGCATTATGGTGGTACAAATCATTTGGCGAAAAAAAAATTTGCTGATTTTCGGCGGTATGGCGACCATTTGGAACCGTCCGAAAAGATGGCATGGTGATTTTCGTAAATGGCTGCATGACGATAATTAACTGTGCAAAAATTAGCCTGGTACAAATGGTTGAATTTTTATTTTTTTAATTAACGCATTCGCGTCGGTATGGCGGGCTGTAAGTCACACCGGAGAAGTATGGCATGACACTACCGCCTACTTTGTTTTTTATGGACTATCGGAAAATACTAAATTTTTTGTGGTACAAATCGTTTGACACTCGTAATTTTTCCGACGAGTTCGACTAACGCCCACGCGATTGGGCCGCCGGTACCAGCGCTATGACCATCATTTTTCTTTTTGTAATTGCGCACTAAGACCCCTGAAGAACCGCCATACTGTTACAAATGACCAAGTAATTTGTGCCACTATCTCTCGACCTAGGTGGCCATTTGCATTATTTCAATGGCACTCCATTAGTATCATCGTCTGTCGATGTTCCATATCGCTCTGTATACTTGACGCGTCAGTCTACACGTATGTAGTGACTAATTTGCTCGTGCTTGGTCCAAAATTGTGTTAATGTGTACTCACACTATTTGTCTTTTTTTCCTGACATTGTACGGGTAAATACCTTCAGGCCTTGAAAGTACCCAGTATAAATACAATGGTAGAGACGAGACCGTAGCATTAGATAGCAAAGGTGGAAAGACTGTGCCGAGTGTAGTATGGATCGAATTAGTCATGCTTTGTTTGAAAACATATTTAGTATTATTCAAGAAGCAAAAGCTGATGATGTTCCGCTCATAGAGTTTAAGCATCCGAAAGAGTTGCAGGTAAGGTGTTGTTTATTTATTACACAACATTTTTGCCACTTCTGCCCCTTTAAATAAGATAAAAAATATATAACGTGGGCCCAATTCTAGTGATTGGTGCCTCTGCCTACCCCCTCCGGGATAACGGGCGTGAGTTTTTTTATTTTTAATATATTTGGTTGAAGCCCTCTCCCCCTTTATTGTTAATAACGTAAGACACTATCAAAAACATAATGTAAAAAATCTGGCCAATATGTACAGTCGACAGCACATCATCCAATACAATCATGTACTCCGTTGCGTTACGGGTGCCTTTGCAACTAAAATGTGAAGGTTGACGTCCTGTCGACTGTACCTTAGTATACTTGTACCAAGAAAATTTATACATATATACATAGAAAATTTGGTACCTAAGTTTTTAGAGGATGTTATTTTTTCTTAAACTAAGTAGGTAGGTATTCATAGGTAAACTGTAAATTGAAAATTTTCGGCATTTTAATGTTTCCCGTGTCTTCAACATAATTATGTCTAATAAATGTGAATAAGTTTATCTATTCTATCTATACTAATATTATAAAGAGTAAATAATTGTATTTTTGTGTTTTATTTATTTATTTATTTATTTGGCATACAATAAGAACTTACAGTAAATTTATTGGCCGATTTAAAAAATTCTTTCACCATTAGAAAGCTACATTCTTCGTGAGTAACATAGGCTATATTGGATTTTCAAAAAGTTTAGGGTTCCGTACGAAATCTTTAGATATAAACAGTTTTCGATATGAAAATAAAAAATGAAAAATTTGTCTTTTTTTTTGTTGACAGTACACTTTTTTCAAAATCTGTAAATTCAAATGGGAATAAATTTTTACAACTGTTATTTAAGCAATACAGAAATATCATGATCAGTTGAAAAATTTAATGGGCAGTCGTTTAATTTTTCGGCGGTTAGTAAATTAGTGAGCCAGTAAAACATAAGCAGTAAGTAATAATAATATTGGTCTGTTAGTTCATCATTCAATGTCAGTGCAAAAATTACTCAAGTACATAGTTCAATAAATGAATGAGTAGTAAAACGGTTGGAATGGGCAGTTCACAGTGGGCGGTAGCATCCGAACGTCACTTTGAATGAAAAGAAGTTAGGTTATGTTGGAAAAAATGTAAAATAGGTTAGGTTAGGTTGGAAACAATAACCCTATAGGTTAGGTTAGGTTAGAACTGTGGTCCGTGTGGAGTTTCTGGTCTTCCATCGGACGCGTCCCCCGGGTGGCGGATAGGGGAACGCCCTCCAGATATGGGGGGTACCGGCTTCGGCCGGCGCGGACCAAAACCAGAGGGAGGGGGACGTCCAGTGGCTTGCGCTGCTGGATGTCCCGCGGGGTCCACTATGGGCCCCGCACCCGTAACCCCACACTGAGTGGGGCCGGGGGCCTTCGGGCCGCGAGGAGACAACCTCTATAAAAAACACACGGTGGAGGCCCTCCTCTATGTCCCTCTGCTCAGCAGATGGCATAGAGGAGGTTGAGGGAGGGTCACAGACGGCAGGTTGGGGGACCTGCCGTCCGACATCGTGACGGGAGAAGGGGGTGGGGGGTCCATGCCCCTTCTCCAGTGAGGGTGGGCCCGACTCCTTGCGAGTCGGGTCGACGTCGCCGGGGCGCCGCTGTAGCATTCGCACTGTGGTTTACCACAAGCGAGATCCGGCGGCGCCCCATTGCACGAGCGACAGGACGGCCCCCGGGGTGTTTTAGGAGGTATGCCTCTCCTATTATTAGGAGAGGAGAGTCCGACACACGGCCGTCGCCCTCCCCCAAGGGTGGCGGTTATGGTGCACAAAGCATTTCACCCCGTTAACAAAAAAAAACAAAAAAAAAAAAAAAAAAAGGTTAGAACTGTGATCAACACACGGGAATGAACGCTAGGAAAATTCTATCCATTTCACTAGGAATACATTTTACCGCCTAATAGTTTATAGAACTGCTTAAAATAAAATTGATTACTAACCAATTACGATTTGTTAATTGTACGCGCCTAACCGCCCAATTCAACTATTCCACTGCTCAGTATTTATTGAACTGCCCGTTTCAATTATTTTACGACTCATTTATATTTAGTTTACTGCTCAGTTTTTACTGCTAAGCTAGTTTGCAAACATGTGTTTTTTTTTTTACTTACCATAAATCAAATATTGAACTGCCGCTTTAATTCTATGCCAATTTAAATTCACAGTTCAATGCAGATTCAGCTGTTTTTTGTCGCAACTTAGCTAGGTATTATAAATAATAACATTTACTTATTTTATGTTAAATACATTTTATTGATTTTATGTATTTAAGTTTTGTGTATATAATTTTTTGTTTTCATTTCACACGTGAAAAAGTACCTTAAATATTTTTTAATGAATGACGCTAAGATATTGACATTTAGCTATCCCGTAAAAAATAAATATAACTATCTCAGTAGATGACGTTTTGCAGTGCATGATGATGACGAAACTGGATGAACTTCCAGTTTCGTAGACGAGTTCTCTTTTTTCGCTTTAAAATTTAATTATGCACCCCAAATCGAGATAGGCTATGAAAATTGCATTTTTTTCGAAAAAATTACTTAATTTTTAGGGTTTCGTACAAAAAGAAAAGAAACGGAACTCCTATAGGATCATTTTGTTTTCCATCCTTCCGTCCGTCTGTCTTACAAGACCTTTTATTTCTGGAACTTGGTGAGGTATCGAGTTGAAATTAAAGCTACATAAAGTTTGTCCAAAAACACTAGAAACCGGAAGTGAAAGTTTACTAATTATTTTATTGAAAAGTCAAAACATTTACTATATTTATTGAAACACAATACCTAATTTTATGTAACAGCTCAAGTTTTTAATTTATATAATGCTTGTAAGCGCAAGCTATTAACAAACACAGACAAACGGTCTGAGCAAAACCGTACTCTTTAATTTCTACTCTTTCTGGACAAGCTGTAGGTACTCAAGTCTACGGTCCCTTGAAGCTGTGAAAAAAATTAACTAAGTAACTTCAAACTTTTTCGTTCTAGCTGAGCCGGCAAAAAAACTTCCAAGTTTTTTAAGTAAAGTTTAAGTAAAAAAAGATACGGCCGTTTAGGCTCCAAAAAACTATATTTTGACACTCAAGGGAATCACAATTCATAGGGTACTTCCCGTTGACCTAGAACTATGAAATTTGGCAAGTAATATCGTCTTATGATGCAGATACAGGGAACAATCTGAAAACTATGCAAAAACTTACAATTTCGGGAAAAGTAAAAAAAAACTTAGGAGTACGGAACCCTCGGTGTGCGAGCCCGACCCGCTCCTGTCCAGTTTTTTCAGGAAAATGCGAATTAGAAGTCCCTAAACTTTTTATGATTTATAAGTGAGTGAGTCATTAAATGCAATAATTGGACCCCCTACATTTTGTAATGTTTTAACAAATACACATAACAATTTGAAAAGTGCTCGAATGGGTTTGTGTAAACATAATATTCACAGTGCGCGCCGAAAACTTGCCCTCTTCTATCTTCGGCCTACCGCAACCAGCCTTTGCTACCGATCTGCCACAGATCGTGGTCTAGGTCTAAAAGATGCGTTTTAAAGATGCGAGACGACCACTCTGTGTGAGCTTCTGAGGCATAGTTATCTCATTATAGGTTGTACCTAAGGCCTGAAAAACACAGAAAGTACCTATGGCGTGCGGGGAAAAGCCGCGTCTTCTTTCCAATTCACTTTCATACAAAATGTAAGGGGACAGCATGAAGCCCACCAGAAGAGACGTGGCGAGGGCGCGACCTCTATACAACGCGTCGCGTCTTTGCCACGCCCCTTGGCCTACGTACCTTCTTTGTGGCCAGGGTTGCCTCAAGACGCAAGTCCTCCACTGTATGGAGGTCTCTGATGGAACCTACTCATCATCAACCCATTATGTCCTCACCGAGGGGCACGGGTCTCTTCCCTGAGGAAGATATAGGCCATACTCCACCACGGGGGCCAAGTCCGGATTGGTGGAGGCTTGTAAGACTAGTGGCTGGTCTTATTGTCAGAAGTTTTCAAGCCGCCCTAGGGCCTCTGACTTGGCTTAGCGACGGAATGATGGAACCTACTGCGAACTGTCAAATACATACATATTTCGATACCACGGAGTCCTCTAAGTGCCTATCCCGATAGAATGGAAAGTTACCTGATACAAAGGCTGGGCCTAAGTACGTGAAAACGCGGCTTAAAGGCCATTTTAGAGCTGGACGTGACACACGGGACGCCGGGTGAGGTGCTGATGCAGTGCGTGCGCCAAGTGGTCAAGTACAGCGTGAAAACTCAACACCCCATGTTCAGGAACCAACTGGACGGGGGCACGGACCCGTATGGACTCGCTGCCTCCTTCGTCGCCGAGGCCTTCAACACCAGCCAGTGAGTAATAGAACGGATTTAGAAGGTACTTAGGAGGGGCAGCGCTAACGATAATACACGTTTTCACAAAATCTCGTTTGTATCGAAATCCTCCGAAACGGTATCAACGATTTTCTTGTGTATATTTTATTTGGCAAATAGGTTTTAGGCTAATTAATTTGGTAAAACAATGCGGGGTCAGCTAGTAGATCAATTTAAGTGCCTGTATATAAATATTATGTTATTTATTGCAGATATGTATGTTTGTAGCACAATGATCATTAAGATTTCTTGAATGAATGCATGTTATAATAATGTTTCTTTTAACATTTTGTAGCATGAAGAAATAATATAAGCACAATATTTTAAACTTAACCATACTATGTTCTCTTTTTCTATAATAGGAAGATATCTTAAACTAAATATTTCCCTTAAATTGGGCAGAACAAGATGGTCTGACGACGGTTCCGGTGGCAGGGAGTCGCTGGCTGCGGGACCCCTATTTTCTGCAATGGGCGTCAAAGGGCTGACGATGATGATAATTTCCCTTTAGTAAGATGTTTTTGCTGTTTCCTTCCTTTTTTCGACAGGATTTACTCCCTTGTTCGTAGGTGTATTTGTGACTTTGTGTCCATCCCTTGACACAGTTTTTGGGAGCAAAATCTCATCGTCGTTATATCCATTGAAGACGCTCTTCATTCTCTTCCACGCCCAACAATTTTATTTCTAATGGGTATCTTGACATGGGAAGTATGGGAACCACCTTTTGAAGTAAAGTAGCTGACAGTAGTAAGGCGGCCAACCGTCCCGCATTCTGGGGGACCGTCCCGTAATGACAGTTGTAATCTCGCATTGCAATATTAAACAAAATAGTCCCGCAAATCATCTAAGGTGTCCCGTATGTCTCGCATTCCTGGATTCCCATCGTCTTGCTCACATAAAAGTGTTCCACATAAAAATACGATTCCAACAATTAACTACAATTGCAACAAATCCTCAGTCTTGTTGTGGATAGTGGTGGGTTTCCCGCAATGAGTTATCATAAAGTTGGCCGCCTTAGGTAGTGAGAGTACTCTCGGTGCTCTTTAAAAAAAATACACTATTACAATCACTGGATGCGGAGGCTGTAGGTATGCGCACGGCGAACTGAACGAAGCTTAGACAGCGCACGGGTGGAAAGATGGTTGCTCGTGCTAGATGTGGTTGCGGTATCATTTTGATGTAACTCGGAGTAGTAGATAACGGTATGATGTGCGGAGTAGTAGACGACAAAGTAGGTTATTCCGTCTTTAGGCTGAGCGGCGAGTGCGGGCTTCTTTCCTTTGGGAGGAGTCAGTCGCCGGTGTAGACATTCTTGTCACCGCGTCGTGTATATCAACGGGCAGAGCTCTCGAAGCATTTTGCTCCAACAGTACACGAGACAGATTGTTGATCGCCTGTGATAATCTCAGATTGGTAGTCAGAGTTAATTGAAGGAGGTTCTTGGTTTGCTGGAGCTCCAGTTTTGTGGAGGCAAGATCCTGCTTTATATTGTGAGGTTGGGCAGATGGGTTTCCACAAAGTTTGCATGAAGACTGCATCGTGCTAATTTAAAAAATAAACTACTGGTGACTTCGGTAACAAGTGGACGACGACTTCTTATCAGCGCTGCAGGCACATCCAGTCCAGTCCCAGCCAGGAGACAACTCCGAATTTACGGTTTTCAATTTATTCGTATAGTCCAGTCAATCAGTGATTCAGTGACTTTGGTTACATGTGGACGATAAGTGGGTGACGTCGGTGACAGTGGACGACTTGTCACTAGTAACTTCGGTGACAATCGTGACAGTGAAAGACTTGTCACTGGTGACTTCGGTGACAGTGGTGACAAGTGGATAACGTGGCACTGGAGACTTCGGTGATAGTTGGCGACTTGTCACTGGCGACTTCGGTGACAGTGGTGACAAGTGGACGACTTGTCTCTGGGAACTTCGGCGAGACTGGTGACAGTGGACTACTTGTCATTGGTGACATCGGTGACAAGTGGTTAACCTGTCACTGGTCAATTCGGTGACGGTGGTGACAAGTGGGCGACTTGTCACTGGTGACTCCGGTGGCAGTGGTGACAGTGAACGACTTGTCACTGGTGACTTCGGTGACAGTGGTGACAAGTGGATAACCTGGCACTGGAGACTTCGGTGACAGTTGGCGACTTGCCACTGGTGACTTCGGTGACAGTGGTGACAAGTGGACGACTTGTCTCTGGGAACTTCGGTGAGACTGGTGACAGTGGACTACTTGTCATTGGTGACTTCGGTGACAGTGGTGACAAGTGGACGCCTTGTCACTGGTGACTTCGGTGACAGTGGATGACTTGTCACTGGTGACTTCGGTGACAATAGTGACAAGTGGACGCCTTGTCACTGGTGACTTCGGTGACAGTGGATGACTTGTCACTGGTGACTTCGGTGACAATAGTGACAAGTGGACGCCTTGTCACTGGAGACGTCGGTGACAGTGGATGACTTGACACTATGACTTCGGTGACAGTGATGATAGCGGACGACTTGTCACTTCAGTGATATTAGTGACAAGTGGACGACAAGACTTGTCAACTTAGTCAACTTAGTTGACTACCTGTTGCCAGCGCGGGTGGCAGGCACATCTAGTCCGATAGACGGCTCAGACGAGACTGAGAGGGTCAAACTCCGACCGCGTTGCCAGACTGTGCTGCCAGAATTACCGTAAAATGTACCCCAAAATTACCGTACAAATTACCGTACCACATATGTAATCGTACACACTGATTTCATAACGAGTTGCTATAAAAATGAGATAATTACTTATTCTATTAAATTCTATTCTATTAAACAGAAAACTAGTCGTAAATTACTTAGTAAGTTTTATTTCTTAAATAATAAATTAGTTTTATTCGGTAAAAGTAACTCAAAACATTTTGCCAATGAAAGTGAAACTGCTTTACCAGTACATAGTTGGTTTAATGCCCCAATTTGATGATTCCGAGATATTTCTTACCCAAGAAAAAGCAGATTTTGTCGTTATATTTAGATTTAGTTCGTTTTCAGTTTTAGTTTCGGATTCGGATCGTTCGTATTCGTACAATCATTCATGAATGAAGAAAGAAAATAGCGAAATATAGACTGAGATTAGGCGTCAATTTCAAATTACCGTACAATTTGTCGAATATAGGCAATGTTCTCAGAATTACCGTACGTTTTTGGTACCACGATGGATTACCGTACAAGGCTTGAAAATACCGTACAAATACGGTAATTACCGTACGTCTGGCAACGCTGAACTCCGATAGCTTGTCCTCGTACAGACAAAAATACCGTATTTCGGCGACGTAATCTCTTACGCACAGTTGAATCCACAGCCTCCGGTAGATGGTTAATGTTCCAACTAAACCGTGTAAAAGTTCTTCATTTAATTGAGTAACTGCAGTATGTTCAAAACGCAGTGTACACATAACTTTCTTAGATTGGTTGTTTCGGTAGGGTGATATTAAGAATATTATTTTGTCTAGTTTTATCATATAAACGGTCCTACAGGTACACCTTCGAGGTAGCGCCTGCGTTCACTGTAATAGAGCTGCATTTGCTGCGTCACGTGCTGGGGATATTCGGCATCCCCGATGGGGACGGCATCTTTAGTCCTGGCGGGAGTGTCTCGATGTTGTATGGGATCGTGGCTGCGCGGTACAAGGCCTTTCCCGAAGTGAAGACTCGGGGCGTCAGAGCCCTGACACAGGACCTGGTGCTATTCACTTCAGAGGACGTGAGTTTTTTAAATGACCGCTGGCTTAGTTACAAAATATCTTTCGAAAAAGTCGACGTAAGGCATGAGGGAATCGAACCCTGTAAACAGGCTACTTGAGTAAACAAGAAGGAAATTAAATGGTACAATTTAAAGTTTTGGCTCACGATATGTTGAAAACCCTGGATTATGTTAATTTCCAAAGAAATTCGGTCTAAAAAGTAATTGAACAAAGAAAACTATCAAAGTGTAGTTCTCTATCTAAAAAGTGATTGCATTTGTAGTTTACAAAAACGACATCTAGTTTTATGTAAAGAAAGAAAAATTCTAAATATTTGCATTTGACTCGAAGGATAAGATCATTGTCATCCAACTACACCTGCACGCATGGGTACCCATGCGTGGTGCCCATGCGTGGTGTAGTTGGATGACAATGATCTACCCAGATACTACTAGATGGTCTGACGATCTGATTTCGGTGGCTGGGAGTCGCTGGATGCGGGCGGCACAAGAAAGGGAACTTGGAAAACCATGTCTTCATGGGTATGGCCTATGTCCTGCAGTGGGAGTCGAATGGCTGTTGATGATTTTGACACTACGCATTGTACATACTTTCCCATAAGAATAGAAGAAAAGGGGAAAGTCCATTTCGTATGTTTTAACAGGTGCCAGCTCCGTTGGAGGCTGCAAGAGCGCAACAAAATGCGCATTTCGTGATGGCATTTATGACAGAATTTGGCGATAAATCTCCTGGAAACTCGCGATTTTTGAATTTTCAGGGCAGCACGCATACGTCGACATGCTGTAATGTCCGACAAATAACTTGAACAGCTAATGACTTTTATAAATAATTCTCCAGACTTTACTCGTAAGTTTAGTAAAAAATTATCATGGCTGGGCGAATTTTGGTTCAGTTTCTGTCAGGCATTGTACCTATGGTAAAACCTCATTGGAAAGTCGCTGAAATATATTCCAGAGCCACTATTCAGTAAAGAAAGCGGCTCACTGGCTGGGTTTCGGGACGGAAAACGTCAAAGAGATTCGGACCAATGAGAACGGACAGATGGTCACGGCGGACCTGGACGCCGCTATTGAGAAGGAGATACAGCTAGGAAGATATCCACTTTTGGTGAACGCCACTGCTGGTACTACGGTGCTTGGGGCCATCGATGACTTGAGCGCGGTGGCTGATGTGTGCCAGAAGCATGGTGTCTGGATGCACGTTGATGTGAGTATATTTTTTGGCATAAGCATATTTTAGTTTGTACTCAGTACGAGGATTAATTTGTAGATTTGGCCAGAGCGATTTTTGTATTTAGGTAGGTATTCTACGTTCGTGGTTTGCGACTTGGAGTTAACTAACGCTTTCGTAAGCACTAGATGTTATTAACTTTACACTCTGTAAATTAGAGTAGAGCAAAACCTGGTTGGACCCTTCCGACAAAAAGTCGAGTAAGTGTATCCGGAATAAAGTTAATAGAAAAACATGCCCTTATTTTGTAATGTGTTTTTGCAAAAAGTAAACGCTAGGGATCTAGATCTGGACTTGTATGCATTTTTGCCAATCAAGTTTTTAGCGATAATCGATTCAAGTCTTAGGTTATTGGCTCTGTGGGTTCTAAAAATGGCCACCACCTTAAAATACAACATTTTCAAGATTAGACCACCACCATATTTATACTTAAAACCGGTTTTATTATTTTGTTCTTTGCAGAATGTTATGTAGTTCCTAACCTAGCTATACTTACCTACTTAATCTATTAATTTCAGGCATCTTGGGGTGGGAGTCTGATGCTATCAGAAAAATATAGGAGTAGACTGACTGGCATTGAACGGTAAATAAGACTTCTATTACTCTGCCCAATTTCAGTTGCTTTCTTCGATCACCAAATTACATACTTGATTATTTTGTCCTCCAGAGCCAACTCCATTGTCTGGAACGCTCACAAGATGATCGGAGCTCCCCTATATTGCTCCTTATTTCTTCTGAGGGAAAGCGGATTGTTGCATAAATCCAATTCTGCGGCCGCGCAGTATCTGTTCCAGCAAGACAAATTCTATGACGTCTCGTATGACACAGGAGATAAGAGCGTGCAGTGCGGAAGAAAGGTAAGAGATCTAGACATAAGAACTACTCTTCTTCTTGATGTGTACTATCGGAGAGGGGTAACCAGTTTGACTATCTTGCTTTTCGAAGCAAGCACACATCACACACAGCATGTTCCTAACAAGAACCTGCTGTATGCTGTGCTGTTGTCAAATAAACAGGGTTGTAACAACAAAAATAAAGATTTCGGGCGTCTAACCTCATCCCAATGAATACACTTTCTGGAAACAAGGTTTTACATGCATTAATAAACTTACGCCTCTATACGACTATACACATGATGCTTACAGTATGAAGTATTTATTAATTATCTTAATATCTCCTAGGTGGACGCATTCAAGCTTTGGGTGATGTGGAAGGCACGGGGTGACTCAGGCCTTCGTATCTTAGTGGACAACACTATGCATATTGCAGAGTTCTGCCAGAAGACTGTGACTACAAGACCTGGGTTCAGGCAATTGCCAGTGCCTTTGCATTTGCAATGCCCTAATATCTGCTTCTGGTACATACCGATATTTATGAGAGATCAAAACGAGGATGAGAAGTGGTGGGACACCATCCATAAGGTATTTTGAAATGTTGTTCTGTACTGGTAGATTTTATTTCGATACATTTCTTAATCTACAGCTAGGTAAATGACAGTCGAGTGTCTTTTTAAAATTCTTCATTTAATTTTTTTCTTCTAAATTTCAAACAGGTACTCGAACACGATTTTCTTAATGGCTTTTGTAATGTTTCAAGTACACTAGCTTAAGTACATTGGCTGTCAAAGACACGGACTTTCGTAACTTTTTGCCTCCAATCCAGACGTATCTTAAAATAAGATAAGATAAACATATTGTTTATTGTAGACACCCAATTCTTGGTTTCCAGACTACACGTACTTGAGACCCCAAAATTTTGAACATTACTATGAACCGAATAATTTCCCAGGTCACCCCAAAGATCAAAGAGCAAATGACGCTCACCTCTCGCCTGATGGTTGGGTACAACCCTCTCCGGACGTTCAGGAACTTCTTCCGTCTAACATTTACCTGCCACCCAGTATTGACAGAAGATCAGGTGCTAAGTATGCTGGCTTCGATCGAGGAGTGTGGCGAGATGGTGACCCGAGACATGGTTGGAGCGTAAGCCTTGCGAAGAGTTTGGGAGTTTTTTTACCGACACCACATCGACCGATCATAAGTAGGTAGGTACATTATAGGGCGACTCAGCAACTGGCCGATCCTCTAAACCATGCTCGTGATTAGTGATATCAAGATATACATTGTACGATCATCGTTGAACGACAATTATATTGCAGCCAGAAAAAAACATCCCACGGCCTTTTGAGGTTGCGAATGATATAAATCCTTGTCTCTGAGTCAAGGAAGCGGGCGGTAGAGTCGATTTTAGAAAGGTATACGAGTATTAGGTATTGTTAAAGAATAATTATTGTGCATAATTTTGACAAAAGCGCTGCTTTCTGGGTGTATGTCTATGTTTGTGATTTCATTGCATGGTATCCTAGTCTTGAACATTGTGTAATAATAATAACTTTAAACGACTTCAAAAAAGGAGTAGGTTCTAAATTCAACGCATAGCTAGTTATATTCTTTTTTTTGTAAACCATTAGTTGGAGTTAAGAAATAATAAATGTGCTTCTGTTTTTTGATTGTGCAATATCTATCTTTCTATCTTTTTATAACGTCGATAAATGAGTTACCATAGCGACGTAACTTTAGCCTTGAGTAACAATGATTGAGTATTCAGGAGTCGGAACAGGCTGAGCAAGCTTGTTGTTTGTCTTATTATTTACCAGTGACTGAGTAGGTTGGTGCCCTGTATTGTTTCTTCAGAGATAAACATGAACGGAAACATACTTTCATTGTTTGTTATTCGTGAATTTCCATGTTATGATGCTATAAATTATTTGATAGCGATACTTCACTCTATAAAACCAGCCCAAGTTCGTGTCGGGCTATACGCAGAGTTCCGTAGGTAAAGGTTTTACTCAGCTAACAACTTCATCAAAGTAATTTCCAATGTAGGTATTAAACGTGAGAAGTTTTCCTTTTATAGGTTGGGGTTTCAGCAAACAGCCGTTCAGCCGACAGAGGCGCGGCGCCGCCGGTCTATATAAAGTGGTTATGTTATTTTACTTATTGGTTTATGTTATTATGCAAACCCACGATATTTTTAAAATACCAATAGGTGATACCTTATTCTATTCGTCTCTAATTTAGTTCATGGGATTTTTTTGAGAAATAAAAAAATCAGCGGATCAAAAGATTATACAGTTTTGTCGGCTTGATTAATGCCATGTCAAATTTTTAAGGAACGATAATTGTCAACTTAACGTTTTCTTAGCCGGCTGCACCAGAAAGAGAGTTATGTTTTTCGAGTAGGTACAGTCAACAGCACAGCACAGTGCTATCGACTGTACCTATAAGCATGTATATATTATGAAATGTTTATATGTATATTGCTTTGGCTTGCTCTGTAGGCTAAACGTCTTGTCTCTTTATGGATTTTAGCTTGTATAGGTGTCGTTAGATTCGTCATAACTGTGAGAGTGACATCAAAATGATAAAATAATTAAATGGCCGAATTTTGGCGATTAAAATATGATTTTCCCTCAGAACCGAAAGGGTGTTAAAGAATGTACTTATAATTAAAAAATTGTACCTTTAAAATGAAGTACCTATCATTAGTAACCTTAGTAAGTAGCATTAGTAACATAGTGTTACTACGACCAATTTGGATCACCCCTACTATAACGAACGTAAGGTCTATTCCAATATGTTCAACTACCTGTTCAACTAGTTGAACAAACAGGACTGCTTTAGTCCGTTGAAGTTTCGTTGAACTTTTAGGACTGAAAATTCCAGTTTGTTCAATCGCCAAATATTTATTAGTTTAACAGAAAAAACGCAGTGCTACAAAATAATTACCAACCGTTTTATTTTGTTTAACGTTAGTTTTTTTGTAGATTCTCAAAGATTGTGTGAAAAAATGGGCATGGAAGGGTTAAAAACCTCTTCATGCTTTATGCATTTCTAGTACTTACTTGCACTATTATAATCGAAAACCCTCTATTCCAATATGTTCAACTATCTGCTAAAATTTTATAATAGTGCAAGCAATGCAAGTAAGTACATACTAGGAGTGCATAAAGCATGAAGAGGTTTCCCTCCCTTGCACATTTTTTCACACAATCTTACACCTATATTTGTCAGTTCGGAGTAGGACAAATCAAACAATACAGTTTAGGACTTACGTAGTAGCGCCCCTGATCTGCCATTTATTTTGTTGGAAAGGTTAGGCGTGAGAGCGGCGCTTAACAACCAAATGACTCCTTCGGTCTCCCATGTTTCAAACAAATAGAATCACGACAGAGGTCTCCACATCGTAAGCTAACCCCGAGTCCAGTCTAAGCTTCCCGCAGTCAGTCTCGTCAGTGTTGTGTGGACCTTTGACTTGACAGCGCCTTTCTTATTTAGTACGCTTCAGTACTCAACAGATTGAACAAACGGAGGACTATAACGAACTTTGTGCCAAGGTAGTAAGATTGCAATTATGGGAACAAACGGTCACTCGTTTATGGACAAAGTGTTGAGGATAATTAAGGAGGAGACTTCTGAGGATGTTCCCCTCATCCAGTTCAAGCACCCGAAGGATTTGGAGGTGAGTGGTATCTTTGAGATTTTTAAAAATTACACCAGGACTAAGTGACTAAGGACTACTTAACACAAATATTGTGATATTCCTGAAACACCGTTTTTTAGACATTGTATTTTAGGTAGGTACAACAATTTTTTTTCTGAGAGGTTTTTGTCAGATCTTTATTTTATCTATAAGCTAATTTTCATAAAATTCGCGTTTTACCGACGTCTTTTAGCGCTTTTTACTAGCATCACATCTTGATGACGCTGTAAAGCAGATACATTAAAACGTATTGATAGACTCATCAACGCCTAGCAAAAAAAAAAATTGTTGATCTTAAATTAGATTAATAGTAGATTCGTAGCCAAGGGCTGTAAGGCATCGATTGCAGCCCGAGATATTCACGAGCGCAGCGAGGGCGCCTATAGTTCGAGGGTGCAATTGATTCTTACACCCGAGCTAACTACTCTGCTTTACATCTCGATTGTGAGGTAAGTAGAAAAAAATTAGGTACATACTCGTTTTTCTTTTCGCCACTTCATGAACTCGTCGGAAGTTTTCAAATATCTCTCTTTAGAACTTTCAGGCAAAATATTGTTAATTGCTGCTTCAGCTTCCATTTTCATTGAATCGGGAGTGCAGCTTATATCTTCATCACTTGCATGCAAACTCATGTTTTTTTCCTAATTAGCACGTAATTATAAAAAAAATCCCAAAAACAAACAATATTTAAAGTAAAAGTTTTCTATTCCCGCCTTTTTTTATTATTTTTTTCAAGAACGAAATTGAGTTTCGCCGTTCGATATTTAAAATTGATGACTATTATACTCATACGAAGACAAGGCTGAATAGCGAAGCGACCTCTTTTGTCATTGGGCTGAATGCATGATGTCTATTGCCAGTATGATTGTTAGATGTACGCGAACTTTTTGAAACAGTGAAGAGTTTTTTTTTTAATTAACTACATTATTACCCTAGAGCGCTAACTGGTCACCTACAAGCCCCATTTGGGGGTAATAAGGACCTACTTACCGAATATGAGAGATGTAAAGATACTTTTGTTATTCATTTTCTACCGGATAAACTTCCTCGACTTTTTATCGGAAGAGTACAGTCGACAGCACATCATGGTATACACCCATGCACTCTACTCCGTTGCATTACGGGCGACTTTTCAACTAAAATGTGAAGATTGACGTGCTGTCGACTGTACGACTAGGTTTCGCTCTGTTACGCAGAGCTTAATCATGGTGAGCAGAGACGGAACTCGCGTCGTCGGCTCGTCTCTGAGTAAATATATCCGGTAGATAGGTGCTTACGAAAGTTTTAGTTCAAACATATTTTGTTTATTCATCAAAATAAGAGATAGGTACACAGTTATGGTGCAATAATATAACTCTGACACTCTACATAAATTATTATGTAGTGTCAGAGATTAGATTTGAACTCTTTATTGTACAGTCGACAGCACATCATCATACACCCATGCACTCTACTCCGTTGCATTACGGGCGACTTTGCAACTAAAATGTGAATGTTGACGTGCTGTCGACTGTACACATACACCAGAGAACAAAATACATACATTAGAAGGCTTACATATCTTGACCGAAGACAGTCAATTGTATACGGTATTGCCGTAGACAATTGACGGTCTTATTGCTAGAAGCAATCTCTTCCAGACAACCTTAGCATTGATAGAACTGAAATATAAAGGCAGTAGGTAGGTACTCTCTTTATATTTCAGTTCTATGAATGAGGTATAGGTGTAGATGTAGGTGTACAGTCGACAGAACATCATCCTTTACCCATGCACTCTATTCCGTTGCGTTACGGGCGACTTTGCAACTAAAGATGTGAAGGTTGACGTGCTGTCGACTGTACATGAAATATATTGGAAGAACATGATATACCTAAGATAAAGTCGAATTTTGCGAAATTTAATACCTAAAGAAGTGTCAGTTTGTATGCGAAGTAAATTTTAATGATTTATTCGGAACTTCGTACGAATGTACGTAAAAACCATTCATGAAACACGTACAGTCTGTTAGCTCTTAGAATATACCTCGGGCTCTAAGAGTAGGCTTCTGCCGGCGGCACAGCCGGCGGGTTTTTGCCGCGCGGGTATGCCGCCGCCGGCGCCGGGTTATTCAGGCAGGCCACCGGCACTTACCGCTGGCTGCCGCAGAGCATCATTGTCTCTGTGGCATCATTTTCAAGTTGTTAGCCGGGTAGACCAGTAGTGTTGTACGGTTTGTGTTCCTAGTTCCTATCAATGGGCAAGGAAGCGGTTGGCATCGCAGCCTTAATATTAATTTTAATTAGCAAAAGACTCAAAAGAAGAATGAGATTTTAGGCGGGAGCTGCCGCCGGCTCACCGCACAACCCGCCGGCACACCCCGCCGGCCAGCCGGTGGCGGCCGCCCGACTAAACGGCGGAAAAAACTTAAAAAAGGTTTACTTTACTCCACCTGCGTCATCTTTTGGCGTTTTCTAGCCACCACCATTTATTTATTCTTTAACGTCTTTAAGGCGAAATTAACTAATGATTGAATAGAAAACACGAATAAAACACATTTTCTCTCACGTTAGAATTTTCTCCATTCTCGGGGTGCCACATCGCCGATAGGGGTTCGACGATCGCTTGGAATTCTCCAGTGCGAGTATTCAGGATCGTTACAAAGCTGAAGAATCTTGTATTTTCATACATACGCGGACCATTCCAAGATGAGTTTTGTGTAAGCAAATAAATAAAAAGATCATTTTATACTCGTATTACGGTACGAGAGAGAGTGTAAATTTTGGAGGGTAGGTATTTGCTGTCAGATTTTCTTGCAAGTTAGAATTATACGCGATTTGGTACAATTAATTAAATAAATCTTTCATGTTTTTCCAAAATTGTCTTAGGGATAAAACAGGGTTCATTCTTGTGTTGTTATTTTTTTGAAACTTGGTAAGTAGAAGAAACTTGGTTTTAAATTAATATTAGTCAGTAAAAAAAAATCAACCCCTAAGAACACCTAAGGGAGGAACGTATATAAATAGGTTCTACTATAATATTATTTGAAGGGATTAATATTCTTAACATCCAGTGAATACAAAATGGTAAAACTTGACCAAAGCTCGGCCTGAGCATTCTAATATTTTAAACCAATTTAATCAACCAAAGTCCACGCGGAAGAAGTCGCGGGCAAAAGCTCGTCATTGTATATAGGTAACTAGATCGAAGAATGACAATTTTATTTAACGCACATGGTCTTCAACATTACCTATCAAATAGCGCTACTACAATCCAGAATTCCTCCAGAATATTTCATCATCATCAACCCATTATGTCCCCACCGATGGGGAAGGGTCTCTTCCCTGAGGAAGGTATAGGCCATACTCCACCACGGGGGCCAAGTCCGGATTGGTTAGAATATTAGAATATGTCGAAAAATTTTTTTTTTTATTTTTGTTTCTGCTTTGTAAGATTGCTAAAGCATTTGATACCATATCACATAATGCAATTTGGACCGCTTTACAAGCTCATGGAATAGACGATACTTACATTGCAATACTCCAAAATATTTACAAACACTGCGAAAGTAGAGTCAAACTAGAAAAGCCTGGACCCTTCTTTAAAATAGGCAGAGGAGCCTGACAAGGTGACCCCCTCTCTCCAAAGCTATTTATAGCAGTTTTGGAACACGTGATTGCAAAAATTGACTGGAGTGACATGGGCATACGCGTTCACAGTAAAAAACTAAATCATTTACGCTTTGCAGACGATATTATTCTCTTCGCAGATACATCCACACAATTAGAAAACACGCTACAAACTCTACATAGAGGAAGTGAAAAAGTGGGATTGCTGATGAATCTAGATAAAACAAAAATAATTACGAATCACATTCAAAAGTCAATAAAAATAAATAACAATACACTAAAATACGTCAACGAATATATTTATCTAGGAAAATTGATTTCATTTAGAGATGTGAGTACCGAAGAAATAGAGAGAAGAATTAATATATCCTGGAAGAAGTTTTGGTCTTACAAGGAAGTCCTAAAGAGTAATTTACCGATACACTTAAAGAAAAAAGTAATGGATACTTGTATCCTTCCATCACTAACTTATGGCTGTCAAACATGGTCTCTCACAGAAAAAAATTTAGAAAAACTTGCAGTGTGCCAAAGAGCCATGGAACGTAGTATCCTCAAGATAAAACTTAAAGATAAGATTAGTAACACAAAAATAAGAGATCGCACTAATATTAAAGACGTACGTCACCACCTCATGCAACTAAAATGGAAGTGGGCCGGCCACGTCGCAAGGATGGATGACCAAAGATGGACAAAGAAAATCACGCAGTGGAAGGGTCCGGAAGATGGAAAAAGAGGAGTCGGCCGACCGTCTAAGCGATGGGCCGACGATATAATTAAGATTGCGGGAAAAGACTGGATGGAGAAAGCTCAAGACCGCGAACTATGGCAAAATCTGGAGGAGGCCTTTACCTAATAAGGGGCATCAAGAGTTTAATTTTTTTTAACACCTACTTATTATTTTTTTTTGTATCTTGTAAATTTTTGTTTTTCATACCAATACTTTCCTTTTGTTTTTCGAAGATGCAATAAAGGCTATTTTATTTATTTATTTATTTATTTATATTTATATAGTACATATTTTATTTATTAAGCTATTTAAAGTATTTCAGGAATTATTTATTATTGAATTAACCCTCTATAACTACAAGAGTAAATAACAGAATGTTGAATGTGTTGTTATGAATGTTCCGGCTGGGGACAAAAAAAAAACCAGGTCTTGGATGTTTACATGTTTGTGACGTCGCTGTTTCTAGTTCCCACGCCTGTACGTAATGTATGTTATGTTACAAAAAATTAAATAACGTAAATATTAGCTACTATTGAATGTAAACGGTAATCCATAGTAAGTGGCTCAATAAATTTTATTTGGGACCAGCTAGAGGAGCATAAGATCAAGATAAAAGTTTTTTCGTGACGTTTTGCAGGACAACTAGGTCTGTCACTTGTCACGATATCATTATAAAATGTCTTTCGCTTAATCATTTCTTAGATTAACAGATTAATAATGTACTAGGAATTGGAGGTGAAAGACGTTTCTTATGTAGTATTACTATCTCAGTAACATGATCTAAGTATCAAAAAAGAAATAGGTATGTACTTGACTCTAAAATTCTACAGCCGCGTGTGATTATATTTATTTATGAGAGAATATGTCTGTTCAACAAACTTTCCTTTGTTTAACTTTTCTCTCACGTCCGATGACCATTTTGGAAGAACAGTGTGCTTAGTGCGAGTTTTTTTAACTACTCGATCGCGTTAACGTAAACTCAATAGGAGTGACAAAGCGCGCCACCTAGTTGTCTCTCTGTCACTCCTATACAAATTGCAAACGCTCTCGCTATCGAAAGTGAATGAAAAAAACTCGCACTAAGGGCCCAGTTGATTGTCATGCTTATGGTTAACGCTTCACTAACAGAAATGTAACCGACCTTTATTTTTTGGCAAAGTCACCAGTGACAACTGAACTGAGTAGTGTAAAGAAATGAATCGACGACGGTACAATAGACAACACATCATGCACTCTACATATTACAGGCGGCTTTGAAACCAAAATGTAAATCATGATCATGTGCTAGAGAATAATACCTAAAAACTTACATCATGGACGCAATCATTTAATTCTTATGTTCTGTGGACGCAATCTAACGTAAACATGCACATTAATTTATTTTAATGGATAATTAGTTACTGCCATTCAGTTATCACAGGCCATTAACCTTTGCGTTAAGGGGTAAGTACGGACTTGAACATTTGCTGATGGCGTAGGACAGTGTTTTTCAACCTGTTTCATGGCGCGACGCAGGATGGCAATTTTTTTTTACTTACGAATGAGTAAGTAAAAAGAATTGCGGCCCACTCTTCCTCAGGTTTCCACAAACCATATTTTATTGTGCTACAAAATATCAAAAAGATACCTATACATTTTTAGGGTCCCGTAGCAAAATGGCAAAAAATGGAACCCTTATGGATTCGTCATGTCTGTCTGTCCATCCATACGTCACACCCACTTTTTTCCGAAAATATAAGAACTATACTATTAAAACTTGGTAAGTATATGTATTCTGTGAACCGCGTTAATATCTTCACACATAAAAATTAGAAAAAAAGAAAATCAAATTTGGGGGTTCCTCATACCTACTTAGAACTAAAACTCAATATTTTTTTACATCAAAAGGATATCTGTGGATAGGTCTTCAAAAACGTTATAGGGGTTTCCAATATATTTTTTTTCTAAACAGAATAATTTGCGCGAGAGACACTTCCAAAGTGGTAATGTGTGTGTCATGTAACTTCTAAAATAAGAGAATGATAAAACTTAAAAAAATATATGATGTACATTACCATGCAAACTTCCACCGAAAATTGGTTTGAACGAGATCTAGTAGGTAAGTAGTTTTTTTAATACGTCAATCAACTCAAATATAAAAATAAAAAACATTTAATTTCATATTATGCATAAACCGTGAAGTATTATTTTCTAATAATATAACTGTATTAAGTGCCTAAGTAAATAATTATTATAATTTGCGCGGGCCAGGCTTGATCGGTAGCGGGTGCGGAGCGCGCGGGGGGCAGACTCCCGTACTACAAGAACTTTTATATTATGTTACTTGCTGCTACGGAACCCTATTGTACTATTTTCTGAGGCTTCGCAACCCCCTTGTAGAAGGCATCGCGAATCGCGATCCCGCTAGGTCTCCCGACCTACAGGTTGAAAAACACTGACGTAGGAAATAACATTCAATGCCTTGTGGTGGGTGAGTCGTGTGTGAAAGAGTTACACATTTGACGAGTGTAATCGCGATTGAGTGTATTAGGTTAACTTAATTACCTACTTTAGTTTCCCCAGCGAATTGAACAATCGCGATTAAAATAATTAGGTAACTTTTTCATGTATTCACGATTGTGCCCCACTGCAGGACTGGGACGCCCTCAGAACACTTCTTTTTGTGTTCTGAGGGGACGCCCCTTTAGTACTTTAGACTTACATTCCTTTTTATCCTTCAGCAAATCTTTTATTAATACAGGTAATATAATAACTAATTAAGATTAAATCAATCAATCAGCTCGTACTCGTTCACTGCTGGACATTAATTCAAATAATTGAAATATTTTTATTCACAGTACAAACAAAATGTTTACTTTATGAACGTCAAAGTTGTTAGTTTCACAATTAATAGATTATATGGAGAAGAAGCTAATAAAAAACTCCAGATTATTTCTTTTCAAAACAGTTGTAGCTTAATTAAAAAACTTTCGAACTTAAAAATTATTACTCTTGGATGTGTTGAACACTGTCAACTCCCCTCACAGATACAGGCCTTACCTATCTCTGAATCGTGTTAATGAAAATTTTTAGGTGTCACGACTGTGAAACCATGATGGTCACCACGGGCCTGGGACCCAGATAGCAAGTATGCCAAAAAGCCGTTAATGCTATAATTCCTTTAGATTCACGGCCATAGGTCCCACAAATCACTATTTAAATCTTTGAGAGCTAGGTCTGATTGATAATTTTTGAAAAAACTATATTTTTTCCGTTGGTGGCGCCGGTATTGCTGCGTGGAGCTCCTTAACAATGGTCACAAGTTTTTTACGTATGCACTTTGGCTCTGTGCTTTGGCCAACGGATTGAAATCGGGGCTCAGTGGATTCTTATATTATTACCAGAGCCCGGAATTTTGGTAGCATTTTTGACTTGCCATAGTGATTTCTCTCTTATCGACTCTACCTAAATGATATATCTATAGTCTTTAAATTAGATTATCGTAAAGGAGGGTCAGCACTCTCCTTCATCATGTACTGTTCATTAATCTGATGACCTTTATATAGACATACTAGCGGCCGCCCGCGACTTCGTCCGCGTGATCTTTATGTGTGCGACAATTTTCTGTTTCAAAGTTTAGAAGGTTTCCGAAGTGAGGCAAGCCAGACGTATTAGGACAACATGCGGTCTTATCGCGAAAAAAATTCTTAAGATATTTTTCATTTTTCAAATGTACAACATTTTTCGAAAGAAATTGCAATGTATTTTAATGAAATGATATTATCATGTTATATACTCGTACGGTATTACGGTATTTGCCTGTAAAAAGTAAAGAATCAAAATTTGTAGCATATTTATATTTTCCAACGATACAAATGTATTACGATTTTTTCAAAATTTTTTTTTTCTACTTACGTCATAGTTACGACCTTGTTTTTTCATTAGACAGTGCCAAGCTTTTATCGCCGCTATATTATAATCGCATCGAAAAATCCGATCACTGTTTATAAATATTAAAACACTGAACTGATTAAATGTAAAATCGTTAACTATTAACTTTTCATTTCAAATCTCTATTTAACATTTTCAGCCACTCAAAAGTTATCTAAAAGAGATCGAGCGATAAGACCGCCTGTTGTTCACCTTTACTTTTAATGTCCGTTGATATGTTGTGTTGTGTTCTATAAATGTATCGATGAAAAACGGAAGTCGATAAACGAGACATCCCTATGACAGCTCAAAAGTGCTACGATAATTATTCCGGGCTCTGATTATTACACTTGTGTCAATATAGATTCATCGTCATTCATAGCGCATGCTAGGGTATGCCCACAACCTTTTCAAAGAGAAAGTACCTACTACTTTAAGCTGGCTTCCCACGGTGCGCGATTCTGCCGACGGCCGACGCCGGCCGACGACCACGGACAGCCATGCACCACGCACGCCGGTACGGCGCACCGCCATCGCCACAGACGTCTGTTCTACCGCGGACCGAGACCCTTCCCACGGTGTGTCGTGCGAGCTGGTCCGCGTTCGTCCGCGATATCGCGGACCGTGGGAAGCCGACTTTACGGCGATAACTTTAGGCCCTCTCTAGGTTGAGAGATTGGTGACAGAGCGGTGGTAGCCTAGTAGATAAAATAATGGACTCGGAAGCGGGAGACCGAGGTTCGATTCCCAGTGCTGGACTTTGTTTTCTATGGTATTTAGGTAGGTATTGTACATTTGTGAACTTATAGTGGCAATACCTACCACTCGCTAACGGTGAAGGAAAGGTATAATATAATAATAGGTAGGTATACCTATTATTATATTATACCAAATTCAAAATTCAAATTCAAAAATTTTTATTTCAACGTAAAGAATTTACATTCTGCTTGTTGAATGTCAATGTACATACAGTTATGTATAATGTTAGCCGCTGCCTTAGGGCCGTCTGTAGTGGAGAAAAAGGCAGCGAAAAAAAAAACTCCACTCTGACCATCTTTTCTCAAATCAACTTAAAGCTAATACAAATTAGGTATGAGTGTTCGTATACCAAGAATCTCAAGATCAATGAGTGCAATCAATACTTGCAAAGTCAAACATCATTTAATATTCTTAAAAGGTAATAAAACACCAATGCTGCGGCCAGACACACGGACGGCACCCGTTCACGAGCGTAACGCAGAGGTCAGCCATCACCAGTCTCAACCATATTAGAGGGAGATAGGCGACCCGGCCACCGCGCCACCATTCGCATGGCCTTTGGCAAACTTGTGTGATAAAGTTCTTGTCAGTTATCTATAATATCTATATTATTATTATTAGAATACCAATAACTAGCTCGTTGTGGAATTGGTTTACTGCCAAGGGTTTTTATCATCTATAAAGTCATCTATTCTGTAGTATGCCTTTTTACACAGCGCAGTTTTAATAACAAATTTAAATTTATTTCCAGGCAGGGATAGAATACTTTCAGGAATTTTGTTATAAAAACGTACACTATATTCTACAAATGATGTATTTACCTTGGCTAATCTGAATCTAGATGAGGCAATTTTGTTTCGATTTCTGGTGTTAACGTTATGTATATCCCTGTTTAGCTTAAATGTAGTTATGTTTTTACGTACATACATTATGTTATCGAATATATATTGGCAAGCTAGCGTAAGAATTCCTATTTCCTTAAAAAACTCACGTAGTGAGTGTCTGGCAGGTAAATTGTAAATACCTCTAATAGCCCTTTTTTGGAGAATAAAAATTGTTTCTATATTTGCCGCCCGCCCCCATAGTAGCAGACCATATGACATAATGCTGTGGAAATAACTGAAATAAACTAGCCTCGCAGTTTCTACATCTGTTAGTTGTCTAATTTTTCTAACTGCAAATGCAGCTGAACTCAACCTACCCGCTAACTTTTCTATGTGTTGATCCCATTGTAGTTTTGAGTCTATTGTAATGCCTAAAAACACCGTTGTCTCAACTAAGTCTAGTCTGTCACCAGCTATTGTTAAACTTGTGTCCACTTTTTTGACATTGGGCAATGAAAACTTAATACATTTTGTTTTTTTGGCATTTAACATAAGATTGTTTACGTTAAACCAGTTCAGAATTTTAGAAAGAGCATTGTTTACATCGTCCAAATTAGATTGACCTCTCTTGGTTTTAAAAATTAGAGAAGTGTCATCCGCAAACAATACTATTTGTGACAAATTCTCAACTAGGTACGGCAGATCATTAACATACACTAAGAAAAGGAACGGCCCTAAAATTGAACCCTGAGGAACTCCTATTTTAACATCGGATCCGGCTGACTTAACTCCATTAATATCAAGTTTCTGCACTCTATTAGCTAAATACGATCTAAGAAGTTCTAAAGATTTATTACTGAGACCGTATCTGATCATCTTACGAAGGAGGGTTTTGTGGTCTACGCAATCAAAAGCTTTGGATAGGTCACAGAAAACCCCGATGGCATCCTGCGCCTCCTCCCACGCATCAAAGATGTGATTCATCAACGCCACACCTGCGTCTGTCGTTGAACGACCCTTAGTGAAACCGAATTGTTTTTTATGGAAGAGTTTATTTAATGTGAAGTGTGTCAGCAATTGGTGTAAAATGATTTTTTCAAATACTTTACTAAATACTGGAAGTATTGCTACGGGTCTAAAATTGTTCGGATCATCACTGTCACCTGACTTAAATAAAGGAACAATTTTACTAAACTTTAATAGATCAGGGAACGTCCCCTGATCAATACATTTATTAAAAATTATAGCAAGGTGTGGTGCCATGATATGAATTACCGTGGATATCAATTTAACTGATAGTCCCCAGAGATCTTCGGTTTTCTTTATATTTATTTGTTTAAATGCTTTCAAAATGGTTTGGGGGCTAACGTGGGAGAATTGAAATGCTATTGTGCACGGTTTTATATTTTCTAACATCAAGGATTCTGCTGACTCTGGGGAAGAATTTAAACACGCTGTTATATTGAGGGGGATGTTTGTAAAGAAATTTTCGAATATTTTTGCGATATCCTCACTTGTGTCAACTACTTTCCCATCTACCCTTAGTACAAAAATTTTTTGATCCCTAGGTTTAGATTTGCCTGTCTCCTTGTTAATTATTTGCCAAACCGTTTTTATTTTATTCGATGACGCTTCTATTTTTTTACTTATACTGAGAGCTTTAGCTATAGAGCAGGTTTTTTTAAAGGTTTTAGAATATTTCTTTACATATTCTTTAAAACTCGGATCCTGATTTGATTGTTTTTCTTCATACAATTCATACAATTTCTATCTACTTCTATGTATACCAGGAGTGGCCCATTCTGAAAAACCACCTTTAACGCCTTTAATTTTTTTAATTTTAAAAACCTGTTCGAATTCGTTTGCTATTGTGGTAAACAATTCTTTATATAATGTGTTGGGATCATTGCTATCAAATTTTAATAAGCCTATGTGGGTACTTAATTTCCTTTTAAATAATTCAATTTTTCTCTCTGTTATGGGCCTACAAATTATTTCTTGGCATTCTTTTTCTACTGTTGTAGGCAAAACAATGAATAAACCACTATGATCTGACTGTAGGTTATTTATAATTTTCTTTTCAAGATGCTCACAGTTGCAAAACACATTATCTATACATGTAGCACTAGTTGCCGTTGTTCTAGTGGGTTCTTTAAACTGGTTTTGTAAGTTAAATGATCTAAATAAGCTAATAATTTTGGTGTGTAGTGGGCTCTCAACTAACAGATCAATATTAAAATCGCCACATATCACTATGCGCTTATTGCTCGCAAACAGACGTTTTAATGCCTCTTCTACGACTGCCTCAAAGTCATTGTAATTAGTTTGAGGTGGCCTGTAAACGCACATAACAATATACCTGTCCAATTCCACACACGAGATCTCAACTAATCGCTCAACAGAAAGGCTTACAATGTCTTTCCGTTCCTTACTTCTTAAAGTATTTTTTACAATTATCATAGAACCTCCTCTTAATGCTTTACTTCTATTATAAGTACTAATAGGCTGGTAGTCTTTTAAATTAAATACCATTTCTGATTTTTTTAGCCAATGTTCTGTTAAGCATAATATATCTATATTAAAATCTTTTAAAAAAAGTTCTGTCATATTTTCCTTGCCGGAAAAGCCCTGAATATTTTGTGCTACTATGTTAAGACCTACTTTGGGCTTTTCCGTTGTCTGCATTGGCAGTTTAAAGCCAATGATTCGTTTGTGTGTGAGCCCGTTGAAATTTTAATACTACTGCTAGTATCACGGTTGTCATTATTGTGTGACTGTGTTATAATTCCTATAACTGAGTCAAAAATATTATAAGCTAATAGACTAGCTAGCTTACGTCGACTGTTTTTAGAAAGATACACAGTATCTCTCGCCATAAAATAATTCTTAACAAAGCTGTTAAGGTCGAAAAATGATACGTCACTATGACGACATGTCAAATGCTGTATATGCATGTTCAGACTATGGATGTCTCTGTTATCCTCTTCAGAAAGGGAATGAGAGTATGGGAACGAACAGAAAAATAATTTTCCCACCTCCGGATGGACATCCCTAGCCCGACCATACAAGTCAAAAACATTATTTATGTCAGTTTTTTTGACATCTCGACTATTACCTACTAATAATATGTAGGTAGTATCCTTCTCAAGCGGTTTTTAAATAATTCTTGTACAATGTCTTTGAAACTTTTATGGGGATGACATTCATTGAGTACATTTTGCGTTAGTCTATCATTTAATAAGGGACCTAGGCCTACACCTATCTTATCTGAATAGACAATTGTCTTTCTTTTCATTGTGGAGCGGGGCCCTGAGAGGCTGCATGGACTGGTCAGGCTGGCGTTGTTGTTGGTAGTCACCGAAGGAACGGCTGCAGGTTGGCGTGACACAGGTGGAGCACTTTTCTCGGTGGAACCAGGCAGATGGGTATTGTGTGATGCCGATGCAGGTGATGAGTCATCACCTGGTGTCTTGCCCACAGTACACACTGTTGGTATTCTGTTTGTAAGAGATTCCAACCTGTCCATATTATAGTCTCCGATTGCCGTTAATTGTGTTGCATACTCATGCATCTCTTCTTGTGCCTCGGTGAACTGCCTGTCTAAGTCATGCAGCGAGTGCTCCAGGCTGTGCAAACTACCTATATAGTTTATTGCACACGGAACATTAACCTCTTCAGTCCTGACCTTGAAACTAACAATAGTTTTCTATGATGTTATTTTGTCGACACGGGACTGAGGTTAGGTTAGGTTAGGTTTGAATAAAACAATAAAAAAAATAAAAAAAAACCTAACCAGACACAGGAGGTTAAACAGAACATCGTGAGGAAAGCTGAGTATCTGAGCTATTTAATACCTCAGCGCTTGAAATGGCGACGCGAGGGGATTAATTTCCACACACTGTCTCTGAGAGCTGAAGTTCTGTGCCCTATAGTGGGACGTATAGAGTATGCTTGCATAGGTTGGATAGATTGGTCCATATTCATAATTGTGTGGATGCACTGGACGATGGATAAGCCTACCAACTGTTATAGTTTTACATAAGACTCAACTGAAAGTCATTGGGTTGCATTGTTAATGTGAGATTAGAATTTCTCTGCGATGAACTGGTCGCAGTCACACACACTGCAGACTTCATCATCATCAACCCATTATGTCCCCACCGAGGGGCACGGGTCTCTTCCCTGAGGAAGGTATAGGCCTTACTCCACCATGGGGGCCAAGTCCGGATTGGTGGAGGCTTGTAAGACTAGTGGCAGACATCGGGGCAAATATCAACTTAGTTTATAGAGATCGTCAGATCCTCATACTGCTATAATTTCTACAGAAAATCCTGGACCTGGACATCGGCCGCGGCGTCCCAGACCGAAACTTGGAAGCGTGCGTCAAGAAAATCCTCTCGTACAGCGTGAAGACCAATAAGCCAACCTTCAGGAACCAGCTTTACGGCGGGACTGATCCCTATGCACTAGCCGGTGCCTTCATCGCGGAAGCCTTCAATACCAGTCAGTGCGTTCTATTCAGTAGTTGCGTTCCTTCCTTGCACAGTCGACAGCACGTCAATCTTCACATTTTAGTTCCAAAGTCGCCCGTAATGCGACGGCGTAGAGTGCATGGGTGTATAGGATGATGTGCTGTCGATTGTGCATTCGTCAGCATATCACGCCTTTACACGCCTGCACTCTACTCTACTCAGTTGCTGCGAATTATTTATTTAACAACACGTAGATAGAGTAGAACGTGTATGTGGTGCTTACGAAAGTTTTAAGTTCAAAAATAGAGTAGAACCGACTTAAAGCTATTACACTTTTGCCCTTTATTCTGTCCCTTTCTCATCTATGATCGCTACAGTCTGTTTTTTCATTCAATGCAAAAAAAAATATTGTCACGTTGACATCTCCATACAATTCTTAGGCTGTCAATGTCTGAATGTTGCTAGTACGTAAAAGCCAAATAACCCCATTTTACTTCCAAGTTAAATTGTGTATGCTACGCAGGTGTTTTTTTTTAGACTTTGTTCTTACGCGTAATTCAATTTTAATGTCTTTGATGTGATAAGGATTTTGGTCACATGAGTCTTTCCACGGTAAAAAAAAATCTACCGAGTTAACCTATAGCTTTTATAGCGGTAATACCGCGTAATTTTTTTTGTGCATAGAATTAAAAAACGGACTGTACGTAAGTTTGTTTCATTTACATGTTGTATGTGTGCGCTGTGGCTTGCTCTATAGTTTTACTCACTCGTAACAACATGCCCCTTGCCACCGTCATATTTGTGGCATATGACAGGGCATAAAGTACATTATTAAACTGGAAAAGCGACTTTCTAGTGAACGCACTGTAAGAGCTTATTCTGTGTTTTAATGTCCGGCTGAGGCTGACTTGCGCCAACACTATCAGGCAGCATTATCTAAGTATCTATCCATGGGTGAGCTAGTGAACAAGTCCAACAAAGTCTTGCATCATGTCAATGGCAGAGGTTTCAATCGATTTTGTATGACTGACAAACCTGTAGATCCGCTCTTGTTCGGTTATCCCGAGTTAAGTATTAAAGAAGTGAAAGAAGATTTTCCGAAGTATCAAAATATACAGGGTGTCCCAAAACTCAACGTTAAGCCGGTACCGGGTGAAAAGGCAAGTCATACTGGTTACCAGAAAAATGTGAAAAAAAATAGATTTTTTTTCAGTACAATATTTTTTTTAAATTATTTATTGAAGAAATTTCACAAACATAATTAAAACTAATATTGAAAAAAAGTCTCCTTTTCTACCAAGATGGAGCAGCTGGTTTTGAGATTTTGTTAACAGTTTAAAGAAGCTTTAATCAGACTTACAAAACAAAAAAAAAGCTGGAAAAAGTAAAGATTAGTGGCAACAGAATTTTTAAATTATTTTAAATGCCTATAATTTTGTATACATTAAATTTTTTGTTTCTATTTTTCTGATAACCTGTATGAGTTGCCTTTTCACCGTGTCTATACGGTCTTTGGAGCCTAAGAAATTTTCTCCAATATTTTCCAGGTACACGTTTGAGGTGGCGCCGGCGTTCACGCTGGTAGAAATCCGAGTGATACGCCACGTCCTCCTCTTGTTCGGCATCCCGGAGGGCGACGGCATCTTCAGCCCGGGAGGGTCGATGTCGCTGCTGTACGCGCTGGTCGCTGCCAGGTTCAAAGCCTTCCCGCAGGTCAAGGCTAAGGGTGTGCGGTCACTGCCCGAGCTCGTCATATTCACATCAGAGGATGTGAGTAACTGTTAGTGCCAGTTTCAAAGGTCAAGGTCACATCGAAGTATGTGAGTAACTATTACATGCAACGTTGCAAGTCTTCCCAAGGCTAAGGGTGTGCGGAGCATAATATATATGTTCATATATCTTGTGGATGTGACATCGGAAGATGTGAGTATCTATTAGTGCCAGGTCCGAAGGTCAAGACTAAGGAGGTGGGCTCACTGCTGGAGCTGCTCATATTCACACCAACATCTTGTCAACTCTTAGTGCCAGGTTCAAAGGTGAAGGTCACTTCGGAGGATATAAGTAACTATTACATGCGACGTTGAAAGTCTTCCCAAGGCTAAGGGTGTGCGGAGCATAATATATATCAACGGTTCGGGGTATAGGTATTGGGGCTAAGCGACATTTTGGGCGAAAATAAACTGTGAATACCAGTTTACTTAAAATTTTGCGCTCTTTCGAATGAGCTCACTCTCATGTCTCTAGGTTGAATTTTATAGTCGCTTACAGCCAAATCCGATGTAGTCCTCTTTTATTTTCAGTGGATCTAAACGACCAGATTTTGGCCTTTTTTTTAACTTGGAGCTTAGAGCCATGCAAAACGGACCTTTTTTACATATCATGGTAGCTTATGTCCTTTTTCCTTGGTGTGGCAAAAAGGGTAACGGTCGCTCATGTAGTTTTACATTATGTGTATTTCTCTGAGCGTTGGAGCTAAGGCCTTTCTTCTGTACTAGTGAAAAATCCATTACGTTGGATATATCCTTTTTCTTTGACGAAATACATAATTTTAAGGTTACTAATGCCGTATTACTTCGCATAAACTCAATGCTACTATGGGGCTTATCCTATTATACTCTGCACTATTTAGAAGTGCAGTGTCACTTAGCCCCAATTACCGTGCGAAAATTGAAATAGCATTGACGCTTGTCTCCAAATCACGTGATTCATCACACCTGCAGTTGAGAATTGCAAGTCGCTTGTACCGCATTTAATATGCGCTGAGATGTGACGGAGAATGCGCGTGCTGGGGTGGCGTAAAATAAAATTATCCTCAAGACGTCAAAACGGCAACGTAGGTAAGTTATATCGATTGTTTGTAAATTTCTTCTAAGCTAAATACACTTGTCTGGCCATAGCACAATTATTTATGTACCTACTTATTAAACTCCTTTTCAGATCACGATGCATCAAAACATTCGAAAAAGAGCTGCTTGCCCTTTTGATTAGTGCGAGTGTCGTAATACATAATTATCGTATCCAATTCTGTTTAGTGTTGTATTCAGCATGATGGTTTAATACTCTAATTTATGATTGCATTGTAACGGCCCGATTTAGGTAACTGTATAGGGGTCGCTCGTAGCCTGGGCTGCCCGAGTGATCTTGAACGATCACTAAGGTTAAGCAACATACGGCGCGTTCAGTCCATGGATGGGTCACCGTCAATGACTAACGCTAGTGGCATTTTTTGCGAGCGATTCCGTGCTTCGCAAGGTACGTTAAGCAGTTGGTGCTGGCTGCCGCCGATAGATGGCAGTCGTTAAGCCAAGTCAAAGGCCTTTAGGCGCGGCTTGAAAACTTCTGACAGTAAGACCAGCCACTAGTCTTACAAGCCTCCACCAATCCGGACTTGGCCCCCGTGGTGGAGTATGGCCTATACCTTCCTCAGGGAAGAGACCCGTGCCCCTCGGTGGGGACATAATGGGTTGATGATGATGATAGGGGTTGCCGGCGGTGGCTAGATGTGGAAGGCCGAGGATAGCAACGTGCCATGTTATAAAAAAGATCTAGGTCCAGCAATGTACTGATACTTACAGGCTGATTTGATTATGTATAAATTTATGATGACTTATTCAGATTTAGTAATGTCTGTTACTACTTGACATGTGCACTGCTGAACATAGGGTTCCTCCAAAGATGTATACTTACCTAATTTCCGTAAGGTCAATTAGGATGATTGAGCTGAGCTCTTCTTTTGGCAGCAGTAACGAATTACGGCGTGCACAATTCAGTACAATAGGGAATGGATGAAAATATCAGAAGTGCTTGATATTTTTTTTGGTGTTAAGAATAACCTTCCTTAGCGCGGGAAAAAAGTTTCAATTTTTTTGGCCCCGTAGTTAATTTTTAAATATACTTAATATTTTTCCATTCGTAGTTCTGGGCTTAGTACGGCATATCAGACATATTCCTTAGTCCGCTACTTATAAAAAAAAATCCACCTTGAAAAGCTGTCATTGTCACCAGTTTTTTTTTTCACACGTAGCGGACCAAGGAATATGTCTGATATGCCGTACTAAGCCCAGAACTACGAATGGAAAAATATTAAGATTATTTAAAAATTAACAAAAAAATTGAAACTTTTTTCTCGCGCTAAGGAAGGTTATTCCTATCGCCAAAAAAAATATCAAGCACTTCTGATATTTTCATCCATTCCCTATTTGATATTGCAATAAGTAAATTATTATATTTCTCTATGCACTGAGTTGTTAGACAAAACCTCCGAAAGAAGCTCAAAAATTATTATAATACAAAATGAGGTCATAGTACAAGGAACAACGGCGGACGATGAGTGTATCAAGATCGATGTTCAAAATTTTCATGTGAGTACGAACATTAAAATGTTTCACGGTTGTTTCTAAAATATGGTTTCGACAGACATTCGTTTTTCACTTCTTCTACGATGGGCATTAACATAATTAGTATTTCCTAATAAATAACCCACTGAAAGCCGTAAAATTTCTCGAGTAAAGACCATGTACAGGCTAGCGTATTTTTGGACGTCCGCTGGCTTGCTGGACTGACGATCAAAAGCGAGTTGCCGGTGGTAGCTGGATGAAGAAGGCCGAGAATTAAGTGATGTAGCGTGCTTTGTGAGAAGTCAATGTCTAGCTATGGACTAATACATGCTGATAATGAATCTCAAAAACAATGTTGTAGTTCTCATATTGGTGTGTGCATGTAAATTCAAATTCAAAAATTCAAAAATTTATTTCAACGTAAAGAATTTACATTCTGCTTGTTGAATGTCATTGTACATATAGTTATGTATAATGTTAGCCGCTGCCTTGGGGCCGTCTGTAGTGGAGAAAAAGGCAGCGAAAAAAAACTCCACTCTGACCATCTTTTCTCAAATCACCTTAAAGCTAATACAAATCAAACCGTGTATTAACTTACCGTCATTGCTCTAAGTTTAAACGACATTGGATACTTGAGGTAGTAAATACTACTTCTCTCTTTCTGTCCATTTATGTCCATACCTACATCTTTTTCGTTGTTTCGTTGTAAAGTTCTTTTAACTTTATTTAGCCGGATTATTTATAGACAACTAATACTTACTAATACTAATACTTTAACTACTTATTTTAGGAGCCGGAAAATACAATATCTCGGTTGAGACACAGTTTATGATTCCAGAACTTCCATTAAATTCCGTGCCAAGCGTCAATGTGGCTACTGAATCGCACAACGCTTCTCTAGAAATTGTGAGTTCTTTTCCTCATTCGCAACCACTACCTGCAATATTAGGTAGCACATTGGTAGCTGGACCTGACAACTAAAACATTGATGCTCCTGAATCTGAATCTGTAAGACTACGTAACTGTTCTTTAAAGTATGGTATTGATGTGGACTGATAAAATAATTATACTAGTCGTTGATTCATTTGTATGCCTCGTACTATTATTATAATGGTAAAATGGTTCCTATTTCAACTAATGAAAACTGTTGATTAGTACAGTGATTATTAGATTACCTCATTAGAGTGTGACAAGTGAGTCGTGGCGCAAGCCTCTGGCGGGAAATTTAAAAATTTTTTAGTTAACCCTGCATATAGTCTGAATAAACAATCTTGATACTTTTGCTTAACTTGATTATTTGTTTAATTAGTTTGGAGTCTACAATTAATTTTGTCCAAACCTAAATATAAGCAAAACGAAAACATTGATTACATCAAAACCAATATTTCCACTCCATCAAAAACAGGGATAATAAAGATGCACCACATAAACTTAAAAACATTATTAATTCTGTACCATAATCAAAATCTTATTCAAGAAATTCAATGCCTTGTTTAATAACGCAGTAAAATTCATTAACAATGAAATATTGGGCGGGCAAAGGCGTTTTTTTTCCTGACCACCCACACTTTCCTTTAAGGAAGCTTCCTTCCTTTTTTATCTTCCTCATTGTATTAACACCAACTTCTGCAAAAACAACAATAATTATGATTGTGTTAGTTGGCAGACTATTATTAACTGGATTAAGACGTAATCAGATCTTTTTTCTCAACATCTTTGAGTTCTTTGACTAACTTTTCGATCTGACATTTAAAATTTTCGTCATCCGACAGACCTTTAAACAAGAAATAATTCATGTTTGTTTTAAAACATTATTACTTGTATGTACATACTAAAACATAGGTAAAATTATGTTGAATAGAAACAAAAGTTTTTTTCTTGTTTAAATCTAGGACGAATATCAAACTGTTTGGGCTGTACTACTTGTAGCTGAAATACCTAAGTTTCATGCAGTCAGCAGTGTGGCCATATGAACAATTCGAAATAAATCGCGTCCCACGACTCGCTTGTCAGACTCTAGATAGATAGATAGAATATTCTTTATTGTACTCATAAATAACATTTACAAATTTTTATAAATCTAAGTACAATTGGCGGCCTTATTACTATAAGCAATTTCTTCCAGGCAACCACAGACGGAGACAAGAAAGAAATTAGAGACGGGTAGTCGTGCAACTGAGAAATTAAGAAATATTTTTATAATTATATAAACCTACTTAAACCATACATACATATTTAAATAAATAAACATACATACATAGTAATAATAAAAATTATATGTGGGAAGAGGAAATAACATAATATACCTACATAATATTGGATACCTAGATCAAATTCTGCATTATCTATGCAGTGGACAGGTAATATTCTTTCACCCTCTTTTTAAACACCGCTGGTGAAGGGGACTGTCTTACTGCTAATGGCAACTCATTCCACAGTCGGACGGCTGTGGCCGAGAAGGAGTTACCGAAGAACTTCGTCGAATGAGTAGGTGTCTTCAGCAACAGCCTTTGAGCCGATCGCAACGTGCGACTGTGGGAATCGTTGAGAAATTTAAAGCGTTGCTTGAGATAAATAGGAGTGGCAGGATTGAACAGCACGGAGTAGAGAAGTGAGACAATGTGTGCATTCCTGCGGAGGCGGATAGGGAGCCACTTGAGCTTAGTGCGATATTCGGATATGTGGTCATATTTTCGTAAACCGAATATAAACCGTATAGCGAAGTTCTGGAGGCGCTCAAGCTTACCTAATTGCTCTTGTGTGATGTCAAGATAGCTAGCATCGGCATAGTCGAGGATAGGGAGTAGTAGTGATTGTGCGAGAGCAATTTTGGTTGGGGTCGGTAGGAAGTTCCGTAATCTCCTCAAGGAGGCCGCCGAAGCGAACATTTTCCGGCTCACCTCAGCTAGTTGTGGCACCCAAGACAAGCACCTGTCGATCACAACCCCCAAGTTCTTCACCTTCTCACTAAACGGGATATGAGCATTATTAAATCGGACCTGATCCAGTTGCTGCCAGTCAATTCTGGAGATCATTCTGGCACTACCGATAACAATCGCTTGAGTTTTACTAGGGTTGACTTTCAATCCATACGATTTGCTCCACTCTGATATACGTAGGAGGTCGGTATTCGTTTTGGATATCGCAGAGTTTAAACCATCCAGAGGTGATTGAGTATAAATTTGGAGATCATCTGCATAAAGGTGGTAGGAAGAATGAAGTTTCTGAGTAACACCGTTAATAAAGGTAGCAAAGAGGAGAGGAGACAACACGCCACCTTGGGGGACACCGGCAGTCGTATTACACCAGCTGGAATAGGAGTCGTCAATACGTATACGCTGCCGGCGCCCATGTAGATAACTACGAAACCAGTCAATAACCGTTGGAGATATGTTAAGGGAACATAGCACGCCCAACAGAATGTCAAAGTCAACCGTGTTAAAGGCGTTACTGAAATCCAGCAACGTGAGGACCGTGAGCTGGCCATTCTCCATTCCAAGTCTGATGTCATCGGTGATGTTGATGAGTGCCGTAACCGTACTATGCCCGGGACGGAAACCTGATTGAAGAGGATTAAGGAGATTACTTTTGGTTAGGAAATTGGAGAGTTGGTGATGAACTAGACGTTCTAATACCTTTGATAGGAATGGGAGAATGGAAATGGGGCGATATTCGGAGAAGGACGAGGGATTGGGCTTCTTGGGTAGTGGCGTTACTTGGGCTTCCTTCCAAGCGTTTGGAAAAATTCCAGACACAGCAGACTCATTGAGAATTCCAGTGATGACTGGAACAATGACATCCATGATGGGAGTGATCATCTTCCGACTGATGGCGTCAGTGCCAACAGCGCTGGATGTGATTGATGCTATGCTCTTCTTAACATCACAATCGGTGAATTGACTAAAACAGAATGGAGATAAAGTAGGAGTTGGAAGCGTAGAAAGAACTTTCAACGTATTGGCTTTAGTCGCTCCATCGATGGAGGAAGCAGAAGAGAAATACAGATTAAGCGAATTTATATCTAAGTCTTTGGAGGCGATATCTTGTCGTGCTTTACCAACTCCTAAAGTCCTAAGAAATTTCCAGACTTTGGCTGGATCACCGTTTTCTATAGATTCGTGAATGTGGCGACGTTGTGCATCCCTACACACCTTGTTGCAGTGATTCCGCAGACCCACAAACCGGTCCTTATTGTGATCAGTTGGCCTAGCTTTGTACCTTGACTTAGCTACCGCTTTCCTGTGTATAGCTATCTTGATGTCGTCGGTGAGCCAAGGGGCAGGCAGGTGTTTGACCTTGATTGCTCGCATGGGTGCATGTATGTCATAAAGGCTGGTGAGAAGAGTGTTGAAAATGGCGATCTGTTCATCGACGGTATCTGCCTTAGCTACCACAGACCAATCGATACTCAGAGCGTCCTCCCTGAGTTGATGTAGGTCCATACCACCAAAATTGCGCTGAATAAGAATCCTCGGCTTTGCTTTGGGCGGACGGAGCTTATATGAAAGGAAAATTAGATCATGGAACGAAAACTCATCAGCAGAGAATTGGCCGTGCGATGCAACATGCTGTGTTGAACTGACTAGTATGAGATCGAGAAGCGAAGGAGTGCTGTTAGGAAAATTATGAGTAGCATCAAGAGGAAGAATTGAGATGTTGCTTGCCAAAAGGATTGATTTGAAAGAACAGGAACGGTGGTCATTTTTTATTAGGCATGTATTGAAGTCACCCATAATAATTGTGTGACTATAGGAAGGGGTGATGTCTTCTAGCAGACGTTCAAAAGAAGAGAAGAAGGGGATTCGAAGTGACGGACAGTAGTATACACCTAGGAGAATCTTAGTATGATTCAAGAGAACCTCCACAAATAGATGTTCTCCTGCATTAGCGGGTGGAGGCTGGGCTGATGAGCTAATAACTGTGAAAGGAATGTGGGCTTTCAGGTAAATAGCCACGCCACCGCCACCACTGCCAGTACGGTCATTTCGAATTAGATGAAAACCGGGGAGGGAATAAGATGTTGATGGGAGACAGGGCTTTAACCAAGACTCGGAAACAAGAATGGCGTGTAGATTTTTGAGGTCAAAAGTTGCTAGCATATCAGGGAAGTGCGCAGGGATGCTTTGGGCATTAATATGTATGACATTGAAATGTTTCTGAGAACCAGAAAATTGAGAAATGAGGGAATCGGCCAGGGAAGGGATACTATGAAAGCTACAGTCATTGCTGCTCAATCCAGGCGAGGAAGTGGAAGAGATAGATAGGTACTCGCTGACGTCGCTTGCGGTGTCAGACATGGTAGGTGGGGGACTATTAAAATAAATACTAAATATAATATAATATAATATAATATAAAAAAAAAAACAGTAATACTATAGGTACAATTACCTAATATATAAATAAGCACTTTAAAAAGACTCTACTTAAGTGTCTTAATGAACAATTGGAACAACTCCGCCTAATTTGTAACTTTTTTATTTTATAAAATGTTTATGTTGTCAAAATTGTTAATAAGAACTTCCTATACGTAAATGGTATAAAAAAAATTGAATATTTTCTTAGTCGTTTATGTGTAATGCCTCGTATTGCAAGGCCAAATAAGAAGCTTTTAATAATAAATAATGAGTTACAAATTTATGTCCCTTTTGTTTCTTTTTAACTCTTTAGTAGGAACAAAAGTGATGGTTTGGACTCTTTGCTTCACTCAACTGAGTGTATATTTTTGTAGTTTGAACCTTATTACCGTAATCTATGATTATGTAGAAGAAGCTTTTGTTCCCTTCAACTTACTCAATAGGAACGCTAGAATGTTTCATATCCCTCTTTTCCTACCAATTCTTGAAATCTTAACTGTTGCAAAGGCCGTATTTCCTGTAGATGATAATAGTACGCCGTGTTAGTTATGCTCTTTTGCCTCGAAGCCCCTCAACGTAAATCGTAGCTTATCCCTCTTTACCTGGCCTTTACCTGTATCCTGAGAAATGTCACTTATGACCTATTACCTTGATGAAAAAAAGTAATCAAACGCGTAAGCGACATAAAACGACATCGTGCACTTTGTTTGAGAGCACAGGAAACTTTGAATGAAACGGTTTTTTCCATGATAATGTTTTTTATTTTATAAAAATCGAATTATAAACAAAAAAGTTATGTCACTTTTTATGGAATTTCAAACTTTAAACCGCTCTCCTGAACATTTTGGTTTTTGTCGCTTAGCCCCAATATACCCCGAACCGTCGATATTATGTTCATATATCTTGTGGATGTGACATCGGAGGATGTGAGTAACTATTAGTGCCAGGTTCAAAGGTCAAGGTCTAGGGTATGCGCTCACTGCCAAACCTGGTCGTATTCACTTCAGAGGATGTGAGTAATTATTCAGTGTCAGGTTCAAAGGTCAACACTAAGGGCGTGCGGTCACTGGCCGAGGTGGTCATATTCACATCGGAGAAGAGTGAGTACCTATTAGTGCCAAGTTCAAAGGTCAAGGCTAAAGGTGTGCGCTTACATTAGTACTTGTCTATACAAATAAGACTAGACTATGTCTACATAAATATTTGTATCATCTTTTACCTTTGTGTCGTATTATTTCAGAGCCACTACTCAACAAAGAAGGCCGCACATTGGCTCGGTTTCGGCACAGACAGCATCAGGGTCATAAAGACAAACGAACGCGGGCAAATACAGGTCGGTCAGCTGGACCTCGCCATCCAAGAGGCGAGGCGATCGGGGCTGCATCCGCTGATGGTGAACGCCACTGCTGGCACCACGGTCTTGGGAGCCATCGACGACTTGGGAGCTGTGGCTGACGTGTGCCAGAAGCATGCCGTCTGGATGCATGTTGATGTGAGTTAACGTGGAACGATAGTAGGTAATGTTACGGAAGTCTCAATTTTTTCATTTTCACGAAGCTGGCTCATCATTATGAAGACAACAGATTTTATACGAGATTAAATAAGACTAACTATTATTTTTAGGTATAACTAGGTACAGCGTGCTATGGTACTTATGGTAAGATGGGTATTGGAATCTATTATGTTCCGAGTATATTTGCTGGATCACAACAGAAATGAGAAGTGAATGAGTACCAGTTATGTACTTAACCCATCCACTGATGGAATAAAATTTGTACCTGGCTGATTAATCCAGTCCGGTGCGGTGGGTACCTATTGACTTCTTCCTCGTCATCCCAACTCTCTCGGTCCAATGCCCGTCGCACTCGTTGCTTTCTTACAGCTTTTGTGAAATGACCCACATTCGACATGATTGACTAAGAATGATTACGCTGATTTGGTTCTGTAGTCCAAAAATTAGTAGTAGGTACCTATGACCCATTGATGGCTGGCTACCCATAGCACAGGGAATCCTAGTTTGGGAGCCAGTAACCATTTTCTGTAACCGTTTTCCAATAAAGTTTTTTTAATTTCATTTTCATTTCATTGATCAGTTTTCCAGACAATAACGAAAAAATATTGTGAAAACCGTAAAAACATGAAAAAAATTCGCCACATTACTCGTTGGAACAGCAAAGTAATAGAAGTGTCTGTGGCTAGGCCGCTATGGTTCAACAGTGGTTCAACTACAGCAAGTTCCTATAAATATTATTATATTGTTTTTCAGGCCTGCTGGGGTGGTAGTTTGATTTTGTCAGAAACACATCGAAGTAAATTGGCAGGAATAGAAAGGTAAAACTAATTTCCTATTTTATTTTTTACCATAATAACTTAGGTACCTACTTAGGTGCCACATAAACTCTGTATATTAGAGTCTGTTTATTGCCCTCCACCTCCACCGTATGCTGCACTACAGTTTGTCCAAAAAGAGTAGAAACCGGAAGTGAAAGTTTACTAATTGTTTTATTGAGAAGTCAAAACATTTACTATATTTATTGAAGCACAATACCTTATTTTATGTAATAGCTTAAGTTTTTAATTTATATTATGCTTGTAAGCGCAAGGTATTAACAAACACAGACAAAAAGTCTGAGCAAAACCGTACTCTTTAATTTCTACTCTTTCTGGACAGGCTGTACAGCGTACAACACTTTAGAGAGTCCTAGTTTGTCCGACATGCTGCAACACTGTGCAACAACGCCAACCATAATAATATGAGTACGTCGCTCAGATATATTTCGGCGCAAAACCGGTACATGAATTCAAATTCACACAGTAGAGCAATACCGCACTAAGTAAATAGGTACCATATTCCAGCTGAATTATTTTGTTCCACAGTTCTTAAGAAACGACGCTAGGTCATTCCGGAGCCTAACATTTATTAACACACAGCAATCGATAATAGAATCTGATCACTTCAGCACGGACTTGCCTAGTAAAGTGCCAAGGCGCTTAATGCATCCTAAAACATCCTCTGTGAAGAAATAAGATAAGATAAGAATATTCTTTGTTGGAAAAACACATACAAAACATAAAAAGATAAATAGAGTGTTTTCAAAGAACAAGTGAACTTGTTTATAACTATACGAAAATCCTCGTTGGCTGTAGTATGCCATCTTAAACTCTTCATGAACCCACTTATTCCAGAGCTCAGTCGATATCGTGGAACCCGCACAAGATGACGGGCGCGCCGCTCCAGTGCTCGCTGTTCCTAGTACGGGAGCACGGACTGCTGCACGAGGCCAACTCTGCAGCCGCGCAGTACCTCTTTCAACAGGACAAGTTCTATGACGTCTCATACGACACGGGGGATAAGAGTGTGCAGTGCGGGAGAAAGGTAAACATAAACATTTAAATACAGGAAGATACATTGCTTCTGGCCCCAGACTAGGATCCTAGGTAAATCATTATAAAAGGGATTTGGAGGGTCGTTGTTGAGAACAATCGATCTGGTGCATGAGTCCAACTCTGCGGCCGCGCAGTACTTCTTCCACTAGGACAAAATCTATGACGTCTCATATAACAGAGGGGATAAGAGTGTGCAGTGCGGGAGAAAGGTTAGTCGTTTTACAAGGGATTTGAAGGGTAGATGTTGAGGAAAATCGAACTGCTGTACGAGGCCAACTCTGCAGCTGCGCAGTACCTCTTTCAGCAGGACAATTTCTATGATATTTCCTACAACACTGGGGATAACAATGTGCAGTGCGGGTGAAAGGCGAGCCCTTTTAAAAGGGATTTCAAGGGTCGACGTTGAGATTAATCATCGAACTGGTGCACGAGTCCAATTCTGAGGCCGCGCAGTACTTCTTCCAGCAGAAAAAGTTCTACGACACTGAGTTGAGTCGTTTTTAACCTCCTTCTGACCTCCGTCTCACCATGAAAAATTAGATAGCTACCTAATAATGATTTGAAACTATTATTTTCAAGGTTAGGTGGAAGTTATAGACATTTGAGGGGTCGATGCTGAGGACAATCGAATTGTTGCGAAGTCCTATTGAATTCCAGTAGGACAAGTTCTATGACGATTCATTCACTTCTTTTCTTTATTTCACCTCTTCACCACAATACTGGACCATACTGGATTATGTAGGCACTCAGCAACAATCTGCTTCGGGTCATAAAACAGTGAACCATCACACTCATCCAGGTGGACGCATTCAAGCTGTGGGTAATGTGGAAGGCGCGAGGCGACGCGGGCCTCGGTGGCCTTGTTGACAACACGATGCGAGTCGCCGAATTCTGCCTGCAGAGCGTCGCCAGCAGAACTGGCTTCCGACTCGTGTCCCGGCCTCTTGAGTGCCCAAACGTCTGCTTCTGGTACATTCCGGCCTTCATGAGGGGGCAGGCCGAGGATGAGGACTGGTGGGGCACTATGCATAAGGTAATGTCTACGTCTAGTCTTTTTTCAGTCCTGTCAATCAAACGATTATTTAGAAGACAAGGACGTATGGCTTTAAATAGTAGTTTAATATTAAATTTAATCAGAGGATAAATGTGTCTAGTGTTCAACACATCCAAGATATTGTTTTGTAAGTTTTATTTGTATTAGCTTTAAGTTGATTTGAGAAAAGATGGTCAGAGTGGAGTTTTTTTTTTCGCTGCCTTTTTCTCCACTACAGACGGCCCCAAGGCAGCGGCTAACATTATACATAACTGTATGTACATTGACATTCAACAAGCAGAATGTAAATTCTTTACGTTGAAATAAATTTCTGATTCTGATTCTAATTCTAATAAAGTTGTATACTATTAACCCCTAAAACCACGAGGACCCCCGGCGGGTGCGATGCAAACTACGGCGCATTCCGTTAGGCCCCGTAGACCGGCCGGCGGGTCAGTCTTACAACTGCACTTTGAATCGAATTTTGAAGATGATAGACCACTGTAATGTTGCATGAGCATGTTTGATTCTTGCAAAACTGTGTTTTCAAGGGGTGTAATTTTCAAATATTACGCTGTGAATAAACCACTTAGCTGTGAAAGAAGAAGTGTTCTAGGCCTGAGGGCTTAGCTAGAAATTAACTTACTCACTCGGCCAAAGACCGGTTGCCGCCCCAGACATCGTTGGAAGGATGAAGTGGCAGGACAGAAGACATGTCGCGACTTCTTGTGTTGGAGTCCAAGACCCACTTCGGGTCGCTGAGCCAGCGCAGTAACTCACTCTGAATTACTGGTGTGCAATAAAGAGTTATATCGATAGATAAAAATCTATGTAATCTTTATTCGTAACCCCTTCGACATATGCCCCAATAGATGTATTGGCTATGTGCGTGTATAGTGAACGTCCTCGTAGAGATTGTTTTAATCTGGAAATAAAGTTATTGCTCGAAGGCAGTTGATGGCGGAAGAAGCTGGCTCGTTCCTTTAAAATACTTTATGCACTTACACTGAGTTTGAAGATTTCACCAACATTACATTACATAAACACAGCCTGTACGGCAATTTAAGGCAATGTACAGCAATTACAGTTACGTGGTCGGGTCATGTGACATAGTTTTTAATTCCATTGACGCCTAGAATTAGTCATACACGTACTAGCAGAGACTTGAAGCGCCAATGAAACTAAATCGCCATGCTCATGCAGTTGTCATTATACTACAATGCATTAGCAGAATCTAGGTCCAAGGTTTTACACAATCCACGGTTATGAGAGATCCTCTTTAACTTCATCAACATAATTAGTCATTCATTTACAAAAAACATAATATCAAATGAATGGATTTTTCTTGAGAAAAAGCTTGACTTCTTCCAGATAACGCCAAAGATTAAGGAGCTCTTGACAGTGAACTCTCGGCTGATGGTGGCTTACTCGCCGCTGCGGCACTATCGCAACTTCCTGCGGCTCGCCTTTACGTGCCACCCCCAGCTCTCGGAGAGTCAGGTGCTGGGGATACTCGACGACATCGCGCGATACGGGGAGCAGGTCACTAGGGAGATGCTTTGAGTAGAAGGATCTGCCAGTATTGATTGACCTCTAGATATGACACGTATTCTTGGAATAATCCAAAATCTAAAAGTGCCATCTTTTGTAGGTACATAACGATAGATAAACCAAGTCTTAGTGGTTGATGAACCTCTTGATAAAAATTGAAAAAAAACTTTTTCATCTTCTATTTTTTCAAGATTGTATGAAAAATAGAAATTTTTCTTTATAGGCATGGCAATGGAATTGCCTTGTTCCAAGATAGAACTACTGATAATATTATTATTTCTCACTAAATCGCAAGGTAATGCAAATTATAGTTGTAAAATTTTTGCCTACGTTTTGCGCAAAGAGCCTTATTTTGTTATATGATTATAAAAGTTATAAAAACTTATATTTCCTAGTAGCCACAAAAATAACTAGGCTCACATAGACTTATCTGGTTGCACCTCCTTGATAATTATATTAGTATGGGTACTGCGCTGTGTTTTATCTTGAATTACTGTTTATTGTAATTAAAAGTAGGTAAGTAATATGTACATATTTTACCCAGATTTGATACGTGAATAAAAAAGCAAAAGAGGATAAATAATTCAGCGTTTATTTATTACTATGAAATTATATACCCAAGGACCTTCTATACGTCCATGTATAATACCTAACCCGCGTAAATTATTTTAAATGCGTAGGTAACTCGCACGAAGAAGGTGGCATAGCGCGAGACGGGCAGACGTAATTTTGAAAGCGATTGGGCATTATAAACTGTGTAATCTGTGTATACAGGGTGTCCCAAAACTGAACGTACCTGGTGAAAAGACTAGTCATATTGGTTATCAGAAAAATAGAAAAAAAATTGAATGTACAAAATTATAGGCATTTAAAAAAAATATTAAAAATCCTGTTGCCACAAATCTTTACTATTTCCAATTTTTGTTTTTGTTTTGTAACTTAGAATAATGTTTCATTAAACTGTTACCAAAATTTAAAAACCAGCTGCACCAGCTTGGACGGAGACTTTAATTTTAATTATGTTTGTGAAATTTCTTGCATAAATAATAAAAAATAAATTATTGCACTGAAAAAAAAACAATTTTTTAAAATATTTTCCTGATAACCAGTATGATTTGCCTTTTCACCCGGTACCGGCTTCACGTTGAGTTTTGGGACACCCTGCATGAACACCGAATGGGAATACTTGCAGTAACTTGCATCAAACTTACATTGAAGTCATATTGCTTTTGTCCTTAGAAAAAACACCAGAAAAAAAAACGAAGGGCTTTATAAAGTCGTTTTATAACAGGCAACTTTTTATTGGTGCGAAGTCTTCTGAGTGCTTATACTGAGTTTGTTCATTCACTTTCGATAGCGAGAGCGTTTGCAGTTTGTATAGGAGTGACAGAGCGCGCCACCTAGTTGTCTCTTTGTCACTCCTATGCAAATCGCAAACGCTCTCGCTATCGAAAGTGAATGAAAAAACTCAGAGTGCTTATACTGAGTTTTTTCATTAGAAAGAGACAAATAGATGGCGCGCTTTGTCACTCCTATGCAAAACGCAAACGCTCTCGCTATCGAAAGTGAACGACAAAACTCAGTATACGCACTCAGAAGCGCGCGTTCTGCACGATCCAGCCGAGGTACTGGTCGACGCGCGCGTAAATGCCCGGGTGGTTGGCCTCTCCGCAGCGGATGCCCCATGACACCACGCCGATGGTTGTCCAGCGCCCGCTCGGAAGCTGGTACATGAGCGGTCCGCCACTGTCGCCCTGAAGCAAATAAAACCCTATTAGGGTAGTTTCCTGGGTCAAACTAATTAAATTCTATTTAGTCCGTATTTTAGATTACAAAAAAATATTGGACTCGTATTTTTTATTTTCTCGATTAAACAAAAAATAACAAAGATATAACCCATTAAAGTTACGTGTGACGTCACTCCGTGCTAAAAAATGCAGCACGGCGTGACGTCACACGTAACTTTAATGGGCTATATCTTTGTCATTTTTGGTCTAATTTACAAATAAAAAAATACGTGTCCCTTATTTTTGAATAATCTAAAAGACGGACTAATTACATTTTTTAGGGCAACTAGCCCAATAAAATAGCTTGCGCAGACGAGGGATTTTGGTCCGCGGACTTTTTTATCCGCTAATATCCGCTATCGAGTGACGCAAACGAGGGATTAAAAGTACCGCGTACTAAAAATCCACCGAATAACCGACGACATGCAGGGAGCGGACCGGATTAAAGTACGCGGGAGTCCCCGAAAAAAATAGAACTCGTGTGACTAGGCGAAGCAACGCACACGGCGGACTTTAGTCCGCGCTGAAATATACATTTGTTATAATGCTGGCGCCGCACATGCGCCTATCGTGACAAAGCTTCGCGCCAGTACATACTCTGTGGAATGAATGAATGAATGAAAATTCTTTATTGCACTATAAAAATTATGTACATAGGCGAGCTTAATACTAAAAAGACGGGAATGTAGGGACTAACATGCCCGTGGCGCGAAGCTTTTCACTCACAGCATTAGGGGATGGACCCAGTATTTGGCACACCGTGTGCTTTTCGTGTGTATTTTTCTCCGGAGAATAATTCATCGTCTGCGCAGGCCATAACTTCCACACAACACAATCACTTGACCTGGATCTCGATTCTGTTAGTGCATTGTATTACGATGACAGATACACGGTCGGGTTACGTGACGTGTTTTTATATAAATTATTGTCTTAAAATAAGAGCGTAAAATATTAATGGTACAATACTTAAACTATTTAGGAAGCTCATTTTATTATAGCTCTCAATCACACATAATGAAGTTAATTATCAGCCCGTCAACATATATTTTTTATCTCTAACACGAAGTTTTTTTCTGTCCCTGGGCAAGAAATTAAATATGTATTAATATTAATGGGCTTTTTACATTATCTGTTAGTGGCCTTACTAATAAATAAGTTATACACTCTGAATAACTATTTGACGTATATCAATTTATACTGGTTTAATCGCATTTAGCGTACAAATAACCAGTTTGTCAGATCGGCCATAACGGCTGTATCCTCGTCAGGCCCGACCTTGAAAATAACAATAAATAGTTTTCATACTTTCTTTAGTATATTGAGCCTTATATTGGTATACACAGCTCATAACTTTATTATTAGTAAGGCCGTAGATATTTATACAATGTCTAGTTTTCACTTCATTCCATTTGCATACCATTGACGCCGACAGTGTATGATATGCGTGCGCGCGTAGTCTTGAATCGGCAGATTATCGGCAGTTAAACTAAATCGCTATGTTCAAGCAGTTGTCATTGTACTACAGTGCATTAACAGAATCTAGGTCCCGGTCCCAAACTAGGATACCCTGTGCAATGATAACCAGGCAAGGATATTATCTATACTTGTATTGAAAAAATATGAAAGTAGGTATGTAAATTGGAAAGAGGCCCGTCAATTTCACTTCCTTTCTGTGTGTATTACGCACATAGTTTTTCAGTAGAATGATGTAGTCTTAGTATTTGGTAGTCTACTAAGCGATAGTAGTACAATGCTATTCCGATGGTTCCCACTTACCTACGTAAATAAAATAGGCATCTCTCGCGAAAAAGATGAAATTGCGTGAGGCGCCGAAGTAAGCTGCATAATAATGGGTTATAAATTATAATATAACATTGGATTGCGATTGGTTATTAGACTACCATGTGTCAAATAAACCACTACTACCGTACTGATATGACTCTATTGAACGATTAAGCAATGAGACTCGCCCTCCTGTCCTTTCAAAATGGAGTTGACTGTCTCCTTTGTGGCTGTAATTATTCAATAGCAGTAATGTCCCTATCACTACAGGGGTTATTTTTTAAGTGGGCACCTAGCGAGGCGATTCCCGTACAAATACAGTTTGGTTTTAATTTACAAAGGATAAGTATTCCGAATCAAATCGCAACGTTTCCCAGTAGGTATGTTATGTTATGAGGACACAAATCGGGGTGGATCGTGCTTAGAATTTGTTGAGAGAGAGGCGTGCGCAGAATAAGTTGCCCAAAAGCCTTTTCATCGAAAAAAAAAATCCGGACATGAGCAGGACGTTGATTCTGTTAATGCATTGTAGTAGGTAACAATGACAACTGCACGAACATGGCGATTCACCAGTTTCATTGCTGCTTCAGGTCTACGAGCGCACACATAATTACCGTGTAATTATTAAGACCCGACCGTGTATCTGTCATCGTACTGTAATGCACTAGCAGAATCGAGGCCCAGGTCGAGCTCGCCCACCGTAGGTCGCAGGTTTTTCCGAGCAATTGAATGACAAAGGTATAGTTTTAAGATTTTTCTTTAATTAAATAACGGATAACGGCCGTGAGTTTTTTTTTTAATTTGATTTCTTTGATATGACACGGCTTTTGGTCACAGAAAAAAAATCTACCGAGTAACCTAATATTTTGTAGGGGTAACACCGCGTCATTTTTTTTTGCAACTAATTTAAAAAACGGACTTTAAGAAAAGCGTGTCAGGTAGGTACACTGCGATCGTCACTTCCAATAATCCGCTTAGGCACACACACACACACACATACACCACACATGTTACGTTAATGTGTGCGTGTCGCTTTGCTCTTGAGCGGAAATTCGCTTGACATACTCTGTCTCTGCGTATGGGATATACTCGTACGTACTTGACAAGCATCCCTTCCGCCTTCGTATCCGCCAGCACAGATGGTCTCGTTGAATATTGAGTCGGCGAAAGCGTCCACGCACTGCTGGTGGTCCCAGATAGGTACCGGCACCTCCATCAGGACGTTACTGTGTGGCCCGCCGAAGAATTGGGTTCCCCATCCTTTGAGAAACACATAAAAATAATCCACAGAATGCACCTTTCTACTCGCGCTGGAATAGAATATTCTCAGCTACAAATTAATAAAATGAACTACATCGATTCAAAAAGTAGTTATCTCATTATCTGACCGTTAATATTACGCGCAAGCAGAGGGGGACGATTAGTTAGTTTTAAAGTTCCCGCAAAAGGTTTATTTTTTTTTAATCTTTTTTATTATGCAGGAAAACCATAGAGACAGGAAATTAAAATGGAAACATAATTGGACCTCTGTGGCTAAATAGTGAAACTAAAATAAGAGTATGTACATACTTTTTACTATTTGACACTAGGTGGGGTTATAAAATAATTTCTATAGCGCCACCTAGTGCCATACAGTAGCACTAATTAAATTGTAAATAACGTTTATTTAATGTTGTCAGTTACTCAGCCTACTCAGAATATTTTTTTTTAGTTAAATAAACTGACACTAGGTGGCAGCATATCTTTTAAAGCACAATGAAAAGTTGTACAAAAACCGGACAAGAGTGAGTCGTGGTCGCCCGCCAAGGGTTCCGCACTCGCAGTTTTATCCGAACTTACGGGATATTTTTTTAATTTAATAACAAATTACCTACCTACGTATACTTAGTTTTAATTTCAATTCAACTCAGTGTCTTCCACGCTTTCCCGAGACCAAGCAATTTGTCATAGATAAACGGACGGACGGACTTACAACAAAGTTATCCTATAGAAGAATAAGGAGAGGAAGAAAACCATTTATTGCAACAACAGAAACACAACATAATAAATTATAGGTACGATGTTACAACTTAAAACATGAAAAAACATAATGGTTCCGTTTCGAACGCTTAAAATACCAAAAAGTGAGCACTTGAGTATGACTTGAGTCCTTACCAATTATATAAGCCGTCTCATTAGTCAAGTCTAGCCCGACTGGAGGCAGACAAATGGGCCAAACGTATGTGTTGAAAATGGCCGGCCTATCGAGCTTCAGTATGGCGATATCGTTGTGATAGTTGGTGTGATCGAAGAACTCGTGCTGCCGTTTCTCTACAACCTTGAAGTTGTAGGTGCGGGTGTCATCGCTTCGTTGCATGTCGTACTCTCCCAGGCGAACGAAGAGCTCCTCTGCGTTCCATCTGGCAAAGAAATTTCAGAAATTTGTCAAGTAATTATTTCATCATCATCATCTTTCAGCCACAATAAGTCCACTGCTTTACATAGGCCTCCTCCATGGATTTCCAAAGAGACCGGTTAGAAGCGGCTTTCATCCAGCGTCTTCCTGCCACTTGGATGAGGTCGTCTGTCCATCATGTAATTATTTACTTACCTAATTTTGATGACTCGTGGAGTTATGCATGATATACGCTCACACCTCACGTTCAACTTTCCACTCCTACATAGCATTTAGACAACTCGAAAAAGACAAAATAGGAATGTATAATGGCAGTTCTGAGTAGAAGTATGAGATACCTAGGTACTGGGTTAAAAAGTCCCACAATATAACAGTGTGACATAAGGTGGTGTGACATACCGGGAACAAAAGGGCTAAATTAGACAACTCCATGCAGTGGAGTCTTACGTAATTGCACCCCTGTTTCATAGAAAGAATTCTTCATTTACTATGACCAGTCGATGTACATTGCAAAGTCGATTATTCCACAGATTAACAAGTAACCATACTAAGACCAAGTGCTCTTACAAAGTTCGCCCTTTTCAACGTCTGAAAGAGTGATATAAGAGCTTAAAAAAGTTGGTCTTAATTTACCCACTTGTAATACCCATTTTTGCTAGTTGGGAAGTATGTACAGTCGAGAGCACATCCTATAGGTACACCCATGCACTCTACTCCGTTACATTACGGGTGACTTTGCAACTAAAATGTGAAGGTTGACGTGCTGTCGACTGTACCAATTTCGAATTTCCATAAACTATTAATATCGGACACTGAAGTACCTAAACCCTAACGAAATAAATATTCGCGATACGATATACAGGCATTTTCGACTGGAAACCAAAGTAAAAGGTAGTGCTTACAGTGCTCTGCAAGACAACATTGTTCGAAGACATTTCAAAACGGCATCTAATTATGTTAATCTGCACATAAAACATGCCTGTAGGTAGCAATCAAAATGCTTGACATCGCATTGTAGAGGCCTTTTCAAAAAGTCTCGCCTTACCTTGTACAAATAACAAGGTAGAGAAGGCCCGCTTCATTTGCTAAGGTAAGTGTTTTCCGGCTGTCTATGAATTGAAAACACTCAGTAAATACTTAGGTACCTAGATATTTATTTCTCCCGCTCTTTTGGGTAATCTGAAGGGACAGAACCTCAGACAGACCTCAAAAATGCGCAATCCTGGAAATACATGAAAAGTGAGGGTATTTGACAGGTTTTTGAACTGAAACTTAGTAGGTATACCTAATATACATAAATGAATAAATCTTGTTCTAGGTTCTTTTATACAGTTTTATATTTTTCGAAATGGCAAGGTTAATATGTTTATTGTTTGCATTATTTACATTTAATCAGTATTTGTTGGTAAAAAATAGTGACATATCCTTTGGAAACTGGTTATTTGCTTCGGTAGCAAGTTGCTCGACAAGTCATCGTATGATTGAAAGCGGTAGGTACCTACCTAGCATAAAAACCCGTGACTTCATCTGTCACGCATCATTTATGGCGCACATCTGTCAAAATTAGAGAGTTATCAATATCATTGATTGTCCAGTCGACAGCACGTCAACCTTCACATTTTAGTTGCAAAGTCCCCCGTAATGCAACGGAATAGAGTGCTTGTGTGTATAGGATGATGTGCTGTCGACTGTCCTTATCCACTAAGTTATGTCACGTCTAAACGCATGATAAACGAAGACGTGTGTTCTCATGCTACGAGTACTGGCCTACTGTTTCTTTCAAATCTGCGATTAAACAAAACCTGCGGGCGATTGTTTTGGCTACGCTTGTATTATTATAATGGCTTGTAACGCCCATAATTCACTTTTGAATTAGTATTACGTACCTACAAATTTTAGCGAAATACTTGAGATTAGGATTTTTGCGACAACAATGGAAATTAGGAAGCTAACGATTTGTAATTTTGACTTTGCACGAAGCTTAAAACAAGGTATGCCTTGCATAAAATATTCAGTGTTCACAAAAAAACGTGACCACCTACGAAGTTTCGCCAAAATAGATTCGGTGACTTCTCTCTGAAGAGAGTAAATGATATTTTATCAAGAATATTCGACCTTTTTTACTGCCTCGCGTTGAACTTATCGTGTGTTACTAGTGACCGATCCACCGGCTGATGATTTAATAATTTATTAGCAAAGGAAACTCGCTCGAAATTATACTCGTACATTAGGCCACGATATTGCCGATGACTGATGGTAACTGTTCAACGCCAACGTCTTTCTTCAATCTCAAACCTGCTGCGCCAAATCCGTTACTCCAAAGTCATTTGAATTACGACCAGAGTAATTATGTAACGTATTGAATTAATGACCGATAACAATTGGCCGCGGAAAGTGTAACACAAGTTGCAGAGACGCGTGTCTGCCGCCCACGCCGTCAGATGCCAGCTGTTATGTTACACATTTTGCTACTCAAACCACAGAGAACCATTTATATTCTGACATTGGTATGTCTTGGGTTGTCTTTTGCATGCTTAATTACAGCGTGATTAGCATAATAAAATGCTCTTAAACTCTGAGATGTAATGGAATTGTCGCTTACCTATACCTGCATCTTAAATATGGTAGAGTCTATCTATCTACTTACCTAGGACTATTTTATTCCAGCATTTACCATTTTTACCTACATTGTATGTACAATACCTACACTATATTAATATAATGTTGTTTCTAGTTCCCACGACACAGGCTATCTTAGTTTGGGGCCAGAAACAATGTAGGTATATTCATGTATGTAAATGTTATGTTCTAATCGATTTGTGGATTAAGAATAAAAAAAAGTATTGTATAATAATAATTACTTCCACACAATACAATCAATTGCTTTAAGCAATAAGGCCGCCAATTGTACTATATCTTTGTAAATGTTTTGTATTTGTTTTTCCTGGTACAATAATATTCTTATATTACCTACCTTATCTTATCACTTGACCTGCTCTTGTATTACGTAACTTTCCACTCTCTCGGGTTAAGTAGTTTGGAAACTTCAAAGTGTCAAAATATTTATGTAGGTATTGGCAATTCGGAGTAGGCTAAACGAGACAACTCCATACAGTGGAGGACTTAGGTAATTGGACCCCTGGTCTTAAGCTATGATACCCTTTTTTTTGTTAACGGGGTGAAATGCTTTGTGCACCATAACCGCCACCCTTGGGGGAGGGCGACGGCCGTGTGTCGGACTCTCCTCTCCTAATAATAGGAGAGGCATACCTTCTAAAACACCCCGGGGGCCGTCCTGTCGCTCGTGCAATGGGGCGCCGCCGGATCTCGCAAGTTGTGTGAAACCACAACGCGAATGCGACAGCGGCGCCCCGGCGACGTCGACCCGACTCGCAAGGAGTCGGGCCCACCCTCACTGGAGAAGGAGCATGGGCCCCCCACCCCCTTCTCCCGTCACGATGTCGTACGGCAGGTCCCCCAACCTGCCGTCTGTGACCCTCACTCAACCGGCGGCGCAAGGTCCGCGTGGCGTCCCCCGCGCCGCCGGCTCTCCCGGCGGAGAGGCGCGAGCTCCCCAAGCCTCCAGCTACCGAAGACCCGTTTTCTGGCCCTCTGCCAGGTCTTCGGCCCCGTCTGGTCCTCCCCTCCCTAGTTCTCCCTTGACCAAGGACCATGGGGTCCTCAATCCCTGGTCCCCGGCCCCCCTCCCAATGTCCCTCCCGGCCCGGCTTGCAGAACTCGCGCCCCTGCTGGACAGAGGGACATAGAGAGGGCCCCCACCGTGTGTTTTTTATAGAGGTTGTCTCCTCGCGGCCCGAAGGCCCCCGGCCCCGCTCAATGTGGGTTTACGGATGCGGGGCCCATGGTGGACCCCGCGGGACATCCAGCAGCGCAAGCCACTGGACGTCCCCCTCCCTCTGGTTTTGGTCCGCGCCGGCCGAAGCCGGTACCCCCCATATCTGGAGGGCGTTCCCCTATCCGCCACCCGGGGGACGCGTCCGATGAAAGATCCAGAAACTCCACACGGAAAGCTATGATACCCTGTGTTATGGTAACTAGGCAGAGACAATGTTCCTATTATATGTACATATCTACATTTCTATTTAGTTTTTAATACGATAACGGCTCGACTTAACGGCCTTGGACCAGAATGTTTCTTTCTATGTTAAGTTTGTTTATCGAGTCTGAAACCGGAGCATTAATGAATATGTAGTCGGATAAGCTTATGAAGTTGAATGGGTGACCGTTCTATGACTAACGGTAGTGGCATTTTTCCGAGCGGTTCCGTGCTTTGCAAGGCACGTTCAGCAGTTGGTGCCGGCCGCCGTCGCTAGATGGCAGTCGTTAAGCCAAGTCAGAGGCCTTAGGGCGGCTTGAAAAGTTCTGACAGTAAGACCAGCCACTATTCTTGCAAGCTTCCGTCAATCCGGATTTGGCCCCTGAGGTGGAGTATGGCCTAACCTTCCTCAGGGAAGAGATCTCTGCCCCGCGGTGGTGGGGACATAATGGGTTGATGATAAAGCTTATGAAAATATCCATGGAGATCCATGAAGGAAGTTATGTATATTTGGATATAGATTAGCTTCGTGAATATGAGTGGAGCCGTCGCGTCGTCCCAGATTTCAACGTTTCGCTTTTTTTGCGATTAACTTTGTTTTATTCTTGCTATGATCCCTACACGGTGCCTCTTCTCTAATCTATATAATATACAGACAGAGATTAATCTAGAATGAGAGGTGATCTAGAATGTCATCCAAAGTATACACGTGAGATCAGGAAAATGTAAACAGGCTTACATAACCAAACGACGTTTTAAACTAATCTAGTCTAAAAATTAACAAAATTTTAGGAAAACACCAAAACTAAATCTAAATCACTCAGGCCTGATTTGTTTAATTTCAGTTTCAATAACTAAATCAAAGCTACGTTTACTTTGAATAAAAACATATTTAACATTTACATAGAGGCAAATACATTTGTTCTGGCCCCACACTATGATACCCTGTGTCGTGGGAACCAGAAACAGCGACGGCACAAACATGTAAACATCCAAGACCTGGGTTTTTTTTTGTCCCCAGCCGGGATTTGAACCCGGGACCTCTCGCACGGTTTTTCGATATTCTCTTTAATTTTGATTTGAGTGGGTTTCTAGTAGGTACATCTTACACGTACTTTTCGAAAAGATATCGGTGGGCCTTCTGTGCTTGACAGATCGGTAAGTTAAATTTTAGAATAGCAATTCAAATTGCGTCTAGCCGGCGCTTTACTTTAGATTTATGTCTCAAACTTGTCTGTACATAATAATTAACAATTTAAGTGCGATACTATGCCACTAAGACTTTGGAAGTAAACCTCAGCGTCTCAGACCACAACCTTGCAATGAGCGATTAGATGTGGCTACTGATAACAATCAACACCTTTTGAACTCTACATAGTTACCGGCCACAAAGTATAGACAGCCGACAGATAGTTTACTGAACGATCGAGTAATTAACGTTAATACCACAACTTTCGTAATGTGTTAAAAAAGAAGGCGTCGTAATTAATCAATCAATTTCTCTGTCTAGAGAACAGATGTATGTGAATAGTTGAGTTGCAATCATCAGTCATTAATATAAATAAAATTCAAAGTCCTGACTGATTGACTGACTCACTCATCAACGCCCAGCCCAAGCCTTTGGACCTAGGAAGCTGAAATTTTGCACAGAGGGTCAATAAATATAATGTAGGCAAGGAATAAGATCGGATTTTTTTAAATTCAACCCCTAAGGGGGCGAAAAGGGTTGCCAAAATTTGTATGGGAGGTATAAAGAATGTTGTTTAATTTTCTTGAAACTTAAAATAAATACTCTTCAACACAATTGATTGAACACGTGTTTCGCCGTTTTTCTAAATTTAACCCTTGAGGGAGAGAACGGGGTTGCCAAATTTTGAATTAAAGTCCACGCGGACGGAGTCGCGGGCGAAAGCAAGTAAGTCATATAAAGATACTAGCTTTCTTCTAGATCTCTTTTTAGGTTTCCGTACCCAAAGGGTAACGGGCCCTATTACTGAGACTCCGTTGTCCATCCGTCCGACCGTTATTAGACCGATAGTTAGACAGTTCAACTTTTCACAGATGATGTATGTCTGTTGCTGCTATAACAACAAATACTAAAAACAGAATAAAATAAATATTTAAGGGGGCTCGCATACAACAAACGTGATGTTTTTGCTCGTTTTTGCCCGATATTGGTAACGGCAACAGGTAGACATTTGAAATATTCGCAGAGAATATTAATATAAGATAAGAATATTCTTTATTGTACCAGGAAAAACAAATACAAATCAAGTACAAGACAATACAAGTTAGGTATGAATTTACTTTAAAAATAAAATAAATATTTAAGGGCTGCCATACAACAAACGTGATTTTTTTGGCGTGTTTATATATAATGCAACGGAACCCTTCGTGCGCGAGTCCATCTCGCACTTAGCCGGTTTTTTATACAGTGTGAGTATTCATAAAGTGCACATATCAAAATCAGGGAAACTACACCCCATTTCATCGACGGAAAAAATAAAAAAATAAAAAAAAATTGTTTTTTTTTATGATTTTTTAAAAATTATGAGTTGCACCTGTTGACCCTATTTAGATAAATTGTCATAATTTTTAAACTAAGTGTGTTATCGCAGTGAAATAAATTTTGTGATGATGTCTAATAATAAGCCGTACCCATAAAGTAAAAATATCCAAGAAAACTAACCCTATAAATTTATAATTAAGTGAAACTTGAAGAAAATCTGTATTTTTTTCATCATTTTTGCATTTGTTTTACAATTTCTCCTAAAATCATGACCCTACTTTTTTTTCATTCTAGCTTATTCTACATGGCATTAGCTTTCTAAAAGTAAAAATTGCACGTCTATTACTTAAATACAACTTCTTAAATCAGTTTAAAAAATGCAGTTAACTGAGTTAGAGCTGGAGGATGATTAAAACAAAAGTATTTTTGTTTGTACAGCAACACCATTCGCTGATAAATTGTGCCCGGATAACGGCGACAGGCTTGCCACTTGTCACGTTTGGGACCTAATAAACTCGGCAAAACGTGGGTCCAGTTCTAGAGACTGGTGCCTCTGCCTACCCCTTCGGGGATAACGGGCGTGAGTTTATTTATTTATTTTATTTATTTATTATTTTTCAGCATAAATCATTTATTTTCTTTGACAAATTAAAATCAAATCAAATTAGTGATTATCCTAATGCATTAAATGTTCAAAATGACCACCCTGTTGTTGCAAACAAATTGTAGCGCGAAGCAAAATTTGCTGCGTTGCCCTTTGAATCATATCGAGATCATTTCTAATATCATTGGCCACTCGCAAAACCCTTTCTTCAAGTTCCGCTTCTGTATTAATGAGGCTGCTGTACACCCTTTGTTTCATGGTCCCCCATAAAAAATAGTCCATGGGTGTGGGATCGGGGGATCGCGCCGGCCACCCAACTGGTCCTTGTCGACCAATCCAGCGACGTGGATAATTTTCATTTAAAAATGACCTGACGATCAGCGCATAATGGGCGGGACATCCATCCATTTGGAGCATCATTCTGCGACGGGTTAGTAGTGGCACATCCTCCAACAGCAACGGCAGTTCGTCTCTCAAAAGTACGAGAAATCTCTCTCCACTTAAAGTTCTTGGGAGTATTATAGGACCAATGAGAAAATGGTCGATCATTGCGGCCCATACATTTAAGGAAAATTTAACTTGGAACGTAGAAGCCCTATTCAACCTAGGGTTTTCACCTATCGGGCACCACCGATGTAAATTTTCAGCAATTGACGATGCCATCTCTTGTAAATTGGGCTTCGTCTGTCCAAAGAATCGTTTTAGGGAACTGTGGATTGTCTCGTGTTTTTCTTAAATTCCATGCAGACATAACGCACCTTGGACGCGAATCCACATCTTGGTGTAAATGCTGCACCCTTTGATAGTGGTATGGATGCAACGCTGCTTTTCTTAAGATGCGCCAAACTGATTTCTGCGACACGCCATGACGTGACGCCAAACGTCTCGTACTGGTAGTCGGGTCACAAAACAAATCATCCAAAATTGCTTCTTCGATAGCAACATCGATAATAACAACTGGTTCGCGGCGATTCGGAGGTACAAAAATTCCAGCGCTAGCCAGTCTTCTATGGACTTCTTGGAAATTACGGGCTGATGGCACGGGGCATCGATTTGGAAAAGCAGCTAGATAAGCTGCGCAAGCAGCTCTAGCACTCCCTCGGTGCATTCCATAGTAATAATGGATATCGGCAATGTGTGCCGGACGGAAATCACTTATACGCGGCATGGTGACCACAAAGCAAACGCGTGATACGTAGGACAACGAAAACTGCGAAAGCGGCGAAAGGTTCGGAGCGACTGGCCAGGCTACAAAGCATAACATTCAAATTGTTCTTCAACAGGCCCCTCTTCCCCTTTCGTACTTCAGCCCGCGTGCCTCTACAATGACTCACCATAAAAAGGTCTCTACCTGTGATAAACAATGGTGTGTAGCAAAACGATGCGCATGGGCTTTTTTCAAACGGTTATAAAAACTGTTGTTTTTGAGTAATAAACGTGCAATTTTTACTTTTAGAAAGCTAATGCCATGTAAAATAAGCTAGAATGAAAAAAAAGTAGGGTCAATAGCATGATTTTAGGAGAAATTGTAATACAAATGCAAAAATGATGAAAAAAAATACAGATTTTCTTCAAGTTTCACTTAATTATAAATTTATAGGGTTAGTTTTCTTGGATATTTTTACTTTATAGGTACGGCTCATTATTAGACATCATCGAGAAATTTATTTCACTGCGATAACACACTTAGTTGAAAAATTATGACGATTTATCTAAACAGGGTCAACAGGTGCAACTCATAATTTTTAAAAAATCATAAAAAACACAATTTTTATATTTTATATTTTCCGTCGATGAAATGGGGTGTAGTTTCCCTGATTTTGATATGTGCACTTTATGAAGACTCACACTGTATAAACCAGAAACATTTACATTTACATAATTAAGGCGTATACATTGCTTGTGGCCCCACACTAGGATACCCTATGTCGTGGGAACCAGAAACCCCAACATCACAAACATGTAAACAAACAACAAAGAATAAGTAGATCCTATTTTACAGCCAGTAAGAACATTATCAACATTAGTATCTATACTCTGGTCTGTGCCTACCAATTAACATACTTTTCCACTCCAACCCAAGGTTCGTACATTACCCCAACAAGTGGCACGTCGATCGTCCTTCAATGACAGGTATCTGGGACGCAATTTGAGAACTATGCGCCGACTCGAGTGAAGGGGGCGCGTAGGCAGTGCCCGACGTAGACAGCGGTAAAGGTAATTAGGTAGAGTTGGCGACGCCTGGAGATACCTAAGTTCAATTCTAGCATTTATGCCTTGTGTGATAAAGGATATTAAAATTGCCTTTATTGACTGGGTGCAAAATTAAACAAGTGTGTTAAGTGTAGCGAATACTGGTCGTTGACGCAGTCCCTATCAAAATATTGTCACCGAGAAAAGATATCATTATTTTTAGGGTCATACCATACCTCAGTATCAGTAACCAGCCTATACGTCGCTCTATAGGATACAGGCCTTCTCTTCTCTCTTCTTCTTCTTCTTCTTCACCACGTGTGCCCTGTCCACCGCGGGTTGGCGTTTTCAAGCGCTGAGGTATATGAATTTTAAATAGCTCAGACACAGGCTGCCTTACAATATTTTCCTTCACAGTTAGTGAGTGGTATTGCTACTACAACTTCACAAATGTAATAACTTAGAAAACAAAGTCATAGGTGCATGCCCGCAATGGGAATCAAACCTGGGCATCTCGATTCCGAATCCATTGTTCTACCCACTGGGCTACCACCGCTGTTACCATAACAAACTTGTTGTGGTAACAGCGATTGAATGACGTGCAACTGCACGTCAATCGTCCTTCAATGACAGATATCTGGGACGCAATTTTAGAACTAAGTATACGCCGGCAGAGCTGGGCTGATAATGACGATGATAACTTGAATCACTTCCTATGAACTTGTAACAACGGTTTTTTACCAAGTTTTGCTTAGCTAATCTTAGTTTTGCTTTGCCTGTGTAATCTCCTTTTTTATGTACAATAAAGTGTACTCTATCTATCTATAATTTCTAATATAGGCTCTATGTAGAGTAATAAATATGTTCTACACATTCTACCTCAATAATTCCACCCGATGGCGGCATCAGTTACATCAACAAACGCAATTGGACGGATGAATGTCTTACGCTAATTATCCTCTCAGACGATGAGACTGTCGGCATTTCTACATGCACGTAGTACCTATTACCTCGAGCTACGACGCTGTCGACGTAATACCTAACGTCAACGTCGGCTAGCCGGAGAATAAGTATGTAGTTGGTAGGACAAAGGGTAATCGTGATCATCCTGACATTCTTATTGTTCTTGTAGAATGATTAAAACAAAAATACCGCAAAACAAAAAATATACTAAAAACTTGCGCTCGTAATAACGACCTCTCCTTCAGGAGTAGGAAACGAAAATATGACACATTTGTGTTTTATTTACAATACAATACAAATAAACTTTATTTCTCTATCCACAAATTAGGTACAATAGATGTGATACAATATGGCACAATAAGAATAATTTGTGGAAAGACTGGGTCCCAAACTAGATCAAAGATCTGTATCTTAGGATGCCAGGCCTCCCAAACACTAGGGCAACAAACTATGGAACATACTGTAGACACAAGTCAAGACCAACAGAGAAACTACAGAAACAAAGATAGTATACAAAAATAAAGACACAAAAACCAAGTAAACTCATAAACTGAGCCCTACGATTTAACAGAGTCAACCATCCACAATCGTCCTCTAAATATCCGTGAATCCCTAAACATTAGAGTAGTATTCAACATAGACATCTTTGTCGTAATCCCTCGCTCGACCGTCGGCGATGATATAGTTAGTTTCCGAAATTAAACTTTAATATTAAGGTAATTAAGTTACCTATAGCTTAGTATTTAGAGACAGTCCTCTGCCACAACATGGCCAAAAAAGTCCCATGACCCTTAAATACCAAGGAACTTGTCACGCCAAAGACATCATACCTGTACTTCGTACATTATGCAATCCTAATGCCTCCTCCAGACTACTCGCGAAGTTCCTCGACAAATCACTCGGGCAAGTTGACCGAGGTACATACGTAGCTACACACTCGAGGTTGGACGAAGTAAGACGAAGTGCCTCTCCACACTTACCATAATCGCCTAACCTCGGTCAACTTCGCGAGCAGTGTAGATGCCTCATAAAAAAATACGTCCCCTTACCTTCTAGTGCAGTGCGCAGCGGTCAGTACGTGACGATCCGTGATGAGAACTCCTCCGCAATACTGCTCGAAACCCTCAGGAGTGATGGAGACCATCCAAGGCCACTCCCGTGGCACTGTCGGCCTGGCGCCGACTAGGCGGCCCGCTGGTCGGGTGCTCAGGCCGCAACCTAGAGGACCATAAAACAATAATTCAGGCCATTCTTCCTTACATTTGGAACCAAAGCGGCCTGCCAAAACGTATCTCAATACGTGTATGCGTGACCCAGCATTCTGGGGTGGATAGGGTGTATTCTGGATAGGGATAGTCCTCTCGGCTTACCCCTATCTGCACCAATGCTTCCCAAGGGCCTGGGAGTGACAGGCATGCTCTCAAGGGTAGATAAATAGAGGGCTTAATCAAACCTCATGCCCACGGCGTTTTTTGGCAATTTTAAGTGCTAAAGCACCTATGCGGAAACTACATTTTTTCTTAGGTTGTATAACTGCATTGTTAGCGAGCTATAATGGGTGCACCACATTCTGTATCTTGATGGAAATTCAGTAAAAATGCTATCTACATCTGGTTACTAAGGTTTTCTACAAAGCTTCTTAATTTTCCTACCTATCGCATCAGTTGCAAATTGTAGAGAGAAAACACTTTATTGTACATAAAAAATGAGATTACACAGGTATTTCTACGTTTATTTTATTTATTTTAATGCATGTCATTTGTGAACGTAATGACTTCCGGTTCCTATCTATTAAGTACTAAGGATCGTTTCATTTCTGATCGATACCAGAAATGAAACGATATTCCGAAAATAATTATCTACACCTTAAAAGTGAAAGCTTAAAGTTGAACCATGAAATTTTTAATACCTATTTACTATTATTAGGTTTGTGATATGATTTATCTAATGAAACAAAAGAAGATTGTGAAATCAAATTTATTCAATCACCAAGCTTAAAAAGATCGGCTATTTTAAGTCGACTAAAGATTAAAGAGAAAACAGAAGTGGATAAAATAAGGTCACATTATTTTTCTAGAATTTCTGAATCAGGTGTTGGTCTACGGACCTCTCGTCTCAGCCCTGGTGATGCGTAGCACAGCCTCATTCCTCTCCTCGCGCGGTGCAGTGGCCGGCAGGTCGCCTGCGACGGCGCCGACGCCCTCCATCGTCTCGTCGGGACAGCAAACGCCTATTGACCTGGGGAGAGACGAGTAAATCGGTGAATCTCTTGCTCATCCACAGCACAGCGTTGAGAAGACTTCATTGAAGATTAGGGGCGATGGTGTCCACAGCACAATGCTGGATGGATGCAGCAGTAGGTCAATAATGCTTTCAGCATTGTCAATTATGTATACTGTCAATTTACGATTCATATGCATTAAAAAAAATCGACGTGGGCGTCCAAACGGCGAAATTAAAATGGGACTGGGCTGGTCATGTCAGTCGAATGAGCTCGGATAGGTGGGCGAGACTCGCCACCGAGTGGGTTCCACAAGACGGACATCGAAGTCGAGGCCGGCCTAGAAGACGTTGGAGAGACTATCTCGACCAACACCTGCCCGAGTGGTCTGAGGTGGCCCAGGGCCGAAAACTTTGGACTGAACTGGGGTAGGCCTTTGCCCAGCAGTGGGACGCAATAATAGAAGCTAGGTAAAAAAAAAAGGATTATCTAGAATGACAAGAGAATGGCTAGTATTGGATTGATGGGTTAAATTTGGTTAAATGCAGAAAATCTCCACTGTGCCATTTTATTGTAAAGGCAATATTCATTGTCGCTCGTAGCCTGGGCTGCCTGAGTGATCTTAAACGATCACTAAGGTTAAGCAACATACGGCACGTTCAGTCCATGGATGGGTCACCGTCTATGACTAACGCTAGTGGCATTTTTTCCGAGCGATTCCGTGCTTCGCAAGGTACGTTAAGCAGTTGGTGCCGGCTGCCGTCGATAGATGGCAGTCGTTAAGCCAAGCCAGAGGCCTTAGGGCGGCTTGAAAACTTCTGACAGTAAGACCAGCCACTAGTCTTACAAGCCTCCACCAATCCGGACTTGGCCCCCGTGGTGGAGTATGGCCTATACCTTCCTCAGGGAAGAGACCCGTGCCTCTCGGTGGGGACATAATGGGTTGATGACGAATATTCATTGTGCACTCAGATACTCTACTGTAAGTTCTATATACTTATAACCCACTGCGGAGCATAGAGCTTCTCTTAGAGAATGGGTTCATCGCGATTTTAAGTGCTGAGGTACGAAAAGCGTCAGCCAGTAGCCATATGAAGAGTAAGTATCATTTGTTGGCCTCATACACTATGAAATCTGTATGCTTAAGTCAGTGTGTGAGAGTGAGTTATAGTGATTAATTTTGATCTTTAGCACGCTCGTACTTTGGCACGTTCCAGATAAAGGATGTTTTAGAAATACTGAATGAGTTGTGTTTTATCGTGCACGATGTGACTCATTCACATGTTCGTGGCGTTATTTCCAGGGTCTGAGGTTTCAGGTAAAAATTATCTAAGTTAAGCTGAGAAGTGGCAGCCACAGATGAACTTAGTTTTTTACATCAACGCAAATACGAAAATATGATGATATATTGCTAAGTAATATTAAAAATGTGAAAGTTAGTTTTTCAAAATAATAACACAACAAGTAATAAAAGTTAGAATACAATTTGCCATACATATACACGAGGTATTGTAACATGTGGCTCTGCAATCTAAATATAATCGAACCAATACGTCAGTATACCTCATAATGGCATGGGGCTACTACTCACGATCGCTGTATGACGCAAATGTAGTCCATGAACAGCGTGAAGTCGCTCTTGAAACTCTCCTGCACGCAATGGTGCAGGTGTCGGCAGTGGCCCCCCTTGCCGTTGGGCAGTAGGCACGGCTGGAAGGGGATGTTGGGCTGGGGGACAGATAAGATAATATTTATCTCTAATATATAAAATTCTCGTAGCCCCGGCTGCCTGAGTGATCTTAAACGATCACGAAGGTAAAGCAACATAGGGCGAGTTCAGTGCATGGACGGGTGGACTAACGCTAGTGGCATTTTTCCAAGTGGTTCCGTGCATCGCAAGATACGTTAAGCAGTTGGTGTCGGTTGCATTCAATAGATGGCAGTCATTAAGCCAAGTTAGCACAATCCTCTCCGGACTTGGCCCCCGTGGTGGAGTATGGCCTACACCTTCCTCAGGGAAGAGACCCGTGCCCCTTGGTGGGAGGTTGATGTTTGTGATGTCGCTTTTTCTGTGCCTATATTCCACTAATGCATTGTAGTACAATGATAGTTGCATGACTGCGTTGATTTAATTTCATTGCCGCTTCAGATCGACGCGCGCACGCGACTTCGTAATTCTATGCGTCAATGGAATTTAAAAACATGTCACGTGACCAGACCATGTAACTGCAATTGAACTGTAATCCACTAACAGAATCGAGGCCCTGGTTTGCACGACACAGGGTATCCTAGCGTGGGGCCAGAAGCACTGTATGTGCCTGTGTGTAAATGTTTATGTTTATGTTTAAAGTTTCACGATAGGTTATTTCCAAAGGGGTCGAGAGGTTATGGCCCACATTTAACGAGATCGACTCGTACGTAGCAGAGGCAAGTCGCGAGCAATGTTTACACGTTTACACGGACGGAAGTCACGGGTCAATAATAAGCATTGTCTTCGTGTACAGCTGGGAATGCTCTGTTCGCGCTAGAAAAATATTTTCAACGAATGCCATTACAATGGGAATTGTAGGTACGTTATCCATCATTGTGCATTCTTTTTCTAGCATCTAATTCTTAAAACAAACAGGAGGGAGAATAGGTATAAATGGCTATGGATTCGGTGTCGGCCGTCGGTAAGACTGCGTGGTATGTTACCAAGTACGATGTAGGCAGATATTTTTGTGATACCTCACACAAACATAGTCTCAATCTCAACCACTTTAAGGTAGTGTATCTTCAAAATATACACTATATGTCTAAATATAACCGGTATTTTATAGTTACCTAAGTCAATCTTAAACATAATTTAATCCACTAACCTTAAGGGCAACCCAATATATTTAGACTATTTTGAAAATATAAAATTCCTGACTGGTCCCACCTTAGTAACGATTACCTAGGGTAACTGACAGCCGGCCTACGGGCTTTAAGTTGTTGACTCCTCGTGGATGGATTTTTTTACGTTTTTGTACGTATAATGTCTAGAGCTAGTGAACGACTTTGACTCTATCACTTTGGATCAGTTAGGTATTTAATGTTTCCATTGTCAAATGTCTATAATGATATTCTATACCAATTATTATAAAGAGGAAAGATTTGTATTTTTGTGTGTATATTTGTAATGAATAGGCTCAGAAACAACTCGGCCGATTTAAACAATTCTTTCCCTATTAGAAAGCTAATTTCTTCGTGAGTAACATAGAATATATTGGATTTTCAAAAAGTTTGGGGTTCCGTACGAAATCCCGAATAATGTAACCCAAGGTGTAAAAATTACTACCCCGGGAATTTTCCACGTAACTGTCCACAGAAACGTTTTTGCCCCCCGTGTGAAACCGGGGCGGGTCGCTAGTTAAATAATAAATTAATTACAATGATACTATTGTAACGAGGTGCATTTGCCTCGTTGCCTTTTTATTATTTTCGGCCACCTACTATTCCAAATTTAATTAGTATTTGACTTTTGCTGCAGTGTTCGGACGTATCTGGCTCCGATTATCCTCAGATTCCATCTAAGCGGCACCTAAACGTCATTCTTTTTTTCTGTTTTTCACGACCCGGAGTATCTTATTTTCAATGTTATTATATAAATCATCATTAAATATTTACAAAGGGCACATAATTGTGGCCTTTTCTTTACCTTATAAATAAACCGAAATTCTACCGTGCCCCTGGATACCCTCTTTCATTACTACGGATCGCACCCCCTCCTGTTCCTGATGCTGCCCACTGCTGCTGCATCAAGCCACCCGGTTCTCAAGATTTTTATTAATAATATTTTTATTTTTTATTCCTTCTTAATTTTATCTAGTTTACTCTAAGCCTTTTTCCAAATTCTAAAAGATTTCATCATCGCCGTCACTACTTTCGATCTTCTTTCGGCCTAGATTCTTTGACTTTTTATACTTATTTACCTTACAACTCATAACTTCATTCGTAACCACCCAATCTCTATACCTAAAACAAACTAACCATAATTTAATCTTTGATAAAATTTACTTTTTCTTTGTTATACCTAATTAATATACAGGCACTCACGGTTTCAGAAATCATTTAATAGCTTTATTTACACTGGTTATATTTTACCACATATAAACCTAACGATTTCACTGTTCACGATGAATCCTACAAACTCCTTGATAAGCCTGAATTGACATTATGAGCTTCAGACTTCGACTATCTTAATTTCCAAGTTCTGCAACAGGTCATAACTTGCGTCAATTACTGCATCCTCTTGCTGACACTCATTGCCTCGTCGAATCTAGCCCGTATTAGCCTGAACCAGACATTGAGGAGGTTGAGAAATGCCCCACAATGGTTTCAGCACATATTCTTCTAGCTTTTCTTTAAGCTTTTTAATCCGCACATATTTAATTCACTTTTCGAATACAATTAATATCTTCCTATTTCTTCTGTGGCAAATAGAAATTTATTACAATTTTTTAAAATATTTACATGAATTTGACACTATGTCAACCAATACAATGACACTCAAATGTCAACATTTTAAATTTTCCCAAAATTCAAAATTAGAACAACCACTTGTTCAACCCCCATTTTGACACAAATTATTTGGCATCTAAACTCTTTACTTTCTTCGACCTTGCATTAACCTATTGTACATTACTTTTTCTTTTTCCAACATCTCATTACCCTTCTTGGACTATCATTATTTTATCACACATTTCATGGTTTCATACCTCTCTTTAATTCTTTCTCTCTCTTTCTTTCTCATTTACTTTATTTTGCTGTACTTACATTCACAGCAAGTTACAGTTTTTCCCTAATTAGGAATATTATCTCGTTCAGAGATTATTCTTAAACATTGTGTACTGTGTAGTATTTCTACAACACAAGTTGAATTTCTTCTAATACGTATATATGTACGTGACTTACGTAATGTATATAATATTATCTTGTATATATGTATATTGTATGAAATATCAGCGGATGGTAACTGTAACAAGCCTAAATACCAATCATCTTGTATATATTGTATAAAACATCAGCGGGTGGCTACTGCAATAAGCCTTAATGCCAAACAAAATAAATAAATTTGAGAGCGATTTTACGAGTATGGACATGGTTATTTACATGGTACTCTAATGCAAGGTATTTTTGGAAGATTGATATATGAGTGTGAGATGAATGTTAGTTTACGTCGTCTCTCTTGTAATATACTCATTATAAATAACATAATTCATTTCTAAATTACTATCACTCATGTCATTCATTACTCTGCATCTTCATTCACCTCATTTCTTCTTCATCAAAAAATCCATCTGGACCTTAGGTCCCTCAGGATTTTTTTTTCCGGGGCAGACGGGGTATTGTAACGAGGTGCATTTGCCTCGTTGCCTTTTTATTATTTTCGGCCACCTACTATTCCAAATTTAATTAGTATTTGACTTTTGCTGCAGTGTTCGGACGTATCTGGCTCAGATTATCCTCAGATTCCATCTAAGCTGCACCTAAATGTCATTCTTTTTTTCTGTTTTTCACGACCCGGAGTATCTTATTTTCTATGTTATTTTATACCTACCTAACCTAAGTGCGACACTATTTACAGTAAAATAATGTTAAAATCATATTATCGTATGACGAGCATTGCTACAATAATTAGTTATGTATGTTTTCCTTGTTATTTAAAGCTCATCAACCTTTACACGCATGAACTCAGTTACATTACGGACGATTTTGCAACAAAAATGTAAAGATGACCAGCTGTCGTCTGTACTACATTGAGCCCCAAGTTTAACATTAACATAAAAAGTACATTGACATTCAAAAAACAGAATGTAAATTCTTTACGTTGAAATAAATTTCTGGTTTCTGATTTCCTTCTAAATTATGGTGAAAGATTTTTTCAAATCGTTTCAGTACTTTCGAAGTACTTTTCATACAAACTTTTCCTCTTTATAACATTAACGAAGAAAGATTGTTTACGTGGAAGATTATTTAATGTGTCTGCTATTAAACAGTACAATAATAATTAAATGTATTCAGGGGAAAATTTTGTCTAGTGTTCAACACATTCATGAGTAATCATTTTTAAGTTTGTTAATTAAGCTAAAACAATTTTGCCAAGATTAATTGTGGAGTTTCTTTTTTAGCTTCTTCACTTTGTAATCTATTAATTGTGAAACTAACAACTTTGACTTTTTTTTACAACATAACATAACTTTTACATACAGGCACATACATTGCTTCTGGCCCCACACTAGGATACCCTGTGTTGAGGGAAACAGAAACAGCGACGTCACAAACATGCAAACATACAAGAGGTGGAGTTTTTTTTTTCTCCCCAGCCGGGGATCGAACCCGGGACCTCTCGCATGGAAGCAGATGCGCTAACCACTACGCCACAGAGGTCGTCAAAAGTCAAAAGTTTCTAAAGTAAACTATTGGTAAGTATTTGAATTTTTAATTTTCTGTTAGAACTTTTTTTTTACATACCTAACCTCTTTTGTGTCACTTTGCTGGGCAAAGGCGTTCCCTTCTTTCTTCCAAGAACTTTAATTACTATTATTATGTATTGTTCTGCGGTAAGGGACTCCACACACGACAGCTATAAGGTAAAGATGTATATCTTTCCATAGAAATCGTCAGGAGACCACACACGGCAGCTATAATACACATCTTTACATCTTCGTACCTTAAAGGTACTGAGCGATACGAAGATGCATATTTACCTGTCAATACATCTTAATATATCTCAATACCTTTTCGTATATTACGATACATCTTTCTTCGAACAGGGTGTTCAAAAAGTTTCTTGGTGATTCAAAAACTCCACTAGGAGTCTTATGTCGCTAAACGACATAGGTATTCAGAGTCCTGTCTCAAAAAATTAATTTGCTCCACATCACTTGTAGTCCTATCGGTAATCACTAAATAGTCTCGCTAAAGGCCGGTTTCCGAATTGAGAATTTTACTTAAGTAAATATTTAAATAACGTTCTGTCACGCTCTTTTCTGAGAAATTTGACGAGACAACACTAGAGTTAAGTAGTTACTTAGCGAGATTCTCAATTCAGAAATCGGCCGTAAGCTACGTTTCGTAAGCCTGAGGAAGGTAAAGGCCATACTCCGCCACGGGGGGCCAAGTCCGGGTTGGTGGAGGCTTGGAAGAGTAGTGGCTGGTCTTACTCTATGGCCTCTGACTTGGCTTAACGACTGCCATCTATCGACGGCAGCCAGTACCAACTGCTTAACATGCCTTGCGAAGCATGGAACCGCTCGGAAAAATGCCATTAGCGTTAATCATAAACGGTCACCCATCCGCGCACTGAACGCACCCTATGTTGCTTAACCTTCGTGATCGTTTAAGATCACTCAGGCGGCCAGGGCTGCGAGCAATTCTTCGATTCAGTCGATTGATGACCTATGATTTTATAGATATAACATAGGAAGTTACAAATTATATAGTGATGGAATATAACATTAAAAAGTTGCCTTTAACATGAAGGATAGTAACAAAAATCAATCTACCTCAAGAAAAGAAGAAAAAGTCTAGCAACACAGTGGTCATCAATTTTGTTATAATATCATGCCTGTCCACTAGGTGGCGATGTCTGATAATTCCGCATATAATTTAAACTCTTCGGAATTTTCCTTACTTTATATGATGTTCAATGCACATCGTTCTATTTTTGGCACATGTGCCAACGCATACGCGCATCAAAATCTCAAACATCTTCTGATTAACTACCTATCTATTAAATCTAGTAGTAAGTAAGTCGACAGATCCATAACAACACCCTGTATAACGCCTTAGCAGCCGGAACGTGTGTCGGTCGAGACGTATGTCAACGAAATTAAGCGAAATGTACATTACGTTACCTGTTGCGTGTGTGATACTTTATTAATGATATAATAATAATGATATGATATATACAGGGTGTCCCAAAACTCGACGTCAACCCGGAGCCGGGTGAAAAGGCAAGTCAAGCTGGTTGTCAGAAAAATATAAAAAAAAATCTAAGTTGTATGATTTCAAAATTATAGGCATTTTTTTAAAAATCGCAAAATTACACACCCTGTGACAGTCTTTTTACTCCTGTTGCCACAAATCTTTACTTTTTCCAATTATTTTTTTTGCTGTGTAACCCTGAATAAGGCTTCTCTAAACTGTAATCAAAATTTTGAAACCAGCTGCTCTAGCTTGCATAAAAAATAGGACTTATTTCCTAGAAAAACTTTCAAAATAAAAAATTGCCTAGTTTTAACTGACTGTATTGAAAAAAAAATGTACTACGCGAGTTTGGCAAGTTATGTCAAAAGTTGGCGCATTTAGTAAAGATTCCAAAATGGTATAATACTTGGTAAATTGTAGCTGATAACATGGATAAAAAATTTTTTTTCCTGTAAAACCCACTTTTTAACAAATTTTTCTTACTTGGTGAAAATGGCAAAACTTATTGCTTTTTACATTGGAGCCGATTCCAATGCACACACTGATTAAATTTAACTTAATTGTACCTGTGCTTGTCTATCATAAACCGATTGAAAAAACAGATTGTCCACTAAATTTAGTTTAGTTCTCTTTGTGTGTGGTATGAAATAGGCACCATTTTTTTGTAAAAGTTTAAATTTTTATTTAACACAAAATTTTTAGTACTATGGTTTATTTATTAAATTTACAATAATTTTTAAAAATTTATATGAATGTACCAATACAACTATTTTTACTACAACAAATGTTCAAAATGTCTTCCTTCGGCGGCAATACAAGCCCGACATCTCTTTAAAAATGATCGAGCTATCTTTCGAGCGAATCGTCCATTATTTACGAATTCAGCTGCTTCTGCTATTCTTTGCTGTAGTTCAAATTCACTTTCAATTGGCTTTGAATACACTTTTTCTTTGACTGCTCCCCAGTAAAAAAAGTCTAATGGATTCAAGTCCGGTGAACGGGCCGGCCACGAGATTGGGCCAGACCGTCCGATCCATCTCCCGGGAAACTCTTCATCGAGATATTGTCGAACGGAGCGAGCATAGTGTGCTGGGCACCCATCTTGCTGGAACCACATTTCTCTGTAAATGTTTAACGGCACGTCTTCTAGTAAACTTGTGTTAACTTTTTAGAGGTTATAATGATTATTTACGACCAACATGTAGTTCCTAGTAGTCCGCAAAAGCGTCTAATATTTAATTATTAATAAGTACGTCACTTCTCGTCAATAAGTAGCTCGTTCGTTAACTCGATTCACGACTTGTCACTTTTGACAAGTCGGTGGTATAAAAGTCAGTCGCCCAACACTATCGGTCTCTTCTTGAATTCAGACGTCGGAGAGAACGGACGTGCGTTACAGTTACGTTGCTATTTGGAGAAGTGATATTGATTTTGTGTGATTAAGAGTGATGAATAACTCTTAGTGAAATGTAATTAAATTATGAAAGTGGAATAAAGATAATTCTCGAATCAATCGTCGTATTATTCGTCGACCGATATTAGGTCAGAAGTGGGATAACTACGCTCACGAAAAGGTCAGTAACTTTATGAAACTTATATTTTTGATAGAGGTATTAAAAAAAAAACTTTTTGAATCCACAAAGCTTGTTAGAAATAGGAAATTTATATTATAGAGAAACCACTAAATTTAAAGCTTTTTTTTTTTCATTAAAGGTCTTATATTTAATTGCATGCGTAACATTGTGGACAGAACAACAAATAGAATAAATGATTGAAATAAATCTGACTTTATTTATCACTTCACGAAATTAAAATACATTTTTTTATGAAAAGGATACCGCCTCAACATAATTGCTGTAGCATATTTTTGTTTTAAAATGCTTTAAAATTTGTCCCCATTTTTTTTTAAACGAAATATATAGATACAACGCCATTTCATATTTAGATAGTAATATCTTAGCAGATGAAAACTGTGTTTCAAGATAACTCATACTTTTCTCAAATTATAATTTGTAAAAGTTTCAAGGAAGTTGTAATGAAACATATTATGTCCGATTATGTTTTCTGCGTTCCAGAAATGGAAAACATCTCTGATGGACTGATGTCGCCGATTCTACAAAAGAAGTCGGTGGCAGCCCGCAGCCTTCAAAAGCTGCCGTTGCCAGTCCGCGTGAGTCCACAGCGGTCGCCCAGTCCCCGCGCAAGCTCACAGCGGTCACGCAGTCGCGCAGGCGCTTGGCGAGCTCGCGGCGATCGCACAGTCGTTTGGCGAGCTCTCGGCGATCGCGCAGTCGCCATGCAAGCCCGCGGCAACCGCGCAGTCATCGCGTGAGTCCGCGGGGGTTACGGGGTCACCACGTGAGCCCACGCCGGTCGCGAGGTCACCACGTGAGCCCGCAGCAGACACGCGGTCACCATGCGAGCCCGCAGGGGCCGTGCAGTCGTCGGGCGAGTTTTCGGCAATCGCGCAGTCGCTGCGCGAGCCCGCAGCCGTCATGCAGCCGTGGCGTCGGCCTGCCTCGCTCACGCAGTCCCATCAAAGGAGAACAGGAGGTACGTGGTAATAATCGAAGATCTTGGAGTCGCCACGGGTGCGCAAAAAGATCACGTAGCCGACAAAGGAAAAGTAATGATCTAGCTAGTAAGAATGAGGGTATGACGAGTTTACTTAAAGAGTTTGTCAGCGTCATTAGCTCCAATTCCAAGCAATCTGAAAAGTATCCTGTTCTTAATAATGCTGTCCCTGAGTTTGACCCTTCAAAGCGTAACCAAACTATAGAAATGTGGTTGTCAAAAGTTAATGAGTGTGCAAGTATCTACGGTTGGTCCGAACGCCAAATTATGCATTACGCCCTTCCAAAATTGGCAGGCCTTGCTCAGAGGTGGTACCAGGCTTTACCTAGTTTGCTGTTTTCTTGGGATGAATGGCAACGTAAGTTAAAAATGGCTTTTCCCTGTGACGAAAACTACGGGCAAGTTTTACAAGAAATGCTTAACTTTAAAGTAAAATATGGGGATTCATTAGAACAATACTTTTACGAGAAGTTGATTCTATTAAACCGATGCAAGATTTTTGGCAAACAGGCGGTAGATTGTATTTTGTTCGGGATCGAAGATCGGTCAGTACGCATGGGTGCTGAAGCTGTTCAATTTACCGACCCCGATAAATTGCTTGTGTATCTACGAAATGCTAAGTCTATTAAACGCCCTGAAAGAGTACCAATCAAGCCTTCAGCTTTGACTGTAGACCAGTCTTCGTCTTTTAAAACAAAGCCTAAGTCAACAATGAAATGCTATAATTGTGGAGAAGAGGGTCACCCGAGTTTTCGGTGTAAGTTGCCTATCAAAAAGTGCGAGTTCTGTTTTAGGTTGGGTCACTTTGGAGCAGGCTGTCCAAATCGGAAAGAGCAAAATTATAAGCAAAATGAAAAATCTGTTTTATGACTAACCAATAAGAATTTAAACAAAGATGCCAAATACTTTAAGAAAGCCATAGTCAACGGGGTGGAACTTGAATGTTATGTAGATCTGGGTAGTCACTGCACTTTGATACAGGAGTCTGTTGCAAAAACATTAATAAAGTCTTTCGACACCAGTGATCTCCCAATATTAAGGGGTTTTGGGGATGGAACCGTTAAAGTAGTGGGCAAATTCAAAGCGTCTATCTCAGTGGATACGGCTAATGCTGAAACTCTTATTTTTGTAGTGTGTGATAGTGTTCTCAAGGTACCTTTGCTCCTTGGGCAGACTTTTACCGAACAAGACCAAGTGGTTATTTATAAAAGTAATAAAACATTAAGAATTACTTCAAAATTCCTTGATCGCCAATAAAAAATATTGGTTTATACTGAAGACGATACTATAATAAAAGGTTTATGTAAAGTAGAAGTCTACACTGTTCCTAATTTTACCGGTGATTTAGTGATTGAACAAAACTTACGTCAAGAGCCGAGGAAAGAATACGAAGTGCTTAAAGGCATTTGTTGTGTTGTTAACGGTAGAGGCCACCTCATGTTAAGGGGTTTTCCTAATAGAGAGTTCTTGCTACCTAAAAATTATCTACTGGTTCGAACTTATCCGGTTGATGTATTCGAGGTTAACTTAATCGAAGAGGGGTGCGACCAAAATAAATTGTTGATTGATGAGATTGATATTTCAGTAGATCAATCGTTAGATCCAGCAGTTCTTTCAAAATTAGTTCAATTGCTCAATGAGTTTAGAGATTGTTTCGCGTTTTCCACTAAGGAGCTAGGATGCACAAATGTCATTGAAATGGAAATCCGCTTGAATGATAAGGCTCCTGTCGTGTATAGACCTTATAGAATGTCTTACACAGAAAGAGAATCTGTACGAAATATTATCAAAGATCTAGAGACCTATGGCATTGTAGCTGAGTCTAAATCCGATTATGCATCTCCTATTGTTTTGATAAAAAAGAAAACCGGGGAAAGTAGTCTATGCATAGATTATAGAGCACTTAACAAAAAAACCATCAAGGAACACTACCCAATCCCGAGAATAGAAGATCAAATTGATAACTTAGCAGGCTTTGAATATTATACTACGCTTGATTTAGCATCGGGGTATTATCAGATCCCAATGTCAAACTCCTCAAAACACCTTACCGCGTTTATTTTGCCACTTTGAATTTAATAGGATGCCTTTTGGGCTAGCTAATGCTCCGTCGACTTTTCAGCGAACTATTAATAAAATACTAGGTAATGCTCGATTTCACAATGCTTTTGCATATATGGATGATGTTGTGGTTCCATCTGTCGGTATAGACAAAGGCTTGGACAACTTGCGCAATGTGCTTGAGATATTCCGTAAGGCTGGGTTGACTTTGAAATTGTCGAAGTGCCATTTTTTCAAACAGTCTATCGAGTTTCTGGGTTTCGAAATTAATGCAAACGGTGTCAAACCAGGTAGCAGAAAAATTAATGCAGTTCAAAATTTTCCGACACCTACAGACCAGCACACCGTTAGACAATTTATTGGATTAGCTAGTTTCTTTCGGCGCTTTGTAAAAGACTTCTCCCTAATCGCTAGACCAATAACTCAGTTATTAAAAAGGGATTCCAAATGGGAATGGGGTGAAAGCCAAGAACATGCTTTCCTGACTCTAAGAAATTCCTTGGTTCAAAGGCCTGTACTAGCATTTTACAATCCAGCCTTTGAAACTCAAGTGCACACTGACGCAAGTAAAATTGGTTTGGGCGGCATATTGTTGCAAAGAGAAAATACAAGCGTACCATTCAGACCAGTGGCATTTTATAGCCGCCAAACATCCCCAGAAGAACAACACTATACGTCTTCGTAATCATGATCGGCGACACAGACTTTGAAATAACGAATGACTACCTAAATTTAGTTTTCTTGATTCGAGATTCGCTACAAAGGCTTCAACACACGAATATAATACTATGCCTACCAGTATTTAAATTTGGAAAATTCACCACGATGTTCAGATGGAGAGTGGAGTCCTTCAACAATTTGTTATACCTAGACAACCTAAACTATGAATACGCGTATCTACTCGACTCAAACCTACAGCTGTCCTATGATTATGAAATGTTCTCAGCACGCCGTGGCACGATCAACAACAAAGGAATCCGCACAATATTTCTGCAAATAAAGCAAACAATGACTTACATCAAAGGCATGAACAACCAAGGTATAGAGTACACAGAAGGCGAGGGGCTACGCATAATTAGTAGTGCTGCACCAAACGCGCGCACTGGAGAGTTTTTTCGTGAACAAGACTCTGAATCTACATCGGACTAATGCAGGAACTATTGTTTTTAAAAACATTAACGTATTTCACCAGAACATAGATGGTCTCCTTAATAAGTCCGATAGTTTAATAGTTAATCTAGAAGAAATTGAAGCTGATATGAACTCTTTGGTTGATATCATCTGTATAACTGAACATAATATGATTCAAGATGACATTCAAAATTTAACAATAAATAACTACACACTAGCAGCACATTCAATGCGAGAAACTAGACACGGAGGATGTTGTATTTTAGTACATAATAAATATAGCAATAACATGTATAAAACACTGAGTGAAATAGGTAAACTTAATGTTAGCAACATTATAGAATGTTGTGGAATTCATCTCATTGAACAAAAAACAAACGTTATATGTCTTTACAGACCACCAAAATCGGATAGACTCTCTTTCGACGTTTTTATTGACAAGCTACGTACAATTCTAGCTAAATACTGCTTGAATAATGAGAAAACTATTTTATGTGGAGACTTTAATATTAACAGATTAGAAAAGGATCGAAAGTCAAAAGCGTTTGAGCAAACACTACTGAATTACAACATGAAACTCTATTTCAATGAACCAACCCGACTATCAAGTGGCACTTGCATTGATAACTTCAGCCACAATGTAAAGGGATGTATAGGTAAAATATTAGACCTAGGCCTTTCGGACCACACAGCCCAAATCCTAAAGTGCCCAGTTAAAGAAAGTTATCCCCTAAAATACTGGTGGTCCGAGACTCGTGACTATCATCGTGAAAACATAGATCGATTTAGAGAATGCCTTGCTAGCTTGAGCTTCAGTGAAGTTTTCGCGTCAAATGATCCCAACGAATGCCTGGATAAATTCTATGAACTCTTTCAGCTATTCTATGAACTATGCTTCCCTGTCAGAAAAAATAGGAAAATGATTACAAGTAAAGCCAAATGGATTACGAAAGGCATTAGACTATGCTCAAAGCGTAAGAAGGACCTACTTTTAAATTTTAGGAAAACACGATCGAGCGAAAGTAAGGAGCAACTTCGTACCTACTCGAGGCGTTTAAAGAAAATAATTTTACTAACGCAAAGGTCACAGAATAACTATTATATAAGTAACTCGATAAATAAATGTAATGCCACGTGGAATATTATAAACAGCTCCAGAATGAATATTCCAAGAGATGATATAGGTCAGATCAGGGATAATAATGATATTATTACCACTGATCCTAAAAAAATTGCTGAATCTTTCAACGACTTCTATATCGATCAGGTCAAATCTAAAGACAAGGGAAATATTACCACCAATTTAATTAAAAATAAGAATTCACACTCTTTATTTATGAGCCCGGTAACACCAGAGGATGTAAACTTAATAATAATGCAATTAAAGAACACAAATAGCACTGGCATTGATGACATCTCCTGTAGAGTTGTCAAATACGTGTCTGAAATTATATCTCCAGTTCTCACACACATTATTAATGTAAGCATTGAAGAAGGCATATTTCCAGATAAATTAAAGATCTCTATCATAAAACCTCTTTTTAAGAGAGATGATAGACAAAATATGTCATGTTACAGACCAATAGCACTTCTACCTATATTTTCCAAAATATTTGAGCGAGTTATGTATAATTCCCTTTATTCTTACTTTGAGAAATTTAACCTTTTTGCAGAGGAACAAAATGGATTTAGGAAAAATAAGAACATCAACAGAACAATTTATAACTTTTTGTTTCAAGTTATATCGTGCCTTGATAAGAGAATACCCGTAACGGCACTTTTTATGGATATGACTAAGGCATTTGATTATGTTGATCATGCCACTTTAAAGGCTAAACTAAACTGTTATGGCATTAGAGGTAAGGTTTTTGATCTTGTCGACTCTTATCTAAGTGAGAGACATCAATATACGTCTGTGACAAGAATTTGTCCCAAAACAAAAACCAAAATAAAGTATTTATCAAACCCTAGGGTAGTTCACCATGGCGTACCACAAGGAAGCGTTTTAGGGCCCCTATTTTTCTTAATATACGTAAATGACCTTCCTAAGTCAATTGAACAAGACATGGTACTATTCGCCGATGATAGTACTATAGTATTTAAATCAGCTGACATACCTACTTTAAAAATTGACATTAATAATGCTTTGATGAATGTAATGAACTGGTTAATAAATAATAATTTAATTTTAAACTTAAGTAAATCTAATATTATGACATTTAAAAATAATCGTCGTTGTAGTAATTCTGAGTTGTTAAATATACAATACAATGATGTATCTATTGACGAAATAAATGAAGCAAAATTTTTAGGATTATACATTGACTCGCATCTAACATGGAAAGTTCAAATTCAAAAAATCTGCACAAAATTACACCAATTTGCGTACGCTCTTTACAGACTATCCAAAAAAGTGAACCAAACTGCTGTACTCACAGCATACTACGCATACGTTGAGTCCACATTACGATACGGAATAATTTTTTGGGGAAACTCGACCGACAAAGATAATGCTTTCAAAGCTCAGAAAAGGTGTATCCGATCAATGTGCGGTCTGAAATCAACTGAGAGCTGCAAACCTGACTTTATTAAGCTTGGCGTTCTAACGATGCCATCCCTGTACATTCTGGAGACATGCACTTTCGTAAAGTCAAATATGGATCTTTTTCAACAACAGAGTAAAAGAAACTATGATAAAATACGCGCCTTACCACGCTCTACCGCGTTATTCCAAAAAAGCGTTTTTGGCATGTCGTCGAAAATATACAATCACCTCCCAGGATCAATTAGAAAAATTGACGAAAATTATTTGTTTAAAACTAAAATTAAACAACTATTAAAAAACAAGGCTTACTACACAATTAATGAATACCTCGCTGACACGGACCTAGGGAATTAGGAGTTATTAGGTATATTGACATTTGATTTACATAAGCTGGAGGACTAAGTTGATAATATTTATAATAAATTTGTTATTGTGTATGACATAAAGTTCATTATGTAAGGTAACATTATTTCTGTAAATAAATTGTAAATAGATGTCATTGTGTGCATGCCTACCTACCCACATAAAAATGTATCCATTTGCATACTGCTGTTAAGTGGTAGAATACACTGACTTATGGCAATTAAGACCTGTGCAAAAACCTGACTGTGTGTATTCGCAAATAAATATTTTGAAGTTTGAAGTTTGAAGTTTGAAGTCTTATGATTTAGAAACCTTAGCCGTGGTTTGTACACTGCAAAGGTTTCGAGTTTATTTGTTGAGCCTAAATTTTACAATAATAACAGACTGTAACTCACTTAGAGCAACCTTTGAAAAAAGAGACATGATTCCCAGGGTGGCTAGATGGTGGAACGCTTTGCAGGAGTATGACTTTAAAGTAGAGTATAGGGCAGGTGACAGAATGCAGCATGTCGATGCTTTGAGTCGAAACCCCGTGGAACCCCCTTTGATAGAGCCTCACGATACCCTTAATACAAATTTTCATGTATTGAGTCTCTCTGTAGATTGGGTGTCCACTGTTCAACAGAATGATCCTGAAATACAACGTATTATCAAAGTTCTCGGTAATAAAGAGTTTGACAATGTGATGGATATCAAAACTAATTATGTTCAAAAAAGAGGGTTACTCTATCGCAAGACTGATGACGGAGAACGTTGGGTTGTCCCTAAAGGCGTCAGATGGAACATTTTAAAAGCCAATCATGATGACATTGGTCATTTTGGTTTTGATAAGACTTTGCACAAAATTAAGAATGACTATTGGTTTCCCAAAATGCGTAGGTTTACAAAAAAATATGTTGAAAGTTGTTTGGAATGTGCTCATTCTAAAGGTCAAGGTGGCAAAAAGGCCGGTGAGTTACACCCGATACCTAAAGTAGATCGTCCCTTCCACACCGTGCATTTCGACCACCTTGGTCCGTTTGTAACTAGTAGAAAAAGAAATTGCTACCTTTTTGTCATTGTTGAAGCATTTACAAAGTTTATTGTTCTGGTACCTGTTAAAAATACGAAAGCAACCACTTCAATAAATGCACTTAAACAATATTTTCACACATTTGGGGTTCCAAAAAGGGTTATATCGGACCGATGCAGTGGTTTCACTTCAAAACGTTTCCAAGAGTATTTGTCTTCGCTAGGGATAAAACACATTATGAATGCCGTAGCCACACCTCGAGCCAATGGGCAAGTGGAACGTTATAACCGGACTATATTAGGTGCTCTGACGGCAGCAAATCATGGGAAGCCGGAAAATTCCTGGGACGAAGTAGTTTCCGAAGTGCAATGGGGAGTAAACAACACCCTGAATCAAGGAACAGGAAAAACTCCTTCACAGGCATTATTCGGCTTAAATCTATCTGGTACTGGCGATGCTTGCATACGTAGTAATATAATTTTAGATGAGGATGTTAATGAGCAGACGCTAGAGAAAATACGAAAGGAAGTTACAAATCATGTAGAGAGAAGTCAAGTTAAACAAAAAGAAAGATTCGATAAGAAAAGAAAAAAAGTTAAGTTTCAAGTAGGTGAATTAGTTAGAATAGAAAGAGAGGTCCCTTCTAGTGGTCAAAGTAGAAAGTTAGTTCCGAAATATCAAGGTCCATATCGTGTCACTCAGGTATTGGATCATGATAGGTATGAGATCATAGACACTCCCATATCGAGAAAAAATAATAGACCTTTTAAAAGTATCATCTCAGTGGATAAGATGTTTCCCTGGCTAGTTTTTACTAGAACTGCTGATGATAGTGAGCACGATGATAGTTGTGGAGCTGGTGACACTGACAACAATGAAAAAATGTAGATAATAATAACAAAGAATAAAATTAAGTTAAATAACTACTGTGCATGCTGTTAAGAGATGATTTACAGAGTAACATTGTTAAATTAAACGAAAGTGCTATATGAAGGAAAATAAAATGTAGTGTTTACAGTTTAACTATATATAGATAATATGTTTCATAATAAATTGTGTGCGGAGGAAACATGAAGGAGTTCCGAGGCAAAAATAATGTTATTGGTTAAGAATAAATGTACTGTGAGTAATAATATAGACAAAGAGAAACTTATGTCTTTTCAATGATACCAAATATGAAAATCGAGTTTTAAGAAAACTGGTACGAGACAAGTAGGATCTCTAAGCCAGAAGCGAGTGATGGAAACATGCAGGAGTTCCACTCACTAAAAGACTAGATTTAAATTTAGTTTTACGTACTTATTATTAAAATTTAATTTTGTGTGTAATATCATGATTTGATGAAATGTTTAGATGTTGATTTAGTAATTTCTAGTCAAATTGTCACGAGGTCGTGAAAAACAATGCAGGACGGCCGACTGTTAACTTTTTAGAGGTTATAATGATTATTTACGACCAACATGTAGTTCCTAGTAGTCCGCAAAAGCGTCTAATATTTAATTATTAATAAGTACGTCACTTCTCGTCAATAAGTAGCTCGTTCGTTAACTCGATTCACGACTTGTCACTTTTGACAAGTCGGTGGTATAAAAGTCAGTCGCCCAACACTATCGGTCTCTTCTTGAATTCAGACGTCGGAGAGAACGGACGTGCGTTACAGTTACGTTGCTATTTGGAGAAGTGATATTGATTTTGTGTGATTAAGAGTGATGAATAACTCTTAGTGAAATGTAATTAAATTATGAAAGTGGAATAAAGATAATTCTCGAATCAATCGTCGTATTATTCGTCGACCGATATTACTTGGTAGATGGTTCTGTAGAAAGTCCAAGTAGACCTCGCCATTCAACGCATCAGGCAACTCAAAAGGACCAATTATTTGACCATTTAAAATTCCGGTCCACATGTTTACTTTGAATCGGTACTGGGACCGATCCTGCCTCGTTAGATGAGGGTTTTCTACATGCCATTCATGCAAGTTATGCATGTTCATGTAGCCGTCCTTTTTGAATGTCGATTCATCAGACCATAAAATTTTCGTTAAGAAAAGCGGGTCATCCCTGTACCTCTCCAATATTGTCCGGGAAAAATTTACTCGATTTTGGTAGTCCCCGGGTAGTAACGTCTGTACTCGCTGTACGTGGTATGGGTGTAATTCATGTCTTTTTAAAATACGATGGGCTGTACTTTTGGGCACTCCGGTGGTTATTTCAATAGCCCTAACTGAAGTGCATGGGTCTTCTTCGACAGCTTCTAGCACCTCGTCTTCCATCGGGTTGGCGGGTCTTCCTCCACCATGCTCTTGATTTGGGAGGTGGCCCTCTGAGAAGAGTAAACGATGCACATTCGTAAACACTCGATGATCAGGGTAACGAGCAGCGTTTGGGTACCTTTCACGGTAAAGTTTGGCGGCAGCACTGGCATTACACCTGCATTCACCATAAATAAGGTGCATATTAGCGTATTCGCGAGTGGTATACGCAGACATCTTGGCACTAGTCACACGATAGTCCAGGAGAAAGCAAAGGTCGTCGTTGAGGGAAAATAAACAGTTCGGATCCAAATCACAAGCAATCACAAGTCCATAAACGAAGCCAAAAGTAGTTAGTACGAAATCAACACAAACGAATACGAAAACAAGTGCAGTAAACGAAGGAGCGTAACGTACTGATTTGTGATTGTGATGTGTGAGTACAAAAGCGAATACCTGGCGTCACTCTCTGTCTCGCTCGCACTTAGTAAGATGACTCTCTCCGTTTCAGTCACTTTAGCGTCCACACCTATCTCGCTCGCACTTGATAAGGTGACTCTTTCCGTCTTAGTCACTTAAGCGTCAATACCTATCTCGCTTATACTTCTTAGAATGCCTGATTCATCTCAAGCTACAATTTACGACTCTTTGGAAAATCTTGCGCCCATTAGAATAATTTTTAACCAAGTAAGAAAAATTTGTTAAAAACTGGGTTTTACAGGATTTTTTTTTATCCATGTTATCAGCTACAATTTACCAAGTATTATACCATTTTGGAATCTTTACTAAATGCGCCAACTTTTGACATAACTTGCCAAACTCGCGTAGTAAATTTTTTTTTTCAATACAGTCAGTTAAAACTAGGCAATTTTTTATTTTGAAAGTTTTTCTAGGAAATAGGTCCTATTTTTTATGCAAGCTAGAGCAGCTGGTTTCAAAATTTTAATTACAGTTTAGAGAAGCATTATTCAGGGTTACACAGCAAAAAAAAAATTGGAAAAAGTAAAGATTTGTGGCAACAGGAGTAAAAAGACTGTCACAGGTTGTGTAATTTTGCGATTTTTAAAAAAATGCCTATAATTTTGAAATCATACAACTTAGATTTTTTTTTATATTTTTCTGACAACCAGCTTGACTTGCCTTTTCACCCGGCTTCGGGTTGACGTCGAGTTTTGGGACACCCTGTATATACTTGATATAATGTAAAGCTATACATCCCGGGATGTAATGTATATTATAGCCATCGTGTGTGAAGTCCCTAAGACTGGAGGTTTTTATTACCTGGTTATCAGAGAGAGCGACGAATCGTTTGGCTCGTCCAGCTCCGATGTGCATACCGCCGGCTGCAAACACGTCGTTCCATGCTGGATCTGTCAGCTGGGCTGCAGAGGTATTGCAAAGTGAGAAGAAACGTTGCGCAGAATAGCCAGTCTATGCGTAAAATCAGGGGCCTAATATGGGCACCAAATCCTGAGCGATTCATATCGTATAAAGGTCATAGCCCACTTACACGACTGTGCTCCCAGCCGGCAAAAATAATATATTTCAGATATGGGCTTTAAATATTGCTCTTTAGATATGTGGGCTATGACCTTAACCCTCAAATTCGACGGAGCCGCGATATTATTATTATTATTAATTTACTTATTAATAATTAAACTCACGCCCGTTATCCCCGAGGGGGTAGGCAGAGGCACCAATCACTAGAACTGGGCCCACGTTTTGCCGAGTTTATTATGTCCCAAACGTGACAAGTGGCAAGCCTGTCGCCGTTATCCGGACACAATTTATCAGCGAATGGTGTTGCTGTACAAACAAACAAATGTAGGTAACTAAAAGTAATTGGTACATGTGTGGTTTGAACCCAGACCCTCATGATCGAGAAGCAAGGGTCAACCCCACTACGCCACCACCGCTTTTTTTTAATTATTAATGTTATTATTAATACGTTTATTGCACATAAGTAAACTTGACAATGGCAATGCGTGGACTTAAAATTGAAAGCATTTTCTACCAGTCAACCATAGTAATTTTAATTTTATTGAACGAAGTTTTCCTTTTATAAGTTGATCGACTATTACTACTCGTTTAGTTGTACAGCCTACTTAGCTGTGATAGTTTTTCTTTTAAGTTCATTACATGTGCTATACATATAACGAACTTTCTAAGGATATTGTGAAATTATAAGAGTTCCTCGTTGGCCACGGAACACTAAAAAGAGCTTCTTTGAACCTCAATTGTCCCGAGTTGTTGATTTCCCAAGCGTGGTTCTCTATGATAATGATGAATACGTGGGTGCTGGGAATGGCGTTAGTAAATTGACACGTTCATCATCAATCCATTACGTCCCCACCGAGGGGCACGGGTCTCTTCCCTGGGGAAGGTATAGGCCATTCTCCACCACGGGGGCCTGGACCGGATTGGTGGAGGCTTGTACGACTAGTGGCTGGTCTTACGTCAGAAGTTTTCAAGCCCCCTAAGGCCTCTGACTTGGCTTAACGACAGCCATCTATCGACGACAGCCGGCACCAACTGTTCCTGCCTTGCGAAGCACAGAACCGCTCGGAAAAAAGTCACTAGCGTTAGTCATCGACGGTCACCCATCCATGCACTGAACGCGCCCTTTGTTGCTTAACCTACGTGATCGTTTAAGATGATTCTGGCGGCCGGGGCTACAAGGGATTCGTTTCGATTCACCAGCGAATCGACACGTTGAAAAAGAATAAAGTCCTCACGTCTTCATGAGTGCCACGATTGCTCTGTCATGGAGGATACCAAGGAAGAAGAAGAGAAAGAACAATCCTACTTACATTGCAGATCAGTCCCATGGACGCCAATCACCGCCAGTGCAGTAAGTACACAAAGTCGCAGCATATTGTCCTGCGGTCCAGCCACCACTGAGGTTCACAAAGTCAGTTTTTTAGCGCAAACGGATGCTCCGATAGTGGGCCTGAATAATCCACAGGATGCCCCCGATAATGTGCTAAAATGAGATCATAAATGGCATAGATACATATTTATTCTGTTCGCATTATCAGGGTTCCCTACCCGAAGCTCGCTAACGGTACCCTCAATAAGCCTAGATAGCCATTTACATCGTTAAACATACATACAAAAAAATAGGGAGGAACCCCTATTATGTAGTATACCGTACAAAATGATAATAATAACTTCAACAGAAATCAATCCGGATTAGGCCCCCGTGGTGGAGTATGGCCTGTACCTTCCTCAGGGAAGAGACCCGTGCCCTTGGTGGGGACATAATGGGTTGATAATGATGAACTCAATCGACCTAGATCCAAACTAGGATACCCTCTGCTATGGCAACCAGGCAAGGACATTACAAACATGAAAAAACAGCCAGACAGAAGCCACTATTTTGGGGGCCGCCGCCGTTTATTTGTACAAAACAACTGGACGACGACGCCCCCAGAATAGTGTGATATGTTTTTTTATTTTTTAGCAAATCTGCTTTAATTTTCGATAGGCCTTTTTGTGTGGTTTCTGTCTTAAGAAACGATTTTTGTTCCGGCTCTGTCTACGGTCAAACTGTGTGATTAGTGCGTGATTCTCTGGTGTATAAGGTTACCCAAATTATGTTGTACCTACGTACATTTGACAGCAGGTTAATCTATTCTTTTTTTTTTCAAAATAAACCTTAACGTAGCTAATTTCAGTGCACGTATGTTAAGGTTCATGTGCTGTCGACCGTACAACAAAAAAAATTCTATGAATTTTTTATAGATTAAATTTTTGGAAATATAGCTAGATAGATAGAAAGAATATTCTTTATTGTACTCATAAATAACATTCACAGATTTTTAGAAATCTAAATATAATATTTTACAATATAAATTGTAATAAAAAAATATATTTAACATATATTTATACATTTAACTTGTAAGTATATTAAAATTATAATAGTTTAAGTGGAGGTAATTAATGTTTCCAACTTTTTGTGTTAAATAAAGAATATTGAAATATTGAAATATTTAAAGGAATGGTTACAATGACTTACATTTTTGTGCTTATATTATTCTTACAGAAAAACATTACAAAAATGGCAACATGCAACACAAACATGGAAAATATACCCATCGACTCCATTCTATCATTAATAAATTCGCACTTTAAGCGCTGTTCTACCAAGAGCTCAGAGTTTATTTTATGATACATAATATGGTTTAAAGCATTATCTATTAAACAGTGCCACAGAAAGTCAGAAAATCAGCAAAAAAAATGTTAAGTTAAACGTTAAGAAACGTCATTGAATTTAGAAGGAAAATTCAATGGAAACGTTGACCGAAACATATTCAAAATTTCTAAACGACAAAACCGAAACAACAATTTTCAGGTATTGCGCATCTAAGAAATATAATCCTGAATAACTTCGCAGCAAAATAGGGTAGAGTGTGAGTCAGATTTTCGCAAAGTCTCGCGAACTGAAAATAAAAAAAGACCAGAGACCAATGTTTGGAATGTTGCAAAAAAAATCTATAATGTGAATGAATATGGAATAATTTACAATTTGATATTACGGAAACCTCAACGCGAGAGTCCGACTTGCACTTAGCCGGTGTCAAATTGTTGGGCACGATAAGGAGAATAAAATGGATAAGGGAGGCAGACTAGCTTTTGGGATCTCATATCTTGTCAGTTTTCCTAACAGAACGTATCTAGTTAGTAGATTATGATATTCGGAACACCTATTGGGTGTAACATAATAAGTTCAAATTCGTCAATTGTATGAAATAAAAGTTAAATTATGCAACCTTCTTGCTTGAGAAAGAGCTAAAAATAAAATTTTGTCATCTCTCTTACCACTAACCTCCATGGAGGTTGGCGTTTTCTCGTTAAAACGAACCTACAACATAAACACACAGCGCCACCAAGTTATCTGTCCAGGCGGGCAGATTACTTAAAAAAATATTGTAAGTCCTGTTCCCCATTTTTTGTTTTATTTATTCACTTACTGAAATTTATAAATATATTTTCATTAAAAGTGAAAGACGGGTTAAAATATTCTCATTTGTCTAGGTAAATTTCTCAAATGTTACTACTAAATTCTCCACAAGCGCCGCTATCAACTGAACAGATAAGATGGTGGCACTGTAGGTAAATAGGTACCCTAAAAAAACATCAGTTTGAACTTTTTGTATGAAGGATGTGTACCCATGGATGTATTAACATCCTTGTGTGTACCTTCTAAAAAGAAGAAAAAAGCAATCTTGTAGTATACTCCATGGAGGTGAGTGGTAAAAGGTGACAAGGTGGTTGGAGTCATCTACAAAACGTTCAATATGTCCCACATGCAACAAGGTACCTTTTTCTCATGGAGTGTCAAAACTGATTACTGTTTATTTTGTGTTAGCGGATTGCTACATTTACACGTTGCGCTTGTGTAGTGTCTGTAAATAAGCGCGCGGAGTGACGTGTACTGCATGCGCATCATGAAAAGTCTGCCCGTCTCTCTTGCGCGCGGTCTAGCTTATGAGTGTGAAGGGGGCAGTTATAGTTTTACTTTTGCTACTGTTTATAAATACAGCGTGATCTTTTTGGTATTCAACCGTATGTGCGTTTCAATGAGAGATTTTTCTGACAGCTAAGAAAAGTAGTTCCAAATGAGCCGTTTTCAGAAGAACTAAAAAAAACGAATGGCTGTCAAAGGAATGCAATTTTTGACCTCAGCCCAATTGGCTGTTGGTGGCATAGTATCTTTTGTTTAGCTCGCTGAGACCTATTTTATGATGTATCACACATGGCTATTGACACATGGCTGAGGTCCAAAATTGCATTCCTTAGACAGCAATTAGATTTTTTTTTTAGTTCATCTGAAAACGGCTCATTCATCCAGTAACTAACCACTGAGCGTCCGTGACCCTTTGTTACATAATTAAACTATAATTAAATTGTTGAGGATTTCTGGGATAATTATTTTCTGTTTTGGTAAAGATTTTCTTAGGTGAAATTATTTTTGTTCATGTGAAAAGGAGAACCGGCAAACATGTGTGGAGGCTGGTCCAAGAACCAATAACGACGTGACATAATAATATGTCATTAGAAAGGTTTTTTAATATACTACAATAGTTACTATCGGAGCTCACTTCAACTAATTGTGTGAAAAAAGTTATAGCGATATAAACAATATTTTTTTCATAGAAGATTTTCAAGCAATAAAAATAATTATTTCGTCATCGATGACATTATTAGAGTGATTCTCCGAACCCTAAATTTTCGATGTCTTGAGGTTTATTTTTGTAACTAACTGACAAATAAGTCTGCATTTAATTTTAAAACATACCTCAGACTATTGCCTATCTTGCACAATAATTTTTTTTTAAATAATATTTAGTTAAATATTTCAAAAAAATATTTAAAAGTAGTTCTTCTATGACTAATATGGTGTGTCCGTAACCCAGTTTCTTGAACATTAGTAACAATAACATTATTTCTTATTCCTAAATTGATGTGAATTATAATTATTACGAAAGAATATTAGTTGTTTCTTTACACCAAAAAAAATGGTACTAATATTTACGATTGTTTATTTATAAATAAAAAAATAGTGAGTGTCCGGCACAAAAGTCTGATTCATATTCACGCGCTTCAATCGAACGTACCCAACTAAATACGAAACATCAGGCGACCCCTCCTCGCGCTGGCGGTAGCCAGTGGCTCGGCTGACGTGGTCGCCACGTGATGTGTGGCTGGTTCGTGTCGTCGCCGAGATATAAAGGTAAATAAATATCTGATTCATATAGCCTTGGTACACCTGTGTTTCTGATTAGTATGTTCGTTTTTATAATTAAGGTAAATGGTTTTCAAACTTGAATCTGCGGGAAATATAATGCCATTGGGGAACAGAAACCTATGTATAAATAACAATCCTTAATTGCATACGTGTGATGATTTATCGATGTTAATGGGCAAAATTCTGATTGATATGTGTCTGATTCATATGGTAAAAATACCATATTTATCAGAATGTCACACATATTGTTAACGAAACGTTACATTGGCGGCACGTTACGCCTGTAACAAGTCATTCCGTATGAACCTAATGTTATTTACATGTATAAAAACAGTAGCTGTAAATTTCGCAGCAGTCCTAATAACGTCAAAGGGGTTTCACATCTATCGACGACTAAATTGTCGATTATTAGACTATACCTGAAATTAAAACTAATATATTGTTATTAAAATCCCTTTGTCTAGATATTCTAAAATTAATATAATTAAATAACATAAATAAAACAATAACGAGTGGTTAATGAAACTACCTACTTACTTAACTATTAGTTTTAGCGGTAGTTTATATGCTCAAACTACTGCTTAGACGAACAGGGTAGTATACTGTAACATTATACGGTCTTAAAAGTTAAGACCGTTATAACGTAACGTGATAAGTCGTGGGTTCGATTCCCGCTCAAGAATTTTGTTCTTACAATTTTTTACCCACCTTGTACCTATATGTAGTGAAATATTGATTATTCATAATTGAGTTGAAACGTCTAGTCAATAATAAGGTATACCATTTTTCTAGTAATTATCTGTAAATTGAAATCCCTTAAAATATTGAAATTTCAGTCATGTGTCAAACAGTGTATTATTTGTATACATACCTACTGTAGTGGCAAATGCCTGCATGTTGTCAAAGTTGAGACTGTCGTATTTAAAGGCATTTTTAGGTATAATTATTAATAAATTTGTAATCTTCGTTTTTATATTACATTACACAAAAATGCCACCAGTACTATCTAAAGAAGAAAAAAGAGAAAAGAAGAATAGCCAGAAGAAAGCCATATCATGCTGTGATCGACTGGATTTAGGTGTTATGATAAGCATCGTGTGCATTTACTGTGATTTTAATAAATAATTGACTGATTTTTCTAACTAGAATTTAATTTCTATACCTAATTCTGATTCATATGTCACAGATTCTGATTCATATGGCCCCAAAAATTTGAAAGTTAATTATCTCTGAAACCATTTTATCAAAAAGTGTGCCTTTTTCAAACATTGTATCTTAGGTTATCATCTTTCGTAAAAATATGTTTTATAAGCTTAAATGTGAAAAAAAAATTAGGCCATATGAATCAGGCAAAGAACGCAATTTCAGAGAAACACTCATTAGTGCAAGTTAAAACATGTTTATGAGTATTTCTCGGGATGCAGAGTGCAGAGAGATGGTAAATCTCTATCAGAACGTAAAATAAAAAAAGTTTTGATAAAATATAGTTTTTCTAAAACCAAATAAGATAAGATAAAACCAAAATCATGATCAATGGTCACATTGATTCAATACCGGTCATCGTACATGGTCACCTTCTGGAAATCGTTTCCAAATACACTTCATCATCATCGGCCTATGGTTGCCCACTGCTGGACATAGGTCTCTCCCACTGCACGCCACTGAGCACGGTCCTCGGCAACTCTCATCCAGCTCTTGCCAGCCGCCCTGCGAAGATCACACAAGATCGCTCCACCGAGTCTGAGCACGTCCTACACTACGTTTACCGATCCGCGGTCTCCACTCAAGAACTAGTCTACCCCATCGATTATCAGTTCTTCGGGTGATATGGCCGGCCCGCTGCCACTTACGAATACACTTACCTTGGGCAGATTCTGCAGTTAGGTAAAAACAATTTCGAGAACAAGGCCAAGAGGAGGATCTGAGATCTAGCTGGGCTGGGCAGCGTTTGGGAAACTACGCCGAGTCTTCTCGTCATGCTTGAAAACGAAAGTTTTCAATCAGTGTGTCCTACATGTCGTGACCTACGGAGCCGAGACATGGACACTCACGAAAGGGTTGGTCCACCAGTTCAAAATCGCTCAGCGAGCTATGGAGCAAGCTATGCTCGGAGTTTCTCTGTAGGATAGGATTCGTAACGAATACATCCGACAGAGAACCAAAGTAATCTTCTTCAGCTTAATAATTTAGAGAATTACGAGCTATGAGCTATATTAGCTCAGAGAATTAGCAAGCTGAATTGGCAGTGGGCTAGCTGGCCATATTTCGCGAAGAACCGACGACCGCTGGGGTAAACGTGCTCTTGAGTGGAGACCGCGACTCGGCAAACGTAGTGTAGGACGCCCTGCGACCAGGTGGGATGACGATCTGCGAAAAACTGCAGGCAGATGCTGAATGCGGCAAGCGGAAGACAGGGCGCTATTCGCTATTCGACTCGCCACACACAGTTGACGCCGGTGGCCGCCACACGCTACAAGCGTCGCTGCTCGCTTCTTGTGGCCCGCACCGGCCACTAACGCCGACACAAAACGCCGCCACACACCACTCGCGCGATTCCGCACCCCTCTCTCCCTTACCTCAGAGTGCTTAGTGCGAGTTTTTTTAACTACTCGATCACGTTAACGTAAACTCATATTCTATAGGCGTGACAAAGCGCGCCACCTAGTTGTCTCTTTGTCACACCTATACAAATTGCAAACGCTCTCGCTATCGAAAGTGAATGAAATAACTCGCACTAAGCACTCAGTTAACCTGTTCGAGTCGACGGCAACGCCACGTAGTCTGTTGTTCATTTAAATAAATATGGATATAGAATTATTAAATAAAAATGTTTAAATGGTTAAATAAAAAAGTAGCGGCCACCGACCTCAAGTGTCAGCCACCGGCCACAAGTGGCCGCTTCTAGCTTCTTGTGGCGGCGTTTGTGGCTGTGGCCTTTAGCGACATTTAGCTCGCCTTATCGGGTAGTTCATCTTAATAATAATTATAAGGCTTCATTAGTTTTAGGTAATCATATCATTGTTGTTATTATTATCAATGTGAGTAACAAATATCTGTTTCTTATGTTTAGATAAACAAAGGTAAAACAGATTATGATATCGAGTCTAATATAGGTAAATACCATTTTCAATAGGTAGTAAGAAACGATACTCCAATAACAAGCCTAGGATCAACGGAAAAGCAAACAAAGTACAATATCAAAGTCTGGTCAAAAATAGTCATGGCAATCAAGAATACAAAGAAATTCACTTGTAACGTAGGAAGCGACTGCCAATGCCGTTAAAAAGTGAAAAAATATTTTTTATTTCTCAAAATCGTCTATGAAATTTTTCTTTTTATATAGCTATAACTTTTTTCACACAGTGTTTTGAACCGAGCTCCCATAGTAACTATTGTAGAGTATAGAAATACCTTTTGAATGAGATATGTCCCGTGGTTGTTGATATCAAGGACCGTTTTGTCTGATTCTCCTTTATTGAAAATAATAACTATTTTGTGACCATTGATTTCACCTTATTTTTAATACTTTTCGCTTGAATTTGCTAAAAATATATTATAACAAGTAACACATATGTATGTTAGTATTTATTTATCTACAACGCACCCATCTTACTAAAACCTAACTCTAGTCTACACTTAATCGACGTCAGAAGCATTAGGTCGGATGTGCGATTTTGTCATTTTTCAGGAGAGCAAAAAGAAAATTGTGCAATAAGTCGGTTAGATTTCTTAAAATTGGTGAGGAATTCTGGACTTTTTTTGTTATTTCAAATAAAACATGAATCTAGCTATAAGTAAAACAAACTTGATATTATTTTATTCAAGAAATAATAGCTGAAAAATATTAGTTTAAAAAAAAATCCATACTTACGACCTTATGCTTCTACAATACTGAATATCCCCTTTGCCTACCGAAACGTATCTGTCATACGACCTTATGCCATTAATTTTGTGTCAGGGCCCTGATATGTAACTTGAAAACGAACATTGCGTCTCTAGGAAATTGTGCTAAATGTATTATTAATGTTGAGATACCTACTTTGTTTTATTTAAAGCATTGTGGTTGCCTTAAAAAAAAATCATAATCAACTGCAGCAATTTATTCAGCTTTATTGGGCAAAAATATATATAAATGTCTTTTAGCACAGAGTATACTAATATGTATCAAATATTCTATCACTTCTAGCGAGGTTGACACTGATGCCATCAGCAGGAAAATGATAATTTCCATCCTGGACGTTATAGTTCCCGTCATTGCTGGAATCCTCAATGGGCCGACAGCGGCTGGTGTGTTTCCAACCGCCTGGAAAGAAGCACAAGTCACCCCTTTGTCAAAAAAAATCCTACCACACCTCCATTTCCGATTACCGTCCCATCTTCATTCTCACCTTCAAAAGTCCTAGAGCGCCTTGTCCACCATCAAGTCAGTATTTTCCCTTCATACAAACCACCTCCTCAATCTTCTCCAATCAGGCTTTCGTGCCGGGCATAGTAGGTATAGTGATTGCGCTTATCAACATCACATCATGACTTACGGCTTGGTATGGAGAACGGTCAGCTCACTGTCCTGGTCTCATCCTGACGCTGCTGGATTTCAGCAATGCCTTCAATACGGCGAACTTTGACATCTTGTTGGCGATAATGCGTTTTCTTTATCTTTATCTCCAACGGTAATTGACTGGTTTCGTAGTTATCTACACGGGCGCCGGCAGCCTATACGCATTGATAACTCCTATTCAACTTGGTGTGTGTGCTGCAACTACCGGTGTCCCGCAAGTGACGTGTTGTCTCCTCTTCCTTTCGCTATTTTTATCAACCTTATTGCTCAAAATCTTACTTCTTCTTACCACCTTTACGCAGATGATCTCCAGATTTACACACAATCACCTGTAAATGATTTGCATCTTTCAGTCAACAGGACCAACACCGATCTCGATCGTAATTTTGAATGGAGCAGATTGTATGGCTTAGGAATAAATCCTAGCAAGGCTCAAATCATCATAATAGGGAGCCCAAAAATGGTTTCTAAGATCAATTGGAAATTTTTATCACAAATTACTTTTAAAGGTGTTCAAATTCCGAATAGTGAAAAGGTGAGGAATTTGGTGATTATTATTGACAGGTGTTTGTCACAGCTAGCAGAGGTGAGCCGAAAAATGCTCACTTCAGTGGCTTCTCTGAGAAGGTCACGGAATTTCCTGCTAACTTCCACCAAGATTGCGCTTGCCCAATCTCTCTTTCTTCTTATCTTCGACTAGGCTGATCCCAGCTATCTTGACCTCATCGAAGAGCAAGAGAATAAGCTTGAGCGCCTTCAAAATTTCTTTATTCGGTTTATATTTGGCTTGCAAAAATATGACCACATCTCCGAATATCGCGTCAAACTCAAGTGGCTCTGAATCCGCCTCCTTAGGAATGCTCACATTCTTACAGTTCTCTATTCGGTGCTATTCAATCCAGCCACATCCCTGTATCTCAAATGTCACTTTTAATTTTTAAGAGATACGCATAGTCGCACTTTACGAACCACTCAGAATCGACGTTAAAGACACCAAGTCATTCGACAAGGTTCTTCAGCAATTCGTTCACTATTACAGCTGTGTACCTGTGGAACGATCTGTCACTGGCCGTTAGTTTCTCCTCCCTTCCAATATTTAAGAGCAGAAGTCAGAAAAAATATTTTCCTTAATTTAAGAATGTGTTTTGTTTTTCTTTTCACTCTGCCTATTATTATGTAGATATGACTTATTTTATTTATTTATGTACGTTTGTTCTAAATTTATTTCATATTTATGTATTGTTTATATATGTGTATTAGTTATAGAAATATTATCGTGTTTATTTATATAGTTGCACCGACTAGCCGTAATTTAGCTTATCTCTCTTTTCCGCCAATGCCGTCAAGGCTGCCAACTTTACTGTACTATGTTATTGTCAAATGACATGTGAAATTCCTGGTGTACATACAATAAAGAATATTGTATCTATCTATCTAATATTAATAATGTCATTAACAAAACGTAACTTTACTTTTTTAATAGTGTTCTACTAAATGGGGTTAAGTACTTAGGACAATATAACAACAAGTTTAGGATTAACAAAAATTTACATACGATATTGTGATAAAATATTTTCTTGTGTTTAAGCTGTCTCCTTTTTTATGTACAATAAAGTGTTCTCATCTATCTATCTATCTATTCAACAAGAATTTTACGTATTATATGATTATTTTGAGTATTTTATTCAGTCGCTGGAATATCAATCTCTTTGTGATTGTAGGGAAGGTTTTTGTAGGATGCTTGATATTCTATAGGGACACACTCAAGTAACTTCAATAAATCCTTGTGTTTCGCTTCCGCCATAGGTTTTTGCGTGTTTCTTACATTTGTCAGGTCATTTGGATATCTGATGTTCCTGGAGAGGTTTCGCAAAAACGAAAATTCTGAGAAATCTTTCTCGAATGAACATCTATAAAATAAATCCCATAAATGCCTGGGTTTACTTTTCTCAGTTGAAGCCAAACACACTCAGAAATCTTGATGTTTTATTCATTCGAACGGAGCGTTGTGCGATGTGGTCAAATCTTTAAAATGATAATTCCATGTCGTATGCATAAAAATTTCTTTTTCTACCAAAAGTTCTAATAAATTGGGACCAATATCTCGGCATTGCAATTTCAATGATTCTAAGCTGCATCTTTTTTATTCTTGATTTGGGAATGAACTGGATCTACTTCCATTCCATACTTAAGCATAAATCCATCCATTTTAAACTAAAATTAACTCCACTAATAGTATCTAATCAATCCACTTATTACACTATTAAACACAGTATGTAACTAAAAAACACAGTTTTCAAAGCTCAATATACAAAAACGTCTTATCAAAAACCAAAAATGCCGCGCGTGTGACACTATTGACATAAAAAGCGCGTGAGCCGGCTGGCTTTATTTAATTTTATACTCACGACAGAGCCCAAACGCTAACGAAAATGTCTTATCTTCTCGACATCGTTGGCAAAACGTTACAATGAGCCAGAAGCATATAGACATTTCTCTACATACATTTTAAAATTTTATACGATTACTAATATTATTTGGGGCATAGCGTCGTAACGCCAATAAGGGCTACAATATCTAAATAATATATTCGAAGCATAACATCGTTATGTGACTTCGAGCCTACGATTCTGTTTTTATTGTGAGGCATAATGTCTTATCTCGAGATACAATACATTAAAAAAACGATGCTGGAGGAAGCATAATGTCTTATAACCAAATACAGCTTAGTTCGGAGTAAATTTAAAATCGAAGCATACAGTTGTAACTATCTTTGAGACTTTTTTAACCATAAATGTTCAGTGGCATAATGTCGATTTTTTTGTTACGGTCAAATGCTTCTATAGAATGTAATAAAAATCGACATACGACATTATGCACCGCTATTATCTAAGCAACCGAATGAGATAGAAATATGATGATTAGATGGGTAGAAAGAGCTCGGCGAGCTGAGATCATTGGTATAAAAAAGCCACTTTCGTCGGAAGTGCACATCCGACCTAATGCTTCTGACGTCGCTAGAGTCGCATTTTGAATCAAAATCATTTATTTTTAAACATAGGTACTGTATAGTGAAATTGCATAAGTGTGAGTACTGTGAACGTGCCAGCTTTAGATAACTGACCTGTATGTGTGAAGTTGCAGTAATTGGTGTTAGTAAAACACAGATGTTGGCGGCCTCTCTTATGTGACGCGAAATGGCTTTGATATCACAAACATAATTATTATGATACCACGCGTTATAGGCCAATAATTTAACCTTGGCGATAAAGTGGTCGCTCATTGGCATAAACTCATGTTATTGTACAAAATTGGTAAATATATTGAAATGAATCTGACGCTATTGGCTTCTGAGATATATTTTTCAGGGTTTTAATGGTTAGTTACGTTACAATTTTAGAAATACCTATCTGAAAACCAAACCAAAGTCATTAGGTAGGTATATCTTCAATCTTCTACTATTGCAATTAAGTTGTGATCAATCTAGACTCGCGATAGCGAGTCCAGCCAAGTTCGAGAAAAAAGGAACTGGCGACGCAGCAGCCGTGTGTAATATTACAGGAATCACTTCGAGCTACTTTTGACCCCTTCACAACTCTACAACTATTTAACCTACTTATATGAAATTTGGCACATTTCTTAAGTCCATTAGCTTGCCTAGAATCCAAAGTTTCATCAATGTTTCTCAAACGGTTATAGATATTAGTATTAACGTTTAAAAACCGACATTTTTATGACTGACTGACTGACTCACTTATAGATCAAAAACCTAACCCTCTTCTAGATGACCTAGAAACTTGATATTTGGCATCAAGGTAGACTATTAGGCATATACAAAGGAAAAAATCTAAAAACTGAAAATTATTGATATTAATATCCGCATAGTATTTAGTTCCCAATTCTGCCAATAGATGGCGCTTTTTAATTCTATATCGCGGTATGGTTTTGCCTTAACCGATTCTATATAATATCTGTAAACGACTTTTTTTTACACGTTTCTCTGAATCGTAATTGAGTGTTTGCTCAAGTCGTATGTTCATAGCCGATTTCTAACCCATCGGTTATCGGTTATTTGGCAATAACGATGTATATGCTGTTAATGATCAATACCAACAATCTCTGTACAAAAAGTAGTGATATCCCATCAAAACATAAATGTGAATGAAAGCCAAGTTAAATATTAAGAACACACGTCGGTATCGACTTCGCCGACAAAAGAATTGAGAACTATGGGTGCTGCCAAGTTCTATGTAGAAAATCATGAAATTTTAGTTACAAGATCACTATAGATGTAAATTGTTATTCAAGCTTAAGATTCGCTCGTAGCCTAGGCTGCCTGAGTGATCTTAAACGATCACTACGGTTAAGCAACATAAGGCGCGTTCAGTCCATGGATGGGTCACCGTCTATGACTAACGCTAGTGGCATTTTTCCGAGGGGTTCCGTGCTTCGCAAGGCACGTTAAGCAGTTGGTGCCGGCTGCCGTCGATAGATGGCAGTCGTTAAGCCAAGTCAGAGGCCTTAGGGCGGCTTGAAAACTTTTGACAGTAAGACCAGCCACTAGTCTTACAAGCCTCCACCAATCCGGACTTGGCCCCCGAGGTGGAGTATGGCCTATACCTTCCTCAGGGAAGAGACCCGTGCCCCTCGGTGGGGACATAATGGGTTGATGATGAATGATTATTTTCGATATCCCTTTTTGTGAATTCACCCTCTATACGGGTAAAAAGGGGGTGCAAAGTTAGTATGAAACTTACCCGTTTTTGAAGTTATTCAAATGAAATTCAGTATGAAGGTTCTTCATTAGAAGTCATGAAACACGTGTAAAATATTTTTCCGACAATCATCCTTTAAGGGTGTAAAAGGGGAGTGCAAAGTTAGTTCTTTGATTTCCAAAGTTATCTCAATAAAAAGTGGTATTTGGGTTATAAGTTCCTAATAATGATTATTTCCGATATCACTTTTTTTGAATTCACCCACTAAGGGGATAAAAAGGGGGTGCAAACTTTGCCGTTTTTGAAGTTATTCGAATGAAACTCCTAGTTTGGGACCAGATCAAGTGATTGCGTTGTGTGGAAATTATTTATTTAAATCATAGGTTTTGTGTACAGTCGACAGCATGTCATACTTCACATTTTAGTTGCAATTTCGCCCGTAATGCATCGGAGTAGAGTAGAGTAGGGTATATACGATGATGTGCTGTCGACTGTACGTAAGTATAATACGTCGAAAGCCTAAGATTTGTCTTTGGTTTAATGGTACCTAGACTGGATCTGCTACGCAGTAGTGCAATGGGTGTCGTCGTCGGTTGCCGACCCACTTTCGCTTGTTTGACGAAAACGGGAAACGAAGGTGTTTTAACGACTCGGTTTTACAATGTTATCTTTAGTAAATGTGATGAAAGGCGACTTTATGGCTCTACCTTAATTACACCACATAAAACGGGCACTGCCTTATCAAATTTGTCACTAGGTTTATGGTGAAAAAGACGAATAAATATGTTTGTTTAATATTTAACCTCTTGCGGCCCGACCTTGAACACAACAATTGATTTTGTACATCTTAATTGACATTGGGCCGCACGAGGTTTAAGTTGAAACGAGTGTGAACTAGAACTGCACTAACCGCTCAGGCCTAGAACACTTTTTCTTTCACAGCTGCGTTCGTTATTCACAGAGTAATATTTGTAATTTATAACAGTTTTCAAAGAATAAAAAGTGCTTATACAACTTTGGTCTACATCATCTTCAAAATTCGATTCAAAGTGCAGTTGCAAGACCGACCCGCCGCCGGCCTGTCTAGGGGGCCTAACGGAATTCGCCGTAGTTTATATCGGACCCGCCGGCGGGTCCTCGGGGCCGCGGGGCTTGAGTAGCTTATACAGGGTGTCCCAAAACTCAACGTCAAGCCGGTACCGGGTGAAAAGGCAAGTCATACTGGTTATCAGAAAAATATTAAAAAAAATCGATTTTTCCATTTTAAGTACAATACTTTTTTTTATTAGATATTATTTACTCCTTTTTTATGTTTTATTTTTCTGGTAACCAGTATGACTTGCCTTTTCACCCGGAACAGGCTTGACGTTGAGTTTTGGGTTTAATCGATTCACAAAATCGATTTTTTGGCTGTATACTCTAAATAGCCGTTGCTTGAATGATTGTCTATGCTGTGAAAAGATTTTTTATCAAAATGGATGAAGGCGAGGGAACAGTACAGACATTAAATGAGGGAACTAGAATAAAGAAGCGTAAAGAAAAGGTGTTATTTCTGGATTATTCTGATCAATCTATTCTAGATCTATTCTGATCAAAAGGTCTTATTTCTAAATCAATGATCTTTGAGTATTAAAAAAAGCGCTAAACTTTTTTTAATAGTGTAATAATAATCGCTGACTGCATACAATCCAAGTTGCAAACTGCAAACGCAAACCAATCAAATCCCTCTGGCTGCTCATCAGCTCCTAAAAAAAAGCAGTTGCGTAACGATATAACTGAGTTCCGCCATGCCTCAGACATGCCTCGAGTCGGGGGCAATTAAACGAAGCTTTTTGCCTCTGTCAGATACAGTTAGGGCGGCTGAATGGTAGGCACCAGAAGACTTGCTGCCCCATTCTGCGAAAACGCAACCGAAAGACTTCTCAACACACGGGTAGGCCCATGACGGCCATCAATGAGAAGAATAAAAACCAGCCTCAATCGCTATAGATCTAAACTAAAGTTTTATGTAGAGCTGATTGATGTTATTTATTTAGGTACATTTTTTTACGTTGATAGTAAATAATAATTTAAATAGGAAATAACTAAGAGTCTCTTTATTTCATCATCAACCCATTATGCCCCACCGAGGGGCACGGGTCTCTTCCCTGAGGAAGGTATAGGGCATATCCACCACGGGGCCTAGTCCGGATTACATCACCATCATCGGATTACTCTTTATTTACATCATTTAATATACTCGTAATTTATGTAATCTTCTTTCTACTTTTGCTTGACATTTAACATATATAAAGGGAGTTAGATCCTCTTCTATCGATTGTCATCCATCAGTGTCCATTGTGAACTCCATAAATATGAAAAATACCAAAAATTAAATGCTGAACAAAAATATGTGGTCGATACATATTAAATTACGTGGTATATCATTATGAGACTACATTTTAGCCGAGCGAAGCCGGGTTTTCATCTAGTTAGTATATATTATAAAGCATGTAGATCTCATTTTTCATAAATAAGGGGCTACAGGGATTAACACTAGTGCCATAGAGAAAAAACAAAGTATAATTTGGTAAAGTAAAGTAAATTAAAGTAAAGTATCGTTTATTCATGTACATGGAATATTCTATCTATCTATGGGTAATTTAAACAGATCTTTATATACAGGTCAAAATCACTGTTAAGACCAAACCTGTATGTAAATACAGGTTTGGTCTTAACAGTGATTTTTAGGATCCACGACAAGAAACCTGGCGTCATAAACCTGGGACTACACTGGCCTGCAAAAGTATCACACTTTAAATTTTTGTTTTCTAAACTATGGGAGTTATAGATTTAAAATAAAAAACGTTTTATAGCAGATTTCATCAGCTTTCTTTTAAGCTATAGTAAACTGTACATTAGTAACATTTTTAATAAGTCGTGCTGCAACTCCAGTTACTGGAGCGCCATTCTGTGTAACCTGTGCTTCCCGTAACATCGCTTAACTTGATTTCTTAACAAGTCTATCTAACTAAGCGTAACAAGACTATCGATCAAGGAAAAATTTGAAAACAAAAACAGAAACAAAAAAAATTTATGGTAAAACGAATAAGGATTGTTTTTGTTATTAAAGTTTTTTTCGGGCCTATCTAACAAAAAGGTCATCGACAATGAAGTTTTTGTATGCAGTATTAAACTCTTTTTCGAGTCCTTTTTATTTCGAAAGTATAGCTTGTGTACTTAAAAAGTTATTGCAATTTTAAGAGTGTGATACTTAGTTTTGCAGGCCAGTGTAGATGGCATTTATGACACAAACAGCCATTTTTAGCGTTTATGCGATCTACTTTTAGGTTTTTTTCCTTAGTTTTAATATGTTTTTTAAGATTCTTACCTGTTTTACATCCACAATAGAATACATTAAAACTTTCTAAGCTGACGTTTCGTGCACTTCTACCATGCATGTGGTTAGGCTTCCAGGCCATCTTCCCTAGATGGAGAGTCGTCTCAACGGTACAGGAATGCATCAATATTGTGCGGTGGCCGCGCGACGCGCGCGCAATATCGTGGAGCCGGATTTGCTCCCTTCGAAAGCGTATTTGTTCTTCCATTCTTTCATTCAGGTTCTTTCTTTTTGCTGATCGATTCATTCACGCTTGGATGCCTTATTTGGTCGAGGCCCAAAACGGATGGCACTAAAATTAAGCCACGATATCGGTGCCAGTTTCTAATGCCTTGTAGAGCTGTGTCGTGTTTTCTCTTTGCGGCACGATCATAGACTCTACATTGCGATTATTTTTGCAAGCTTGCAGTTCAGTTGCCGTAAAACTGATTACTGAAAATTGCACATCAAGGCGTGCCGAAATATTAACCGATATGGAATTAGTTAGCATTTTGGTTGAAATTTCGTTCGGACGTGCCCCGAACTAGGGCGTACTGATGACGCAACAGTGCAAAGATAGTTCAGAGAAATATAACTGCTTCAACTGAACATAATCTTCATAATATGTGCCATGCATTTGAATAGGGTTTTACCAGGGTTATACAATACATACAGTCACAGTTTCAGGCAGTGTTAAATACCCGCTTTGTGCATTGAAAGTCGTGTCGTGTAGGTAAGTACGCAACTTTTTTCCCCTATTAATCAAAAGTGGCCGTTGCAGAAGTTCCGAATCACAAGTACAACTCCCTTGGACAGCGAATACCCGATTATATTATGTGTAGGGCCTTACTCCGTAGAAAAAAAAAATTATGTTTACTATGTAGGTACATACATTACTTTCCATACCCGATTAACCCAAAAACTTTAATCAGCTACGCATTGTACATCGAAAAGTCGTAGTAAATTATGAACTATTCTACTTTCATGAAACACTGTACAGCTGTACTGAACGACTCCAAAGCTTATTAAATTAATGATATGATATCATTATCATCATCAACCCACTGTGTCCCCACCGAGGGGCATGGGTCTTGTCCCTGAGGAAGGTGTATGCCATTCGTGGAAGCTTGACTAGTGGCCGGTCTTACTGTCAGAAGTTTTGAAGCCTATGACGATATGTATTTAGCGAGGAATTAATTAGGTAATTTTAAGGTTATTAAAATTTCAAAAATAAAACAAGCTTTAAGAGTATGAACTAGCGCTACGTTTGCTTGAGATCCTGATGCTTTGGAATTGCGCATTTTAGATGCTATCCCTGGTTTCTGATACACAGCAATCTATTAAGTTTCTGCTGTGCGTGGTTTTTTTTGCATGAACTTCGGTAAACTATCCGACTACCCGTAGTTTAGCTTCACTATTTAAATATTATTTTAAATTAACGTTAATTAATAGGTCTCCCATTGCACGCCACTGAGCACGATCCGCGGCTACTCTCATCCAGCTCTTGCCAGTCGCCCGCCCTGCGAACGTTCAGTCGACAGCACATCATGGTATACACTCATGCACTCTACTCGGTTTCATTACGGGCGACTTTGCAACTAAAATGTGAAGATTGACGTGCTGTCGACTGTACTATGTTGTTGTTAAATCGTACACATAATAAAGAATAGGCATTCTGTCTATCTACCTAGACTGAAAGCTGTTCTACAGATTCATTGTTAGTGAAAAACTGAACTGCAATACAGATTTATTTATTGCAGATACTCAGCCATTTTTGTCGACAGACCGGGTTTAGTAGGATTGGTGAAAAGCCTTGATGGTTTGTAGAAATACTCTGAATTTGCAACTTCTGAGGGCAACCGTCTCAGTCCAGTCAATTAGTATTTCTATCTCGTCTGCAAACGCAAAAACTTAAGGGATTATTTATAGAACTTAATTTTATTGTTTTGGCTTCCCATTGTGATACGTTTTTTGTCTAATCCGGGCTATGCTACCTGAATATTTGATTAGGTGTACGATTTGTGGCAGACACGCTTCGACTACCTTATTATAAATTACTAGTTTACTCTTCAAACGTTGTTTTGCCATATTGATTGGCCTACGACCTATTCTCAGACCTACCAAATATACACAAAAATATCTTAAAAATAGGCGAAAAGTATACGGAGGAGATTTTTATACAATAAATTAAAAGATTACGACAACGGTACTGCCCCACTCTCGACGCTAATTCAGCCAACTTGCGTTTCGGTTGAGTACGACTGCCTCGTTGGTCTAGCCGTTAAGGCGCGTACCTACGTAGTCAGAGGTCATGGGTTCGATTCCCACTGGTGGCCGCTGTACATTTGTACAAATACCTTCAATCTCGGTGTTTATCCATGTTTTTAACGCCGAGGACATTAAAAACATGGATAAACATGGTTAATATAGTACATGATTTGGATGCGCAATAGTTCTTTTCAAGGTCGCAATAGCAACCTTCTTTTAACGCAACTGATTAAAGTACATATTTAATTGTGACGCAATTGGAACACAATAACATCGAGGGTAGGGCATTGTTTTAAAACGTCGTAAAAAGACGATTTCTATTAAATCCTGTAGACAAACCAGTATCTAGTAAATATGGCCATTCAGTCTCAAAGTACCTACTTTAGAGGAAAAATAATTGTCACTAACTGAAGGTCACAGAGATTAAAACCAGCCTTCTCACCTTATTTGCTATACTTGATGTAATATCTATGATTAATTTAATTAACTTTACGATTATACGAGTAATAAATTAGTTGACGCATCGAACTTTTATGTTTGTGACCGTTTTGGGGTTTTACAATTTGCCCTAGATACATAAATCTGTATAGTAGTTAATGCCAGACAATGTTCTTTTGATCATTTAATCGGGACATAAACCTAATTTCTCGTAGAATCGCTCGTAGCCTGGGCTGCCTGAGTGATCTTAAACGATCACTAAGGTTAAGCAACATACGGCGCGTTCAGTCTATAGATGGGTCACCGTCTATGACTAACGCTAGTGGCATTTTTCCGAGCGGTTCCGTGCTTCGCAAGGCACGTTAAACAGTTGGTGCCGGCTGCCGTCAATAGATGGCAGTCGTTAAGCCAAGTCAGAGGCCTTAGGGCGGCTTGAAAAACTTCTGACAGTAAGACCAGCCACTAGTCTTACAAACCTCCACCAATCCGGACTTGACCCCCGTGGTGGAGTAATATGGCCTATACCTTCCTCAGGGAAGAGACCCGTGCCCCTTGGTGGGGACATAATGGGTTGATGATGATGATGAAACCTAATTTCATTAAGAAACAAAATGATTCAAAGTTGTAGGCATCTACCACTGCTATAATTTTGTCTTACATACATAAGCTCGCGCCTGTATCCCAGAGGGGTAGGCAGAGGGACTACCACTTGCCACGATCCTGACAGATCACTTTCGCTTTATTGACACTCATTAATTTAATCGTTACATTCACGTACGTCGGTTTTGGGTACTTTTTATCTTGACTTTTGCTAGTAAATCCCCTATTTGGTCGAAGAATACCCGCCGGGCGGGTCCCTTGCCGTCCCTCAAGCCGGTTTTGGGTACTTTTTATCTAGCCCTTTGCTAGTAAATCCCCTATTTGGTCGAAGTATCCCCGCCGGGGGCGTCCCTTGCCCGCCCTTCTTGCCGGCCCTGACAGAAAATCAGTGCTGTGGGTGATAAACCTGCAGCAAATACTGAGCCTGAGGCCGTTTTACCGCCCGCCGCAAGGACATAGCCCGTGCCCATTTCTAGTTTTTAGTTTTTGTCTGGTATTTTGCCTTGTCTGTTTTTGCCTTTTTTATGTCTTTTCTTGTCTGTGTGGCGATAAATAAATATACTTCTTTCTTTCTTCTTTTCTTCCACTCACAACACATACTCACAATCGCTCGATATGTTTCGTCAGTCTTTCTTCCGTCATCCTTCAGACATGTCTCCATATTTTTGACATTTGGAATCCATATTTTGATATAATAATAATAACGTCCACGCGGCACAATCACTTGCTTATAATATTAAGCAATGAGCGAGAGGCACTTATAAAATTTGTTCAGTTACTTTCTATAACCAGACGAGCTATAACCCTGTGTGATCGAGATTCCGTCTTGATCTTGAGTCCATAATACACAATGATTATATACACTATCCTATACGATGACCATTGCGGGTTTTGCAGGACGTAACTTGATACTAATAGAGGATATCCCGCAATGGAAATTTCATCCAGATACGTTCTGCCGCCATAAAATTCAGTCCATCCATTCAAAGTTTCGCATTTAGTAGTAAAAAGTAAGATACGTTCCGTGGTCTATGTTAGGAATTATCTCAGACAAATAGAGAGAGAGAGAGAGAGATAGTAAGAAAGAAAGAACCACCTGTAGTTACCTCATCATTATCAACCCATCATGTCCCCACCGAGGGGCACGGGTCTCTTCCCTGAGGAAGGTTTAGGCCATACTCCACCACGGGGGCCAAGACCGGATTGGTGGAGGCTTGTAAGACTAGTGGCTGGTCTTACTGTCAGAACTTTTCAAGGCGCCCTAAGGCCTCCTACCTGTACCTGTAGGTACCTCCGACGGTTAAAATACTTCTCTTTCTTTGATTGACTCAAAGATAACACATTGACTGCCTCGTTGGTCTCGGCATCAGGTCTGATTACTATGACGGTGGTCGTGGGTTTGATTCCACTGGGGGCCGTCGTACATTGGTACAAAATAGCCTCAGTCCATTCCAGACCCAAGACACCCCCAGACAGAAGACACCCCTGGGGGTGCCACGGGAACTTTGATTAGTGGTGTGCTTTTGAGGGGGTCCTGCTGTTTGACCAAAAGTCATTTGACAAAATTACACTTGACAAACAATGTTTGACAAAAAATGCTTTCGCCAATTGATCATTTTACTACTAATCATTTTACAAATGACTCACTTATCCAAATGATCAACACTTAAATTTACATTTTACAAATAATTATTTTACTTAATGAACATTTAACAACTGAGTTATCAGACAAAACTACTATTGGTCTAAAAACGTTTGATAAAATGTATTATTTGACAAATGTTTCGTTTATTAATCAATCTTACGAACGGGGGGTCGGCGATGTAAAGAATACGTGACAACAGAAATATAGGTGCGACGACGCGCGTAGCGAAGCGGAGCGCGTCGGAGCGTTAGGTTCTCTATGTAAGATCGAAAACAGACTCGACTTTGATGCGTTCAACATTTTGTTAAATGACATTTGGACAAATGCTTCATTTGCGAAACATATTATTTGGTGAAATTAAAAAAGGTCAATTGACATTTTAATATTCAAAACATTTAACAAATGTAGTGTTTGCTAATGGATCATTTGCTAAGTGAGTTTTTGTAAGATGATACTTTTGTCAAATGTCTCGTTTGCCAAATGAACATTTGGTTAAACGTTGTTTGTCGAATAACCATTTGTCAATAATTTTTTGGTCAACCATTAGTAATCCGCTTTTGAGGTCTAAACTTGTCACAATACTCACAATATATACCTACCTTATGGCCTCTGGCGACGACCTCTGTGGCGTAGCGGTTAGCGCATCTGCTTACCATGCGAGAGGTCCCGGGTTCGATGCCCGGCTGGAGAGAAAAAAAAACTCCAGGTCTTGGATGTTTACGTGTTTGTGACATCGCTGTTTCTGGTTCCCACGACACAGGGTATCCTAGTGTGGGGCCAGAAGCAATGTATGCGCCTGTGGGTAAATGTTTATGTTTATTTTTATAATATGATATATTATGATAAATAAATATAAATTGCGTTAAATATGTAAATATTAAAATTAAACTATTGAGTTTTTTTGGTACGGTTTACCTTGGAGAAATTGCGTTAAATAAATATTAAAATTAAACTATTGAGTTTTTTTGGCACTGTTTACCTTTTGTTTATTACTATTCGATTGGTGGGATCATGGGAACTAGTAAATAGACTCATGATACCCTTGGTACACCGTTACTGATGGGGGTGCCACGGGTCCGAATCAAAGTTCCCGTGGCACCTCCAGGGGTGTCTTCTGGGGGTGTCTTGGGTCCAGAATGCCTCAGTCGGGGTGTATTTCTACGTTTGTGACGTCCTTGCCATAGTGTATCCTAGTTTGGGACCAGAGATTGTGTTGTGTGAATGCTTGTTGTTTTATTATTTGAGTGAGTCAGTGCTTGTGACATTTTGCAACAATTTTGCAGAACTAATAGGTGGCTGATACTGCAATACACGCTTTAACATATTATATTCCACTGAGTAAACCGATAACTCTAGTATAGACTAAAAACTTTAACAGAAGAATCGCAGCACTGAAACGAAAATACGAGGTAGCCTCGGGGAGATAAGAGAAGATAATCTTATATAAATAAAATTCAAAGTCCTGACTGACTAATTCATTCACTCATCAACCCCCAGCCCAAGCCGTTGGACCTAGGTAGCTGAAATTTTCAGAATTTTCAAATTTTTCAAAACAGAGGGTCTATAATAATGTAGGCAAGGAATAAGACCGGATTTTTTTAAAGTCAACCCCTAAGGGGGCGAAAAGGGTTGCCAAAATTTGTATGGGAGGTATAAAGAATGTTGTCTAATCTTTTTGAAACTTAAAATAAATACTCTTCAACACAATTGATTGAACACGTGTTTCGCCGTTTTTCTAAATGTAACCCGGGAGTGAACGGGGTTGCAAAATTTTTGAACTAAAGTCCACGCGAACGGAGTCGCGGGCGAAAGCTAGTATAAGAATATTCTTTATTGTACCAGAAAAAACATTTACAAAGATACATAGGCTGCTAGTACAACTTATGTATGCGGAATCTGGGATTCCAATAATTTTAAACGCAATGTCTGACCTCCATGGCCAAATTCGTTCTTTTTTAAATACTGGCCGCTAATATTTTTCTCTTATATACATTAGTGTTTTGTTTTTGTTGGGTTTAAAATGTCATATCGCTGAAAAAATGGAACTCACTCGTGAAAATATTCGTGCTATGATTTATTACGATTTTCGACGTGGTTTAACGCAACAACAGTGCGTAGATCAATTAACTTCGACTTTTGGTGGTGAAGCTCCATCAAAAACGACTGTGTATCACTGGTTTAGTGAGTTTAATCGCGGGCGCAGTAAGCTCACGGACGAAGTTAAAGAAGGTCGCCAGAAATCGGTGGTTGTGCCACAAAATATTGAAGCTGTGCGAAAACTAATAATGCAAGACCGCCATGTTACGTATCGCGAGATAGAGGCTATTCTGGGCATATGTATGACGAGCATTCATAGGATATTACATGAACATTTGTCTGTAAAAAAAATTTGTTCGCGCACAACTTAACTCAGGATCAAAAAGATGCTCGCGTCGAATGGTGCAAGAAAACCTTAAAAAAATTCAACGGAGGCGACTCAAAATCTGTTTATAATATCTACACAGGTGACGAATCCTGGATCTACGCGTACGATCCCGAAACTAAACAACAATCAACAGTTTGGATGTTTCAAAATGAGCCGAACCCTACGACATTGAATACGAAAGTGGCTCGTGCAAAAAGCACTGTAAAGCAAATGGTGGCCTGCTTTTTTGGTATTAATGGCCATGTGGCTACAATACCACTGGAGAATCGCAGAACGGTTAATTCGGAGTGGTACACGACCATTTGTTTGCCGGAAGTATTTGAAGAAATACGCCAAAACAACCAGCGACGCAGAATCATACTTCACCATGACAATGCCAGCTGTCATACATCTCGGGAAACCACTACATTTTTGGATGGTCAAAAAATAGAATTGATGGGTCATCCACCGTACAGCCCTGATTTGGCTCCCAATGATTTCTATTTATTCCCAAATGTAAAGAATAAACTACGTGGTCAACGATTTTCGACCCGTGAAGATGCCGTAGAAGCGTTCAAACAGCACGTTTTTGAGATACCTCAATCAGAGTGGAAAAAGTGTTTTACAAATTGGTTTCATCGAATGCAAAAGTGCATCGATCATAGTGGAGAATACTTTGAAAAACAATAAAAGCATATTTAGCCATATACATTTGTTAATTTTTTCTATTCCGCATACATAAGTAGCAGCCCTCGTACAGTACAATAGGCGGCCTTATTGAGGAGTTTCATAAAATTCGTGGTACATTGCGTAGCAGAGTCTATATACCTATTTATTAATCTTTGGATTAATCGACTTAGCAATGTACTTATATAATCGTCATTGTAAAGTTGTAAGCCATGAATTATTGTAGTTTTATAAAACATGTCCCTTGAAGGGGGCAAAGTAAAGACTGAAGGATGGTTGGTATAAGGGTTTTGTATCGTCTTGCTCTAACATAATTTGCTTTCGCCATGAATATACTCTGTATACGGCGTACTTATGATGTAATAATAAAATTATTATAACAAGTCACTTCCCCTCACATTTTTTACTAAGATCGTCTATTATTTCGTCGATCGTCTGTATCTATTCCTGGTGTACATACAATAAAGAATGTTCTATCTATCTATCTATCTAACCACATATACCTACACTTCGCTGATGTTTTAAATATTCTAATGTTTCGTAACAACATAACCCATAATTTCATTGCATATTTCATTTACCGAACAAAAATTTCAACTTTTATAAACTATGAAATCGGTAGGTCCATCTTTCGGAAAGTAAATAACTACCACTAGAAACATAACGAACTCATATTTTAAACATGTAATGTTTTCTTGTTTTTCGTAACAACATAAACCATAATTTTGTTGCACATTTCATTACAGTACACAGGTTTTAACCTTAGATACAATATATACAAGACTCTTGTAAAAACCAGATGTTCGGTTCTCATGTACTTTCTGAAGTTTTTGTATCATGTCCGTAGTGAGCGGATACAACAACCTTCACCGCATCAGGGTCAAAGTCGTAAGCTACTTCCCGACGCGTCGATAGCTCCAGGGAAATTGGCTGATGGATCAATACAGATTAATTGTCTTGGCATTTTTATAATTTACTTTGTCGATGGTAAAGTTTGCGAGGCCAAACGAAAGCAGCTGGAGGTACAATCTTACAATTAACGTTGTATTATTAAAGAGCTGTTATCTGTAAGATCACTTTTGAGGGTCGTTCTCAATAGTCTTCGGTTCGTTTATGCTGTGATTTAAAATGGATCTACAACATCTTGAAATATAAATTTTTTCCTTAAGTATTTTTTTTTTCATGAAATAAAAAGGAATGAATGCGTAGGACAAAAAAAAACACAGTTACAGAATGAAGAGTAATAAATATCGTGGTTTTATCGGAAATTAGTTTTAAGTTCTCATAAATATATTTTATTTATTTAAGGACCCGGTGGGGAAAAAATATAAAATCAAGAAGCTCTGAGAAATACTGTTTTGGAGTGAAAAGTCAAGATGCCATTCGCATCGATTCATAAAATATCGTTGGGTGCAAGCCCAAATAAGCCCAAAATCAAATTTTTTTACGAATTTCAGACTCTTAACAAGAACCGAATGTGTAAAAAACTTTTGGCTTAATTATGATAATTACCGTCATAATTCACATGATCGACTATAAATGGGGGGTCATGGATTTTGATTTGATGTTCAGTACATTTCAATCGTATTTAATACTCGTATTATGTCCTTATCATCCAATACATCTACACTCGACTTCCTTGTAGCTAACCATGCTGTGTGCCTACCTACCTGTATTTATATATGCACGCACGATCGATGAACATAGTAAGAGGTGTGTGATTGTGTGTAATATTTTATAGTATGTAAAGTAGTTAAAATTGGAACGTTCTTTGAGACTATTCACGAATCTATTTGCCGGAATGTATGTTGAAACTTTTTAAATATAACATGATTCATTTGAGATGGTGTGAAACAGAATTACAGAACCCTCATCAAATTGTGTCTGAGAAGTACGAAATTATTATCGATTCGTAAGCGATACCATATTACAGGAACTTATCAAGTATCTTAACCGTGTATTCACACATAAATTCTCACAAAAGGCATTGTGCTGGTCGCAATTAATTATAAAAATTTTATTACTTAGATTAGGACTTCTAGGGTGAAGTGCGGAACGTTGCCGTATCGCGACGATATGCCGACGATAAGCTCGATCGTCGCTTAAGCCGCGTTTTCACGATTTCAGTAAGTTTGGACTCGGAAGCTACACGTATCGTGTAGCGCCCTTATTACAAACATTAGCTGAGTCCACTAAGTAGATCTTAGTAGCTGAAATAGGTCACTCAGTCAGAGTGTATACTAAGAGCTTGAAAACTAAAGCTGGCTTCCCACGGTCCGCGATATTGCGAACGGACGCGGACGGCCCGACGACCACGGACAGCCACGCACCACGAGAGGCTCTTCCAACTGACCTGTGTCGTCTGTCTGTGCTACCACAGACCGAGACCCCACGGTGTGTCGTGCGAGCTGGTCCGCGTCCGTCCGCGATATCGCGGACCGTGGGAAGCCAGCTTAAGGCGGCAGGAACACAATGGACGAGATGAAGTTGAGGACTAGCACTGGACCGGATGGGTTGGCGTGAAAGAGAAGAGGCCTATGCCCAATAGTGGGCTCTATTTACGGGCTGATTAGATTAGAAGTTGAGAACTACCCAGACCCAGGTTGGCTTGACGGTGAACAGGGCCTAGATTCTGTTAATGCATTGTAGTACAATGACAACTGCATGATCGCGGCGATTTCATTTCATTGTCGCTTTTAATCTACGCGCGCACACATACCAAACCTTCAAGGCGTCAATAGTATAAAAAAACATGTCACTTGACCCGACCGAGTATCTGTCATTGAACTATAATGCACTAGGAGAATGAGGCCCCAGATAGGCATCTTCATTGTCAATAGTAGGAATCTTTTACAGGACTACTATTATCGCCTTCTATCTATCTATCGTATTGAAGGATATCTATATAATTTTAGTTGAATGTCATTCGAAATTTATTATTACTATTTTAATTAATTCATCATCATCATCGTCATCATCATCAGGCTATATTAGTCCACTGCTGGACATAGCCCTCCCCTAATGAGCGCCATAGCGCCCTGTCTTCAGCTTGCCGCATCCAGCATCTGCCTGCAGTCCTTCGCAGATCGTCATCCCACCTGGTTAGAGGGCGTCCTACACTACGTTTAATTAATTATCATGATTGAATTTGAATGTAATTTGATAATTCCATTTTTTATTTATTATTGTGATTTAATTCAATGCTATTTGTGTAATTTGATAATTCAATTTTATTCATTGTTATGATTTATTTCACATTATATATTGTTATGATGATCATTGTGTTGTGCAAATAAATGTCTTATCTATCTATCTATCTATATGAATAGATAGGACGTAATAAAAGTTAGTCCCCGGGGCGGACAGAAGCGGCCGAGTGCAGTGAAATCGTCGTCGTAGAAAGTGCCGGGCGATACCATATCGAGACGGACGGCTCGGCTAACTGTCCCCTGCGTGCGCCCGCGCCTTGTTACCGGAGGAAGTAATCGTATTTGTTGTTTGAAAGCCTTTCGTACAGGGTGTTACGGGGCCACTGGGCGTAATAACATACATGCGTATATTTACTAGCTGTCCCGGCAAACGTTGTTTTGCCAGATTGGGGTATGAAAAATAGATAACAATTCTCAGACCTACCGAATATCCATGTAAAATTTCTTTAAAATCGGTCAAGCCGTTTCGGAGGAGTTTGCGCACTAACATTGTGACACGAGAATTTTTTACATTAGAAGATTTAGATTTATTTGTTTTATTATTAGGACTACCAACAAGATATACACCAATACTTTCACAATAGACAATATAACTAAGAATAAGCTGCATTTACAGGCAGCCATAATATATTTTATTTTTCTTTTAATACAAAACCCACAGCACAGGTGAACTTCTAAAGAATGGTTATGTTAAAAATATCCAAACACAGGCCAATTAAAGGCTTCCGTTTTATTAACTTAGCTATACTTCTTTTTTTAGCATTAGAAATTTTGTAAACAAAGAAGCAGGCCTAGTCAACCTAAAATCGGCTGCCTAATTTATATATTTTTTAAATAGAATAGAATAAGAAGCGGTGGTGGCGTAGTGGGGTTGACCCTTGCTTCTCGATCTTGAGAGTCTGGGTTCGAACCACGCATGTACCAATGACTTTTAGTTACGTACATTTGTTTGTTCAGCAACACCATTCGCTGATAAATTGTGCCCGGATAACGGCGACAGGCTTGCCACTTGTCACGTTTGGGACCTAATAAACTCGGCAAAACGTGGGCCCAGTTCCAGTGACTGGTGCCTCTGCCTACCCCTTCGGAGATATCGGGCGTGAGTTTATTAATTTTTAGAATTGACTAGTCCTGCTTTTTTGTTTACAAAATTTCTAATAAAAAAAAAACGAAGTATAGTAGACAGGAACAAAGGTAAACTTACATAATTTACTCTTAAGTTATAAAAATAAATTTTACAGTGGAAAACAAGAAAAGCAAGCAACAGCCTTACGTATTTTAAATCTTATCAGTGTTTATATGAACAGAGTGCTATTAAATTACATGATTACATAGTGTGCCCGTGCGTATGATGGTGTGTTTGTGTGTGTGTGTTTGTGTGAATACATTTGCCGATATATGGAAATTGTAGAGTGTGGGAAAATTATACCAGAACTTAAACGCAAAACGTTCTTAAAGCCCTAAAACGTGATTTATAGGATAAAATACGGTAGCGGTTGCGGTCCATACAAAAAACTATCGCCGTAAATGACGTATGTTGTATGTATTCATGAGTCGTCACCGCGACCGCGTTGGTTTAAAAAGTTCTTGTGATCTATGGAAATTGTATTCAATACATATTTCAACTCCATATCCAGAGAGTTTTAGGTAGGTATATACATTTTAAAAAATAAGTCCTTCTAAATTTATTTCGACAATGTTGGTAAAACATTTTTAATCAATTTCTTACCGTAAGACAAAATATTACCTACCCCTCCCTCTCCCTCTAAATTATCATTTAATAAATTGAAATACCCTATTGCATAGATCTCTGATTCTTCTTTGACTGTAGCCCGTATTACGGGCCCCGTAAAAACGTGCATAAACATTTTCGAGAGATTTTCGAATGTTGTAACTAGGCATCGCGTGATGGTAACGATTTTTTAATGTATGGTAACATAATTTATTTAAAGCTTCATTACTGTACCGTCATAATCATTAGGCAAATAGATTTATTTTGGGCCATGGGAAAGTTGCGCTTGCGCAACAATGGAACGCGTTGAACTCTTTCCCTAGGTGAATTAATATCTGAAATATTATGTACTCGTATTACACGATCATTATAATTATTATGATTTCAAGTTGCACTTGAAGTTGTGTTGTATTTACACAACTTCCTTAACAAACAATCGTTCTTCTAAACAATACATACATAGTATTTTTTTGACTTTTTCACTGATAAATCTTGTTCTAAACAGCTAACAGAAGATTACAAAAAATAAAAAAAATAAAAAAATTTTTTCAAACTTAACTGGCGCAAGTAACAACCCTTCGATAACCTGAATAATTCGCAATAACGTATTACTAGTAGTTAAAACTTAAAAATAACGATACATTTTAAGTTTAAAAAGAATGGGTTGATCTATAGTAATAGATCAACCCATTTTTTTTTAACTTTTAAACCGGTGCCACTTTTACACTATTATATTATTATTATACATAGGTGCTCAATTAATTGTTGATAAATACGATTGTAACTAAAAATGAATGAATGAATGAATGAATGAAAATTCTTTATTACACAATACAAAAAAAGATGTACATAGGCGAGCTTAATACTAAAAAGTATTTTCTTCCAGCTAACCTTTGTTGATGAGGATAATGGATGGGGTAGTGCCGGAAGATATTTATTAGAAAGAGGTTGTAAATTATATAAACATGATACACACATTAAACAACATAAAATATACATAATATACTAAATACTATAGATTCTAAGGATACAAAATAATTAACCATACTACTATTACTATTACTTGATATAGATAATATAGATATATATAGATATATATAGATAATATAATAAAATACAATATAATACAAACTACATGTGGAATCTAAGTGCCTATTTCCGCAAAGTAAGGGATTCCTAGGGATTTCCGCAAAGTAACGCCAGATTCAATACAATATCTTTCTTCTTAGCTACAGATTTGATTACATAGTATTTTGGGTAAATTTGCCGAATCACGGCTCCACCTCGAAAGTGCTCCAAATGTTTTTCTATTGTTTTTCACGACTAATACAGAGTATCCCGAGTAATATTGAGGAGGCGCATGGCTTTGGACCCGTAAAAAAAAAAACAAGAGGCAAGGTAAGAACGCATCAAAGTCGAGTCTGTTTTCGATCTTACATAGAGAACCGCTTCGCTACGCGCGTCGTCGCACCTATATTTCTGTTGTCACGTATTGATAAAAAGCAGTAGTAGCTGTTTTAAGGTGGATTATTGATGTATGGTGTTTTTATTAATTTCTATGGGGTTCCATAGCATGCGCCACCATATTATTGCATGGTACACCATTACCGAGTGATAAAAAGCAGTAAAAAAAAAATTTGGAGCACTTTCGAGGTGGAGCCGTGATTCGGCAAATTTACCGTATTTTAAACGGGAGAATCTACCATACCTACTTTACTCTTATCTGTTCTAACAAGTATTAAAATGTGCGCGTTAGCTTGTTGCTACCTAGATTCATCACAACACAACTTGTTTCAATGCAATTTACTATTTAATATGCACAATGAGCATAGCTGGTCAAGGAATTACTTATACCCTACTAGAGAGGGGGAATCGCGAACCAAACGAAAGCAAATTATTATCTTATCATTAACGCAATGCCGTAACTGAAGTAACTCACTGAAATGCATAACTCGAGCTATTGATTTAATTATAATTACGTTCTACTACGGACCTTTTAAAACATTTAAACATAAACATTTACATATAGGCACATACATTGCTTCTGGCCCCACACTAGGGGGTACCCTGTGTCGTGGGAACCAGAAACAGCGACGTCACAAACATGTAAACATCCAAGACCTGGGTTTCTTTTTTATTTTTCCCCAGCCGGGGATCGAACCCGGGACCTCTCGCATGGTAAGCAGGTGCGCTAACCACTACGCCACAGAGGTCGTCATGTCGTCTTTTCAAAAGTACAGTCTCCAGCTAACTTTGTGTATTGACTATGCAACATCGGAAAGGATTTCAAATACATACATAAGCTCACCCCTGTATTCAAGAGGGGTAGGCAGAGACCAGGGACTGCCCCTTGTCACGATCCCGATAAATCACTTTCGCTTCATCGACATTCATTAGTCGTTGCATGCACGCACGCCGGTTTCGGGTACTTTCTATCTCGACAAAAAATTAAGTCAGTGAATCTGGAATAAAGTTAATAATGTCTAGTGCTTACTAAAGTTCTATTTCAACCGTAGGGTTTCTAGTAAGCCCTCCAGATAGGCTGTGCTCAATATTAGTCCGTATATCGTATAATAAGTTGGTTGTAATCGTGTAAACGTGTAACGCTAATTAGGCATATAAAACGACCACTTACAACTTCGTAGATGATACGCATGATTCGTGACCCACAAAGGGACTTGGTTATCGCGATTAAAAGGATCTTGTTAGAAAGGAACAGAAGTCACTTTGGCGTGAGTAGGGAGGATGAAGATGTGCAATGATGTCAGTGTTTATGCAACTATCATGTTGTACGCGATAATTTGTGTGCATGATTCCTAGTTGTGTGTGGTTGAATTCAGAAAATAATTTTAGGGATGACGCTTGCTTGAGTTATGCCCCCAGTATTCTCGACGGACGCGCTAGGTGGAACGCAATAAGTATACCTATGTGAGTGGATATGACCAAAAAGGGACCTCAAGGGAAAATAATTGATTTCGAGAAAATCGCGTCTGAAGTTTCGTGTACAGACAAGTTTCGACTCGACTCGGCTCACAAAAAAAATCATAAAAAAATAACTACGGTACCTAAAGATATTCTGGTTAGACCAAAACAAAGCTAAAATACCACAGATTAAAAAAATCAAATAAAAAAATAACGGTTTCCAATCCCTCCAGGTCCCTTTTTGGTCAACCACTCACATAAATTATTGTCTTGGAACCAGACAACAGTTCTTATTGCATAGCTCTATAGATACTCGGGGGCCATTTGGTTTTAGTCTAGCTTGAAGGTAAAAAGTTTGACCAAGACAGAGGATGCGGACTCCATTCCCGCTGAATGAAGCCGTACTTTGAGAACAAAATATTGGTGTCCTGTTATAATATTGGATAAATACAGCTCACAACCTCTAACTTAATACAAAGTTACGACTGTTACAACTACAAACAACGGACGTAGGTAGGTAGATTTTTTATCGCCCTTGCGGGTCCTGCCTGCCTGCCTTCCTGACGATGCTGATAAAATTGCGGTTACAAAAGGAATTGTTGTGACCAAAATGGGCGCACTACACGTTCAAATATTCACTAACAAAAGGACTACTCATCCTTTTGTCCCTATCTTTGAAATGCACTGACAGAAGTCGTTAACTCAAAAAAGGCTTGAATATATTGATTACTCTTAATTTCTGAGCAATAGGAGCAGACCAGAGGCCAAATTATGCCACCAAGTCCTGTTGGAATCCTGATGTTTGCGACAGCAATTAGTATATAATTTGAAGGTTAAAAGACTAATTGTATTCGCTACTTTATAGATTGGGAATTATTCTGTTGTAATGGGCGTTTCAGAATGGTGTTGCGATTCCGAAATACCGAAAAAAAGCCGGAGAAAATATAAATATATAGTAGGTTGGAACAGATTTTTTAGATATTTCAGCTCTTCTGCATAGACTCTTGAAATCGCCAACCAGTGGCGAGCTCATTTATTTTAGGAGATATTCAGTGGCGACTAAAACCTACTCTTTCTCTGTTGCTAAGGGGAAGGCGAAAATTCCTACCTATTTCCTGCAGTGGGACTTATAGATAATGTTAGCTGCTTGTACAGTCGACAGCACGTCAATCTTCACATTTTAGTTGCAAAGTCGCCCGTAATGTGCTGTCGACTGTACGTAGAGAGAGTCTCTACAAATTTTATGAGTTGACATTCTTCAGTCTATATTTTTTTCCACAAAGCCCGTAAGTTCTCAACTTGGAGATAAGTGACAGGGCTCAGCCCACGTGATCTGTCTGAGGTAACCGTTAGTTGAGCATTTTATTAGGGCATTGCATTGTTTTTTTTTCAGAAAGTACCATATCTAATAATCTTTCTATGTGATTTTTAGTGGGCACGATTTTTTATTCTAAGTTTATTTTTTACTTGTCTTGGCTCTGCAAAAAGATGGCCTGGTATGTGTCGCAGACTCGCAGCCATATCGAATAATATGCCAAATTACGGATAGGCGCGCCGGATTAAAAAACAGGGCTGTTATGCAATGCGGCTACCTCACATTCTACAATTAGGTAATTCATCATCATTATTCAGCCACAAGAAGTCCACTGCTGGACATAGGCCTCCACCATGGATTTCCCAAAAGACCGGTTGGAAGCGGCTTGCATCCAAGCGTCTCCCTGCCACTTGTATGAGATCGTCTGTCCATCTTGTGGCTGGTCGTCCTAGCTGCGCTTGCCGATATGTGGTCTCCATTCAAGAACCCTTCGGCCCCATCGGCCATCAGTTCTTCGTGCTATGTGGTAGTTACTTCCAAGTAACTAACTTACTTGGAACTTCTCCAATTAGTTACTTCCATGCTTCAAACCAAACACTTCTAACAAGTTTTGTGATGGAGTTTTCGTGGTTATTTTGCTCATCAAAATGTGTACGCTGGTCATAAATTAATCTATTCGTCGGACACCCGAGCAATATTATTAGTGTACCGACCGTAACGAAGACCGTACAGTTTATGTGATTCCTTTTGATAAACAGTTTATTAGCAAACAGCCTTATTTATAAGGACAGGAATTCTTTAAAGCACTCTTCAGAGACAGTTTATTTAAACAGTGGTTACGTCTTTTCCTTGTAATTGTAAAATTTCCACCACATAATCTAATATCTATTATTTTAATCGGCGTTTATCGATTAGGTACATACTGTTTTTTATAAATACTTTCTGATTTTAATAACAAACATTATTTTATGTTTTGATTTCTACATTGCGTCTTTGTAATACGTATCGTTATTACATTCCAATCCGGATGAACTTGAAGTAGCCGCATTAAATTACAGTGAAGTTTTTCAATCCAGCACTGGAATCCAGTAATCCAGCGCAGCATATTTTGTGGTAGGGAGTAGGCATCTATGATAGTGACATTACTTTAATTTCTAGCCAAGCCTCTGACCGTAAAAGTATTTTTTTGTTTTCACAATCCTTTAAAATGTTTTATTAGAACGTGCGGGTGAGACGGATGCTAGACGTGGACCTTTTTATACAACAGGAAACTCAATTTCTTGGAATTAAAACGAAACGTTTAAATGTGAAAACCTTAAAGCTTGAAAGTTGTAGATTAAACAAATTATCAAGGTACCCGTACCTACCGTATATATACGTGTAGGTATATAGGCACTTATATTTGGTGACATAGGTACTTACATCTTTAATCTGCCTACCCCCTCGGGGATAACTGGCGTGAGTTTACTTATTTTTTTATTTTATTTTTACATCTTTAACTAGTGTAGGCACTAATGTTCAAGGTTGATTACTACAATTCGTGTTTTACTACAACTACAACAGTGAAACTCACACAGATCGGAAAGATTTATTGGCAAGTCTCAGAATTCATCTCTATCTACGCACCGATAAGGCATTTCAAGGCTGCCCTAAATCCTAATGTGGTCAAGGTAAAGTAGACTCTAACGTTTACAGGGTATCATCTCCTATTATACCTACAAAGAGATCATTAAATTATCTACCTACTAGGTACCTATCGATGTTGCTGAGTTCCTCGAAATCTTAGCCCAGCCTGCGGAGGGAGACGCGGGTCGCTGGCCGCAAGGACGTTGGTGCGCGGGCGGTGATGTTTTACCCAATCAACGCTTGAGTATGGGTGTGTGAGTGCGACCACTTGTAGGTGGTGACAGATGGAACGAGTGTAGCCAGCTCAGAGGAAAATGCCGACAAGCGCGCGAGCTGATTTTGAGGCTTCGTATGAAATATTTTTTTTTGAGTGCGTGTGGGTACATGTACGGTGACATGAATTCATATCTACGTGTGTTCTTTGTGTGTCAATCTAGCTCAATACTATAATATTAAGTACTGTTGGACCATGTTTTATATTTATTATATTTATTAAGGTACTTTCTTTGACAGACTGACTTGAACAGAGGGCTGGTGTTTTTGTGTTTTTCAGGTGAGAAAACAAACGTATTCATCATCATCAACCCATTATGTCCCCACCGAGGGGCACTGGTCTCTTCCCTGAGGAAGGTATAGGCCATACTCCACCACGGGGGCCAAGTCCGGATTGGTGGAGTATTAATTTGTTATTAGACTTATAAAACATTAATATCACATGTAGTAAAGTAAGCTAGAATACTGTTTAGTAATTTGGAGTCCTTATTACAAAGTACACATTAATGCAATTGAAAAAATACAACTAGGGCCCTTAAAATTGTTACTTTTCGAGCTAGACTACGATATGAGTGTCGATCTTATGAAACACAGCGTGAAAAATTTACATTGCACAAAATACTTCATGGTACCCTAAACACATTTTTGTTAAGCCAAATTAAGACCAACATGCCGATACATGCTCCTAGAAAGGCCAAGACGACCCAAACATTTAATTTACCTCTGTGTAAAACCGTAAGGGCACACCATGAACCAGGCGCCAGTGTGTCAACGCAGGTTGCATCCCACACTAGCGGCCTCCCGTTCTGCCACGGCACCAGTGACATACCGTCAGGTCTCCTTCCGTCGTCCCGTGCTATACCGTTAGGCTCGAGGATAGCCGGCACGGCGACGCTGGAAAGAGCCCTGCGGATTATGTCATTCAGGGATGCATGGCGCGACAGTCGGCCCACGCTGCGTTGACACGATAGGCCGTGGTGCCCCGTGGTGTTATCTGTTGTGTGATGCAATAAATAAAATAATAAAAATAAAAAAAAACATGTTATGTATCTGACGATTAGCTGACATCGATTCCAGAAATTTCTGCTGTAGAAAACCCCAAGTCTATCGAAAAATATATCCAGATCATATTCTTTCCAACATTCATTATATCGACGTCTCAATAGCATTTTGTCGGATTTGTAATTTTTATACTTTGCAGGAGAGCGTGTCTACAAGTTATTATCTATATACAGCCTGATTTTTTTCACCAGTACAATAAATCAACATACGTAATACTAAGTCCAAAATACAAATACCAACATTTTTTGTTACTACCCATTTTTACTACCCCACAAAAAAAACAAAAATACCAATGTCTGAACTTATCCGCAAATCTTAAAGAAATATGGACTCATTACGCATGAGTACAACTAAACGCACGAACTGGCAACTGCGCGCGGCTTGCGGGAAGGAAAAGAAGCGGCGGCGGCGGCGCAGCCAGTAGGTATGACTTATGTATGACGTAGCAAAAAAAATCTTACTTGATACCAATTCTTCCTTCATACTTGCACGGGCTTAGGACCGTCACCGGCGTGGAATGCTTGCACTGGTTGGTAATGGTATGAATTTCCACACCACGTACTGGCTAGCGCCGAAGTGCGCCGTGCGTGCCGCGTCGTTGGTGCTCCTTCTGGGGTCTTCCTCGAAGAACGCGAATATCTGTTCCCCGATCTCCACGGCCAAGGGAGGTCTCCCTCCTGGGCCTTGAGCGTGCGCTGGTGCAGTGAACTGTCCGTAGTCTAGCAAATGCTGCGTCACTTTCATGAATGTCCTGGTGTTGAGTATTTGAGGTTCAATAAAACCGTATCGTAAACCATAACCGTCCGGCATCCCTTTTACCTCCGCGGGCGACTCGCGGGCACAGACCAACACGTTATACTAACTAGGCTGTCAGCGCTGTGTATCCGGCTCACGCCTGGACGAGGGAGTTTATCTGTGAACCTCGTACCGGACGGCCGTTTTTTTCACACACACGCTATCGCACTGTATTCAAATTACCACTTTTTCCTTAGATTAGGGCTTACGACCCACCTTTGTTTTATTTACATGAATGTGATCGGTGTAACTTGATAAATAGACTCTTTCCCCAAACTCTCTTGTGTTTTCTAGAACAATCCTGAGATAACCCTCTCATAACCGGCATTTATCAGGCGGGGCAAACTTTCTTCAGCGTATACCCGCCGAGCTGCAGCTGTATTTTCCCCACTGAGAAAGTAACTACGAACCATTTCGTAATACTCGCGGTTTGTAAACATCGTGTTGCGCGCGTAATTTTCGACTGCAGGAAGTGCGGAAACGGCGCACGTGCACTCACCTAGGTCAATGCGCGTGGACTGACCGGCTCGGCTAGCTAGCGGCTCACTGAACTCGTGCGCCGGCCAGCCCGCCGCTCACTCACCCCACCCCGCCGCCCTCTGCCTCGCACCGCGATGACGCATTGTAATGGGTGCCCATGAGTTACAAATTGGATGAAGGATAAATTAATAAAAATGAAAAAATATATATGGTAATTTTATTCGATAAATGTAATCTATTATCGATACCAATGATATGGTAACATTTATTGTACTGGTGAAAAAATCAGGCTGTATATAAAAGGAGATGCTGACTGACTGACTGACATATCAACGCAGGGCCTAAACTATAAGGGTTAGAAACTTGAAATTTTGCACAGGGGTTCCTTTTGTAACGTAGAGGAGCATTAAGAAAGGAATTTTGAAAAATCATCCCCTAGGGGGGTAAAATGGGGGTTCAAAGTTAGTATGAAACTTTGCCGTTTTTGAAGTTATTCGAATGAAATTTGGTACGAAGGTTCTTCATTTAAAATTATGAAATACGTTTAAAATAGTTTTTCGGAAATCATCCCTTAGGGGGGTAAAAAAGGGGGTGCAAAGTTACTATGAAACTTTGCCGTTTATGAAATTATTCGAATGAAATTCAGAATGAAGGTCCTTCATTGAATGTCTTGAAACACATGTAAAATAGTTTTTCGAAAATCATCTCTTAAGGGGATAAAAGGGGGGGTACAATATTAGTATGAAACTTTGCCATTTTTGAGATTATTCGAATGAAATTCAACATGAAGCTCCTTCATTGAAAGTCATGAAAGTTAGTATGAAAGCTCTTTCGTATGCGCTAAAAGTATCCCTATCTTATTTGCAAACACTTTACTCAACTAAGGCCCACGCGGACGTAGTCGCGGGCAACAGCTAGTAAGGTATAAAAACCTACATATTGCCTACATACGACATTATGCAACAGAATTATATAAGCAACAGATAAGATATAAATGTTTCTCAAATGGTTAGAAAGGGCTCTACGTGCTTATTGAATGTATAAAAAGTAATTTTCGCCGGCATCGAACATAGAACCATATGCTTCTGACGTCGAAAATGATCTTTTCAACATTCTATGTTATGTATTCTATGTTAATACATTAACATATTAGTTTTACAAAGTTGTACAAAAAAATGTTTACTTATTAATTTTATTAATCTAGACCTTAGACTCGATACTATACTTTCAACTAGGTTCTCGCAAAGCTCTTGGCTACTGATTATCGGAAAAATGTAAGATCACGCGTTAGTCTGCGCTCACAGACTGACAGTCGAGTCAGTACAGACAGCCGTGCCCGTTTTTTAAGAAATTGTGAATTAATCACTGTAAGAAAGTGTGTATTTTTCATGAAAGTTTTGAATTTAAACCATTATCGCTAGAAAATTTACTCATAAATATTAAAAATATAAAAGTTATTTTGTTAAAATTTTAGAAATGTTAATAACATTACTATGGGTCCATTTCTGAATTAAGATTTTCACTAAGCAACTAACTACTTAACTGTATAAGGACACGAATCAAGAAAATTTCTTCTAGGATATCGATATGAGCGGTTTTGCAAAAAATAGATAAAAATAAAATTTTTAATGTTCAGTTAACCTAATTCGAATAAAATTGTGAGATGATTTGGACTGATTGTAATATGTTCACATACAGAGCTATTAGAATATTTAGTATTATAATACATAACTGGTTACAATAGGTAAGGGTAGTTTTCAGGGTCAAAACAATTAAATTCTATTTAGTCCGTATTTTAGATTATAAAAAAATATTGGACATGTATTTTTGTTTTCTTCGATTAAACAAAAAATAAAAAAGATATAGCCCTTTAAAGTTACGTGTGACGTCACTCCGTGCTAAAAAATGCAGCACGGCGTGACGTCACACGTAACTTGAATGGGCTATATCTTTGTCATTTTTGGTCTAATTTACAAATAAAAAAATACGTGTCCCTTATTTTTGAATAATCTAAAAGACGGACTAATTACATTTTTTAGGGCAACTAGCCCATTGAAATTAAAATATTTTCTCACCGCGATAATTGGAACGCCCTATCTTTCTCATGGATGGAAAAAAAATTTTTGACTGAGACTGAAAACAAGTCTTGTTTTCACAAAATGTAGCCGACATTTTACCATATATTTCACTGGTAACACACTCTGTTGACAGAACAGCGCACCGTGCGGAAACTTGTTTCGTTCATTAATTCGTTGAATTCGTTCATTCACGCACACTGCTGCGTAGTGGTTGGTTGTTTTTGTTGTGTTTTGTTTTATTTTGTAAAAATCATGAGATTTTATGCTTGAGTGAGAGAGCCACTGCTTGTTTGGTGCCTTGTGTCGAGATTTGTGGATGTGAAGTGGTGGGCAACATATTGTCAGCGGAATCAATCCCGGAACTTTATCAAATTATCGTGGTCAAAGTGAAATCTATCGTGCAAGCTCCAGATGTTGTGATCCGCTACAGCCTCGTTCCATCGTATACAAGCAGTGATTGGGAGTTGGGACGAGTTCTACCTGCCTTGTGCTTTACAAAAAGTTACGTGATGAATTAAACAATGGACTAAACTGGAAATCCGGATGAGAATGGGTTACATTCGCTTCGTCGAAACGAGATTCATATTGCGACTTCACCCACGACTTTTATGGTAAGTTAAAAGTTTCATGTTTTATTTCGTAACTGGAAAGTAAAAAGTACCTACCTACTTGTTTGTAAGGTGCTACCACTTTATTTAGTCCTTGAGTGGGTATTACATTTTTACAAAGTCATAACAGAAAAGAAACCAATTGAAAATCGAAAACCAAAACTTAAAAAAAAAGTTGACAAGCGCCAAATGTACCATCCAGCCAGTGTTGCAGCAGTCTTGAGCTTAAATGAATACATTTTTTTGTATAGAATAGGTATGAGTTCTTTTGAGATGTTCCACATTAATATTAGGTATATGTAGGTATTATGTTGTTTTTTCCAGTGTGCAATAAAGAATATTCTTATCTTATTAAATCCAAGATAATTGAATTGAATTGATTTTTTAAGATAGTTTAATTGAATTATAGTGAATTGCCCTGCCTGTGTCTTGTCTTGCGAAATTTAGGAGAATGGGCTGTTATGTATGCCCACACAAATATGCCTCAGTGCACATTTTGAAACCTGCTGTTTGTAGCTAATCATAGGAACCACCCACTCACTTACAAATGTGCCTTTAGGTACAATAATGGCTCAAGCAAGATACATACTAGATTATATTAACTAAACAGTTGAGCATTCTCCTGGTTCCAATTTTGTGTAGACAAGTATTTATTGTATTTTATAGTATGGTGTTTCTATTATTAACTTAATACCAGATTCACATATTTGCTTTCTTGGTATTTACTGTTCCTCTTAGACATATTTAATAAACAGAACTAAGACTTGTTTCATATAACTACAATTCATGGTTTACTACTATGACAATTTGATACATTGCATAGTGGGTTAAGCCACATATTAACAAGTAGACTCTGCTACGCAGTGTAGTTTGAATTGTCATACTAAACTATGATTGTAGTTTTATGAAATTCTGCACTAGGTGCGAGCCTTACTTCTAGCCTGGTACATAGTTGGTGTAGAACAAGGTAAGTGCAGCGCTTGATATTATTTAAAACTTTACACTGCTTGACAATTACTCTGGGTATTTGTGTATTTGACAGGATGTCAAATGAGTTACTTTTAAAACGGAATTTTGTATGAAAATACTTGCTTGTGACGTCACATTTCAGAGCACTCTTTTTATGTTTCATCTATTTAAAAATTGTAATAACTAGTATATGATTAAAAGAAATACATTTTCCGAAACATTTTGTAAAAAATAAAAAATAAAAAAAAACTCACGCCCGTTATCCCCGAAGGGGTAGGCAGAGGCACCAGTCTCTAGAACTGGACCCACGTTTTGTAATTTTTAACCACCCAAGTTTTGTTTTAATCGAGCATCTCAAATAATTTATTGTTGGTCGTGTCAAATACTGTATTGTAGGTTATTGTTAATAGCATATCAAATTAGATTCTGTTCCAGATAAGATAAGAATATTATTTATTGCACACCGGATAAAACAAAAAACACAAAATATATACAAAGATTCATGGTACCATTGGTGGCCTTATAACTAAAAGCAATTTCTTCCAGACAATCTATGATGGAAAATTGCTGAATCAAACAACTTCTCAACAACACAACACAACAAAACCAACAACAAATTCACAAAATCATTAATTATTACCGATAGGTATAGATCTGAATAGCTGGTATTGATATCAAATGTGCAGTCAAGCTCATCAACCTTGACATCAAAAGAGTTCACTCTGTTCATTACTAACAAAAAAAGACTTATGATGACAATGAAGACATTTATAATAATAAACATTTTTATTTACATACAGGCACTTACATTGCTTCTGGCCTCACACTGTGATACCTGTGTCGTGGGAACCAGAAACAGCGACATCACAAACATGTAAACATCCAAGACCTGGGGTTTTTGTCCCCAGCCGGGTTTAAATCTAGGCAGAGGCACCAATTCACTAGAACTAGGCCCACGTTTTGCCGAGTTTATTAGGTCCCAACGTGACAAGTGGCAAGCCTGTCGCTGTTATTCGGGCGCAATTTATCAGCGCATGGTGTTGCTGTACAAACAAACAAATGTACGTAACTAAAAGTCATTGGCACACGCGTGGTTCGAGCCCAGACCCTCATGATCGAGAAGCAAGGGTCAACCCCAATACGCCACCACCTCTTAATTTAGTATAATTCATTAACAAACTTTCAAACTTAAAAATATTGCTCATGGATGTTTTGAACACTAGACGCAAATCTCCTCTGAATGCATTTAATATTAATCTACTGTTTAACACCAGACATCTTTGTCTTCTAAATAATGGTTGATTTTATAAATTTATGGTTGATAAAAGCTTTTTTGCACAGAGTGTGCTTAGGACATTTGAAGAGGCAAAACGAAGAGGGGCCCATTTTCAGAAAAAGAGAAAAAAAGAAAGAAAGAATTTAAGAAATGGACCTGTTTTCTATTTACCAAATAATCAAATGTCGTTTTTGCCTATGGTAAAGTCGAAAAATTGGGCCATTCTTCATACGACCACCTAAAAGGGATACCCAAAAGACATTTAAAAAAAAACGCTACAGTGAAAAGTTGTCGATTGGGCCCCTCTTCGTTTCACCTCTTCATTTGTCAGAGTTTATAAAAAATTACAAAGACTTTTGTTGTTTCAATATCTCACTTGTGTGTGTGCACTGCAACATATAATTTGACTGCATAAATTGTGCTTGCCTGGTGTAGCAATTTTTTTTCAAATTGTCCCGAAGGTCTCTAAATGGATGCAAATTGCTTACAATGAATACAATGCTGTATCATTCAGATGAGTTTGGGTAGGTATATAGGCAATATGAATGATGACATATTAATGATCAGATATTTATACAACCGTCTATGTATAGACGCCACCAAATATCTTGAGCAAAAAACTGTGTAAGGGGAAAAGAAACTGCAGCGACAAGCTTATCAACCAATTGGCAATGTCCTAAATATTGCCAGTAGCTACAAATTATACAGTCTGTTTGCTTCTAGAATATACCTCGGGCTCTATGTAGAGTAGGCTTCGGTTTTCGCCGAAAGCACACGAGTGTAATGCTATTTCCGGCTCTGTATTAGTTTATTTCCGTCATATTAGTTCCGATTTTATTAGTTCCGATTTTTTTATTACGCGAATATATCCGATTCTATCCGATAGTATCCGAGGTATATTCTAAAAGCTAACAGACTGTACTTTATTTTAATGGTGTGAGGTCAGAGAATATTATTATTAATCATCAATTACAGAGAAGCAATTATTGTAACCGATTTTTTGTATTTTTGTGAACAAATATAAGACTGATTCAGTACCGGTTTCTCGTATACTAACAGTCTGTTAATCTACTGGTAACAGTTGACAAACTGACAGCTGTTAACAGCGACTGTTATCGTACGAGAAACCGGGCGTCAATCTTTTCACAATAACTTTCATCAATGAAACTACCTTTAATGTTTTTTTAATGAAAAACGCCAAGATATCAATGACATCTTGGTATTCTGTAAAAATACAAATATAATTGATTTGTTCCGGACTTGTCGTACTCCAGATTCGCCGTAATACAGTCCACCATACTAGCATACTCGCTATAAAATAAAAAACAATATACAAATTGTTACTTAATTTCATTAACAAAAATAAAAGCAATGGAACAAAAAACTCTCTTCTTCGATAGAACCAAAACGCTAATTGTACAGTCAAGTGTGAAATTATGTAATTATTACTAAGTGCCTGCTCAACTGTACGTATTACGGCGAATCTGGAGTACGACAGATCTGGAAACGACAAATCTGGAGTACGACAGATCTGGAACACGACAAGTCCGGAACAAAATCATATAATTTATCATTTATATTTGCACAAATTACGAGTTTTTCTTGTTTTATTTAGCTAAAGAGATCTTGTACTGAGTTATGGTATCGATAGAAACAGAGATGTCGTAGGGTCTCCTCAGTTGACGGCGTTTTTCCGTGCATGACCTAAGTTTCGGTTTCATTGGCTCAGATTTTTATTTTCGTTTCAAAAAATAATTAAAACGGCCCAAATCGAAATATTCTGCTCAGGCTCCCAAGATTACCTATTTCTAAAAAAAAATAACAAAGCTAATTTTTTTAGGACAATGCCAATTGCCTGACTGCAACTTTACTATCCTCTTCAGCCCCACGACACCTTTGATCTTCTGATACTTATCAAATAGGTATGACAAGATGACCGAACTATCAAACAAATCTTACCACCCAAGGTGTCAAGGCATCTTGAACCTATTGGATGTCCAATAGTACCAAGGTGTCATTGACACAATCTTAATCAACCCATTATGTCTCCACCGAGGGGCACGGGTCTCTTTCCTGAGAAAGGTACAGGCCATACTCTACCACGGGGACCAAGTCTGGATTGGTGGAGACAATAAAGTTGTAAAAATGCCTAAAATTATATGTAGGTATTTTATAAGGCTTCCATCCATTAGTGAACATATTGGTATTTCCTATTTACTTTACAGTTGAGTTGATCAAATAAAAACCTGCTTACATCCTTTAGCATGCTGCAATCTGTCTAAACCGTCGAAAACATGTTTTTTATGAGTCTCTGATTACACCTGGGCCGAAGTTTCTCAGGAAGTCTGTGCGGATGTGTGCTAGCAAGTGAAAGCGCCGTTATCTTTTTTTGCAAGTGCCATTTTTATATTCTATTTTTATTGTAAGTCTTAAACTGGACTATTGTTGCGAACAAACAAGATGCTTAGGAGTAACAAACGAATGTGAAAGTGTTTGATCATATTTTTCCTCGAGGCAAATAATTGCCAATCAGCCAGGAATGAAACTATCAGTGGGAGACAATAATATATGTACCTGTTCTTAAAGGTACCTGTTTAATTTAGAAGTGAAACCTGAATCCATTACTTCCGATCATTCAAATAAATTGCTTCTTTTCTTTGTAGTACCTTCTCGATGCATGCCAGTCCAGTCAATCGAGTTTGGTTCAGTATTTTATGTGGAGATAGATACAGTAACTCTGTTTGACTCTGTGTACTTATTCCGTGAAACAGTGGCATTGTTGTTCCGATTTAAACAACAGCGGTCTGTTAGATCGGTCGTTGTTTCTCTCAGTTTGCCTCCGATGTACAGGGGGCATCCCAAAATTAGTGTCAAGCGGAAGTTCAGAGATAGAGCACCACTAGGGGTATCCGAATCACCCCCATGTATGTTCCGCGAGTTTTTGTAGAGTTATAATTTTTTTCGTATTTTTAGTCCCACCTTGACTTACAATACATTATTGGCCACAGAGCCATGAATTATTAAGATACTGCTTTATTTTTTTCTAAAATAGGTGAATAGTGTGCCTTGCAGACACAAGCTCAGTTGAGGGTCAATCTGATACATACGCCATAAAAAATTGAAGAATCGCATAGTTATAACAATTTATACATTTTTCAAATGTTTCGAAAAGGTCTCGAAAACTACAAAAAAACATACATGGGGTGATTTGGGTACCCCTAGGGGTGCTCTATCTGTGGACTTCACTTGACACTATTTTTTGGGACACCCTGTATATATGGTTACATTAAACCATATCGTAGTTATTCCCCGAGCGGACATGCTTGCGCGCACGTACACTGATCGACTTTAGTAATCGCTGAAAAAAAACTTATTGGCAGGATGCCAACTTCGCTTCAGTGCGATTGTGATATCAACTGGAAGTAAACATGATAGGTTATTACAAATATTAATTCACTTCCACTTCCTCATGTAGAAAAAAAGCTGCCTTCTCTGCAAAAGACTTATAATGTCACAGCGGCAAAGTCGAGCCAAGTTCGTGTCGAAGGGCGACCCACCAACTAATTACTCCCGGTCCGACGTCCCGGCTTTATACGTGATCAATTATTAAAATCTTAATGTAATTATTTGCATTCCACAAAGAAATTGTTTATTATTTCAGTCTTTAAAAAAATGCTGTTGAATTTTTATTATATCTTTATATCTTTTGATATATTGAGAAACGTAAGTAATTATGTGAAAAAAAAACCCCAAGGACAAATAGCCAAGCTTGCAGTAGCTTTATGTGATTAATTATTTATATTTCAAAATTCTTTACTTGGAAAAGTCGATAATACATGTATTTGCCTCAACTTGGAACCTTTCTCACAATTTGTTGTCGATGTGATTCTACATCCTACTCGAAACAAAAAGTCTGCCCATTCTAAGAAGTGAGGCACATAAATCTCGGCACAAGCCTCACGAGGTCATTGCGGGTTGGCTTAAAACGACCAAAAACTATGATAGCCCAAACAAAGGTCGTGCGTGGTACGGATTCGAATGCGTGCCTATCAGCCTTGTGTTTCGTAACTAAGATTAGTGTACAAGTAATTTGTGAGACGCACTGACGCGTACGTACCTGCGTTATCGCCTGCTACAATCAGCGGCAACCGCGGCTGTCATTGAACACAATTTATTAAGAAGAAGAAGAAGAAGAAAACACATTTATTTTACCAACAAGACACATCACAGAAACAAAATAAACAGACAAGTAACATAATTATATTTAACGCACCAGACAAAAAAATAAAAAAATATATAGATTGTCTAATTCAGGTCAGAGGCCTTAGGGCGGCTTGAAGACCAGCCACTAGTTTTACAAGCCTCCACCAATCCGGCCTTGGCCCCCGTAGTGGAGTATGGCTTGTACTTTCCTCAGGGAAGAGACCCGTGCCCCTCGGTGGGGACGTAATGGGTTGCTGATGATGATGGGTGTGTCCAAGTTGCCACAAAAGGCAACTGACTCAGCGTTGTGCTGGAGGTGTTATTTTTCAGTCAGTGCCTGCCTACGATAACTGACAATACTGAGGAGTGCGTGTCGTGGTGCATTTGAATTAAGAGGACTTCTTAGGTAGATGGCCATTCATACCAACTTTGTATTAGATTTAAGGGGATTTGAAAAAAATTGGTCAGAGTGGAGTTTTCTTTGCTGCCTTTTTCTCCACTACATTTGGCCCCAACGCAGCGGCTAACATTAGCATTATATTGAAATAACATTCTGAGTTCTGATTTCTTCTGTGTGATGCCAACTGGATTACAACCTACGTTCTAAAAACGGTGACAAACACGGCTACCACACTATGTAGAGTTTGCGCCACCAAATAGTGCCAAGAAGAGGACCTTAGGTTTCTTGTAATATAATTAATTACAATTACGTAAGTTAGTAGAATAATAAATAATTACGTAAGTTAACAAGACTTCTGTATGATGCAAGCTCTCCATTACAACCTACGCAGTTCTTATCTTTTATCGAATTAGAACCCACTTCCCCGTATCGCTGACTGTACCTGTAGTAAACAACCTCGATAGATAGTATGAAGAAAATTACGAGTACGGACCTTTCATCTTATCAGTTAAGCACTTTATAAGTTCTACTTAATATTATTGATAGGAGTTATGTGTGAGCAATGTAAACACCCTCAATCAAGTAGGCCAGTCTGTTTGATGTTCCTTTGATATTGTGTTACATAGCCAGAAAGCTTGCTGTACCGGAATGCACAACTTTTGTTTTAAATTAAATATTTCTTGTCAACCTCAAAATTATTCAACAGATACATGTGTTCAACTAAACATAAACAAACTGGGACAGTTCATACAATTCAGATACTGTACCTGTTCGCGGTTATTATGTCGGTCCATATCTGTCGGCCATTATCTAATTCATATTTTAATTCTAATTCATATTCTATAATTATTAATGCATAACTTTGACATAACTAAATCGGTGTCTCCGCGCAGAATACTGCGTTTAACTTACTTTAACAGTGTTCTGTCTGAATGTTCTTAAGGTTCATTTTACTGTGCCGCAGCAATGTTCTAAAATATCGTACTCAAATATAAAAATATCATAAGTGATTGAACACGCAATAAGTAGGTCAAGCAATCAAAGAAAGATACTTGAGATATGAATTTAATAGTACGCGTCGCTGGCAACCGAATCTTCTGCAGCTTATCTACAAAACAGGCGGCAATACGGTAGTGCGGCGCGATTGTAATTTGGCACTTGACCGATTCATGTTGAAAAGGCATAAACATGGTGTAGGAAAACCATTATTCGATTTAGGGCAAAATGTTTGTTAAACTTGCGCGTCCCCAGGCAGACGGATGTTTGTAGAAATGTGATTTTTTTTTGGGCAAACAAATAGTCACAGCCAAAATTTGGCTGACTTTGCAAAGACCATTAAATGGTCTTTGCAAAGTAACTAGTCATCATCATCATCAGGCTATACTAGTCCACTGCTGGACATAGCCCTCCCCTAATCAGCTTGCTTCCAGCATCTGCCTGCGGTTTTTCGCATATCGTCATCCGATCGTCAAGTAACGATTAATAGTAGAAATTTTCGACCTATTGTAGGAAAATTTCGTGCAAATTCCATAGTAAATTACTTCCGTCTATATGTTAAAGGGGAAGGCAGAGAACAGGATTTGGGAAATTCTAGTATTCTTAAGATATATTTGGTCCTCTGTGAATCTAACCTAAGCGTCCGCGTCCGTTAGTGACGAGGCCACTAAGTTTTATTTCCGTGCCGGAGGGCGTAAGAAACCAGTTTTGTAGCCTTTTTATTCCGGCTAGCTAAGTATAGGTCTTTTGCCGATTGTTTTGCAAACGATTTTGCACTGGCTTGAAAATAATTAGGTGGGTATCATCACTAGCTTCCCTTGCCCTATGCTTGCCATGAAACTACCGTTTTTGTAAATGTCATTTAACACAACATACCAGACTCTGGCAGATCCTATTAAACTTCTTTAATTTTTCACGAATTGCAAGGAAAGCCCAGTTTAGTACCGAAAACGTCATCTACAATTCTCCTAAAATGCAGTTTCAACAGGCCTGGATAACTGTAACAATCAGTAAACTGTTTTTGTGATGTGTTATTTAAATAACGCACAACTTGAAAACCGTTTCAGTATCGATATTAAACAAATAAGCAAAAATTGAACATTATTAATTGAAGATTACGTTATGTTTACTTAAACAGCCTAACGGCTACTTAGCCTCCACAATATGCATTGCAATTAGTTTAACCCGGTCAATGCACCAAGATTTGGCCCAAAACAATTTCATTTTGTGTAGTCGGTATCGTGTTCCATCGATACGCTAAGAAGAGACTTGCCGACAAAAGGACTAGAGGTATAAATCCGCCAACCGCTTCCAATTTCAGTGCTAAGCCAGGCAGTGAACCTAGTTTATGTTCATCGAGCATAAACGCGGTAACCTGTTTGCGTGTAGGCACCGTAGGGTCACTCCGTAAGGTAAAATGGAACGTCCGCTCCATAGCGAGGTATTTCATCTGTACATTAAGTACATTATAAATCTCTAAATGCCAAAATACAGGACACCTAGTTTGGCAATTAGCGGTCTTCATAACTGTACCAATAGCCTTTGAATGATTTTATAAAGCCCTCAAGGCTCGTAATACGTTGTGTTTGTTGTTCTTTGTTTTTATGGTGAGAAATAAACTTTACCTTGTACATTAGTAACATCACAAAAATGCTCAAAATATTGTAGACCATGAAAGTATAGCGACAGTATTTTTTTATGTGATATATGGAGTCATCTAAAGTAGTGGTTTCTTTTTATCAAAACTTGCCTAATCTTAAGATACTAATTCCGTTTTACATCACCATAAGTGGAATATGAGCGATAAATCCTAGCCGAATAATTAGCGCCCCATCTGCCTGCTCTCTCAGGTATATAAGCTCTTCACCAAAGTTCTGTGCCACAGACTGACTCTACTGTTCTACCAATATCAACCTGTTGGAGCAAGCTGGCATTCCAAACGAATTTTCAGCATTGGGTCAGCACCTGTGGATGCGAATGGCGAGAGATCGCGAAGGATAGCGTGATAGGGAAAAGGCAATATACTATATAGCTTATAGAGGGTATAGAGGGCTCTAGAGGGCGGAGATGGGCTAATGATGATGATGATGATGAGGTGGAATATGTGATCTTATTTAATACGAAATCACAAGAATTTTCCCTCTAGAGCAGTGTTTCTTAAAACTGCAATTCATAATTTATTATGTCAATTCGATTCATTATAAATAAAATTCAAAGTCCTGATCCAGAATCCAATTGTGGCCTAACCGTACTAGATTAGAGATCAAGAACGCCTGAGTGGATCTTCTTCGTATTCTATTTCTTGGTAAGGACTTGCGACTGACAATTTCACTGATAGGCCAGTACTAGTCGGACATACAAATGGACCAGCTGATTGACAGCCAGAGTCGATAATTGAGCACATAATGGTCATATAAAGTGGGCAATGACATTAACTTTTCAGTCACCAAAGTGGAAAGGAATTTGGTACCTAATTAACTTTCTTATGCTACGAAGTGTTTTGTTATCTCTGACTTTACCGTATATAACATAACATACAACGTGTTATTGAATTAACCTGAAACCGTTTCGTCAGTATCGATAAATTAAAGTACAACATCGAATAAATAAGCTAAGGTTGAAAACTTTCAACTTTACTTTTTAATTATTCATACACTTTTGAAATTTGAATGGGTACTCATATTTTTTTCGATAGTTACAGGTATTTATCGATATAATAAAATAGATTTGAAGAAACGGTTTTTAGCCTGCGTTCTTTCAATAATATGTTTCGAGTTAATTTGGATTATCAATATAAACTATACTACTTTATTTATTTTTAATTGATCTGCTCCTGTCAAATTTCCAAAAAAAAAACGACTATCTGTCAAATTTCCGGCAGGTGCGTCAGCCCAGAAGAATCTAAGATAGATAGCAACCGACGCGTATTTCTCGAAGCCGCCTTAACTATTCTTCTCTATTTTCTACAGTTGTAAAATGGAGGTACAATACTTGTGTTTGTTCCAGAACTGGCGATAAGTCAGTCACCAAGATGCGGTCGTGTGCCTGCAAGGTAGCCGCGCTGATACTACTAGGTGCACTGAGCAAGGCCGAAATGCCAGAAGATGACTTCAGGATAATAAATAGACAAGGTGAGCTTAAAAACCTCCTACAGGCTCGGCTGGAGCCTAAGAAAGGCCAGTCCGACCCACCCGTAAAATCGTAAAGTACTGTAAATTCACCACCCGGTCGTTCTTTCTATGCAATTTAGCCACTTGACAGCTGTTAACAGTCATTAACAGTATGTCAGTGTACGAGAAACAGTAACCCCCGGTTTCTCGTACGCTATCTGTTAATCTACTGTTACCAGATGTCAGTTATTTTTTCTGTATGCACTTTGGTCAACTGATGGCTGTAAAAGTAGATTAATACGAGTAGCTTGTCAGTGTACGAGAAACGAGGGGTAAGCTTCAGTTTCTGAAAGAGTGTTCAAATGTAACAAGAGATCAATCTAAGAATAAATCAAAATACCGGCTCGCGATAGGCTGAAATTAGCTTGACGTGAGATTAACATTTTATCGCTCTTCTAGAAACCGAGCGTAAGTATGAGAAAATTTATTGTCACACTGATTCTGAAAAAAAAAAGGCATACACCATAAGTTCTACCAGTAGGTATAAACACGAAACGCGTGCGTACAAACGCGCGCAGTTAAAACACTTGACAGTTCGGTGGCATGGCAACTTTTATTTAAAAGTTTTACACCTTTTTGTGAAGCAACAAGGTCTAAATTCTATACGTACAAAGTAATTCTGCAACTGCTTGTCATCAAATAAAATATTTAGCTTTGGATTTACCTACCGTCGCTGATGCCGTTGCAATGTTGTAGAACACCCACTAGCCTAGTGTTATTCACCCACGTTTTATTAATACACATTCTGGATAGTACCTACTCATGGCTCAGCGTGGACTTTTTGTGGCTTTATCGCGATTTGTGAAAGGCGATTTTGTGTTAGAAAAAAAATCTATTAAATAATTATGTATGATACTTCTCGCATTTTTTACTTGTCAGACAAAATATGTCAACTAATACTTAAAGTCGATAACAGATAGACCTTAAAGTGCACGTATAGGTTGATTTGCTGTCGGCTGTATAACAAAACTGCGCTTCGTAATGCACTATTATCGATGTGATATATAGTCTCGTTTAAAAGACCTACTAATTTAACACAAAATTAGCTCCGAGCTCCTGAGACTATAATTTTATGTAAAATATTGCTACATTAGCTAAAGACGTATTGGAGTGCAGCCACCGTGGGCCTATAGCGAAACCAAAGTAACGTTATCGGTAATGGTACGGCCACACTACCGCGATAACGCGAAGATTTGCGTTGTCGCGACAAGTCTGGCCAAAAAATTTATCCTATCGCGAATCATCATCGCGAATACAAACACCCTTCGCGCTACTGTCGGTAAAATACCGCACATCAAAGGGTTTTATCGCGACAAAGTTCGAGCGGTTGGCTACACTTCGCGCAAAATGAATTTAGCAACGTTCTAGATTGTCGCGACGTAGCGAAGGTTTATTTGATGTGGCCAAGCTCTTCGCCGTAGAGGGAACACGAAATTTTGTTGCGACAACGCGAACACGAATCTTCGCCTTCAAGTGTGTCCGCAGCATAATGAAATAAGAGCCTTCAGTAATGTCGCTTCTGCGCTATAAACGCTAAGTCCCATTTGAAAGTTATCTAATTTATCGTTCATATGAGGCGACACTTCCACAATACAAGCAGCAACATACAGACAACCACTCTCACTAGCAACCTCTTAGGTCAAACATGTTATCTAATTACCATCTCCGATTCCGTCGTGCGTAAAATACGTCACGCTAAAAAACGTCAGAGAAACCAGAGTGCTTATACTGAGTTTGTTCATTCACTTTCGATAGCGAGAGCGTTTGCAGTTTGCATAGGAGTGACAAAGCGCGCCACATAGTTGTCTCTTTGTCACTCCTATGCAAATCGCAAACGCTCTCGCTATCGAAAGTGAATGAGAAAACTCAGTATACGCACTCTGAGTGCTTAGTGCGAAAAAACTCGCACTAAGCACTCTGCTGCTTTCGTATTGCAGCCTTTTGCTTCGCGTTAGGCCCTAGTTTATAAATGCGGCGCCACTGTCAAGTTGCAGAACCTACCGCCACAATATAGTTCGGCCTGAGTCAACAGCTTAATTGGCCTGTTATAATTGAATTTACAATTTTCCAGATCTGCTGGCGGCCGATAGCGATATCTTCGAAGATAAGAGCACTAAATCATTTTCGCAACTGCTGTTCGATGTGGCAAGGGATCAAGTCGTCGTGGGCGCAAGGTAAGCGCCCGCCTAAATTATTCTCACACAAGCGTGGCCTGCGGCTCCTACACTTGTTTTAAACTGGTGGAAACGGACAGCTTTTCAGAGTGAATTTATGGGGCAGTTGGAGGCATGGCAGCTATAGAAAGAAAGGGATATAAAGAGAGCCAGAGATTGTAGAGAAGATTAAGCCGCAGCGAAATTTGGCGATTTTTTCGGCGCTAGTTTTCTGTACATTGGCGGTGCCGCACATGTCAGATTTTTTTTTAATCATTTCTAATCTTTTTCTCTAGTTCTATGCCTACAATGTAATAATTACAGCTCCGCAATATTACTACTTAGTGCAAAGTTGACTCTGTACTCAAACTTCACAATTAAGAAATCGGCATACTGAAAATCGAAAATCACCAGAGCCTTAAGCTTGGAAGTAGGTTATGTTGGCGTTCATGTCTGCTTCGGTCGGCAGGCAGGTTTATCTTCAGAAATAATAAATAATTAGTGTTTAGTGCGTTTTCTGTTTTACGATCCTTTGCTAAATAGAAATCTCGAAAGTGCATACGTTAGAGCTGTTGCTAGGGCAATGCTGCACGAGGCCTTTTTAAGACGAGATAAATTTCTCCTCTAAGCGTCACAATGCGTCCTTCAGATTCATTCTGGCACCGGCTTTTAAGTTATATTTCGATATAAGAGGCTTCGCAATCAAAGTCGTGCAAAAATAAAGTGGTGGTTTACAATCGTGCAAATAACACATACGAGTATAATATACATACGTCAATCACGTGTCAAAATATCGAAATTTATACGAAGTTTTGAAACGACACTCTTGATTTTCGGGGATCTCTTCTTATGAAAATCTCGAGTTTTAAAACAAACTTACCTTTGCAGTTGGCTATTTTTATTTCGACTGCAAAGTAGGTATAGTTTGTTCGCACGTGTCAGTTTTTTTTTAAATTATTGTTGACATTAGTTACATCTCGTCGAACCGCCCAAAAGTTAAAACCAATTTCGCAAGTACAGCTTAAGTCGTAAGCGACGAATTAATTTATGAAGTGTGCAGAGCACTTTACGGCCGAATGGGTTATTCAAACAGCGCGAGTCGTTCACCTGCTTGTCAAATGATTGCGAGTGGGAGATAGCGCCGGCCCTTATCGCTTACGAGCAGGTCCACTGACTGATCATCATAACATCATGGCATCATTAAAAATAGAACACGCGTTAATTGCGTACACGGTTTCGTCATCTAGGCGCGCAGAGTGAGCCAGGCCAAGTTACCGCCAGGTCCGCACTCTGCTTATTTACAGTAACAGATTCGAGCCATTTTCGATCCCTGGATTGAAAAATGGCACTGCAGCTGTGCAAGGGAAAAAAAGACTTAGACAAATTTCGCAAAAAAAAAAAAAGGGTCCCCGAAAAAGAGTGGGTTACTATAGGTCGAATTATGGGCAAAAACTGTAGGTTAGGTTAGAACATTGATAAAAGCAAAAAAAGAGTGGGTTACTGTAGGTCTATTTTTTTTTTGCGATTCTAAGTCTTTTTTCCCTTGCACACCCTTTGCTACACCATGACCCACTGCTTTCCAAATTTAAATTGTTTAGTTGGATTACATTCGAGGATATGTGGTTTCAAACATGGCAAATTTTGGCTCTTGCTAACTTTTCACTCACTCCTAGATCTAAAAAATCTGGTGATATCAGTATTTTTTCTGACGAGAAGTTGGCTTGCTTTTACGTTTATGTTCACTTGGACGTTAAGATACGAAAATCTGCATTTACTGAGCTTATAAGTGGATCTCGACATTATTTACTCTTCCCTTATTACTTTAATATTACCATTACTAAGTTTCCTATCATATCATTGCCTCTGGTTGCAGATAACTTTACTGTGCGACCAAAAAAATCCTTTTTCTTGCATTATTATTATATTAGTACTCGTATGCAGTGTATATTTGATTCGTCCCAGGCCGTCTAGACCTTTAAACATCTATTTATTTTAAATAATTGCTAAAACAATTTCTGAGGTGGACCACAAATATTATGTAGTTTCAATATTGCTTAAGCACTTACACGAGCGTAAGCCGTAGAGTCTAGCACAGGAATTACTAAACTATACACGACGGTATAGAAAGAACCTGTCACACTCTATAAGCTCTACATACGTACAGTCTTAAGCTAAGTCACTTCAGTATAATTACGAGTGCCTTTGCGATAATAAAGCTATAAATGTTGAACAGTGCCATGCATATATAAATTTAATTAAATAATAATTAGTAATAAACTTACAATTTCATCATCATCATCATACTAGTCCACTGCTGGACATAGCCCTCCCCTAAAGAGCGCCATAGCGCCATAACTTACAATTTATCGGTTAGTAATTTTTGACCAATCCTAAGGGTAGGCCCTGCTGTCGACTTTACACCCAATTCCATCCATATTAAGTTGCTTTTGAAATCGCGAAAAGAAAGGTAAAATTAGTAAGTCAACAGGTTCTTCAGGGTATGCGAAATAACAAAGGTTGATTTGATGATTGAAACCGCTATGTAAGTACTAATACTTTGCCTTTTGCCAATTACCTGGATATTTCTGAAGCCCAAAAAGCGCGGCGAGATGAAATAACCCAGAAGACGTCTCGCGTGTTTGCTTCTAGTCAACAGCACTCGTACATTAGTGAACATTTGACCAGGTATTATAACACTTGTGTGTACTCAAGTGGTTCTCGGCCTGGCTACATGAAAGACGGTCTCTAGGACCGCGGAAACCGTACCACTTCCGTAGGTAACCGGTTATTTACCTACTGTACTTAGTAATTTTACTGTCCTAAATATTTCTGGAATGCATTCCTAGCCAGGTAGGCAGGTACGGATTAAGTACAATCAATTGATGATTAACATGATTTTTTCTTGTGAATTTGTAACTTTAATGACTATTTACAATAATGAATGTAAAGGTTTATCATCATCAACCCATTTTGGCCCACCGAGGAGCACGGGTCTCTTCCCTGAGGTAGGTATAGGCCATACTCTCGCACGGGCGCCAAGTTCGGATTGGTGGAGGCTTGTAAGACTAGTGGCTGCTCTTACTGTCAGAAGTTTTCAAGCCGCCCTAAGCCTCTGACTTGGCTTAACGACTGCCATCTGTCGACGGAAGCCGGCACCAACTGCTTAACGTGACTTTCGAAGCACGGAACCGGAAAAATGCCACTAGTGTCAGATGGTCATCCATCCATGCACTGAACGCGCCCTATATTTCTTAACCTTCGCTTAACCTTAACTCAGGCGCCGGGGCTATAAACGATTCGTAAAGGTTAATGTGCTGCAATTTTATTATTTAGAGACCTCCATACTCAAAATAAAAACTATACACACATTTTTGTCTCGTTACGAACGTTACACTATCTGGAGTTTACAATAAAGATTGAAACAAATGAACCACAAGGCCTATTTATTGTGGTAACTAGTAACTATTATAACACGTTATCAGATCGTGGTAGTTCGATACACGATACTACTTGTAACATTACACTAGCTGCTGCGTAGCAATGAATGTGCAACTGCAATGCCATGCAGTTAGTATAGCATTACAGGATTTGCTCTCAATAATTATGCGTATATTGAAAAACGACGTTGAGGAAATCGCTTTTATTTGTAGATAACATTTTATTGATATTGCTGCTAAGTCAACCCTTTGCAAACTAACTTGACAACACTGTAAAGTGGATCATTGGTGGCTTTTTTCTCTATATTAGGGTCACTTGAAGTCTAACAAGGTCTGCTCATAATAATACAGCCCTTATCGTTGATTACAAATAAATCTGACCTTTCACTATCGATTAAAGTTTGCAGAGAACTCTCAAACTTCAACGAATATTGATTGCCTTGTATGTATCACGTCTGATTTCCAAGCCGTGGGTTGTGGATTCGACTCCCACTGGGCGCCGCTGTACATTTGTACAAACGAGCTCAGTCTATGTGTATTTTCATGTTAGTTAGTGACGCCGTTGCCTAGTTACCATTTAGCACACGATATCCTTGTTTGTAAAAGACCGTAAAGCGAAGAAAGCTACAATGCCTTGGTCATATCATGCGAGCTGACAAAATATAATCTGCTGCGACTTATTCTGGAAGGAAAAATTGAAGGAAGGCGAAGACCTGGCCGAAGAAAAACATCATGGCTCCAAAATTTATCAGAGTGGTTCAACACCAAAAATGTAGAACTTTTGCGAGCAGTTACATCGCGTGACAGTGTAGCCAAAATGATAGCCGACCTCCGATAGGAGATGGCATCGGAAAAAGAAGAAGATCCTTGTTTGGGAACGGGACATGTGATTATTATTAATATCTAAAACCTGTAATGATGTAAGGGGATAAAGTGTTTCATGAAATGATAACTTAAGGAAATGTTCCTATATAAATCCTATGCAAACGAAGTTGTGGTCATATTTTAGTAATCTATAAGTGTTATGACCAGAATGCTCTACCATGTTTTCTAAAATAGCCCTAAGAAGTATCGAAAGACGTCCTCAGTCAAACGTTTCTTTTAACGTGTAGAATAGGCTATTTGACTGATTTCTGAAAACCATCTCATAATGTTTTTGTGGTGTTCATAGAGTCCTCAGAAAATGGTCATGTTAAATTCTATCGTGTATTTCTTAAGGTAAACGAAAATTTTGAAATAAGCCGCCAAAACGCTATCTTGGGCAATATGGCGTTGCACAGGAATTATGATGTCACTTCCGAATAAACCAACCAATGAAAATAAGAACGAATGAATGACAGACTTACAGCGGTTTTAAGACTCATAATTTATAGGAATACGTATAAATAATACTGTTTTTTCACACTGTCAAATAGCCTATTGTTGTTGGCTTTCGGCTCACCAATGGCTTTTAATCGTTCTTTTCAAGGTCATATCGCAACTAATTAAAGTAAATAAATACTCGTCCCTTGCCGGACATAGCCGTCCCCCAATGCATGCCACTTCCTTCTCGCTTCGGTTTTCCTCCAGCCATTATTAATGAAATTATATTAAATTAATTTAATGCCTTTATTGTTGATCTTAGTTTGAATTACAAAATAAGCTATGTGATAGTGTGAATAAAATAGTATTGTTTCTACGTATTCGTATAAATGATGAGTCTTCGAACCACTATAAGGCATTTCAACTTAAAAAAAATGTTATTTGTCCAAAAAACTAGAATAAAATTTAATAATTTTCTATCTGCAGCTATTTTATCGAAAACGGCCAGGGTTGGCCGAATCTATCATGACGTCACAGCTCAGTAAAAATGGCGTTTGTCATTCATGTCGATCTTAGGTTCATTGTTTTTGTTTACTAATATAATTATCAAAATGTTATTTGTCCAAAAAACTAGAATAAAATTTAATAATTTTCTATCTGCAGCTATTTTATCGAAAACGGCCAGGGTTGGCCGAATCTATCATGACGTCACAGCTCAGTAAAAATGGCGTTTGTCATTCATGTCGATCTTAGGTTCATTGTTTTTGTTTACTAATATAATTATCTTTGCTTTAGATGGCGTTTTGGCGGCTTATTTTAAAAGTAAATTTAATTTTGCTTTTCTTGGAAGAAATACGCGGAAGAATTTAAAATTATTACTTTCTGAACCCTCAATGAACACTAACAAAGAAACTGAGATGGTTTTCAGAAATCTGTCAAATAGCCTATTGTGTAGGTACGCGCCTAGATCTTAATTATTTTTTTTACCTTAGGTATTATTAACTAACTAGCTTTTGCCCGCGACTCCATCCGCGTGGACTTTAGTTCAAAATGGGGTTGTACCCCGTTCACTCCCTTCGGGGTTAAATTTAGAAAAACGGCGAAACACGTGTTCAATCAATTGTGTTGAAGAGTATTTATTTTAAGTTTCAAGAAAATTAGACAACATTCTTTATACCTCCCATACAAATTTTGGCAACCATTTTCACCCCCTTAGGGGTTGAATATCAAAAAATCCGGTCTTCTGTGCAAAATTTCAGCTTCCTAGGTCCAACGGCTTGGGCTGGGCGTTGATGGGTGAATGAATCAGTCAGTCAGGACTTTGAATTTCATTTATATAGATAAACGAGTATACAATGACCTATCATATTATTAACTGGTATGCTGTAAGTTATTGTACCTCCATTAATGTAACCTTATTTTATCCATCCAGAGACGCACTCTACCGCCTGTCACTACGAGGCCTGCGTCCCCTGGAGCGGGCTGGCTGGCAGGCTCCGTTGGACAAAAGCCAGCTGTGTCAGGATAAAGGGCAAACCGAGGCCGACTGCCACAACTACGTCAAAGTGCTGTTAGCCTACGGACACAAGCTTTTCGCCTGCGGGACCAACGCCTTCAGCCCTGTCTGTACATGGAGAGAGGTGAGCCCCTTAACCCCGTTAGACCAAAAGAATTTGCCTCATCATCAACCCATTATGTCCCCACCGAGGGGCACGGGTCTCTTCCCTGAGGAAGGTATAGGCCGTACTTCACTACGCCTAGTCCAGATTGAGAATTTGCCTACTAACTGTATTTTTGAGTTTTTTTGATTAATCGCCATACATTCCTCCCCTTTATTTATTCAGGGACCGTAAATAAAGTGACTACATTTTTAAACTCAAATAATCAATTGAATTTAACGTATATTGTTTTAGTTGAATGCATAGGATGTTTTGCGAATGAGAAGTTATGCGAAAATTACATTTTAAGAATAAGGGCCGATTTCTGAATTGAGAATATTCACTAAGTGGATACTTAAGTAATGTTCTTTCACGCTCTTTTCCGAGAAATTTGACGAGACAGCACTACAGGTAAGTATATACTTGAAAATTCTCAACTCAAAAATCGGCCCTATAACACCTTACCAAGACGTCCAATACTGCATACGGAACTAATACCTGCAGTCGTGTTTCCACTGGGAAAGCAGTGAGGACGGAATTATTGTTATTAAACCTTTAAGATGACGTTTGTGCGTCTTATCACTGCACTTGTTTATACATACATATATGATATAAATTATCAGCTTAAGTTTATTGAGTCACTATGTCGTATAGTGTGTAGAGTGGTTTGGAATTATTTTTATGTGGAAAAAAACTTGATCGACACACTGTTTTATTAAAATATCCTATGCCAGAATAGAAACTTGATTGGACAGATGGGTGGTCACCTGACTTGCTTTTGTGTGAAGGTGAAGTTAGTAAAATAGCTAATTTGGGGATACAGGTTAATTTAATCAAATTATTATTGACAGCGCTAATATGCGTTGGTTTGTTAGGCTGTAAATATTTACATCATTTATTAGAGTAAATTACAGACGTTTAACAACGAATTCAAAACATATTCTAATCAATTTTGTACTCTGATTACACCGTTTCCCTTGCAATGTTTGTTGACTTGACTTGTCTCTTATCTTCATGACTCTTCGTAGCGACTTACCTAGCAACTTTGTCATCAGTTGCAAAACAAAATGCGCGTCTTTGAAAAAAACATTCGCCACGGATGATAAAGATTTTCTGTACCTTGCACACGTCGACCCATCTCGATAAAACAGTACTTGAATACGGTAGCAGCTGCAAATGACTGAATGACTTTGCCTACATGACTATGACTAATAGTAATTGCAGGTGGCTGGAAGAATATGTACCTGTCAAGTTCAAAGAGCAGTTTTATTTAAGTAAAAACATTTAATAGTCCGGTTAAATTGGACCAAAAAATAAGAGTGAAGTTACATAAATTTACAACAAGCTGAAAATTGGTGAGATCGTTTAATATATATAATTATAATTAAAATTTGAAAGTTCCCCATCTTTCCCCTGTATGGAAAAAAATCTATAAGTCAAGAAAAGACAAAATAAGTTTTTTAATTTTTATAAGTAGAGCAAAAAATAAACCATATTCAAGGGAGGACTATTGATCTTTACGAAATGAACACTTATTGCAGTTATAGATTGGGTTTATCACAGCAAAAGCTACATTAGAGAATGTTTAAATCCCTGGATAAGCCTGTGTTGGTAAGCTCGACGAATTCGACGAATCCGACGAATCGACGACCTCTGTGGCGCAGCGGTTAGCGCATCTGACTACCGTGCGAGAGGTCCTGGGTTCGAATCCCAGCTGGGGACATAAAAAAAACCAGGTCTTGGATGTTTAAATGTTTGTGACGTCGCTGTTTCTGGTTCCCACGACACAGGGTATCCTAGTGTGGGGCCAGAAGCAATGTATGTGCCTGTATGTAAAAAAATGTTAATCTAGTGTAATCAATGACCCTAACACCTGTATGGAATGAACGCTTCCTTTTGTCATCAGATCGAGTCTATTGGCAAAGTACTGGATTCGACTAGTGGGGTCGCCAATTGTCCCTATAGCCCACACTCCAACGTGACCGCTCTACTGGCAGCGACCGGAGAATACTATGCGGGGACGCCCACGGACTTCACTAGTTCCTACACTGCTATTTGCAGGTGAGTTTTGTTCCCTTTTACCTATGGTATAAAGTCGACTTTCACATTTCCGTAGTCCAGATGTTAATGAATGTCAATTTACTACTTCTGTTTGCGTGCTTTGGACTTATTAGGTGTGTTAGCGCCTCATTACTACTATGACCAAGATATGAAGGAAGTAGAGTGTGTCAATGTATAACAACACAAGTTCGAGTTCAATTTGGCCGACTTCATTAATTTATTGTTGCAAGACTGGCTGTCTCTTTTCCATAAAATTTACACCCTACGAAAAACGGTTTTAATTAATGTAATCTCATAAATAGATTCCAAGCTGTCATTGAGCTATCCAATCGTCTGAGACGTTTAGAGCCATCGCAAACAGGGCGACTTGTCGCCGCGTCTAGTCCCCGAGCTGTCGCGTGTCGCTAGTGTGCGCCTAGGCTTAAAATTGCTAATCAGCAGTGGGCACGCGTGATGTCTAACTCCATACTTTTTCTTTGAGAGATGGCCTCTGCGCTGCATTGAGATTAGGAGTGAAATCTGAAACCGAGATTGCTAATTCGAAATATCGCGTGATAAGTAATTCGTTAATCACAATCTTCTTCGGTTCTTGAACTTCCTATTATAGGAAACCAATCACAACTTCATTTCTGACGATGGTTCGCGCCAGCTTCCAATTAGCCATGCTACATTTTTGAACATGAACAGAAATCTCAAAACCATTTCGAGAATTATGCAAATTTTTAAGATATTCAATAAAAACCTTGACCTTAAATTACTTTTCTATGACGTCAACAAACACAGTATGAATATGAATCCTTTGTCTTAATTTAAAAAAAAAAAAAGTCATTTTTTTGTCTCTTTAATCATGCTCTTTTGACGTAACTAACACCAAAATTTAAGATTTTTTTTAAAATAGACAATGAATTAGACCTCTGTGGCGCAGTGGTTAGCGCATTTGCCTACCATGCGAGAGGTCCCGGGACAAAAAAAGAAACCCAGGTCTTGGATATTTATTTGTTTGTGACGTCGCCCTTTCTGGTTCCCACAACACAGGATACCCTGGGGCCAGAAGCAATGCATGTGCCTGTATGTAAATGTTACGTTTGTTATGTTAATTAAACTAAAAATACCGAAATGAATTTCTTTAAATGGTCAATATTTTCAAAATGTATTATAAAAAAACACATTTAAAATAACTACCATGGTCAATTGGGTATTTGACATAATGTCAAATGAGTTACTTTTAAAACGGAATTTTGTATGAAAATACTTGCTTGTGACGTCACATTTCGAAGCACTCTTTTCATGTGAAATATTGAAAATTATAATACGGTGTTTGACACAATCAACAATAAATTATTTGAGATGCTCGATTAAAACAAATATTACAAAATGATTCGGAAAATGTATTTCTTTTAATAATTTACTAGTTATTACAATTTTTAAATAGATGAAACATAAAAAGAGTGCTCTGAAATGTGACGTCACAAGCAAGTATTTTCATACATAATTCCGTTTTAAAAGTAACTCATTTGACATCCTGTCAAATACCCAATTAAAAATTGTAATAACGAGTAAATGATTAAAAGAATACATTTTGTAATTTTTGTTTTAATCGAGCATCTCAAATATTTTTTTGTTGATAGTGTCAAATACCGTATTGAGGCCAGCTAGTGCCGATCGAGTTCTCTCAATACCGTCACCATATTTCTCCCAGGAGTCGCGGTGCATCATCACGGGACATCGGCACTCTTCGGTCAGCTCAATACGACCAGAACTGGCTGAATGAGCCCCAGTTTGTGGGCAGCTTCGAGGATGACCGCTACGTCTATTTCGTCTTCCGCGAGGTCGCCATCGAGTTCATGAATTGTGGAAAGGTTTGCCCTTTTTCAGTTTAATTTGTCACTTGAAGTAGGTATAGTTTTATTCCGAGATGTTTTAGCTGTAATAATTGCGAGATCGAATTGCTCGTACCCCGGCCGCCTGAGTGATCTTAGACGATCACGAAGGTTAAGCAACATAGGGGGCGTTCAGTGCATGGATGGGTGACCGTCTATGACTAACGCTAGTGGCATTTCTCAGAGCGAGCGGTTCCGTGCTAAGCAAGGCAAGTTAAGCAGTTGGTGCCGGCTGCGGTCGATAGATGGCAATCGTTAAGTCAAGTCAGAGGCCTTAGGGCGGCTTGAAAACTTCTGACAGTAAGACCAGCCACTAGTCTTACAAGCCTCCATCAAACCGGACTAGGCCCCTGTGGTGGAGTATGGCCTATACCTTCCTCAGGGAAGAGACCCGTGCCCCTCGGTGGGGACATAATGGGTCGATGATGATGAGGAAGGGCGAGATAAAATATGAGCGTAACCGGAAGACGGGAATGTAACAATTGACGAATGTTGATGAAGCGGTCATGGCAAGTAACCTTGGTAGATACCAAGGTTACAGGTGTAAATAGACAGATGTCTATTTACATATGTAGTATTATTCCTATACCGACGTGATATATAAGTTTCTTGCCTTATTTGTTTAAGAATAAGAAAAAAAACGAACGCTGGGTGACTTTAATAACGTCTAGTGCAAGATTCTTCATAGAGTGACATCCACGTGACATCCCTTACTTAAACAATACGGAAGCTTTTGAAACTTAGAATATACCTACTTGGACTTATCGACTTAATACTTCTTTATACTTCTTTATACTTCTACTACTTATCCCTACATGTATATGTTTATTTGCATTTTTATGTGCTGGTGCTTAGTATCTCTTTCCGCTTATGGGTGCGACTTGTCAGAGCATGATAATTATTGCTTCTCTGTCAGTAGGTGACCTATTTGAGCTCTCGTCTAGTTTGTGTAAATAGTCTGGTGTCATATAATTTCGTTATCTATAAAATTTTCACGCTACGCAAATGGAACAGCTGTTGCTATAGAGTAAGTTTCGTTTAATTTTTTTACGTCCGATATATGTGTATTATCTAAAGCCGTATTTCATGCTCAGAGTTACCGGAGTCGGCGTCTATGTAAAATGACTATTACACATTTTACAATGTAGTGAACTGCGAATGTCGCACCGTGAAATCGCTCATGCGTCATTGTAATAAGGCACATTTTTAACCAATCGTAAATCACTCCTAAGGTCAAAATTATACATTGCTTGCTTGTTCAAAATTTCAAGTAAGCGACAAGTGTCAGTTTCAAATGGCTTATGAACTCTATAGTCCGTTTTTTAATTCTATGCAAAAAAAATGACGCGGTGTTACCGCTATAGAAGCTATAGGTTAACTCGGTAGATTTTTTTTACCGTGAATAGAAGACTCATGTAACCAAAATCCTTATCACATCAAAGACATTAAAATTGAATTACTCGTAAGAGCAAAGTAAAAAAAAAAAACACCTGCATAGCATACACAATTTAACTTTGAAGTAAAATGGGGTTATTTGGTTTTTACGTACTAGCAACATTCAGACATTGACAGCCTAAGAATTGTATGGAGATGTCACCGTGACAATTTTTTTTTGCATTGAATGAAAAAACAGACTGTAGGAGAAAGAAAACATTCTCGATAAATGCCAAAGTTCGTAAGTGAAGTCGCTCATACAACGAAGGAGTTAAAGCGTATTTTTGTCCGTATCACAATGGAGTACTCGTTGGAGCGATATTGTATTTAAACAATTGGCCATGCTAAATTTTTGAACATGAACGGACATATCTCAAAACTATTTCGAGAAATATGCTTTCAGTACAATTGCTATTTATCAGATATGAAAATAGGTCTATATTTTTTAAGATACCTAATAAAAAGCCTTGCCCTTAAATGACTTTTCTATGACGTCAGCAAACACAGAGTGTGAATCTGAGGCCTTACTTACAAAAAAAGTAATGATAAATGATTTTTTTTTTGTTTTCTAGGCAAAGATCATCTCTTTAATCATGCTCTAATGACGTCATACATACAATTTTTTTCGAAAAATATTAAAAATGGACATGATGAATAAAACTCGAAAATATCAAAACATGCTGTACAAAATCTAACTACTACATCTTTACACACTCATGTTTTACAAAGAAAGTTCTTCATCTCTTTATCCGAAATAGTTTCTTAGAATGGTACATATTATCAAAGATGCTTACATTTCTATGATGTCGCTGTTTCTGGGTCCCACGACACAGGGTATCCTAGTGTGGGGCCAGAAGCAATATATGTGCCTGTATGTAAATGTTTATTTTTACTTCGTGTACCCCACAGGTAATATACTCGCGCATCGCCCGCGTGTGTAAGAACGATTCTGGCGGTCACTTGACCATGAAGGATAACTGGAGTACCTTCCTGAAGGCGCGAATCAACTGCTCCGTTCCCGGGGACTATCCCTTCTACTACGACGAAGTGCAGAGCGTGGAGTTCCTGCAACACGAGGGATTGTTGGTGGCTACTTTCACAACGCCCAGGTACTTATTGTTTATTTGTTTGTTTGCTACGCTTTATTGCAGAAAAATTAAAAAAAAATCGGCCAAGTGCGAGGGTTCCGCACCATTACAATATTGGAAATAATCACGTTGTATGGGTAGGTACCCCTAAATATTTATTTTCTTTTAATTTAATTATTTATTTTAAGTGAAAAATGTAACTCAATATTCATTGAACATTCAAGCGCCTACCTATTGTCGTTATCAATATCGAGCAAAAAAAATTCACGTTTCTAATACTTGTTTTCTTTTAATTAAATTATTTAGTTTTAAGCCAATATAGGTATAAGCAAGGTGAATTCTCCTTGGTATAAGTAAATATTCTGTGAATATTTCAAGCGTCTACCTCTTGCCGTTATCAATATCGAGCAAAAAAATCGCGTTTGTTGTATGGGAGCCCCCTAAAATCTTTATTTTATTCTGTTTTTTAGTATTTGTTACAGCGGCAACAGAAATACATTATCTATGAAAATTTCAACTGTCTATCACGGTTAAACAATATCCGGACTGAAAGTATTAAAAATAATGGTTTAATCCACTTGTGTTTAACAGCAACAGCATCGCTGGGAGTGCCGTCTGCATCTATAATATGTCGACCATAAATGCGGCGTTCGACGGACCGTACAAAGTGCAGGACACGCCCGCCAGTACGTGGGAGCCAAAAACTCCTTCGCCCAGAGCTAGGGATCACTTCAGATGTGTTCCTGATTTAGGGTGAGAAGTAATTTAGTTTATACTACACCTGCTTGGAAAGTACCTTGATACTTTATCAAATTTACGGTAGAAAGTACGTCATTGCATATCGAACAAATATGCGGGGAGAAAACGCATCTGAGCGGGAGAGAAAAGTGTATGAAAATCCATTTCTTACGTGGTTTTTCTTTTTTAATTTTGGGTAAGACTATGCGCCGGTAACCTATATATCAAAAGCCAAAAAGTTTTTACAGTGAGTTTTTATCTCCAAGTTCGCAAAATGACACTGGCCACTAGCAACAATTTCAATATAAATTTCAATTAGTAAAGATTTCGTTTTTTATTTTCCTTGTAGGTGTAGTATAAAGCACTATGTATCACTCGAGAGAAACTGCGATTCCCGATCTCAGGTGTTTTAAAGCCCTCGCCTGCGGCTCGGGCTTCAAACGACACCCTCGACGGTAATCGGTCACTTTCTCCTCTCGGTAAACAATGTACTATAGTTACTTTAATTTTATAAAACTACACTGGCCTGCAAAAGTAAGTATCACACTTTTAAATTTTATTTTTTTTCTAAACTATGGGAGTTAGAGATTTACAATAAAAAACGTTTTATAGCAAATTTTATCAGCTTTGTTTTAAACTATAGTAAACTGTACATTAGTAACATTTTTAATAAGTCTTGCTGCAACTCCAGTTACTGGAGCGCCATTCTGTGTAACCTGTGCTTCCCGTAACATCGCTTAACTTGATTTCTCAGCAAGTCTGTCTAACTTAGCGTAACAATAGCGTATCGATCGAGGAAAAATTTGAAAACAAAAACAGAAACAAAAAAAAATTATGGTAAAACGAATAAGGATTGTTTTTGTTATTAATGTTTTTTTTCGGGCACATCTTACAAAAAGGTTATCGACTATGAAGTTTTTATATGCAGTATTAAACTCTTTTTCGAGTCCTTTTTATTTCGAAAGTTTGTCTTGTGTACTTAAAAAGTTATTGCAATTTTAAGAGTGCGATACTTAGTTTTGCAGGCCAGTGTACTTTTAATGCTGAGTGGTTATGTGTTACTTTTAAATAAGGCCGCCAATTGTACTGTACTATGTTATTGTCAAATCTCATGTGTATTCCTAGAATATTCTATTCTATTCTATGTGCATAATTAATTGTGATTCGACTTGGTCCCAAGTGTTTCCAATTTATGGTGATATGAGTTATCACAAAAATAACAAATATTTACGACTATAACGGTGCTCCAAAATTTAATTTTGGATTAAAATGTTCACTGTTAAAACGAAATGAACGTCAAAGGTCTTAGTTACAATTAGTTTAGTTTCAGAATTAATTAAGGTCTGCTACTTGCCTCGATCCTGACATACCTCTTCTGCTTCATAAACATTGATAAGTCGTTGCATGCACGCCGGTTTATGGCATGCACTATTTAACTTGTCCTCTAGTTACATCCCCTATTGGTTAGAACATCAATAGCACCAATAAAAGTTATATCTCTTTTTCAGGCCACACCAAACGGTGGAATACTTACGCTACCACCTAATGTACGATGCCGTCCAGCCGATCTCCGGCGCTCCGATACATACAGCGGATTTACAACGTTTCACGCACGTAACTATGGATGTGACACAAACCAAGCCAATTGGGAAGCAGTACGTCGCGTTCGTGGCGACGCAAAAGAACGACGTACTGAAATTGGCCGTGTTACCCAATTTCGCGGGCGCGTGTGTGGTGGAAGTGTGGCGGCTGGCGGATGAGAAGGGGAGGTTCGATGTGCTGAAAATGCAGTTCGTGAAAGATACTGTGAGTAATTTTTATATATTTATTTGTACTGTTGTACTTAACAACTTAAATATCAGAAATTTCGCAGGTAACCGACCCCTTCTGCTGTGTGTGATATTATTGTTTCTTTTCTATGTCATGTGTGTGAATATAACGTTTACCTTACATACACCTCACAATCCTTTCCCAATGCCCGATCACACTTGCAGCCATCTTGGAAGTAACATGTCTTCTCCAGGGACTAATTTCGTACATAGGAGTAAAAATTCTACTATAGGCCTGGTTTACATTTGCTAAAATTCATGCTTTTTTTAGCATGCTTTGGAAAGCATAACCTTTCCTCTGCTAGATTTCCCTCTACCTCGGCACCCTACGAGGAATGACACGACTAGTGTCACATTTTTACGCAAGAAGGGAGTCCTCCCTCGGCGCAGTGAACCCTTCCTGCCGTATAGTGTCACTCAAAATCAAATTTCTACCTTTCTCCCGCTAGATGTCGCTTTAACTCGGCACCCATAAGGGTGTGGTTCGCGTAGACGCGCATCGGTGCGAACGCTAGACCACAAGGGAGTCTTGCTTCGGCGCAGCGGCCCATTATTGAGGCAGTATCACTCAAAATCCAGTTTTGGCCTCTCCCCCGCTAGATTTCGCTATACCTCGGGACCCTACGATCACAGTTTATACAACAAAGGAATCCTCCCTCGGCGCAGTGAACCCTTCCTGCCGTATAGTGTCACTCAAAATCAACTTTCGACGTTTCTCCCGCTAGATGCCGCTTTAACTCGGCACCCATAAGGGTGTGGTTCGCGTAGACGCGCATCGGTGCGAGCGCTAGAGCACAAGGGAGTCTTCCTTCGGCGTAGCGGACCATTATTGAGGCAGTGTCGCTCAAAATCCACTTTTGGCCTCTCCCCCGCTCGATTTCGCTATACCTCGGGACCCTACGATCACAGTTTATACAACAAAGGAATCCTCCCTCGGCGCAGTGAACCCTTCCTGCCGTATAGTGTCACTCAAATTCAACTTTCTACGTTTCTCCCGCTAGATGTCGCTCTACCTCGGCACCCATCAAGGTGTGGTTCGACTAGGCGCGCATCGGTGCGGGCGTTACACCACAAGGGAGTCCTGCCTCGGCGCGGTGGACCCTTATTGCGGCTGGCACGGTGCTAGAGAGCGATGTCTCGACGCGCCCACACATTTGTACGAGGCGCATTTCGAACAAACCACGGATAAATGCCCCCGGACCGATACTTCAGGTATGAAAAGTAATCAGTAATAATAGTAATAACTTCCATACAACACAATAACTTGTTCTGGTCCGTAAATTAATTCATTTATTTATTTCAAGTAACAAAGACTCATTCTGTGGGGTTAGCACACAGATAAAATACATTAACCTATGTTATTAAGTGTATAAGTACTAGTTTAAATTAATCAATTTTATTAAATTAAATAATAAATAATTCAGATACCCTGTACTATGGTAAACAAAATTGTTTGGTAAAAAAACGGCCAAGTGCGAGTCGGACTGGCGTACGAAGAGTTCCGTACCATTGTCTACAAAAACGGCAAAAAAATCATGTCTGTTGTATGGGGCCTTTCAATATTTATTTTATAATGTTTTTTTTTATATAGCGGCAACAGAAATACATAATCTGTGAACATTTCAACTGTCTAACCATCACGGTTCATGAGATACAAGCAGGTGACAGACGGACGGGCAGCGGAGTCTCAGTGACAGGGTCCGTTTAAAACTTTGGGTACGGAGCACTGAGTGACACTGTGGTTTGAAAGAAAGAAAAGTAATTTATTGTCATGCAAGAAATACAGTGATTATATTATTACAGCTCGTACACAGGACTCGAGTATAACAAACTTAAAACTAATATAACATAACATAACATAGCATAGCATAGCATAGCATAGCATAGCATAGCATAGCATAGCATAGCATAGCATTGCATTGCATAGCATAGCATAGCATAGCATAGCATAGCATAGCATAGCATAGCATAGCATAGCATAACATAACATAACATAACATAACATTCACATACAGGCACATACATTGTTTCTATCCCCACACTAGGGTACCCTGTGTCGTGGGAACCAGAAACAGCGACGTCACAAACATGTAAACATCCAAGACACCTGGGTTTCTTTTTTTTCGTCCCCAGCCGGGATTCGAACCCGGGACCTCCCGCATGGTAGGCAGATGCGCTAACCACTGCGCCACAGAGGTCGTCTACATATGGTTTAGACCAGTGGTTCTCAAACTTTTTTCGTGACGGAACCCTTTTGGAAAGCGAAATACTTTCGGAACCCGCCAATAATATAGTTTTTTTTAAAGAACTATTCTTTATTAATAACTGTATGTATACATACGTTCGACTAGAGGTGGTTTTTTTTTCTAAATTCTCGCGGAACCCTTACAGGGGTATCGAGGAACCCCAGGGTTCCGCAGAACATACTTCGAGAATGGCTGGTTTAGACAGGTTTCGTACCCCGCAGTGGACGGCGGGTGGTCCGCGTGGTCGGCGTGGCAGCCGTGCGCGCAGGAGACGGCCTCGCCCCGCCTGCAGTTCGCGGACGAGCGGCCCGGCCTTTGCCAGTGCCGCGTGCGCCGTTGCGACAACCCTCGCCCCGCCACCGGGGGTAAGCCTTGCCAAGGTAAATATCATCCCGAACGGGCCCTCCGTTCTACTTCATCATCAACCCATCATGTCCCCACCGAGGGGGGGGGGAACTTATATATCACGTCGGTATAGGAATGGATGTCACTCTATGAAGAATCTTGCACTAGACGTTATTAAAGTCACCCAGCGTTCGTTTTTTTTTCTTATTCTTAAACAAATGAGGCAAGAAACTTATATATCACGTCGGTATAGGAATAATACTACATATGTAAATAGACATCTGTCTATTTACACCTGTAACCTTGGTATCTACCAAGGTTACTTGCCATGACCGCTTCATCAACATTCGTCAATTGTTACATTCCCGTCTTCCGGTTACGCTCATATTTTATCTCGCCCTTCCTCATCATCATCGACCCATTATGTCCGCACCGAGGGGCACGGGTCTCTTCCCTGAGGAAGGTATAGGCCATGCACCACCACAGAGGCCTAGTCCGGTTTGATGGAGGCTTGTAAGACTAGCGGCTGCTCTTACTGTCAGAAGTTTTCAAGCCGCCCTAAGGCCTCTGACTTGGCATAACGACTGCCATCTATCGACGGCAGCCGGCAGCAACTGCTTAACGTGCCTTGCGAAGCACGAAACCGCTCGGAGAAATGCCACTAGCATTAGTCATAGACGTTCACCCATCCATGCATTGAAGTTGCATAATCTTCGTGATCGTTCAAGATCACTCAGGCAGCCGGGGCTACGAACGATTCGAACTGTCACTATTACATGTGATAGCTAGTGGTGGACTGTATGAGGAAACTATATGGATGTTGATGGAAACACGGGTTAAATATAGTAATTTAATAAAAATAAAGCACAATTTCATTAGATACAAGTAGACAGATTTAGACTTCAAACACAACTGACAGGAAAAAAGGAACACATCAAAATAGAATGATGTCACAAATTAATCATCACACTATATAATATTATAAACGTGAAAGTTTGTGTGTGTGTTTATATGTTTGTCAGTCTTTAGCGCTGAAACGGCTGGACGGATTTTAATAAAATTTGGTATGGAGTTAGCCGATACCCTGGATTAAAACATAGGCTACGTGTTACCGCGGGGAAATATCTTATTCCTACGGGAAAATCGATGAACCGCGGGTAACACCGCGGGGCACAGCTAGTAAAATATAAAAAGGTCGCACTGCAGCCAGTTGCCAACAACATGTTTCTTTTACATTTTCACCGGACACTGACCCCCTTCCCCTGTCACGCCAGGCACAAGCGTAGCGGTGTCGAACTGCACAGTGCACGGCGGCTGGTCGCCCTGGTCGGCGTGGTCCGAGTGCTCGGCTTCCTGCGGCATCGCGCTCAAAACGCGCCGTCGCGGTTGCTCCGCGCCCGAGCCGGCCTTCGGCGGCCGCGTCTGCCTCGGCCTCGACACGCAGGAGATGTACTGCTCCAACCTGCCGCCTTGCCCTGGTCAGTGGCTGCTCTGTACTACACGGCGAGGCTGCCTCGGCCTCGACACGCAGGAGATGTACTGCTCCAACCTGCCGCCTTGCCCCGGTCAGTGCCTGCTCTGTACTACACGGCGAGGCTGCCTCGGCCTCGACACGCAGGAGATGTACTGCTCCAACCTGCCGCCTTGCCCTGGTCAGTGGCTGCTCTGTACTACACGGCGAGGCTGCCTCGGCCTCGACACGCAGGAGATGTACTGCTCCAACCTGCCGCCTTGCCCTGGTCAGTGGCTGCTCTGTACTACACGGCGAGGCTGCCTCGGCCTCGACACGCAGGAGATGTACTGCTCCAACCTGCCGCCTTGCCCCGGTCAGTGCCTGCTCTGTACTACACGGCGAGGCTGCCTCGGCCTCGACACGCAGGAGATGTACTGCTCCAACCTGCCGCCTTGCCCTGGTCAGTGGCTGCTCTGTACTACACGGCGAGGCTGCCTCGGCCTCGACACGCAGGAGATGTACTGCTCCAACCTGCCGCCTTGCCCTGGTCAGTGGCTGCTCTGTACTACACGGCGAGGCTGCCTCGGCCTCGACACGCAGGAGATGTACTGCTCCAACCTGCCGCCTTGCCCTGGTCAGTGGCTGCTCTGTACTACACGGCGAGGCTGCCTCGGCCTCGACACGCAGGAGATGTACTGCTCCAACCTGCCGCCTTGCCCTGGTCAGTGGCTGCTCTGTACTACACGGCGAGGCTGCCTCGGCCTCGACACGCAGGAGATGTACTGCTCCAACCTGCCGCCTTGCCCTGGTCAGTGGCTGCTCTGTACTACACGGCGAGGCTGCCTCGGCCTCGACACGCAGGAGATGTACTGCTCCAACCTGCCGCCTTGCCCTGGTCAGTGGCTGCTCTGTACTACACGGCGAGGCTGCCTCGGCCTCGACACGCAGGAGATGTACTGCTCCAACCTGCCGCCTTGCCCCGGTCAGTGCCTGCTCTGTACTACACGGCGAGGCTGCCTCGGTCTCGACACGCAGGAGATGTACTGCTCCAACCTGCCGCCTTGCCCTGGTCAGTGGCTGCTCTGTACTACACGGCGAGGCTGCCTCGGCCTCGACACGCAGGAGATGTACTGCTCCAACCTGCCGCCTTGCCCTGGTCAGTGGCTGCTCTGTACTACACGGCGAGGCTGCCTCGGCCTCGACACGCAGGAGATGTACTGCTCCAACCTGCCGCCTTGCCCTGGTCAGTGCCTGCTCTGTACTACACGGCGAGGCTGCCTCGGCCTCGACACGCAGGAGATGTACTGCTCCAACCTGCCGCCTTGCCCTGGTCAGTGGCTGCTCTGTACTACACGGCGAGGCTGCCTCGGCCTCGACACGCAGGAGATGTACTGCTCCAACCTGCCGCCTTGCCCCGGTCAGTGCCTGCTCTGTACTACACGGCGAGGCTGCCTCGGTCTCGACAGTACGGATCTAGTATGTACAACATGCTGAGCTCTCGACACGCAGATCTCGGTCCTGGTCAGTCTCTGGTCTGTACTACAAGCAGGAGATGTACTTTTCCGAACTGCCGCCCTGTTTGGTCAGTACATACAATGTGTAGATGATGATGCTGAGAAATTTCAATCGTCTAACTGTCAAATTTTGTACTAATTTGATAGACGAATAAAATCAGGATTAGGTGCGAGTAGTATAGGGGCAGGTCAATACGTACCTCAGACGACTTGAGTCGGACGAGTCCTTGAAGTAGAGAATTACGTATTAGCGCTCCTGGTTAGGACATACAATTCTATTGTTTACGGCACATAAACACTCCATACTACATAATTCAGGTCAGTGCATAACATACTATCTTGTTAAGAAAATACAGTTACAATGTTAGTCACAGACTACCAGAATTTTATTTCAATAAAACAAACTCCTTCATGCCACGATTCCGTAATCAGCTTAACGATCCTCCGTCCGTCCAGACCCGGCCCTGGCGCCCGTGGACGGCGGCTGGGCCCCCTGGGGCGCGTGGGGCCCCTGCGCGGCGGCCGGCGAGGGGGCCCCCTCGTGCGGCGCCGCTGCGGGCTGGCGGGAGCGACACAGGGACTGCACGGACCCCGCGCCCAAGAACGGCGGCGCCGAGTGTGACGGCGTCAGTGTGGAGCGACAAGTGTGCGACCTGAGGCCTTGCGAGCTGAAGAAGGCTGCGGCTTGGACGCCCTGGGTCCAGATACCTGGTGAGTTTTACTGAGCTAGGAAGGAGAAATCTATGGGATACCGCCGTTTAGCCAAAGTATTTTTCGCCAAATTTTACTTCCCAATAAACTTATGGCATCAGTTTCATTTCCCAAATGAAACTTTAGCAAGTTTTGATTTCGCATTTTATTCATTTAGTCAAATTTCGCATAATTTTACTGCGTCAAGTTAAAACTTGACGTTCTTAATAAATTAAGACAAACGTTTATTATGCTAACGTTTTATTTTGGCTTTTATTCATTTGGTCAAATTATTATTTGGCATAAATATAGTTGACGATTAGGTACTAATTATTATTGAACGGGGGGTCGGCGATGTAAAGAATACGTGGCAACAGAAATATAGGTGCGACGACGCGCGTAGCGAAGCGGAGCGCGTCGGAGCGTTAGGTTCTCTATGTAAGATCGAAAACAGACTCGACTTTGTTGTGTCATTTACACACATTGCCGGCAGCGTATTCGGTATTGTATGGAAAGGTACTTTTTGCCAAACGATACTTTTGACTGAATAATGCTTGGTAAAATGAATTTTGACCAAGTATTTATTTGGTAAACAATAACTTGCCATAATAACTTTTGCTAACTGTTTATTTGCTTTAAGTTGTTTTGAGAAATGTTTTTTTGCCAAGTGATAATTTGCGGAAAATAGTTTGGGAAGTAATACTTTGGGAAACGATTTTTGGCAATACATTAGTAAACCGAAATCTATATATATATAAAAGGAGAAGCTGACTGACTGACTGACTGACATATCAACGCAGGGCCCAAACTATAAGGGTTAGAAACTTGAAATTTTGCACAGGAGTTCCTTTTATAACGTAGCGTAGCACTAAGAAAGGATTTTTAAAATTCACCCCCTAAAGGGGTAAAATGGGGGTGCAAAGTTAGTATGAAACTCTGCCGTTTTTGAAGTTACTCAAATGAAACTCAGTATGAAGTTTCTTCGTTTAAAATCATGAAACACGTGTAAAATAGTTTTTCAAAAATCATCCCTTAAGGGGGAAAAAGGGGGGGTGCAAAGTTAGTATGAAACTTTGCCGTTTTTGAAGTTATTCAAACGATATTTAGTACGAAGGTCCTTCAATTAAAATCATGAAACATATGTAAAATAGTTTTTGAAAAATCATCCCTTAAGGGAAAAAGGAGGGTGCAACGTTAGTATGAAACTTTGCCGTTATCCAAGTTATTCGAATGAGATTCTATATGAAGGTCCTTCACTAAAAGTCATGAAACATGTGTAAAATAGTTTTTCGAAAATCATCCCTTAAGGGGGAAACAGGGGGGTGCAAATGTAGTATGAAACTTTGCCGTTTTTAAAGTTATTCAAATGGGATTCAATATGAAGGTCCTTAATTTAAAATCATGAAACACTTGTAAAATAGTATTTCGAAAATCATCCCTTAAGGGGGATAAAGGGGGTGCAAGTTTAGTATGAAACTTTGCCGTTTTTGAAGTAATTCAAATGAAATTCAATACGAAGATCCGTCGCTAAAAGTCACGAAATACATGTAAAATAGGCTTTCAAAAATCATCCCTTAAGTGGGTAAAACGGGGTGCAATGTTAGTATGAATGAAACCCTGCTGTTTTTGAAGTTATTCGAATGAAATTCAGAATAAAGGTCCTTCATTGAAAGTCTTGAAACACATGTAAAATAGTTTTTCGAAAATCATCCCTTTAGGGGATAAAAGGGGGGTGCAAAGTTAGTATGACACGTGCCGTTTTAGAAGTTATTCAAATTATATTTAGTTCGAAGGTTCTTCATTTAAAATCATGAAACACGTGTAAAATAGTTTTTCAAAAATCATGCCTTAAGGGGGAAAAAAAGGGGTGCAAATTTAGTATGAAACTTTGCCGTTTTTGAAGTTATTCGAATGAAATTCTATATGAAGGTTTGTCATTAAAAGTCATGAAATACATGTAAAATAGTTTTCAAAAATCATTCCTTTCAGGGGGTAAAAGGGGGGTGCAAAGTTAGTATGAAACTCTGCCGTTTTTGAAGTTATTCGAATGAAATGCAGTATGTAGGTCCTTCATTGAAAGTCATGAAACATTGTGTGAAGTAGTTTTTTGAAAATCATCCCAAGGGGGGTGCAAAGTTAGAATGAAAGCTCTCTGATATTCAAAGTTATAATAATAATAATAATAATAATAATAATAATAATAATAATAATAATAATAATAATAATAATAATAATAATAATAATAATAATAATAATAATAATAATAATAATAATAATAATAAACTCACGCCCGTTATCCCCGAAGGGGTAGGCAGAGGCACCAGTCTCTAGAACTGGACCCACGTTTTGCCGAGTTTATTAGGTCCCAAACGTGACAAGTGGCAAGCCTGTCGCCGTTATCCGGGCACAATTTATCAAAGTTATTTCAATAAAATGTTGTATTTGGGTTATAAGTTCCTGATAAAAGTTATTGATTATTGCCGACAGCCCTTTTTGTGAATTCAATACTTATGGGGGTTGCAAATTTAGAAGGTATAAAAGTTCTTCGTATTTACTTCGTATCGTCGCTTCGATTATTAAACATTTCGCTGCGATTTTTGAATTGAATTTCTTTGTTCTTCCATGTGTTTAAATACCACCTTAAATACTTGCTTACTTTCTTATTTTTTTTCATATTGGTCGTTCTAACTCTTGAATAAATTTTCTCAATTCTTATTATTAATTCTCCGTTCATGTGTTCATAAATATTTCTCAGTTCTTTAAAATACAACCCATAGTAAACAGCCTATACGAGTATATGTCCCACTGCAGGGAATAGGTCTTCTTTCAGAGAGAGTAGTATGGTTTTATTTATTTCGCATGCGCTAAAAATATCTCAATCTTAATTGCAAACGCAAACACTTTACTCAACTAAAGCCCACGCGGACGAAGTCGCGGGCAACAGCTAGTAGAGTACAGGGTGGCGTCGAATATGAAAGCGTTAGTGTGGAACAACAAATGTGCGACCTGAGGCCTTGGACACCCTGGGTGCAGATGCTTGGTGAGCTTATTTGGGGTTGAAATGGAGTATATAGACCTCGTGTCAAAGTATGACGGTGCCGAGTGTGCTCTAGTGAGGAGCGATAGTGTGCGGCCTAGGGACTTGCGATGTAAAGAAGGCTGCGGCTTGGACGCCCTCCAGATACCTGGTGAGGAAATACTCCCATTTGCCCCTTGCGACCGTTGGTCCCTCGATGGAATTTAAGTGACTCTCAGTAGATTTTTATAGGAACAGTAAGTTTATTTTATTGATTGTAAATTTTATTCCTAAAATTCTATAGGATGATAGGAACAATAAATTTATTCCATTGATTATACCACAGGGCTAAAAGGGAACTAGTACGGGAGGCGCATAAATATTGACACTGTTTCATTTAGTTTAAATGTTTGTTTTCAACATTGAGATCAGGTAATGATTGCAACAAGTCTTCAGTAATTATTTTATATCAATGGCTAGTTGTTACTGACAAATGGATAAAATAAAAAACCTCGATCTTCGGGAGCGTAGCGCTCCACTATTGATTTTTGCACATTTTACATATGAGATGTGTGAAACTGTCAAAGTTAGAATAAGAGGAGGTACGTATCATAAAAAATATGTAGGGCCAACATATCATGCCATTAATTTTACGCCACGTGGTATTACACATCTATCTTTAAAGTCGGAGACAAGGAGAACGGAAGAGAAAAAGAAACATGTATCAGTTTGTTATATTCTTTACAGGTAATAGTTCTGATGGAAGCTACACAGAGAAGAGGTTCAAGTTCTTGTGCAAAGCACCGTCATCGGAACAAGTAAAGGTATAGTATTGACTGCAGATATCCTAGCTTAGGTTTGCTCTTAACCATTTCGAAGTTCAGTCCATGTATGGGTCACGCTCTATGACTAACGCTAGTGACATTTTTCCGAGCGGTTCCGTGCTTAGCAAGGCACATTAAGCAGTTGGTGTCGGCTGGCGTCGATAGATGACAGTCGTTAAGCCAAGTCAGAGGCCTTAGAGAGCGGCTCGAAAAGTAAGTTCTGACAGTAAGACCAGCCACTAGTCTTACAAGCCTCCACCAATCCGGTCTTGGCCCCCGTGGTCGAGTATGGCCTATAGCTTCCTCAGGGAAGAGATCCGTGCCCCTCGGTGGGGACATAGTTGATGTTGGTGTTAATTCATCATGTTATTAAAACTTTGTAACCAATTAAATTTTTACCATCTACAATTAATGCCACTTTCAACACCAACATTTAAATGCTCTACCTACTCGTTTTCTATATTATTCCGTGTATAACTGATACTTATTTCTCAAGTCTTGAAAATCTTTAAAGAAATGTAACATGGTAGCACTGTCACTCACAGATCTCCATAGCTCGGGAGGAAGACCGCTACTGTACGTCCCACGGCCACTGCAGCAGTAGTCCCCCAGAGGAGGGCTCCGAGTGGGGTCCCTGGGGCCCCTGGGGTCCCTGCAGTGCCTCCTGCGGCGGGGGTCACCAGACCAGGCTCAGGAATTGCAATAGACCCCCCTGTGTGGGGTCCGCGGATATGCTGCGAGCCTGTAATACTCATGCGTGCACTGGTGAGTTGACAAGACAGTAAAGATCTCTTCACATTTTGTCTTGTTGTAAGGTGGAAAGCACACTGCTGCGCAATTTGATCTGAATATAAATTCTTTATTTGTAAAAGATTGGTTGGTCGGGAGCGGTACAAACATAATAGACCGGGAGATAGTAACACAAATTACTTGGTCATTAGTAACAGTATGGGGGTTCTTCAGGGGTCTTAGTACGCAATAACAAAAAGAAAAATTATGGTCATAGCGCTGGTACCGGCGGCCCAATCGCGTGGGCGTTAGTCGAACTCGTCGGATAAATTACGAGTGTCAAACGATTTGTACCACAAAAAATTCAGTATTTTCCGATAATCCATAAAAAACAAGTAGGCGGTAGTGTCATGCCATACTTCTCCGGTGTGGCTTACCGCCCGCCATACCGACGCGAATGCGTTTAAAAAAATAAAAATTCAACCATTTGTACCAGGATAATTTTGGCACAGTTAATTATCGTCGTGCAGCCATTTACGAAAATCACCATGCCATACTTTTCGGACGGTTCCAAATGGTCGCCATACCGCCGAAAATCTGCAATATTTTTTTTCGCCAAACCATTTGTAACAGCATGCATTTGGATTTTTGGAAAGTATTTGATAAAATGTGACCGTTATTATATTTGCCATACTTCTAGTAGGGGGAAAAAGTGCTGCCATACTTGAAAAACTTATTTATTCGACACGTTTCAAAAATACAACTGTACAATACGATTTGTACCAGTATGGCATTTGGATTTTTGGAAATTATATGATGCAATGTGACCATTATTATATTTGCCATACTTCTAATAGAGGGAAAAAGGGGCAACATACTTGAAAAACTTGATTTTTCAACTGGTTTTCAAGGTGGAAGACATAAAATAATTTGTTACAGTATGGCATCATTGTATTCGGTTCGTTTGGGTGAAATTCAACCTAAAAATAATTATCCCATACTGTAACCATGGGGCGGAAGATTGTCACACTCGAGTGAGTGAAGATTGCCGCCACCTAGGTCTTTGAAATTTTGTATTTATATTCGTTGACCCTCATACTTACAGGAAAAATTAGTGCCATACTGTTACAAATAGTTCAAAATACGAATGAAATCTTACAATCTATATATATAAAAATGAATCCCTATTTCCCTTGGTCACGGCATCACGCCTGAACGGCTGGACCGATTTCGCTAATACTTTTTTTGTTCTGTTCGTTATTATCAGGAGAAGGTTCTTATGAAAGAAAAAATTACGGGAATTGCGCGGAAAATTAGAAAATTTAAAATTACTTAACCACCATATAAAATTATTAAACTTTTTTAATGTAACCTTAAGACATTTGAGATAGAATTGACTGAATGCGTGCTGCAAATATAGTCAAAGAGGATGAAAAAAAAAGACGTTTAAAACGTATTCTTCTGTCAATCTTATTTTATTGATATACAATATAATAAAATCAAAAATCTGCTCATTTATGGCGTCCAAGGCGGAACAAAGTTCGCGGGGTCAGCTAGTTAAAAATAAATATTATACACATTCGCCACCTCCCACAGGTATGGCATTATCACACTTCTATTTTTAATCATTTAGGAGCTGTTAAAAATAGAATTTAGGGTGGTACAAATCGTTTGGCGAAAAAAAAAATTTTGCAGATTTTCGGTGGTATGGCGACCATTTGGGACCGTCCGAAAAGTATGGCATGGTGATTTTCGTAAATGGCTGCACGACGATAATTAACTGTGCAAAAATTAGCCTGGTACAAATGGTTGAATTTTTTTTTAATTAACGCATTCGCGTCGGTATAGTGGGCTGTCACACCGGAGAAGTATGGCATGACACTACCGCCTACTTTGTTTTTATGGACTATCGGAAAATACTAAATTTTTTGTGGTACAAATCATTTGACACTCGTAATTTATCCGACGAGTTCGACTAACGCCCACGCGATTGGGCCACCGGTACCAGCGCTATGCCCATCATTTTTCTTTTTGTCATTGCGTACTAAGACCCCTGAAGAACCGCCATACTGTTACTAATGACCAAGTAATTTGTGTCACTATCTCTCGGCCTAGTGCATTGACAACAAGATAAAAGTGACAGGTGCTCCATATTTAGGCCGACTTGCACCACCGACTAAAATCAATTTGGCGTTAAATTAAATGGAATTGGAGAGATAGTGTGTGGCGGAACTGTCAAAATTCTGTTTAACTTAAAATTAAATGGATATTAGTCGGTGGTGCAAGTCGGCCTTAACCTTGTAGCGTACACAATATAGAAACAAAATTATGTAGATACCAAGGAGAATTAATACTATTAGATTGATGTAACTTAGGTAACAACGATCGATATGCTCGCTTTTATAAATGTTATTTCTTAAGTAATGTCCCTTAATAATTTCGTGTGCAAGGATAATAAAGTTTATTTAGGTACTTGGTCCATGATGAGTAATCGACATGAATGACAGACCCCATTTTACTGACTTGTGACATTCGATAAGATTTTTTTTTAATTTTCTACACGAAAATAAATAAAGTAAAGTAAAGTAAAGTAAAGTAAAGTAAAGTAAAGTAAAGTAAAGTAAAGTAAAGTAAAGTAAAGTAAAGTAAAGTAAAGTAAAGTAAAGTAAAGTAAAGTAAAGTAAAGTAAAGTAAAGTAAAGTAAAGTAAAGTAAAGTAAAGTAAAGTAAAGTAAAGTAAAGTAAAGTAAAGTAAAGTAAAGTAAAGTAAAGTAAAGTAAAGTAAAGTAAAGTAAAGTAAAGTAAAGTAAAGTAAAGTAAAGTAAAGTAAAGTAAAGTAAAGTAAAGTAAAGTAAAGTAAAGTAAAGTAAAGTAAAGTAAAGTAAAGTAAAGTAAAGTAAAGTAAAGTAAAGTAAAGTAAAGTAAAGTAAAGTAAAGTAAAGTAAAGTAAAGTAAAGTAAAGTAAAGTAAAGTAAAGTAAAGTAAAGTAAAGTAAAGTAAAGTAAAGTAAAGTAAAGTAAAGTAAAGTAAAGTAAAGTAAAGTAAAGTAAAGTAAAGTAAAAAGTTAAAAAGATTTTACTTTGTTTTATAATTACATTATACATATTTACATTTTAACACGTGACATTGGCGAATTTGTACTGGACAATCAGTGCCTTGAGTCCATAGAATAGAATCGAATCGAATCTACTTTCGATAATAGAAAATTATCAAATTTTTATCCTGGTCTTTTTGTATAAAGGATCCATTTTTTTTAAGTTGAAGTCAAGGTTCAAAGATTCGTAATTTATACGAATACGTATACCTATATAAATAATCCTTTTTTTCACGCTGCCATTTCACACTGTCAAATTTTAATAGCCCATTGAACTTGTCTACCTGCAGGCGAGTGGTCGTGCTGGAGCGAGTGGGGACCTTGCAGCGGCTCTTGCGAGTCGGGCGGCGCGGGTCACCGGATCCGCTCGCGCAGTTGCCTGTCCCCGGGCGGCTGCGCCGACGCCGCCGCCGCCAGCGAGCGCCGCGTCTGCCTCGCCAACTGCGCAGGTTTGTACACTTTAAACATTAAACATTAACATTTACATGGACGTAGTTTAGCAGAAACGTTCCAACCCACACAAAGTGACTTTTGAGATATTTGAGATTTAGGTATAAGCTGATCTACGCGCTCCATACATTTGGGTTGATTTCAATATGCCATAACTTTGCACATACTCATTGGATCGCTATCCGAGTCTTTGATTCTTAAAGTATAGAAGATAGTGATCATTTTGGTATATTTAACTCAAAAATGACCATATTGTGGGTTGGAACGTTTCTGCTAAACTACGTCCACATACAGGCACATACATTGCTTCTGGCCCCACACTAGGATACCCTGTGTCGTGGGAACCAGAAACAGCGACGTCACAAACATGTAAACATCCAAGACCTGGAGTTTTTTTTTTTTTTTCTCCCCAGCCGGGGATCGAACCCGGGACACAAAGCGGCACAAAGACAAGGTGTCGCAGTTAGGTCAGATGGATGCGGTCCGTAACAACAAAAAAGGGGTATCCAGGGGCAGCAAAAGTTTATAATTGGGTATTTGACAGGATGTCAAGTGAGTTACTTTTAAAACGGAATTTTGTATGAAAATACTTGCTTGTGACGTCACATTTCAGAGCGCCCTTTTTATGTTTCATCTATTTAAAAATTGTAATAACTAGTAAATGATTAAAAGAAATACAATTTCCGAATCATTTTGTAATTTTTTTTTAATCGAGCATCTCAAATAATTTATTATTGATAGTGTCAAATACCGTATTTATTAGGAAAGGCACAATAAAATTATGTGCCTTTAAAATATTTTATGATTGTTCGGTAAGTATTATGCAGAATAAGAGAATCCGGGTCGTGATAAAGAAAGGTAGAATGACGTTTAAGGTCCAGCTTGGATAGAATCTGAGGATAATCTGGATCCAGATACGTCCAACCACTGCAGCAAAAGTCAAAAACTAATTAAATTTAGAGTAGTTACTGGCCGAAAATAATAAAAAGCAACGAGGGGAATTGCACCTCGTTACAGTGGTCATTCGAGACGAGTAGGCGAAACAGTAGCTCTTTATTTGAACTGACGGTGTCCCCGGCACAAAGAAGCGCACGGCGGCATGCCTATCTATGTCTAACAATTCGTATATCCTCCTAGCCGTGTTCGGCCATAGCGACCGCATACAGGACTCATTTCTTTATGGTTGAGGGTTTCGCTGGTGTGCCCTCAGGTGACTGGTGTAGCCGATCTTGGCTCGGAAAGTGCGAGCACATTGGGCGCACGTCAAGACACCATTGACGTAGTTATATTGTATGGCTGCCGGTGGTCGGGCCTTTAGCTCGTCGCGCTTGGCATCTAAGTCGAGCAGTCTCCTCCTTTCAAACTCGTCCACACTGCCCTGCACTAGTAGTCTCCACGCTGGGCGATCTTCCGCTTTACGCTCCCACTGAGAGGGCTCAATGTTGCACCTTTTCATATGCCTCTTCTGAACATCCTTGTATCTAAGGAGCTGGCCGCCTTGTTTCCGATTGCCGTCCTTAAGTTCAGAGTAAAAGATGCGCTTCGCCACTCTCTCCTCAGCCATACGGGAGACATGTCCGCACCACCGCAGCTGTCGCCGCATAATGTAGGCCTCTATGCCGCAGACTTTGGCACGTCGAAGAACTTCCGTGTTCCTGACACGGTCCGACCACTTTATGTTCATAATATCGCGGAGGCATCGAAGGTGGAATTTGTCAAGGGCACGAATGTGCTTTCGGTATAGGCACCATGTCTCTGACGAGTAGAGGAGGTTTGGGAGGACGACCGCCATGTAGACAGATATTTTTGTGCCCAGCTTGATGTCATGGGAGCTGAAGACCTTGCTGCGGAGTTTACCGAAAGCTGCAGAAGCAGCACCTATCCTCCCGTTTAGTTCAGGGTCAAGGTCGCACTTTGATGTTATAGTACTGCCCAAGTATTTGAATTTCTCCACTTGCTTCAGAACTTCCTTTCCGAGTTTGATAGTTAGCGGTTCTTCGTAGAGTGTGTTAGCCATCACTTCGGTTTTCTTCACACTGATTTTAAGACCAAACTTCTTACATGACTCGTCGAGGTTGGTCATTAGCCTTTGCAGATCTTCTTGGGTTTCAGCTACAAAACACAAGTCATCGGCATACATTATGTCTGTTATTGTGGCGTATGACACTTTGGTGTGGGCTTTCAGTCTAGCTAGGTTAAAAAGAGAGCCATCTGTGCGAAAACGGATTCCAACACCTTCCGAGATATGTTGCAGAGCATCACGGACTACAACTGCAAAATACAAGGCAAACAGAGTGGGCGCGAGCACGCAGCCTTGTTTCACGCCGCAGCTTACAGGGAAAAACCCTGTTCGTTCACCATTGACTGACACAAAGCATTCCATGTCATCGTGCAGGAGTCTAATCAGTCTGACAATTTTCTCAGTGCATCCGACCTTCTCCAGAATCTTCCAAAGGGCTTCACGAGGCACACTGTCAAAAGCTTTCTCTAAGTCAACAAAACAGAGATACAGATTTTGACTCTGTTCTCTGCTTTTTTCCTGTATTTGACGAACGGAAAAGATAGCTTCACAAGTTCCTCGATCTGGTCGGAATCCGAACTGGGTTTCTGGTAGAATCCTCTCCGAGAGGGTCATCAGTCGGTTCAGTAGTGTTCGGGCAAACACTTTACCAGGAACATAGAGGAGTGTTATGCCACGGTACGAATTGCAGTCAGAACGGTCGCCTTTATTCTTGTATAGCGAGCAGATGCGAGAGACTCTAAAGTCTGCTGGTACAAGTTCTTCATCCCACATTTGCCCGAACAATTTCCAGAGTTTTGTGTGCAGCTCATCGCCTCCATATTTGAGTAGCTCTCCTGGTAAGTTGTAAATCCCTGTCGCTTTCTTATTCTTTTGTTCTTTTAGGGCCCTAACTACCTCTTTCAAAGACAGTGGGTCGTCCAACCCGGCAGCAGGTGGTAGCGCAGTGATCAAGCTGATGTGCTGCATGTCTACAGAACGGTCCACGTTGAGCAAGATGTTAAAGTGCTCGGCCCATCTCTTCAACACATCTTCCCTGCTTTTCAGCAACTGATTACCATCCGAGGATTTAAGAGGTACGTTGCATCGCTGGGTACTACCAATCAGCTTCCGCAGTTCTGCGTAGAAGGAACCGAGTTGGTTAGTATTGGCAAGCCACTGCATGTGTTGGCTCTTATCTTTCCACCATGCATCCTTAGTTCGCCTAGTCAGTCTTCGGAGCTCAGCTCCACTTCTTTTTAGCTCATCTGTGATGTTACGGTGCTGGGGTCCTTGATGTTGTTGACGCAAAAGAGCTCGGTGCTTTTTAATTGCCTCCGATAGCATCCCCTCACTCTCGTCAAACCAGTCCTCGTTCTTCCGAGATTTAATGTAAAACTTGTTCTCTGGGTCGTATCTGAGAGAGTAGTTGAGTTACTTCTTCATAAAACTTGTTCTTCACATCATCATCCTTGTCTAAAGTTGGTGCATAAACGCTAATCACATTGATATAATTGTCGTTGCTCAGATGGAGACGCAGCGAGGTGACGCGGTCCGAGACATGAACAGGACATTCCTCCAACTTTTTTGCGATGTTGTTTTTAACTGCAAATCCAACGCCAGATCGCCTGGGCTCCGAGGCAGCAGTGCCCTTCCAGAAGAAGGTGTATCCACCGCCGTGCTCCACTAGTTCCCCTTCGTCCGCAAGATGTGTCTCGCTGAGCGCAGCTATTTCCACATTATAGCGACGTAGTTCGCAGGCTACTATAGCGGTTTTTCGCTCAGGGCAGAACAATTCGTACTGGGTCCGCAGTACTAAGTGAGTCTACACATTCAGCAATGAGTGGGTTAGGAAATGGTACTCAATTAGTACTGAGTCTAGATTAGTAGCGAGCGCCGCGTCTGCCTCGCCAACTGTGCAGGTTAGTACACTTTGACCACACGAAGATATGGTCATTCGAGACGAGTAGACGAAACAGCAGCTCTTTATTTGAACTGACGGTGTCGCCGGCACAAAGAAGCGCGCCGCGGCATACCTAACTAAATCTAACAATTCGTACTGGGTCCGCAGTACTAAGTGAGTCTACACATTCAACTATGAGTGGGATAGGAAATGTTGCCATGGTCATTCGTGACGAGTAGGGAAACAAAACGAGTTTCGAGTTCCTAGCAGGCTTATTATATATTTTTATGTCTGCCGTGTTACACTAAATTATTAGATTTAAAAATAGAGTTAGTAGTAAAAAAAAAAAATTGTAACTTAAAAACAGTACATGATCACACTGCTCTTTGTACTTGTTGTAACGGATCTTTGTGCTGCTGTGACGCTCGTGACTTTCACGCGACAGGTTCTGGCTGAAAACCAGCGCTACGGATTCTTATCCGTAGCTCATGCTGAGTCCAGACACCTTTTTATAGCCAAGACTCACATTGTCACACTTACTTGGCCCTTTCATGACTCTGAGTACATATAATAGTTAATTTTAAAGTCTTTTTCTGGTTCTTTTTTTGGAAATTTTGTTTTTATTTTGTTCTTCTTTGTTTTGGTGTGTAAATAAAATCTTTATCTATCTATCTATCTATCTAAAACGCGTAGTGACACCTTTAGCTCTATATTGAAACATAAACTAAGTAAATAAATATTTACATACAGGCACATACATTGCTTCTGGCCCCACACTAGGATACCATGTGTCGTGGGAACTAGAAACAGTGATCACACAAACATGTAAACATACAGGACGGTTTTGTTTGCCCCAGCCGGGGTTCGAACCCGGGACATCTCGCATAGGCAGATGCGGTAACCGCTGCGCCACAGATGCCCACCTTTTTCTCAAAGTCATATTTGGCGGCAAGACGACAGGTGGCCTAGGGCAGTAACAAGGTATTGACAACTCGATATTTGATTAAAAAAACCTAACATCACCTCTTGTGTGCGGAGGCAGGGATTTAACGGTCGTCCCAGACTGGGCGGACGCGGAAATAGCCTTCTCCAGGGGCACCAGGGCGGCTAACTTTACGATCTACGTACGAAACATTGTCTTAGGCCGGCCGCATACATGCGTTTTCCGCACACGTTTTTTCGCTTTCGTTTTCCGTATTCGGGTTCTCGAATGCTTCAAATCTATATAAAATGCATTCACTACCGCATACATACGTATTTTTTCCGTACGGAAAATCTTTCTGAAAATTAAGAAAAACTAACATCTGCGCTAGGCTCACGGATATACGAATCTGTATTCCGCATTAGGAAAACGGAAACGGAAAACGAATGTATGCGGCCAGCCGCTTATATAAAAACAACTACACCATGTTCGGAAACATTGTCTTCAGCATCAATACGGTATTTGACACTATCAACAATAAATTATTTGATATGCGCTATTAAAAGAAAAATTACAAAATGTTTCGAAAAATGTATCTCTTTTAATAATTTACTAGTTATTACAATTTTTAAATAGATGAAATATAAAAAGAGTGCTCTGAAATGTGACGTCATAAGCAAGTATTTTCATACGAAATTCCGTTAACTCATTTGACATTTTGTCAAATACCCAATTATGCGTTCAGTACATACAATTTCCATTTATGAAATTTGTAAATAAGTCTATAAAATTAAAGATATTCAATAAAAAGCCTTAACCTTGAATGGCTTTGTTTTTTTTTGTATGTAAGCAAAGTCTGTAGGTATCTTTAATCATGCTCTGATGAAGAAGAAGAAGATTTAGAAGAATTTAAGCGATATAAAACGAGCGAATCGCTCGCAGCCTGGGCTGCCTGAGTGATCTTGAACGATCACTAAGGTTAAGCAACATACGGCGCGTTCAGTCCATGGATGGGTCACCGTCTATGACTAACGCTAGTGGCATTTTTTCCGAGCGATTCCGTGCTTCGCAAGGTACGTTAAGCAGTTGGTGCCGGCTGCCGTCGATAGATGGCAGTCGTTAAGCCAAGTCAGAGGCCTTTAGGGGCGGCTTGAAAACTTCTGACAGTAAGACCAGCCACTAGTGTTACAAGCCTCCACCAAACCGGACTTGGCCCCCGTGGTGGAGTATGGCCTATACCTTCCTCAGGGAAGAGACCCGTGCCCCTCGGTGGGGACATAATGGGTTGATGATGAAGCGATATAATCACACTAATATTATAAACGTGAAAGTTTGTGTGTGTGTTTATATGTTTGTCAGTCTTTAGCGCTGAAACGGCTGGACGGATTTTAATAAAATTTGGTATGGAGTTAGCCGATACCCTGGATTAAAACATAGGCTACGTTTTACCGCGGGGAAATATCTTATTCCTACGGGAAAATCGATGAACCGCGGGTAACACCGCGGGGCACAGCTAGTACGAGTATAAAACATTGAATAAAACTTAAAAGTGTCGTGTATCTTAACATTTTTGTTTGTGTCCCCAGACAGGGAAGTGGGCTGGGGCCCGTGGGGCGCGTGGTCGGAGTGCGCGGGCGGCGAACGCGTGCGGCGTCGCGGCTGCGAGCGCGGCGCCTGCGTTGGCGCCATCATGCAAGTCGCTCTGTGCGACGCCGACGACGATCTGGACAACGGTGAGACTGACGAATAAAATAGAGACGGCAGAAACGTACGCCGATTCATAGCATTTATTACGCACCATATATTATAATAACACTTTTAAAAAATCATGCAAGCCGCTCTGTGCGACGCCGACGACGATCTGGACAACGGTGAGACTGACGAATAAAATAGAGACGGCAGAAACGTACGCCGATTCATAGCATTTATTACGCACAATATATTATAATAACACTAAAAAAATCATGCAAGTCGCTCTGTGCGACGCCTACGACGATCTGGACAACGGTGAGACTGACGAATAAAATAGAGACGGCAGAAACGTACGCCGATTCATAGCATTTATTACGCACCATATATCACAATAACACTTTAAAAAAATCATGGAAGTCGCTCTGTGCGACGCCGACGACGATCTGGACAACGGTAAGACTGACGAATAAAATAGAGACGGCAGAAACGTACGCCGATTCATAGCATTTATTACGCACCATATATTATAATAACACTTTAAAAAAATCATAAATACATAGTATACAACCAACCATTACTGATTTATTATTTGCTTATGTATGTGGCGTCTCATGTTGTAGCGACACTAGTCGCGTACTACCGCTCCGCTAGTACAGTTGTGTCCGAATTAAGTTAAGTGTATCTTCCGTGTGTGTGGACAATAAAAAGCCGTATATCCGTTGCAGTAAAGTGACATTTAATTTAATCCCCAACGCAACCTTCTGAAACCACGAGTCTGGCGCAGGCGGTAGTCACCAGACGCAACATGTACTTATAAAAGGACTTGGCGTCTTTATTCTATTCTAGCTCTATGGAAAGCATGCTAAAAAAGCATGAAAATAAAGTAAATGTAAACCAGGCCTTACCCGCGGTTTCTCGAACGCTAACAGTCTGTTAATCTATTGTTAACAGCTGTCAGTTCTCAAAAGTACATGAAAAGAAAACAACTGTCAGCCGTTAACAGTACATTAACAGACCGTTCGAAGAAACCTGGGGTTAACCCTAAACTAACCGACCTAAAGTAACCGACAAAACTAACGTAGGTATTTATAATTTTGCAGAACTGCCAGTGATGCCGGCATACAGCCAAAATGTGGAGATGGCTTCTTTCGTGCGTCTGGCCGGGAGTGACGCTATGAGTATGGCCAGTGTCATCGGATGTGTCGTCGCTGCCTTTTGTGTTGGTAAGTTAAAAAGTTAATAATATCAGCTAATTATGTTGTTAGTCGTAAACACGGTCGGTTGAGTTTTGTACACACGTGAATACGACGTACGTGAAATGTGTCAGGGATGCAGACAACGATATGAAAAGCAAGTGTAGGGATTCGGAAAGGAAAAGGTAAGGAAAAACTAACCCTGTATAGTCACTACTAAGTCGACTAATAGATGGCGCTGGTGTAGACACAACTTAGAATAATGTAAGCTTTTGAGTTTGTGTGTTTATTTACGACTACTAACCTTCCGACTTTTTTCCAAATGTGCTGACTATTTATTTACTTTGTTTTGTCATTCAAAAAATGATAATATTGTAGAGTAGTCTAGAAATTATTACGCTTTTACCTGAATCGCGGTATAAAAGTTTATTTGGTGCTAAGTATATATACGAAAGTTTGTTCTGAGCTACTGTGTCTATTGAAAGGAGAGACGGTTAGCACTCCCCTTGACAAGGATGGAACACACAAAAACGGTGAAGGCACACTTTACCACATTTTTTTACACTATTGTTTAAAGGCCACGTTTAAAATTTTTCTATTGCGTCCACAATTCCCCATAAATAGGAATCTAATCCTTGTAGGTTATGGCTATTTATTACCTTGCGAAATTCTTTGTAGGAAATTGTCTAAAACAAATGATGACAAAATGGGGATTTGTATTAGAAAAAATCGTTTGGAGTGTGTTTTCACTGATCATACTACTTTTTATAATTGGCGAAAATGTTACTTTGAATGAGCAGGGCCCCCCCCGGGTTTACTTAAATCCGGAGTTTAGTTCAGTCATGTCAACAATTTTAATAATAAAATTGTTTTTTTAGTTAAAATGCCTAAACCACCTAAAGTGGAAAATATTTTAAGGGGTAGTCATATACAGTCATTACAGTGTAATAATACCGTTGAGCAAAAATAATATTAGATCATTAAAGGATTTGCAAAATATTTTTCTACAACAAAAATTAAAACTTCCAAACAAATTCATTTTATATCATGCTGTTTTCATGCACACACACACACTCACGATTGGAGTATTTTAATGACATGTGTTTTACGTAGTGCGGCGGCACTTATGTGTGCGTGTACATTGTTTAAAGGGTGTATATTTAGTATGGATGATCGATTTTTTATTCGACCTATTATTCCTAATAATAATTGTTTAATTGATGTATTGAACATTCTAAATTGTTATTTATCTTTTACTCTACGGCCCTTAAAATATTTGCGCTTGATTTGTTAGGACCTTAACTAATACTGTGTTTTTTTACACTGTCAAATAGCCTATTCAATTAAGATTTTTTCCTTTATCATTATGACACATTGTCCCCCAGGCTGCCTCGTGACATTAGCAGCGGTGGTGTTCTGCTCACGGCGACAAGGCTCGCGGTTGCCATGGCGACGCGGCGCCAAAGTCCCGTCCAGTCCCCATTACATCACCGCGAAGCAGAATAGCTACGTCACTGTGCCGCTGAAAGATGTGGTAAGTCTGCGAAATGTCTGTTTCCCTTGGGCCGCACTCATCGCGATAACCCGAAGATTCGGGCTATCGTGATGTGTGTAGCCAAGTATTCGCGTATACTTCGGAGCTTCGTCAAAACTTTGCGTAAAATTTACAGATCAAAGAGTTTTATCGCGATGAACTTCGCTTGAGCGGCCACACTTCAGTCAGCGTGCACCTGTCAAACGTAGTGGACGTGTTATTTCACAGAGTAGGTGCATAAGCTGAAGCGTAATATGGATTGGAGTAATGATAAAATTTTAGAATTTATTGCAAACTACGAATAAATAAATAATAACTACGGCATAAATGTAAAAAATAATTATTTGCTGCCATAAAATACAGAGCAACCGCGGCGTCCACTTCGTTTTTTGCATTTGACATCGCTTGCACATTGCGATAAACTTTACATGGCGAATTGTGAGGCCGCGAGGATTCGCCGTAGACCGAAGACGAAGTTTATCGCCCGAATGTTATCGCGATGAGTGCGGCCCAGGCATTTGAGTTTTACTTTTCAGATTTAATTTTTACTATTTAATTTTTTTAAAGTCTGCGATGACTTCATAAATGATCTCTATGTGTATAACTTTCACATAAACATACATAGGTCCATAAACAGCGATTTTATTGTTGTTCGTATTGTTCTAAGGAGTACAGCTGTCTGGTTGGCTTTATCTGTCTGGAAGAAAGTGCTGATAGCAATAAGCCGCCCATTGTACTTTTTCAAATTGTAATTTTTATTTGTCTCTTGTTTCTTGTGTGCAATAAAGAATATTCTTATCTTATATTATCTTATCTTACAATGTCGCCGTAGATAAAAATGCGATAAATTTAATCCGATAATAAAACTGTTCTTTCTAAGGTATAATCCATAATTCGAGATACCAAATTGACAGTTCATTTCGCACAAGTGTTGCAATAATCAGGCTAGTGCTGTTCTTGTCGATATTTTAATCGGCTTTGGTATCGATATCGGCTTTGGTAACCATTGGTATTTATCCATTTGTTATGATGACTTAATGAAATTAATTTAAAATTTACATGGGATAAAGGCTTTTTGCAGATGTGGTCGTTTTGCGATCAAGTCTGTATGTGGTTCTGGTAGTTTTGAGAATCCAGTCGTTTTGATACCGATCCAAAATTTTTAACCTTTTCATATTATAAGTAACATTGTGTAAAGTGGTTTAAATAAATAAAAAATAAGATAATAAATTGATGTATCATTAAATAACTAGCGTATAATGTCCCATCGCAGGACACAGGCCTTCCCTCAGAGATAGAGTATGGGGCTTAATCACCACGCGACTCGTATCAGTTGCAAATATTCTCCGCAATAAATTTATGTAACGTAAAATTTAATTTCTATTAAGTTTTTTTACTATCAAAGTAATTTTGGACGATTCGAAAAGCTTCTACCAAGAACGACAAAACAAACACTTTTTATTTTTCCTTGTTATATTGACCCTACATTTGTTATAAATTTTTGAAAAGGTCTATTAAATACCTTTAATTTGATACCCGTGACAATGGAATGCGATAATTTTTATTTTTGAAGTCCTCACTATAGAACCCTACGGCTGCCATATACAATTTTTTGGCTAATTGAGAAAAATTAAACGATCCTCGAAACGAATTCTCAATAAATGGTACTCCCAATAAAACATCGTTGTGTCTCCGCTTACTCAAACTGCTTTCTTCTTTCTAACCTAGTACTTAAGGATCTATTAAGAGGATGGCGGCTTTCAGACTTAAAAAAAAATGGTACTCCTTTGATCGATAGATGGCGCTGACGCAACCCCTATCTGAGTGAAGAAAGGCCAGCCGAAGTTATTCAAACTATTTCTATTTCTATTTGCCCCTTGCTTCTTACTGTTCCCAGGCGGGGTTGCGTACAGCGCCATTCGATAAATTTTGGTGAACCCAACTGACAACTGTCAAAAAAGCTTACCTGAAAAGGGCTTATTGCAAATTATAATATTCGCTAATTATTACGACTTAGCAAACCAATTGGTCGAGTCGATATTCATTATCGATATTGGGTACGTCACTATTTAATTTTCTCTAACCCTGGTAACCCTTTATCCGTCAAACAGTTGTCAATTTAGTCTCTCGAATTAAAAATCTGACCTTACATATTATATTCTAATAGCTCATGTTATTCTATGAAATATGCCTCAGTATTAGGCCGAAGTCATCTAATCGAATCGTATGGGGGTCAGTGAACAGCACCCCTATAGTCAAAAAGTCGCCAGATTACCTAGATGCGGTCCGAAGACAGAATAGGGTAGTTGACAAAATGTCAAATAAGTTACTTTTAAAACGGAATTTTGTATGAAAATACCGGTTTATGACGTCATATTTCAGAGCACTCTTTTTATGTTTCATATATTTAAAAATTTTAATAACTAGTCATTAATTAAAAGAGACACATTTTCCGAAATATTTTGTAATTTTGGTTTTAATCCAGCATATCAAATAATTTATTGTTGGTAGTGTCAACTACCGTATTCTGGTGATGATTAGTAGCCGTCTAATATCTTCTGTTTTTCGCAGCCGCGCAAAGCGAAGCGCCAACCCTCGTTCACTGGCATCGGCGGAGGTTCTGGAATCGTGCTTTCCAAGCCCAACAACCTATCAAATGCCAACAACCAACAGCTGAATACGCCCAAACTCTACCCCAAGGTAGGTCCCTCCACACTTCCTGTTGTAGATAACAACGGAGTACAGCTAATAGGCTATTTGACAGTGTGAAAAAACCAGTATTATCTATACGTATTCCTATAAATTATGAGCCTTAAAACCGCTTTAAGGCATTTTAACTAAAAAACAATTATTCTTTTAAAAAAAAACACAAGATTAAATTTCATAGTTATGCAGATACATAATTATGAAATTTCATCTTGTGTTTTTTTGCTTTTTCTGTTTTTCTGCCATGGTATCGAAAACGGCCTGGATTAGCTGATTCTATGATGACGTCAGATGTCAGTAAAAATGGCGTCTGTCATTTATTCGTTCTTACGTTCATTGGTTGGTTTAATCGGAAGTGACGTCACAATACCTGTGCAACGCCATATTGCCCAAGATAGCGTTTTGGCGGCTTATTTCAAAAGTAAATTTTCGTTTGCCTTTTTTACAAGAAATACACGAAAGAATTAAAAATTACCACTCTCTGAGAACTCCATGAAAACCAACAAAACATATGAGATGGTTTTCAGAAATGTGTCAAATAGCCTATTGTATGCTCGCTTAATATGTAGCTAAGAGTAGCTTAGTAGCAAACGTGAAGTTTTGTTGGTAGAGTATTTACGTTTATTTTCTACTACCGTGGAGAGTTACGAATCCGGGTCACTTAAAGAACCCTATAAAACTCGGAAACCAAGAATGCTATCATGTCATGTTTCCTATTTTTGCTATACGGCGAGATCAGCAGTTTTTTTCTTTGTATTTTTTTGTTGGCTCTTGAATGTTATTACATTAATTTAACGGGTGTTAAATTGTCTATTAAACACAATTTATTTTATTAAGCTAACATTATTAGTTTCCGAAATTTTCATGTATCTTTTAGTGAACCGGATTCTTTGCTGTCGAGTGTAAACGCCAGTGAATTTTGATGTGTTTTTCGGTGTAAAAAACGCTTGTATGATATTTCTGACTATAATCATTCAAACATCCCGATCCGTTCAGTTCTGACGTGATTTTGTGACAAATATGCATCCAAATTTTCGCATTAATAGCAATAGTGATTAATGTACACTATAATCAAACAAAATTTACTCTATTCAAGGCTATCGCGAACGAGTACGACACTATGGGCACAATGAGGCGACACTCCAACATGCCAAACAACAGGAACAACTTAGACTTAGAAGAGGAGAAATTTTATTGAGCTGGAAAACTGTTATTTGGTTTTGGACTATGTGGTTACGGTTAGACTAAATAACCAATCCAAAGCACAAGGCAAGTACTGTTCCAAAACAAATCCCTCTTACTTTTTAATGAAACTGTTATTGATTGATAATGATATTGTGAAATGTATGTAGGGATTAAGTAGTTGCAAACGAAATTTGTTGAATACATTGCACTGCAAGGGAGAAACGTTATGTTAAACTCAAATTCTAATTGTCGAAACCGTCTGTTATTCTTTTTTACTTTACTATTAAGTTGGTGTAAAATAGCTCGTAAAACCAAGCTCTAAAGCACAATTTTGCTTAAATTTTAACACTCACAGCAATTTGTTGAATTCTCTTTATAGTATATCTCTTTGCTTCCATTATTAGCAATAGCATTGCCCCAGTCAGCGATATGACTATTTGTTCGGATTTCTCTTGGGCAAGTGCAGGTGAACGAATTTTATTGCTGCAAAATTAAGTAACCCTTCTGTTTATTTGCCACTAGCTTGGTATTTCGTAGATAACAGGGCAAGGTGATGTTGAACACTCAGGAAAAAAATACCAAGCTTTGACGCGCCGGATGCTAGCGCAAAATTCTTTCGTTTAAGCGAATGCGGCATTGTACTTAGATGAGATGTTTAGATAGATGGCTGTAAATTTTCCTTCCTATAGAACCTAAGTTCCACCAGACAAAAATATAGTCTATTGTTTAGTTTCGCTTAGCCGTGGATGGTAGAGCGACTGAATGTTGATGATGCGAAAGAGGTGTCAGGTTCGTGGTGAACTCGGATCTCTGCCTACCTTTCTGGGATACAGGTGTGAGTTTATGTATGTTAGTAGAGACGGTCCCTCAGAAATCCCGGTTCAGTGATCCAGTAATTTTCCGCTATCGTCGATATAACTTCATTCTGTATAACTTTTCAAATTAGACAACAATGTAGACTTTGTGAATTGTTCTCTGGTTACAGTCACTTGATTTTTCGTTCGAAGAGTCCGAACAGGTTTCGCTCTGATTCGCAGAGCTTAATAATGGTGAGCAGAGACGGAGCTCGCGTCGTCAGAGACTCTGACCTGGAACTTGAAACCTGAGTGCTTATACTGAGTTTTTTCATTCACTTTCGATAGCGAGAGCGTTTGCAATTTATATAGGAGTGACAAAGCGCGCCACCTAGTTGTCTCGTTGTCACTCCTATACAAATAGCAAACGCTCTCGCTATGGAAAGTGAAAAGAAAAAACTCAGTATAAGCAATAAGCACTCCGGTCGAACTCGGACGGATGAAAAATAAAGTAATGTTTCCGGAGAGCAATTTACAATGTGTATTATATACAATGTGCTTACGAAAGTTTTAGTTTAAAAATGTAGACATTGAAATGTTTTATCGAATGCCTGTTGAGAAAAACGATATTTTAATTTTATTAGTCGCTTTATCGACTGAGCGGTCTAAACGAGATTGCTTCGACACTGAGAGAAACTGCTATGGATACTGTAAGAAAGTTTCACAAAAGATTGTTTTGTAGGTATTGCTGCGGCATTATTCATTCAATAAGCATTATTATGCTGATTACTCTTTGTGTTAAATATAACGTATACTCTTTATGTTAAGTTTTATATTTTTTTACTTGCAAATAATGCCACCTAATTTACCATGTATGGGAGCTAACCACGAGTTAACAGATACGTTACATTTCCGCGCCTGTCATTGTTTACGGAGAATTGTTGAATCATTTGGAACGAGGACGCGTTCGGAACTCGTTCGTGGATGGTACGCAATCGTATTTGTTTAGTTGTGGTTAGACCTATAAATGTACAAACTTATGTTTTTCAAGTTACGCGTATTTATTTGTACTCCTATTAGATCTCCGCTGGTATGCCTTATTTAAACTTTCTTGCCTTCTGACTACCGATATTGAAAATACTGATTTACCCGCTTCTTATATTTTTATTGTATTGTCCTTGTGGCATTTAGGTTGTAGTGCCATTCTCTCGTATAATTCATGACGATACAAATAAGAATTACTATAAGTACGTGTAATATATTGAATGCATTATAAAGTTTTTCAAAGCCAAGTATGTGCCATGTAAATAAAAACTATATTGTAAATAATTTAAAATGTAATTTTTATATTTAAATTTTAAGGTGTTAGCGTTGTCTCCATAACAAATATGTCCTGTTATGCAATCAACTGCAAATTTATGATAGTGTATACATATGACATTATTAACAGATATATTATACTTAACAGTACAAATACAGTGCCTTTGGTGTGTAAAAAAGATGATCACCTATTTACAACAAATATGGTACCCGAATAACTATTTTGATACATTGTATAGAAATATTTACTACTTGAAATTGTTGAAAGAAATTCAACATTTGAAATACGACTCATGTTGAGTCAATATTTTTATAATAATTATTATTGTTTAGTAAAATTTGTTTTACTTCATTGTTCTAAGCAACAAAACGGTTATGAATAGATAAGTAAGGTGATGACTGACTATGTTTTTATACAATAGTAAATGTCTTGTAAAGACTGGTTCTCTTCTCTCACTGGGTATATGGTTCGCGACCTCGAAGTGTAATATTGCATTGGCCTATATAAAATATGGAATATTTAGGTAATATTGATTAATAGTTTTTCACGACGTAGGTTTATTGATACACTGATTGAGCAAAGCTCTATGAAAATGCATGTAAGATCTAAGTGGGGTGTTAAATTTTTAAGAGATAGTCACCGTTGGGCTGATTTCAGCAGTAAAGTATAAAACTGTCTGTACACGCAAATATCTATTAGCTATATTATTACCCAACCGCATGGCTTCATTTGTATTTAACATTGCTAAAGCCTCCTCGTTTTCAATGCTCGAAATTATTTTTTTATTTTGCTTACCACAGTAACGAAAAATATGTTTTGAGCAAGAAACCGGAATTTTTATGTAATGTTTTTTAGCAGGAGACACGCTTAATCAAGTCTAATCCATGGTAACAGAACCAAATTCAAATGTTATTCCGTGAAGCCAAAAGAAAAACCTGTAAATGCCTGGGCCGCACTCATCGCGATAACATTCGGGCGATAAAGTTCGTCTTCGGTCTACGGCGAATTCTCGCGGCCACACAATGCGCGATGCAAAGTTTATCGCGATGTGCAAGCGATGTCAAATGCAAAAAACGAAGTGGACGCCGCGGTTGCTCTGTATTTTATGGCAGCAAATAATAATTTTTTACATTTATGTCGTAGTTATTATTTATTTATTCGTAGTTTGCAATAAATTCAAAAATTTATCATTACTCCAGTCCATGTTACGCTTCAGCTTATGCACCTATTCTGTGATATAACACGTCCGCTACGTTTGACAGGTGCACGCTGACTGAAGTGTGGCCGCTCAAGCGAACTAAGCCAAGTTTATCGCGATAAAACTCTTTGATCTGTGAAAGTTTACCGACAGCGACGCGAAGTCCTGACGACTGCGGACGAAGCTCCGAAGTATACGCGAATATTTAGCTAGACATATCACGATAGCCCGAATCTTCGGGTTATCGCGATGAGTGCGGCCCAGGCATAAGCAAATGACGCCACTTTCAACACTTTGGATAGGGCTTATTCGGCAACCAATGTTGGTAAAACTACCCGAACTATTTCAGAGTGAGACCCGTTAAATCTAGATTACTAAAACGTAACATAGCTTACTCTCAGCAGGTAAGTAAACGATTTTATACTCGAATAATTAATTGTGGAAACGGTCGTTCGTATGAACATTGTTACATCGCGCTAAATCAAGTTAATTTTCAAATAAGAACTCCACAATAAATAAGTGTAAACTTAAACTCAATCGGCCGATTTCTGAACTGAGAATTTGCACTAAGTAAATACTTAAGTAACATGCTGTCACGCTCTTTTCTAAGGAAACTTGGCGAGACAGCACTATATTCTATTTACTGAAGCGAACGACTAAAGGTAAACAAAGACATATTACTCAAAATAGCTCATGCACGCAGCTTTGCTTGCATCGTTGTACTATTATGTATTCTGTGGCATCGTATACATCGGTTTGGCAGAATCAGCGTTGGGTCCGGCTCGCTCGCCCATATTTTCCGTTTCGTAATAACAAACACAAAAGTATAAAACAACTGGACGATGGACCAAAAAACTTTACCAATACCTTATTTACAATGATGAGCAGACTAAAGATAAGTTACCTATTTTATTTTCTTTAGTCGCACTCCCATCAACAACAACGTCAATCTTACTTTTTTTGTCTTTAATTAAAAAAAGAAGTTCGTAGTCAGCTCCCCATACTTCTTCCTACACTTCGCGTAGCCCATTAGCATAAAATAGTCGATCATAATCGGCCTATAAACAAAAGTCCGTCATCTTTCCTAGTTGCGAACATATTTGGCAGCAGTAGGATCGCTTTTATTTAAGGACCACTGAAATTTTAGGTATTTTTTGGGGCATATATCTCTTAAGCAAATGGTATTTTCATGATACAATAAAATATTAGTTAAATAAACTGCAAGTGGGGGATAAATCAGGTAATAACAGTGTTATTGTGTTAATTGCTTAATGGTATTTATTAGGCATATCGTTTTGTATAACTTTGCTAAATATTATGCAGTGTCATAAATGTGGCATATTGAAAAACCAAATTTTTGACATGTTGACACTTAGTCGTTCGCTTCAAAAAATAGACTGTACAGTTAAGTAACTAGTTACTTAGCGAAATTCTAAAACCTTGTTTAATTTTTAATCGGTCGGGGTTCGGGATCTATCGAGAATTAAAACGGTTTTCAACGGTATTGTGGGGCGTAGAGCATCTGCTAGAAACGTAATGTGCTAAATGACGGCTCCCGATTTAATTTCGCCCTCAGGAGTGATGTGTTTGCAAGCTCATAAATATGCTATGAAACGTAAATTGTGAGCTGGTGCGAGAAATAGCTACAAACAAAATCATCCCGCTCGCGTGAACATTTACGATTGGCATGAATCCGAGGAACCTCAAATGAATATAGACGGTTCGCAGACTGTTCAAATATTATTTTTTCACTCCATCTGCTCGAACTGATGCATTTTGATGCCCAATTGTAGGATCCCAAAACATGCTGTTGTTGTTCTAGCTAAGATGCATCACAGCCTCAAAATTGGGTTTTGAATCTATTTACCTTTAGGTACCTTTAAGTAAATAGACTCGGAATCAAATTTTGAATGCACTCATTTACTAAGAAGTTGGACTTCCCTTTCACTCTTGAGGATTCGTCCTATATCTATTTCGCACCAACCCAAGCAATAAGTTTTAAAACCGAGTTTGGAACTACTTTCTGAACTTCCAAACTCTTTGCTGCAAAACCTTTAAGTACCTAATTGTCAAATATTTGAAATTGGAACGCAAGTACGCATTTTCATTCCTCTCAGATGGTAGTGAATAGCAATGTGTTCTACACGGGCGCAAATCATTTTTGATCTCGGTAGTGTTGAATCCCTCGCTCCTTCAGCGATTCTTAGTTAAATGCAAGAATCGCCTCAGTTCGCTCTGGATTCAATTTCACATTTTCGACGCAAAAATTTGGTTTGCGCCCTTGGTGAACAATCTACTATTAAAATAAACGAAACCGTCCAATTTTCATTCCCGTCATTTTATGACATTGGCGTTTACAGTACAGTTCCACCATCTTATCTGTTCAGTTGATAGCAGCGCTAGTGGAGAATTTAGTAGTAATATTTAAGATATTTACCAAGACAAATGAGAATATTTTAACCCGTCTTTAAATTTTAATGAAAATATATCTATCAATCTTGGAAATTGAATAAATAACAAAAAAAATGGGGAACAGGATTTACAATTAATTCGTTAGTTACAATTTTGCCCACCTGAACAGATAACTTGGTGGCGCTGTACCAACACTGCAGCCTCTTGTATTTCAAAGCTGAAATTAACTTGTAGTTTTTATTACAGTTTGATACATAATTGCATGAGGCGGTACGATGTAATGCGTTGAAAACCACCCCCAAATTGTATCGCGCTTTGAGAAGAACACGAAAATTACGAATACATTGCCATCACTCCAATCAGGGTATTACCGTTGGAGGCTTGTCCTATCTCGTCGACATATCACGGAAAATAAAATCAACAGCTATTAATTAATTAAACAAAATTTAATGAATACACCGGGTTGCCCATGTTACGCTTCACTTTGAATATTTATAATAGGTACTCTTATTCATAAGTATGCTTACTATCACAGCTGAAAGTTTCAGTCCGTATCAAAATTACGTCACAGGTACTACAGCGAGTGTGAGTGGTCACTTCACCTATCTAGGGTAGGAGTTGCCACCAGACCCTGTTAAATCATAGAACATGTATTTTTTAAAAGGCCATTAAAAAAAATGTAAATGTGTATTTTTGCTTATAAACCATGAGCCTTATATTTAGGGAGGTATGCACCAAAATCGCTAAATATGTTTGCTATTTTTATTTAAATGTGACGTGTTTGTGTAGTTTGACATCTACCTAAAAACGTTTAGCCGCTAAACATATTTAACAATCGTGGTGCAAACCGCCCATTGTGTGTATGAGAGAACTTGAATTGTAGATGTATTATGTTCAATACTACTTATAAAAATTCATTCCCAATTTTATTCATTCCTAAATATGTTTTTATATCACTGTTATATTTTCATGTAGCCAATCAATGAAGTCTAAAGATTAACGTAAAATAAAGACTGGAAGAACTAATTTTGTTTTTTACTAACTAGACTATGTGTACCACTTAGGGGCGGTTTCTGAATTGAGTATTTCGCTAAGTCACTACTTAACTGTAGTACTGTCTCGACGAATTTATCAGGAAAGAGCGTTACAGAACGTTAATTAAGTATTTACTTTGTGAAATTCTCAATTCGGAAACCGGACCATACCCTTCTTTCAAACTTATGAAGCTTCCTTCAAACCTATTCGCATCAATAGGTATTAAATTATATTGCAAGTGGTGATGGCGTAGTGGGGTTGACCCTTGCTTCTCGATCATGAGGGTCTGGGTACGAACCACGCATGTATCAATGACGTTTAGTTACGTACATTTGGTTGTTTGTACAGCAACACCATTCGCAGATAAATTGTGCCCGGATAACGGCGACAGGCTTGCCACTTGTCACGTTTGGGACCTAATAAACTCGGCAAAACGTGGGCCCAGTTCTAGTGATTGGTGCCTCTGCCTACCCACTCGTGGATAACGGGCGTGAGTTAATTTATTTAATTTATAATTATATTGTTCAAAGCAATAAGTACAGTCGTCAGCATATCAACCTTATCACGCGTGCTCTCTACTCGGTTACGGTAGGGGCGACTGCAACAAAACTGTAAAGGTTGACCAGCTGTCCACTGTACCGATGTAGCCGTGTTTCTTTTCACAAACATTTGAAACTCAATATAAATAAGGTAGATTCAGATGGAATCTGGACCAGTCCTTAGATCTCATAAAAAGACTCAATTATACCAAGGCCGTGCTTGGCGCGAGATTGCGTATAGAATAGAAGTAACGCAGGCGGGTCACGTCCGCGCTCCTAGTTTCACGGCAAACTAATGAATAGCGTCTTATTAAATGTTATCTTGTGCAGCCGAGGTCGGCGAAATGCCGGCACGAACAAAAGGATCAGAAGCTTCAGCTGCCTTTGAGTTGCTAAGCCATTGTCTTGGGTCTTGTCCAGACAGGACATTTTCACCGCGAATACGCCTCCTCTGAATTTCCTCTTCCCATATATAATTTCATTATTATTATTCATGTATGTCTATTCATTCAAATATTAATGTATCTTAGGTGTAAGTACCAAGTTAATTATAATTTTGCAACTCAACATTATTTCTTAATTGCCCGACCACCCGTCTCTATTTTATTTCTTGGCTCCGTAGTTTTCTTCCGGTAACCGTAGTTGCCTGGAAGAAATTGCTTTTAGTAACGAAGCCGCCAATTGTACGTCGATTAATTTAATTTCTGTCAACAATAAACACTATTCTATCTACGTATATGCGTCGGGTTTTAATCTCTACTTTGGGTCAAGTTTGGGACGTTTTACGCTCGTATTTTTTGTTTATTACCGCGATGCTTGTGGACGTGATGTAGCTGTTCGCCAGTATCGCCATTAAATACATCAGCCCCTACATCGTCAACCCGCGTATGATTTCACGAGAGACGATTCGCGGCGAATTCGTCTTTTCTGGACAAGAACTGCAAGATAAGGTCGGAGTTGGTATATAAGCGGTAGCGTTAGCATCTTCAATGCGAGTTGAGAATTGTCCAATGTAGACACCTACACACCACATAATATGTATATGACCAAGAGATCGAAAAAGACCCGGTACACAGGAAAACACACACTTGTTCGACAATAGTATATTTATTGGTCGATATGCTCTCGCCTGACCCTAAGGCTCTAATATTGAGGGATTTTCCAAGAGCTGATTAAAAAAAAATATTAGTTCTTGAAACTCCGATAGATGGCTCTGATAAAACGTGACTTGAATTTTTTTTCACAATATATCTGTAATCTGTGAACGTGTTCACTGATTGCTCTGTGTTCCTTCTAGACACATTAGTGATGGAACCAATTACAACTTTTTGGAACCGGTATTATATATGAGGGATTTTCTTGTCATTTTTTTTTAAAACTCCTTCCATCTCGGCGAATAGATGGCGCTGAACTTGGTAAGTTACTGCAAGGAACGTTACATAATTTTTTTGATTATTTCACTTGGATGTAATTTTTAGATCGTAAAACGAAACGTATTGCTGCCTCTGCCTACCCCCTCAGGGACAACGGGCGTGAGCTTATTTATTTAATTTTTTAATGAAACGTAATTGATGTCATTCATTGTCACATCACATCTCATTGACATTTTGAAAATCGTAGAAAATCGAAAATTGCGACAGGCTGGACACTTGTCACTTTGGAACCTAATAATCTCGGCAAAAGTGGGCCCAGTTCTAGTGATTGGTGCCTCTGCATACCCCCTCGGGTATAACGGGCGTGAGTTTATTTAATTTATTATTTTGTTTTAAATAAAAAATAATAACAGCAAGGAGAAAGAGAAAATATTTACCAGTCTTTTTATTGGTTTTCCACGTCAGAAAGAAAATTTTCCAAGAGAAAAAGAGGAAAAGTCTTTGCCACGTGGATTTGTGTAAAAATGAACGCAGTACATTTTTTTCCTAAGCAAACTAAAGTGTAAATGTCAGTAGTTTTTTTTAAAAGCATTTTGGCATTGGCACCTAGTGACGTTGTCAGTTCAATGTCATCTACAGAGTTCTTGGAAACTACGTTTTTTTTACTAAAAAAAAACCTCTCATTTCTTTTACAAAAAAACCGGTTTTTTTTAAGGCACTTTTTTATTTTCTTTTCATTAAACAAGTCAGGCAATCAATCATAAATTAATGAGAAGTCTTGAAAACGCACTGTTAAAAACTTAAAATTAAGTAAGTTTGTAATAAAATCATTATTTTGGTTCAAAACTTATCAACGGCATAATATTATGCAATTATGTTGTATGCAACTTCGTCGAGTCTTCACATCGCCAATCCCACAGAGTCTAAAGACGAAAGTCTTCAATCAGTGCGTCCTACCCGTCATGACATACGGTGCCGAAACTTGGACACTCACGGTGGGGCTGATCCACAAATTTAAAGTCGCTCAGCGTGCTATGGAAAGGGCTATGCTCGGGGTTTCTCTGAAAGATCGAATTCGAAACGAAGTCATCCGACAGAGAACCAAAGTCACCGACATAGCCCACCGAATTAGCATGCTGAAGTGGCAGTGGGCCGGCCATATCACCCGAAGAACTGATAACCGATGGGGTAGAAGAGTTCTTGAGTGGAGACCGCGGATCGGTAAACGTAGTGTAGGACGTCCTCAGACTCGGTGGAGCGATGATCTTCGCAGGGCGGCTGGCAAGAGCTGGATGAGAGTAGCCGAAGACCGTGTTCAGTGGCGTGCAATGGGAGAGGCCTATGTCCAGCAGTGGACAACAATAGGCCGATGATGACGATGATGTTGTATGCAAACAATGTTTTGTTATGTTATTATAATCTGCTTAACCTTAAAAACCTGTCAGGAGAGGTTAATAAAACATAAACAGAATTAATAAAGCTTTTATACAATACCTATCTGAGCTGGAAGGGTTTCGGTTAAAAAAAAAAACGTGAATTAGTTTTGCTTCCCCTAAGCACTCTACAAATGAGACTATAAAATGAATCGATTACTTTAAAAAAACGGTTTTCGTAGAACCGGTTCACATCACTAAGATCATCACGTTCCGTAATGCGATGAAAAAATAGCGCGAATCCGACCAAATTTAGTAGTCCCAAAGTATCTCTTACGAAGTAGGGTTTTTGTGCCTACTGCACTTATATGGATTCGCGCTGTAATCGATTTCATCGCATTTCGGTATAAACTCAGTGACGTACAATCACAGATCAATGAAGGGCTCTCAGCGGTTATTAAAAAAAAACTACGTACGTAGATACCATCGCCATCTAGTAATGAGGTTGGAACCATTTTTTAGGAGCTGTCAGAAAATCCCTCATTCGCTTTTTGATTTATATGAAGCGGCCCGAGCGTCTCCGCTCTCCACACGTTCTCACAAACAACAAAAGAGCGTCCCGTCCGCTTCAAATGCACCGATACAAGTGAACACGTTGAAACTCGAACGAGCGGCCGGGCCGCGCGACCACGCCGCTCGAAGGCGCGACCGCGCCGCTATTTTAATAAATCGTTACACAATTGCTTGTAATTTCGTGGTGTAGCGGCCGGGCCGCTCGGTCGCGCGGACGCATATAATTAGAGTCTAATCTAGTGAGGTCCGTCTCTACATAAGAAACTGGTCCGCGGTTCAGGCAGCCATTGAGCCGTACCCTTCAGATGACTGTCCTAACAGGCAGTGTGCGTAAAAGCACTTGCAAGAAACCCTAATCTAGTGGTATCACAGAACAAAAAAAAAGGAGTAGAAATAGTGACATGACCTATCAGTAGGAAAACCAGTGTGACCAAACTCACACACACAAATCAAAAGCACACTGGCAAATAAAGGCAATTCTGAAAAGGTCTACATCACAAAAGTTCCAAGTAAAATATGAACCTTTTCAATCATATAAACAATGATCAAAATCAAATGATAATTATGAAATTAAGTTTGACATACGATCTTTGCTTTGTAGTACCGCTACTCTACATTAGATGGAACTACCGCCGCGTGTGATCGTCGAGAAGCTTTAAGTTTTATGCCATAAAGTCGAATATTGAAAAATAACTATCTGCTATGTGGCTACTCAGGATTCGAACCCGGGATCTCTCGCATGGTAGTCAGATGCACTAACCACTGCGCCACAGAGGTCTGCAATTAAAATAAAATAACGACAATTATTTTCCCAAAGTAACTAATAAGACGCAGGTACTCTACCTAAAGTACCAATAATTATTTATTACTGCTAAGTCATAGACAAAATTTAATATTATCGATAGATTTTTATAATGTTGTGTCCCAGCTGAATTGAGTAGCATTTGAGTAGCATTCAAATGTTGACAGAAATTTGTAGAAAAAGTACACAGACTTCGACGAAAATTGAACATTATATTTCAGCAAATAAAGGTGGCTTTACTTTCTCACTTTCGGATTGCTTTCCTTGTTCATGTCATTGCAAATTTAATTTCTATTAAATTAAATACAATGGAAATACTACTTACCGATGGAATGTTACGGCATGATCGGTACATTTTGGTCCCCAACTTTTATTTTTGCACTCTAACACAGCACAATAAGGCATTTTAGTAGAGTTTTCACAATTGTTTTCTTTACTTTCTAGTACGGCGCACGGCAACTGAGGATGGCGTTTGAAATTTGAAAAGAACTGATAACCGATGGGGTAGAAGAGTTCTTGAGTGGAGACCGCGGATCGGTAAACGTAGTGTAGGACGTCCTCAGACTCGGTGGAGCGATGATCTTCGCAGGGCGGCTGGCAAGAGCTGGATGAGAGTAGCCGAGGACCGTGCTCAGTGGCGTTTAATGGGAGAGGCCTATGTCCAGCAGTGGACAACCGTAGGCCGATGATGATGATGATGATACAAGAATTTCTCGTTTAAAGAGATCAGATCAGATAGTACCACAGTATGAGTCACACGTTTAGTGATGTGACATGAAATCAAGGACCTTATAAATTATTACGTCCATGCATGAAATGGACTCGAATGGACTGTTATTTTGATGGAAAGTCGCTTTGACATTTACAACGCGTGACATTGTGTCGTCCTACCTACTACGAAGTACAATACTTTACAGCGCTACCAAGTTATCTGTTCAGGTGGGCAAAATTGTAACTAACTACGTAATTGTAAATAAATCCTGTTTCCCATTTTTTTTTATTTATTCAGTTACTAAGATTTACAGATATATTTTCATTAAAATTGAGAGACGGGTTAAAATATTCTCATTTTTCTCGGCAAATTTCTTAAAATGTTATTACAAAATTCTCCACTAGCGCCGCTATCAACTGAACAGATAAGATGGTGGCACTGTATTTGTATGTTAAAAAATGAGAAGAAGAAAAAGAGACAAAATTTATTGTGCGCATATTGTTGGTAACTGTCAAGTTCACGATCTATTTTGGCCAATAATAATAATAACTTCCACACAACAAAATTACTTGCCCTGGTCCCAAATGAGGATACCGTTGGGGTATGGTACCATAGCGCTATGGTAACAAGGCAAGGACATCAAATACACTGAAATACACTTAGTAGGCCAGTCAAATCTTACAAAAATAACACCTAAAATCGTAAAATTTATTGAATCGATTTTAATGTAGCATTTGACTGGCCTAATAGGTGGAGGCCTTCTATGCAAATATATCTACGGCCCATGAAAATATAACGACATGTACAATTACTCAATGGGATATCAAAGAAAATCCTGTCGAAGAACGACGATGGGTAACCCAAACAGTAACAGGCAATGACAATGAAAAATGTATCTGTAAAAATACGACGATCTAGGTAAACAACCACTCTTTATAAGTGTTATGTCTACTTAATCATCGGAGTGCTACTTGTCTACGAATGCCCGCTAGGAATCTCGTAGCACCGCTGAGCCAATAGCGATCGGCCCGTCCCGCTGAAAGCTTCGCCATGCTCTAAAACAGGCTCTATAATACGTTCAATACAAATGCATGAAGTTTCCACGGCGTGTCTAATATTTATTTATTTATTTAGGTCCCAATAACCTACCAACCAGTTACCTCCAAATAAAATGTTAACTAGTGATAGGCCACTCAATAGAAATGAAAAACGGAACATTTCAATATCCCGTTGACAGCTAACTGTCAGTTATTTGTAGATAGGTTATTGGGACCGGGCACTAGAGATCTATTCTTAGAGAACTATTCTTGAATCGCTCGTAGCCTGGGCTGCCGATCACTAAGGTTAAGCAACATACGGCGCGTTCAGTCCATGGATGGGTCACTGTCTACGACTAACGCTAGTGGCATTTTTTCGTGCTTCGCAAGGCACGTTAAGCAGTTGGTGCCGGCTGCCGTCGATAGATGGCAGTCGTTAAGCTAAGTCAGAGGCCTTAGGCTCAATTCACACTGGCGCAGAGTCGAAGCGAAGCGAAGCGACGCGACGCGAAATGATTACCCGCGAAATGAAACCCGACGACCCTTGCGGGTGAAGATGCGAAACAATTCGCGCGAATGCGCATTCGCGCGCAGACGCGCGCAGACGCGCGAATCCGAGCGACCGTTGCAGGCGAAGACGCGCGTCGTTGACTATTTTCAATTTTTCGTAACACAAATTCGTACCGTATTAATAGAAATAGAGATGAATTTAGAACAGTTGAAAAACGTTACGCTTCGCTTCGCGACGCTACGCTTCGACTCTGTGCCAGTTTGAATTGAGCCTTAGGGCGGCTTGAAAACTTTTGACAGTAAGACTAGCCACTAGTCTTACAAGCCTCCACCAATCCGGACTTGACCCCCGTGGTGGAGTATGGCCTATACCTTCCTCAGGGAAGAGACCCGTGCCCCTCGGTGGGGACGTAATGGGTTGATGATGACTAGAGATCTATGGTAAACCAACAGCTACTACAATAACATAGAATCTGATATGATACTCGTAGGTAAATCACGGATTCTCAATATTAATGCAATAAAATTTTCTGTCAGTCAATGGCTAGATTCATAACACACAAACCCCCGGTTTCTAGAACGCTAACAGCCTGTTTATCTATCTATCTATCTAATCTCTTTAAACGAGCAATTCTTGTATATATATTTATATATAAGCAGAATCTCGGAAACGGCTCCAACAATTTTCATGCAATTTTGTACGCAGGGGGTTTCGGGGGCAATTAATTAATCCAACTAGGTTTCATTTTTATAAAACGTCGTTTTAACGGTGTTTTAAGGCAAAGAAATAACTGCTACACTACCAGAAGGTAATTTTCGCAACCATCTGCAAGGTTGTCATAGCTCAAGTGGGAAATAGGACGATACCGTCAACAGAAGACCCTGGTTCGAGACTTGATAATAATTTTTCTTTTTTTTTGCAAGTTCCTCCTTTTGTTTGAAAACCTACATACCGAGCAAAGCTCGGTCATCCAGGTACTCTACTATTAAAAGCTGTCAGTGGTTTTTTTTTGTACGCATTTTTGAAAGCTGTTAACAATAGATTAATAAATAGAATAGATTTGCTTCGTATTTGTTTTTCCTGGTACAGAATATTCTTATGTTATCTAATTAACAGCCTGTTAGCGTTCGAGAAACCGGCGGTTAATTCCTTAGTAATTGGGATTCCTGGCTATGCGGTTGACTGTAGAAATGGAAAAAAAACTGGGTGGTGGCATTATAATGAACTCAAAAGGAAAACTATCACGGCTATGTATATATTACAAGTTAACGAGTAATAGGTGACAAACTTATACAGCCTGATTTTTTCACCGGTATAATAAATTTCACCATATCATTGGTATCGATAATAGATTACATTTAACGAATAACATTACCATATAGTTTTTTTTTAATTTTTATTCATTTATCCTTCATCCAATTTGTAACTCATGGGCACCCCTTACAAGGCGTCATCGCGGTGCGAGGCAGAGGGCGGCGGGGTGGGGTGAGTGAGCGGCGGGCTGGCCGGCGCACGAGTTCAGTGAGCCGCTAGCCGAGCCGGTCAGTCCGCGCGCATTGACCTAGGTGAGTGCACGTGCGCCGTGTCCGCACTTGCTGCAGTCGAAAATTACGCGCGCAACACGATGTTTACAAACCGCGAGTATTACGAAATGGTTCGTAGTTACTTTCTCAGTGGGTAAAATACAGCTGCAGCTCGGCGGGTATACGGTGAAGAAAGTTTGCCTCGCCTGATAAATGCCGGTTTTATTGAACCTCAAATACTCAACACCAGGACATTCATGAGAGTGACGCAGCATTTGCTAGACTACGGACAGTTCACTGCACCAGCGCACGCTCAAGGCCGAGGAGGGAGACCTCCCTTAGCCGTGGAGATCGAGGAACAGATATTCGCGTTCTTCGAGGAAGACCCCAGAAGGAGCACCAACGACGCGGCACGCACGGCGCACTTCGGCGTTAGCCAGTACGTGGTGTGGAAATTCATACCACTAACAACCAGTGAAAGCATTCCACGCCGGTGACGGTCCTAAGCCCGTGCAAGTATGAAGGAAGAATTGAAATCAAGTAAGATTTTTTTGCTACGTCATACCTACTGGCTTTTCCTTCCCGCAAGCCGCGCGCAGTTGCCAGTTCGTGCTTTTAGTTGTACTCATGCGTAATGAGTCCATATTTCTCTAAGATTTGCGGATAAGTTCAGACATTGGTAATTTTGTTATTTTGTACCAACGGGGTAGTAACAAAAAATGTTGGTATTTGTATTTTGGACTTAGTATTACGTATGTTGATTTATTGTACCGGTGAAAATATCACCCTGTATAGGTAAACTGTCCACAGACTGTAGATATTGATAATTTGGTGCTATCTATTTGTGAAAATTGTTTTATAAATGTGAATAAGTAAACTAAAAATAATAACAAAACTTCGTATAAAATCCATTGAAAATTATGTTGATGCGTTGTTAGTTCTGCAAAGCAGATAAAACCCTCTTTTTCTACGGAACCCTACACTTGCATGGTCCGACACGGACTTGGCTGTTTTATTTAAATAAAATATTGTTTTTCATCCCGCCATAGGAAATGCATGCGCAAGGAAAGGAATGGCGATTTTGGAATAAATATTTCTCAGTTCACTGCGTAAAGGCGGATGAAATTTGTAAACAAAGTTTGTACCTAATACAATTACTTACTGTCTATCCTATCTTTACTGTTAAAAAATGCACTGTCACTATTCCTCGTAGAATCCTCGTCCTAATCCTAGAATCCTCGTAGAATCGCTCGTAGCCGGGGCTGCCTGAATGATCTTAAGCGATCACTAAGGTTAAGCAACATACGGTGCGTTCAGTCCATGGATGAGTCACCGTCTAAGACTAACGCTAGTGGCATTTTTCCGAGCGGTTCCGTGCTTCGCAAGGCACGTTAAGCAGTTAGTGCCGGCTGCCGTCGATAGATGGCAGTCGTTAAGCCGAGTCAGGGGCCTTAGGGCCTTAGGAAGCGGGAAAACTTCTGACAGTAAGACCAGCCACTAGTCTTACAAGCCTCCACCAATCCGGACTTGGCTCCCGTGGTGGAATATGGCCTATACCTTCCTTAGGGAAGAGACCTGTGTGCCCCTCGGTGGGGACATAATGGGTTGATGATGAATGAACTATTCCAATTTTTTACAAGTTTATGTACCTACTTACTATCTGTATAATAGTTGCAAGTCTGTTTATTTGGCTTGCGTAGTGATACAAGCCAAATAAACAGACTGGTAACTAATATGTCCGCCTTTGAAGGGTATAATATAATGACGCATAAATTCCAAGCAAACTATAGATTTAGTTTGGACGAGAATCCATTATACATTACTTAGCTAAACGGCTCTAAACTGCTGGCGTTTTACCCAAAATGCTTCGAAAGTACTCTACGGTCGGAGATTAATTAAATTGCAGTCGATGCCAACGCCCTACGAATAGTGACTAAGCAAGTACCTAAGTGCATCGAAATACAAGCACGAAGTTTTAGTTGGCCATAGCAAAACTTGTCTCGGGGCAAAACTATAGGGCTGCCATCACCTAAATTGCCGCCGCCGGATAAATACGGCAAAAATCCCGGACATTTGGGCGAAATATGGTTATTTCCCCGGACACCTCTGCTCTGAAAAAGTATTTTTTAATACAGTAGCTCAAAAAGTGGCATATTGCAGGACGTATAGCGTTCCGAAAGTGGGCTATTACACACTCGAGCTTTTTCTTTAGCTTTTCCGCACTCGTGCGTTCTCTTTCCCAACTGTCAAAATAATGTCTATTAAAAAGAAAAAAAAAATCAACCACGAACTTTTTATGATTCATGCAAATACTTATACAAAGTACCTACTATAACTTGTTTCAATAACAGATTTAATGATTTGATTCAATTGAGTTAGGTTTGCTTTCATTTTCCGTGTGGAGTTTCTGGTCTTCCATCGGACGCGTCCCCCGGGTGGCGGATAGGGGAACGCCCTCCAGATATGGGGGGTACCGGCTTCGGCCGGCGCGGACCAAAACCAGAGGGAGGGGGACGTCCAGTGGCTTGCGCTGCTGGATGTCCCGCGGGGTCCACTATGGGCCCCGCACCCGTAACCCCACACTGAGTGGGGCCGGGGGCCTTCGGGCCGCGAGGAGACAACCTCTATAAAAAACACACGTTGGGGTCCCTCCTCTATGTCCCTCTGTTCAGCAGAGGGCATAGAGGAGGTTGAGGGAGGGTCACAGACGGCAGGTTGGGGGACCTGCCGTCCGACATCGTGACGGGAGAAGGGGGTGGGGGGCCCATGCCCCTTCTCCAGTGAGGGTGGGCCCGACTCCTTGCGAGTCGGGTCGACGTCGCCGGGGCGCCGCTGTAGCATTCGCACTGTGGTCTACCACTTGCGAGATCCGGCGGCGCCCCATTGCACGAGCGACAGGACGGCCCCCGGGGTGTTTTAGGAGGTATGCCTCTCCTATTATTAGGAGAGGAGAGTCCGACACACGGCCGTCACCCTCCCCCAAGGGTGGCGGTTATGGTGCACAAAGCATTTCACCCCGTTAACAAAAAAAAAAACAAAAAAAAAAAAAAAAAGGTTTGCTTTCATTTCATTTCATCTCATTAAATTTCATTTTCATTTCATATCAATAAAAAAAATCTACTGAAGACTTGGCTGTATGGGCTAATTCCCTTTGCCTACCCAGAATGGTTGAAGAAAAAAAATCTCTTTTACGGTTGGCGCCATTTTACAAAAAAATCTTTATTAAATTGCTTAATTTTTTTGCAACTGTATTAAAAATAGTTGTTCAGTACACGTGCGGAACCGTCATTGCAACTTGTTCCGACTGTCAACCCTCGCCTTCGGCTGCGCCTCGGCTCGGGTAGACATTTGTCGGAACTCGTTGCAATGACAGGTTTTCGGCACTTGTAATGAAAAATACTGTTTTGCAACCAAAATAAAAACATCGTTATAATTTCGTTCGATCGTCAACTATTTTGCCGAGTCATCTTGAATGCGGGTTATTGTGGATAAAATATCTATAACAAACATTGGATTTCCTCTGACAACAAAAGTGTCCAGGTTACGCCCGGACCCCTGCTAGCTGCTAAACCCCTGCCGGACGGCCCCCGGACGCCTTTCAAACTAGGACAAATCCGGGGAATTCCGGACGGATGGCAGCCCTAGTTTGCATCGCTTTCCCCAATTTCCAGATTAAGTTTCGGGTTGAATACAATTTGCAATGCAAAACCGTTTGACTTTGACACTACCGCCCTTCCAAGGAGACGTGCTGTGAATTTTTATTAGTGGTTGATGGATAGCGTATTTAGGTGCTGGTATATTTTCATGTCTTGTACTCAATATTGCTTATTTTCAGGGAAATCGCGACGGTATGACACCTGAATATCCTCTATTAAGCGAAAACGTCCAGATCTTTGTTTCTATAGATTTTTCCATTCTGCTATAGATTGTATTTATAGTCTATGAGAATTATCTTCATAAAATGTGTGTACGTTCTTCATAGGTGACTTCAATTAACTTTATTAAATTTGATTGAGAAAAACTTGCAAAACACTCTATTAAACTAATCTATAAGCTAATTAAAATAAATTATACTTGATAAAACTAATTTCTAAATATATATTTACAAATAATAAAAATTTCCCGAGGCCAGGTGTCCCGCGGCAGAGAGCCCAGAATGTACGTTCTTAATTAACTTAACTTACGAACTTACTTTAGTAACGTTCTGTCACGCTCTTTTCTGAGTAATTCGACGATACAGCTCTACAGCTAAGTAGTTACTTAGCGAAATTCTCAATTCAGGAACTGGCCCTTAGTCGTCTACGTGTGGGTAACAACACTTGGCCGCCTAATTACATTTCTATCTCAGTTAGTTAGGTTCCTAGTTGGTTCCGGGAAAATTTAAGGGTGAGTAACCTTACAGACGACGCATCAGAGTGCTTAGAGCGAGTTAACTTAAGAGAATAAGGGCCGGTTTCTGAGTTGAGAATTTTCACAAAGTAAATACTTAAGTATCGTTCCGTCACGCTCTATTCTGAGAAATTTGTCGCGACAGCACTACAGTTAAGTGTTTACTTAGTGAAAATTCGCTTCGAAAAGAAGCTTTTTGAAGTTAATCCAACTGAGTAAAGTAAACCTACTTAGTATTTACCAGGAACGAGCCTTTGACATAAAAACCTTCTATTTGGTACAGTCGACAGCAAAAATTAACATTTTAGTTACAGTTACCAACGTGCCGGTACCTAAAGATTGATGAGCTGTCTACTGTTATACATTTTCGTACGTCGTTTGTCGACCTGGTAGTAGGTTTGAATCTGATTAGAACCCGCCGTACTTGATTTGTGCCAATGGCCTCAGTCTGGGTGAATTACCATGTTTGTGACGTCCTCGCCTCGTTACCATGTCATAGGTAATTCTAGTTTGAGAGCAGCGTTGTGTGATGTTATCATTAATATTTTAAAAAAAACTCATGCCCGTTATCCCCGAGGGGGTAGAGGTACCAATCACTAGAATTGGGCCCACGTTTTGCCATTATTTTTTAACTTATTTATTAAACTAAAATTTATTACTATTGTAAACAACACCTTAGAACCAAATAAAAAAAACTATAAAAATAAAATAAAATTTAAATGAAAATTAAGTTAAAATGAAATCAATAGTGAATAAAATTTAATTTATTTACTTATACATATGACGTAAGTTCACGCATGTAAAGATGCCGGTCTGTACTGTATATTCCTGCCTCGGCTGTCTAGCGGTTAACGTACTTGATCACTAATGACCGGTCCCAATAACCCACCAACCAGCTACCATCAGTTATAATTATATATTTAGTTGCTTACTGCTGTTTCTATAACCTCTTCGGTCCTGACCTTGAAAATAACAATAGTTTTCTATTGTTAGAGCGGGTACACACTAGGCGTTTTGAAGCGCGCGCTTTTGTAACGCGCGTTGTACCTAGTGTGAACCCGCTCTTATTTTGTCTACACGGGACTGAGGAGGATAAACAAAGATAGATAGGAATTTTAACTTACGGTTCTTATCTATTCTTTGGAGAGCTGACTGTTAACTAGTGATAGGCCACTCAATAGAAAAGAAAAACCGAACACATCAATATCGCGTTGACAGCTGTCTGTTATCTGTAGATAGGTTATTGGGACCGGGCTTTAAACGGAAGTCGAGGGTTCGAATCCCAGTGGAACCCGCCGTACATAAAATGTTCAATTTTCTGGATGTAGACATAGACATCATTTATTGGTAATATTCTTTACAAGTCACATGTACGTTATAGTCTGATAGCTTTTTGAATATACCTCGGCTACTATCGGATAGAATCGATTATATATCAATATGGTAAGGTTTATTATTTTATATTGTTATTTTATAACTTTACATAACTTTTCAAAATAGTGAAGAAAAGTTTTATACAGAGCAGGAAGGCACACACTCGTGTGCTTTCGGCGAAAACCGAAGCCTACTCTAGAGCCCGAGGTATATTATAAAAGCTTTCAGACTGTACATGATGTAGTTAAATATTTGTGGTTACAGGCTATCCTAGTCTGGGACTGGGAGCATTGATTATTTTTCTTATTTTGTGCTACGTGGGCTGCACTGAGATTGTAATGTTGATTCAGCAGAGGTATTCTGTTGGCCGAGTGCCATTTTATGCCATTAGGATGAAAATTTCGTGAAATTGTGGTGTTGAAAGCTTGTGGTCTATGTTTCAGACTAGCTTTCCCCTGCGACTCCGTCCGCGTGGACTTTAGTTCAAAATTTTGCAGCCCCGTTCACTCCCCTGGATTAAAGAACAATGTGCAAAATTGTATGAACCTTGGGCCCACCGGTGTAGCATTATAGCAGGTATGTGGATCGATGAGTCATGACATAAGCTATTGAAAAAGTTTTAAAGGAAAGATCAAATCGATGGATGAGGGAAAAAAACATTTTATTTCAGAGCAAGTCACATGCATGGATGAGCGATTTTTCAACAGAAAGTGGTCTGTTACGCCATGAAAAATAATGTCAAGACACTACAACCCACATTCATACCCCCTCTGGAACTATAGCTAGGTGCTCCACTATCCTTTTTTTTTATGGCACATCACCACGGATACGGTATGTACGTACGTTAATATGGAAGTGAGAGTTGGGTGTTAGCGTGCTACTATATAAACACACACCTCTCGCTTCTCGCTTTTTCCACTCTTTACTCTCTTCATAATATTATAACCTCGTAAGGCCCGACCTTGAAAAGAACAATTGATTTTGTGATCACTTGAAGGCATTGGGCCTCACGAGGATATATAAAATATCTGTGTTATTATTATTATAGATACATAACATAAGAAAATGTGTTGAATGAATTGCATATTATACGTACTTAATTTCATCATCACCATCAGGCCATACTAGTCCATTACTGGACATAGCCCTCCCCTAATGAGCGCCATAGCGCCCTGTCTTCAGCTTGTCGCATCCAGCATCTGCCTGCAGTTTTTCGCAGATCGTCATTCCAACTGGTCGGAGGGCGTCCTCTGCGTTTTCGTCCCTTAGCTTACAACACCGCTCAAGTCGAAAATTGGCGGTTTTCACATTTGAATGCCATTAGATGGAGCTGCTCATTGCGCGTCTAACCATTGGTCACACCTATAAAGTTGGTAAAAATGACTTAAGCGGTGTTGTAAGCTAGGGGACGGTTTGCCGAGTCGCGGTCTCCACTCAAGAACACGTTTACCTAGCGTTTGTCGGTTCTTCGCTTAATAAGACCAGCCCACTGCCACTTCAGCTTGCTAATTCTCTGAGCTATATCGATAACTTTGGTTCTCTGTCGGATGTATTCGTTACGAATCCTATCCTTTAGAGAAACTCCGAGCATAGCTTTTTCCATAGCTCGCTGAGTGAAACTCCGAGCATAACTCTTGCCATAGCTCGCTGAGCGAAACTCCGAGCATGGCCCTTTCCATATCTCGCTGAGCGAAACTCCGAGCATAACTTTTGTCATAGCTCGCTGAGCGAAACCCCGAGCATAGGTCTTTCCGTAGCTCGCTGAGCGAAACTCCGAGCATAGCTCATTCCATAGCTCGCTGAGCGACTTTGAACTGGTAGACCAACCCTTTCGTGAGTGTCCATATCTCAGCTCCGTAGGTCATGACAAGTAGGATACGCTAGTTAAAACATGTCTGTTTCGGTCTCGAACTACAGAACGAGAGAATACATCACATATCATAGTCGTTGTTCCGGTTCCATGTTTTGTCACAGAGCCACTGAACGCTACAAAAAACACACCATCATCATCATGAACCCATTATAACCCCACCGAGGGGCACGGGTCTCTTCCCTGAGGAAGGTATAGACCATACTCCACCACGAGGGCGAAGTCCAGATTGGTGGAGGCTTGTAAGACTAGTGGCTGGTCTTACTGTCAGAAGTTTTCAAGCCGCCCTAAGGCCTCTAACTTGGCTTAACGACTGCCATCTGTCGACGGCAGCCGGCATCAACTGCTTAACATGCCTTGCGAAGCAGGGAACCGCTCGGAAAAAACCCACTAGCGTTAGTCATAGACGGTTACCCATCCATGGACTGAACGCACCGTATGTTACTTAACCTTAGTGATCGTTTAAGATTACTCAGGCGGCCCAGGCCACGAGCAATTCTAAATCGAACACACGAAATCTCGAAAAAACACACCATAGTGTCTTCATTAGAACCTCTTTAATATTGTTATAAATGCTGATATATTGCTTTTCTGTGAATACATACAGCAATGTCGCCATATAAAAAAATGTTGCTATTGACTAGATAATGTTACAGGTGGTATAAAAATGCTACAAGTGTGGGCCCAAGTTGCACATTATTCTTTAGCAAAACGGCGAAATACGTGTTCAATCAATTATGTTAAAGAGAATTTATTTTAAGTTTCAAGAAAATTAGACAACATTCTTTATACCTCCTATACAAATTTTGGCAACCCTTTTCGCTCCCTTCGGGGTTGAATTTCAGAAAATCCTGTCTTTCCTTGCCTACATTATATTTAGACCCTCTGTGCAAAATTTCAGATTCCTAGGTCCAACAATTATTTTATCTTATCTAGTCTCAATAGCAAGTATTATAGCAAGCTAGCTAGTATTATACGGTATTTTTCATCTATTCATTGGAATAAAATGTACTAACTTTCACTGCTTTCAAATCCAAAAGACGATATCCAAATGGATAGAAATGTTCCGGCAATCAAGTTAAGCTCATCAACCAATCTGAAATTGTATTTGCTTAAAAAGAAAAGTTATAAAAAAGCTTCGTGTTGAGCAATGAAACTTTCCAATATTCCCCGCTTTTCTTTCATTGTAACGTAAAAGTTAAATGCTTTGGAAAAACAACAAGCTTCAACAAACAAAATAAAAAAGAAAATCTCGTAGCGCACGCTTTTACTTATATTCCGTGCCCTAAGAATTGGGTATATGATAAAATGTCAAAAAGAGACGTGACATTTTAGAGCACTCTTTTTATGTTTCATCTATTTAAAAATTGTAATAACTTGTAATAACTAGTTTTCCGAAACATTTTGTAACTTTTGTTTTAATCGAGCATCTCAAATAATTTATTGTTGATAGTGTCGAATACCGTTTTTTGAAATTTGGGCGTTCACTGCGTGCTCACAATTTTTATTTTTTATAAACAATTCTAAATAAAATGCTTTGTTGGAAAAAATATTGATAAAAGATAGCATTATAGCATAAATGCATTTTTTTTTAAATAATAATGAAACAAACTGTAGTCATTTACATAGGCACATACATTGCTTCTAGCCCTACACTAGGAAACCCCGTCTCGCGGGAACCAGAAACAGCGACGTCACAAACGTGTAAACATCCAAGACCTGGGGTTTTTTTTCCATCCAGGATTCGAACCCCTGATCTCTTGCATGGTAGACAGATGCACCAACCACTGCGCTAAAGAGGTCGTAAAATAAGAATTGTTCTTTCATCATCATCATCATCATCAACCCATCATGTCCCCACCGAGGGGCACGGGTCTCTTCCCTGACGAAGGTATAGGCCATACTCCACCACGGGGCCAAGTCCGGATTGGTGGTGTTTCTTTATTTAATTTTTAATCGATGACTAGGTAGTAGGTACTATTATTAACTATGAATTTTAAGTAAAATTCTATAGTTTCACTAGCTGACCCGCAAACGTTGTTTCGCCGTATATTTTTTGTTTTCACTTAGAGCTATGAAAAAGAGATAACAACCTCTTTTCAAGCCTACCAATACATAAGTATATAAAATTTCATCAAAATCGGTAAAGCCGTTTTGGAGGAGCGTGCGCACTAACACTGACACGAGAATTTTATATATTAGAGTGCACTAACACTGTGACGCGAGAATTTTATATATGTATTAGAATTATAGCCGGGAGAATTTTTAGTGGTACTTTTTTCCCTAAAACAATTATTTATATTGTGATATTCATGTTTTGAAACGTGGATAATGCTATATTATAGTGGCATTACGAATTTTTCACAGTGTTAAAACCATTAGTGGTAATAAACACAAAAATATGTTCGCGTATTCGTATTTATATTTTCTTGGAAATCCTTCAGAATACCACAGTTATATTCCAAGAACACTTCAACTGGCTATGTGCATAGGTAGGTATTATTTATAAGTGACACAGAGGGACAGATAGAATGACATCTATAACCTACGAACAGCGCATGTAATACTCATCCTTTATGTACAAGTCCGTAAAAAAGAAGCCCGCAAACAGCTTCCTAAAGTCAAACAAATCACCAAAAGGGGGTATTAATAATCCATCATGATAACAAATGTAACGACATCATGAAGCGTGTCGACCAATTTGGGGAGACCTCCCGGCGTAGGTGCGAAGCCTCATCGATCAGGCAGTGACGAGTGTCTCAGGGAGGCTCAGTGCCGTCAGTCGCGCGACGGTCGTAGCGGGCTACGCTCGTAGGCTTCGTAGACCTCTCGTAGCCGCGTAGACCTTACCCTTGAACGCGAGATCGCTACCGGTGTCAGGCTTCTAGTGTTAACAGTGACACGGTTTCCTGTCTACGTTACACTTTGTAAGTATTTGTGAAAGTTAAGTTTGTTGTATACGCTTTAGGTCGGTGAACTTTTAATTGCGCGGAAGAGCTTTCACGGAAATGTAATACCGTGGTAATACCGAACTTTGCGGGCTTTCAGGCAGGCGAGAGAACGTCAGACAGCAATTACTCGTAGTAATTAAGCACAGGATGATTGTGAACGTTTTAATTGTGAATATAAATGTTATGACGGTTAAATTAAGCCGGGGATTATTTTAGGAATATTACAGAAAATATTTTTGGCTTCCTCTTTTTGGATCCGATTTGGCTCGCCTGCTTAGAGACTTAAAGGAACTAAATTAAATATCTACATCATTAATAAGATATTTTCTATAACAAGAAAGTGGGTTGTTTTAATACGCTTTTTTCTTGTCTAAAGCGCAAGCTACTTACAAACTAACTACCCCGACTAAGGTAAAACTTGTACATTGACCGTAACAGTTTATAGAGGTTTTCTGGAATTCACAAGGCGGAAGTCAGCAAGGCGGCTGATAATTTCGGCTCATTTATTTGAGCCGGGATATTTACAGGAAGGATTTTAGGTAGACTTTTAAGGATGGGCACAAGAAGTAAAAACAGAATAATCAAGTTGACTGAAAGTGGCTTAGGTTGATGGTGGGTTAAAGTTCTATTTTTGAATTGCATGAAGCCAAGTCAGTTTGGTGTATACAAATAATGAGGTACCTACTGTAGAGCGGGTATGAATGCTCATGAAGTACCTACAAGGATCCAAGAAGGTAGGTATTTCCTGAACCTACATATACATACATATAACATTCACAGGTCCTAAGATTGATATACTTTGCGACATTATCTGTAGCTGTTCTTCGACACACAGGTTCGCTCGTTTAAATTCGCAGTCCATAATAATTATAAAAGACGATGACTGCTAACAACTTGTAAGTATATTTTGTATTTGCCTGTACAAATTCTGGTTTCGTGGGAATCTGGTATTTTGGGAATCTGGTATAGTGGGAAGAAAGGGAGGCTATTTGTATAAATATACGGCGGCCCCTAGTGGCAATCGAATTCACGACCTCTTTGTTGGTACCTAAGTGCCTTAATGGCTCAGCCAGTCTCGTCAGTGTTTACACGACCAAAGTTTAATAAAATTAAACATAGGTGCTAAAGCGACATTGTAAAATTATCACGTCTGCCAGCTCCCTCTAAACTTTTATCTCGTTTGTAGTTGAATGTTGCCTGGATGCAAACTCATTTGCTTTACTGCGCTGTACCTTTAAACATCATTAAAACAGACTTCCCTAACTGCACCATGTTGCTATAATTGCTGTTAAAACTTTTTATTCCTGTAACTACATAGTTTAAGTGTACTAGGCTCTGGGTTGCAAACATAAACTGGGTTTCTGAATTAAGAATGTCACTGATATACACTAGAATCGCTCGTAGCCCCGGCTGCCTGAGTGATCTTAAAACGATCACGAAGGTTAAGCCACATAGGGCGCGTTCAGTACATAGATGGGTGATTGTTCTATGACTGATGCTAGTGGCATTTTTCCGAGCGGGTCCGTGATTCGCAATAAGGCACGTTAAGCAGTTGCTGCCGGCTGCCGTTGATAGATGGCAGTGGTTAAGCCAAGTCAGAGGCCTTATATCCTCAGTCTGAGAGTATTTCCATGTTGGTGATGTCTTTGCCTGGTTACCATACCACAGGTATCCTAGCTTGGATCCAGGGTAGGTGTTTGTGTTGTTAGAAGGCTATTATTAAAATGTTAGAAACATTTTCTTAGCAAATAGAATGTAATCATAATCATAGGTACATTTACATTTGGTGTTCAGTCAGGTTTCAGATCGCTTTGTCCTGCCATAAAGGCGTACAATCGCTATGTAAAGGCGTATAAACGATCACTAAGGTTAAGAAACATACGCCGCGTCCAGTTTATGGATGGATCACCGTCTATGACTAACGCTAGTGGCATTTTTCCAAGCGGGTCTGTGCTTCGCAAGGCACGTTAAGCAGTTGGTGCCGTTGGCGGCTGCCGATGCCAGATGGCAGTCGTTAAGCCAAGTCAGAGGCATTAGGGCGGCTTGAAAACTTCTGACAGTAAGACCAGTAACGAGTCTTACAGGTCTCCACCAATCCGGACTTGGAGCCGTGGTGGAGTATGGCCTATACCTTCCTCGGGAAAGAGACCTTATACCTTCCTCGGGAAAGAGACCCGTGCCCCTCGGTGAGGACATAATGGGTTGATGATGAAAGGCGTACAAATGTATTTTTGACGGTATACATAAAATGAAGTCAACACCGATAATGATGAATGTCAGAATGTGGTATAAATAATCTAACCAATCTGGAAATAATCCAGCCTAGAGTGGTGCTAAGATTTTTAATTAACCGCCTAAAGAGGAAAAAGAAGATATTACACAAAAGCTCCCAACTCTCGTTCGCTAAAATCCTTGCACATCAATCTTGGATTTGGGGCGCCCCACTTAGGCTAGGCTGAGATTAAATAAGATCTAGGCGTAGTCGTGACGTTGCTAGGCCTAGATCTATCGGTTCGAAGGCTATTTTTCTAAATGGAACTAGTAAAACGACCCAAGGGCGTTATTTATCGTTGGCTCGTATTCAAATTTATGTAAAGAAAATTTCTTACTTCACTTGCGATCATAGGATATACTGTATTGTTAGGGTGTGTGGGCCTCGGGTTATACCTGGATGAGACTAAGGTAACATAAATATAAACATTTACATACAGGCACATACACTAGGATTAGTGTGGGGCCAGAAGCAATGTATCCGACTCAGGGTATCCACCCTGAGTCGTAGGAACCAGAAACAGCGACATCACAAATATGTAAACATCCAAGAACTGTTTTTTTTTCATAGAATATACTGTACTTGTTAGGAATACCGACTAATTCATTGGTTGGTCATTAGCGGTATCATACTTTACTGGTTACTAGTATATTATTATGTATCCTAGTTTTGGACCAGGACAAGTGATTTTGTTTCCCGTTTACAGACTTACCGATTACTTGAACAGACAGAAATAGGTCACCCTCGTAGTCCTCCTAGTAGGCCAAATCAGTAGGGCCAAATCAGTAGGACCACGAGATTTTTTTGTTCTGTTCTGTTTTGTTCCGGATTTTGTTGTGTAGACTTATTATTATTCTTACATTTTTTCGAGACTTTCATGCACTTTAGTTTTCAGCTTCTAAGTCAGAAGTTCAAACTCGATTATTTTTCATCTGACAACTTTACTATCTTGAAATCAGTTGTCTTGCTTGTAGTGACTGTAGGTAAGGGCGTAATTCTAAAGACGTAAAATACGCTTAATATAGCAGACAGAGCTCTTATTATCCGCCTGGCGACGGCTAATGACCACAAAAAACAGAAAGTTCAAACAGAAGAATTCCCGACGTGTACAGCCTAATGCATCAGACTCTTAAATAACTTTTTATTACTATCACGTTTATACTTTATTTGTATGCTGGTTTCAGAAGTCAGACTGAATCCACCTACGTTTTCGCCAACTTGTAGTTTCATCTACTCAAATCGACTGGAAAATATATCATCATGTCACCGAATTTTGTGACATCGAAACATTTATTTAACGACACACTGCTCACAACATGACGTAAACATTTTATACATAAAACAGTAGAAATGTAAATTTATGAACACATAACATAACCGATAAAAGTACACGACTGATATAATTTCTCCTTATGTTACATTCGACAGCACATTTTTTGCACTCTATTCAGTTACGCTACTGGCCAATGTTCAACAAAAAATATGAAGTTTTAATTTGATGAACGGATAATTAACGACAAAGGATAATTTACAAAAAAATTCCATGCTGAAAAGAAAACAAAAAGTAATAATAATATATAAGTACTGTACCTGAGTTGTATGTGGAATTTTTCCGAAATGACTTCGACTTTCCGACTTTGATGATTCCGATGATAAGTAATTAGGAAAGTTCTAGTTTAAAATGTAAAACTTTCTTTCTAATAAAGAATAAATCAATAAAGTATTTTTGGGTGGTCTTTTGGAGCCATTCGGATCAGAATGTCAAAAGTTGATATTCCAAAGTGTATAATTTCCCAAAATGTCGGATGTTTTCACTTTCGCAAAATGTTGAATTCTCATACAGTTGAAATCTCGAAATACGGAATTTCCTTAAACGTTGAATTATTTAGTGTTGCAATATGTTGGACTCTCATAAAGTTGAAATCCCGATAAGTACAATTTCCCAAAATGTACTTTTTTATTTACGAAAAGGTTTTAAAAGATTTAAACTTTCTGCAAATTCATCTTGTAGCAAAGTCAGCATTTTAAGATTTCACATTTTGGTAAACTCAACATTTTTAGAATTAACTTTTCTGCAAAATTCAACATATTTAGATGTACCAAACATGCTCCAAATTCAACTTTTGACAAACTCAACATTTTAGGAATTCAACTTTCTGTACCGAAAGCTTTTCGAGATATATCTATGAAATGAGGCCTCTGTAGTAAAGTCCTAACCAGATCGTTTCTAGCTGACCGGATGGGAAAGACGATGCCATTTGTCTCCTGCCAATAAAACTATTTTCTGCTACGTTGTACTCTGAAAGCGATTCGCACCTTCTTTCCACAGGCCGTTCACCCCGTCTGAGATAGACTAAGACCCGGTTTCATCAAACTCTGTTTGTTAGTGGTAAACGCGGCATTTATAAATCAGCCGTCAAAACTAACAAGGATGCTAAAGCAATGTTAAAATGTCCATGTCCTATGAGCTAAATTTAACAGACCATTAGTAAATCAAGCATTACGTGAATGAAACGCAAACCAGTCATTCAAATTCCTGTCAAACGTTAAACATTTGCGTCTGTGGTTCAACGCTTTTGAGGTTGTGAAAAGATTTTTCTGGTTTGTTTTGTTGTGATTTTGTTAAATTCGTGCGTTTTCTAAATTAAATTACAAGGGATGTCTAAGAAAACACGATAACCCAATTTTTCTGCTAACGAAAAGGATATCCTCACCCATTTAGTGTCAAAGAACAAAGATGTAGTGGAAAATAAAAATAAACAGACGCCGTTACGACTTCTATGAAACACGAAGGATGGCTGCAGAAGTCCAGGGCCTAGATTCTGTTAATGCATTGTAGTACAATGACAACTGGATGAACGTGGCGATTTAGTTTCATTGCCGCTTCAAGTCTACGCGCAAACTCAAATCAAGCAATGTAGGCGTCAATCGTATGGAAAAAGACGTCGCGTGACCTGACCGTGGATCTGTCATCGAACTATAATGCACCAACAGAATTAAGGCCCAGGTCAGCGTATTCGTCAAAGTAGTCACGCTGTGTTTTGAAAATCTTAGGACGGCGTATAACGTGCTCCAAATTATCCAAATTTTCTAAAACATCTTCATTTTCAAAAATAATATTGTAGGCAGCGTCCATTTTGACAGTTTTGACGGAACTAAATCGACTGTTAATGTTTTAACGGACCTCCAATGCCAGGATTAGATTTGATGCTTTGTTAAAGAAGTTAACGGACCATTAGAGCGTGGTGGGACACTCAACAGCATTTAACAGTCCGTCAGAAGATGTAACAGACTGTTAGACCAGTAACAGAGCTTGGAGAAACTGGGCCTAAACCTTTCGCTTTAATAAACAGAAATAGCTTATTCCAAGTGGTACGCCTAATAAAATTCATTTCATTTCAGTCATTTAGAGAATTCTTGAAATAAAATGCTGACGATCTCTGGTAAATTGTAATCCCGAAAGGATTGTTAAAGACTGCCAGTTGATCTCTTCTTTTTATTGCAATTTGTTTGTTTCAGTATTCGAATTAAATGCTCCTTCGGGATTCTTATTCGTATTCTAAGTAGAATAATATAAATAGATTTTGGTGAACTAGATATTACCAATCCGCGGTGGGTACCTATGCAAGGCGATTGAGCCTCTCTCTCTCTCTGAGAGAATGCTTGTGTCCTACAATAATAATAATAATTACATCCACACAACACAATCACTTGATATGGTCCCAAACTAAGATACTCTGTGCCAAGGTAGCCAGGCAACGACATTACAAACAGAAAAACACCCAGACTGGGGTCATTTAAAGATAAAAAGAGATGTAGGGAGGCCCTCAGTGGGAATCAAACCCAAGACCTTTGTAATGGTAGGTAAGCGCCTTAACGGCTAGATCAACGAGGCAGTCGGACGACAATGGAACGTAATATAAGTTCTACCTAAGAACTTATCATCATCATCAACTCGTTATGCCCCCACCGAGGGGCACGGGTCTCTTCCCTGAGGAAGGTATAGGCCATACTCTACCACGGGGGCCAAGTCCGGATTGGTGGAGGCTTGTAAGACTCGTGGCTGGTCTTACTGCCAGAAGTTTTCAAGCCACCCTAAGGCCTTTTTCAAGCCACCCTAAGGCCTCTGACTTGGCTTAAAGATTAACATCTATCGACGGCAGCCGGCATCAACTGCTTTACGTGCCTTGCGAAGTACGGAACCGCTCGGAAAAATGCCACTAACGTTAGTCATAGAACGGTCACCCATCCATGCACTGAACGCGCCCTATGTTGCTTAACCTTCGTGATCGTTTAACATCACTCAGGCAGCCGCGGCTACGAGCGATTCCTAGGAACTTATACTCGTAACTAATAATGTTGTACAGTAGATCAAATTAAGTAGTGTAAATAAAACATTTACAGAAAACACAGAAACAATAAATGCAATTTAAAGTTGTTGAAGAGGGAGTTTTAAGTCCGTGCTGCAGTGCCAGTAAGACTCTTGGAGTTTTCTTTTGTTCAAGTTCGCAGCTAAAGTAAGTAAATAACTACTTGCCTTGTTTTCTTCGACGTTTATTTCTCGCGGCGCGGCTTGAATCAGAGGTAAACGAGGATTGCTTTGAGCAACACAATACGTCTTGACTTTTTCTGATCCTTGAAGATGCCAGCTGTAGAGTTGGTGCTATCGGGTTTGATGACTTGCTGGAAGTGTTCCATCTGAAAAAAGTACTACACCTAGTATAATACTGTCATTAAAAGAAAGGAAAGTTTAATTGAGTACCTTATACAGGGTATTGATTTTTACAGTTTCGTCCGACTTAGGGGTGGTTATTTACATGATACTGAAGCAAAAAAATATAAATATTTTTTTTTTAGTGAAAATCACCTAAAATCGCCGGATTTGCAGCGCATTCTCCCGCCCCGCCCCGCAAAACCCCCGCCGGACCCGTCAAGTGCAAAGGATAGAAGCTAAGCCATATAACTTTATGATTTCTATGTGATTTTTACAAAAAAAAAAATTCTTTTATATTAACACCTTGTATAATGAATATTGTTAATTACTACTACTAGATAAACCAGAAAGTTATTGCAAGTAGGACTAGCGCATTCAAGATTCTGAAAAAACTTACTTAACAACCTAAGTACAAATATAATGTTTTGATATACTTGTGATTGGATTTTCTGTGCGAGTTAATTGCAAAATTAATAAAATCGGATTAAGAAAGCGCCAAATACGTCTCATTGTGGGGCCCAGGCCTTCTCTAAGAGAGAGCGAGTATGGGCGTGGGACCCAGAAACAGCGACGTCCAACATGTAAACATCCATGACCCGGGGATTTTTTTTTGTCCACAGCCGGGATTCGAACCCGGGACCTCTCGCATGGTAGGCAGATGAGCTAACCACTGCGCCACATGGTTGTCTATCTATCTACCCACTAAGCTACCCACCGCCAATCGAATTGCGAGTAAATATTTAAAGAAATTCAGAAGACTTCGTAACAAGGTATAGTAACAAGATAGCATGCAACATTACATCTCAGTTAGGACGCAATTCTCAACCTTATCTCGGTGTGATATGAGTGAAAGAGTTTCTGGAAGGGTTCACAGAACATTGAAACATTAATGAAAGCCTTAAATGCTAAAAGTGATCATTGATAAAGGTCAGACACGTGTAGGCTTAACCATGGTTGCATTTGACATTTATTTTAGTCTAGAATGTTGCTATGCAACTTATTTTCTGTCGAGGGAGGCGCCTTTAATCATAACTTCATGCGAACAATACATATACGTAGTTCACGTGCTTTTCACGATCAAAACCTAGTTTTTTTTCACATATTCTAAACTTCTGCGAACGTAGGTATGTACAATATAAAATTAACATAATAATATAGGCTTTTCTTTCCTTTGGGCTACGCTGATTAAGTTCTCAGGATTATATTGATGATGAATTCTTCGGAAACTAATAAAAAATAACAAAATGCATATCTCTTCATTACATGTTTACTAGTTTTGAATCATAACAACGTGAAACGTCATCAACCCATTATGTCCCCACCGAGGGACTGGGGTCTCTTCCCTGAGGAAGGTATAGGCCATACTCCACCACGGGGTCCAAGTCCGGATCGGTGGACGCCTGTAAGTCTGGTGACTAGTGGCTGGACTCACTGTCAGAAGTTTTCAAGCCGCCCTAACCCTAAGGCCGCTTGGTTGACTTGGCTTAACGACTGCCATCTTTCGACGGCAGCCAGCACCAACTGCTTTTTTTGCAACGCATAGAACGTAGTCATAGTCATAGAACGGTCACCCATCCATGCAATGAACGCGCCTAACGTTCGTTATCGTTTAAGATCACTCAGGCGGCCGGGGCTACGAGCGAATCTAGGCCGATTAAGTTCCCAGAATTATATTGATGACGAATCCTTCAGGACGAATCATCCAATCGTAATAAATTCAGAAAATGCGTGTCTCTTTATTTCACCGTTAATTTTTACTAGTTTACATTCATAACAACGTGAAAAAGGTGTAAATTTTAGTATAATAACTCAACACAATACCTTGAACCGTTTTCGCGTTGTCGTGAAACAAGTCGCTCTATTGGGACAAAAAAGGCAATTCCTTTTAGCCGTTTGGCTTCAACCATCTCAAAGCCACCAAAAACTTGCCCAAGGCGATTTGGGATAAGATAATCAGCTGTCGGTCCTCACTGACTGGCTTAACAGTGAATAGCTACAAGCTGTCCATGTGCTAACCCAAGTTAGGCCTTATGTAAATAGCCAGCATTAGTACAATTTATTTATGATGTGCTCGTATTTGTCATGCTTTGCCAGCCCCTGATGGTGATATTTGGTTATATTATATTTGTTCCGCTCTCACATTCACAATTTAGGCATGATATCCGCGATCCCCGGAGGCCCCACTGGACAAAATAAAATTATTACAGCGGAAATAAGTTATGTATCCGAATTCGCCGCCATTGGGAAGATTGAACACATATGCTTTGCTATACATTTCCCCTAAGAGGCTTTATTGGCTCGTTTGGGGGCGTCAGAGCACAAACGCTAATTGGCAAGCCAGTTACTACATCTAAAATGGTAGAGGCAATGTTTGCAAAACTTGGAGTTTACATACGTAGTATGATTTTTTGTACACCGGAAGTATGTACGTATTATCCCAAAATGTGCAGGTCAATATATAGCATATAGTTTTGCATGGAGACCCAATGAAACTTTTCTCTTCAATATGGATTACGGAATAAATATTATCTATTCCATACTGATATTGGCTTTAGTTAATGTAAAAAATATATACATCCATACATAACTATACTATACTGTACTATGTTCTGTACGTATGCTGTGGCTCTAATTGCGACTGCGCGACCGAGCGGCCCGGCCGCTACACCACGAAATTACAAGCAATTGTGTGTAACGATTTATTTAAATAGCGACGCGGACGCGCCTTCGAGCGGCGTGATCGCGCGGCCCGGCCGCTCGTACGAGTTTCAACGTGTTCACTTGTATCGGTGCATTTGAAGCGGACGGGACGCTCTTTTGTTGTTTGTGAGAACGTTTGGAGAGCGGAGACGCTCGGGTCGCTTCATATAAATCAAAAAGCGACTTGGCCGCGGTCGCTGGAATCTGCGGCGAAACCGCTCGGTCGCGCGGACGCATATAATTAGAGCCTAATAAAATAAAATAAAATAAGCTCACCCCTGCATCCCAGAGGGATAGGCAGAGACCAGGGACTGCCACCGGCCACGATCCTGACAAATCACTTTCGCTTCATCGACATTCATTAGTTATTGCATGCATGCACGTCGGTAAAATATAGATGGTTTGAATTGACCTTCATAGTAGGGAGTTGTTGGATGCAGGCGGCGCAAGACTAGGAAACGTGGGAAACCATGTTAGGAGGCTTATGAATGGCTTATAAATGGGTGATGATGATGATAAATGTACAAAATTATACTTTTTCGATAAGTTTTTGTATTGAGTAGAGTTATCCCTTTAAGTTTCACAGGTATTTTCCGCAGCACTCTATGAGTTGTTGATGAAAGCTGTAACAGTGAAACAGAAAATTGCGTTTAAAATTGCGCTACGGATTGCGTTGATGTTTTTCACTTAGTGCTACGCGAGCTACGCAGAATAGTCTGCGTAGCACTCCTGCGCATCTACGAGCAGCGATACGTGTATTGAAAATAGATAGTTATATATTTGTGCGCAATAACTACAGCTTGATTCTGTTGGTAGTGAGGGCTTATTCGTTGCTTTTGAGATGTAATTAAACATATTTTATAGTAATTTTCGTTTGTTGGTACATCTTCATGTACCTACCAACTGAGTACCTACAACATATCAATGAGTATGGACTCATTGATTCTTGCAAAGGTGGCAAATTTTAAATATCTAACTCAATGAATAAAAGTGGCTGGAGCACAGGATTCATCATAATCGTATTCGTTCGCAGTATTTGTTTTTATCTACAACAATATTTTCATAAATTATAACTATAGATATTTTACCGCAGGAAAGGATTCGAACAGAAATTGCTTGATATTCTAATTCGATTTGAAAGCTTTACAACACGTTCAAATATTCTAACTGTAAATCTACGACAAACAAAACTCCAGTTACAAGGACGTTTCAGAAAAAAAGTAACAAATAAACGCTTTGAAAGAGAAGCGACCTAATTTTCATCAATTAACCCGGAATAATCCAATTGGCTACCTTTGCCAGAGTCTCGGCAAAAGCCAAATCGTATCAAATCCCTTTGCCGTATTAATATGTTTTTATGCGACAGCCCAAATAAAAATAAAGGGTTGTGTGCTTATGCCCAAAGTATAGAATTGAAAAACTTATTGATATTCTTCATTGGGCTTCATTAGAATTGGAGTTGAGTATATGTACCTCCACTAATCCGGACTTGGCCCCCGTGGTGGAGTATGGCCTATACCTTCCTCAGGGAAGATACCCGTGCCCCTCGGTGGGGACATGATGGGTTGATGATTATGATGATGATATGTATACACTCGTAGCCTAGGCTGCCTGAGTGATCTTAAACGATCGCTAAGGTTAAGCAACATACGGCGCGTTCAGTCCATGGATGGGTCACCGTCTGTGACTGACGATAGTGGCATTTTTCCGAGCGGTTCCGTGCTTCCGTGCTCCAGTCTTACAAGCCTCCAGTCTTACATAACAAGCCTCCACCAATCCAGACTTGGCCCCCGTGGTGGAGTATAGCCTATACCTTCTTCAGGGAAGAGACCCGTGCCCCTCGGTGGGGACGAAATGCGTTGATGATGATGATATGTATACACTACCTGGTTATGCTTCATCATCATCATCATCATCGGCCTACGGTTGTCCACTGCTGGACATAGGCCTCTCCCATTGCACGCCACTGAGCACGGTCCCCGGCTACTCTCATCCAGCTCTTGCCAGCCGCCCTGCGAAGATCATCGCTCCACCGAGTCTGAGGACGTCCTACACTACGCTTACCGATCCGCGGTCTCCACTCAAGAACTCTTCTACCCCATCGGTTATCAGTTCTTCGGGTGATATGGCCGGCCCACTGCCGCTTCAGCATGCTAATTTGGTGGGCTATGTCGGTGACTTTGGTTCTTTGTCGGATGGCTTCGTTTCGAATTCGATCTTTCAGAGAAACCCCGCGCATAGCCCTTTCCATAGCACGCTGAGCGACTTTAAATTTGTGGATCAGCCCCACCGTGAGTGTCCACGTTTCGGCACCGTATGTCATGACGGGTAGGACGCACTGATTGAAGACTTTCGTCTTTAGACTTTGTGGGATTGGCGATGTGAAGACTCGACGTAGTTTCCCATACGCTGCCCAGCCCAGCTGTATTCTTCTATTGGCCTCTTTCTCGAAGTTGTTTTTACCTAATTGCATGGTTTGCCCGAGGTAAACATACTCCTTAACAACTTCGAGAATACTGCCTTGAACTGCAATTGGCTCCGGATTTACGTGTTCATTGATAATAATTGTTTGATCCCGTAACCTGAGGGTCCGTCAGAATGACGAGGATTTTGCTCGCTTATTTTGTTTTCTGAGACAAACAAAGGTAAGGTTGAAGACAACCTTTTGCGGAAATATGCAAGTAATAAACAGACCACAAGTAAGCCTACAATGTCGGTCTGTCTGACCTGTAAAGGCAGTATCTCACAGGCCATGATAACTAGACGTTGCATTTTTACAGATAATGTAATATATTTCTGTTGCCGGTATAGCAAAAAATACTACAAACAAATACAATAAATATTTGACTGATGGGGATCCTATACGAAAACCGAGATTATTTGCCGTTGCTATTCAATATTAATAAAATAACGGTAACAGAAATATTCACAGAATATTTAGTTGTACATATATTCATTGGCCGGTGTTTTACAAACAAAGTGCCTTACGTGTATGTTTATTTAACGTTTCCAATAAAATTGATTGTGCCAATTTGGGAACCAATTAAATTACTAATACAATTTGCCAATGGACAATATTTCTATGGTTACGAATCAAGAAAGTTTCTTCTAGGATATGGATATGAGCGGTCATTAAATAAGAATATATTTTTTGTTTATTTTTAGGTGCTGTAGTTTTCGAGAAAATAATTTCTTTATTTAGTTTCGCTCAGTGATACAGATCATTACGCCATCACAGATTAATACAAAGTCAGAAAGTATCATTCATTCGAATCTGTCAGAAGTAATTAGTCTGTTGCCTTTAAAAAATAAATACTGAAGTATGTACAGCGCCACCATATTATATGTTCAAGTGGGCAAAATTGTAACTAACTAATTAATTGTAAATTCTGTACCCCATTTCTTGTTTTATTTATTCACTTACTAAGATTTATAGATATATGTTCACTAAAATTTAAAGACGGATTAAAATATTCTCATTTTCCTAGGTAAATTTCTTAAATGTTACTATTAAATTCTCCTCTAGCGCCGCTATCAACTGAACAGATAAGATGGTGGCACTGTACCTACATAAACGAAATCACTGACAGAGCAGTGACAGTTTTTTTTTAAATGCTTCAACGTTGGATGGCGTGGATACACGACTACCGTTCCGTTTTGCTTATACGCCCTTTTAGAATGAGAAGGTTTTCAAAACCAAAATCATGAATGAAAATCTTAGCTGAGGTAAAAACTAAGAACGTAGGGCTATCCAGTTTAGCTTCCTTTTCATATACAGCAAAGGAATTATTGTCCATTGCAATTGGTAGCTGTTAAATTTTCAGAGCATTGCTTTTATCATCATCAACCCATTAAGTCCCCACCGAGGGGCACGGGTCTTCCCTGAAGGAGGTATAGGCCATACCATTGAATTAAATTCAATGGCCATACTCCACCACGGGAGCCAAGTCCGGATTGGTGGAGGCTTGTAAGACTAGTGGCTGGTCTTACTGCCAGAAGTTTTCAAGCCGCCCGCCCCAAGGCCTCCGACATAGCTTAACGATTAGGATTCAAATAAATGATGATAATATTTATAAAGCAATCTAGGAAAGTGGCTTCCCCGCCTTTCGTGATCTAATATAATATTCCTAGCATACGTATTACGAAACCTCAGAAACAATCTCATTACACAAGTACCGCTCAATCTTTTCGAGTGCTTGCTTAAAAACCCGAAAACATAATTCGGGTGTTACGTCATGGAGTGACTTAGTTTAATCATAACATAACATAACATAACATAACATAACATAACATAACATAACATAACATAACATAACATAACATAACATAACATAACATAACATAACATAACATAACATAACATAACATAACATAACATAACATAACATAACATAACATAACATAACATAACATAACATAACATAACATAACATAACATAACATAACATAACATAACATAACATAACATAACATAACATAACATAACATAACATAACATAACATAACATAACATAACATAACATAACATAACATAACATAACATAACATAACATAACATAACATAACATAACATAACATAACATAACATAACATAACATAACATAACATAACATAACATAACATAACATAACATAACATAACATAACATAACATAACATAACATTTACATACAGGCACATACATTACTTCTGGCCCCACACTAGGATACCCTTATGCCATATTATACCTAAATGTTAGTATTGAATTCATAAAAGTAGAAGAAGCTTGCAGAGATACTCGTATTAATCGCAGATGTTACTGATTACAGTTGGGTTATATTATGACCTTGAACAATTAAAAACCATTTTACGGTGAGCAGATCGGCATTTCAACAAGTGCTTACAACTATAGACTCATTTATAAAAGGGGTCCTAACGCTTACAACTATAGACTCGTAGCGTATTTGAATCTGAAAAAATTCAGAAGAAATGTGTCCGTCTTTATGACTGCATAAATACGAAATTCTGAAAATGTTACCTACATTAAAGAGAATGCTGAAGCAGTATGAATTTCAAAAGACGAATAATATTTAAGTAAATAACTTTTGTATAAAACTAATGTTATATTGCTTATGCTATTGTGATTGAGCAAATATGCCTCAATCGCATAGTTAATAACATTCTACAAATGTAATTTAATTTTAACTATACTTTGAGCCTAATCTCATTGTTGTAACTACAACATTGAGCTTTGGCTCAAAGTAATAGAACTTAGCTTTGCAGTTGCACCTCGTAACTATGAAATTGAACTGCAAAGTAAATTTCCATTAATTAAGGGTTAAGTTGGGTAAGTACAGTCGACGACAAGTCAACCTTGTCAGGTTTATGGTTATGTCGTTCTTAACATAACTGAATAGAGTGCACATTATGTAAACATTGATGCTCTGTTGACTGTACATAGCGTGGGACACGGAAGAAATCCTCATCTGCATATCAAATTACGAAACCTTGTGTAATACTTAATACGATGCAATGCAGTGAAATAAGGCCATTTACCCAGCGTCTAATAAATGAATTTGTCATTAGTACGTGAAAATGAAAAAAAAATATAACGGTTCCAAATGAAAACCAGCTGGTGATATGCTCTGATATGGTGACACGGGGGCTAAGTCTGGATTGGTGGAGGCTGGTAAGTCTAGTGGCTGGTCTTACTGTCAGAAAATTTCAAGCCGCTCTAAGGCCTCTGACTTGGCTTAACCATTGCCATCTATCGACGGCAGCCGGCACAAACTGCTTAACGTGCCTTGCGAAGTACGGAACCACTCGGAAAAATGCCACTGGCATTAGTCATAGAACGGTCACCCATCCATGCACTGAACGCGCCCTATGTCGTTTAACGTTCGTGATCATTTAAGATCACTCAGCCAGCTGGGGCTACGAGGGATTCAATACTATCAACATTGTGATATAGCTGTGTATTATGAGCCGTAGGTGGTAAATATTTTCTGGCCGCGACATTAGGCATGTTTATTTATGATGACAGCTAGTCCAAACAAACTGGACCCATTTCAACAAGTTTCACAAAACATAATGTTATGTTATGTCACGAAAAATGTATACCGAGGTTGAAAATGTAATGGAGTGGTTTTATATCAGGTAAGTTTGTCGACACAGCTAACTTATGAACTAGTTTTTATATCTTTTGCAACACTAGTTTTGCTTAGAAAACTGAGTTTAAAATTAAGTCTCGCATACTGGAAGGAGTTTTTCTTTTTTTTTAATTGTATTTAGTTAGTTTAAGTTTTTTTTGTTAGTTTTAGTTATTTTCGTACTGTTTACAATATTACTCATTCCTTCAATCCTTCAATACTAAGTTTGCCACGTGTAAGGTTTTATTTTGTGTGTCAATATTAGAATAAAGAATATAAAGAAAATTCATTGCACTTATAAGCGTCTTACATACTTAAGAAAACTAATACCATTTCGGAAATGTGTGATAATCTGTATGTTTAATATTATGAGACGTCAAAACTCAAACTAGGTCACCCTGTACTATGAATATTATATTATTTGTGTTACGGAGTACCTGAAAAAAATAAACCGGTCAAGTGCGAGTCAGACTCGCGCACCATTATCTAACAAAACGGCAAAAAACTCACGTTTGTGGTATGGGAGCCCCCCTTAAATATTTGTGTTATTTTAATTTAATTATTTTAAATTAATCTGCCTACCATGAGAGAGGTCCGTGGTTCGAATACCGGCTGGGGATAAAAAAAAATCCCTGTCTTGGATGTTTACATGTTTGTGACGTCGCTGTTTCTGGTTTCCACGACACAGGGTATCCTGGTGTGGGGAAGCAATGTATGTGCCTGTATGTAAAAGTTTATGTATATTTTTAAAGTGAATATAAACAATTATTCTATGATTATTTCAAGCGTCGACCTACCGAGCAAAAATGAGATAAAAATCACTGTTCGAACATGGTTCGAATCCCGGCTGGGGATAAAAAAAAATCCCTGTCTTGGATGTTTACATGTTTGTGACGTCGCTGTTTCTGGTTTCCACGACACAGGGTATCCTGGTGTGGGGAAGCAATGTATGTGCCTGTATGTAAAAGTTTATGTTTATTTTTAAAGTGAATATAAACAATTATTCTATGAGTATTTCAAGCGTCGACCTACCGAGCAAAAATGAGATAAAAATCACTGTTTTTTAGTATTTGTTGTTATAGCCGTAATAGAAATACATCATCATCGTATGCAAGGGTAGTCCTTTATTCATCTCTAAAGTGAACATCATCACCATCAAGCAATTTTGTCCGTAACGAGGGGCACGGATCTCTTCCTTGAGGAAGGTATAAGCCATACTCCACCACGGGATTCAAGTCCGGATTGGTGGAGGCTTGTAAGACTAGTGGCTGGTCTTACTGTCAGAAGCTTACAAGCCACCCTAAGGCCTCTGACTTGGCTTAACGACTCCCATCTATGGACGACAGCCGGCACCAACTGCTTAACGTGCCTTGCGAAGCACAGAACCGCTCAGAAAAATGCCACTCGCGTTAGTCATAGACGGTCACCCATCCATGCACTGAACGCATCCCATATGAGCTATGAAAGTTAGCATACATAGTTTTATTTCAAAAACAAAAAATTTAGATGATGGGAACGTTTTTTAGTTTCCCTCTAATGGCGTCTTATGGCTTTATACGTAGGTCACACTAAAAGTTTTGCGTAACTTAAAAAAACAACATGTTATAACCAAAATATTATGTTTATTGCTTTTCAAAATACTCTCCTTTACATTTTAAACATTTTTTCATACAATCGAACCATATTTTAAAACAGGAGGACCACAGATCTGAAGGCATCTTTTCTACGTGCTGATTGAACGCTATCACTGCCTCTTCAGAGTTGGTAAAAGTGAAACCTCTCATCAAATGTTTGATTTTGGGGAAAATACAGAAATCACAGGGTGCTAGGTCGGGGATATGTGCAGGATGGGTGACAAGTTGTACTTTTTCAGAAGTTAAAAATGACTTTGTTTTGTTGGCCGTGTGTGAAGAAGCGTTGTCATGACGTAGAAGAACGCGGCTTTTTGGGCGTCTTTCGCGAACTTTTTCTAACACCCTGAGTAAACAAATGGTAGAATACCACTCGGTATTAACACTCTTTTGATCTTCAAGTAGAATTGTGCAGATGGGACGCGTAGCTGAGAAAAAAAATGCGATCATTTTTTACCAACGTTTCTCGCCTGCCTCACTTTTGTTGGCCTGTTCTCATTTTCAAACACCCATTCACAAGATTGCTGTTTTTTTTTGGGGTTCAAAACATTAAATCCACGTTTCGTCTCCTATGACAATGCCATAAACAGCATTAGAATGTCCGTGGTCGTACTTCATTAGTATCCGTGAGCACCATTCCACGCGAGCCCGCTTCTGCTCCGCTGTCAGTTCATGAGGGATCCAACGACAACAAAGTGTCCTAACTTTTAATTCTTCGTTTAAAATTTTCTGAATTTGGCTCATACCAATCCCCAATAGTCCTAAAATTGTCTCATAGGTAATCCGCGGGTTTTTTTCAATTAGCCGCTTAACAGTAGCCACATTATTTTCGTTGACGGCAGTTGAAGGCCGCCCTTCACGAAATTCATCATGTAAAGAAACCCAACCTCTTTCAAATTCAGCAAACCATCGCCTAACGGTGCTCAAACAAGGTGCTTCTCTCCCAAAAGCATTTTGAAGACGAGCGGCACAGTCTTGCGGAGAGAGAGAGAACTTTTAAAATCATAAAAAATCATCGCTCTAAAATCTTTTCGACTCAACTCCATTTTCGTTCCGTACGTAGAGCTTTGATGTGTGAAAAAAAAGAATTGACAAATGATTTCCCGACAATTTTTATTTTATTACTAAGAAGGTTTCAAGTCGCTTCAAACAATATAACATTCGAAATTCAAATAGTTCCGATTAGCTAGAAGTGCAAAACTTTTAGTGTGCCCCATGTATTAGCAGTCCCAGACATTTGTATTCTCCAAGTGTCCGTCCGGGCAACAAAATACGAGAAAAACTGCGCGAGAATGCAATCGTACGCTTCCCGAGGACATTAGAGACGATGCTACTTGTGTCACCAAGTGGTATTTTGTCACTCAACAACTGAAAAACAGAATGCCGTACCTACTTTCAATTTACAATTGAGATTAATTAATATGGGTCATTGTTGATATCATAGATAGATAGAATATTGAATATAGAAGATAGAACGTGGGCCCAGTTCTAATGATTGGTGCCTCTGACTACCCCCTCGAGGATAACGGGCGTGATTTTATTATTTTATTATTATTATTAGATAGAATATTCTTTATTAAGTACAGACATTCAATGACAGAATTTTAACAACCCATGACAAAAAAATAAACGAGTTGGAGGTCATGGGTTCGATGCCCAGTGGAGGTAGAGGTACTTTTATTTTTTGTAGAAATTGCCTCAGTTTGGGAGGATTTCCATGTTTGTAAAATCCTTACCTGGTTACACCAGCAGCATCTTAGTTTGGTCCTCGATTCTGTTACAACATTATAATACGGTGACAGACGCACGGTCGGGTCACGTGACTTTTTTCCTCAGCTCTGGACGTATACAATGAATCAATTCTACTCCTTTTTGATCAAAGTACGAGGGCTGCTACTTATGTATGCGGAATAGAAAAAATAAACAAATGTATATGGCTAAATATGCTTTTATTGTTTTTCAAAGTATTCTCCACTATGATCGATGCACTTTTGCATTCGATGAAACCAATTTGTAAAACACTTTTTCCACTCTGATTGAGGTATCTCCAAAACGTGCTGTTTGAACGCATCTGCGGCATCTTCACGGGTCGAAAATCGTTGACCACGTAATTTATTCTTTACATTTGAGAATAAATAGAAATCATTGGGAGCCAAATCAGGGCTGTACGGTGGATGACCCATCAATTCTATTTTTTGACCATCCAAAAATGTAGTTGTTTCCTGAGATGTATGACAGCTGGCATAGTCATGGTGAAGTATGATTCTGCGTCGCTGGTTGTTTTGGCGTATTTCTTCAAATACTTCCGGCAAACAAATGGTCGTGTACCACTCCGAATTAACCGTTCTGCGATTCTCCAGTGGTATTGTAGCCACATGGCCATGAATACCAAAAAAGCAGGCCACCATTTGCTTTACAGTGCTTTTTGCACGAGCCACTTTCGTAGGGTTCGGCTCATTTTGAAACACCCAAACTGTTGATTGTTGTTTAGTTTCGGGATCGTACGCGTAGATCCAGGATTCGTCACCTGTGTAGATATTATAAACAGATTTTGAGTCGCCTCCGTTGAATTTTTTTAAGGTTTTCTTGCACCATTCGACGCGAGCATCTTTTTGATCCTGAATTAAGTTGTGCGGGATCCAACGCGAACAAATTTTTTTTACAGAGAAATGTTCATGTAATATCCTACGAATGCTCGTCATACATATGCCCAGAATAGCCTCTATCTTGCGATACGTAACATGGCGGTCTTGCATTATTAGTTTTCGCACAGCTTCAATATTTTGTGGCACAACCACCGATTTCGGGCGACCTTCTTTAACTTCGTCCGTGAGCTTACTGCGACCGCGATTAAACTGACTAAACCAGTGATACACAGTCGTTTTTGATGGAGCTTCACCACCAAAAGTCGAAGTTAATTGATCTACGCACTGTTGTTGCGTTAAACCACGTCGAAAATCGTAATAAATCATAGCACGAATATTTTCACGAGTGAGTTCCATTTTTTCAGCGATATGACATTTTAAACCCAACAAAAACAAAACACTAACGTATATAAGAGAAAAATATTAGCGGCCAGTATTTAAAAAAGAACGAATTTGACCATGGAGGTAAGACATTGCGTATAAAATTATTGGAATCCCAGATTCCGCATACATAAGTAGCAGCCTATGTAAAATCATCATTATTTCATCATCTGCTTCTTCGTCCTGAAGTAGTTGCTCCACGAGTTTTCGCTTTCGTATATTAAAATTGTCAGACATCGTTCTTTTTAATAATACGCAACCGAATCGCACAAGCACTGACTCCTGTGATCCTGTGTGACTACTGTACGTGGCAGTCGGCAGTCGCCGCCCGGTCGCGCCTATCCGAATGCTTACGGCGGCGCTGCCCAGCAGTCACGTTCGGCGGCGGCGGTCGGTCGCGGTGGCCAGGTCGCGGCAGCCTCTTGCCGAATGCTATCGGCGGCGCTGCCCAGCAGTCACGTTCGGCGGCGGCGGTCGGTGGTGGCAGCCGGGCCGCGGCAGCGTCTTGCCGAATGCTATCGGCGGCGCTGCCCAGCAGTCACGTTCGGCGGCGGCGGTCGGTCGCGGCAGCCGGGCCGCGGCAGCGTCTTGCCGAATGCTATCTTAAGCGGCAATGAAACTAAGTCGCCACGTTCATGCAGTTGTCATTGTACTACAATGCAATGACAGAATCTGGGTGTTAGAATAAATTTCATAGTTAAAGAAAATAATGGGTCAGCAAAGAAGAATGGTTTCTTGATAAAAACAAAATTTTGTGGAGGCCAGTCGTTACATTAATAATAAATAGGCTTTACGATGCTACTTAAAAATAATAGAAAAGTACTGAAAAAGTACTGGTAAGGAAATCAGACTTGCTAAACGTGTTTAACAGTCAATTCTCTTGTTCTCGTTCTGGTTTCAATGTTTCAGTCTCACTGGTAGAAGGCATTAGCTGTAATTGTTCTAAATTTTGACAACAAAATTACAAATCATACTGCACTAACCGTGCCCGCGACTACGTTTGCGTCAACGAATCACCTTAAAGGATCGGTAAATCAGTATTGCGTAAAATAGCAAATATAATCTTTTACCAGTGCTCAAATTAGGAGTCGTTTTGGTTTTTTCTACTTAAAAAGATCTTGTATCGAGCCATGGTATCAATAGAAAGTGACAGCGCGTGCAAGACGTACTTCCGGTTGCATAGACTATTTAGTTTTGCTACGAAAATTAATTACAGCAGCCCAAATAAAAATATTCAGCCCGGGCTCTCAAAATTACGTGTATTCCCGAAACAAATATAAAAACTGGATAGACATTTTTGTAATTTTTGAAGATAATGCCAAATTGGAGAGAGGCTTTTGCAGCTTCCATTCCCATTGATCTACCCTCTCTTTCTCTCTTAGGCAGTCAGACCCGCCCTACTTCCCAGTTTGCCTTAGTTGTCGGTGTACGATTACAATGCAATGCAATCGAGGGAAGCTGCTTGTGACGTTTGCGTCGCAATAAGAGTTCGCGGCGTTAGAGGACTCAAGTGTTTACTGCATAGAGCAAAAGGACGAAGTTGCGAAGTTGCAAGATGAGTTCTGGGAACAGATAACGAGAAACAGTTGCAGAAGATACTTAAAATTAAAGTTGAAGATGAGAATTGTTGGCTGACGCAGATTTTCATCTCGGACTGCAATTTTGCGCAATCTTTGTAACTGGCGTTAGTTAGAAACGTAGAGTTTGTGGTGAATTCTAAGCTTTTTTTGAACTAAAACGTTACTACTACACATTATTAACTTTATACACTTACTTATTTTTTTGTCGGAGACGAGCAAGCGACGTCGCGAACTCCGACTCCACTCGCCGTGATTAACCTTTTAAGTGGTTTAACTAGTATAAATTTTTCATTGGTTTTGAACTTCAATTTTAAGGTGGCCACTATTATGCCATTGCGAGGCAAAGGGAAGCTCTGCGAATCAGAGCGAAACCTGATCGGACGCTTCCGACAAAAAATAAGTCAGTGCATCCGGAATTCGGCTGCCGTCGATAGATATCTATCATCATCATCATCATCAACCCATCATGTCCCCACCGAGGGGCACGGGTCTCTTCCCTGAGGAAGGTATAGGCCATACTCCACCACGGGGGCCAAGTCCGGACTAGTGGCTGGTCTTACTGTCAGAAGTTTTCAAGCCGCCCTAAGGCCTCTGACTTTGCTTAACGATATCTATATATCCATATAATCTATATATGCCGTCGATAGATAGATAGATGCCTTAGGACGGCTTAAAAACTTCTAACAGTAAGACCAGCCACTAGTCTTACAAGCCCCCACCAATCTGGATTTGGCCCCCGTGGTGGTAAAGTATGGCCTATACCTTCCTCAAGGAAGAGACCCGTGCCCCTCGATGGGGACATAATGGGTTGACGATGAAGATCCAGAATAAAGTTAATATTATAAACATAAACATAAAACCACTACATAAACATTTACATACAGACACGTACATTGCTTCTGGCCCCACAGTAGGACACCCGTGCCGTAAGAACCAGAAACAACGACATCACAAACATGTAAACATCCAAGACGTACGGTTTTTTTTGTCCGGGATTAGAACCCGGGACCTCTTGCATGGTAGCCAGATGCGCTAACCACTGCGCCACAGAGGCCGTCAGTATCCTAGTGTGGGGCCAGAAGCAATGTATGTGCCTGTGTGTAAATATTATGTTATGTACTAAATTTATGCCAGCTTCACATTCCTTCTCCTTAGCTGCTAATTCTTTGTCCCCAGAGCGATGTCGCTGGTCCCGCCGGGCGGGGCGGACTCGCCCAGTCCGCGGCGCGCCGTCAGCCCGCTACTCGAACCACGGCGCCCACACTGCACACTAGCCTGCGACTACTGTGCGGCTGTGCTGGAGGATAAGTTTAAACGTACGTCCTAATATCTGTAGTTTTTTTAATATCTGGGTCTTATAATCATCATCATAGGCCTTCGCGTCCGTTGTGTCCCCACCAAGGGGCACGGGTCTCTTCCCCGAGGAAGTATTAGGCCATACTCCACCACGGGGGGCAAGTCCGGATTGGTGGAGGTTTGTAAGACTAGTGGCTGGTCTTACTGTCAGAAGTTTTCAAGCCGCCCTGAGGCCTCTGACTTGGCTTAACGACTGCCATCTATCGACGGCAGCCGGCACCAACTGCTTAACGTGCCTTGCAAAGCACGGAACCGCTCGGAAAAATTCCACTAGCGTTAGTCATAGACGGTGACCCATCTATGGACTGAACGCGCCGTATGTTGCTTAACCTTAGTGATCGTTTAAGATCGCTCAGGCAGCCCAGGCTACGTGCGATTCACTTTTTTTAGACACTTTTTTCAGTGACTAAAAAGTCCGATTCGAGAGCGGCAACCCCTACACCGCATGTAGGACATATTATTATAAGTGTTACCGATACAAATGTCTAACTATACTGTTAACTTCTTGGCAATAATAAATACGCATGATGCGCGCGTGTGCGTGTCCCCACGTCGCACCACTTCGGTCGGCCATTGACCAGTCTAATACAGCGCACCCTAGCGACACGCACGCCCAAGCTCACATTTGTCTTTTTAAATCCAACGTCTTCTGCCTTGCTACTTTCTTCACACCCATCTTCTCAATTCAATCGCAACCCGCACATCGCTAACAAAAGCTGGTCCTCGAGACGGATCACGATCGGAACTGAGAAGACGCGTCGTTATGATTCATAGTCCACTACGCAACAAAATGGTGAAAACACGTAGTGCATTGCTCAAGGTGCAAATGGATGAACCAAGGACGGCGGCTGAGGAAGGACCACTGAAGACGCACTCTGAAATTGTGGATACTGAAAAACCCGAGCCATCAAAACCGAACGAGGGTAGCGTCAAAACTGAACCCGCACCGAAGGCTTCGTCGTCACACAAAGTTTCCTCCTTATCGTCGATCGCAGCGCGAAAAAAGGCTATCGAACTAAAGGCCGCTGAAGAGAAGGCGAAGATAGAACTGGCTCTTATCGATGCAAGACTCGCCGCGGACATCGCCGCACTGGAAGATGAAGCTCGCTCCAGCAGAGGAAGTGTCAGTTCTGTGGGAAACTATGAACAACGAGTGAATAACTGGTTGCAGCAAAGTGCTATCCGTAAAAAACCTGAAAAAGAAGTGAAAAACGTTACAAATGAGAAATATATTGATACCTACCCGCAACTGCGCGATACCAACAAACCAAACGGGGGCTCGCTTCACGGCGGCGGCGGCGATAACGATCATGGCCCAGGCACGGTCGCCCCACGCAACATCACGGTAAAAGATACCCCGTAGCGAAATACAGAACATCATGCAGTCGGTTATGGTGAACTTTTGTCTCGTCTCGCAACATCTAAAGATTTGCCTTCCTACTATGGCGACCCGCTGGAGTGGATGCAGTTTAAGCAAGCCTACACCGAATCCACTACAATGTGTAACTATAACGATACCGAGAATATGTGGCGACTTCGCAAGTGCTTAAAAGGGGAGGCAAAGGAAGCTGTGTCGTCACTACTGATGGGCGTAGTCACTCCAAGTGTCATCGTAGAAACCCTAGAGTTACAATTTGGCAGACCCGAGACGGTAATCAGTAAAATTGTCGCACAATTAAAAAAGATGCTCCCTTTACCGCAAGCTTATCACACTCAAATAGTAAACTTCGCTATAAAAATAAAAAACTTTGCTACAGCTGCTCGCGCGATGGACGCTATGTAACTAAGCAGTCCGGAGTTGGTCACCACAGTGCTATCAAAGTTGCCGAGTGCCCTCATCACCAAGTGGGTAGACTACCTCTTCGACCATTGATGCGAAAATAAACCGAAGATGGAACTATTAGCGGATTTTCTGTTTTGCGAAGCCACCAAAACAGCAACAGCCGGTGTCAGCTACATCAGCGTGCAAAATAACGAAGTTTATAAAAAACCTTATATTTCGCATCATCGTGCGCTAGTAGTGAGTGAAGAGAATAACAATTGCAAGTTCTGTCGCAAACATCAGCACACACTGACCGAATGCAAGCTTTGCAAGCAAACGGGCTATGCGACGCGACAGATGGAGGTTCGTAAAATCGCAACGATTGTGTTATCAGTGCTTATCATCAAAACACGACAGAGAAGCATGCCACGCACCGCTATGTGATGTGTGTAAACTACCCCATCATAAGTTACTCCACTGGCAAAAATCAACAACCGCAGCGACAGACAGTCAACCACTAGTGTCCGAGCCTGAAGAAATCGTTACGAACACAACTTCAACAAATAATCCCATTGTGCTGCTGAAAACTATCAAAGTGTATGTGAACGGTCCCAATAGCACTATACCTACGCACGCACTACTCGACGACGGCGCCACGGTCACCTTGATATTCTCTGAGCTGGCCGAACGCGCGGGACTGCACGGCGAACAACACACAATTAGATTACGAGGAGCATTAAATACCGGAGAGGTAACATGCACCAGTGAACGTGTCGAATTCTCCTTATCAACAAAGTCAGGTGAAAAACACGAAATAACAGCCCGCAGAATTGACGAGTTACACTTGCACACCCAGAGTAACGTCAACATTTCCGAGTTTGACCACTTGCGAGACTTACAAGACTGCCTATACTGTGGCGAGAGTGAAATAAAACCACAGCTCTTGATTGGGCAGGACAACTTCCACTTACTCGTACCACTTGAGGTCATAATGGGCAAGAAAAATCAACCCCATGCTACTCACACACCGCTGGGTTGGTGCATCCACGGCTCCGTATGCGCCTTGTCATGTGACGTCACGCCGTCAGCTGCTCTCGCTACCTGCCCCGCTGATGAATCATCCGACGTACTGTTCCTAACTACAAACTCCGTGTCGACGCGAGAGCCCGTGTCAGACTTACTGTTACATGAACAAGTCCGACGTTACTTAGATTTCGAAGCCATCGGAATTTCACTAACTCCACGTGAAAATAAACTAGAACAACAAGCCTTATCTACTCTAAACAAAACCATAAAGTTATCCGAAAATCAATGGGAAGTTGGATTGCCTTGGAAAGACGAAAGCACAACAATGCAAGAATCATTCAACTGCGCCGCAAAAAGACTTCGAAACGTTGAGAAGAAGATGTAAATGAGCCACGAATACGCTGAACGTTATCACGACCGTGTCAACCATCTTTTTGATAACAATTATGCCCGTGAAGTAAACGACGATGAGTCACCCATACAGGAGTGGTACTTACCACATTTTGGAGTAGATAACCCCAAGAAAAAAAAAAACTACGTCTTGTGTTCGATGCAGCAGCCAAGTCACACGGACACTCATTAAACGATTACCTACTCCAGGGACCCGATCTATCCTCCTGATGCCCAACCATAATAAAAATATTTTTGGCTAACTGCCCACGGTACTCACACGTTGCTTTTACCTAGCTTACTGCCCAAAAACTTAAACTTGAACTAAAAAAATGATCATACGGTGTTAGCAATAGTATATACAGGCAATGCAATAAAAAAGTAACTAGTTTCAATAGTTTTTAAGCGAATATAAATAGTCCTTGTGTGAGGACCGTGGGCAGGAAACGAAAGTAAAAGAGGACTAATTTACTTTTACAAAAAATGTTTATTAGACAAATCGGTAGCAATCACACCACTTTGAAAATTAGTAAGTACTATGGAACACACTAAGGTACATTTTTATCAGCCTTACATAAGTTTAGAACCTATATTTCTTTTGGGTAATCTGTTACACTTATCAATTATCATATTATTGAGATCAACATTGTATCAATTATATATAAAAAATAATAACAAAAGAAAACCCTTCTGAAATTATAAACCAAAAACATCTTTCTCAAAGTTTGTCAAAGTCGAATGTGAGCTAGATCCGGGAGTTGAAGTTGACGGTGAGCTAGATCCGGGAACAATAGAAGGCTCAGGTGACTGCTCCTGGATATCATCATCTTCAATGGAGTATTCAATGGGTTCATATAATGGGCCATCTTCCTCTGAGAGATGTATGTCAGAAATAGCTAAATCGTCTTCAATATCGTTATATCCTGTAAAAAAATACACATACAAGTTTATCTAAAATTATAGTATAGCGGCCCAATGTCCTCAAGTGAGGACAAAACGTATATGTAATTAAAGACCACGGTACTCACACGATCACCAATGTGAATTGATGCTCATAGAATGTTATTTACAAACGATAATGATAAAATATTTGTGTCCGCCATTTGCTGACATATTCAATAATAAGGTTTTATGATAGTTATTGGAAGAAATGATAAGATCACATAAATAAAAAGAGATTAAAACTTACTTCCGCGACGTGGCCGCTCCACGGTTCCTTCTTTTGACGTTTGTTGAAGGAACGATTGATTAGCCACAGATGACACTTATGACAGCTGTTAGTGATTGAATGTCAGTTCCTTCCGGATTCAATCCGTAAAAAATGGCGCTAAATACAAATTAAAAAAATGGTGGTAAAGTATTCGTCCGCGAAGAAGGACCGTGGGCATTTAGTCCAGAAAAAAAGGTTTGTAGCTTGGGCAGTAACGGCTTTACTTATTTAGTACTCACAGAAGTACCGTGGGCATCAGGAGGCTATATCAGTCTTTATTGGGAATAATGTTCAGATTTCGAGAGAAACCCATTGGAATAATTGGAGATATCAAAGATATGTTTTTAAGGATAAAGATACGACCAGAAGATCAGCATGCTCTTCAATTCCTGTGGAGAGATCAACAGTTCGAAACCTATGAAAAAATACGCTATGACGTCATTGATATTTGGCGCCAACTGCTCACCCTTCATTGCGTAATTCGTAAAAAACATAAACGATCAAAGGTTTGAAAAAGAGATGCCAGAGGCTGTGGACGCGATCCTGACATCACACTACATGGACGACTACATCCAAAGCCACAACGACGAAAAAAGTGCTATAGAGATCATTCGAGATATCACCTACATTCATAAACAAGGCGGCTTCGAAATACGTAATTGGGTCAGTAATAACACAACCGTACTGATGACCATGCGAAAAGCAACCTTATGCAACGACGCAGTATGGTTGAAATCAGAAAATCACAAGGAAGGTATAAAAGGTTGTCTGATTTTCTTGAAACTTAAAATAAATACTCTTCAACACAATTGATTGAACACGTGTTTCGCCGTTTTTCCTAAATTTAACCCTTAAGGGAGTGAACGGGGTTGTAAAATTTTGAACTAAAGTCCACGCGGACGGAGTCGCGGGCGCAAGCTAGTTTGTCCGGTCCGAGCGTATAGACTCGTGGATTTGTACGGAGCGGACCAAATTCGATGCGAACACCATCGGTCCGGAGCGGACATGAAATAATAATAATAATGTTCGGCGGACAACTCTCCAGACGAAGGGATATGGTACGGAGCGTACCAAATCCGCTGTCCGGCCCGTACCAAGTTCGATCGTCTGTTAGTACTATAATACAGCGCACCCTAGCGACACGCACGCCCAAGCTCACACTTGTCTTTTTAAATCCAACGTCTTCTGCCTTACTACTTTCTTCACACCCATCTTCTCAATTCAATCGCAACCCACACATCGCTAACAATAAGGAAAGATCCGGATCGGGTCAGTACGGATTTGGTGCCTCCTGGCTCTTTTGTCCGCCAGTGCCGAGCACCATACTTCGTCGCAGGTCTTGCGGCCCTCCGAACCTTCACTCTCCAGGGTTATAAGACCCGTGGTTACAGTCTGTTAGCTTTTTGAGTATACCTCGGGCTCTAGAGTAGGCTTCGGTTTTCGCCGAAAGCACACAGACTGTTAAAGCTAACAGAATGTACTAATATTTTGGGTACTTAATAAGATAGCTAACTATGTAAGTAAGTTAGTAAGTGTATGTAGAGTTTTAAACAATTTCCTCCGATCTGTTGCGTTATGACTTGAAGAGGACGATTAAAAACCATTGTGAGCCGATCGTCTCACCGAAAATTCTACAAGATAAATCGACTAGAGGTATTTTTCTACGGTGTTGTGAGTTATGTATGACAGTAGAAGTAGTAATAAGCATTTTTTTTCTTATTTTAGTTGTTTTATACATTTTATACATACATATTATGGGTTATTGGACCAACTGGATATTGCACCAACTGGACACACATGACTGAACACACCTGTGTCGAGTTGGTTAAACTCATATTAGTATCATTTATTCTTTCGTCATCTGGACACACAAAGATTTTTAGGTGTGTCCAGATGGTGAAAGCTAAAATAATAATTTTTATGTTTTCACCAACTGGACACACTCTATTTTTTTGCAGAAAAGGGTACAGTCAGGTTAACAATCGTTTCGCTCATGGAATTATTGACCACTAACAATGGTCGCGATCATAGTGTTATCATATCATGCTGATACTTTCAATTTTTTTTCTTGATATAGGACCTTCATCATAAGTTTTATTCCCTGAATCTCGATTCCCATAATGTCGCTTTGCGTTTTACTTTAATTCCCAGTACTTCGCTCCTTGCTTTACAGTGGTTTCCAGTACGCCCCGTCGCACTTATGGTATAGTCCAGAGCGGTTAAAAGTACTAGGGTAACAAAAGTTAGTAGGTAGTAGTAGTAAACAACCCTGTTTAATACTGCGCAGTATTAAGGAACACCATGAACTAAGCCGCATGTTTTTCATGAGATTTTATTTTAGCCGCAATCTCTTACATACTTCTGCTACCCTAGTACTTTTGTACTATTTACTGTAAAATTATTGTAAAATGACCCGTTTCCAGCGGTGGAACGTTTGATGAGGATGATGATTGTGACAGAAAACATTCTGCGCATGACTGTACTTCGTCATAAATTCGGGTAAAATTTGAATGTGTGTCCAGTTGACGAAAACATTATAATGATTTAAATACGTTTCACCATCTGGACACACATAAAAATCTTTGTGTGTCCAGATGACGAAAGAATAAATGATACTAATTTGAGTTTAACCAACTCGACACAGGTGTGTCCAGTCATGTGTGTCCAGTTGGTGAAGAACCCCATATTATACACTAACAATAAATAAATAAATAAAAAAAAATATTAAAAAAAAAAGTTTCCGGAACTGGCCACTTTCATAAACAGTATTTAAAAAGTAATTACAATATTTGAAAATTTAACTTTTTGGCTGTATAATGCCGCTTGTTTCATCTTACTGTCAAATGTTTATATTTGACATTACTTAAATCTTACATATCGCTTTTTTTCTCGGGTAGATTCGAAAAAGATAACACGTATTATTTGTAACTTCTGCATATTTTATTAAAATAAATTACTTACACTGTATTTGTAATCTGCTGAGCTGCTTATCACCCACTGTGATATGTTTTAGCATAATCACTTGACACTGCCACTTTCTCCAACAACTTTAAGACCACCACCTCAAGTTTGCTATGTCTGCGAGTAAGCAAATTTCACACTTGGCACCGGCAGACCCCCTGCAGGCGTTGAGGAGCCTGGAGACTAAGTTCACGGAAGGTATGGCAGCTTTTGAGGCCAGGTGCAACAGTATTACCACCACACAGAATACTTCTACGTCCACAACAAAAACACAAACGCCCCTGAACCAGCTGGTAGAAGATTTTGGGCACTTTAAGGAATTTGTGCTGCAAGCTGTACAGCTTCTCCGTGCTCAGCTGTCCTCAGTCACCCAACTCGCCGACGAGCTTGACAACAGAAGCCGTCAGAAATTTTTACTTCTTAGAGGTGTGCCGGAGACCGCAGATGAGAATGTTGCTGATACTATTTGCAACATAGTGACCACGAAGCTGAAGGTCAGGGACTTTAGTGGTGCAGCGGAGGTCCGTTCCTGCTACCGTCTTGGAAAACCTCGGGATGACAAGACGAGACCAATTCTTGTACAATTTGCCAGACAAGACATCCGCTTTCAGGTATGGGATCGCAAGAAAGAGCTAAAGGGTAGCTCTATATCCATGGCAGAGTTCCTCACTCCTCTCCGTAGAAAACTGTTTACGGAGGCTCGCACTCGGTTCGGTATAAATAACAGCTGGACGAGGGGCGGCATCGTCACTCTCAAGCTGAAGGATGGCAGCGTACGCCGGTTGTTCAGTTTGACGGATCTCGACGAGGCAGCGCCCATATCAAAGTCTACTGGTCCACCTGCGAAGGCCGATACTGCACCCAAGAGAACCAGACGCCGACCTACAAACAAAACAGAATGAAATGTGGGGTGATGTCTCTGCACTGCTTGCTCTAGTAATTTCATAATCACTCATACTCATACGTACTTTGTCATTTGTAAGTCTGCGGGATGTATCGTTTTTTGTTAGCCATAATACTTCTCTATTCTAAATTACCCATATTTTATTGTAAACATGGCCCACAGACAATAGAGGCAGATATAATAATGACTGACAGCTGTCAGTGCGAATGCGGAGGGTGCGTTCCGATTCTAAATTCATTAACATTTTTAGCACTTTATTTTTGTTCTCTTTGTATTGTTTGTGGTTGATATACGAAATTGTTTTCTCTTCTAAACTTTCCTGTATTCTGTTCGTATAAAATTTAGTATTTAATAATGCAGTTTCGCCATACAACCGGCAGTTGACGTGATGAGTTGGCATCCCTTGTTGGTTGTAATATAAGTTTAGTAGTGATAGGTACGTATATTTATTTATCTAAGTGCTTTATTTATCAACACCTAAGTATTTATTATTATTTATTAATTATTATATATAGGTACACGTACAATGAACCCCTCTGTCTCTGACGAATCTGAGCTATTTTATTCCTTCGAATCAGTCGATGATTTTGCCGACGCCTCCGATATGTCCGAGGAGCCTCTCCAACTTGGTGACCTACTTCACAACACTTTTTCTTCATTGCAAAAGTGTTTGAATGTCTGTCATATTAATGCTCAAAGCATTCCTGCACACTACCCCGACCTTCTGTCTTCTTTCACCAGCAACTGTATCCATGCGTGTCTGGTTTCAGAGTCCTTTCTGAAGCCCTCTTTACCCTCCACAAGTTACACCTTGCCCGGGTATGTTCTCATTCGAAATGATCGTACCGGCAAGGGTGGAGGTGGTGTTGCCATATACCTGCGGTCTGACATCAATTATAAAATTTTATCCCGTTCTCTGTCTCAGTATAATGCTAACATGGAACATATTTTCATTGAGTTATGCTTTAACGGCCTTAAAGTATTACTTTCTGTGGTATATGCTCCCCCCAAAATTGATTACTTTGACACATTGGAGCAGTTGCTGGTCACTTATCTACCTGATTATGAACACGCCCTCCTTTTAGGTGATTTTAACACCTGTCTTCTCCGCGATGACACTCGTGCTCGCAAACTCAAACTTCTCACTGCCTCGCTTAATATTCACATCCCAGATCTCAAGCCCACCCACCACGTTAATGATTCTCATTCTCTCCTCGATCTCATTCTCACCACAAAACCTGACCGTATCATTTCTCACGGCCAATTCTCTGCGCCTGGTTTCTCCCATCACGACCTCATCTTTGTCTCATATAAATTAAAAGTTCCTAAATTTAAACCAAAAATCCTTCTTCAGCGTAGCTTTGCGAGGATGGATCTGGGGGCGCTTAAGGGGGATGCAGGAAAAACTGACTGGGGGCAGGTCGAGCATCTCAACACGGTGGATGAGAAGATAGAGAGGTTTAACTCTGCGGTGACCGCTCTGTACGACAAACATGCCCCAGTGCGTCTTGTTAAGATGAAGCGCCCTCCCGTGCTATGGTTGACGGATGATATCCGAAGACTAATGGCGCGAAGGGACAAACTGAAACGCAAACACAAGAAAGACCCTACTGAAAACAACTGGAGCTTATTTAAGTCTGCTCGGAATCGCTGCAATCAGATGATTAGGAATGCAAAACGCCGCCATATTCACTCTTCTCTAGAAAACTGTCCACCTAAGGATATTTGGAGATTCCTTCGTACCCTGGGTTTTGGTAAGAGTCAACAAGAGGTCAATCCCTCCCTGGACTTATGTGGTCTCAACCGCCACTTTGCCTCACCTCCACACTCTATCGACCGGGTACTGAAGGAACATACTATTCGCTCTATTTCATCTATACCTCTTCCTGCTACTTCTCGTTTCTCTTTCACACCGGTCTCTGACTCCGAAGTAAAAAGGATTATTATGTCAATACCTAGTAAAGCTGTTGGACATGATGGTATTGGTCGTGATCTACTTATCCCCATACTGAACTATGTCCTTCCTGCTGTCACTCATATCCTAAATTACTCCCTTACCAATAGCTCCTTCCCTACAATCTGGAAAAAAGCGTACATGGTGCCGATCCCCAAAACTATTGACCCTACCGAATTCAAGCACTACCGCCCTATATCCATTCTCCCATTTCTTTCTAAAGTGCTAGAGCGGATTGTAAATCGCCAATTTTCCCATTATCTTCGTTCAAATGATCTACTCAATTCTTTTCAATCTGGCTTCCGCCCTGCACACAGCACCTGTACGGCCCTTATTAAAATTACTGACGATTTCCGCCAGGCTGGTGATGAGCGGCAACTGTCGCTGCTTACATTACTAGACTTCAGTAATGCTTTCAACTGCGTGGATCACGACATACTTTTGGCTAGTATACGATCCTTGAATATTTCGGGGTCGGAGGCCGACTGGTTTTTCTCATACCTTTCAGGGCGCCAGCAGCGCATTCGTCTGGATAACTCCTATTCTGATTGGTGCGACGTTACTGCTGGTGTTCCTCAAGGCGGCGTACTGTCTCCACTTCTTTTTTCAATATTTATCAACTCTCTGGTCTCTGTCATTAACTTCAGCACCTATCATCTGTATGCAGACGATCTCCAGCTATACACGTCCTTTAAATTGGAAGAAGTTAACGATGCAATTGTGCGCATGTCTACTGACCTGGAATCGATTCGCCAGTGGACAATAAAATATGGTCTCCTAGTAAATCCGTCGAAAACACAGGTAATGTTTGTTGGTAGTAGGGCCCTCATTGCGAGACTCGATCTGGACTCTCTTCCACCAGTGCGATTCAACAATATCCCTCTCTCCTACTGCAGAGAGGTGAGGAACCTTGGTCTTTTCATTCAAACCGACCTATCATGGGATCGGCATGTGGCTGAGATAAGCAAGAGAATTTTTTCCTCTATGCACTCCCTTAAGCGCTTACAGAACTTTCTCCCGTTTTCATCAAAGATTACGCTTGTTAATTCCCTCTTACTTCCTATCATTGACTATGCTGATGTATGCTATCCTGACATAAGTCAGGAGCTGCTCAACAAGCTTGATAGGCTCCTCAACTTATGCATCCGGTACATATTCGGACTGCGTAAGTATGACCACATTTCCCAATTTCGTACCCAGCTGAAATGGCTTAACATCCGATTCCGCAGGAATACTCATATTCTCACCATCCTATATGGCATACTGAACAATCAGTGCTCCCCCTCTTACCTAAAGGAACGTTTTAAACTTCTCCAAACGGACGGGCGGCCTCTGCGTCAGTCCCGGACCCTTCTGCTTCGCACCCCTGAGCATAATTCGGCTAGATATTCAAACTCTTTCACTGTGACTGCGGTACGCCTGTGGAACGGTCTCCCTCTGCACATTCGGCAGGCTGAGTCATTGACTATCTTTAAAACAAAAGTATATAATTATTTTATCTATTTACAGAATAATAATATATCTTAATAGATCTACACACTTTTTCCAAATTATTATATAAATATTTAAGGACTTTCTCAATATCTATCCCAGTTTGTTTGTTGTACGTAGTTGTTAGGTATACTCGTGTATATATATATATATGTATTTATTTATTAATGTGTATGTATTATAAATTATTATGTACCTATATGTTATGTATGTCTATAGTCTATTTATACAAATAAGTATTGCTTCTCTACTTTTAGTATTCCTGTGTTGTTTTTTTTTTTTTTTTGCACTACCCACCCAGCCACGATCCACAAACCAAAGGTTGACTGGTAGAAAATGCTACTTAGCATTAAGTACGCCTTTGCACCAAACCTGTGTTTTCTGTGCAATAAAGAATTTAATAATAATAATAATAATAATTGTGTTCTGCATAGAAAGTTGAACTTTTTTCAATAGAAATGTGAAAATATAACTGAAGACGTGAGTGGATGAAGGTGATATGTCGTATTTTCGGTTTTCGCTGTTTTTTGTGTGGAAACAAATTTTAGAAAATTGTAGTAAAACTTAAATTTTAATTTACTCATAATCTAAAAAAATGGTACTTATCACCTTCATCCAAGCACGTCTTCAACTATAAAAAAAACTCATGCCCGTTATCCCCGAGGGGGTAGGTAGAGGCACCAATCGCTAGAACAGAACCCACGTTTTGTTTTAAATATAACTATATAACTATAATTTTAAATATAAATATAACTATAATATGGTTTTAAAAGAACGTGTTTTTAAAATAAAGTAGAATTAAGATACCTATTAAGCCTACTAACATAGTTTTTACTTTTAGTTTAGTTTCAGTTTTTAAGGCTACTATGGATCACTGTTTTATCCGAAATAAACGTTTATTATTATTATTATAAAAGATAAAAAACGACTCTCCCGGAAGAGACTCTCCGAGGAAAAGTATTCCTTTTAACCAGCTCCTAAGGAAAGCTCCAAGCTCCTTCAGATCTACTTTCCGAGCAGATATGAGTTCACTACTCATAAAAAAGTATTTCTTTATTTTGTTTCTTTTCTTCTTTTTTTCCATAAAATACTCTCGAAGTTTTAATTTCTCTGTGTTCTGCTAAACTTCTTGTAAAAAGAGCTGTCAGTCTATGTTAAAAACAGGCGTATTGAAGAATGCGTAGTGCTCAAGTGGTTATTACGAACACCGTATACCTAAATTATCTTTGGCCGAAAGTCAGCACTAATGAAGTTACCGACCGTTAACGATAATGTAATTTTCATGCTAATAGGAGTACCCATTGGCTTATTGGCCATATTGCCTTAAAAGCTCCGTGAATAGTAAAGGTAATAAATTTAATATATTTGTTGCACTTCAATAATGTTCTCAATTCAACTGTTTTTTTATGTTTGTTACCTCCATGGACGTAATACTAATAACCTCAGAACTTTTGACCAGGTGGACCGATTTTGATGATTCTTTATTTAGATTTTATTTGAAAGCGATGCTTCCAGTGTGGTTTTATTTCAATTTGGTCCAGCTTTGACGTGGCAACCACGAGAAAACCATATAAGTCTTATCTTATCAAATTTATCTCTTCGGCGTTTGCTTTTTTCTTGATAGCAACAAGTCATGGGCACTAACCGTCGTGTGGTCTATTGAACAATTTATTTTGTTGTCCGATTAGTTGGTGTACTTCAGATTCACTAAAATAAAAAATAAAAAAATTGACGAGCAAACATTCAAACAGTGATTTGTCACATTTTCTGGAAAAATGAACTGGCGACACCAATTTGTACAGTTGATAAAATACTAAATTTTTGCTTATTCAATTTCGTGCAAAACATTCTTTGTCATCTATGCTTTCATATCAAAATCTCCTGTTTCAAACAGTGTTTTTTCTAAAGTTCCATTTCATTTTTCCATTTACCCAACAATGTAAGCCGGTGGAAAGATCACTGTTTGAATGTTTGCTCCTCAATTGGTAAAAAGCCAATGCACGGTGAGCACTCGTGGTTTTGAGCCCATACTCTTTCTGTCTGAGAGAAGGGCTATGTCCTTCGTATTGTTTGTATGCAGCCTAGCCCTTCTCTCAGAGAGAGAGAGCGAGAGAGAAAGAGAGAGAGAGGAAGAGAGAGAGAGAGAGAGTATTGACTCAAAACCACGAGTGCTAACCGCGCAGTGGCTATTTTAAGCGCAGAGGTATAAGAATAGCTGAGACGCTCAAGTTTCCTCACGATATGTTCTCCTTGACAGTTAGCGAGTGGTACTCGTATAACCCTTTAATGGAGTGGTTTAGTAGTGGCCACAATTGAACCTCATAACTTTGAAACAAAGTCCAAAACCAATAAAAAATGTATACTGGCTCTGCTCGTTAAAAGGGCTATTTCACAAATGTACATAACTTAGAAAACAAAGACAAAAGGACAGATATATGCCCGCACTGGGAATCGAACCTGGGTCGCTCGCTTTTGAGTCCATTGTTCTACCCACATAATTCTACCTCTGCTACATGTATACGTATTCCCACAGTTAACAAATACAATTGGGTATTTAACAGGTTGTCAAATGAGTTAATTTAAAAAAGGAATTTTGTATGAAAATACTTGCCTGTGACGTCATATTTCAGCGCACTTTTTTATGTTTCATTTATTTAAAAATTGTAATAACTAGTAAATGATTTTAATCATCTTAATCAGAAATACATTTTCCGAAACATTTTGTAATTTTTGTTTTAATAATTTATTGTTGATAGTGTCAAATACCGTATTTACCGTTAACATATAATGTCATTTGTGTGTTCAATAAAGAATATTCTATCTTCTATCTAACAAATCCTACAATTCTATAAAATCTTGCTCCTGAATATACGAGTAGTAGCAACTGAGAGCAAGTCATTACAAAGTGAAGACCTTTGACGACCTCTGTGGCGTAATGGTTAGCGCATCTGCTTACCATGCGAGAGGTCCCGGGTTCGATCCCCGGCTGGGGAGAAAAAAAAAACTCCAGGTCTTGGATGTTTACATGTTTGTGACGTCGCTGTTTCTGGTTCCCACGATACGGGGTATCCTAGGGTGGGGCTAGAAGCAATGTATGTGCCTGTATGTAAATGTTTATGTTTATGTAAAAATGTAAATGTAAATGTAAAATGTAAATGTAAAGTGTTGTCGATGCAACGCTAAACTTCAAAATATTTTTTTTCAATATCGACAAACAATTTCTAATAAACGAAACTACTCTCAATTTGATTTTACCAATTGACTGCGTGTAGTACCAAGATCTATCTTGAAACAGTAAAAATCGCAGATTGTAACCTTTTGCTTGATATACAAAACATATATTTAACTAGCTGTGCCCCGCGGTGTTACCCGCGGTTCATCGATTTTCCCGTAGGAATAAGATATTTCCCCGCGGTAAAACGTAGCCTATGTTTTAATCCAGGGTATCGGCTAACTCCATACCAAATTTTATTAAAATCCGTCCAGCCGTTTCAGCGCTAAAGACTGACAATAATATACACACACACACAAACTTTCACGTTTATAATATTAGTGTGATTTTTACATTTTATTTTATTTATTTTTATTTATTGAAAGAAAACAAACAATTGTACAATATGGTTAAATACATAGAATAATTACATTTACACTATGTAATTGCACAACCAGCAGCGTTTTCTATAGACTAAATCAAAGACATAAAAGAGAAAAGCTCATAGCTATATCGATTTCTAAGAGGTAATTTCTACAACTGTGTAAAGTTTCACAATAATACTTCAACATAACATTTTGATTTGAAACCTCTTTATTGCACCACAAAACAAAGGCGAGCCGAATACTAATAAACCTTTTCTCCCAGGTAATCTTTGGTTTGTTATCTAATAGACAACTACTACTAAAGAAACGGTTTTAAGGTTTCCCATTATTTTAATAAGTCATCGTTCTTATTCAAATTAAATAAATCAAAATTCAAAAAGGTTTATTCACTTAACCAATCAAGTGTAATTAGTGGTTGGGTCTCTCCATTTAAATATAAACATAAACATTTATATACAGGCACAGGCACATAGATGTCGTCGATAGATGGCAGTCGTTAAGCCAAGTCAGAGACCTTAGGGTGGCTTGAAAACTTCTGACAGTAAGACCAGCCACTAGGCTTACAAGTCTCCACCAATCCGGACTTGGCCCCCGTGATGGATTATGGCCTATACCTTCCTCATGGAAGAGACCCTTGCACCTCAGTGGGGACATAATGGGTTGATGATGATGATGACAGGCATACATTACTTCTGGCCCCACACTAGGATACCCTGTATCGTGGGAACCAGATACAGCGACATCACAAACATGTGAACATCCAAGACCTGGGTTTTTAAGTAAAAAACACCTACATTACGAGAGGCCCGCTCTTTCTACCAATTCGCACTTATAATATCTGCAACTGCGGCATTTGTTACCTTAAAAAGGTTCTCGCTCGCGGGCATTGCCAATTTATGGCGTGAATTTATCTCCGACTTCCCTCTGCGGGGCGGATGGAATAAGGACTATTTCTGCAGATTTATGAGGGCGGAAAAATATGTCTTTGATTAAAATTTCTGGCTACAAGCTTGTGATTGGAAGGTCCGGGGTCTTAGACATACAGGGTGGTCCAAATATCATGGATCAAATGAAATGGGGAGTTAGCCAAGGTCATCTTCTACCAATAAAGTCCCATACAGGGTGGTAAAATTCTCAACGGTTTTGAACTTATGATTGATTTTCGGTTTTTTTCAAGAAAAGAGTTCCTACTACTTATTAAGAGCAACAAAAAAAAAAAGTACTTACTTTTGGTCGTTGTTTTTTTTTTGAGAGTGACGGTCCATGATGAGAATGTAACAAAAAAAAAAAATTCATCGTCCTTGTCTTTATGGGTCATGAGAAATTAATTATTTTTTTACGGATCTCGTATCATCATTGTTTGATCCAACATCTTCGTCATTGATTTAAAAAAAAGAAAGTGTTTTGCGGAAACCTGCCCCAGTAGTAGAAAAACTGGACCATTTCATGAGGATTGTAAAAAGATACAACTCAAAGCCCTATCTCTCCGGAGTCTTTTATTATTGACCTTTATTCTCAGCAAAGTTGCATTTTTTTAAATCAACTTTTGGTTCTAACTAATTTGAGTTACAAAGCACTGTTCTAGGACATAAAAATAAGTCAAAAATGGATTTAAAAATTAAGTTCTAATTAAGTGAGATAGGCCTTTGAGTTGTATCTTTTCTTGAAAAAAACCGAAAATCAATCATAAAGTTAAAAACCGTTGAGAATTTTACCACCCTGTATAGGACTTTATTGGTAGAAGATGACCTTGGCTAACTCCCCATTGCATTTGATCCATGATATTTGGACCACCCTGTATAAACAGATACTGATATCTGTTTTGTGTGCCTTATAAATAAAATTATTTGTTTGAAATTGTAAATATACTTCTTTCTTATTAAATACCTATTCAACCCTGACTTAATCCGAGATAAAATATCTGAGTGAAATAGTTTTTTTTATATGTAATACAGTGTTTATACGTTGTAAAAGAAACTGGGAGTAAATGTGACGAGTGTTGGGGGCCAGAATAAAATTACATAATATACAGTTTTCCTAAACTAATACCAGCCCAGCCCTTCTACTACTTAACTGTCTACTCTATTAGGTTACGATGTTAACGTTACCAAAGTATCATACGTGTGTACCTATTCAACAGCGAGTAGGTTAAATCAGAGAAGAGTAATTACGTAGTAGCTCCCTAGTCCTGACTTACTTAACTATGAGAAGTATTTATGTACTTAGGGTAATCGGCTCTTCAGTTTTGACTTGCTCGACTTGCCAGTACTATTGGGCTGGATCCGTACCTATGCATTATAATAAGCTCACCATGTTTCATAGAATCCAATCTCTCCAACAGGCAGTGCAGAAATGCGCAACCGAGGCACGTCGCCGCTCTCCGCGTCACCGCGACAGTCCCTGACGGGAGAACCGCCCTGGGGACTGCCTGACGACGACCGGCCCGACTTCTCGGCGCTTAAGGAGAACATACACAGGATCAACAAGTTAGTAACGGACCCGGCCTTCATTACATTGCCGCTCCAAACCAGCTTAGGCTAACATTCACAGACGAATCCCAAATTCACGGTTAGAGCAGTCTTAGCAAACTAAACTAGCAAAGTAAACTAAAGTCATACTTAGTAAAGCGCCGGAATTTTCGTATTCACAGTCGATCGGGAGCCTAGCTAAGAGAAGAGCAGTCTTAAGAATGTCCTCTATATTGTCTACTAGCTGTTGCCCGCGACTACGTCCGCGTGGGCTTTAGTTGGGTAAAGTGTTTGCAAATAAGAAAGAGCTTTCATACTAACTGCTTTTCGAAAAACTACTTTATACGTCTTTCAAGAACCTTCATGCTGAATTTCATTCGAATAAATTCAAAAATTGCTAAGTTTCATACTAACATTGCAGCCCCCTTTTATCCCCTTAAGAAATGATTTTGGAAAAACTATTTTACATGTGTTTCGAGACACTCAATGAAGGACCTTCATTCTGAATTTCATTCGAATAACTCCATAAACGGCAAAGTTTCATACTAACTTTGCACCCCCCTTTTACCCCCTTAAGGGATGATTTTCGAAAAACTATTTTATATGTGTTTCATGACTTTCACTGAAAGACCTTCATATTGAATCTCAATCGAATAACTTCAAAAACGGCAAAGTTTCACACTAAGTTTGCACCCCCCTTTTTCCCCCTTAAGGGATGATTTTTAAAAAACAATTTTACACGTATTTCATAATTTTAAATGGAAATCCTACGAACCAAATTTCATTTGAATAACTTCGAAAACGGTTAAGTTTCATACTAACTTTGAACCCCCATTTTACCCCCTTAGGGGATGAATTTTCAAAAATCCTTTCTTAGTGCGAAAAGAACCCCTGTGCAAAATTTCAAGTTTCTAACCCTTATAGTTTAGGCCCTGCGTTGATATGTCAGTCAGTCAGTCAGTCAGCTTCTCCTTCTATATATATATATTATATTTTAGTGATATTTAACTTCAAAGCGATTCATTTTCTCACAAAACTCCGCAGTAAACACAATGCTGATCCAAACTCCAACCAAAACACTACGACAAAAAGGTAACCTCAAAATGAACAAAACCAAATGACAGTTCTAAGTTCACAACGTAAAGTCACCGGTATTGAGTACCATTGAATTGAGTACTTACATTTAGCTAAGCACCATTTCGTACCGTCTACTCAACTTGCTAAGATTCGATTCTGAATACGAAATGTTTATTTTGACATTTCTGAGACCAATCTTTGCTTATTTCGTCTCTGAATGTCAGCCTTATTAGGCCTCTTCTCTTTCGCGCCAACCCATCCGGTCCAAAGTTTCCCAGCCGCTAGTTGTATTAAAGCACCTGTATTGTGTCATAGGTATTCATCATCAACCCATTATGTCCCCACCGAGGGGCACGGGTCTCTTCCCTGATGAAGGTAAAGGCCATATTCCACCACGGGGGCCAAGTCCGGATTGGTGGAGGCTTGTAAGACTAGTGGCTGGTCTTACTGTCAGAAGTTTTCAAGCCACCCCTAAAGGCCTCTGACTTGGCTTAACGACTGCCATCTATCGACGGCAGCCGGCACCAACTGCTTAACGTACCTTGCGAAGCACGGAATCGCTCGGAAAAAATGCCACTAGCGTTAGTCATAGACGGTGACCCATCCATGGACTGAACGCGCCGTATGTTGCTTAACCATAGTGATCGTTTAAGATCACTCAGGCAGCCCAGGCTAAGAGCGAGCCTCATAGGTAGGAGCGACATAGGTATTAAGGTACAATAATCTTCTAATACATAAAATTCTTCGTGTCACAGTGTTAGTGCGCAAATTTTATATGTATTTTTGGTAGGTCTGAGAATATTGTTATCTATTTTGCATACCCCTATCTTTATCTTTATTACATAAACAAAACACATTAATAAATTACAGACAGTGGTTTGTTTACACTTCTAAGAGGTATTACGTTCAATATTTGAGGCAAAGCTGCATTATTATAAACAATTATATTCTGTGCCTGAACTAGGTTCTAGACATGTATCTCAGGCAACTGCTATGTATGTTTGTAACGAGGTGCAATTCGCCTCGTTGATTCCTATTATTTTTGGCCATCTACTATTCTAAATTTGACCAGTTTTTGACATTTGCCACCGTGGTCGGACGAATCTGGAGCCAGATTATCCTCAGCTTCCAAACTGACTGGACGTAAACGTCATATTACTTTATCACGACCCGGATTACTTTATTCCAGAATTAGATATTTATTTCAAATTAAAAAACAACAATGATAAACTAAATATTAAAACTAAACTTAATACTAAAACACTTAAAATTACATTCCTCATATTATTATTATCTCCATAATATTATGTAAAATCATCATAATATAAATATTTCAATGCCACGTTATGTGCCTTTCTTTTACATCATAAATAAAATACAAATCGTCAGTTAAGTTCTAACAGTGCGTAAGTAAAAAATGACAACTTTACAGGAGAGCGAAAAAACTGTGTAAAATTTCAATTAGCTACATTAGAGGTGTACTACAATTGTACATTATTTGGGAAAAGTATTTAAAATCAACTTATTGAAGATAAAAAATTGGGCGGTCGAAAGAAGCGCGCCACTTTTCTTCATCAAAAGGTCGAAACGGCCAAAAATGACTTTCGCACTGTTAGAACTTAACTGACGAAATATTTATCTGCCTCTGGATACCCCTCTTTCTTTCCAAGGATCGCACTCCTACCTATCTAACCATATTGCGACATGTTCTTCAACGTTCAATACAATAGGTAGAGTTATTAAGGTAAGGAAGGTAATTAAGGAACATACTCGTACGGCATTGGAATTTAGAGAATGCGTTGTTGACAGGGACTGTGAAACGTCGACTCGACTCGATATGCTGCTAACACAAGTGGAACAATATGCGAACAATCTAGAAGCTTTGGTGGAAGAACGGACTTCGGACTACTTGGAGGAGAAGAGGAAGTGCGAAGAGCTGCTATATCAGCTGTTGCCCAAGTAAGCAATATAGAAAACTAACATAATATTAACTCGTGCCTTTGTCCCGGAGGTATAAGCAGAGACCAGGGTTGAAACTTGCCAGAGAAAGAGTAGGCTTACTTATATTATGTTACCTGTCTGTTTATTTTTGTATTGTTACCTTCTAAATATTTTATGTTTGTGTTTCTCCTCGTGTACAATAAAGAATATTCTTATCTTATCTTTATTTTGTTTCTGTCATGTGTCTTGTTGGTATAATAAACTTTTTTTCTTTGTCTCTTTAATTACCACGAGTGCCAACGCGGCTTGGTAATTTCAAACGCCGAGCGGCTGCACCGTCCCGAACAATGCTATTGGGCTCGAAGCCAACGTTTTGCTAATCTCAATGCACCTCAGCATTTTTCAGTTGGCTACAACGACATTTATGTTCGACTGCGAATTTCTCTTTGTTTCGTTGGAGCTATAACAAATCCAATACCAATTTCCATAGTTTTCCATCTTTAAATAAATGTGGAAATTCGGTGGTAGCGCTGCGGTGAAACGCCGGCCTCAAAGAGGCCGTGGGTTCGAATCGCCACATTAACTTATCAATTGCTTTGTTTTCTAAATAACTTACCTTTGTGAAGTTAAATTAACAATCATCATCAACCCATTTTGTCTCCACCGAAGGGCACACGTCTCTTCCCTGAGGAAGGTGTAGGCCATGCTCCACGGGGGCCAAATCCGGATTGGTGGAGGCTTGTAAGACTAGTGGCTGGTCTGGGATTGGTGGAGGCTTGGTAAGACTACTGTCGGAAGTTTTCAAGCCCCCTAAGGCCTCTAACTTGGCTTAACGACTGCCATCTATCGACGGCAGCCGGCACCAAAGGCTTAACGTGCCTTGCGAAACACGGAACCACTTGGAGAAATGCCACTAGCGTTAGTCATAGAACAGTCACCCATCCATGCACTGAACGCGCCCTATGTTGTTTAAACTTCGTGATCGCTTGAGATCACTCAGGCGGATTGAACGATTTGCAATATCACTTGCTATATGTGAAGAGAAATTTGGTGAGAAAACGTTACTGCCTGAAGTGTTTACATAGCTCAGCACTTGAAATTGCCAACACGCGGTTACAATGCAATTAAGCCCATATTCTCTCTTTGAGAGAAGGTCTGTGGGTGAATAGAAACAAAACATAAACCTGAATCTGTAGCAGTTGCAGCACATGCAATGCATCGTATGTTTGAGAATTACTAATTCTATTATGTAAATTGTGCTGTGCTTTAACGACCCCTAACTACCTACTTCTGTATTAGATTAGATTAGTAAGTACTTATGTATTAGATTTTAGGTGATTTGAGAAAAGATATCAGAGTGGGGTTTTATTTTCGCTGCCTCTCTCCCCACTACTATCGGCCCCAAGGCAGCGCCTTACATTGTAAGTACGTTGATATTCAACAAACAGAATGTAAAATTCTTTACGTTGAAATAAGTTTCTGATTTCTAAGTTCTTACTTGTTTTACCTAGCAAATTATTGTGAATATACATAAACTTTGACTGGGTAAATGTTAATGTCAAACTGTAGTCATATGGAGAATACATAAATAATTATGCCCGACAAATTACTTCGACGTCGCATCGATTTTGTAAAGCGGAAAGTGTCGAAGTTCTTCGGACGTCCGTTTACTGTTTAATAGTTTTTGAACTAAAACTTTCGTAAGCACTAGACATAGACATTATTGACTTTATTCCGGATACACTTACTAGACTTCTTGTCGGAAGAGTCCGACCAGGTTTCGCTCTGACTCACAGTGCTTACCTCTGTTTTTGTTGGTCGAATGAGTTGGTTGGAACGAAGTTAATAATGTGTTATAGTTAATTGAAAAAAGAAAATGTGTTCCATCTCCCCCGCTTTTTATTTAAGTTATCTGCCAGGTATTATACCGACTAATGAATCGCTCCTCTTTCACTTTCATCTTCGAGACATGCGATCTCGAACGTACAACAAAGAAAATGCTAAGTCGAATTGGCGAGTTTAGTTGGTAGATTAGTAATCACTTGAGTGGCTAACATGGATGGCTAAGCCAATGTCTTATAGATAACACAGAAACTTAATAAAAGTTAAAATGGCTGGTCTGATTGTTAAGGGGACCAGGGGGTAACGCTAGCACCAGTGCAAAAAAATCATACCTTTTTATACAGATCGATTTTCAAAAATAAATTTTGGAGACACTTCAATGATTGAAAATAATGTAGGAAGTGATTTTTAGGACCCACAACAAAGAACCTAGGATTACGAGCCTGGGACTACAATGCATTTATGAACGGTCATTTTAATCCTAGGGTTTTTGAGGTTCACGGCCACGGACACTAAAAATCTCTACCAACATGATTGAGAGATGGTACGGGCACCTTTTGTAAATTAAATCTGAATAAGAAGATAAGAAAAATCCCCGGTGGAGCTAGTTTTGATCAGTGGATCCTCTTAATAGCAATTCCTTTTAAATAGTAAATGAAAACCGGCTGAGAGGGAGTTCAATTTATTGAAATCGTATTTTACTAATATTTCAGAAGTTTCTTAATGCGGTCGGGTTTTACAGTCTGCCCGTTGGATGACACCTCGTACAGTCCTCCTCCCTATTAGTAGTAGCTACTGCACTGTTATAATGTAACATTTCTGTTGCCCAGGTCAGTAGCATCCCAGCTAATAATGGGTCAGCCCGTCATGGCGGAGACCTACGATCAAGTGACGATCTACTTCAGCGACATCATCGGATTTACGCAGTTGTCAGCCGAATCCACGCCATTAGAGGTTGTGGACCTGCTCAATGATCTGTACACGAGTTTCGACTCCATCATTGAGAACTTCGACGTTTATAAGGTATGGTTTTCTTTGGAAAATTCTGTTTGGCGGGTAGCCAAATCTTTTCCCGGCAGTACCACCATTGAACTTTTGCGGATAATTCGCTGGATTGAAGGAATAAGTTGGGAAATTCACTGTTATTACGTCGCGATACTATTCAAAGTATCATATTACCTAATAACACTGAATTATTACTTTCAAAGATCCAATGGAAAATTCACAACATGAATATTCATTGCATCAGCACTTGAAAGAGGCGCAAAGTTTGTGTCCTGTTTCTGAATCCAAAAGCTCACAAAAGTAATCCATAATGAATGTCCTCTTTAACATCTATGTACGAGCAGAGGAGAGCGTGTGCAGCCCTCACTCTGTCGCACAGCAGATGTTGTTTGTTGGACGGTGGTGGAAGAAGAAGAAGTCGTTTAACTCTTCATAGTAGTTTATTCACGATACAGAATAGGGAATGGATGAAAATATCAGAAGTGCTTGATATTTTTTTTGGTGATAGGAATAACCTTCCTTAACGCGGGAAAAAAGTTTAATTTTTTTTGGCCCCGTAGTTAATTTTTAAATATACTTAATATTTTTCCATTCGTCGTTCTGGGCTTAGTACGGCATATCAGACATATTCCTTAGTCCGCTACTTATGAAAAAAAATCCACCTTGAAAAGCTGTCAATGTCACCACAGAATTTTTTTTTAATACGTAGAGGACCAAGGAATATGTCTGTAAGCCGTACTGAGACCAGAACTACGAATGGAAAAATAATAAGATTATTTAAAAATTAACTACGAAGCCAAAAAAATTGAAACTTTTTTCTCGCGTTAAGGAAGGTTATTCCTATCACCGAAAAAAATATCAAGCACTTCTGATATTTTCATCCATTCCCTATTACATTGTTTAGTTAAATATAAGTGTGTATTGGGCGAGTAGCTCGAGCCGACTGGCGGGCGGTAGCGGTGTGCTGGACAATGCCAAGTCAGCACACGCAGCGATGCACGGTGCTTAGCCCGTACATGCTCCCAACCCAAGATTAACTACATAAATTTTTTCTTAGCTCTAAGTTTTTTGGAAAAAAAAAAAAAAAGTTAAAAGTTAAATATAAGTGTGTATTGGGCGAGTGGCTCGAGCCGACTCATTATGTACGAGCAGAGGAGAGCGTGTGCAGCCCTCGCTCTGTCGCACAGCAGATGTTGTTTGTTGGACGTTTGTTAGCGTATTACGCAAAGAGACTTAGGTAGGTACCTACTACAAATAGTTGTACAAAGTACTTGCTGCCAAAGAAAAACCTGAATTGAATGAAAGTAATAGGTACAATAGTATACAATGCAATGAAACTGAGTTGTCACATTGTTTTCTTACAATACAAAAAAGCTAAATTATTCAGGTAAGCTAGTTAAGTTGTGTAAAAAGTTGAGTTAATATTAGTTTGACACCTAATCGTATAAGTAAGTGTTACAGTTAAGAATTTTCAGTTCAAATATTCTTTACAAGTTTGCAGAATACGATGAAACAGACAAGTTGACAATAGTAAAATTTTACCAATAGGTACATAGTTTAGATTTAGTCTAAGTTACAGCAACAAAATAAGTTTAAAATGAAGTATTGTGTAAATAAGTTGTAAAAAGTTAAATAAGTTGTAAAAGTTAGGTACATAGTTGCTGCTTTTCCTTTATGGATGCTGCCAGGCGTTTTCTTGAGGTTAAACTACGACTTCTTCTTCTTCCACCACCGTCCAACAAACAACATCTGCTGTGCGACAGAGCGAGGGCTGCACACGCTATCCTCTGCTCGTACATAATGGTCCTTCGAGCCGGATGCTCGCGACCATCTTCGGGCATCCTAACAACCAGCGCCTGCGAATCTGCAGCGCCCTCATCCTGAGAAACAGACAGACAAATTGACGGTGGTGGAAATAACTTCAACGTGTGCACCAACTTAGCGGGTCAACGCTACGGAGCTGCCCGGGTGAAATGAGGTCACTAACCACTGACACTGCAAAACGTGTACATCGGCGGAAGACGTTTTGCCAAACAACTCGGCCTGCTCTCTGCCTTACAACCAGGAGTAGGCCTCAACTCTACAACCTGCCGGCCGAACTGAACTGAAGAAGGTAACTGGAACGAACCTGATATGCAACTTGGAGTGAACTTGAACTGAACTAGCCGGAGACCAAACTGTCCCGACGGAACTGAGGTACGGAAACATGAATGAATTGACGTGCAACTGGAGTGAACTTGAACTGAACTAATTGGAGACCAAACTGTCCCAAACTGCCGGTAGGACAACTAACCTGAGCATACTGCTCTCAAATAACTGGAGGGAGAAGCCTCATCAACTGGTGGACGCTGAGCCACAAATTAACTGAGCAAATGCTCACAGCTAACATTGGTTGGGGTCCATCCGCTCCCTTACACCCAGGGAGTGGACTCAATGAGTCGACGGAAGACGTTTCGCCGGCTCATGTAACATCTACTACAACTAAAACCTATCGTCGTGGTCGCCACAGAAAAACTATCGACTTGCACTAACACAAGGATGTTACACTGCTGTGCATTGAACTAAGTACAGTAGGCGACAGGAACACACGACATACCTCAAGAAAACGCCTGGCAGCATCCATAAAGGAAAAGCAGCAACTATATACTTAACTTTTACAAATTATTTAACTTTTTACTACTTATTTACACTTATACTTCATTTTACACTTATTGAGTTGCTGTAACATTAACTTGAACTAAATTTATAATAGGTATGTACCTATTGATAAACTTTAACTACTATAGTCAACTTGTCTGTTTCATCGTCTTCTGCAAACTTGTAATGAATATTTGAACTGGAAATTGTTAACTTTAAAACTTCTAACTTTATAACTGAAATGCTGCTACTTATACGATTAGGTGTCAAACTAATATTAAGTCAACTTTTACACAACTTAACTAGCTTACCTGAATAATTTAGCTTGTTTGTATTGTAAGAAAACAATGTGACAACTCACTTAGTTTCATTGCATTGTATACTATTGTAACTATTACTTTCATTTAATTCAGGTTTTTCTTTGGCAGCCTGTACTTTGTACAACTTTTCCAAAAAGGAAAAGAAAACTTTTAGATATTTGTAGTAGGTACCTACCTAATTCTCTTTGCGTAATACGCTAACAAACTACTCGTACTTCAAAACTGCCAAAGCAGCGAAAAGGGTCACGTAGGCAACTATAACTTGTAATTGTCTTATCATTTTTAATTCTCAATAATGTAATTAGACCCGGTGTCAACTTTCCGACCACTGTATAGGTAACTACTCAGCATTTCAACGCTTATATTATTTTGTACTTACAAACAACTGCTTTAAATACTTTAACTGATTTAGCTTTAGGATAACTGTTAACTTTAACTTTTAACTACATCTTGGGTTGGGAGCATGTACGGGCTAAGCACCGTGCATCGCTGCGTGTGCTGACTTGGCATTGTCCAGCACACCGCTACCGCCCGCCAGTCGGCTCGAGCCACTCGCCCAATACATACTTATATTTAACTAAACAATGTAATTCTGTGCCCTAAATAAAACACCATGTAGATAATATAAACTTCTTCTTCTTCTTCCACCACCGTCCAACAAACAACATCTGCTGTGCGACAGAGCGAGGGCTGCACACGCTCTCCTCTGCTCGTACAATCTACAAGGAATATTCGTCATCTGCAGTATTATAATTTAACGCAAATCTCGACAGAAGGGCAGGGAAACTTCTTAACGAGTTTTAAAGATTTAAATTTGCATTCTGACAATGAGAGCTAAGAGGAAAACTTTGTCTAGAAGACTTTTCACCGTAATTTCTTAATAACAATGAAAAACTGTAAAGACAAACTAGATCAATGATGGTTCTCGAGGACTTGATTATTTTTATGAAACTTTTCAGACAAGTCGCCGGCCTCAGGCTGGTGGTCTGCCCGCCAACCATTGACCCGTTCTTGATCACCATCACTCAGTGCCTTCTTTATTCCATTGGCCATTGGCCATCTTATCTAATCGACCCGTTGGTCACCAAACATTACCCACCTTAGTCTACCGACTGTCTTCCCGCCTAACCAAATGCCTCGCCCTTCTCCCTTTCAGGTTTATGATCGTGTGCCTACTTCTTCGACTTTGATTTTGGAAATACCTTACTTCTAATTGCGTGGTGTGTCGACCAGGTGGAGACGATAGGTGACGCCTACATGGTGGTATCTGGCCTGCCGATGCGCAACGGCAACCGGCACGCGGCGGAGATCGCGCGTATGTCTTTAGCACTGCTCAATGGTGTGAGGGTCAAGACCGTGCCGCACCGGCCTGGCGAGCGGCTTCTGCTGAGGATCGGAATGCATACAGGTAACACCTCTTTCAAGTGGACTATTTGAGTCAACCCTGAAACTCAATAAATCAATGACTTCGTTACTTCCCAGCCTAGGTATTACAATGACGCGAGTCGCGCGCCATAACGTCAAAAATTGCGACTTTCCAGTACATTAACTGTCAAATTTTGACATTTTAGCGCCACAAAACGCGTGACTCGCGTCATATGAATCGCTCGTAGCCCCCGCTCGCCTGAGTGATCTTAAACGATCACGAAGGTTAAGCAACATAGGGTGCATTCAGTGCATGGGTGGGTCATCGTCTATGACTAACGCTAGTGGCATTTTTCCGAGCGGTTCCGTGCTTGGCAAGGCACGTTAAACAGTTGGTGCCGGCTGCCATCGATAGATGGCCAAGTCAGAGGCCTTAGGGCGGCTTGAAAACGTCTGAAAGTAAGACCAACCACTAGTCTTACAACCCTCCACCAATCCGGACTAGGTCCCCATGCTGGAGTACGGCCTATACCTTCCTCAGGGAAGAGACCCGTGCCCCTCGGTTGGGACATAATGGGTTGATGATGAATCTCGCCTCCCGGTTTCTCATTCACTAACAATCTGCTAATACTTGAAGCTAAAAGATGTCAGTTGGCATAAAAGTGCGTACACAAAAACCAACTGTCAGTTGAATCCTGGGGTAGTTTGTATATTAATATTTTATGAAAAACTAGCTTACCCGGCAAACTTTGTTTTGCCAGATAGGGCTATGAAAAGTAAATGACAACCTATTCTCAGGCCTACCGAATATACATGTAAAATTTCATCAAAATCAGTCAAGTCGTTTGGGAGGAGTATGAGTTGTGACATGAGAATTTTACATACCTACATATTAGAATTAGATTTTAAGAAAAATAAATTTATCTACATAAACGGAGAGCTGTTATTAGTAGATTAACCGATTGTTATTGTATGATACACCGGGAGTTATGTATACTTAGTAAAATTATTCGCCCGTAAATTTAATATCAAACCAAAGTTTTCGATTCCACAGTGGATCAGGGCTTGAGTCAAAAACCCCGTATTCCTGAATCCAATTACTTAGCTCTTATCGAGCAGTGCAGACTGTCGTTTCAAGCAAGGAACCTAAGACAAAGAGGTACAGTCGAGAAGACATCCTATCATCTCCTCCATAACATTTGGATCCGTGTACTCTATTCAGTTAAGTTAAGGGTAATTTTGCAACGAAAATGTGTAAGTTGATGTGCTTTGGACGGTACGTCCTCACCGAGCTTGTAAGAACAATGAGTGGTATTCATAATGCTATATGCTATTTCACTGAGTTGTACTTGGTTGTACTACTAGAAGTTAACTCTCATTGCTTACACCTTATGATGGCTAATTATAAACGGAATAGGTATAGAGTGCCTAAACTTGTTAAAAAGTATTTTTAACTTTATTCCGAATACACTTACTTGACTTTTTGTCGGAAGAGTCCGACCTGGACTCTCCGTCTCTCCTCACCATGATTAAGCTCTGTGAATCAGAGCGAAATCTGGTCGGACTCTTCCAATAAAAAGTCAAGTAAGTTTATCCGGAATATACATAGATAATAATGTCTAGAGCTTTGTTTGCTTGTACAGCAACACCGTTCGCTGATAAATTATGCCCGGATAACGGCGACAGGCTTGCCACTTGTCACGTTTGGGACCTAATAAACTCGGCAAAACGTGGGCCCAGTTCTAGTGATAGGTGCCTCTGCCTACCCCCTCGGGGATAACGGACGTGATTTTTTTTTTGTCTAGAGCTTTCTAGAACTGTCAAGACTATATTTTAGATTAGAGCAGCATTCTATGTGAACTTTGCAACCTTTTATAGAACGTACCCCTGCCCTGATAGCGCATAACTTAATTGTGGCTGCCATCGTAGAGCCAGTATCAACTTTATTACGCCCCCCCAAACAACAGACGCCGCAATTTCCTCTACCAATGCATCCCAGCAGCCATCTGAACTGCGCAAATTGCTTTTGGGAGTTCCTCCCCAATATTTGAAAGGTTTTTGGTTTGCTGTTGTAAATAAAATTTAAGAGTATACGGGTGAATTTCAACATACCCATTTTTTTTTTCATTTCGGTGAACTTTTTTGTTTACGTTTTTTTTTCGTTTTTTTACTTAAATTTGCTAATACCTTTAATGTTTTATAACTTTATAAATAATGGTTACAATGGAAAACCAAAAAACAAATGGATGACAGACATTTCAAAGTTAGGTGTCACCGAAATGAAACAGTCAATCACCAAAATGAAAGAAGGATTCACCGAAATGAAAATTCACCGAAATAGTATACAGTATGATGATTACACGACATGTATTTTTCTATTATATTTTATTTCGGCACAAACAGTTACTGTTACAATGTTGGTGAAGTTATATAAATAACTAGCTTTTGTCAGCGTCTTCGTCAGCGCAGAATTTAGGATTCCAAAAAAATGTCTGAGCGCTCATTACGACATTATATTAGAAACCTCTAAAATTATAATTGTTTCTCATCAAAATCCGTTGCGTAGTTTTATAGATTTAAGCATACATAGGGACAGACAGACAGGAAAGGACTTTGTTTTAAACTATGTAGTGATTACTAAAAAAAAACCTTCAGTGCCGACTATTTTATGAATATTTAGGTATGTTTAGGTACTAGATAGGGAAGATAAGTTTGTGAAAAAACAAGATATACTGTAAAATTACTTAATTATTTTTACAAACTTTTCAAATAACTTCCATAGTTTTCAGACAATCCAGTATGAAAAGAGGAAGTTGATAAAAAACCCATCCAGATAGATAGGTAGATGGGGAGCCATTTTAATTATCGTATAAATGCAGCGGTGACTTAACATTATAACTTTTAATATAAAGAAGATCGAGAATTTTGCTACGATTTTTGATTATGTTATTCACCCTGTATAAAGAAACTGTGAAAATCAAAGAGGTATTCACCGAAATGAACCAATTTTAACGACCTCTGTGGCGTAGTTGTTAGCGCATCTGACTACCATGCGAGAGGCCCCGGGTTCGAAACCCGGCTGGGGACAAAAAAAAAATCCTAGGTCTTGGATGTTTACATGTTTGTGACGTCGCTGTTTCTGGTTCACACGACACAGGGTATCCTAGTGTGGGGCCAGAAGCAATGTATGTGCCTGTATAAAAAAAAAAATGTTTCACCGTAATTGTTTAAAGTCACCAAAATTAATAAAAAGAAATGAAGAAAACTTTCATTTCGGTGATTTTTTTAAATTTCGGTGATCTATTCAGGTCACCGAAATCACCTAAATTAAATCACCGATATTAAAATACACCTAAAAACATTAAATATTTTGACATATGCATACATTAGGCCGAGATCTATACTACATCCTTGAACATATTACTAGAAATGTTTGTGCGAATATAAAATCAACAGTTTTATCTTGTTCATTTATAATATTAATTGATTCACGGAAATGAAAGCAAAATTGTCCCCAGTCACCGATTTGAAATACTTACTTTTTTAGCGGGAACACGCAGCGACGTAGCAAACCACCACTAGCTCCAAATGCTTGTGCGTGACTGGCGCTTGAGTTACAGAAGCGAGACTATGTTCAATAGCTCTCCTGTTCTTGACAATCCATATTCCTTTTTCAATCACCGAAATTAAAAATAAATTGGGGACATTCGTATTTGTCTGACTGTTTACTGAATATAACGATTAAGATTATGAAATATATATTAAATTATACCTCTACTCTTTAGGAATCGAATAAAATAATCTGTATGTATGTACAGTTTGTATTTTTTCCTTAGCTAAAGAAATTAGAAACAAATAAAGTTTGGGGACAGTCACCGAAGATAAAAAAATTCACATTTAGATTTTTTTATTTATATGTAAGAGTGATCCAAATAAAAACGTATCTGTTGCCTCTTATGGGTAATTAGACAAACTAAACAAAAAATATAATTTTACCATAAAAAGGCTTTTTACACTGCCATTTTCATACCAGCCGCGTAAAAAATGCGTCTGGGAAATTCACCCATACCGGGTTACGCGTTATTTTATTTATTTTAGATTTTTTGACAATTATACGTTGTATACTTTTAGTCCGGATCAACTTACGGGCGTTTTTATAAATTGCTTATAATGGTAATACTGAGACGGTTTGTAAGAGAAATCGGGTATCACTATTTCCATTCGATGTTTTCACGTCATGGCTATTGTGAGATGGATTTGCATAAATCTTGCAGTATCAGAATTTCCATTCCAATGGAAAATGGAAATAATGAGACCCACCTAGAATTAGGGACTTCACACACGGCAGCTATAATATACATTACATCCCAGGATGTATAGCTTAGAGACCGCTCAGTGCCTTTAAGATACGAAGATGTAAAGATGTATATTATAGCTGTCGTGTGTGGTCTCCTAACGATTTCTATGGAAAGATGTAATGAGATATATCGTGCTATAATATGCATCTTTACCTTATAGCCGCCGTGTGTGGAGTCCCTTAGACAAATATCAAAGTTTTCATCATATGAAATTCGATGACCTCTGTGGCGTAACGCGTTACGCCACAGAGGTCAGTTAGCGGATTTGCTTGCGCTAACCGCTAGAGGCCTGCAAGAGGTCTCGGGTTCGAACCCCGGCTGGGGCGACAAAAAAACCCCAGGTCTCTTGGTGTAAATGTTTACATGCTTGTGACGACGCGGTTTCTGGTTCCCACGACACAGGGTTTTTAGTGTGGGGCCAGAAGCAGTGTATGGGCCTGTATGTAAAAAGTCAATGTAAAAAAAAATCTAAATTCAAGCTCACGGGGGCTTTTTTAACAGAAATATTGGTATATTTAACATGGTCTTAAGCATTACCTTCACTACAATGCAAAAGGGCCATAAAATAAAAGAACAATATAAAAAACAAACTTTGAAACTAGCATTTGCGTTACAGCATAATTAAGCTTTTAAGTCAGAGGAAAACGTGGTCCACCATCTCCAACAAAAAATCAATTAATTGCATCGGAATAAAGTTCCTGAAATAATAAAGGTGAACGAGATAAAATAATTATTATTATACAAATATTTTTATTCAGATTTTGTCTTTGAAGACAACATTATTAAGATAATGTTCTGAGTCCGACAAATAATTAAACAAGTAAAGTAAATAAGTAACAATTAAAGAAAAAACGGGAAGTACAAGTACAATTTAAAAAAAAATTGAATAGATTAAATATAGGTACCTACATAATCGTTCTCTCTATACATGTAGTATCTCCATGTATAGAGAGACGGAGATGGAGATACTACATGTATAGAGAGACGAGAGAGCGAACGTACTAACACCGTAATGCATTCGGAGTGTTTGAAAAAAACATTTCCTTTCGCAATTTACTCATATTTTATGCAGGAGCTTGAAACAATTTTCATATCTGTTTCCGCTTGTCGTGCCACGGATATGGGGTTGATGCTTCTCAAACACCGACCAGCCGTGATTAATTCGCCTTTGATTGAAAGTATTTTACTTGAGCTGGCCTCGTATGTTGAAAAAAACCGATTGAATATGTATTGTGACAACGGATCGTTCGATTCTATTTGTTCTAATACGTTGTGTTCGTCACATTAATAACTTTGGAAACAACTTGCCTTTATTAAATATGATATAACTATACGAAAAATATTCATTATGTCCAAATTTAATTTAGGTATCAAACCCTCAGATCAGACCACATTTTTCAAAAGTTTATTGATATTAAAACAGTTTAAAAAAATTGTGTTCTCCACGTAAGAATAGCCTCAAATATCTTCTTATACATATTTTGACTTTTATGACTATTAAAATAAGACCCTCTTACAGGCCCCTGCGTGGCTGGCGTGGTGGGGCTGAAGATGCCACGGTACTGTCTGTTTGGGGACACGGTGAACACGGCCTCGAGGATGGAGTCTCATGGGGAGGCGCTCAAAATACACGTCAGCCCGAAGACGAAGGAGGTTCTCGACTTGTATGACTGCTTTGACTTGGAGTGCCGAGGCGAGATCACTATGAAGGTGAGTTTGAAAAATCTGAGCTGGCTTCCCACGGTCCGCGATATCACGGATGGACGCGGACCGCCGAAGACCACGGTCAGCCACGCACCACGAGAGGCTTTTCCAACTGACCTGTGTCGACTGTCTGTGCTACCGCGGACCGAGACCCTTCCCACGGTGTGTCGTGCGAGCTGGTCCACGTCCGTCCGCGATATCGCGGACCGTGGTAAGCCAGCTGATTTTATTTTATGAAACTTAATATTGTAACTAAACAATGAGGTGATATTTAATTATCACTGTTTAATTAACATTAAAAATTAAAAAATAATTTTACGACTACCTAATCAACTGGCTGATGGCTGTTAACTTAAGCCATTATACTCACTTTCATTATTACTATGGTAGTATCTCAATTATCTGAATAGTTATGACTGTAGGTAAATATGTGTAAAGATCACGCAAAAATAATATGCAAAAGTAAACAAATTATGCTGTAAAACTCTGTGCTACAGTAATCTGGATTTCAGCTCAAAAATTTCGCTTCTCATGCTTCGAATCTTCTGTGCAATTTCCGGTGTTCCGGCAATCATAACACTGTCAAAGTTAAGCTTAAATAAGACTCTAAACTTCATCGCAAAATTCTGCAAGGACAAATTGAGAAGTGCTAATTTTTAAGGTATTCGTTTAATCGTCTCTCACTCGTAATTTTTTCGTCAAGTAATGTGGCACAATGGTAAACAATTTATTTTAACTCCCCTCACAGGGCAAAGGCAAAATGACCACCTACTGGTTGATAGGTGAGAAGAAGTCACTCTACAGCGAGACACAATATTATGAGGAGCCAATTCAAGATAGCACCAACGTCGTCGTCAACCCTAGCATAACATTCCAGGGTCCGGACAGTCCGGCCGCTCACAGTCTTACACACAGCCAGAGTCCGGAAAAAATGACAGAACCAAACAGTAGACCTTTAGAAGATATCCTGAACAATCGCGACAGAATCAAGCACGAAATAGCTAGCTTCGTGGCTAAAGACCTAATAAACAACATAGACATAGCAGTGAAAGAGTTCAGGAAATCACAGAGCGCGCATTTTGCGTCGCACACGACTGGCATCCACCGGCACGTGCCGTTGTGCAACGGAAGCGGTAAAGGTGTCATCATCCCGACCTATGATAAGGAGCTTGTCATCAACAAAGGCAAAGTCCGCGATGTAGTGAAAAGGTTTAACAGTTGTGTGAATAACGAAAAGACGTGCGAGAGCGCCACGAAGAAAATGACGAAACCGAAGAGCTCTGGTGGCGCCGAAGACTGAATCTATAAGCTTAGTTCCCCTCCCGGTCCAAAAATTACCCACTATAGTATTCTCTGGAGAGATGTCTAAGTAAAAAGTCTAGTCAAAGTATCTAAAGACCCATTTAATAGTAGGTTTAATTGTTATACCGTGCCAAGCACAAGAATAAGTAAGCAAATACATATTTATTTGAAATATATTTAACAAGGTAGTATTGTATATTTTAGTGTTTATGCGAAAGGCACTAAGGCAAAAGATTTCGAACGATTTAAGTAGTTTAGTTATGAAATATTTATTCATAGGAGAAAATGATTCGCCCTTGGTGATCAATCAGAAAGATTTACTTAGTGAGAATGGCTAAGGTTTTATCGAAAACGTAGTCTTGTTGTAATACCTAGCAGATTTTATGAAAGTTTTCTATTTAAAAGAAAGCTGAACATATATTTTTGTTTCATGGGAAAACGTATGGTGGAGATTACATCTTTGAAATTTTAGAGTGTGTTTAAATCAGGCTTACTGTGACAACTCAAGTAGATAATATATTTAACTCGTGTAAATAATTAGATTATGTAAGTAATCGTCATCGGTGGGGACATAATGGGTTGATGATAATGATGAAGCATCATTAACCCATTACATCCCCACCGAGGGACAGGGGTCTCTTCCCTGGCGTAGATATAGGCCATACTCCACCACGGGGGTCAAGTCCGGATTGGTGGAGGCTTGTAAGAAGTGGCTTGTCTTACTGTCAGAAGTTTTCAAGCCGCTCCCAAGGGCTCTGATTTGGCTATTATGTAAGTAATAAATTAAAAATATACGATGTAATAACCTTGGCTAGAGTAACTTAAATCCATAAATTGACCACACCATAAGCTACTATTTCTATCCCGTAGTGTTTTTACTGCTCTTTTATACCTCTGTATATTATTATCCCAATTGTATCTTTAATGGATGAATCAATAACCATCGTAATATAAAATAGAGACGGTAAACATTATAGTAATTCATTACTAACTAATGAATTAAATATAAACAACCATTTTACTCTTGAATTTTACTGCATTTTGCTGTTATGGACACACTTCATTTGGACGTAAACGAAAATAACGAAAAAGATACAAATTATTTAATGCAATCAAATTGTACTGCACATTATTAACTTTATTCCAAATACACTTACTTGACTTTTTATCGAAAGAGTCGGAGAGCGAGATGATTAGCTCTATTTTTAATTGGCTCTGTTACTTTACCTTAATAAAATCCAGGGTAGGATCTACCATCAATACTCGACTACAAGGTAAAGAAAGCTAATACTCATAATGGTCCATATAACGGACTATTATGGGCTACGCAGACGACGGATTTTTCTCCGTGGACTGCGGATCCGCGGACTTTTGTACGTAGGTAGTAATATTAATCCCTCGTTTGCGTTACTCGAAACAGTTGTAAGCGATCTATTTTAGCGGATAAAAAAGTCACCGGAGAAAAGTCCGTCGTCTGCGCAGGCCCTAAGCTTTTATATAGAAATATGATGGAAGTTTCGGTTTCTGCTTTTATGCCACGAAATGATCTAAATGCTGTTCACTTCTATATATTTGCTGCTATTGCTTAAGCCATTACTGAAGTTTCTCATTAGCAAAATAGGAATAAAGCGGAAACACGTGCATTAATAGGAAAATACGTAAATCGGAATGTCACGAATATGAGCTAAGAGCTAGAATGACTTTGCAGGCCCCACTGCTTGAAAACTGCTCTTACAGGATACTGAAACCAAGTACTTTATCTATAAAATGTCTCTGGGAAAACTATAAGAAAGGAGAATTCCAAGTTGGGTTTTTATAAGAAAGCTCAAACATTTATTAGAAACAAAGGTATGCTATACGATACATGCAGATCGTTTGGTATACCTGCAAAAGTTCGTAGCTTAAAGGCTTAAAGGCCATGAGCGCCTATTAAGGCGGAAACAGACTGTTGGATCGCGACGCGACACCAGGTATCGATACCCGATGTGCATCGTGCATATTACCAACACGCGATGCCTAATACGATTCTGATCATAGAAAATAGTAGATTTGATTTGACTCAATACGCGTCACGTTGCGTCGGGTCGCGTCGCGTTTCAATTGTGTGTTTCCGCCTTTATTATTGAAACGTTGTGTGAAATCAAATCGACTTGAATTATATCGATGATTAGACGAACGCTGCACATCGGATGTGGATACGTGGTGTCGCGTCGCTTTTCAATAGCCTGTTTCCGCCTTAAAAGAACGACATGGAACCATTTCTTTTAGACGTGATTATTTTGTTAAGAATATAATGATGCAAAGAATACACAAGTTCCAGGAACGCCGTTATTGTGATAGTCCTGAACCTTTTTACCAGCGACCTATTCATTTTATGTATTTGTGAAACTCCTGACCATTTACGTAACTCGCTTTGAAGGAGATAAACAAAGCACTAAAAATATGAAGAAAACTCAAAGTGGTTTGAACATGAATCGCTAAGAACTAAAGTTTTAAATTTGGTTACTCAAGTTTCTAGTACCCACTTATCTACTAAAACTATGTTTGTGAGACGAAGATCTTTGAATTTTAGTGTTATATAGGTTCTAACTCTACGATTGTGGCCTATTGTGAAATGGAGGAAGGTCTCTATTTATTTATTAAGTATAAGAAGAAGTAGCAATTTTCTGTCAGATTGTTGTTTAAATGTTAGAATTGCATAAAGAGCTGAAGGATCCAATATCTTTTGGTAGATAGAGGCCTGATTTCTGAATTGAGAATTTTGCTAAGTAACTACTTAACTGTAGTGCTGCCTCGTTAAGTTTCTCAGAAAAGAGCGGGACAGGACGTTACGTAAGTATTCACTTACGCTGACATTCAGAGACGAATCCTGAGTTCATGCTTAGATCAGTCTTAGCAAAGTAAACTAAAGTCGTACTTAGTAAAGCGTCGTAATTTTCGTATTCACAGTACTTATGAAAGTCATCTATATTGTCTATCATTTTTTAGTGATGTAGTTAATACCGGTTTTTTAAAAATTGACATTGCTACACGAGAGCAGGACAACATCATAGAATTTTATAATGCTCGCAGAACTTCAGTGAAATGACGTTTGGAGTAGTCTGTGAACAAAAGGCTTAGAAGTGCCAGTTCTAAGTTCACGTAAAGTCACCGATATTGACTACTTACACTTAGCTAAGCACCATTTCATACTAAACTTGCTAACATTTGATTCTGAATACGAAATGTTTTTAAGTACGTGATTTTGACATTTCTGAGACCAGTCTTTGCTTAGTTTTCGTCTCTGAATGTCAGCCTTAGTGAAATTCTCAATTCAGAAACTGGCCCAGAGCCGTTTGCAGCTTTAAGCTTGCTTGGCAAACACCTCATTTAGGTTTCTCCTTAAGGCCGCGTATGAAAAAGCATTTTTACCTCTTACATCGCTCTTAAAAGTGCACTGCCAAGTTGCTTTTTGTTTGGAATGGAATCTTAGAACATGCCCACGAGTGCGTTACTAATACGGCCTTAAGGACGGACACAGACTTCATGAGTGCGAGTTATATTTAAATGTATAAGTAAATGTCTCTTCTGTGTCTGTGATTTATTTACGTTAAATTTATAATTTTGCTAGATTGTATATTTGAAGCGTATCGATGGCAAACGAGGTTCATTATCATGGTAAAATTATTTCTATTTCCTTAAAAGTCTAGTCGTCCAGCACGAAATGTTAAATGATCTTTACAAATATATGTTAACGTTTCATTAAATGTGATATTTTTTTATTTATTAAGTAGAATTTATTTACTCACGGAGCTGTGAACCGAGATACTCTAATTGTTAATTTTGTTGTAAGTTCTTAAATAATTTATTATTGTTCATAAGTTTCAGCGCGTCACATAATTATTATGATGTTTTATCGTAAAAATAAAAACAAGAGCATATATTCTGTAGTTTAATTTATTCTCAGATTGAAAAATATCAACGCAGAAAAATGTTACCAACAGCATTCTCGTGATTAAAATGAGAATCTATGATTACGATTAAATTTATTATTGATTATTGTATTAATTTGTTATTTGTATTCGATGGCATGATAGGTAGGCGTCTCGCTACGGATAGCAAGGTTTCAAACACACAATATTCTATCTATCTATTTTTCAAAGTAAGGAAAACTGGGAAACGAAAAAGAAGCAAGGAAAACATCGTGAGTATTTTTCAACTTTGTAGCTAGATTGAGTTATACGTTTTGAAGTTATACCTATTATGCGGACGAAATCCTAAGCCATTGCAATCATCGAACCGTCAAATTCCATACTAATTGCTATCGCAAATTATGAAGTTCGAATGAAATCATGAGATATCAGTTTAGCCTAAAAAACTGTAGCACGATCTAAGGCAATTATCCCTAGAGCCTCTTCGGACGGAGCGTTTTAAGCGCGAGGGCACTCGCGCGTGCACACTCGCGCGTTCCCGAGGTACTAGAGCTACATAACATACAGATGCTCTCGCGTGTATTCTTACTCGCGCGTAAAACGCCCGTTCCTGCCGAGGTACTAGAGCTACAGTATACACCCCGTCCAGATGCCAGGGAACGCGCGTGTCTGCGCGCGAGTGCCCTCGCGCGTAGACACTCGCGCGTTCCCGAGGTACTAGAGCTACATAGACCCCGTCCAGATGCCCTCGCGCGTATTTTTACTCGCGCGTAAAACGCGCTTTCCCGAGGTACTAGAGCTAGATACACCCAGTCTACATGCTCAGGAACGCGTGAGTGCCGTCGTGCGAAAACGCTTCGTCTGGACAGGCTCTTAGATCGTCAGATCGAAAAGATATTATTTCTGGAGCTGCACAAATAACACCGCATCATTATGTCCGCATATCACGTATATCATCATTATACCAGAAGCTGCACAGTGCAGCTTTATCCCTTTCAGCGGTTCTCCCAGCTCAATCGCAGTGGCGCGGTTTTGGAGCGAGACGTCTGTGGACGTATGAGGAGTCGACGCTTTCGACACGAAAGAATGAAGAACGATGAAAAAACGGGTAAAAATATGCTATTTGCTAGTTTTTTTTTTATATAAAGCTCTTTGGTCAATCCTGTAAGTAGAACCAATAAGTGGGAGAGTGTAACTTTTGAATAATCCGATTTGGAATCCCTTGCGCTTAGAATAGTAAAGAATAGGTACTTAAAAATCTCAATTACATGAAAAAACACGCATGTTCGGCAACAATTATATAGATCCAAAAACTACCTACTAGCCCTTTTACTTTACAGGAAGAACTCCGTCGTAAGACTGTTTAAGATCTAAAAAATATCAATAACTAATCTTTCAGAGTTTCAAAGCAGTTTAACCCCCATGAAATCCCATGAAAATACATTTTTATAGGTTTTTTTGACCAAAGCACTTCCGCGGAATGGGCACAGCGGCAATATGAGGCAATAATAAACGGGGAGTACCCATTAACAGCCAATAAAGATTCCTGCGGGATCGCTATGCGAATGCTCTTTATAAGAAAAGGCCTTGACTACGGTTTATGGGAGACTCAAGATGGCCTAGACCTTCACTGAGAAAATAGACGATTGCAAATAGCTTTGTAAAGATCTGTTGTGAATAAACTTATATGATTTTGAGGAATCGCTCGTAGCCCCGGCTGCCTGAGTGATCTTAAGCGATCACGAAGCAACATAGGGCGCGTTCAGTGCATGGATGGGTGACCGTCTGTGACTAACGCTAGTGGCATTTTTTCGAGCGGTTCCGTGCTTCGCAAGGCAAGTTAAGCAGTTGGTGCCTACCGTCGATAGATGGTAGTCGTTAAGGCAAGTCAGAGGCTTTAGGGCGGCTTGAAAACATCTGACTCCACCAATCCGGACTAGGCCCCCGTGGTGGAGTATGGCTTATACCTTTTTCAGGGAAGAAACCCGTGCCCCTCGGTGGGGACATAATGGGTTGATGATGATGATGATTTTGAGGCAATTAAAGGATGCGGGTGTCACAAGACCAGCAAACTTGGAAAACCGTGAAGGAAGCCTATGTCCTGCAGTGTGAGTGAAATGGGTAATAATGATGATAGGTGTTTGGTGAACGATGAAAGAAGGTAATAAAGTGTGTAAATTACCCCCAAGTAGGTTTGTATGTGCCAGTGCCTTTTAAAAGTTTAAGTACACACATACCCAAATAAAATAAAAAAACGACGTTTTGAATATTGCGAATTGTAGTTTCAAAATCTATCAAGACGAACCAAAGATTGCTAACCTTGCGCTGTCATAAGTAAATGAACATACACTTATAATTAACCTACTTTCATTATTAATATTGCAATTTTTTTTATGTCAGTCTTTATGATGTTTTCAGGCGGCACAAAAAACTTTAAACAAACATTCAAAACATTCAAAGTTTGACATAGAACATATTGCAGTAGGGTACTATAAATTGGGGCAGGAAAAATTGTGACTACGTTGTGATGTTTTGCCACTGTGAAAATTGTCATGTTCTGTTTAGCTGTCAATTACGGGGTGATTCTCAGAAATTGGATGCATAATTTCTTTGGCGCATGTTTTTCATATTAACTCAATAAAAAGTAACATTATATTGTAGCTTTATTGGCCCCTGAAGATTGTATTGTAACGTATTTGTAGGTTTTGGTGGCATCTACTACAATATATTTTAAGTTACTTTTTATTGAGTCAATATGAAAAAAAAATGCGCCAAAAATTATGCAGTTCTGAGAATCACCCTACGACGTTTTGCGTGTACCGGCATAATCCATTTTCCATTCGGTTTCGTTGAAAAAACGATGATTTTCGTTTCTTCATCGAAACGGAATGAATAATTTTTTCGGCAATTATGACCTTTGGCAATGGCGGCGGTTGCTTTCGTAGTTTGGTATAAAAGTTTTCATGAGAATTTATACTGACTGAGTAGAAAAGTGTTTCAGTGCAGCATTTATCTCATTTTTCTTCATGATATAAGTACAACCTACGAAGGAGCTTTTATGGTTCATAAAACTCCCTCTAGCCTCATTTTCATCCCCCGCAAACAAGAATAACTCTTTTTTAAATGCTTTACAGCTTTTTTATCTGCAAACTATTTTCATTCACTTACTGAATAAACTATCTGTTTCTCATTTTTGCGTTTCACTAATAAAATAACCAAGACATTCTATTTTTGTTTTAAAAGCCATGAAAATGAAATTACCCGATGCGGAAACCATTGGTGAAGAGTAGGTTTATGGAAGGTTAGTACAACTTCACTGACTCCATCGTTGTAACGCATTATAACAATGCATTTTCTAATTTCACCACGTTCACAATTCCTAAGATGTATAGAAAATTAACACAAAACATTTACATACAGGAACATAAATTGCGTTTGGAAGCACATAGGATACCATGTGTCGTTGGATTCAGAAACAGCGACATCACAAACATGTAGACGTCAAAGACCTGGGGTATTTTTTAATTAGTTACTATGTGACTCGTACACTTGTTCCAATTCACTCCTCTGAGTCATACGACTCATCAAATACAGTCGAGTTCCTTGAATCCTTACATAAATAAGTTTTTACTACTTCAGTCGCTCGCTTCAAGCACAACCTTAATGTTAGCTGACACTTAACTAAGTTACAATGCTTATGACAGTGAAAACTGTGTAAGAAATAGTCGTCGTCAGAAAATGAAAATGAAAAATGGTATGTGGAACGGAGCGAGGGAAGGTAACGGGGTTTGCGCGGAACATTCTTCTTTCGTCTAATATACTGCGACCTTCCAACCAACCTTCATCTTTAACACATTGCCTCACTACAACTTTGATAGGAAAAAGGCGTTAATACGTTGAAAATCAACAATTGGTTTAATTAGTTCCGCTTCTACATATCCACAAATATAAATATAAAAATATAACAGTTTAGGCAATAAAGTTCATTTACACATGTTTTATTGCAATTTTAATCTCTGAGAACATTAAATTCTGCCTACTAATACATTTGACTCAATTAGAGTGAATCCACCGCCAGAAGACAATTGAATTTATTGAATACTAGCTGACCCGGTGAACGTTGTTTCGCCCTTTATTTTTTTTTTGCTTAGCGCTATGAAGAATAGATAACAACCTATTCTCAGACCTAGCGAATATACACACCGTTTCGGAGGAGTATGCGCACTAACATTGTGGCTCGAAAATTTTATATATTAGATGATATGATCCTAAAGCCTTCTAATTTATTATAGACTAGCTTTCGCCCGCGACTCCGTCCGCGTGGACTTTAGTTCAAAATTTTGCAACCCCGTTCACTCCCTTAAGGGTTAAATTTAGAAAAACGGCGAAACACGTGTTCAATCAATTGTGTTGAAGAGTAATTACTTCAAGTTTCAAGAAAATCAGACAACATTTTTTATACCTCCAATACAAATTTTGGTAACCCTTTTCGCCCCTTAGGGGTTGAATTAAAAAAAATCCGTTCTTATTCCTTGCCTACATTAGATCCTCTGTGGAAAATTTCAGCTTCCTAGGTCAAACGGCTTGGGCTGGGCATTGATGAGTGAGTCAGTCAGTTAGGACTTTGAATTTTATATACCTATATATAATATATACAGTGTGAGTCTTCATAAAGTGCACATATCAAAATCAGGGAGACTACACCCCATTTCATCGACGGAAAAAATAAAATAAAAAATAAAAAAAATATATTTGTAAAAAAGGTGATAAACAATGGTGTGTAGCAAAACGATGCGCATGGGTTTTTTTCAAACGGTCATAAAAACTGTTGTTTTTGAGTAATAAACGTGCAGTTTTTACTTTTAGAAAGCTAATGCCATGTAAAATAAGCTAGAATGAAAAAAAAGTAGGGTCAATAGCATGATTTTAGGAGAAATTGTAAAACAAATGCAAAAATGATGAAAAAAAATACAGATTTTCTTCAAGTTTCACTTAATTGTAAATTTATAGGGTTAGTTTTCTTGGATATTTTTACTTTATGGGTACGGCTTATTATTAGACATCATCACAAAATTTATTTCACTGCGATAACGCACTTAGTTTAAAAATTATGACGATTTATCTAAATAGGGTCAACAGGTGCAACTCATAATTTTTAAAAAATCATAATAACTACAAATATTTTTTTTGTTGAATTTTTTTTTTCCGTCGATGAAATGGGGTGTGGTTTCCCTGATTTTGAAATGTGCACTTTATGAAGACTCACACTGTATATAGAAAGTTGTGAATAAAGAGGATAACAGGTACGAGCTACCGAATACCCAGCAGTTAGATAGGTAGATAATAGGTACTTTATTTCACAACCAAAACAAAAAAATATTCAAGTTAGCTCTGTTCAGTTCATGCACTTTATATGTCGAAAAAATATATAAGGTTTTGTTTTCCAAGTTTTTGACATTGCAGAAAGAACATGTTTCTACTTCTTTTAAATACATGTTTCTACTTCTTTGAAACATAGTTTTCACAATTGTGGCAAACTGAAGATACCGTTCTATTCGGATGAAGCTTTTAGATGAACACCGAATATGTCGGTATTCGCCTTCCGTCTGCCCGAGTTTTTATAATAATTTTATGGCGAAACTTTTCAGATGCGACCTCGTCATGTCATAAGGGTAAATACATTTCATGTGCACACGCCATGCACCGCGTTCACAGAACTCTCCATTCATTTGATGCTGGCAGTTTGTGAAATATAAATTGCAACAAAGGAGGTTTACTTTGACCTGCTTTCTTCTAGTAAGACTTGGCATGTTGAGTAAAAAAAGGAATTTAAAAAAGGTGCAAACTCGGAAAAAGTCACTTAATGATTGTAGAAATGATAAAGTTACCTGATAACGTCTCTCTTATATACTTATTCTTCTTATATACTATAAAAAAGGATTGCTGTTCGTTAGTCTCGCTAAAGCTCGAGAACGGCTGGACCGATTTGGCTGATTTTTGGTTTTTTATATTTGTGGTACTCCAGGGAAGGTTTAAAAGGTGAGAAAAAAAGCTTTGGCGTTACGAAGTTTGCCGGGACAGTTAGTCTTATATATAAAAAAGGATTGCTGTTCGTTAGTCTCACTAAAACTCGAGAACGGCTGAACCGATTTGCCTGATTTTTGGTTTTTTGTATTTGTTCAATTCTAGGGAAGGTTTAAATGGTGAGAAAGTATTGAAAAACTTTGGCGGTACGAAGTGTGCCGGGAAGAAAATAAAAATATGTAGTTACAAAACAGAATTTACTTTTGTTAGAAATAATTAAAATGTCGCCTTTGTGATAAATACCTAGGCAGGTATTTGTATTATCCAACCAATGTCACCCAGACTCGCAAGTCTAGACGAAAAAAGGCCTTTATTAACACGTAAATGCTTGTACTGACATTTTATAGAATTGTTATGAATAGCGCCGTCCTCTATCGACGTCGTTTTCGCGGCGAACAAAATATTGTCATTGTCAAAGTAAATATTAGACGTATCAGTTGCGCCATTTCAATGAAAAAGCGCGCCATGACAAGGGACGGATAGGCTGGCCCGTGTAGTGGGTGCGTAGTTTGGTCAGATAGCGTATACAATCGACGACGTGACCCAGTTTGTCGCTGCACAAACGAAAATAAAACCAGAAGTAGCCACAGTATCCTCGGCGTCAACACGACGTATTTTTGAAAGGTGCATTCATCAATAGGGTAGTTTCCAGGATCAAAATAATTATACTCTATTTAGTCCGTATTTTAGATTATAAAAAATATTGGACACGTATTGTTTCTTTTTTCGATTAAACAAAAAATAACAAAGATATAGCCCATTAAAGTTACGTGTGACGTCACTCCGTGCTAAAAAATGCAGCACGGCGCGTGACGTCACACGTAACTTTAATGGGCTATCTTTGTCATTTTTGGTCTAATTTACAAATAAAAAAATACGTGTCCCTTATTTTTGAATAATCTAAAAGACGGACTGATTACATTTTTTAGGGCAACTAGCCTATTGAATGCTTCGTTGGTCTACCAAACAAGAGCTCGTGGGCTCGATTCCCTATAACGGCCGCCGTACTGGGTGTTCCATGTTTGTGATGTTCTTGTCTCGTTAGCATAGCACAAGGTATCCTAGGTTTGGGCAAGGACTGATTTGTAAACTTTTAGTCGGGTGTTGTTTTATCGGACGAGTCCGACCAGTTTTCGCTCCGATTCGCAGAGCTTAATCATGGTGAGCAGAGACGGAGCTCGCGTCGTCGGTTGCTGAGCAGTCGGAGCGAAACCTGGTCGGACAGTCGACAGCACATCATCCTATATACCCATGCGCTCTACTCCACTGCATTATGGGCAACTTTGCAACTAAATGTGAAGGTTGACGTGCTGTCCACTGTACAGCAGATTTTATAAGTTACTAGCTTTTGCCCGCGACTCCGTCCGCGTGGACTTTAGTTCAAAATTTTGCAACCCCGTTCACTCCCGTAACTCCCGTTAAGGGTTAAATTTAGAAAAAAACAGCGAAACACGTGTTCAATCAATTGTGTTGAAGAGTATTTATTTTAAGTTTCAAGAAAATCAGACAACATTTTTTATGCCTCCCACACAAATTTTGGCAACCCTTTTCGCCCCCTTAGGGGTTGACGTTCAACAAATCCGTTCTTATTCCTTGCCTACATTATATACAGATCCTCTGTGCAAAATTTCAGCTTCCTAGGTCAAACGGCTTGGGCTGGGCGTTGATGAGTGAATGAATCAGTCAGTCAGGACTTTGAATTTTATATATAATTATAGATTAATACCTATTTTTGTAAGTGTGGGAACAACTCTAAAATTATCAAATGTTCGTACTGAACTTCAGCACGGTGCTGCCTCTGTTATAGCGAGTTTATGAAAAAGCTAATCTTCATTTTCCGAGTAAAAATAACCCTCTAAAGTGTTACAAAAAAAGATTTGGTGTATGATTATTACGGTAGTGTGTTTTAAAAATGTTGATATTACAGAATAATCTAAAAAATGCAATAACAGCGGCGCTAAAAAAACTTAGGCGGTTTTTTTATGTTAATTAAATTTAAAATAAGAATCAAATATGAGCTTTTATCATCATCAACCTGTCCCCACCAAGGGGCACGGGTCTTTTCCCTGAGGAGGGTATAGGCCATACTCCACCACGGGGGCCTAGTCCGGATTGGCTTGTAAGACTAGTGGCTGGTCTTACTGTCGGAAGTTTTCAAGCCGCCCCCTAAGGCCTCTGACTTGGCTTAACGGCTGCCATCTATCGACGGCAGCCGGCACCAACTGCTTAGCGTGCCTTGCGAAGCACGGAACCGCTGGCAAAAATGCCACTAGCGTTAGTCATACAACGGTCACCCATCTATGCACTGAACGCGCCCTATGTTGGTTAACCTTCGTAATCGTTTAAGATCACTCAGACGGCTGGGGCTACAAGCGATTCTTTTGAGCTATTATAACAACACGCATTTTTGAAACCTAACGAGTAAAGGGAAGTGTGAAACATTTTTCTAAGAAACGAAGGATTGGTTTTGATCCGTAGCTACTTGATATTTTGACTGTACCTATACCTACTCGTTTGGATCTTGGTGCCTTTGATATCAAAATCTTTGTTATAAGCCGTAGTGCGCCTACGCTATGAGATTTAGTTGGTTTATTTCGTGATTTCTTTTTTTTTCGAATTGACGTTTAGGTGCAAAAGCTCCAATTTTTTACGTTAATATGGGAATTTTGAAGAACAAAGAGGGTTTTCCGATTAAGTGCATTAAGTGGAAGTCTTACAAACCTAAGCAACGCAACGCAGTCCATCACGTTTCGGTGTACGGTCTGCGTTTATTTCATACAAACTTAGTACTTTTTTATTGCAACTTGCACTTCGTTTCACGCTTCGCTGTAAGTGCGACGCGGTGTGTTTTCCGCTTGAGTGCACCAAGCCACTGTCTTAAACAGATGTTTTTATTCCATTGCATTTAAAGTCCGATTGCACCAACGCATAATATTTCTGGGGCTTCAACGTAATAAGAACATTCTTCTGAGATAGAGGCTTTACTGTTAGTTTCGTAGGTACACTTTTATCTTTAGATAATTATTACGCTTCACAGTGTGTGTGTGGGAGTCTTGCATGTGTTGGTCGCAGTAGAGTAGGCGCCGATGCGATTTATTTCATTTTATTTATTTGGGATTAAAAAAAAAGCAATGCACTACAAAGCAGTTAGATCCACTCATGAATACATTTTGTCGTACGTGTCACTTCTAAAAGTGCGTAAAACTTCATTGTTTGATTCTTCATAAAATTTTGAACGTTTAAAATTTGGATGTTACCTATGTTGTGTTATAATGACCAATTTATGTCTAAGTAAATGTAATAAAAATTAAAACCATTCCTAATTGGGAGTGGTTTGACTATCGACACTCAGATTTTTCGCTATAGCACGTTTTATAAAAAAAAAATCGGTATGCAAAACCTCAGACGAAACGCGGCAATGCGGCGCACATACGGAAACTATTCCTGTATTAAGTGACAGAGGAAGGATATAACGTGGGTGTAGTCGGGATATTTACTGCATCTGTAACTAATTTTATAGCTCTATCGGAAGAACAATCAGCTGCTTTTAGTGATGGGCAATAATCACAGTGGCTTAACCCGTTGGGCGGGTAAAAACAAAATTGGCAGTATTCATGGGTAAAAACATGTGATGCGTACGAAACTAATTAGCAATATCCTAAAAAAAAGTCGACATAAGATAAGGTAATTTATTTATTGTTCATAAGAAACAAAAGACAAAAGTTATGTTTTTTTGACAAAATAGGCAATTTTGAGAGCCTTGGAAAAATATTTCGTTACAGTGCTTCAATTAATGTTTAAAGCGAAAAGATTATCTGAGTGTACGTTACCAGAAGAATGTCATGCAAGGAAAAACGTTATCGGCTGAGAACCTACGAGCTGTCAGTATCTGGTGATATCACTGCTCGATACAAAAACTCTTTAAATAAATAAACAAAACTAAAAAGACTCCCAAGTTGTGCAAACGTAAAAAATGATTTATATTTGTTTTTTACAGAATACCGAGACATTAATATTCTGGCGTTTCTCATTAAACTATATTAAAGCTACTTTCATTGACGTGCGACACGAATGGTCGAAGGTTGAAATAGTAAAAAAAATAGACTGAATATTTTTAATTATTAACTGTAGCATTATATTCTTCATCATCATCATTCAGCCACAAGAAGTCCACTGCTGGACATAGGCCTCCTTCATGGATTTCCAAAAAGACCGGTCGGAAGCGGCTTGCATCCAGCGTCTTCCCGCCACTTGGTTGAGATCGTCTGTCCATCTTGTGGCGGGTCGTCCTACGCTGCGCTTGCCGATATGTGGTCTACATTCGAGAACTTTTCGGCCCCATCGGCCATCAGTTCTCCTTGCTATGTGCCCCGCCCACTGCCACTTCAACTTACTAATCCGCTGGGCTATGTCGACGACTTTCGTTCGTCTACGGACCTCATCATTCCTGACTCATCATTCACTCGGTCTCGCAGAGAAATTCCGAGCATAGCCCTTTCCATAGCTCGTTGCGTGACCTTGAGCTTTCTTATGAGGCCCATAGTAAGAGACCACGTTTCTATTATATGCTTATTATATTATTCTTCTTATATTATTATATTATATAATTATATTCTTATCTCACCTTTAATATATTAGCTGTTCGCAAATATGGGTAATAATTACTGAGTCTTAACCATTTGAAAGAAAGAAAAAAAAAACGTTGATTATACCAGGAATGTATAAAAACCGAGTAGGTTTAGTTTTTGCGTCAAGCACTTAAGTGGTCGCTACTGGTAAACATCGGGTTTTAACCCTCTGCGGTGGGTAGAAACAAACAAGGTTTAGTTTTTGCACCCAGTACCTACGGATTGCCATGGGTAAATACGGGGTGATGCGGACCGTGGGGCGGGTGTATGCAATGTACAGGACAGTATATCGTGCTCACATAAACTGTAATAATACTTTCACCTCGCCACATATTTTTATTTTCAGCCCGCAACATCCAGCCGCTGACAGCAATTTACCTTATATCGTGGGTCTAGTGTGTTCTTGGGCGTCCTATTTAATACAACTGCAAAAAGATCTTAAGACGAGACATTAACAACGGAGATAGATCATGACATGCATAGGTAGTACGATGACGCGAGTCACGCGTTTCGTGACGCTAAAATGTCAGAATCTGACAGTTAATGTACTGGAAAGTAGTGACTTTTGACGTTATGGCGCGCGACTCGCATCGTCCTGCTACATAGGCTGGATTAAGCGATAAGATCACTTTATATTCTAATCCAACGCGAACAAAGTCGCGGGGCGCAGCTTGTAAATTATAATAAAATATTCACCGCAGTTATATTGCGCTAAACGACTATTTTTTATTGGAGTTTTACATTTCATTGTTTGGGATTTCCTCTGGGAGTTATTATCAAGCTAACGGTTTCGCATAAAATCTCTTATTCGTAGATACCATTCGACGACTCTAGACAGCCTAGACAGGCTTCATCGGAGGACAAAAGGAGTATTTATCTGGATCACAATGCTATTTCATTGAATTAATATTGTTCGTATTTTTTTATGTTTGTGTCCCCATGCTGGGCAAAGACCTCCCATGATCTTCCGGTCCTTTCTTGAGCTGTCATCTCCATCTTAGCAAAAAGGCTGGTTAGTGAAGAAAGAAAAATGCCCCTTACATTAATACGCATAAAGACGATCATTAAAATGTTTAACGAACATTACGTTAAATGACATCTCGTGAGAGTTTTTCACCTTGGCCGACCACGTCTTTGATATCCGTCGCGTGCAACGTGGAAATTAATAAATTATTTAATAACTAGATGAAAACACGGCTCCGCTCGGCTAAAATGTAGTCTCATAATGATAGTCCACATTTTATCGACCACATATTTTTGTTCAGCATTAAATTTTTGGTATTTTTCATATCCATTTGCTTTTTCATTTCAACAAATTAGATCTTAGATTTCACAATGGACACCTGTGACACGTGATGACGTGACACCAATGGAACATTGGTGGCATTGACATGTTTACTTCGCAACACTATTATAGAAATATCATTTTTGCACTGAAAATACTCGATAATCCAAATTTTCTGCCTAGAAGTGGTCGACTCGAATCGACTAATTCGTTACGCTCTTCAATGAGCCGTTTTCAGAAGAACTAAAAAAAAAATATTACGGCTGTCAAATGAATGCAATGTTGGACCTCAGCCCAATAGCCATGTGTGATACATCATAAAATAGGTCTCAGCAAGTTGAACAATAGTTACTATGACGCCAACAGCCAAATGTTTGTCCTTCCGGAGTTATATTGTATTGAAAAAAAAACTAATTTTTTTAATGAAATATAACTCCGAAACGACAAACATTTGGCTGTTAGCGTCATAGTAACTTTTGTTCATGATGTATCACACATGGCTATTGGGCTGAGGTCCAAAATTACATTACTTTGACAGCCGTAATATATTTATTTTTTTAGGTCTTCTGAAAACGGCTCATTTGATGTGCATTTCGTTCAAGTCTACTGTAGACCGGTACGAAATTATTAATAGATAATAATTATAAGAATAGACCTTGTCATTTCCACGATTTAGACTTGCAAAAGTTAATACTTCCTTTATGGGGCACTGCATAAGGTTCTACAACAAGATACCCCAAGATATATTAGAGTTACCTCCAACACGATTTAAGAATTGTGATAGGCACACTCTTTGCAAAAAAGCTTACCTATTATAAAATCAACGATTATTTAGAAGACAAGGACGTATGGCATTAAATAGTAGTCTAATATTAAATTTAATCAGAGGATAAATGTGTCTAGTGTTCAACACATCCAAGATATTATTTTCTAAGTTTGATTTGTATTAGCTTTAAGGTGATTTGAGAAAAGATGGTCAGAGTGGAGTATATTTTTTTCGCTGCCTTTTTCTCCACTACAGACGGCCCCAAGGCAGCGGCTAACATTATACATAACTGTATGTACATTGAAATTCAACAAGCAGAATGTAAATTATTTACGTTGAAATAAAATTTTTGATTGATTGATAGATTGACCGTATTATTAAGTAAAATTGCAGATGTTGGAGTTGCGATCGCCAGGTTAAAGTGTAAGGGCTGGTCTGCCGTATGAGCGCTAATAGGGGGGCCAAAAGCGACCGACTGGGTTCCGCGGCAGACCAAGGCGAAGATGGCAGGACGATCTAAATGAATTCTTGCCGGAATGGTGTGAGTTAGCTGAAGACTAAGAAACTGGGAGCAGGAGAGGAGGCCTTTGCCCAGCAGTGAGACACAAAAGAGGCTATGAAAAAAAAGTACACATTATTATGCTTCAAAAGCTCACGAAAATTCCACAATGTCAATATAAATTCAAAATTGTAAATGAATTTCAAGATGTCGTCATACTGACGTTTACAGTACGGTATCCGAGTTTTGGAACCAGGGTCTAGATTCTGTTAATATATTGCAGTACAATGACAATTTCATGAACGCGGCGATTTAATTTCCTATAAAACCTTCTAGGCGTCAATGGTATAAAAAATCACGTCACGTGACCTTGCTGAGTATCTGTCATTGAACTGTAATGCTCTAGCAGAATTGAGGTCCTGGACAAGTAATTGAGTTTTATGGTGTCCGTATAGTTGGCTTTCACGTGGTCGAATTTAGTAATTTCAAGTATGCCACCGAACTGTGTATTAATAGTGCCTAATAGTGCTACAAGGCACAATTAGCTAGGACAAGTATTTCCGGAGATATTCAGGCGACTCACTGAGGCAGCCAACTAGACGTTTAGTTAGCAGACATATCACGAACGGCTGTATATAGAGTTATGATTTGTATGCCAGATAATTGTGCGGTAATAGTGCTCCCTACATGCCAAGTTTCCAGAATAGTGCTTCAATATAAGCTGAGAAAACATACCCTATTGTTGAGGCAGCCAACTAGATGCTTTTTCTTACCATGATTTCTTCGTAACGGCGTAGAGTTTTAAAACAAAAACTATACCAAGTAACTGTGCGTTAATAGTGCCTCTTAGTGAAACACAAATGCCCCCGAAACACCTATGCGTTTCCTATCTAATTGTGCCATGTAGCACTATTAGGCACTATTAATACACAGTTCTGTGACATACTTGAAATGACTGAAATCGACCATGTGAAAGCCAACTATACGGACACGTTTTATGGACCTTGTGAAAGTTATTTTACTTTTTATAGATGACAACGTAGAACATAATCTTCCGACAATTTATCACGGATCCCTAAATGCTCGAGGTAAGACCGCCTACGGCGGAGGGATCTGCTCCACCTCCAATTTATTTTTCCAAGACATAATTGGATTTCTTGTCGACACTGGCTTTATCAAAATGAAAAATTTCTCAGGAGGCGAGCCTTGTTTGCTTTTAGACCTTGCCCTTATTAAAAAGCGGAAAAAATAATAATTAGGGACCTATGTATTATGTTCTGCTTAGGGTAAACAGTGGTTTATTCTTAGAACAAAAGCCCGACTGCGCCTTTTACCCTGAATGATAAATAAATGTTTTATATTATCCTGGCTGGGGACAAAAAAAAGAAACCCAGGTCTTGGATGTTTACACGTTTGTGATGTCGCTGTTTCTGGTTCCCACGACACAAGGTATCCTAGTGCGGGGCCTGAAACAATGTATGTGCCTGTATGTAAATGTCATGTTATATTGAATGCACGCACGCTGGTTCCGTGCTAGTATATTCTAAGAACACTTGATATCACCATACTTTTACGTACCGTTAAAATGTGCAAGAAATCAGTAGGTACAGTAGCACATGCAATGAAATTAAGAAAAAGAGTGCCACGGCTAAGCGTTACCTTACCCTCGGTTTCTCGATCGCTAACCGTCTGTTAATTTAGGTACTGTCAGTTAACAGCTGTCAGTTGTTTTTTTGTATGCACTTTTGACAATTGACAGCTTTTAACAATAGATTAACAGACTGTTAGCGTTCGAGAAACCGGCGGATGGTCGATCAATTTATAATAGGCACATTTCGTACAATGAAGTCGTGTTAATTACATTAATAATTAATTGGTTGTGTAAAACAATCAATATACTCTTCCTTCTAAGGAACCCTCTACTGCACGTGCCTTGACACGTACTTAGCCGTTTTTCAATTAAAAATTACCAGGATGTAATGTAAAGCCAATTTAATAGGTCACATTTGACACTTCATCAAAATTCATCAACGTAACCTTGTAACGGAGGGCACACAATATTATTTATTTTTTTAAAGTTAGAACTGTACAATTGCTTTACTTTTTTCAGTTAATAATACATATTTATTGTAATAATATCAAAAGAAGGCATTATTACAATTTACATTGACTAATAAACCATTCTAAACTTAATAAACAATGTTTGTCTTAAAAAACTGAACTTCATCACATGGTTATGTCGGTCAACCCTTTTTGTTTTTAAAAACTAGGGATGTTACTATAAAAATCAAAGGAATCATCTGTCAACAAGTTAAATTGAATGCAATGATTACCTGTAAAGGAATGTATAGTCATACATGATTTCACATTGTGATTATTTTATTAGTAGATTGTACAACTAGTAGGTACGCATCACATTAAGACGAACTTTTATAGCATGAGAAGTGAGTAACATCATTATAATTATTATTATTTTAATAATCTAAAAATTACAAAAATAATTGAATAGAAACAGAATCCGTTTCATTATGAAAAACGAATGGCTGTCAAAGGAATGCACTTTTGGACCTCAGCCCAATAGCCATTTGTGATACATTATTTTTTCAATGTATTCCAGCATTTTTTTAATACAATATGGGTGAATATACTTTAATTTCTATGGTCCATATACAAATATTATGTTAAACTTATTATATTATTGCGTCTGTATGATTAAGCATAAAAGAATATGGTCTTTTATTTGGCCCACATAGTCTATTCACGATAATTGTTTAATTTAAGACATTAATCGTTAAAAATACTTGTAAATGTATACTCCTCTGGCCTCCACATTTCTAGATTATAATGATTTTATGGCGAGATATTTAAAATACGTATGCCATTATGTTTTTTTTAATATGATCATATGCTTTTATAAACATCAAAACATATTTCATCAAAATATACAGTATATTTTTTTATTAATATAAAGAAAAACAACTTACTTTCATGTCACGTTACAATAATGTCACTTAATCTGGCAAAACTCAAAGAAGTAAAATTTGACTTAAAACCGCAAAGGCATGTTTTTGTCCATGAACTACAATAGTATTAAGTTAGAAACAAGCTAATGGCGTTGAGCAAAATTCCAATAATGTAGCGTCAATTTGCGATTCACTGTAGGAAAGCGTGTTTCTGCCAGTCGTTGGAGTATTTCCTCTCGTAAGTCTATGTTTTTGTATTGTATAGTTACGAAATTGTATATTTGCACAATGCAATGTTTATTATGTGTGTGTCATGTATTACGTTAAACGGTGATCAGAAAAGCGAGTGATATGTTTTTGTAGGTTTTGTGCGATTTTGCCACTTCTCTGGCGTCACTTTTCTGGCATATTTCATGTTTTATTTAATACGTGTCCCCTTTCTTAGCTATAATCAATGTCCTGTCACTTCCCTGCTTTAATTTGTGACTACTCTGCCAATAGTGTCAGTCCTCTGGTTACACATTTTCCTCTGGTGCTTATAAAATTCAAAAAAATGGAAAATTCTTCTGGCCCTCATCATTAAACATTTAAAAATAGTGTCAAATAGAGAAATTATCAATATTGAATGGAACAGATTACATTTCCTTCTGGGACACAAAAAAATCAAATACCGTATATTAACCCATATAAATTTCGGAGTTATATTGTATTAAAAAAAACTAACATTTTCAATACAATATAACTCAATTAGGACAAACATTTGGCTGTTGGCGTCACAGTAACTTTTATTCAGCTCGCTGAGACCTATTTGATCACACATGGCTATTAGGCTGAGGTCCAAAATTGCATTCCTTTGACTGCTATTCGTTTTTTTTTTTAGTTCTTCTGAAAACGGCTCATTCTATTAGTTCTAGTGAATAAATGCATTTTTTCTTGGTTAAATTATATACGTATGGTACGCCTTATTTTGTTATATAAATTTAGGTTAGACAATAATGGGACAGGGTGTTGTTGAATAATTGTTTATTTGATTTGATTTTATTTGAACCTATACGTACTTTTTCACAATAACTGCATTTGATTCACAAATGTTTAAAGTCCGTATCGATTCATTCGATTTAATCGATGTTTTTAGTAGGTCACCTCACTATGAAGCTAAAACTGACACACGTCAAATGTGGCCTATTAAATAAGCTTTACATTAGGAACAAAGTTTTAAGTAGTGACCGTTTCGACGCTCGCTTCTTTGATAAGTTTTATTTGAGTGCACTCGTGATTTGAATTTTTGTCTTTAGAACGAAAAAATCGTCCTTGACTTTATTCCGGATACACTCACTTGAATTAAATCACCTTCTTTTTATTGTTTTCTTTTTGTATCCGGAGTAAAATTAACAATGTCTAGTGTTTAGAAAGATTTAGTTTGAAAAATGCGTTAATAGTCAAAATACGTTATTTTTAAAATTTGTTAAAATTAAAATTGTTTGAAAGACCGGAGTTAAGAGATAGACGAGATAATGATAAAGTAAAAGTACCACGATCGAATACAGCACTCATGCACAAAAGTGTCCTGTGCATGACACCTTTAGTGTATAATAAATTGCCAAAGACAATAAGAAAATTGAATAGCTGTTTATTTAAAAAAAAAACCAACTGAACATTTGATTGACAAATATATTTTAGGCTCAATGAATTTTTGTAATAGACTTTTAATTTAATTTTTTGATAAGTATCTACCTATATTATAGTTTAGCTAATACATTTTTTAACACATGACATGATAATTTTAAATAAATACTCTGAGATTGACATAATGAGATGAGATTGAAATTATACTATAGAATTTGATATTGCATGATGATAACTCACACATTTACTTATATTTTTTTATAATTTGTATGCTGCAAGGCAAAATATGGAGCACAATTTTCTGCTGTACACAACATCTGTTTAATTACCCGTATTTAACAAATAAATGATTTTGATTTTATTCCTTTGGTCGTAGCCATAACGAGACTGAGGCAGCCTTTGGCCCCGACGGTCTTCGCTCTTCATTTGGACCAATTGTGCCTACTTGTATGTACTTTGAGGAATCGCTCATAGCCCCCGCCACCTGAGTGATCTTAAACGATCACGAAAGTTAAGCAACATTGGGCGCGTTCAGTGCATGAATGGGTGACCGTCTATGACTAACGCTAGTGGCATTTTTCCGAGCGGTTCCGTGCTTCGTAAGGCACGTTAAGCAGTTGGTGCCGGCTGCCGTCGATAGATGGCAGTCGTTATGTTAAGTCAGAGGCCTTAGGGCGGCTTGAAAACTTCTGACAGTAAGACCAGCCACTAGTCTTACAAGCCTCCACCAATCCGGACCTGGCCCCCGTGGTGGCGTATGGACTATACCTTCCTTAGGGAAGAGACCTGTGCCCCTCGGTGAGGACATAATGGGTTGATGATTATGATGTATGACTACTTGTAGACTTTGTTCCGTAGCTTCTTTTATAGTGTCCACCCATAGCATTGGACATTATCCTAATTTAACTTTAAGTACTGAAAAACTTACCCTCGAAATGGGCAGGTTTCGATTTGTGGGCGTCTAATTAGGCTTTCAGACTTTTGCGAGACTTTTAGTACAAGTTTTGACCTTCTATACCGGTTTAGATACGACCTTTTCGTATATCGGATTTTTCGTGAACTCTTAAGACCCTCATTATTTTTAGGGTTCCGTACCATTAATATACTCGTAAGATGCTAAAACGTAACAGATGCCAAAGGACGGTACCTTTGGCATCTGTTACGTTTTAGCATCTTATTAATATAAGCATCTTGTGGCATCTTATATTAATACCAACGAAGTCTGTCAATAACTCAATTAATTTACTTATTCTGAAACTAATCAGTGTTGTATTTGCAGATAAATTAACTAACCAAGATTAAACATATGACGACATCTGTGGTGTAGCGGTTAGTGCATCTGCTTACCATGCGAGAGGTCCCGGGTTCAAACCTCGGCTGGGAAGAAAAAAAACCCAGGTCGTGGATGTTTATATAACATCTCTGACAAGTAGGTATCCGGAATAAAGTTAGGTAATAATGTCTAGTGCTTACGATACAACGATACAATTAGTTATTTGCTTCAGTTACCATACTACAAGTGTATCACTTACCGTCCGGCCGCTGCACAGGGGTTTTTTATTTCGTCCGCCTAAATCGCTAAAAAGCCCCTTAGTGCGCTGGGAGAGTACGATCCTGACAGGTCATGTTCGAACGGACGACGTCACCTGGAAGTGGCGTTAAATTTTCGATTAAAATATTTTTAATTCCTATTTATTCTACAAGCAAATAATTCTCATTGAAAATATATCATTGTGTAAACTTACAATAAAATGTTATATTTTGCACAGTGATTTAAATGTTAAATACGAAAAAATCAATATTTAATGTTCGTGCGTAAAATCCTTACTACGTTGTCACAAGGTTATGTCAACCGTATTTTTTCGTAATGACGTACCAAAATAACGAAAATAATAAAGGTCCCTTTACCGATACGAAGTTGATGAAGAGGCTTTAGAAAAAGATAATCGCGTTCTCAGAATCTCTCCGTACCACTGCCGTACAAAGCGATTGAGCTGATCTGGGCTCAAATAAAAGGTCGCACAGCTCGCCACAACACTTCACCGCCATTCGGCACAAACAAAATGATGACCCTTCTAAAGAAGCCTGCGAAAATGTCACAAGAGATGACTGGGTGAAGATCGTTTAAAAAACAAAACTACTTGATCGTGAGTCAATAGCAAAAGCTATTTAAGAATAACGTAAGGAATGATAACTTTGATTATCTCCCATCACTAGTCATATGAAGCAGACAGGTGTCAGGATCGTATTCTCCCAGAGCGGCCGAAGCATAGTGTGATTATTGTACAGTCTCTGTAATATGAGAAAAAGTAATAAAAACTGGCCAAATGTGAGTAGTACTCTCACTCATGACTGTCCCATTATTGGTCTCTAGTTGAATAAAAGAAAATATTTTTAGCCTAATAACGAATGCAAATATATAAGGTCCTAACAAATCGATCTCAAATATTTTAAGGGCCGGTGCAGTAAAAGATAAATAACATTTTAGAATGTTCAATACATCAATTTTATTAAACAATTATTATTAGAAATAATAGGTCGAATAAAAAAATCGATGATCCATACTAAATAAACACCCAAACAATGTACACGCACACATAAGTGCCGCCGCACTACGTAGGTACACAATATTGTCATAAATGTCAGTTGTCATTTAAATTTGCTTTGTTTACCGCCAGATAGTTCGATCGTGTGTGTGTGTGTGTGTGCATGAAAACAGGATGGTATAAAATTAATTTGTTTGGAAGTTTTCATTTTTGTTGTAGAAAAAAATGAAGCAAATCCTTTAATGATCTTAAATTATATTTTTTTTGCTCAAAGGTATTATTAAACTATATATGACTACTCCTTAAAATATTTGCGATTGATTAGGACCTTTTATAAAATATGATATGCTAATACGCAACCCTCAGTGAGCGGCTCTGCATTACACTTGGCCGTTTTTTTGCTTTTGCTTACTCAGTAGGAAGGACTAGATTCTGAAAGTAATTGAGACGTCTTTAGACCTCTTCAACTTCGAATCTCGGTAATGAGGGTTGCGTACGTCAAAGACGTAATATTAAACGTTAGCTTACGATTTAGCGAGAAACCCAGATAAAATGAACTTTCCGGCTTTTAAATTTAGTCTTTAAACGTCCCACTTCAGGACACAAGCCATCTCTCATAAAAAGAGAGACTAACTACCGGTTTCTGGAATACTAACAGTCTGTTAATATATTCTTAACACCTGTCAGTTGGTCAAAGTACATACAAAATAAAACAACTGACAGCTGTTTACAGTAGATTAACAGACTTCGAGAAACCCAGGGTAAGGGCTTAATTACCAAGCTTGTCCCCAGCGCATTATTTTCAAGTGCTGTGGGCATTAACAGTACATGGTGTTGTAAAATAATATAAGAATATTATGTATTTAAAAACTATTAAAAAAGGACAAATAAAAGTTACAACGAAAGCCTATCTTACAATAAAATCGAATTGCTAGTAGCAATTACAACCTGACATTCAACTCAAATTAATTAACTCGTAGATACGAGTATAACTGTCTCGTTTTCTAATAATAATTTTGCGCGAATTTTTCATTTAAAGCTGAATTCCGAGTACAGATAGTATTATCGAAAACAAGGTTTAATTACAACTTGGAAACCATCGGAATAAAATTCATAATTTCAGTTTTACTTCGAACTACGTAAATATAGCTTTATTCCATTTTAATGAAAAACTTGAAATACAACATTTTACTTCAACTGTGTACGTCTTGAACGAAGTGGCTTTTTCATCAAAATAATTTGCATGAGCGAGTGAAGAAATAAATATACGAAGTGTTCACTGCAATAATGCTGAATGTCCGAAAGTTGACCAATTTTAACTAAGTATGCTATTCGATTCGTTGATTTACGTAGTACTTTTTCACATTTAAAAAGTGACCAATAGCCCAGGCAGTGCCAATACTATAATTTAGTTTTAAAGAGACACGTAAACGACTACAACGATTGATGTCACACGCGTTCAAAGAAATAATGATGAATGAAAGTTATTAAATTATCCAGTTATAACCTTTTAAAGCAAATATCTCAAAATTAGTTTACTAAGACATTCAACATTATTACAGTGGGCCCTTCGTAAATTAATCTACAGTATTGGGCTGTTAAGGAACGTCTCATGTATCGACCGTTCTGTCCAACGGCCAAATTCAGGCAACCGGGAGAATTCATACAGCGATTAAATTTGCTATCAATGATAATGTTATATTTGGATCTTGATCCAAAAGTAACCTTCTTTAGTTTTTGCGAAGTTGAAATTAAAAACATACCTCTGTCTGCACAGTGCACAGGCACGAATTCTTTATAAACATATTTTTTACTCTAAAAGTTATTTGTAAGTCACCTATGCTGAGCAGATTCGTGGCCGTAACTGCCTTCAGTTAATTCGATTTTATATTCTTGGATAATTATTGATTCAGAAGTTTGGAAAGGGGTTCTGTGATCAATCATCCCGTGATTATCGAAGAGCTGTCATTAGCACCATGACATCAGCCGCCGTAATATTGTCATCCATCTAAATTAGTTCCAATATCATGAAACATAAAGGATGATCCAGAGAGATTTTCACGAGTAAATTGAAACTCGCTCACTCTACGATGTCTCTAGATCTAGGGGGCTCGTTGTTGACTGCTGGGTAGGCCGGGGCTACACCGTGATTCCGGAGCAAACTAAGATAAGATAAGATAAGAATATTCTTTATTGCACACTAGCTGCCCCGGCGAACTTCGTACCGCCTAACAGTCAATGTATACCTATTGTGTGACAGTTTAACTGAACTTAAATAGGCTATTTGACAGGGTGAAAAAAACGTATCATACTTCATATCATATCATACTTAATACTATAAAGGCGAAAGTTTGTGACTTGTTACTTCTTCACGTCTAAACGGTTGGAGCGATTTTAATCAAATTTGGTATGGAGTTAGCGGACACCCTGGATTAACACATAGGCTACGGTTTACTGCGGGAAAATATCTTATTCCCATAGGAAAATCGATGAAAATGAATTCACGGATAATGTATGGGGGAACTTTGTACAAAACTTTTTCCAAAAAATGTTTTACCAATTTATTTTACCTAATAAACCGTAAGTTAAACCGCGGGATACACCGCGAGGCACAGCTAGTGAAAGCTATCAGCTATTTCACTATCAAAATCTAGCTGACCCGGCAAACGTTATTTTGCTGTTTTTTGTAGGGTCGGGGGCCTAAAGCAAATTACTAATATCGTTATTAAATTATTGTTAATAAAGCAAATTAGTAATATAGTCATTAAATTAAAAAAATAATAGCTGTTCGTTAGTCTCGCAAAAACTCGAGAACGGCTGAACGGATTTATTTTTTTGAAAAAATTAATGCTGCTTGGGCTTGGACATGTAGAAAGGATGAACGAAGAAAGACTGATGAAGTACACTTATTTACAGTCGACAAGGACGTAAAAAAAATATTTTTGGAATCTTGCCGCCCTCAGTGGTAATTTATGAAACATAATGAAAACTACGCTCTTCCCCATGTGGTCAGAAATACATTTATGGGAAATAGACTTTGTGTTCCTACTGGGGCATCCTTCTCCGGCCCTTCCACTCACATTCGCCCGATATATTGGCTTCGTCAGTCTTTCTTCGTTCATCCTCTCCACATGTCCAAACCAATGCAGCATTCCTTTTTCAATTCTAGTCACTACATCCTCTTTCAGTCCTCAACGTTCTCTGATCACACTATAGCGTATTCTGTCATTCAAAGTAACATCACATACATTTCTCAAGGAACTCCTTTCTACTGTATTAGTCCTACTTTCATGATTCTTCTGCCATACCCAAGTATCGCTACCACACTTTAGTGTTGGGACCAGCACACCATTATGGATAGTCAATCTTGCTCTTTTGGAGATGTTCTTTCTACACACGAAAGAATGCAAGGCGAAAATCGAAAACTTTTAAATGAGCTTCCTTCATAAACTTAACAGCCAGTGAATTTAACGACATATGAAACGAAGAATCCACCTGGACAATCAAGGAAAAACAGCTTTCTCTCTGTGGACTTACAGCTTCCAGTACCTATTATATTGACCACATGTTTTTGTTCATCATTAGATTTGGTATTTTTCATATCTATGTCCTTTTTCATTTCAATAAGTTCATTAACTAAGCAAAACAATAAAGATCAATTTAAGACTTTTACTTCCTTTTCCCTTAAGATGGACAGACGATCTCATCGGGAAGACGCTGGATGCAAGCCGCTTCCGACCGGTCTTTTTGGAAATCCATGGAGGAGGCCTATGTCAAGTAGTGGATTTCTTGTGGCTGAATGATGATCATGATGATGATCTGATTTCTTTTTCAATTATTTCTCAGACCCTTCTAAAAGTCAATAGCAATTCCCGCCAATGAAAAACACCACAGATTACACAGCTTATTAGCCTTCTTGGATGCTACAGTATCGCACACACCATGGAGTTAACAATTCACAATTCACAAGTCCTTACAGTTCACAATGACACCAATGGTGACATTGTCATGTATGTTTACTTAGCAACGACATAATTTAATTTAATAATTGTGTTTAACAATATTGGAAATGTACCGAAATACGAATTTTCCGCCTGTAAGTTGTCGACTCGGATCGCCTATTTTTTTACGCGCTTTAATTTGGTGTGCATTTCGTTCGAGTCTGCCGTAGACCCGAAATTGCACATCAAATAAATGTCATAACTGACAAGTACGAAACCTACGATCATTTTGTATGGGAAAATGTTTTTATTTCAATTAAATGTTTGGCGTATTAAATCGTAATAAAAAGTATCCTATGTCCTTCTCCCAGTTCTTAGCTACCTCTCCACCAATTTTCAGACAAATTGGTTCAGCTGTTTTTGAGTTATAAATAGTGTAACTAACACGACTTCCTTTTATATATGTAGATAAGAAACAAGAGACAAATAAAAGTTACAATTAAAGAAATATATACAATAGGCGGTCTTATTGCTAACAGCAATTTCTTCCAGCCAACCTTGCAAACTAAGGTTTTGATACCTCTAATGTAATGCTCATTACTGTAAGGTGTCCATTATGGAGGGCCCCATTCAAGAAATCACTAAGTCCAATTTCATAGATTTGCAAAACGACGTAAGTCCAAAATTAAATCATGATTTTTGGACTTACATCGTTTTGCAAATCTATGAAATTGGACTTAGTGATTTCTTGAATTGGGCCATCCATATTGAAACTTTACATTTGTTCACCATTGTAATAAAATTTATCAGGTATAGGATTTGTACCCGTAAAGGTCTCGTATGATAAATTAAAAATTATTTTAATTTATTACACATAAGAATATAGTTTAATTTATCATATTTTAAAGTTTTGCTAATTGGAACTGAACAAATTGGCGACATTGAAAATGAGAATTGAATTAAGTTAGGAGAAATCCATAAAGTACGACACATTTATTTCGTAATTTTACTTTAACTCCTTGTCACAGTCGGTCACCTTTGTGAGTCCCCCCTGCCTTGTGTGACGTCACATATTATGCAATTTTACAAATAGAAATTATTAAATTAGAACATCATTTCTGTAATTAGTTTTATAACCATTTTAATTTTTTTTTTATATTATCAACCTCCATTTGAAACAAAAATACCGCTTATAAATGAATACCATTTGGACGTCTCCAAACTGCGGACACGTCGACCCCCCCCTCTCCCCTTTTACCGTGTGACGTTCTTTGTACATGGTCCCTTATCTATTATTTACGGCACAACCTGTATAGCAATATATCATACATTCACATCAGAGCTTTGACGTGGTCAATCGCCTCCAAGTGCCATCCATCAGGCGTTTCTTGCTTCGGATAGCTGTTGTTCCATAGCCTGAATTCGATATGAGAGGGTTTTCTTTATAAGAATACATAAAACAATTTCAGAAATTTGCCAAGTTCTTTATTTGCATTTGCTTACATAATTTAAGTACACTCTCGGTTTCTCGAAGAGCGATCAAATGTTAATCTCACGTCAAGCTAATTTCAGCCAATCACATGCCGGTATTTTGAATTAATCTTAGATTAATCTCTTGTTACATTTGAACACTAATTCAGAAACTGAGGCAGCGGGTTAATTTGACCACATACAAAATTCGCGTTACCTTAATAGTTACATTACATTACACCCGTCTAGAAGCGGCCTCAGAAAATCTGTCTTCGTTATTGATGCCTAATAGAAACCCGAAAGACTGTAACCGCTCGACAAATACCAAACCTTGTTGGTTCAAATTACGTAGAGTGCGTGGTTGTGTGTGTACAGTGTACACAAACATTCTGCCTCCGGGAATTTCGAATCTGTGTGTAATCGTATTAGCACGGTCAAGTGGATGTAAAGATGGAAATGTAGACCTTTTTTATTTCCTTGATTAAAATCAAAACAGTCTTTGAAATACGATGAAAATCAAGACATAAATTGAATCCACAAAACCAAGGTTGACTTGAAGATAATGCTTTTAGCATTAAGTTCGCTTTTGTACTTTTATTTTATAAAACTGTGCAATAAAGAAGTTTAATAATAATAAGTCAGGCTCAAGATATTTTTTAAATGAATAAGATCGGTTAAGAACTTAAGCACAGTAAATTGTACGAAAAAACCTATACATATTTTAGCCAGTACAAATCATAACCATATGTCTATGTTTTCTTTTGATGCCACCACAACCACGCTTTGCATAGAGTTTGTTCAATAAGTCAGTTTACATGGGTTAATTACTGATAAATAAGAATCAGAAGAATCATAATATCATAGAATCATGAAGAAAATAATCTCGAACTTCACAACTGCCTGACAGATAATAATGGTGTTGCTGGACTGCGATTTTAAATTTCTACTCAAATTATGCATGCATACACTGACTTATTGAAAAGACTAGCAGGCCTTACAAAATTTTACCATCTTTGTTAAGCTCGCTCTGTCACTGACAAGGAGCCAACGATATTTTAGCCACGGGATATGACATGACTGACATTTTGTAGGAAAATCATGCGACCAACTTTTGGGGGCGGGAGGAAGCTGTTACTGTCAAAATATCAGTTTAGTGCTTGCAAATGTCGATAAAAATATTATCGATAAATGATGAGTGAACGAAATGAATGGATGAGGAATGAGGTGAACTTTATGTAGTTGTAGGTAGTTCGTAGTAATAAAGAAGTTTTTTATTACTACGAACTTTAAATAAGCTCAATCTACTAGTAAGTAGATTGAGCTTATTTATTTCTGTAAGAACAGTCTTATTTCCATTTCGTACAACTAATTTTTAAATGCAGTTTGTGAAGGTAAAAGCAATGAAGAGCTACTTTCTCCAGTTTTTTATTTTTACAAATGACAAAAGGACTTGAAATATTGCGAAGACTCTTAGTGACATAAGTTATATGCAAATAGCATAAGTTATAGTCAGCTATGAAAATTATAGCAACAAAAATTGTATCTGCTCAGATTACCAAACATTTATAACAGAAAATAGAAAATTACTTACCTATTTACAAATAGATCAATTTTAAGAACATATTAACAATACATATTAACAAATGGTTAATGTTTAACATATCTATATAATAAAACTAAATGAGTAAGAAATAACGATACGATTTTCCTTAATATAAGTGCAATAAAAGTATCAATAAATAAATATTAAATAACTTCCACGCAACACAATCACTTGTTCCGGTCCCAAACTAGGTATTATGGTAGCCATGCAAGGACATCACAAACATGAAAATACACCCACATTAACGACATATGTACAAAATGTACGGCAGCCCACAGCGGAAATCGAACCCACGACCTCCGGCTTGGAAATCAGACGTGATCACGTGACACCGCTAGATCAACGAGTGAGTCGACACCGAGCGATAGAAAAAAAAATGTTCTACGTCCTTGGTGTGACGTCGATTGAAATATCGAAATATTTTATCGACTGTTTCAAACCCTATTGCAAGAAAAAAATACTCATAAAGAACGGAATGAGGTCTGAATGAATGATATTGTACCATATATTACAGAATGTCAAAGTGCCATTATATTGTCATATACACGAAAAAAAATTAATTCGGCGTATTATATGTTGTTTTGTTGCACTTTTAATAATTTTCTAAAGAAATACCGCATATAAAAGTACAAAATCATACTTACTGTAAAAATTCAGAACCGAGGTCATTTAACCACGGTAGTGGCACGCGGGGGATAGGCGAAAACTTCAACTGTGTCGCGTCCATTGGGTAAAACGTTCTTGCAAGGAGCGTGTTGCTTTTTAAGAGGGAACATCACGGGCTAGAGAATTGAAAAATAGGTATTTGTAAAATCTATTGCTGTCGCGCGATGCCCGAAGAAACGAGCTATCAATGTGTGAATGGGACTGTCAATGTGTGCGTGGCACGCCCGCCGCGCCCTGCGCCCGCCACGCTCGCGAGCGGGCCGGGCGTAGTCTGCAAGTTGATTTCGTTCGTCGTGTGCGGAGTGTTGTTTCGTCTTATTATTTTATTTGACTCTGGCTATTACTTACTGGACTTCCGCTATTTTATTTTGTGGATCTCAGGCTTACTTTACGAAAAAATTAAAAGAGACGATGTATTTTGGGAGAAAAAGAAACTTTTTTTTATCGATTGTCTGTTACCAGATCGAAAAATAATCCGCTCGTTTTTTATAGATCCAAGTTAATTATTGATCTGATTCCCATTCCATTCAATATGCGTTTCAACCAATCCCCATTTTCCCATTCCCGCGACGGTCGTAACCTACCACGAAATTTAGCACGCTCCGGACCATTAAAGGCCTTCCACACGATCGGAAAGACTCACCGACCAAGTGGCCTTGGTCGGGTTGGAATTCGTTCCACACGGTCGGACAACTTGACAACGTACAGTCGAAAGCACGTCATCATTCACATTTGAGTTGCAAAGTCGCCCGTAATGCAACGGGGCAGAGTGCATGGGTGTATAACATGATGTGCTCTCGACTGTACGAAACGACATCGGTGGCGCAGCGCTTAGCACATCTGCTTACCATGTGAGAGGTCCCGGGTTCGAATCCCGGTTGGGTACAAAAAAAAAGAAACACAGGTCTTGGATGTTTACAGGCTTATGACGTCGCTGTTTCTGGTTCCCACGACACAGGGTATCCTAGTGTGGGACCAGAAGCGATGTATGTAAATGCAAGCCTGTGTGTAAATGTTATTTTATGTGTAAATTGATATGAATTCCGTCAACACCTCCCGTTCGCGGCTTTCAAAAAGCAAACCCATTCCAACCATAATTCGAAACACATTTTGTCAACTACCCAGTTGACAAAATGTCAATTAAATTACTTTTAAAACGGAATTTTGTCCCTATGAAAGTACCGCACTATGAAGTCATTATTCAGAGCACTCTTTTTATGTTTCATCTATTTAACAATTGTAATAACTAATAATTAACTGAAAGAGATATATTTCCCGAAATATTTTATTTTAGTCGAGCATATGAATTAATTTATAGTTAGTCGTGTCAACTACCGAATTCGAACTTACTGTCATAGATATACATCCGCTCGCAGCGACGGCCAACGGCACACTGAAGCGCTCGCGTCGGACGACAGCCTTCCACACGATCCATTCCGACCGCCAACACAGCGTGTTGTGATGGCTGCGCTTCCGATCAAGGGCGTTGGATTCCGACCAATATTTGGTTGGACAACCGGCCTTTAAAGGCCTTCCACACGATTGGAAAGATTCTCCGACCAAGGTGACATTGGTCGGGTTGGTGTAAAAATTTCACGTGTGGAAGCCGGTTGTCCAACCAAATATTGGTCGTAATCCAACGGCCTTGATCAATTTACACATAATTGCATATCAATTTACACATAAAATAACATTAACATACATGCTTGCATTTACATACATCGCTTCTGGTCCCACACTAGGATACCCTGTGTCGTGGGAACCAGAAACAGCGACGTCATAAGCATGTAAACATCCAAGACCTGTGTTTCTTTTTTTTTTGTAACCAACCGGGATTCGAACCCGGGACCTCTCACATGGTAAGCAGATGCGCTAACCGCTGCGCCACCGATGTCGTTTCGTACAGTCGAGAGCACATCATGTTATACACCCATGCACTCTGCCCCGTTGCATTACGGGCGACTTTGCAACTCAAATGTGAACGATGACGTGCTTTCGACTGTACGTTGTCAAGTTGTCCGACCGTGTGGAACGCATTCCAACCCGACCAAGGCCACTTGTTCGGAGAGTCTTTCCAATCGTGTGGAAGGCCTCTTAGGGTAAGAGCAGTAAGTCGGAAATTTCAAAGTTGAGAAAATGGAGGACAAAGTTTTGGATTACATTTTTATTTACTTCTACTTTAGCTTATAAGTTTTTGTAGTTCTGATTTTTCAATATGTAGCTTAAATGGAGTTCTTTCATGATACATGCTTTATTATTACATATATATTATTTAATTGACGAAAACTCCTATTATTTCTAGTACGAGTTAAATCTATTTGTACTGATTGCTTAGAATAACCGCAGTAAGTGCTCCAGTTACTGCTTTAATGCTAAGTATTCCATACATTCGATATCTATATTTTGTATGAAATTACGTGTCGCTTTGGGGTAAAAAAAACTAAGATGTTAACTAATAAGCAGTAATCACTATGTATTATTTAAAAGATAATATAGTGAGACATCTATACTTAAAAACATTGAAATGTAGTAAATTACCTAAAGTTTTTTTCTAGGAGGCTCTGAAAGTAGTACGTAATTAAAGTGAATACCGTTAAGGTCCCGAAACGTACAAATATGCTACAATTCAATTTTCAGGGGCCATTACGGCCATATTTGTTACTTTTTATTGAGTTAATAAGAAATAAGAAAACTTTATTGCAAGTAAAAATGTTACAATTTGTGTCCTGGCTCCCAAACTAGGATTCCCTGTGCTATGGGTAGCCAGGCTACTTCCGTATGCTAGCTTAGTAACAGCCGATTTCCGAATTGAGAACTTACGGCAAGCAAACACTCCAGCAACATGCTGTCACGCTCGTTTCTAAGCAATTTGACGAGACCTCACTACAGTTAAGTAATTAACTACTTAACGAAATCCTCAATTCAGAAATCTGCCGTCATTGTATAGTTAAAATTATGACAAATTATTAAAGAAAACAAAGTCTAAAAACTTACAATATAAGATCCACAATAGATCGCTTAGTACAGTTTAGAAATTTTAATTTTTCATTGTTTTGTGGGTATTTTATTAGCCAGCCGTGCGACGACGCGCCGCCGCCGGCGAACTTAGTGGGCACCTCCGCACCGGTTTGTTTCCTTGTGAGTAGAGGCCACCATGCGCGTCGTCGCACAGTCGACTAACACTGGCCTGAGTGCGTATACTGAGTTTTGTAATTCACTTTCGATAGCGAGAGCGTTTGCGTTTTGCATAGGAGTGACAAAGCGCGCCATCTAGTTGTCTCTCTGTCACTCCTATGCAAATCGCAAACGCTCTCACTATCGAGAGTGAATGAAAAAACTCAGTATACGCACCCTGTGTTGTGTATGCGAGCGCGTAGTCGGATTGTTTTAAATATTGCAAGTCGAAAAGAGAAGGCATAGTATACGTAAATTTTGTACACTAATCATGAGATAACCCTTTTCTTAACATCTTTTTTAGCTCGCTGTATTTAGTTGTATCGTGTCTTACGGTTTGATGTATTGTGCTGTTTTTGAATAGGTAGGTAAGTATTATAAAAAATATATGTAGGTAATAATGGTTGTCTAGGCATGTGGGTGAGTGAGTAGTGTTTTATATGGTCGTTATACAGCAAGCGAAATCAGAAATTCGGTTTCGTTGTAATTTAGTGGAAGCAAGTATTTAAATAGTGTATTCTTGCAGTGGTTTTTTTGTTAAATGTAGAATGTTGAGTTTCTTATTAAATTTCGTATATAAGGACGTTTCGTATTAATCTGAGCCATTTTCTGAGAATAACCCTTTTAGAGTTTGCTTGCTGTACTAAATCGACAAAATCTGAAAAATTATACGTTTTTGTTTTCTTTGCATAGCTTGTTCAACCTGGTGTAGGAAGCTGTCGACTGATTTAAAAGAGGGACCAGGCTCAAAGTATTTAAATTTTTATCGCATGTAAATGCTGGCTTTTAATAATGTACACCAAAAAACTGAAAGGAGCGAAATTTTTGTTTTGGGCGCAACAATTATCCATCCATATTACTACTTCTTGAGTTTCCTTTTTAAAGTTCTGTACCCAAAGGGTAAAACTGACCCTATTACTGAGACTCCGCTGTTGGTCCGTCCGTCTGTCCGTCCGTCTGTCACCAGGCTGTATCTCATGAACCGTGATAGTTAGACAGTTGAAATTTTCACAGATTATTTGATTTGAGAAAAAAGCAGTAAGTGTGATTAGTGCTGAAATTCTAGGTTAAAAGTTTTTGATTAAGCCCATTTACACAACAATAATGTTCACTTACAGAGACTGTTTTTATTATTAGCAAAATAGAATATAGATTTCAGATGTACAGTAATTAACGTGAAGTAAGTATATTTCCTGCTTTTACGCCAAGAAAACCAAATCATTTCATTGACTTACTGCTGTTTTGCTTCATGGTATTTTTAGGTTCCAGTGAAGGTAGAAAACCGGGGATCAGACCAGTTTTTAGACCATGACGCGGCGATGAACACATTTTTGATAAAAATCGACTTACTGCTCTTACTGTTAGCGCGGCAGTATTGATATTAGTGTGCTTTGATTATTTCATATAAAAGGTTTATAACCTACTTGTTATTTTCCAACAATCGAACAACACAATAATCTGCTCAATGCACTTCACGTAAAATACTCTTACTAGAAATATCGATATCAATCAACAACACTAAAGTATCGATAAAATTATCGACTACGTGTCACGTCACTAGTGTATGTATACGTAGTCCGCGCCTCCCCAACCTCAAGCCTCTCCCCGCAGAGCACGATAGACTCGATAGAGACAACTGCAGCTTGGACCGAAAATAGCTATTAAAAATACACAAAATCAACGATTGGTAGTCCCCTGATTTCTTCTCCAAAACTTAACCAATTTAACTATTGTTTTCATAAATAATTAAAGAAAGGCTTTGGCCGTGTTCCTATGTTTTCCATTTTTTATATAATCTAGAAAAATAGCTTTTCTGATTTTTTGAATACAGCGGAAAATCGGGCCAATTTTTTAGGTTTTTGAATGTTCATATCTCTTTTAATAATAGATTTATGAAAAATATAAAAACATAGGGACATGCCTATAGTAGCCATAGATTTTATGGAAAAAAAGAATTGCTCTACTGGCATTATCCAGGGAGGAAACAGGGGACTACGTTTGTATGGAAAAACTGCCTCAGTGTTAAATTACTTTGCTAAGCTTTGTCAAAATCCCACAAGCACCATGCGGTTAGTTAATGCACCGCCCTCCCTAACCCCTTTTTCAAGCAGAAGCAAGACATGAACACACCACCACCGACAACTTGGGTGGTGGGATTTTGGCAGAATTTAGCAAAGTAATTTTCACATTTTAATGCTATTATAGATTTCCGCAAAGTACCGCCTGATTCTATACAATGTCTAAGTAAAGGTTCAAATGGCGGCTTAATTTTAAAATTGAATAAGGCTAAATTCACTAAACGGATGGAAGAGCTAAATTTATTGGGAGCCTTCTCAAATTCCGACTTCCAAATCCGTTCAATACGAACAATTCTAAAATTCGTTTCGTCCGCTACGGCCAGTCAGTGCGGAAAATTGACCTTCAACGTTACTTCAAATGAGCAACTGTCGGACAGGGGTGTTATTCTGTATTTATTGACGGTTTCAATATAAAAGTTCTCCGATAAGAGGCAGTTTCACGGCTCTCCAGAGTGGTCACGTATAGGAGCAGGCCGGCCGGCCGAAGCTAGACACAGTAAATTGGTCACGTGACCATCCTTTTGGCACCGTAGGGGACTCTACAGTAAGTTAGCTTCATACATACATGATTATTGGTTATTAACTTAATTCTGGATACTATTACTTGACTTTTAAAAGATAAAGTTAATAGTGCTTACGAAAACTTTAGTTCAAAGATTTTTGGTTTGTTTAAAGCAATTTTTCTACTGGCCTTGCATATGCTGATATCAGCAGTTACTGTATAGAGTCAATATAGCATAAATATGAAGTGTTAATTTATTTATTAATATATTTTGTATCATCTTAGTTTATTCCACTAAATTATCTCCACAAAATAATAACTTAGCCAATAGACAATGAAGCAGCACCGCGTCACCGGAATTCAAATTGGTGATCTGTAGGGTAATTTTATGTATGAAACTCAAGTCTACAAACAGTAAAATAACTATTTGTAAATTGGGATCAGAGCTTAACGAGATAATCGTATCGAACAATAATTACGCTGCTCTTTGGAGATAAAAGTTCACCTGGTTCAGCACGGAAAAAAAGATTTTATTCAAAAAACCAAAATAATAAGCAAAAAAAGTAATTTCATGTTATTTCTTAGATGGAAGCGATCAAAGACTATCGGCGGTCAAAGTCGCATAGACTAACCTCTTCAAGCAGCGCATGAAGAATATAGTCGGAATATGGTTGTGATGGTCGTTGATGGTATGTAAATATAATTTCTGTATACAATAATGAATATTCCATCTATCTGTGTAAAAAAAATTAAAATAATTAGATACATGAAGGAACAGTATGTACAGTGAAATATTATTCCTATATTTTATGTTACGTACTTACGTAATTATTATGAATGACAACCTACCAAATAGGTATGTACAATCTAAAAATAGAAGAAGTATTTGTATGATATACCAGTACTATAATTTTTTTGACAGACTCTTGAATGTTTACGTACAAGCCGGGGCCGTACCTACCGTAGTTTTATTGCTAACTAGAAGTGAAGAAAGTTTCTAAATATTTGGTTGCTCGTGAATTTTAAGTGGTAAACTTTGATAGGGTGACGGCTTGTTTATTTGAGTGAGACTACAAGTTGGGATCAAGTTTATTTGGTGTTTCGTATGACTTAATCAACTTGGCTTCTAATAATTATGTAGCTGTGGTAATGCCACAATAAACTTTGGATATAAATTCTTTGATAGAGAAGTCGATACAAGTTATGAAGGGATTCTTGCAAATTCATTTGAATGTACCTATTTGAGTCGAACTTTCAATGAATTTCCGAGGAGGAACCAGATTCATCACGTAATATTTATCGGGAAATTTGAGTAGTCCTGACAAAGTTGGGTTTTTTATAATCACAATAATTCTATTTTCCATTTTTTTTAACCTGAAATCTCATGTACTTATTTGTTTATACTTCACAGTTAAAGGAAATAAAAAAAAAAAAAATTATACAATAATATGAAAATTATGTGATAATATACATCGGGGCTCGGGTCTCTTGCCTGAGGAAGGTATAGGCTCCACCACAGGGGCCACGTCCGGATTGTTGGAGGCTTGTAAGACTAGTGGCTGGTCTTACTGTTGTTTAAAGCCGCCTTAAGCCCTCTGACTTGGCTTGACGACTGCCATCTATCGACGGCAGCCGGCACCTACTGCTTAACGTGCCTTGCAAAGCACGGAACCGCTCGGTTCAATGCCACTAGCGTTAGTCGTAGAACGATCACCTTTCCATGCTCTGAACGCGCCCTATGTTGCTTAACCTTCGCGATCGTTTAAGATAACTCTGGTGGTCGGAATCGGCTCGGAGCGATCTCCGAGTGATTCATAATATAACAGTTCATAAATATTCAGTTTACGTAATATTTGATAAATAGAACTTGATTGATTCGAACAGATATCGGGAAAGCATTACCGTACCCTCTGGAGTGCACCGAGTGCAGGTACCATTAAATCTTGTAATTTAGTTTAATTATTTGTCATTTCGTATTTAACTCTATCAGAACATATTTCAAGCCAGTTGTTACTTATAGCATCGCTTAAAGGATGATTCTGACAATTTCCAAACTAAAACATTCGTCAGCAATACACATTATTGACTTCATTCCGGATTCACTTACTTGCTTCTTTGTCGGAAGACCTGGGCCTAGATTCTGTTAATGCATTGTAGTACAATGACAACTGCATGAACATGGCGATTTAGTTTCACTGCCTCTTCAAGTCTACGCCCGTACTCAAATCAAGCAATCTAGGCGTCAATGGTATGAAAAAACACGTCACGTGGCCCAACCATGTAAGTTTGTTATTGAACTATAATGCACTAACATAATTGAGGCCTCGGTTTCGCTCTGAGTGCTTATACTGAGTTTTTTCATTCACTTTCGATAGCGAGAGCGTTTGTAATTTGTATAGGAGTGACAAAGCGCGCCACCTAGTTGTCTCTCTGTCACTCCTATATAAATTGCAAACAACGCTCTCGCTATCGAAAGCGAATGAAAAAACTCAGTATAAGCACTCTGATTTATAGAGCTCTTGCGACAAAAAAGGAAATAAGTGAATCCGCAAATAAAATAATTATTCTGACGTTTACGATAGCAATTAGTACGAAATTGACTGTTAAGGTACAGGTACGATTGCTCCAGTGTGCGGAACTGTGCGCCACGATGCTGCATAGCGTACGGCACAAATGTTTGCTTTGGTCGACTCACCCAAAGCGAACAAGACCAAATTGTGCGAGAACGTTTTAGCAATGCAAACGCACAGCTGTGCACTCTTGTGCGCGTTGGTGGACTAACTCATTTTCGCAAAAAATGTCGAATACGTTGGTTATCGTTAGAACAACAAACGTTGTGGTAAACGTTTTTGAAGTTCAAAATGTCGAAAATGTTCGAAATTCAAAGTTGTCCGCGACGTTACCCGGTGGCCGTGTTAATATTAATTTACGGGTAAATTATGAAAGACCGGAACTCTATTTGGATTCTAAATACATTTCATTCAATTACGATTTAATTTGACTTTGCTAGATTTTCGCTTACCGGGAAGTTTCGGGCGAGTGGCAGGCAAAACTCGAGCAGTTTGAAAGTCATTAAATGTTCAAACGACGGCTATAGTCTCTGTATTTACACCGCGGTCGCCCTGGCCCGTACAATTGAACCAAACTGGACTTCGTAAATGTCACATTTTGTTTAAATTTGACGTCAGTTTCAGTTGCGAACTCTATCTATAGGTATCCGTGGGTGTAATAATAAAATAATAAAGTACATTGTACAGTCTCTACCGTAGACTATTTGAGTGCGCTTGTTTTTACAAATAATAGGTACTGTTATTAAATGTTCCGGATACAATAATTTGACTTTTTATCGCAAGAGTCCGACCAGGTTGCGCCCTGATTCAAATTCAAATTAAAATATTTTATTCATAATACAAAGAGAATATTTACTTAATGAACGTCAATGTTGTTAGTTTCACAATAATAGATTACACGGAAAAGAAACTAACAAAAAACTCCACATTTATTCCTTTGAAAACAGTTTTAGCCTAAATTACAAACTTTAAAAAAATACTCTTGGATTCGCAGAGCTTAATCATGGTGAGCAGAGACGGAGCTCGCGTCGTCGGTTGCTCGTCTCTTCCGACAAAAAATCAAGGAAGTGTATCCTAGCAAGGAATTTTGATCCTAGTTAATAATTGTGTGGTGCTTACAAAAGGTTTTATAAAAATCGGTGGAGCCGTTTCGGAGAAGTACGATAGTAAACACTGTGATATAACATAACATAACATTTACATACAGGCACATACATTGCTTCTGGCCCCACACTATACCCTGCCCTACCTGCTATACTCTACCCTGTGTCGCGACGTCACAAACTTAATAAACATCCAATACATATTCATATCATCATCATCAACACATTTCGTCCCCACCGAGAGGCACGGGTCTCTTCCCTGAGGAAGGTATAGGCCATACTCCACCACGGGGGCCTATTCCAATAAATTTGGTGATATTTACATATACTCGTACTTATTAGATTTATTATGGTATCTGAATAATAAATGAAAACTAGTATACAGGGTTACAGGGAAAGTCGTACATAATGTTAAGGGAGGGTTTTATTACCGACAAATGCATTGAGTGATTGTGTTATCAAATTAGAAAAATCTCAGCGCGGCGGTGATATCATACTAATAGACGGTTATAAATTTGTTCTAAATAAAAATTACAAGACAAAATATTATTGGACCTGTATCGATAAAAAAAACAAACAGTGCAAGAGTGTACTAATTACAGAGTGCGGTGGAAGTGGTTCTTCTCATTCTCCTATTAAAGGTATGACTGAACCTACCCATGCACCCAGCGCTGCAAGACAGGATTCAATTGTTTTAAAAAATAAATTAAAGAAATGTGCTGCTAATAGTTCGGATGGTCCTGCAAAACTTATCAGGAATAATTTAGAGAGTATTCCGAGTACAAGTGCTTGCAGTTTGCCCAACAAAAATGCTTTGAGACAAATTGTTTATCGCGTAAAAAGCAAATCACATCCAAAGGAACCAACCTCATTAAATGACATTGAGGTACCATCAGAATACACTGTTGAAGGTGAAACTTTTTTAGCCAAAGTACGGAGACAACAAACGCTTATTATTATTTTGTACCAAACAAAATATAAGACTGTTGCGTGATTCTATTATATGGTTCATGGATGGAACTTTTAGTACATGTCCTGAATTGTTCACGCAGATTTATAGCATACATGGAATAGTTGGAAGTGATTCAAATAGTAAAAAGACCATTCCTTTGGTATATGGTTTACTGGTAGATAAGACCGAGGAAACATATATGGTATTCTTTAGAGAACTAATAGCTTATGCTGAAGAATTAGGATACGTTCTGAGCCCTCAACACATCCTTACTGATTTCGAAATTGCCGTAATAAATGTGGTTAAAATTTATTATCCAGAAGCCAGTCACAGCGGATGCCTCTTTCACTTAGCGCAAAATTTGTGGCGTCAAATTCAGAAGTGTGGTCTTGTGTCACAATACGGTAATAACAGTGATTTTGCTCTCAGATTACGCCACATTGTAGCCTTGGCTTACCTCACTCCCCAAGAAATACCCGAAGCCTTTTCAGAAATAAAAGATAATGTTCTACCGGAAGAAGCAAGTTCAATAACTGAATGGTTTGAAACATATTATGTGCTAGGTAAGATAAAACGCCATACCAAAGGTATGATAACGATGAAAATATCAAGATCACCACCACTATTCCCACCACAGTTGTGGTCAGTTAATGCAGTAAACAGCCTAGGACTGCCCAGGACCCAGAACAATGTTGAGGCCTGGCACAGACGATTGAATTATTTGCAAAATAATAATAGCCACGGTGTATATGCGACCATACGCAGTTTCATGAAAGAACAGGTGACTACAAATCACGCAATAGAAAAAGCGCTAGCCGGTGTAGATAAAACACCTCCTAAGAAAAAAAGGAAACACAGGGCTGATGCTATACAGAGGATTTGCGCAGAGCGTGCAAATATGGAGCTTATACCATTTTTACGAGCTATCGCAAATCATTTGGAGTTGCAAATTGTGTATTTATTAGTTTTTTGTTGTTGATCCACAAAGTTATTGAATTATTAATAATTATTGAGAATATGTAAACATTTTGTTATATTTGTGTATAAATAAATTAATTAATTACAACCTGGTAGTTATTCCATTAATATCCATACTTCCTGGCTAGACTAATATTATAAATGCGAAAGTAACTCTTTCTATCTGTCTGTTACCTTTTCAATTTCCACCCTTTCAATATTGATAAATACTAAGGTAAAGTTATAATATTAAAATATTTAAAAGAACTGTACAGATCTACTCGATTTATCGATGAAATGTTACATTCGACAAAATGATTAGTCGGTTAAGTGTAGTGTAGTTGAAAAAAACATCGGTAAGTTGGTTTTCGGTGAATTGTTACATCGGGGAATTAAAGCTTGGTACTAATAAGGCATCGAACAATGGAACAATCGATGAATGGTTTTCGGTGAAATGAAAATCGATCATTTGTGTTTCGATTTCACGTAGGGAACCCAAGAAAAACTGTCATAGACTACGCTTATGCAATACATTGCTAATTTGAGGCACGCGGGCACCGCCCACTTACGATTTCTACTCTTTTTTTTTTGTTCTGTGGCCGTGCCTCTGGAACGATTGTGTTTTATGTATTTTTTAATTATTTTTGTTATAAACGTCTGTGTTATAGGTGTTTTGTCATGAAATAAAACGAAACGAAACGAAACGAAGCTGTCAAATCCTGACATTTTAGCGCCACAAAATGCGTGACTCGCGTCATCGTACTACCTATGCTGATATCTACGCAAAATGAACTCTACTAAAATGCCTTATTGTGCTGTGTTAGAGTGCAAAAATAAAAGTTGGGGACCAAAATGTACCGATCATGCCGTAGCATTCCATCGGTAAGTAGTATTTCCATTGTATTTAATTTAATAGAAATTAAATTTGTAATGACATGAACAAGGAAAGCAATCCGAAAGAGAGAAAGTAAAACCACCTTTATTTACTGGAATATAATGTTCAATTTTCGTCGAAGTCTGTGTACTTTTTCTAGAAATTTCTGTCAACATTTGAATGCTACTCAAATGAGTAGCAATTGCAGCTGGGACACAACATTATAAAAATCTATCGATAATATTTAAACGCAAATTATTTTAATTATTCTAAAAACTCTATATTTCCTTTATAATTGCTTGAAATAGTTTTAATAAAAAATAATAATAATATTTTGTCAATGACTTAGCAGTAATAAATAATTACCTGCGTCTAATTAGGTACTTTGGGAAAATAATTGTCGTTATTTTATTTTAATTGAAGACCGCTGTGGCGCAGTGGTTAGTGCATCTGACTACCATGCGAGAGATCCCGGGTTCGAATCCCGGCTAGGGACAAAAAAAAATCCTAGGTCTTGTATGTTTACATGTTTGTGACGTCGTTGTTTCTGGTGCCCACGACACAGGGTATTCCAGGGTGGGGCCAGAGGCAATGTATGTGCCTGTAAGTGTTTATTATCATCTTTTATTATTATTATTATTATTTAACACATTTTTAGTTGCAATTATTTTTGATACTGCGCAAAATTTATTGTTCATGTTCCTTGACGCTGTTTAGTTCCTTTGCGAGAATGTGGTCCTGACTGCAGTATCATGTCATTTTTGTAAACTTTTAATCCAAGCGACCGAACGACGCAAGCTCCGTCTCTGCTCACCACCCACTCACTGCTCTGCGTATCGGAGCGAAACGTAGTCGGACTCGTCCGATAAAACAACACCCGTAAGTAGATCCGGACTAAATGTTTACAATGTGTTGTGCCGAAAGTTTTAGTTCAAAAAACATGTCATTTTTATTAGTGTAGATTGGCGTATTGTCATCAAAACTAAACCAGCATGCATAATTTCAAAGTTAGATGATTTTATGTGCTCGTGTAGTAAAATCATCTGGGGGGGTCTAGATAATTTAATCAACGTTTACTCCTTATATGTATGGGGAAGTCTCGCGACTTTCGGTGGCAAATGTCATCTCCATAATATAAGTGAAGCACAAGCGTTGATGGATAACAACATTTTAAATAAATAAATAAAAAATTAAACAAACTATACATACGATAAGTTTGCTGGGCCTCGTTTCAAAAGCGACTATGGTTAGTTTCATATGAGAATTCCATATACGTTGCGTAGCCGATCATCCAGAAGGTAGGTTAATATACTAACCGGCTGCGTAATTTACATCGAATTGTAATTGAATTAAATATCAACTGTCGCTTTACGAAACAATTCTATAATTTGTCGATAGGCCATCCATAGCTGAGAAGCACCATTGCACATACTTGTTTTTTAATTTTCTACTTTATGGTCTATCACATAAAACTTCTCGACGGTCAGACGCGGCGGGATTTCGAGCTAGTGTAGAGTAGCGGTACTACGAACAAAGATCTAATATCAAACTTAATTTCATCATTATCATTTGATTTTGATCGTTGTTTATATCACCAAAAGGTTCATATATTACGTGGAACTTTTATGATGTAGACCTTTTCGGCATTGCCTTTATTTACCAATGGCAGCTTGGCATTCATAGTGTGGGTTTTGGCTTATGTGTGAGTTTGGTCACACTGGTTTTCCTGCTAATAGGTCATGTCACTCCTTCTACTCTTTTTTTCTGTTCTGTGGCAATCGAGGCTACGTAAAAAAAAGAATATTCCTTATTGCACACCAGAAGCCAGAGACAAATAAAAGTTACAGTTAAAAAAATATATATACAATAGGCTTTCTTATTCTCTATAAATTGTACACGATAAGTTTGCTGGGCTTCGTTTCATAAAGCGACTATGGTTAGATTATGAGAATTCCATTATAGGTACATGGCGTAGCCAATCATCCAGAAGGACAGTTAATATGGTAGCCGGCTGCGTAATTTACATCGAACTGTGGTACAGTTTGGCAGAAGGGAATACATTATGTTACTTTGTCAATGTAGGTACTAAAAAAATGATTAAGAAACATTGTCATAACAAATTCATTTTCAACTGTCGCTTTATGAAACAGTTCTATAATTTGTCGATATGGCAATATGTCCCATCCTTAGCCTGAGTAGCAACATAGCAGATAGTTATTTTTCAATATTCGACTTTATGGCATTGAACTTAAAGCTTCTCGACGATCACACGCGGCGGTAGTTCCATCTAATGTAGAGTAGCGGTACTACACAGCAAAGATCGTATGTCAAACTTAATTTCAAAAGTATCATTTGATTTTGATCATTGTTTATATGATTTAAAAGGTTCATATTTTACTTTGAACTTTTGTGATGTAGACCTTTTCAGAATTGCTTTTATTTGCCAATGGCAGCTTGGCATTCACAGTGTGCTTTTGATTTGTGTGTGTGAGTTTGGTTACACTGGTTTTCCTACTGATAGGTCATGTCACTATTTCTACTCTTTTTTTTTTGTTCTGTGGGCACGGCAGCCGGCACCAACCGCTTACCGTGCCTTGCGAAGCACGGAACCGCTCGAAAAAATGCCACTAGCGTTGGTCATAGAACGGTCACCCATCCATGCACTGAACGCGCCCTATGTTGCTTAACCTTGTTTGTTAGTTACGCTTTATTGCACAAAAGAAAAAAAAAGAAAAACTTAAATAACAGGTAAGTGTCATTGGTGATTATTTAAGGTCACTCAGGCGGCCCGGGGCTACGAGCGACTACTACCTACTAGTACGACTACCACACGTGATATTAGCGATGTATTCGACCGAACAAAAGATTAAACTTGCGCTAAGGTCAACTGTAGCGTTCTATCGGTCCGGGTTCATCTCATTTTATCATAGGTCGCCTCAATAACGCCAATCCACTTCCAGTCCTTTGACAACCAGTCCATCGGTCCCCTTTGACAAAGTCCTTGTACACGTGTACTAATAAAGTAGCAAGTACATAGAGAGTTCATTGATGAAGTGGTTTGGATACATCCAATATTTGTTTTGTGGATACAGCTCGTAGGCGGATTTCGCCGACCTTTGCTTTGACCGCAAGATTTTAAGCACGTGTAAAAATGATTGTGATTGCATAGAGACTACGAGTATACGATAATACCTCCTACGTCGATACTTGGGAGAGAATTATGGAGAAAAATGACTTTATGCAAAGTAAACTGTTTTAAGTAAACAAGTAAAATAAATGAAATGTGGTTTCTAAATTCAAATCAAATTTATATTTTATTCATAACTAGTACAGACAAAATGTTTACTTAAAAACGTCAAAGTTGTTAGTTTCATAATTAATAAATTACATGGAGAAGAAATTAATAAAGAAACTTCATATTTTATTCTTTTTATAACAGTTTTAGCCTACTTTCAAACTTGGAAAATATTACTCCTAGATGTGTTGAACACTAGTCACAGTTATCCTCTGATTAGATTTCAGGTTCGATTCCCAGTGCTGGCATGTACCTTTGTTTTCTAAGTTATGTACATTTGTGAAGTTATAGTAGCAATATTACTCGCTAACGGTGAAGGAAAACTTGGTGAGTAGACCTGAGTGTCTGCGCTAATCACATAACTCACCACTTGAAATAGCTTATCCGCGGTGGATACACGCGGTGATTTTAATTTATTTTACCTTATTTAGAAACAAACAGTCATTTTAATGATATTATTAATCATAATCGTAGACCCGGCTGCCTGAGTGATCTTAAGCGATCATGAAGATTAAGCAAAGGGTGACAGTCTATGACTAACGCTAGTTGGCATTTTTCCGAGCGGTTCCGTGCTTCACAAGACACGTTAAACAGTTGGTGCCGGCTGCCGTCGATAGATGGCAGTCGTCAAGCCAAGGCCTTAGGGCGGCTTGAAAGCTTCTGACAGTAAGACCAGCCACTAGTCTTACAAGCTTCCACGAGTCTGGACTTGACCCCCGTGGTGGTGAATGGCCTATACCTACCTCAGGGAAGAGACCCATGTCCCTCGGTGGGGACATAATGGGTTGAAGATGATGATTTGATGATATATTATGTTAAAATAAGTTATAGAGCATACTTATACTAAAAATGTTGACCAAAGATATTCACACCCAAATAACTTTCACGAAAAGGATACAACTACAGACTCGATTAACACATACACACACGTGCAGAGAACGAATTATGGGAATAGTAGTACCGTAGCTGAAGGAGCCCGCATGTAAATTACCAAAAATATCAAAGAAGCTAAATCATTGCCTATCTATAAAGGGTTGCTGAGAAGCCACATTTTAAGCGACACTTCATTATTGAAGCCTTGAATCCTTAAAACTTATTACTGTTTTCAACTTGCATCATCCTTGCTTTTGACTCTCAGCAATGTGAACACAACCTTTTGTTCGTTTTTATATTATCAAACTAACGCAAAAAAGAATCCTATCTACCCACTTTTTTCTCAGTTTTACGTATTATTAGCGAATTGCCACGGCATGTTACCTTTTATAATACCTACCTACTAACATATATAACCATTGTTTCTCAAGTAAGTGAATTATTTTTATTGAGAAATACATTTCTTTAATTTTAATTTTTTTATTTCTTTTTATTTATTTAATAAGAGCGGTGGTGGTGTAGCGGGTTTGACCCTTGCTTCTCGATCATGAGGGTTTGGGTTCGAACCACGCATGTACCACTAACTTTTAATTACGTACATTTGTTTGTTTCTACAGCAACATCATTCGCTGATAAATTGTGCCCGGATAACGGCGACAGGCTTGCCACTTGTCACGTTTGGGACCTAATAAACTCGGAAAACGTGGGCCCAGTTCTAGTGATTTGGTGCCTCTGCCTACCCCCTCGGGGATAACGGGCGTGAGTTTTTTTAAAATTTATTTATTGAGAAATAAGCCCATACTCTCTCCGAGAGAAGGGCTGTGCCTGCAGTAGGACGTAAATAGGCTGCTTGATTTCTACTACGTATCGTGACCTCGTACCTCTCCTCCCGACGACGGAAAATAATTCTAAGTCCTCCGTAGGAGGCCGTGGGTGGGCACTTGTGAGTGAGCCTGTAATCTCTTAAGCTACCCGGTAAGGCTAACAAATTTTTATATTCTCACCAAATCACCACGTTTCATAACCTACTAGCTGTTGCCCGCGACTACGTCCGCGTGGGCTTTAGTTGAGTAAAGTGTTTGCAAATAAGATAGGAATACTTTTAGCGCATGCGAAAGAGCTTTCATACTAACTTCGCAACCCCCTCTTACCCCCTTAGGGGATGATTTTCGAAAAACTACAATCTTTACCGTCAAATCTACAGTCTTTCAATGAAGGACCTTCATGCTGTATTGCATTCGAATAACTTCAAAAACGGCAAAGTTTCATACTAAGTTTGCACCCCCTTTTTTCCCTCTTAAGGGATGATTTTATCAGTTTATCGAAGTATCGGTTTACACACCACAGAGGCAGATGAAGTGGGAGATTCACTGGGTTTTTCCGACCCAATCGTTTGGCAATATCGTTCGGCGACGGAAATCAGTCTAAGTTGCCTTTTATGGCAACCTTAACATACCAAAGAGTATATTTATAAAGTATATTTATGCCTATGTTTTAATTAATTTGTTTTTTTTCTATTGTGTTAGGTACTAAAAAAAAAAAAAAAAAAAACCTCACGCCCGTTATCCCCGAAGGGGTAGGCAGAGGCACCAGTCTCTAGAACTGGACCTACGTTTTGCCGAGTTTATTAGGTACTATATTATGTTAATGTTTATTTTGTTTCTAGGAATGTAGAAAGTTTCATAATAACTTTACACCCCCCTTTTTACCCCCTAAGGGAGGATTTTCGAAAAACTATTTTACACGTTTCTCATAACTTTTCATGAAGGACCTTTATATTGAATCTCATTCGAATAACTTCAAAAACGGCAAAGTTTCATACTAACTTTGAACCCCCATTTTACCCCCTTAGGGGATGAATTTTTAAAAATCCTTTCTTAATGCTCCCCTACGTTACAAAAGGAACCTCTGTGCAAAATTTCTAGTTTCTAACCCTTATAGTTTTGGCCCTGCGTTGATATGTCAGTCAGTCAGTCAGTCAGCTTCTCCTTCTAAATATATAGATAGAAGATCCTTTTATATATATAGATAGACTAGCTGTTGCCCACGACTTCGTCCGCGTGGGCTTTAGCTGAGTAAAGAGTTTGCAAATAAGATAGGGATACTTTTAGTGCATGCGAAAGAGCTTTCACACTAACTTCGCAACTCCCTCTTACCCCCTTAAGGGATGATTTTTGAAAAACTAATTTAGATGTCTTTCATGACTTTTAACGAAGGACCCTCATGCTGAATTTCATTCGCATAACTTCATAAATGGAAAAGTTTCATACTAACTTTGCACCCCACTTTTACCCCCTTAAGGGACGATTTTAGTAAAACTATTTTACATGTATTTCATGACTTTTAATGAAGGAATTTCATATTGAATTTAATTCGAATAACTTAAAAAACGGCAAAGTTTCATACTACCTTTACACCCCCTTCTTGCCCCCTTAAGGGATGATTTTTGAAAAACTATTTAACGTGTGTTTCATGACTTTCAATGAAGAACTTTCTTTCTGAATTTCATTCGAATAACTTCAAAAACGGCAAAGTTTCATACTAGCTTTGCACCTCCTTTTTTACCCCCTTAAGGGATGATTTTCGAAAAACTATTTTACATATTTTCATAAATTTTAATGAAAGACCTTTATATTGACTTTCATTCGAATAACTTTAAAAACGGTAAAGTTTCATACTAAGTTTGCACCCCCCGTATTCCCTCTTAAGGGATGATATTTAAAAAACTATTTTACATGTGTTTCATATTTTTAAATGAAGAAGCTTCGTACTAAATTTCATTCGAATAACTTCAAAAACGGCAAAGTTTCATACTAACATTGAACCCCCATTTTACCCCCTTAGGGGATGATTTTTCAAAAATCCTTTCTTAGTGCTCCCCTACGTTACCACAGGAACCTCTGTGCAAAATTTCAAGTTTCTAACCCTAATAGTTTAGGCCCTGCGTAGATATGTCAGTCAGTCAGTCAGTCAGTCAGTCAGTCAGGCAGTCAGTCAGTCAGTCAGCTTCTCGTTTTATATATATAGATGGGATGTAAATACGATTATGTAAACTTTGCTGGGCCCGAATAGCGGTAGGGCCACCGGTAGGCGTGCAACTTGTGATTATGAAATTGGAATAAATCGTACAGATAATGGCTAATCAATTAATTGATAATTTGATAATTTTGTTGTGCACGAAACTATTGAAGAATTATTAGCAAGAGCTTGCCGATAAACTGCATTAGCAGTTTGGCAGACTAATGCTATTGTGATTTTGCATGTTTTAGTGAATAAATAAATGTACACTATGGTATTTTCGATTTTCGATTAAAATAGCCGTTTTTTGGCAATACTACTCTTGACATCTTAGGTTTTCGGTGTGTATTAAAAATAGCTATCAATTATTGAATATCTGTAACCGCATTGTGATTGGTTTGCAAAAATATAACGTAATATAAACTTACGCCTACTTGCCACAATCATGATAGACCTCTTTCGCTTCATCAATACTCATTAGTAGTTGCATGCACGAACGGTTTTGAGTAGTTTTTAACTTGCCCTTTACAATTAGGTACATCCCTTATTTGATCAAAGTATGTCGGATATCCATTCAGGATATCCTGTCAATATATTTCTTTCGTCAATCTTTCTGCCTTCATCTGCAAAAAGGTATCATAAAAGATTTTTTCCCCATTAGTGGAACCGAAATGACTTTCCTTGTATTCTACCGATTTACCTTACGCGACGTTTAATGTTATTCGTAACAGCAATCAAACCAATAATAGCCTACGCACTAATCAGAACAGTGCTCACACTACCGCGGCCGGCTATTCCTTTGTGTCAGTAATCGGATCCTGAAAGCATTTCGCTGTACCATGGGTGGCTGATGGCCGGCGCGGCAATGTATTCGTTTCATTGTGCGATTTGTGGACCCACGTGATAGGTTTCTGTGAGTATATAATCCATACGAAATAGGCGGTTTGACAGTGTGAAAAAAAACAGAATTATACGTATTCGTATTAAAAACGCCTTTAGGCATTTAAACTAAAAATAACATTACTGTAGCGGCCAGCAAAAGAGGCATTGATGGACGATCGTGGAAAGCTTTCTATCGCAAGCCAGTTCGAAATTTAAATAAAACCTCTGGTAAGTTACCTCCTTGGTTGTCATTGTTCGGAGTAAAAGATCGTTCCATTTTTAAATAACACGACAGATATGAGTTTACTATGTAATTTATTTGGCCGCAAAACACGACAGTTATGAATTTTCATAGAACTTATTCCGGCCGCTGTTCGCGTTTAATTGGCCAGTACAGCAATTTCGATTTATCTCGAAGAAGGTTATCGAAATAATGCTCAAATTTCCGAAATCAAAAATGCTCTTCCGAGAGAAAAAAAAAACAACGCAAAGCGGGATGGATGGGGATCCATCCCGCTTTGCGTTGTTTTTTTTTTCGCGGTCACATTTCTTTGTTTTTTGCGTATATCTCTGAAACGGCGAGACTACCGGAAATATTGATTTGATTGAAGATGATGAGTGATAAAAATAGAAAGAACCAAAATAAAATATTATTAGCAAGTAGAAAGTAGTCAGTTCATAATTTCGGCAAAATGTAAAGTAGGAATAGATGTCAAATTAAATCTAAAAATCAGCGACGTCATTTTAAATTTTGATTAAATAATTATAGACACTGAAAGATAATCTAGAAGAAATTTTTATTTTCTTTTACATATACACATTAATGTACACATGTCAATATCCTACCTATTTATATTAATCCTTTCACTACTGATCTAGTTGGCTGGAAGAAATTTCTATAAAAATAAGCTCGCCTATTTACTCACCTATGTTACGCTCGTATTTTTGTAACATGTCTTCCTTCTTTTGTACAATAAAGTATATAAAAAAAATGGTGTAGAGTTGGGTGAGGGAAGAGGCTGTACCACCCCCGTAAACTAATTTGACCCTGCATAAAGATGTGAACTAAGAAGCCACCTTACCTATCCATTTTGTATCCTCTTGAGACAATTTCTTATTTACGCTTGCACGAATTTACCAACGCCTGTGAGATTCATAGCCGCAGGCCTCAAGCCTTAATTAAACATCATAATCAAATGGAATGGGATGCCTCAGCTAAGCTTCGCACTCGAAGGATCTAATCCTTAGCGGGTGAAAATCACGAGAAACGCTCGGGAGTATTGCGTGTACATTTTCAAGTATCGGTTTACACACCACAGAGGCAGTGAAGTGGGAGATTCACTGGGTTTTTCCGACCCAATCGTTTGGCAATATCGTTCGACGACGGAAATCAGTCTGAGTTGCCTTTTATGGCAACCTTAACATACCAAAGAGTATATTTATGCCTATGTTTTAATTAATTTGTTTTTTTTTCTATTGTGTTAGGTACTATATTATGTTAATGTTTATTTTGTTTCTAGGAATGGACAATGCGACAAAAAAAATGCATACCTTTTTTAAATTATTTTTGAGTAGAGGAGGAAAAAAGAAAAGACCCGTATCTTTTCGATTTCTTCCTGGACACATATTTAATAAGATAAAGATTTTAGAAAAAATAAATTATTTAACCGGAAGTGACGTAGATTTGAGACTTGTTTGAATATTGTGTCAATCTCAGAATAAGAACTACGAGTAAAGTGCCAATGCATCACTTAGCCAAGTTAAAAAAAAGAGACACTGACTTTTTTTTGGCGACGACGACGCGGCGAGCTAAGGAAACTTGCTTATTGCGGTCGAGCTGTGACGTCACACATAGGTTTTCGAATTTAATTTTTTTTCTCCATAATTATTGCAGTAAAAATTTACAAAATATTTTTCCTGTACTCTATAGAGGTTCTCGTCCTCCTTTGTCAAAGAGGAGAGGAGAGGCTACAGACCTGTCAACGAGCTATGGAACGGAGTATGCTCGGGAAGTCCCTCAAAGACAGAATCCGCAACACGAAAATTCGGGAGCAAACTAAAGTCACCGGCGTTATAGAGACTATACGAAAACTGAAGTGGAAATGGGTAGGTCATGTGGCGAGGCCAACTGACGACAGATGGACGAGAAAGGTCACAGAATGGTAACCTCGAGGCCAATTAAAAAGACGAGGCAGACCCAAAAAGAGATGGTCAGACAGCATAGTGGCTGTCGCAGGTAGAGTGTGCTCCAGAGCACAAAAAAGCCTATCTGACCTTTTTACATAGTTTAAAGGTGCCAGGAAGTAAAAAGTTTTTTTTTGTATCGAAGTTCAGTTAGGTCGGTACTAACACTTGAGCCTACTCAAATAACATTATTTTAAAATTTTATGCAGATACCTATTAAATGTTATACCTTTTTGAATAGGTAAAGAGTCGTAGAAGTTTTTAAAATTATTTGCAGAATAAGTTCCATACGTAAATTTTTTTTTAAGAGCTTCAATGTGAAAAATATTTAGAGAAAAAATATTTCATTCTAACCGTTGCCGAGCAGTTTTTTAAAGCTGTTAGTAGTTGGTGCAGATTTTGCTGATATTTTTTTATCAATTGACATGCCTTTTAACTAAATACATTAAAAAAAACACTTTATGAGCTCTAATCTGAGAAAAAATCAATCAAAAAGCCAAAAAAAATTGATATTTTTTGTAAAATCTTTAACAGTCAATATCTCCATAACGGTTAATTTTCGAACCCTATATAATAGAATAAAATTCATCAGATATGACCTAAATAATGACCTCCTTTAATATTGTGTACGACTTCCCCTGTAACCCTGTATATAGAGGGGAATCTAGAAACGGTATTATTTCAGAAACATATTTTTTGTCGTATTGGCCATTGTCAAATGTATATAACTCAAGGTTTATTTTACCTTATTTGGGCTATTGTATGGTGGCAAATAAATGCGTTCAGGGCCGTATTTCATAAAACTTTGTACATAGTTAATCATGAAAATTTGGTGCACATTGTATAGCTGAATAATAATAAAAATGTTTATTTGCGCACTCTCAAAAATACAGAAGTATGTCTGTTTTCAGTAGTGTTGATAACACACCAAGCTAGCGTATGGGCGTTTCTAGACCGCACTATATACTCTGACATTCCTGCATCGCGTAAGCAAAATTTCACTTGACATACCTACCATAAATACAACGTCCGACGAAAACGTCGGTGCGGTCGCTTACCACCCTAAGGTCCAGGCGTGGGGCCTGTTTCATAGATCTATATCCTCGTGAGGCCCAATGTCTTCAAGTGATCACAAAATCAATTTTTCTTTTCAAGGTCGGGCCTCACGAGGATAATTGGCCATGCTACTAATTTTGCATATAATTATTGTTTTGTATTATTTATTTTGAAAATATTGACCATTTTAAGAAACTAATCTCGGTATTTTTAGTTTTATTCGTTATGTCTATAATTTAATACTTTTCTAAAATTTTGGTATTTGTGATATCACCAAGACATGATTAAAAAAATTAAATGTCGATTGTATTTTTTTGTAAGTCAAAGAATTACTACTCATCTATATATATAAAATTCAAAGTCCTGATTGACTGATTCATTCACTCATCAACGACCAGCCCAAGCCGTTTCACCTAGGAAGCTGAAATTTTGCACAGAGGATCTATATATAATGTAGGCAAGGAATAAGAACGGATTTTTTTAAATTCAAGCCCTAAGGGGGTGAAAAGGGTTGCCAAAATTTGTATGGGAGGTATAAAAAATGTTGTCTCATTTTCTTGAAACTTAAAATAAATTTTCTTCAACACAATTGATTGAACACGTGTTTCGCCGTTTTTCTAAATTTAACCCTCAACGGGAGTTACGGGAGTGAACGGGGTTGCAAAATTTTAAACTAAAGTCCACGCGGACGGAGTCGCGGGCGAAAGCTAGTAACCTATAAATACTTTATAATCAACTTTGTAATGTATATCGAATTTAATATAAACCATAATAAATAACTTTTATGAACTTTTATGAAACAAGGCATATAATCTGGTTGGCGGGAAATTTCCCTAATACAGTGGAGCAACATGATTACCCGCTCTTCCCTATACCTTTACGTCCAATCACTGCTCAGCTCAACTGAGCTTATACGAACGAACGTAACGTAACTACGGTCCGGTTGATTTTGCAACTAATGTAAAGTATGATAACAATAACATCTACACACAGGCACATACATTGCTTCTGGCCCCAAACTAGGATACCCTGTGTCGTGAGAACCAGAAACAGCGACGTCACAAACATGTAAACATCCAAGACCTGGGATTTTTGTACCCAGCCGGGCTTCGAACTTGGGACCTCTCGCATGGTAGCCAGATGCGCTAACCGCTGCGCCATTGAGGTCGTCAATGACGATGATGAACCTATTGTCTAAAGAATATCGTTTACACCTTATTCAAATGCAAACATTTTGAGACTGTTTCCTAATCGTCGCCTAATGTTTAAATGTCAACCTACTTGACAAGTCTCCCCTATACAGCCACTTTCTTAACACGTTTTTTCGCTGTTTACTAAATATTTCAGTTAAGGTACTAAATAGTACCAAAAAGGTACTATAATGTAATGTTTGTCATCATCATCATCACCAACCCATTATATCCCCACCGAGGGGCACGGGTCTCTTCCCTGAGGAAGGTATAGGCCATACTCCACCACGGGGGCCAAGTCCGGATTGGTGGAGGCTTGTAAGACTAGTGGCTGGTCTTACTGTCAGAAGTTTTCAAGCCGCCCCTAAAGGCCTCTGACTTGGCTTAACGACTGCCATCTATCGACGGCAGCCGGCACCAACTGCTTAACGTACCTTGCGAAGCACGGAATCGCTCGGAAAAAATGCCACTAGCGTTAGTCATAGACGGTGACCCATCCATGGACTGAACGCGCCGTATGTTGCTTAACCTTAGTGATCGTTCAAGATCACTCAGGCAGCCCCGGCTACGAGCGATTCGTCAATCATCAAATATCGTAGTTGGTCCAGGGGTTCTGACGCTTACAAGAAATCGAAGCCGTCTCAGCTATGATTTTTTAACAACTATTTACTGACGCCAAAGTCAAAATTCCAGTAGCAAAAGTAAGACAGTAGCCCTAACATACTTTCTGTGTTAAAATAGCTATATTGCCTAGTAAATGGATTCTCGTCTAGTAATATCTGCAATCGTCAACATAGTTACGAGTGCGATTTGAGCGAGTAAACCGTACTTAGCCGTTTATGGCTGGGTCACTGGAACTGAAATAGGGCGTTGTGCCCTTGTGAACCTAGGCCTACTATGCTATGAACTCGTTGTAGAGATACAAAACCTGCCAAGTGCGTGCTGGGCTACGCGCATTGTAGGGTTCCGTAAAAAAAAAACTCAAGCCCGTTATCCCCGAGGGGGTAGGCAGAGGCACCAATCACTAGAACTGGGCTCACGTTTTGCCGAGTTTATTAGGTCCCAAACGTGACAAGTGGCAACCCTTTCGCCGTTATCTGGGCACAATGAGCCTTTTTCAGAAGAACTAAAAAAAATCTAACGGCTGTCAAAGGAATGCAATTTTGGACCTCAGCCCAATAGCCAAGAGGTACAACTAAGAGGCTAACTGCGGAAATATTCAGCCGCACTAACGTATGCGCACTTACATTGTGACATGAAAATTTTATATATTAGAAGTAGATATCGTCAATGTGTATACTGTATATAATTTAATTTATAATTATATTATATTAAACGATCTCACCAATTTTCAGCTTGTTGTAAATTTATGTAACTTCAAATGTCTAAATTGACCAGACTATATAGTCTAAGATGTAGGTAGTCAATAGCGAAATAAAGAATTTTTGTATTTATGTATTTGAGTCGCGCAATTTGTGGCGCTAAAATATATTATCAGAATTTGTTACTTGATAAGTTAGTGAAGCCCAGTGAAGTTAGAATTTCACTCGGAAAAATATATTTCAGAATTACATCTGATAAAGAAAGATACGAATTATTTTCTCGGTTCCTAGCCTACCCCCACGCGGCCGTCATGCTAGGCTAGCACGAGTAGTGCGATGACACGTGTCACGCGTCTTGTGCCGCACAAATGTCGCGACTTTTAAAGGTGAGTCTACGCTAGGCGAGCCGAGCACGAGCCGAACACAATTCGTCTAGGGTGGACTGATTTACAAGCCACGAACGAGCGCGCTACGAGCGTTTCGTTTGTGGTCGGCTGCGATCCGCCAGCTGTCCGTTTTTTGACGAACACAAAGGGATTTGCTTCGCGCTTCGCGAGCACACTGCGGAAAACTAAAGTCAGTTCTTTAATTCGTTGCAAAAAAATGACTCAGTGCTATCACTATAAAATATAAAGGTTTAATCGGTAAGTTTATTTTTAACGTGAATAGAAGGCTCCTGCGACAAAAATCCTTATCACATCAAAGACATTAAAGTTTAATTACTCATAAGAGGAACGTTTAAAAAAAATACGAAAAAATAAGAATTAAAATGAGGTGATCTGGTTTTTACGTACTAGCAAAATTCATTGACAGCCCTTGGCTGGTATTGACATGTCAACATGACAATTATTTTTTTTGCATTGAAAAAACACACTACGTTTCAGGAAAATGATCGTTAGGTTCGTTGTGCGTCGCCCACACTTGACGCCGCGAACGAGGAAGCCGAGAACGGCTCCGCTCGTGTTTCGCTCGGGCTCGGTTCGACTAGCGTACACCCACCTTGAAGCTAGGGATACACATGCCCGTAGCTTGCACACTATCATACCAGCTAGCTCCTTGCACGTAACAGCTACTGTCATGTAGATACGCTAACTGGCGTGTCAGTTTGGCAACAACCCTCGTCCCCTAGCTCAACGGGCATGCAAGTAAATCAAATGTTGTGCCAGCTGCTTTGCCGATTTACTGGAATATGTATTCCCAGCTTGACATTGTATTAAAACGCGTGATTAGCGTCATCGTTCTCCAGCTGGGTTGTTGATGTAGTCGACTGCACTAAGGGTCGGTTTCTGAGTTAACAATTTTTACTAAGTGAATACCTAAGTAACGTTCTGCCACGTTCTTTTCTGAGAAATTTAACGAGACACCACTATAGTTACGTACCTATTTACTTAGTGAAAATTCTCAACTCAGAAACCAGCCGCTAAGTTATCCAACGTATTTAATTAGTCATGCAGTGGAGAGGTTTCATTATTTCCTTCCATGTTTATCAGAAGCAGTGCAGTGCAGCCTAATTGACTACGTTTACGTTTGCCTTTGTGTGCCGTTTACGTGAGTCCAGTGCAGTTTCATTATTGTCATTGGTTCTTGACAGCAAGTTTATTCCAACGTTATCTTAATAATATATAAAATTCTCGTGTCACCGTGTTAGTACGCATACCGAAACGGATTGATCGACTTTGATGGAATTTTATACGTATATTCGGTAGGTCTGAGAATCCCAGCTGGGGACAAAAAAAAAGAAACCCAGGTCTTGGATGTTTACATGTTTGTGACGTCGCTGTTTCTGGTTCCCACGACACAGGGTATCCTAGTATGGGGCCAGAAGCAATGTATGTGCCTGTATGTAAATGTTATGTTATGTTATATAAGTAGAAAATGTAGTGTATATCTTACATATTATATTGCTATTCTTGGTACACATTTGTATTGCAAGTTTATTTCCCTTCTCTTACATTTAAGTTTAGCTTTTTTTATGGGTAGTGGCTGAAATTTAACTCTGCCAAGATTCGGAAATTCAGATTATCGAGGATTTTCAACGTAAAAAGGATCTTTTCTATATAAGGGCGCTGCGAAGTAAACATGTCAATGTCACACGTCATCACGTGTCACAAGTGCCCTTGTGAACTCTAAGGTTTAATTTGTTGAAGTCAAAAAGCAAATGGAATAGAAATGAAAAGTTCCAAAAAATTAAATGCTGATAAAAATACAGTCCACATTTTTGTTGTAGACATCCCAATTGTAGCAGTGAGGGTTCTATAATTTCGAAGTAGGTACGTAAACAAAATATACAATGTAGGCGTAACGAACACAAAATGCTCAGTTTGTTTATCATACATCAAGCTCCGGAGACAACAAATACATTTGCAAATAATTGAATAATGGCGGAATAGCAAAGGAACGGTCCTGAGTTTGCTTAAGAACCGACTTGTTTTGCTTCCGTTACCGGTTTAGGCTCCTGAAATAATGATCTCAGAAGGACTACGACTGAATATTACCTCCACCACCCTTTGTACGCAATTTTTTTTGCAGTAAGGAATTAATCTTAGTAATAATGAAAATTGCGGCCCCGTAAAGCGTAGGTAAATAATGTTGATATTACTCCGTGGTGGAGTGTGGCTGAGGCCACACGAGCGTAATTTTTTGAGGCCGCGCAATTTCGGTCGCGTAATTTCTGCTCAGTAGAAAATCTGGTCGGCAGACAACTCATTTTGCGTCGCCGCCCGTGTGGCAAAAAGGGGTTTCTGTATGAAACTGAACGTAGCAGAAATTACGCGACCGAAATTGCGCGACTCACAACTCAAAAAATTAAGGCCTCAACCTGGCCTATACCTTCCTCAGGGAAGAGAGCCGTGCCCCTCGGTGGGGACATGATGGGTTGATGATGATGAATTGCTAAGTTATTGTCACTGTGTCTCAGAGTTAAGAGAGGTTTATTTTGTTGTGATTTAATTTTAATAAATTATTTGTCATGAATCGTTTTGTTCACGTCGCATGATATTATTTTGTAACTAGCCGAAACCCTGCCCACATTATGCGTAGTTATATACCGTCCTCTGAAATACAGTTCGTATGGGAGACATTTACTGATTGTTTAATTCATCAAAATTACCGGAAATCGTACCAAACGAACAATGAAATACTCTACTTATGTAAGTTAGTAGAAACTTAGATTGTTACCATATTTTACTGAAGAACAAAATTATTCCTTTTCCAAAGAATACCAAAGCTATTAAGATGGCTAAGTTGTCTGTCTGTCCGGCCGTCGAAAAACAACTACAAAGGCACTTTGACACTTTGGTAATCCCAAAAATGACGCAAAATTATTTCGGATATTTTCCAGTTATTATTGAAAATTTATTCCATTTAAAACTCATTACTGGTTAAAATTTGATCTTGATACAATGTACATGACTTATCAGTAAAATACTCAGAAAACCGATAGATAACTTAAAACATAACCGATAAATTCCTGTTTCCGTAAAAACGATCACGCTCCAGTAGCTGATTTTTTATTGTCCACTGTCACCAAAAAAATTCTCCGAGCTAAAGATAATATATTAGTGCTCGAGTGCTATAAACAGTGAAAAAACTGAATTAACAGCCAATATTGGATGCAATAAATTGGAGCTATTCTTTTATAGCAATTTGTTTTGTGGTTGCTTGGGTTGGCCAGAGGTTTTCATAAATACTGAATGGAGTTTCCGCGTTCGATTACTTTATTGCTTAACGGTATGTACCCAGTTTGAAGGAGCATAGTACGAAGAGTCGACATTGTAAAATCGTGTTTTGTTCTAACGCAAAACGTTAGTTAAAATTTGTATTTCTGTTACTGCTATAATAGATAGGCCAAATGGAACAAATTAAATACTTATATACTAGATGAAAAAGTGGACTAAATAGTCTGATGATGATGATGATGAGATGAAAACCCGGCTTCGCACGGCTAAAAATGTGGTCGTCTCTTAGTGATATTCCTCATTGTATCGACCACATATTTTTGTTCATCATTTAATTTTTGGTATTTTTCATATCCATTTGCTTTTTCATTTGAACAAATTAGACCTTAGAGTTCACAATGGATACCTGTGACACGTGATGACGTGACGCCAACGCAAAATTGGTGACATTGACATGTTTACTTAGCAACGCGATTATATGAAATATCATTTTTACATTGAAAATATGCGATAATCCGAATTTTCCGCCAATAAGTTGTCGACTTGGATTGACAAATTTTTTACGCTCCTTAATGTGATGTGCATTTCGTTCGTGTCTACAGTAGATGGGTACGAAATTATTAATATAGAGGTGGGGCTTCCATACAACAAATATTTTTTCGACCTCTAACAGATAGATGTAAATGGGAATTTTTTAATGTCCGGATTTTTGTTTAATAAGTTTTTATTTATTCGACATGTTATTCGTGCCAATTGGAAAACCCTGGTCTCTGTCTACCCATCGGAATTCCTACCCGTGAATTGAAATAAAACCCAAAACTTATAGCAACGGGGTTTTCTTCGAAGTTTACAAGCAAAAATTCAAACTCCCTAGTGTTATTTTTTCAATCTTGAAATTTTATGCAGTCAATACGTATGAAAAAAATATAACATAAAACATAACATAAAATTTACATACAAGCACCTACATTGCTTCTGGCCCCACACTAGGATATAATACCCTGTGTCGTGGGAACCAGAAACAGCGACGTCACAAACATGTAAACATCCAAGATCTGGGTGGTTTTTGTCCCCAGCCGGGATTCAAACCCGGGACATCTCGCATGGTAGTCAGATGCGCTAACCGGCTGCGCCACAGAGGTCGTCATATAGGTATAACGTATTTTTTTATATTTTCTTTATCGAAATTTTTATTTATTAATTGTGTAAATGGTGCCTTGCACTCCTTCGTGAGTAGCCAGAATATCTCCAAAAGGGCAAGATTGGCTATCCATAACGGTGTGCTGGTCCCAACACTGATGTATGGTAGCGAGACTTGGGTGTGGCAGAAGAATCATGAAAGTAGGATTAATGCAGTAGAAATGAGGGCCTTGAGAAATATGTGTGGTGTTACTTTGAATGACAGAATACGCAATAGTGTGATCAGAGAACGTTGTGGACTAAAAGAGGATGTAGTGACTAGAATTGAGAAAGGAATGTTGCGTTGGTTCGGACATGTGGAGAGGATGAAGGAAGAAAGACTGACGAAGCAAATATATCGAGCGAATGTGAGTGGAAGGGCCGGTAAGGAACGCCCCAGGCGAACATACTTCGACCAAATAGGGGATGTATTAGCAAAGGGCAAGATAAAAAGTACCCGAAACCGGCGTGCGTGCATGCAACGACTAATGAATGTCGATGAAGCGAAAGTGGTTTGTCAGGATCGTGGCAGGTGGCAGTCACTGGTCTCTGCCTACCCCTCTGGGATACAGGCGTGAGCTTATGTATGTATGTATGTATGTATGTCTTTATCGAAATGCTTTAGCTATGGATATAATATCGAAGACTACAGATTTTCCGTTATTTCTCTAGCACATTGTATTTATGTTGGACTAAATATGACAACGAATAAGAGAAAGAAAAATAATAAGAACCTAAGAACATACATAGAAAATGGAATCTCATTACTTGGTTATTATTTTGCTGAATAATGTAACGGTCATTGTACAAGGCTGTTGCTGAAAATAATTACTTTCTTTCTCTTTGCCTCAGGCTTTTGTTTCTCAGTTACCACAATGGTATGAGATTTCTTCACAGTAGAACAGCGTTAGTAATATTCATTAGTATTAAACGGGGGCACGTAAGAGTGATTAATTTAACTACCTTAACCATCTGAGTCCTGACCTTGAAAGTATCAATGATTTTCTATTGTTGTGTGGGGCCAGGAGCAATGTATGTGCCTGTATGTAAATGTTATGTTATGTTTTCAAGGTCAGTACTTTGAAGGTTAAACAGAAATTTTTCTACAAATACATTTTTCTCAAACATGCTTGGAAATTTGAGCATTATTGCGACAACCTTCTTCGAGATAAATCGAAATTGCTGTACTGGCCAATTACACGCGAGCAGCAGCCGGAAAAAGTTCTATGAAAATTCATAATAACTGTCGTGATTTGCGGCCAAATAAATTACATACCTACTAAAATCGTATCTGTCGTGTTATTTAAAAATGGAACGATCTTTTACTCCGAACAATGACAAACAATGAGGTAACTTATCAGACGTTTTATTTAAATTTCGAATTGGCTTGCGATTTGCGATAGAAAGCTGGATATACCTATTGAAAAAAAAGAACACTTTAACGCGGCAAAATTTAAGTCTAATGACTTGAGCGAAGAAAGATTTTTGCAATGCGCCTATATTTTTCCTACCATTAAGCATCAATTTAAATCAGATTAACATACTCGTAATTGTAAGCGGGCAGCTGGCTCTCGTGGGCTTTCTCTACAGCGTAGGGAACAGTTTTGCTAACCTTATTGTGAATTGTGTGATTAATTGACTTTGTAGTTTTCCGTTATTAAAATTATCAAATTCTGTGTAACTTCGGTGATTTTTTCTTAAAAAAAGCCTCAGCTTTTGAAATTGCTGCTAGTTTTTTACAGTATTTGATATTCTTTGATACTAGCCAGTGCCACAATCAACGGGTTAGCATACGTCCACCCTGTGGGTCACTTCTAAATACTGGTGAAATAATTTTTGAAATCGGGTAAATACTTTCAGAGATTACCCACTACACACAAATTCACAAACTTTTCCTCTTAATAATATTAGTGTAAATAAATCTCTAACTGAAATGGCCCGCAAAAAGGCCGATAAAAGTCAGCTTCACAAACTGTCGTATGATGACGCCGGGAATGTTATAAAAATAGAAGGCTAAAGTAGTAATTATTTTCTGATGACGTGGTTTCGAACCACGGACAGGAACCAAAAAACACAAAAAACAACTTACAAATGTAACTACTTCAAATCCATAAATACTATAAAAAAGCTTACTTTCAGACATGACCTTGGCCCCATACTAGGAGATTACCCTGCACTGAGATAAGTAGGCAAGGACACGGAAATAAACCCAGACTGAGGCCATTTGTACAAATGTACGGTGGCCCCCAGTGGGAATCGAACCCACGACCTCTGGCTTGGTAGATAAGCGCCTTAACGGCTAGACCAATGAAGCAGTCGATGTTATAACATGACCTCTGTAGTGATCAAAGTATTATGATATTTTTCTATAGCCATGATCTAAACAATTATTATACAATGGCGAAAAGCCTTTATCTAGCACGGGTCCGCCACAATAGTAAAAAAACAAAAGTTTGTTATCGTCTAGGCAAATAGACAACCTTATTTGCGTAACTTTTAATAGAGTTTCTGTTGTTAGAGTTATCTAGGTCTAGCCTGTGGGGACGAATATGCTGAAAAAGAAGGGTATATTCTACTTGCTTTACTGATATAAACATATTTTTACTTGTCGCTTGGAGTGATGCATTATTACGACATCGGGTAAGGAATTTCATAAGACAAGTAATATAAATAACTATGTTAATAAACCTAGAATTTACATCGATATATTAATAGCATTAACTTTGTAACGAGGTGCAATTCGCCTCGTTGCTTCTTATTATTATTGGCCTTTAACTATTTTAAATTTAATTACTTTTTGACATTTGCCACAGAGGTTGAACATATCTGGAGCCAGATAGCCCTGAGCTTCCAATCTGAGTGGACATAAACGTCATTATTATTTTACCACAAAGTACTTTATTACGACCCGGACTACCCTATTCTCCAATATCTATAATCATCAACAAACATTTAAAAGGCACATATTATTATGTAAGTGTTCCTGCCTTTTTTTATATTCCTAATTCATTGTTTTATTTTCCTTTTTTAGACCTTGTTTTGTTTCATTGCAAAAAAAAAACAATAATCAATCCCGAGCCGATAAACGTATATATCTAATTACTATTATTATCTTGCCGAATTTCAGTACCGGTCAATTAACATAAAATGTCATTATTACCTATCTAACTTTATTCCGGATACAATCGGCTGACCTCTGTGGCGCAGTGGTTAGCGCATCTGCCTACCATGCGAGAGGTCCCGGGTTTGAATCCCGGCTGGGGACAAAAAAAAAAGAAACCCAGGTCTTGGATGTTTACATGTTTGTGACGTCGCTGTTTCTGGTTCCCACGACACAGGGTATCCTGTGGGGCCAGAAGCCATGTATGTGCCTGTATGTAAATGTCATGTTATTGTCATATTCACAAAGTGAATCAGTCCGTGAAGTGGCCGTAAAATATTCGTCTAGGTTTACTTTTAGTTCTGGATTTTTTCCTTACAAACAATGATTCTAACCACGCACATTCTCGACACGTAATTTATACCCTTCCCGAGTTTTCGCTTAGAATACACAAAAAAGAAACAACACATTCGGATGAGGTACTCGTACACCGGATTGGATATCAAAAGAAAAAAGTAGCAAAACAGATGTAGTTGGAGACCACATACAGTAAAAACCTCAAAACATTGAATAGTAAAAACCGTCAAAAGTACAGCCGTGAGCTTACCATACTTAAAAAAAATACTACAAAAATAAAATGGGATTCATATATATATTATATATATATGAATCCCGACCGTATTCAGCAACAGCGACTGGGATCTGACTTCGTCAGTCCAAGTCATTTGCGCAGGAAATATTATACCTAGTGCACGAAACATTATAATGACAGTGTGCGCGCAGACACAGGTGCACTCGAGCCCCTAACTCTCAGTATCCAATGGAACGAAGGATCGCTACAATCGGAGAGAGTTAAAGACGTAGACGTTAGCATGGCCTCTAACGCTGACCTAGGTTTTTGTGATATTTTTTTTGCTATGCCCTGTGGCTGGCCGGGATCGCCATCTGATCACAGCGGGACGGATAATGCGGAATAGACTATTCGCAAAATATTAAACCTAAGCTGTGAGTGTAGGTAAGGGGAGCGTTATAGAGGCATCTATGTATATGCTACATCTAGACTCTTAGGGGCCTGTTAAAATCGAATCGCTCGAGCCCCGGCCGCCTGAGTGATCTGAAACAATCACGAAGGTTAAGCAACATAGGACGCGTTCAGTGCATGGATGGGTGACCTTCTATCACTAACGCTAGTGGCATTTTCCGAGCGGTTCCGTGCTTCGCAAGGCTTGTTACGCAGTTGGTGTCGGCTGCCGTCAATAGATGGCAGTCGGTAAGCCAAGTCAGAGGCGTTAGGGCGGCTTGAAAACTTCTGACAATAAGACCAGCCACTAAGCCAAGCCTCCACCAATCCGGACTTGGCCCCCGTGGTGAAGTATGGCCTACACCTTCCTCAGGGAAGAGGCCCGTGCCCCTCGGTGGGGACATAATAGGTTGATGATGATGTTAAAATATGAGGGTACAGAGCAGCTAAGCCTTGATTCCTATTGTTGTTCAATGTTGATTTGTTTGGGCATGCATGTCGGATGACAGATCTTTTCTTCTCATTGAATTGTCATATTTACAACTAGCTGTTGCCCGCGACTACGTCCGCGTGGGCTTTAGTTGAGTAAAGTGTTTGCAAATAACAAGGACCTTCATAATGAATTTCATTCTAATAACTTCAAAAATGGCAAAGTTTCATACTAACTTTGCACCCTCCTCTTACCCGCTTAAGGGATGATTTTCGAAAAACTATTTTACACGTGTTTCATAATTTTAAATGCAGAACCTTCGTACTAAATTTCATTTGAATAACGTCATAAACGGCAAAGTTTCATACTAACTTTGAACCCCCATTTTACCCCCTTAGGGGATGAATTTTCAAAAATCCTTTCTTAGTGCACCCCTACGTTACAAAAGGAACCCCTGTGCAAAATTTCAAGTTTCTAACCCTTATAGTTTAGGCCCTGCGTTGATATGTCAGTCAGCCAGTCAGTCAGTCAGCTTCTCCTTTTATATATATAGATAGATGGCATATTCTAGTCTGGGGCGCCTTTTGTGATGCAAATGAAATGAATTATACTGAATTAAAATCAGATATATATTCGACTAGTCCTTCTCCAGCCCGCTTATCCCAATGAATTGCGGCTACAACCCTCAGGAACAAGAGAACGTCTGTATAAAGACGTAAAAATGGTAAAGTAAGGTAGAAAGCTTCATTCTTTTATGTTGCATAACGCTTTTTCATACCTATTATTTTGTACGGAATCATCTCAGCTTTTACCTGACGTATTCTTGAGAAGACTGTGTAGAAACATTGTTTCATATGCTATACGTAAATATTCCTTGATTTAAGTAAAGGCCTCAAGCCTTTAGGGGCAGATAATAATATTTTACAGGACTGAGGGGCTTCATTTAGGGCAACAAATCATGCCTGAATTGTGACGTTTATGGTATCACTTATTCTGGGATTTGACATTTAGACGATTGGAATCGTTAATAATTTGGTACGCGTAACACAAGGGCAGGTTAACACATATCGATACTTGTAATTTCAATTGACGTAAAGCACAAAACCCAACTTTGCAGGAGAGCCAAAATAAGTTTTTTTTTTTAGAATTTAATTCATTACGCTTATGTTTTTAAAGTTATATAAAAGTGATGTAGACAAAATATACCTAAAATCTTGAGATGCAGACGATGAAATATTTAGTTTTTAGTTTAGTGTATTATTTTAGAAAATAGATGTGCCTTACATCTAAGAAAATTCATTAAAATGTTCTTTACGCCAAATAAAATTATGAGGCTCACATTAATTTTGGGCGTAAAGCACTACTGAAAATATTATACTCTCTACGCCCTAAAAATAAACGTTTAAGATTAAAGTAAGTGCAAGTGTAAAGCTAAATAAAAACTATATTTTATCTTATATTTTGAGTTAAAGAACTAACTTTATTAATTTATAAGGCGGTGAAGCATACATAGCTACAAGTAGTTTTAAATAACGTGTGTTGTCAAGGGACGTAAAGAATGAAAATGGATATGGATAATTTATAAAGAATTATGTTAGTAATAAATCGGCATTTTTTTATTTTAAAATATCTGAAATATTCAGATATTTTAATATAAAAAATGTCCATGGTCGTGCGCGCTTCCAAATGTCCTAATTTAATGAATGATGAGGAGATTGGTGTGACGACTGTTATCTAGGACCGATGTATTAATTGTACCTACTATGATGTCTTTTAATTTTTTTTTATTATTATTATTTTATTTAGCATGTACTCACGTAACTGTTTTCTTTTTAAAATAAAATTTGTACTCCTTTACATATTTATCTGAAAACTATTAACAATTGTAGATTTCAGTTAGTTGCGTTGATCAAAATTAATCGGTATTATGGTTATTATTCAATGTATATACGTTTTATTTAGTTTTGTAATGACACTGAGACCAGAAAAAATCGCTGAATCTGTTTTTTACTAGGTTAGTATTTACTTAATCTAGGTATTATGGTGTTATGTTCTCACATGTTGTTTAGCCTCTTCGGAGTACGTTTTTGCTACATTGGGTCTCTTTCTATCACATTGAGCCATGATCATGTGATTTTTTTTGTGTTTAATACATATTTTCTGCGAAGTAGTTACAAAGTAGAAGTTTTTACCAAGTACTACTTTTAAATCGTCGCTGGAACTCGATTCATCATTAATAGTCCATAGATCTGAACTTCCTGTGGTTTCAAATCGGAAATAATGGGTGTTAATCAATTCGAGACGTGCTTAGTAACTGGCTGGGTTTCCTGGGACTCAGGTAGGTTGCATGGAGCATGCGACGAGGCTTCCACAGGATCGAGAGTAAGCGCCGACGGCAGGGCACGCTGGTCGGATGGCGAGACGTGCTCAGTAGCTGGCTGGGACCCCTGGGACTCGTAGTGTAGAGAAATGCAACAAACCGTGTTCTTGTGCTTTATAAACTTTAAGAGAGCTTAGATTAAGATACTTATAGCTATAGACCTGTATAGGGCCTACGCATCATCACTAGCCTTTAATGGAGGCAAACAGCAACGGAAGTGTGGAATAGTAGAAGGCGAAGAAACTCACGCAGTTGAAATACAAACAGGTGTCAAGGTTCCATCTTGTTCCTGTTGTTTTTCAACCTATACTCCGAGACAATCATCCAGGAAGCACTTGAAGATGCGAAAGCAGGAGTCGTCGACAATGGGCGTGTGGTCAAAAACCTGCGGTAAGCGGATGATACTGTCCTGCTAGCATCCACCCAAGAAAGTCTTCAAATTATTATAGACAAGGTCTCTGAGTGTAGCAGAAGAGTTGGATTGAACATGAATGTCTTAAAGACGAAATTCATGGTGGTTTCTGGGGGCGGGCCCCGACAACAGGTGGACTTACGAATCCCAGCGAATATCGTAGAAAGAGTTGAGAAGTACAGGTATTTGAGATCATAGCAAGCGATAGTAAAATACAAGTGCGTATCGAAATAGCCCGAGCTTCATTAACGAAGTTAAATAAAGTTCTGTGTTGTTGGTAACTCTTCATGAAACTCCGCAATAAGATTCTGCACTGCTACATAAATGGCATGTCGTTCTTTAAGAGTGCGAGTCATGAACCATAAAGGAAGACCTCAGAAGAAGACTCACGGCTTTCGAGATGTTGTGCTATTGGCGAATGCTGCGGATCAGTTGGACTGAAAAAGTGACCAACGTCAAAGCCCTTAGACGGATGCACAAGGACGTGGATCATGTTCATACCATCAAGCAGCGGAATAGAGCCTTCTTAGGCCATGTGCTGCGAAGCAAGAAATATCGACTGTAGCAGACCATTTTGATGGGCAAGGTGGAAGGAAAGAGGAGGCCGGGCAGGAGAAAGATGTCATGGTTGTGTAACATCAAAGAATGGATCGGTGTTAAAACACCGGAGGAACTGTTCATAATTGCACTGAACAGAGACCGTTGGAGGTTTGAAGTCAGCTCTTGACTTCAAACCTCCAGTGATGGAGAGGCTCTTTAAGAAAAAGAATGGTAAAAGTTGACCTGCTGTCGACTTATACCTCTGTATATTTATGACCTATATATTTATGACTTTTTTATTCAGGCACTTTGAAATAAGAAATACTCGCCTAAAGAACATTCCGGATAGTTCTTACCTTAAATTTTCTTAACGCCTTTTGGCTAGTTATATTATAATTATATTTCCTACGCTTACGTATTTATCTTCATCAGCCATTTATATCGTGTACTGTTATAATAAAACAAATAAATAGTTGTTTTTAACGAGAGTTCTCATTAATCGTGCAGTGTTTTGTTGTTTGAATTGCGTTTGGATTAATGTACTTTGAATCAACTTCTTAAAAATCGTACATATAGATGCAATTCATAAAGTATTCTTTTTAATTATTTTGAGACAAAGAAGAACGTTGAGGGGTCTGTAGCTGCTTGCGCGGCACCGCACGAGTCAAAACTTTTGATGCTGTTGTACCAACATTCAAAGTTTGTCTAGGAATTTTAGAGCTATTGTCCATTGCAATAGAGTTCAAATAATATTAGTTGTGATTTTGATGAATAGGTTAAAGAAACAAAATAAACGCTGGTACCTATACGCAAGGAACAAAATTTTGTTATTAGTCTCGGGTGTAAGGTTGTAAGGTATCGATTGTTTTGACATTAACACTTAAATAGGGTGTAAAACACAAATACCAACTTTAAAAGCTATTTATGCCCTCAAAATTTAAGCAAGAACTAGTAGGTATAGCAGATTAGGTGGTAAGTAAAGCACATAATTTTGCAAAATGTGCTTTACGCCCCATTATGTTAAATGTGTAGGTGATAAACAGACTTTGACTTAAAGCACATTTAGCATTATTTATACTGAATGGTTGGGCAGTAAAAAACAACTCAATATTTTGATGTTCTTTACGTTTGTAATTTTTCAATTTGACAGCGAAAATGTTCTTTACATTACTTGTGTGTGTCTAAATGTGTCTAAAATCGTTATTAATGGTCCTATCGCTACGTGGATTAGACAGAAAAAAAGAGAAAAAAAAACTAAGTAAGATGGCATTCAAAGCTCATTTTGGCCAAAATGTGCTTTACGTCAATTGAAATTACAGGTATCGATATAAAGGGTGTCACGTGATAAGAGAGCACGATTTAAATTTGACGCCGTTTTGTTTCTTTGCACGTTACAACTCTGTAATTTTACAGCTGGCATTAACTATTGTTTCGATTATAAAAAATGTATCGCTACACATTCGAAACAAACCTTATCATTGTATAAATGAGGCCAAAAAATGCAGTGCGTCCGATGACAGTGAAATAGGATTTTCAAATGAGAACATGATAACGCAGTTCCTGTGGCCCTGTGGCCTCAACCTGGATCTAAACGACATGTGGTTACAGCAGGATGGCGCCACCTGGCATATCGTGTACGAAACAATCGATTTTTTGGAGCAGCGATTTCCAGACCGATTCGTCTGCCGAAATTCTGATGTCAGTTGGCCGCCAAGAGCGTGCGATTTAACGCCGTGTGATTTCTTTCTTTGGAGTTTTTTGAAATCGCAGGTCTATCTGGGCAAACCACAGGTCAAGGCCTTGAACCAACTCGTCACCAGTGAGATAAAGCCACAGATCTTTAGATATCTTTGATTTCAGACTTTCCAAATGTTATCGAAAATTTCGTGAAAAACCAGCCTGCCTCAAAGAGCCTGTGTTCAGAGCCATGGGGGCCAATGCCGGATATTTTATTCCATACATAATCGGAACATGTCTAGTTTGTAATGCAATAAAAATATCGTTACTACCTAGCTAAAAAAGAAATTCGTTTTTCTTTTAAATTAAATCGTGCACTCTTATTGCGACACCCTTTATATCATAATATACATCTTTCGACCGTGAACGGGCGAGGCCGAGGGTGTAGTGCGACGCGAGACGCATCATAGAGGTGCCTAGGTCTGTCCGTAATATTTAGTCCATGAGAATGTTTTAGAATATTTGTATAGCCGTTACATACCAGCTTTACCAGAGTTTCTGAAAAGAACCAAAACGTTTTTGTTCGAAACTTCTAATTTCTTTAAACCAGCAGGGCATAAAGGCAGCTGGAAATTCAAATATCGGCGACTCACATAGATTTTCGTTTGACCATATACAGGGCGGCCCACGGCTATGCCACATGGAGGGAAAGTACCTTGATTGTAGATGGAAAGTTTTACTGAAAGAAACCATTATTTTAATTTTAAAAACAATTTAAACTGCATTCATACATTTTTAAATAATTATATGATTGAACCAGGAATCGAACTTGCTACACGAGAAAAAAATACCCTGTAGCTTTATTATACCGTATCATCATCATTATCATCATCAACCCATTATGTCCCCACCGAGGGGCACGGGTCTCTTCCCTGGGGACGGTATAGGCCATACTCCATTCCACCACGGGGGCCTAGCCCCGATTGGTGGATGCTTGAAATGATAATGCCAGTTTCTGAATAAAATTTCACATCGAATGTTAAAATTCATGGTCTTCCTTTTGTTTATAACACTACATTATTTAACAAAAATAATCCTACTGATGAAGCCTTTCGATCGGTATGAGAAAAGTACAGAGTATTTTTTATCGTGTAGCGGGTTCGATTCCCGGTTCAACCTTGTAATTATTATAATGATTTAAACATCTATGAATAGAGTTTAAATTGTTTCTTAAATTAGAATAATACCTTCTTTCAGGTACTTTCTCTCCATGTGGCAGAGCCGTGGAACGGCCTGTATATAGCGCTAACTCCAACCCAGGACTAGCCACAAATAAAGACAAAATTAAGCTGATAAAGTGCGGTAAAGGGCTTTACAAAGGTATCTGTTGGCAAAATCCACTCGAGTTTAGTTACAGAAAATGGAAGATATATTTCACTGTCAGTAAAACAAAATACCTTAGTACGCGCGGTAGCTATAAGGGATAGCCTATAAATGGGATAAATGGGATGGATAATAATGAGTGCGCGCCATTACTTATCTCCTCCAGCTAAAGAGGGTTTTTATGAATGAATCAATTTCCAATATCCTAAGTAGGCCGGTCTAATGAAACAACCATAGTCTTTTATCACATTTACTTATCGTCCAAAATTTACAGCTAAATTATTTACAGGTTTCGTAGTTCAAGGCGCTTCGTCGGATCTTAAGGGAAGGTATTGGTTACGTCTGTTATGAAGGAGACGTCTGGGCGGGGGCACTGGAGCCTCTACCGAAGACCTGGATTGAGCAGGTTGGAAGGAACCTACAGGAACTGGCGTCACGGAATATCCAGCGGCAACCAGCGCTTCAAATTCCTCGGGGGTATACGCCTTGTTATTTCTCGGGGGTGGCAGCTGAGCCCGCCTTTCTTCTATGCTCTGACCATGCTGCTCAATGTTTATGTTTTCCACTTTTTGCTGCTCCGGTTTGTATTGCTGACGGTTATCAACTGCCTCATCGATTTTCAATAGTTGCGGCTGGTATTGAGGTTGAGTTACCACTTTTTTCGGTGCTACGTTCTTGTTCACATAAATAGAGGAGTGTGGTGGCTTAGTCGGCTCGATCACCTGCTCCATTGCAATGGCGTACTGGGGCACTTCGTACCTAACTCTCTGTTCAGTCGGCCTATAATACTTCAGGTAATATTGCTGTTCAACTTGTGGCTGCCTTTGCACGCTGGATAGACTGTCGGCCTCGACGAACTTTACTGCTCTTTGCTTTTCAACTTCAGCTGGAAAACGTTTGATATACGTCACTGGTCTGTCAACGCTAGAAGCTGGTACTCTCTGCTCTACCCTGGTCAGTTGCGGGCGTGGCTCAACCAACCTGTATTGCTTAGGGCTTGTCTCCTGCTGGTACTGAGGCAACAATCTATAAGATACTTGTTGAGCTCGAGGTTGTTGCAGTTTTGGCGCTGCGACGATCTTGAGTCCTTGGTTCTGGGTCTCAGGGTAGTAGACTTGCTGAACGGGTTGCGCTTGCTGGACTGGCTGAACTTGCTGGATTTGTTGCTGTAAGGCGTGGGCCTGTTGCAGGTTAACGTAGCGTACTGCTTGGGCGGGTCTTTGAGCTGCTTGTTGGAAGATCCTGTACTGAGGCTGGATGTTGAGCTGTTGCTGTGGTTTCGGCTGCAGCTGGGCGACGTTGGTAGTTTCTATCAAGTATTGCTGCGGAGTTGATGCGGCTTGAGGCGGCGTGATCGATACTTTCGAACGGAGTTTCGTTGGCTTCTTGGTTGGCTTCGTGATATATCTGTCGATCTGAAAATGAGAAACTATAGTAAGATACGAAAAAGAGCAATGTCGTTATTTTTAGTTCCTTAAAGTGCAGATCGAACAAAATGCTCATGCACTCTTTCAAAACTAACCTGTTGATACTGAGTAGCGCTCTGCTGTGTGGACACCTGAGCCGGGGCTTGGGAGTAAGCCTCCGGCCTGACTGGGGCGTGGCCAAGCAACGCCAGTAACTCTTCATCGAAGGATGAGTCCGAAGGGCTGGCGCCATTGTCGCTGACTGACAGAGCGGCGCCAACCGACGCCTCACCGCCATTGGCTGAGTTTGACGGACGAAGAATCATGGTACGAGACGGCTGGAGGGTCACCTGGAAAAGTATCAAGAGAGATCTTTTAATTGTATTATAATTTAAAGAAACGGCGAAACAATTCTCATGTATAGTCAAGCTGTGTACCATCCAATGATAAAAGGCCGCATGAAGATTTATGTTAGATTTGGCTTATATTTTCTCACATTATTAGACGGGTAAGATTTCACCAAACGATTTGTAAAAGTTGCTGACGTGCAGAAAGCAGGTAAAAAGGTTTCAAGATGGGTAGTAGCAAATTAACACAAAAAACTATAACCAATAAATTGTGTAGTGTAAGCAGTTTTACACATTCATCGCTGTTCCTGAAGCACTTCTTGGCTTAGCAAAACTGCATTCTGAGCATATCAAGAGTTGAACGATTCTTACAAAACTGTCAACGAATTTGAGTGTCCATGTACTTAGAGTATGTCACAAGATAGTAAAGGGCTAGGTACTATAAGTATTCCGCTTTGTACATATCGGTTTCGTCTGTGGCTCCAAGTAGTAATACTGCAGGTTTCTGTAGAGCTAGTGCAGCGGTTGGCTGCTGGCTAGCGGCGCTTTGCGCTCAGACTGCAGGAGCAGAACTGATCCAGTAATTTAGACGACAGCCTTAGATAGGAAATGACTGCTTTAAGTATTCCTTTTTGTGCCCACCTGTCTTGTCTGCGGCTCCAAGTAGTAATACTGCAGATTCTCAGTGTGCTGTTGTTGTGGCGCGCTATACAGCTGCTGCAGTGCAGGGCTGCTTGCTAGCGGCGCCTTGCGCTCGGGCTGCAAGTCCAGTAGCTCCTGCACGTTGAGTGAGAACACCTGCCCGGGACGGTACTGCTCGGTTCCGGCGCGGCTGCGGAAAAGAACGAGACGACACGTTAATTCTTGTTTGTAATTGCTTAGCTGTAAGGTCATCATTTTCGTCTCCGGTATTGTCTTTTAGGTTAAGGAATATCTTGTTTACGTACAACAAAGTGTTCTTTATCTATTTATCTCTAATGCATTGTTAAAATAGTAATCCTTAATTACTTCTGTTGGGCTAAGTGGGTTTTTTATCATTTCATCTCATATTAACTTTGCTGTGTTTTAGCCTAAGCATGCGTAAAAAATACTCACTTAGAAGCAGTAGAAAGGGTATCGTCTTCCTGAGATTCCTCTACCGGAGTAAAATGTTCCTAGAAATGAAAGAAAACCACATGTTAATTAGTGATCGAATTTTGTGCTATGCTAATCTGCCCTTTTACAGGGTGTATGAGGATGGCTAAGGACAGAAAATAGTAGCGTGCTTGAGGGGGGGGTCCGTAGCAAATAGTCACCCATTGTTTTATTTTTGTGTCTGTTATGCCGGAAGAAAGGAAAGCCGTTTAGAAAGGCCTGTCCGTGGAAGGGCTTTTTATTTTAATGCAGTATTTAAAACTTCTTATCTGTTACAATCGTGCGCTGCAGAAAGCGCGACCTTTGATGGAGTTGTTGACGCTTTAAGCATGAAAGAAGAACCACAGGAATTGTGTAACCTGCCAAGAGGAGGCATTCTTACGGGAGCTAATATTGCGAACCGTTATTGGTAGCCAGCTATTAGATCCACAACACAAACGTTGACAAATTAGCCATCCATGAGAGCCCATGTCGCAACAACTGCCCGAGCTATAATTACGTGTTACATTAGATGCGCGTACGCCGGGTGAAAGCTGAGGAAAAACGAAACAATGCGATGCCATTATCAGCCATTTTCGAAACTAAGGAGCGACATCGCGGTTTGTTACACAATATCGGATATGTGGCAGGAACAGTGTGGTTGAATGAATATTGCAGTGGGGGCGAGTCCCCCAAATACATAGTTGTTCAGTAAAGTGTTATTAGTGCGGTAACGGTTGCTTCATTGACACTATTGGTCGCCTATTAACACGTGCAATTATCTCGGCGCCTTGCGGGATTCCATCTTCGCGGGAGATGTCTATTTAACTTCTGCGAGTTATACCATTGTGCTGCTATTATGTAGTAGATTACAAAATAAAGGCAAATACAAACTACGTATTTATATAATTCTATTGAAAATCTATGTATGTATTGGACAGTATAGGGGCTGGTAGTTCTCTCATCTTCAAATAGACTTATGTTGGACTTTTCTTTTATGAGAGGCTATTAAAACTGCACTTGAGAAGTGTTTTAGGGGAATCGTGTCTTTGTCATTAGGTACGCCTATAGATAGGTACTTGTAACATCTTTAGATACTTTTTGCTTTTTTCCCCCTTCAGTGACAAACCGTGAAGATGGATGTTGGATAAATAACGTGACGTGGTGTTTAAATAAAAGGGCTTATCGAGATTCAAAGTACATTTTACATCAGTCAAAAGGTGTATAGCTATACCGCTGAACGAGTATACATTTCTCAAGAGGCTCAAATTCGCCGGTGCGGAATAAATTTTCGTATTATACTCGCTTCAGACCTGTATAGCTTTTAGGTATTCGTAATAACGGTTTTCGTGTAGGCTGTGTATTGAGATTATTGGTTGTAGATAGGGATACCGCTGTGGAGGTATTCGGTATGCGTTGTTTATGATAATGCCTACACTTTTATGAGATGGGGTAGCATTTTCCAACGTGCGTTGGAGAGAAAGTTTTATTTGGGACAGTGTTGGTAAATAAATAACCACACCATACAATGACTGGACCTGCCCTTATATTAAGTAACTTTCCACTCTACCGAGTTAAGCATTTAGACAGCTCGAAAGAGTCAAAATAAGAATGTATTTGAGCGGACATCTCCATACAGTGGAGTCTTACGTAATTGCACCTCAGGGGTGCATTGTATCCACTGACTACACTGTACGGAGTTGTCTGATTTAGCCCATTTGTCCCCGGTATGCCACACCACCTTATGTCACTCTGTTACATTCTGGGACTTCTTTTCCCAGTAGATATCTCATACTCCCACTCCGAAAGGTTATATACATTCTTATTTTGACTCTTTCGAGTAGTCTAAATGCTTAACCCGATAGAATGGAAAGTTACGTAATCAGACTAATCACACTAATATTATAAACGTGAAAGTTTGTGTGTGTGTTTATATGTTTGTCAGTCTTTAGCGCTGAAACGGCTGGACGGATTTTAATAAAATTTGGTATGGAGTTAGCCGATACCCTGGATTAAAACATAGGCTACGTTTTACCGCGGGGAAATATCTTATTCCTACGGGAAAATCGATGAACCGCGGGTAACACCGCGGGGCACAGCTAGTATTATTATAAGGGCTGGTCCCGGACTAAGATACCCTGTGCTATAGTAACCAAGCACGGACTTTACAAATATGAAAATATAGACGCAGACTGAGGGTATTTGTATAAATGCATGGCGGCTCCCAGTGGGAATCAAACCCACGACCTCTGTCTTTGTCGCTAAGCACCTTAACGGCTAGACCAAAGAGGCAGTTAAGGTAAGGCATTCCGGAGAAGACACCCCTGGGGTACCACGGGTACTTTGATTCGGACCCGTGGTACCCCCATCATACAATGTACCAGGGGTATCATGAGTCTATTTACTAGTTCCCATGATCCCACCAATCGAATAATAATGGACAAAAGGTAAATAGTGCCAAAACAACTCAATAGTTTCATTTCAATATTTATGTATCATTTATTATAAGGTAGGTAGGTGTATAATGTATATTGTAACAAGTTTAGACATCAAAATCACAGCACTAATTGATCTAGAGGTGACACGGGTCCGAATCAACGTTCCCGTGGCACCCCCAGGCGTGTCTTCTGGGGTTGTTTTGGGTCCGGTATGAGGTAAGGCAGTCAATAGACCATCTGCCGCATAATGGTCGTGTTGGTAAGGAGTAAGTATCTTGTCATAATCTTGACCAATCTAAATATGACTTTAAAACAAGTAAGTACGTAAAATCTATTCCGGATAAGAAATCTCATTATACCAACACCTTGTGGGTTCACTGGCATAAGAAAACGTGGCCTTTCACTTTAAATTGTGTTTTTAACAGAACAAGACCAACAATAGCTTGACCAAACTGTTCAAATAAAAGAATCAATGACCTAGTTCTTTTCATTACTTTAGATCTTCGTTTCCGATTTCATGACGAGACGTAAAACAAAAATGTTAAGTAGTTGGTCAAGGTAAGTTATACACTTCGAAATAAGACGATTGATATAAATAATGAATAATTTTTACCGCTGTTCCGACTCGCTAAGGTTTGCTGGAAGAAACCTCTTACAGAGATAAGCTCGCCTTTGTACATATTGTTTTTAATGTAATGTTATGTTTAATGTTTCGTATGCAATAAAGTATATCTACTTATAATGAATGTCGATGAAGCAAAAGTGATTAGTCAGGATGGTGGCAGTGGCAGGTGGCAGTCCCTGGTCTCTGCTTACGCCTCTGGGATACAGGCGTGAGCTTATGTATGTATTTTATCTTCTTCTTCTTCTTATATACAAAAAAGGATTGCTGTTCGTTAGTCTCACTAAAACTCGAGAACGGCTGGACCGATTTGGCTGATTTTGGTTTTTTATATTTCTAGAATTCCAGGGAAGGTTTAAATGGTGAGAAAATATGGAAAAATTACGAAAACTCTGGCGGTACGAAGTTTGCCGGAACAGCTAGTTAAATATAAATATTATTTTTTAACTAAAGTAAACTTTTGTAAGCACTACACATTGTTTACTTTATTCCTTTAAACTCTGCGAGTCAGAGCGAAAACTGGGGCTAGATTCTACTAATGCATTGTGATACAATGCGGTGTAATAAAGGACAGAACAGAATAGAGTATTTTAGATTTATATTATAGGTAACGTATACACGTTATACAATCCACGTGTGTAATTGTGTATAGAAGTTTTAGTTACTTTAAACATGAATCGTTTAAGGGTCTTTTACGGAGCACCACTTAATTCGGAGTCATATGAAATCATGGATGTTAGCAATTATTGAGGCTTATAGAATCAAAGGCTGCAAAGTACCACAAAGTAAACTTGCCACTTTCCCGTCAACGCGGTAACACTTAGCAGCCTTTGAACCCAATATGAGATGAGGTATTGTATGAGGTTTTAAGTGGTCTTTTGCTGATTTTGTTACTAAATTGAAAAAATGCAAAGTTTAAACTCAAAATACACTAGATGGCTCGTGTTTGGAAAGTATGGCACTTAGCAGCCTTTAATTCTATATGTCTCAATAATTGCTAACATCAAAGATTTCATATGACTCCGAATTAAGTGGTGCTCCGTAAAAGACCCTTAAACGATTCATATTAAAAGTAACTAAAACTTTTATACACACGTGGATTGTATAACGTGTATTCGTTATAATATAAATCTGAAATACTCTATTCTGCAACATAAGGAAATTAGTCAAGAAGTAATTTTACACTCCTCAAATTGAGCTAAAGCTATTAGTAGAGATGTTACACTACTTAAATTAAGGCGGCTAATGGAAGTGCAATAAACTATGCAAGTTCTTGAAGTGATACCTAAGTCAGTTATGTAACACTGCTTGATTCTCTTTAGTATACAGGGTGTTGATTTGTACAGTTTAATCCGACTCAGGTGTAGTTATTTACATGATACTGAAGCAAAAAAAATATGAAATAATAATCGCTCGCCGCTCGGCGCCGCAAAACCGGGGATTTTAGGTGATTTTCACTAAAACAAATACTTTTTTAAATATTTTTTTGCTTCAGTATCATGTAAATAACCTGAGTCGGATTAAACTGTACAAATTAACACCCAGTATAATAGTTAGTGAACCAGGGCTTAGATTCTGCTAATGCCTTGGAATACAATGTCAGTTGCATGCATCAATTTGATTTCATTGCCGCTTCAAATCAATGCGCGTCATTGGAATTAAAACAACATGACCCGACCATTTAACCGTAATGCACTAACAGAATCGAGACACTAGACGTATATTCTGATAATGCATTGCAGTACAGTGATAACTCTCCACCAATCCGGACGTGGCCCCGTGGTGGAGTATGGGCCTATACCTTCCTCAGGGAAGAGACCTGCCACTCTGTGGGAACATAATAGGTTAATGATGATGATGATAACTGCAAGAAAGCGGCAGTGTTATTTCATTGCTGGGTTAAGGTTACTAGCGCAAACGAATCTAGGAACTTCTAGGCGTCAATGGTAAGAAAAAACATATCTCGTGACTCGTGTATTCGTCATTGTCATTGCACTTACAGAATCGAGACTTTAATACACACATTTTTGTCAATATAATGTTATTTTTTCTCTATTTCATAGTCTACTTAAGAATAGCAGTACAATAAAATTCCTTCTCACGAAGAACATCGAGGCGCAGAGTAACAGATTATACCATTGGAATGCCATTGATTACTAGACTACCAATAGTGTTAATGAAACCATTTATATTTCCATGTTTTACACCATAGTAATGATTTCGCTTTGCAAAAGATAGTAGGTACTTCCTTCATGGGACACTGTATTAGGTTCTACAAGAACTTCTACATTCTACATTCCCCAAGATATATTATTACTTCTGTTACCTCCGACGCGGTTTAAGAAATGTGTTAAGCACACTATGCAAAAAATGCTTACTATAAATGCCACGATTAATTAGATGACAAAGATGTCTGGTGTTAAACAGTAGATTAATCTCAAATGTATTGAGAGGAGAATTATGCCTAGAACACCTCTATGAGTAATAATTTTTAAGTTTCAAAGTTTGTTAATTAAGCTTAAACTGTTTTGAAAAGAATAAATGTGGAGTTTCTTTGTCAGTTTCTTCACCACGTAATCTATTACTTGTGAAACTAACAACTTTGACGTTTGTAAAGTAAAAAAAATGTTTTTATTGTGAATAAAATATTGGAATTTGAATTTGATGGCAGGTAAAGGCCGTGCCTCTCCGACGCTTAAGTGCTGTATTTGAAACTCAGCACATCCAAATGACTTTCTTTTCTAGGTTACATAGTTTTATAATTTGTTTATCGTATTATTAACACTAGCTAACCCTGAAACATCAAAGATATTTTTTCTTCGTTTGCGCTAGTAACCTTAAACCAGCAACGAAATAACATTGCCGCTTCCCGGTAGTTATCACTATCATCATCAGCCCTTATGTCCCCACTGAGGGGCACGGGTCCCTTCCCTGAGGAAGGTATAATCCTTACGTCTGTATTTGAATCCTAGCACATACAAATGACAAACACTAGCTAACCGTGAAAACTCAAAGCTAAGATGTTTCGCTAAGAAATCGCCGCGTTGTAATTAAACCCACAGTCTCTCTGAGAGAAGGCCTATGGCTATTTCCAGAAATAGCCATAGGCCTGCCAGCAGTGAGATGTTTAATGGCCTCCAATTTGTTGCCTGGCTGCGTCTTTGTTCGCCTTGTACTTTTGATCTGTACTCCATAGGCAACTATGGAGTACAGATCAAAAGTACAAAAACTCCAATTTACTATTAGTCTAGCTTATTAACGCCCACTAGATTTCCAAATGCCTATGTCAAATTGTAAGCGGCCGAGCGTTTGTAGCTAGCAACGACAGTGCCATTTGCAAATGGCAGAGTTTTCCTAAGCCTAGGCGCACACTAGCAACACGCGACAGGCGACAGCTCGGCGATTAGACGCGACGCAGGCTACGGCCGTCAATTTTCATATATTTTGTTCGAATCCCCGCATACTTGGCTTTAGAGTCGCGGAGTTGCGACGACAAGACGCCAGAAGCAAATGACAACGTCGCGTCTGACGCGGCGACAAGTCGCCCTGTTTGCGATGGCTCTAAATGCTAGTGACGTGTAAAGAGAACTAGCAGCTAAGAGTACGAGTTGATCTGTGTGCCAAACATCCAGACCCTGAATATAACATTATAACTTTCATACAACAAAATCACGTGACCTGGTCCCAATGCTACTCGTATTGTAACCAGGCAAGGACATAGCTAACATCGAAAAACACCCAGACTGAGGCCATTTGTACAAATATACGGCGGTCCCCAATGGGAATCGAACCACGACCTGATTATTGGTAGCTAAGCACCCTAAGGGCTCGACCAACGACGCAGTCGAATGACGTGAATGAGTAACAAACAACCGTCCATCGAAGCTACCATTGTTATAAGCCTAGGCGCACACTAGCGACACGCGACAGGCGACAGCTCGGCGACTAGACGCGACGACAGGCTACGGCGTCAATTTTCATATATGTATTTTGTTCGAATCTCCGCACACTTGGCGCGACAAGTCGCCGTGTTTGCGACGGCTGTAAGATGTGCTGATAATATGTTGCGTCGCAATTCACTCTAGCTCGAATAGGGTAGTTTCCAGGGTCAAAATAATTAACGTAACTTTAATGGGCTATATCTTTGTAATTTTTGGTCTAATTTTCAAATAAAAAAATACGTGTCCCTTATTTTTGAATAATCTAAAAGACGGACTAATTACATTTTTTAGGGCAACTAGCCCATTCTACCTATTTATCAATTACAGGATAAAGCTACTTGTTCACCGAGAGGGCGGGCCGACATTTCGACAGGCCACAGCTACATTCGACGTCACCTTGTGAAACGCCAGTGCATCCTGTCACTGCGGACAACGTGTTATTAGCAGTTGCAGCAGAAACAGTTACGAATGCTAACAGCAGCTGTCGAGATAGGTGTGTCGAAACGAAAAGTATCCATGCACCATTATTATTGTCATAGGTTGGGTTGCATGTGTTTGTTGTTTTGTTTCTTTGATGTCTGAACGCCCCGGCCCGATTTTGGTCACGTTTTGTACCTACTCAACAACAAGTTTCTTTCGACGGGACATAGCGCTTTTGAAATATACCAGTGACTATGTAGTCAGGGACAGGGAAAATCGTGATCTCTTATAATTACAACCAATAAAATGTAAAGTCGCATTTTGACTACATTTTCAACGTATCTGTACCATTTATTATCATGTTTCACAAAATCTAGAATGTGTCTTTACTTATTTAATCTTCTTGCTAATATATAAAATTCTCGTGTCACCGTGTTAGTGCGCATATATAGGGGTACAGGGAAAGTCGTACACAATATTATAGGAGGTCATTATTTAGGTCATTTCTGATGGATTTTATTCTATTGTATAGGGTCCGAAAGTTAACCGTTATGGAGATATTGACTATTAAAAATTAAAAAAAAATATTTTTTTTTTTTTTTATTGATTTTTTCTCATTATAGAGCTCTTAAAGTAGTTTTTTCAATGTATTTAGTTAAAAGGCATGTCAATTGATAAAAACTATCAGCAAAAGCTGCACCTACTACTAACAGCTTTAAAAAACTGCTCGGCAATGGTTAGAATTAAATAATTTTTCTCTAAATATTTTTCACATTGAAGCTCTTCAGATATTATTGTTCTGCAAATAATTTTAAAAAATTCTACGACTCTTTGACTATTCAAAAAGGTATAACATTTAATAGGTATGTGCATACAATTTTAAAATAATGTTATTTAAGTAGGCTCTAGTGGTAGTACCTACATAACTGAACTTCGATACAAAAAAAATGTATTTACTTCCTGGCACCTTTAAACTATGTAAAAAGGTCAGATAGGCTTTTTTGGGCTCTGGAGACATGCTGTCTCAGGTGTTCACGTATTTCAGTTTTTTTTTTATAATATTCTATCTATTTGTTATTTTTGTGTTAGTCTGCTCGTGTGATTCTTCCGTGGTAGATGTGTTATACGCGCTCTTTGATAATTTCCCGTAAAACGTGACTTAGCTTGGATTTTTGTATTTATTCATCTTCATTCTGTGACTTGGCTTGGATTTTGGACTGATTCATCTTCATACTGAGACTTGGCTTGGATTTTGGACTGATTCATTTTCATTGTGTGGCTTGAATGGCGAGACACATATGAAAACTTTTTGAGGGAGGAGTTACCCTTGTTGATGGACGACATTCATGTTCTTTCTACATGACGGCTGCCCAGCGCACCACGGGAGCATGTTTGGACGAGAACTCCCCAAATAAGTGGATTGGAAAAGACGGTCCCGTTGCATGGTCTGCTAGGAGCCCTGATCTAACGCCAATAGATTTTTATGTATGAGATCATATTAAAAGCATAATTTAGAACAAAATGACGCCAATTGAAAATGTCGAAATTTTAAGACAGAATAATTGTGGAAATGGCTGCGAAAATGAGGAGAAACCTGCGAACTTCTGTAGTGAAGAGTAATTAAAAAAAAAGAAGAAATTTTATTAGAAATAGAGGCAATTAAAACTAAATAAAAACTAATTACAAAAATATTACTTCAAATATTTTTGTTTCTTTACATATTTTAGATATTTTTACCTCGACTAAAAATTTACCGTTTGCCATCTTAAGTGACACTTGGCTAACCTTTTTCCGATGTAATAGCAAGTGATATACGTTTCTGAATACCTAAAGAGACGTAGAAGTTTCTAAAACGCAAATCATTTGCAGAGCACGTATTAACACATCTACCATGGAAGAATGAGACGAGCAGACTAACACAAAAATAATAGATAGATAGAATATTCTGAAAAATAAATACTGTAATAGGTACCTGAACACCTGAGACAGCATGTCTCCAGAGCACAAAAATGCCTATCTGACCTTTTTACATAGTTTAAAGGTGGCAGGAAGTAAAAAAAATTTTTTTGTATCGAAGTTCAGTTATGTAGGTAATACCACTAGAGCCTACTCAAATAACATTATTTTAAAATTTTATGCACATACCTATTAAATGTAATACCTTTTTGAATAGTTAAAGAGTTGTAGAAGTTTTTAAAATTATTTGCAGAACAATAATATCAATATATTTTTTTTAAGAGCTTCAATGTGAAAAATATTTAGAGAAAAATTATTTGATTCTAACCGTTGCCAAGCAGTTTTTTAAAGCTGTTAGTAGTAGGTGCAGCTTTTGCTGATACTTTTTTTTCAATTGACACGCCTTTTAACTAAATATATTAAAAAAACCACTTTATGAGCTCTATTCTGAGAAAAAATCAATCAAAAAGCCAAAAAATTTTGATATTTTTTAAAAATCTTTAACAGTCAATATCTCCATAACGGTTAATTTTCGGACCCTATATAATAGAGCAAAATCCATCAGAAATGACCTAAATAATAACCTCCTTTAATATTGTGTACGACTTTCCCTGTAACCCTGTATACTCCTCCGAAACGGCTTGACCGATTTTGATGAAATTTTATACATATTCGGTAGGTTTGAGAATAGGTTTTTATCTATTTTTCATACCCCTATCTGGCAAAGCGTTTGCAGGGTCAGCTAGTGTAAATATAAAAAACACTGTATTCTAGGAATGTACTAGAAGAATGGTGTTTTTGTTGACGAAGCCTCCTTTTTCTGCTTTTCGTCTTTTTTAATTGCAGTTTCTCCCAAATGCATAAATTAATTGGGTAATGGTGTGTAAGTTAAGCATTATATATCTATCTATCTGAATATAGAAACACCGTCCTTCTACCTATAAAAAATACAAAGATGTTTTGGAACAAAACAGTTTGCGCTTTCGCTTAGCGGTTAGGCGCCGTTAAATGATTTTGTGGTTGCATGGTTGGATGTGGAAAAACCTATACATTTGCGCAGTTTGTTCTTTCTGTAATGATGTACTTGAGATATTAGTTTATTCGGATTACGAGAATAATCGGATATCAAAGTTGATAAAAGCTCTGATTGTGGGTAGATTCTAAGACAACGGAGAAGTTAGATTTTGGTGCTCTCAGATTTCCAGTAGATAGATAATAGAAATAAAATAGCATAAAAAAAATATTTTTGTTGCCAAGTGGACAAAATTTTACTAAATATTGTGGAAAAAATTTTTTTTACTATGATCCATTTATCTATACTATATTCTATTTACTGAAGCGAACGACTAAAGGTAAACAAAGTCACAGCATCTCTCAAACTTACATCTCACTCAAAATAGCGCATGCACGCAGTTTTGCTTGGATCGTATACGTGTACTGTATTTACATAGGTTTGGCAGAAAGAGTTGAGTCCCAGCTCGCCCATATTTTCCGTTTTGTAATAACAAACACAAAAGTACAACAACAACTGGACGATGGACCGAAAAACTTTACCAATACTTTATTTACAATGATGAACAGACTAAAGAAAATAAAATAGCATAAAGAAGTTGCACTTGCATCAACAACGTCAATCGAGAGTAAATATGGCGTCGGAGTGGCTATCTTACTTTTTTTTTGCCTCTAATTAAGAAAGAGGTTCGTAGTCAGTTCTCCTACTTCTTCCTATACTTCGCGTAGCGCATTAGCATAAAATAATCGATCATAATCGGCCTTTAAACAAAAGTCCGTCATCTTTACTAGTTGCGAACATATTTGACAGCAGTAGGATCGCTTTTATTTGAGGACCACTGAAATTTTAGGTATTTTTTTGAACATAGATCTCTTAAGCAAATGATATGGTCATGATAAAATAAAATATTTAGTTAAATAAACTGCGAGTGAGGGATAAATCAGGTAATAACGGTATTATTGTGTTTATTGCTTAGTGGTATTTATTAGGCATATCGTTTTGTATCTTTTCTAAATATTATGCAGTGTTATAAATGTGGCATATTGAAAAACTAAATTTTTGACATGTTGACACTAAGTCGTTCGCTTCAGTAAATAAGGTGTAGGCATTTTTTCAAACTTTAAACGACACTAAATCAAAAACCTTTAGCGGTAGAAAATTCGATACCATTTGCAAATTTATTACTAGCTAGCACTAAATTTGTAAACTGTTTCGAGTTTTCTACCGCTAAAGGTTTTTGAATTAGTGTCGTTTAAAGTCTGAAAAAAATGGCAAGTGTAGATAAATGGATTATGAGTACCTAGGTACAGTAACTACAGTCTTTGAAATAGATTTTCAGGGCCCTATTTCACAAACTTGGCAATATACGTGACGTGTAGATAGAAACACGTTAGCTTGGAAAGTAACAATAGATTTTGCTGTTTATTTCTTCCTGTCGTGCGTTGCAGAATGGCATGCTAGTGCAATGCGTTGTTCGAGCGTTTCTTGTGTCGCATTCATATAATTCACAGTTCACACTGTCATTATTTGTAGATTCGTAGAACTAATGTTTCTGTCTTTACCACAATATCAACAATAAATTGAAGTAAAAAACACAAATTGCTCGTAGCCCCGGCCGCCTGAGTGATCTGAAACGATCACGAAGGTTAAGCAACATAGGGCGCGTTCAGTGCATCGATGGGTGACCGTCTATGATAAAATAAAAAATAAAATAAAATTTATTTGCAGGCAAACATGATACAATAAGTTCTTAAAAGTTTACAATTCTACCGTTCATACATGTCTGCGGCAGTCTCTGGCATACAAAAGTCGGTAGATGGCCCGTATGACTAATGCTAATGGCATTTTTCTGAGCGGTTTCGTGCTTTGCAAGGCACGTTGAGCAGTTGGTCCCGGCTGCCGTCGATAGATTGCAGTCGTTAAGCCGAGTCAGAGGCCTTAGGGCGGGCGGCTTGAAAACTTCTGACAGTAAGACCAGCCGCTAGTCTTACCGGCCTCCACCAATCCGGACTAGGCCCCCGTGGTGGACTATGGCCTATACCATCCTCAGGGAAGAGATCCGTGCCCCTCGGTGGAGACATAATGGGTTGCTGATGAAGTAAGTAAGAATACGCAATTATTTTCAACTTTTTCGTGCATTATAATATAATAGTTTTTTGTTTGAAGTCGTTTTTTATTTTGGTAAAATTTTTGTTTTAACACCTTGAATCGATTCTTATCATTTGCGCAAGCATTATTTTATGTATTTCTTAGCCTGTCGATGACAAAACATAATTGCCTTTATTACGCAGTTGCGGCCCAGAACTTACGACGCCGCCTGCGATCATTTGCAATCGTTTATTATGTTTATATTTATTTTATTTAAAATTAAATAGCTACTTTATTGAATGAATGTACTTATAATACTCTTATATTACTCTTTCATTTATCTCCTGCGGTTGATTGGTAGAAAATGCTTTCGGCATTAAGTCCGTCGCATTGTACTATATTTTTATTTTAAATGTAAGTACAACTTGTGTACCTAAATGTAAGTAAAATTGACGTTCATAAAGTAAATATTCTATTTGGATTATGATGCACTTTTAATACCAAGGAATTAATACAACTGTTTTATTACTTGCGCAAGCTATAATTTGAAACGTTAGTTTTATTTACCGGCCCATTATAGTATATATTCCAAATCAGCCACCTTAGGAACTGATATTTGCGGGAATACCGCAACCGAAAAAATATGCAAATATGCGAGCTTCATTTTAAAATATTTTTTACTGCAGGAATGTGATAGCTAAATGCAAATGCAACCATATAAAAAAATTCTCGCGATAAATGACCAAAAACAAAACCAAATAGCCTTAACCAATACATACAGTAACACACATCGAAAAAATCGCCAAATAATTAAAACGCACTTATTTATGACCGGTCCCAATAACCTACCAACCAGCTACCACCAGTTAAAATGTTAACTAGTGTAGGCCACTCAATAGAAAAGAAAAACGGGACATTTCAATATTGCGTTGACAGCTAACTGTCAGTTATCTGTAGATAGGTTAAAGGCACCGGGCATTAACTGCAGCGCGGCCGGAGAGTACGGAGGCAGTTACATTGAACAAACCTTTGTCGTGTATTGTGTAATGTACAGTATAAATGTAATGGCGATTATTACACGATATTCCACAGGGTATGGGCAGTAAAGTTTAGGACCAAGTGGCTACTCGTGACGAAATCTGGGGCACAGAAGTGAAAGGGCGCCGGCCGCGGCCGCGGGATCCGATCATTTTATCGCGAATTCACAGCTTAGTTACAGCTGTCCTTAGGCCTTTCCTTGTACAACGATACGTTTAGTATGCACTTAATTTCTGAGGGTCACGATCTGTACGGGCAAAGGAGATGACCTGGAAAAGATATGTGGATCTAAATCTAAGAAACGAGCGATGGGTGTGGCGAGCGCATTACTGACGAGTGATATTCCTAAATAAATAGGCATATGCATGTTTTTACTGATATTTACTAGCGCTTTCATATATATTTTTCAAACAACTAGGAAAACAAAGATATTTGGTTTTTACGTATGTTTCTCTACAGCTGTTTTTTTATCTTTTTTAACAACATCAAATTCAAGAAGAATAATTATTACAAAAATTGTGCCCGGATAACGGCGACAGGCTTGCCACTTGTCAAGTTGGGATCTAATAATGGACCCAGTTCTAGTGATTGGTACCTCTGCCTACCCCCTCGGGGATAACGGGCGTGAGTTTATTATTATTATTATTTATTATAATTATTATTAAAAAATAATTATCTTTCGAAATGGGAAGCAGAGTCAAGTAGAACCGATAACCGATAGGGTAATAATGTTCTCAAGTCTCTACTTGGTCTCTACCAAAAATTAGTACATTCGGCGTAAAACGCCCAACCACTCGCCGACAATCTGTTGATTGACGATCCGGCGATTGCTGGCTGTATAGGACTGGCAGAGATCAAAAAGAAGCAGTTTTATATCACCCTATTATACGTGGCCCTTACGGCCTCTTTATACGAATAGCGGATTGATACTAGATAGATGGATAGAATTCCATTCGGTATTTAACATTCGAAGCGCTTAAGTTAGCGAAGAAAAAAACAGTGGGTAATGATGTTTCAAGTTGCCAAAAGCTGCTGCTCAACGTGAACGTTCCAACTACTATCGCGAACGTAGTTAACTTAAATATTGTGGCAGTGAGCGGGGCACGTAGCACGAAGAACTGATGGCCGATGGGGCCGAAATGTTCTTGAATGGAGACCACACATCGGCAAGCGCAGCGTAGGATGACCAGTCACAAGATAGACAGACGATCTCATCCAAGTGGCAGGGAGACGCTGGATGCAAGCCGCTTCCAACCGGTCTTTTCAGAAATTCATGGAGGAGGCCTATATCAAGCAGTGGACTTCTTGTGGCTGAATGATGATGATTGTAAATACAAGTGTCAAACGGGATTAAGACGAATAAAACGAAACGAGCTGATCAAGGATTATTGATATTAGTAGGCTAGTGCAGTCCACCGCAAGTCAACCTTCACATTTTAGTTGCAAAGTCCCCCGTAATGCAACGGAGAAGAGTGCATGGGTATTTAAAATGATGTGCTGTCGACTGTACTACCCTAGTAGTTTCCTCTCTCACGCGTTGCACGGATAATAATGTTTGATGCAAGCAAAGTCTTAATCTGCCACTTGACAGCGAACCATTAAATTAGACTGTCGAAGTCTTGGCGCTGTTTCGATATCGTGATTTATAGCTTGATCTATTATATGTGTCATCTGACTAGCAAGTTTTATGATGTTAAAAGGTAGAGTAATCAACCAAACATTAAATGCTTTTATTGTCAGTTAAGGTATAGCTGCCAATTGATCGTGAAATGTCACATGAAAATAAAAAGAATATATAAAAACTCAGTAAATTAATACAGTCTAATACCGAGCGAAACTAGAATACTAATTCTAGTTTCGCTCGTAATGTAAAGTAAATAATCACAAGTCACCTAAAATTTTCAAATAAGATACCCAGATGAATAAATTAAACATAAACATTTACATACATTGCTTCTGGCCCCACACTAGGATACCCTGTGTCGTGGGAAACAGAAACAGTGACGTCACAAACATGTAAACATCCAAGACCTGGAGTTTTTGACAGGACTTTGGGTACAGATATAAAAAACGAGAGAGACTTAAGAAAATATTATACTGACCAAAGCAATCAGTGGAGGCTTTTTGATAACGATTGTTTTGATAATCTAGATAAATAGATGTATTTGCGTCACTTTATAAATTTAGTAGATATGGTATTATTTGAGCGATACCGAGTTTTGGATGTAAAAAAAAAACAAAATTACTGTCACTCGTCCCAAGTCGCTCGTAGCCCCGGCCATCTGCATCAAGCATCATAGGGCGCGTTCAGTGCATGGATGGGTGACCGTTCTATGACTAACGCTAGTGGTATTTTTCCGGGCGGTTCCGTGCTTCGTTGATGCCGGCTGCCGTCGACAGATGGCAGTCGTTAAGCCAAGTCAGAGGTCTTAGGACGGCTTAAACTTCTGACAGTAAGACCAGCCATTAGTCTTACAAGCATCCACAGACCCGGACCTGGAGTATGGCGTAGAAAAATGACTGCTAATGTTTTTGTGGCGAGCACACGTCAACTCTGCGCGCGCTTATAGTGCGCCAACCGCTCCAACATTTCTGCATCGTGCAAGGAAAGTATTACACATGACTTACGATAAATATATATGTATGTGTATGTGTATAGTATTAAGTTTATATAAGTAAAGCTACATATGTAAGTGTATAGTATTAAGTATAAGTATATATAAATATTCAAATTTGCACCGGCTACCCGTCTTTCAAATTTCTCTCAGCAACTTTCCATCGTAAGGTTGTCTGGAAGAAATTGCTTTTAGTAATAAGGCCGCCAATTGTACGATGAACCTTTGTAAATATTTTGTGTTCTTTTTGTATTTTTTTCTAGTGTGCAATAAAGAATATTCTATTCTATTCTATAAATACAACGTCCAACGAAAAACAGTTGGACGGGCCGTCCCCAGGCATACGATCTGCCTGGTGGTAAATTTCCCATCCCTATATTTTGACTTAAATTTATGACAACCACGGAATTTTATCCTAATACACATTTGACAGGCTCTGATACATTAAGTTAAAAAAAAACCTCCAGGTCTTGGATGTTTACATGTTTGTGACGTCGCTGTTTCTGGTTCCCACGACACAGGGTATCCTTGTGTCGGGCCAGAAGCAATGTATGTGCCTGTATGTAAATGTTTGTTTATTTTTAAAAGATAATCAGAGTAGACCAATCCGGACTTGGCCCCCGTGGTGTAGTTTGGCAGGGAAGAGACCCGTGCCCCTCGGTGGGACATAATGGGTTGATGATGAATCAGAGTGGAGGTTTTTTTCCCGCCGCTTTATTCTTTACTACCAATACGGCCACAAGGCAGTGGCTAACATAGTACATTGACATTCAACAAACAGAATGCAAATTCTTTACATAAATAAGCTCACGCCTGTATCCCAGAGGGGTAGACAGCAACCAGGGACTGACACCTGCCACGATCCTGATAAATCACTTTCGCTTAATCGACATTCATTAGTCGTTGCATGCACGCACATTGGTTTCGGGTGCATTTTATCTTGTTCTTTCGAAAGATATACATCCTCTTTAGTCGATATGTCCGCCTGGGGCATCCCTTACCGGTCCTTCCACCTTCCAAAGAACCTATACTTAATATCGCACCCTTGCAAGAACATCGTGATATTTCGAAGAACACCATTTTTTACTCATAGTTTTTTTTTAACGCGATTTTATTTACCCGAAAACGCCGGAAGCAGAAGAGACACTACATCACGTTATAGCGCTATCTCTTTCGGCCATTACTTTGAAATCTTACATAAATGCTCTCATGTAACGTAATGGTTCCGAAATAACACATTGTTCTTGCAAATGTGCGTATTATTTAAATAAATTTATGTAAATAAATGCTTTCTTTCTTCTTTTCTAATTAAACCTAATAGGTACAGACCTGTTTCCTCGCTTGCCTGTAGATGAGCTGCTGTCCCTGCACTGCCTCCCCCTGCGCTTGTCTTTTGTCCTTGTTCTGCGCAGAGTCGATGGCATCTTCCTTCTCCGTTTGACTCTCTTCAGCGGCGAATGCGCAGGCTACTATCGCTGAAAATGAGATATTAAGAAGATTTTAATGACAGCTTCATATTAATGGGAAAAGCGGAAGGTCCGAAAATGCGGATGGCAAGGAACCGTGAGATGGATTACTTTTTCTGTATCTTCATACGATAGATTTTGAACCCACTGCAGTATGGTAGTGATGATGATAACACAAAAATATATTTTTACACGCAGCTTCTCCTAAGTTCCCTAGTAAAAGTGACCAAAGCAAACTTTGGGACTAAACCGTAGACGAGACAACTAAAACGTCAATGCCCTTACCGAATAGGACCTCAGTCCAAATACAGCGCCACCAAGTTATCTGTCCAGATGGCCAAAATTGTAACTAACTAACTAATAGTAAATCCTATTCCCCATTTTTTGTTTAATTTATTCACTTGCTAAGATTTATAGATTCATTTTCATCAAAATTGAAAGATGGGTTAAAATAATCTCATTTCACCAAGTAAATTTCTTAAATATTACTACTAAATTCTTCACTAGCGCTGCTATCAACTGAACAGATAATATGGTGACACTATAGTAAGCAGGCAAAGGCAGACATACAAATACCCTTGTAATTTGAAGTCCTTGCAGAAATGTAACCCACAACCTTTGTAGAGGATCGATTTCAGACGCTAAACTAACAAGGCGAAGAAAGAACTAAGAAGAAGTTACGTAACATGTTTACTTTGAAATTAGACACCAAGGTTGGTCTTCTTTCATCGCGCTAATTATTCTCTGGTCTTTAGTATTTATTCTGTGAACATCAAAATCCCTTACTTTACTTCTTTCTAGATATTCCTATTGTGTGATAATAACTTCCGCACCAATCTGGACTTGGCCCCCGTGGTAGAGTATGGCCTATACGAGTACCTTCCTCAGCAGGGAAGAGACCCATGCCCCTCGGTGGGGACATAATGGGTTGATGATGTTAAACTTCCACACGATCCAACCACCTGTCCTAGTCCCAAACTAGAATATCCTGCGCTATAACAACTAAAGGCATCACATGGAAATCCTTCCAGTCTGAGGCCTTTTGGTGCTTTCTGGTGCCCACGACACAGAGTATCCCAGTGTGATGCTAGAAGCAATGATTTATTCCGACTTCGTCAAGCCTAATTAGTCCAGTTTGGTCATGCCTATAAATGACAGCGAAATTTCACCCAATACGTCAATAAAAAAAAAAAAAAATCCCCGAAAAAGAAAAGTACTTCTTAAATACAATAAAATCATCAAATTAGTCAAAAATTGCATCGAAAACAAAATGTAAGTCATAAAATGTGTAAAATAAATGTTTAAAAAAAATTAGTTATTTAAAAAAGAATTAAAAAAAGCTTTACAAAAAAGGAGTACCTACCTAAGTATATTATATATTATATTTGTGAGTCTGTGACGAAATTTATTAATATGTTCATGAGTGTTCTTGTTTTTTTTTCTTTAATTTAAATTATCTGGATTTACTAGGATTCATTAGGTACCTATGATTTAGTTTCTCAAGATGAGTTATCTTTTATTTCTTTATTAAACATATGTTAAGTAGTGACAACTGTAATGTGTTTTAATTTGACGCCTTGACCATTCCGGACAAATTTCGCTGTCATTTACAGGCATGAACAAAGCGGACTAATTAGGCTTGACGAAGTCGGAATAAATTGAAGCAAGATTTGTATGTGCCCGCATGTAAATGTTTATGTTTAAGTTTTGTGCGAATCCCATGACCTCTGTTGTGGTACAGTGAAACATGTCCACCGCCAGACCAACGATGCCTCGTAAATTAACTGCCGTAAATTATTTACCGATTCACGGCCTCAGTGAATCGGTAAATAATTTCAGTTCAACCATCAATGAAATTATTTTGCGCTCCCATGTACAGCCGGGAGGGCGAATTGGTTTTCCGTTTGAATACTTAGATATTATGGATTTTTCTTGATCTCTTACATAAGTAAAGATGTCGTTCTATGTAGCGAGACAAAATGTTTGTCAGAGCTTGAATTGAAAATACTTTGTTTTTATTTGTGTCGAATGAAAGATGCAAATTTATTATAGAGCTTTAGTCTGAAATTGCTCTCGCTTCAAGATGCTGTTTGTGTACAATTTAACTAGACTAGATTAGTGCTGTTCTCTTAATAAAAAAAATACTGTTTTACCTACAACCTGTAAAGCCTCAAATATCTAAGTTTTGCCGCATACAACCTATCATTGAAAAGGATCGCAACCAGGAAACCTTTGTATGGACAGGATTGAGTGATGAAGAGACTAGTATTAAGTATGTTATAGGCGATTATGCACGGAACTACGTCATCAAAACAAACGAAATTGAAAAGAATCCTATTTTGTGCGGACGTGGGTGTTGTTTTTAATAGAGAACAGAAATGTCAACGTCTTGATATTTTTTTATACAAACACATCAATCAGTTACGTTATCACTTTGAAAAAAAAACACAATTAAAAACCATTCACTATAACGATGAGCCGGTCCGATCGACCCACCAAAAATTTTACTGGTTAAATCTTATTTCATGCATGTGAGAGAATACAGATCGAATAGAAAGTAATATTATAGTTAATATTTATTTAATTGTACCTAAACTATTATTTGCTTGCTGAATCGCTCGTAGCCCGGCTGCCTGAGTGAAACGATCACGAATGTTTAGCAACATAGGGCGCGTTCGGTGCATGGATGGGTGACCGTCTATGATTAACGCTAGTGGCATTTTTCCGAGCGGTTCCGTGCTTCGCAAGGCACGTTAAACAGTTGGTGCCGGCTGCCGTCGAAAGATGGCAGTCGTTAAGCCAAGTCAGAGGCCTTATGGGCGGCTTGAAAACTTCTGTCAGTAAGACCAGCCACTAGTCTTACAAGCCTCCACCAATCCGGACTTGGCAACCATGGTGGAGTATGGATGGCCTATACCTTCCTCAGGGAAGAGACTGCCGCTCGGTGGGGACATAATGAGTTGATGATGTTTATATTATTATTTTTTAATACTTTTGTCATTAAAACAAAAGAAATCAATGAACATTGTTAATTAGTTATTGTTGCATTATTTTTTCCTTAGATTGTATTTTTTTACTATTGTTAATATTTAGGAAGATCCCTATTTTACGTCGGTGCACCTCTCGGTTCTACCCACATTTGCTTGACATATTTCTTACTAGCTGTATCCCGTTTTCGTACACCTGGACCTTACGGAACCTTATAGATAATAAATTATGTATTAACAGTAAACAATTTTTGAAAAAGTTATGCACAAAGCCTCATATATTATACGCGAATTCATTTTCATCGATTTTCCCATGGGAATAAGATATTTTTCCGCAATAAAACGTAGCCTATGTGTTAATCCAGGGTGCCAGCTAACTCCGTACCAAATTTTATTAAAATCGCTCCAGCCGTTTAGACGTGAAGAAGTAACAAACATACACACTCACACACTTACAAACTTTCACCTTTATAATATTAGTGTGATTGCACCGCTTATCATTGTGAAAACTCTTGGCTAATTTCTCATAGTACATGCAGTATTGTGGTAAAAACTACCAGTTTATCGACTTGTCCACATTTATTATGACGCGGAGCTGCGACATCCGATTCCATGTATATCGTGTTCATAGAATTTCCGTTCTAAATTCCGCTAAGGCATTGCGGGCTAGATATGCAGGAGATTCGAGGCATGTTGTAAAATGTATCAAGTAGTACCGTACATAATGCCTGTAACGTATATTTATAGTTTGGAATGTCTGGGAGACCGCGTCCTCTCGATATTCAAGGCAAACGATTGACTCTCAAATACTGACCGGTATCGATAACTAGATTGTAATGATCTAGCTAGAAATTAGATTTACTGCCTTATTGGTACAAAAGTTTGACTATCTTATCTTATCTTATCTATCTGTCATTCACGTGAATGAAAAAACTCAGTATACGCACTCTGGTTCCCACGACACAGGATATCCTAGTGTTGGGCCAGAAGCAATGTATGTGCCTGTCTGTATGTAAATGTTATGTTATGTTACTAAATATACACAAAAAACTAATTAAAATCATTAAAGCGTTTACAAATGAGTTTGACTACAAATATTGAGATAAATATTGAGATTTTATATTAGACTAGCTGTTGCCCGCGACTACGTCCGCGTGGGATTTAGTTGAGTAAAGTGTTTGCAAATAAGATAGGGATACTTTTAGCGCATGCGAAAGAGATTTCATACTAACTTCGCAACCCCCTCTTACCCTTTTAAGGGATGATTTTCAAAAAACTACTTTACACGTCTTTCATGATTTTCAATGAAGGACCTTCATGCTGAATTTCATTCGAATAACTTCAAAAATGGCTAAGTTTCATACTAACATTGCACCCCCCTTTTATCCCCTTAAGAGATGATTTTCGAAAAACTATTTTACATGTGTTTCAAGACATTCAATGAAGGACCTTCATTCTGAATTTCATTCGAATAACTTCATAAACGGCAAAGTTTCATACTAACATTGCACCCCCCTTTTAACCCCTTAAGGGATGATTTTCAAAAAAAATATTTTACATGTATTGCATATATTTTAATGAAGGAACTTCATATTGAATTTCATACGAATAACTTCAAAAACGGCAAAGCTTCATACTAACTTTGCACGCCTCTTTTTCCCCGTTAAGGGATGATTTTTTAAAAACAATTTTACACGTGTCTCATGATTTTAAATGAAGAACCTTCATACAAAATATTATTTGAATAACTTCAAAAACGGCAAAGTTTCATACTAACTTTGAACGCCCATTTTACCCCTTTAGGGGGTGAATTTTCAAAAATCCTTTCTTAGTGCTCCCCTACGTTATAAAAGAAACCCTTGTGCAAAATTTCAAGTTTCTAACCCTTATAGTTCGGGCCCTGCTTTGATATGTCAGTTAGTCAGCTTCTCCTTTTATATATATAGATTATTGATATCAATTATATTAATAAGCAGCTTATCTTCATAAAAGTTTGTTTATTATACACCTCCTACGTTAAATCAGGTTACAGCAGGGCATGCGAGATTTGTGATTGAAATGAATTCAATCTATGTATGACAAGGTTTACTTGAGCCTAAAGCAAAATTGTAATTAGAATATGCAAATTTAACATGCTCACCAAGACATCACTTCACGGTTTTCACCTATGCAAAAAAAACTATTGTATAGCTACGTATTTCCTACCACTTTCGTGCAGCATTGGAGGAGTTTTTCAATAGCGCCCATTAAGAACTGAATCCATTATTGCTGTTATTGATAACACGCATTTTTTTTACCTAGGCGGTTGAAATAATGCTACCGCATAATTACAGTTATTTGTCTAGCTGGAACTGAAAAAAAGTTATGCAAATTCGAATATTACGAGTAAGAGACTACTTACGCGACGACATAAAAAAAAACAATTACAAAACTATTTGCACATGGCACCTGACATTGAAAGAGAAAGAAAAGTAATTTGAAAAACGAACCTCTTTTTGGCGCAAAAAGTTTTTTAGGCTTCAATTCAATTCTTGTTAAGGCACCCCTAGGATTCTGCCAATGTCGGGTTTGTGAAGATGGCAAGTGCTTTTTTTTTCCCTACCTACCGTTTACAACACAGTACATAATTGCGGAACTTGTAACAAATAAACTTGTAAATAAATAACAAATAAAAGAAAACAGTACATTAAATATCTATTCTAAAATTATAAATTTATATTGTTATTTTTATTCCTTACGTGAAAAGGAAAAACAGAATTCTTAATAGGATCACTTTGAGGTCCGTCCGTCCGTCGTCGGTCCGTCTGTCCGTCAAGACACTTCAACTCGGTAACGCGTGGAGGGTATCGGGTTGAAATTTAAAATATATATTGAGGTCTCTTCAAGCTGTACAAAAATCAAGCTTCTTTAACCGTGAAAAAAATACGGCTGTTTATGCCGCAAAAAAACTTAAACAAACAAACACAAACTTTGACTCTTTGACTTAGAACTAGAAAATTTTGTAAATAATCGTCCTAAACATCAAATCTTACAAGCCTCTACCAATCCGGACTAGGCCCCCGTGGTGGAGTATGTCCTATACCTTCCTCAGGGTTAATGATGATAAATCAAATACAACGCAAATACAAATAAAAATCAACAAACTGTAGATACATTATTGACTAATACTGAAAAAACTGTCTTTGAAATTAGGTAAAACTCTGTGACTCGATTTTTTAATTATTTATAATATGTACTTAATTTTTTAACGGAACCCTCCGTAGGCCAGTCTGACACGCTCTTATCAGGTTTTTTTTTAAATAAAATATTATTAAACCCCAAGTAAGTCTAACTCTAAGTCGCGTCTGTATGACCAGTGACACGACTAGTATGACCCGGTTCCCACGTAGCTCAGCTAGCGAATTGTATGCTGCGAGTGTGTGATACTGTGAATGGACAAGGCCATTATTTTTCCCATGTTCTGCGGTGAATGAGTCATCACTTTCTACTATTGTTTCTGTCATTATAACGTTTTGATTTGTTATTTGTTTTATTAAAATTTGTTTGTTGAACACAAAAAACCTTGTTTTGTGTTTAGTAAAACTATGTTTTTTTTGTCCATTTCATTTACGTATACATAGAACGTATAAGGATCTTGATTGTTAGTTTGTAATTTATTATCAATAATGATATGATAGTTTAGTTTGTAAGCTTTTAATATGATCGAAATGTTTGCTTTAACTAACTATTTTAACTAAGCGCTTGAGTTGTGAGAATGCTAAGTCAATACTTTTTGACCAATTAAATTTGTTACAAAAATAAATTTTTACTACCACACTTTTTCATCGACTCTGCTGTAAAATAAGCTAATATTGAATAATCGATGAGTACTTTTGCTAGAGACATTCCACCGATTGCATTTGGCAAACAGTCTTTAGAAAAACGAACATATCTTCATTAGCAGAATATCGATTGAAACATAAAGGAGTTAATGTCTAGAAAAGTCCATCAAATAAAATGTAAACGATACAGTGCAGAAGAAAAAATACGCTGACCTAACCATGACATCCAAAGTAATTGAGACTGACCTTTGTCAATCAACAACTTCATAGAAAAAACGTGGTGATCTCGATTGTTGCATTAATCACGCCAATAAAAAGGTGCAATAAAATGTAAAAAAAAATTTTTTGGGAAAAATGTTGCAGAATTTAATATAAACATTAAAAAACACAGAGAAAACTATCAAAGCTAAGTCAGCTTTACCAGTTAACGAGTACTCGGCGACCAACTTATTGAAAATGGAAAACTTCCTACAAGATCCATAAAAAATAACTCCCCTCAAACCCTGAGGACGCGGCCGGCGGGTCTGATGTAAACTACGGCGCATTCCGTTATGTCCCGTAGATCCGCCGACGGGTCAGTCTTGCAACGGCACTATAATGAAGATGATACAGACCACAGTTTTTAAAGCATGTTTTATTCTTTGAAAAGTATGATAAATTTCAAATTGTAGGTCTTCTAGGCCTGAGGGGTTAATGAAGTTGTTGGTTCTGAAAAGCAAATAAAACCCCTCCCTTCTACTAGAACCTACGTGCCCTGCGGGTGGCCCGCCGCCGTGTACTTCGCTGGTTTTAAATTTTTTTACTCACATTTTTTCTGACTCGTGTTTTTTTTTCAAGCTACAGATACAACCAGCGACACTCACGTCGTAAATATGATAATATGACACCTCATTTGTCACAATCCATCTAGTTGTTGGCCCCTGCGTGGTCATAAAGAACGCGTGACATGATATACGCGCGAAAAACGTAACTCTCCCTTGCTTTACTCTACACGTATATATCCCAAAAGGGTATCGTAGCCATCGACCAGGGTTTGCTACTTCATCATCAACCCATTATGTCCCCACCGAGGGGCACGGGTCTCTTCCCTGAGGAAGGTATAGGCCATACTCCACCACGGATGGCCAAACTCCACCACGAGGGCCCAGTCCGGATTGGTGGAGGCTTGTAAGACTAGCGGCTGGTCTTACTGTCCTTGGCAGCCGGCACCAATTGCTTAGCGTGCCACGAGAAGCACGGAACCGCTCGGCAAAATGCCACTAGCGTTACTCATAGACGGCGACCCATTCATGCACTGAACGCACTGTTGCTTATTCGCTTGTCGTTTATGCGATTCGGTTTGCTACTTGCCGCGATAATACTCTTTCGCTTCATCGACTTTAGCAGTCGGGTGAAAATAGGGAAGTGGGTAACTATAACATCTCTATAGCGCGACTGGTGATGGCTGGCGCTGGCGGTGCGATTCGGACTTTCAGTCGAAAGTGATCGCGTGAGCTCGCGTGCCGAGTCGGCGAGTAAAAGTAAACATCGACGCTTCCTAATCGCCGCTTCAACGAGAATGCAGCGCAAGCTTAGACAGTGACCAATTGACCGACACCAATTGATTTTTACCTGTTTTTACTCGACTGAGTAGTAAATTAAACGCATCTAATTAAATACAATTTTTATGTTTTGATCTGATCCATAACCCGTTTTCATGTAGGTTTGAGAAACTAGTGATAGTCGTAGATTTTCATTAATTCTTCGTTAGTTAATCTGAGCTCTATACAGCAGCGAGATTTTATTTATTAAGACGATTTCGCAGCATAAATGGAGCCGTTCACATTACACCTATTCCTGTCCATCTAGAAAGTAGTAAAAAAAATGGGAACGCAAATCTCAAAACCATTTCGAGCATTATGCTTTCAGTACCATTTTCATTAATCGGATTTGTAAATAAGTCTATATTTTTAAAAATTGAATATTTTTATAAAGAGCCTTGACCTTAAATGACTTTTCTATGACGTCAGCAAAGACAGTAGACTTAAGCCCATTACACAATGAAAAAAAAAAGGTATAAGAACAAGAAATAAGGAATAGCGGAATCCAGCAATGGCAGCACCGTTGAGCAAGACACATTGATTTCTGTGCTATTCCTTATTCCTGGCTCCTTATTTCTTATTCTTATACCTTTTTTTTTTCATTGTGTAAAGGGCTTTATTTACGAATCTGGTAAATAGAAATTGTTCTGAAAGCATAATTCTCGAAATGGTTTTGAGATTTCCGTTCGTGTTCGAAAATGTAGCATGACCAATCAATACATTGTACATTAAGGTCCGTTTTTTTATTCAAAGCAAAAAAAAAATTACGCGGTGTCACCGTTATACAATTAAAGGTTTACTCGGTAGATTTTTTTTACCGTGAATAGAAGACTTGTGTGACCAAAATTCTTATCACATCAAAGACAATAAAGTTTAATTCCTCATAAGAGCAAAGTAAAAAAAACACCTACGTAGCACAAACAATTTTTACTTGGAAGTAAAATGGGGTAATTTGGTTTTTGCGTACTTGCAACATTCAGACATTGGATTGTATTGAGATGTCAACGTGACTGTTTTATTTTTTTGCATTGAACTAAAAAACCGACTGTAAAAGGATCACGCTGCTTACCAGAACAAGCCTGTTTAATATGTATACAGATTTTTTTAGTTCCCGAGAGCGGGATTCTAAAATCAATTAATTAACCATTGAAAGCATTTCCGCGAAACATTGTCTGAGATTTTTCAATTTCCAGTGCAAAAATATTGCAAACAATTAATTGCAATTGCAATATCACTAGATAAGGCCGCCGTCTGTACTCTTAGATTAAGAAATACCTATGTTATTTCCTTTTTTATGTACAATAAAGTGTTCTCATCTATCTATCAATTTTAAGTGTGTGTGGAGTATAATTTGGCACTTGAAAAAGTGATAATTAAACGATTATCACAGTAGCCTCTCTCTCTCTCTCTCTGAAAGAAGGCCTATGTTAGTCAGTGGACTGCTTATATACTATGCGTGTAGTAGGTATCATCCACAATAGTGTAGAAAATCGGTCTTTCCTCTCATTTGTGTGGTCCAAACGAACTTTCGTTCCGTGCAGTAATCGCCCACACGCCCACACGGACAATAGGTCCAATTATTCACGCTATTGGCAATCACGTGAGGAACACGTGTTCCTGGTAATTGGAGATTTGAATCTGGACCACTATGCCACTGTTTCCGACGAAGGTCGTTCGCGTTTGGGCATGTCTCTCCTGCCAATAATTCGCTGCTTTTACTTAATTTCTAAGTTCACTCAAACGGTAACGGATTCTATTAGCAAACACCGCTGTGTATTTTCCTTAAAAATAATAATACTACCTGCCCTTATTTTACGTAATTTTCCACTCTATTGGGTATTTAGACAACTCGAAAGAGTCAAAATAAGAATGTATAATGTATATAACAGTTTGGAGTAGGAGTACGAGATACCTACTGGGAAAAAAATACCAGATTGTAACAGTGTGACATAAGGTGGTGTGACATTCCGGGAACAAAATGACTAAATCCGACAACTCCATACAGTAGAGTCTTATCGTCTTACGTAATTGCACCCCTGGTGCCCAACTAGGATACCGTGTGCCATGGTAACATTATGTCCCCACCGAGGGGCATAGGTCTCTTCCCTGAGGAAGGTATAGGCCATACTCCACCACGGGGACCACGTCCGGGTTGGTGGAGGCTTGTAAGACTAGCGGCTGGTCTTACTGTCAGAAGTTTTCAAGCCGCCCTAATGCCTCTGACTTGGCTTAACGACTGCCATCTATCGACGGCAGCCGGCACCAACTGCTTAACGTATCTTGCGAACCGCTCGGAAAAATGCCACCAGCGTTAGTCATAGACGGTCACCCATCAATGCACTGAACGCGCCCGATGTTGCTTAACCTTTGTGATCGCTTAAGATCACTCAGGCGCCCGGGGCTACGAGCGAGTCTCAAATTACTTATTTCCTACTTATTGTTATAATATGATAATTAGCTTATTAAATTCACGCTTTAAACCCAGAGAGGTAGTCAAAGAACTCGTTTTGACACTTGCCACGATCCTGACCACCCTTCGCTTCACTTAAATTATTTAATCGCAACAAGGGATCTCTTCTTTTATAAGGTAAGAGAACTGTCGAGCCGATATGCCAACATAGCAAAGTCAAGCTACAAATCGCGCTACTAAGTTATTAATAACTTGAACACTATACTTCATGTTTAGGTACTTAACTAAAGGTAAACAATCTGGATAAGTCTTTTTACTGAAATGTACATTTTTTTAATCAATGTTTTTACAAATTAAATATGTTTTTATGAAATTACATTTAATTTCACATTGAATTGGTAATGTGTAAAGATTTTGGTTTAATAAGTGTAGGTACATTTCAATAAAAAGGCGTATCAAGATTGTTTACCTTTAGTTAAGTAGATACCTAAACATAATTATTATGAATTCTAGTTAAAACGTAGGGTAGGTACATTCCAGATTTTGTTTATCTTAAGAAGACAATAAATTGCTCTATTTCAACATTATTCTTCTACGGGACGGACGCGTAGAAAGGGTTCTTTTGTGAACGTCTTCGCTTTGCGATTTACGTTGAATTTAAAAACACATTTCTGTTTTCGGTTCGTTACTTTTAAAAGCCGGCTAGGTAGCAAGGGTTGCGAGTCTCACGCCCCGAATGTCCCTCACACTGCGAACCATGTGTATGCGAGTTCACGACTTGAACCATGGAAAATCTCATTTTCTTGTATACCGGGACTTGTTTTCGAAAATATACACAGCAAAAGCTTAACTCAGTAGTAGTCGGGAAAGTTCAAAACTAATCAATCTTACATTTTTAGCCCACACGTTACTCACACACTCATTTACAATCCAAAAAATGTAACACTACATTTGTATTTGTAATCTATAACAATACACGTTTTTTTTTTGTAAGTTTTGTATTTGTACTAATATTTAAATAATTTTACTAAACGTTTCAAAAGCAAATATGTGCCTTATAATAAATACTCAACCACGGAGGCCAAGTCCGTATTGGTGGAGGCTTGCAAGACTAGTGCTGCCCTCGTAAGGAAGAACGCAGTAATCGTAAAAACGCAGTTTTGAGTAAATAGCTATTTATTTCTTAGGATTAGAAGGATTTCATACAATACTGCATATTTTCTTACTGAAATTTCAGGTTTCTAGTAGACCTACAACCACCATTATTTTTTCACCTATAGATATACCACCAGGGAGCCCAATTTTGCATCCAAAGTAAAAACGCAGTAATGGCTATTACTGCGTTTTTCCTTCCAAGGGCAGAGTGGCTGGTCTCAGTGTCAGAAGTTTACAGAAACTAGCAATAATCATAACAAAATATAAAACAATACAGAGCATCACAGTTTATCTGTCTCAGACACTGAAGATACCGGGTTAAACTACTATTATTAGGTACTCTAAGACTTACATAACATTTACATACAGGCAAATACATTGCTTTTGGCCCCATACTAGGATACCCGGTGTCGTGGGAACCAGAAACAGCGACGTCACAAACAAACTCATAACTTTATGCCTTCAACGGTGAGGTCAAGGTTACGGAAGTACTAGTCGTGCCATTTCTACATCAATCGAGAAAGGTACTTTCCCTATTGAGATTGGAAACAATCATGCATAACAATAACTCCACATTTGCAAGTCTAATTAGGCGCAGCTTGACTCAGAGTAGAACGCAAGTCACTTTGTAACGAAAAATGTTGGAAAACCGTCCTAATTACTTCAGAAAAAGCTATTTTTTTCAAACTTTTTGGCCATACGAAGTTTACTATAGACCCCTAATCGGGGGGCGTGTTTCATTAACCTTAACAATTTTTTTTGGGTCGATCGACTCATCATTAAAATGATTTGTAATTGTCATTTTCAAGGTCATAACATAACTCAACACTGATTAACTAAAATATCTAAACTTCAGGGTTTAATAAAATAATTTATTCTAAGTACATTGGAATGTTAATTAACCCACAGATTAATAAAACGACTTGGCTGCACAATGCACCTTGAATGAGGGATTTTTCTGACAGCTATTAAAAAAAAGATAGTTCTAAAAGCTACGATGAGATGGCGCTTAAACGCAAGGGTTTACCTTTTTTTCTTATTACTTGCCGCAGATACAAACTTTATTGATGTTCTGTGATTTCATCGACTGGAGGGAATCTGTGATCAACTGATCGACGTCATTCGGTTTCTTCTGTGGCTACGCGAATGTTCTGTTCTCCTGTTCTTCTTCTTCTTCAACGTTTTTTCCATGATTTTAGCACCCAAAGTTGCCCAAAGTCCAATCACAATCAAATGCAAGAGCCAAAAGAAAAGAGGAAATACCACAGAATAAACTGGCAAGCCCCATTAAAAAAACAAAAACCTATACTTGAAAATGCCATCTACTGACTAATTTTGAATTATTTTTCTTAGCTGCAGAAAAATCCCTCATTCCAAGTACATTGAAACGTCAATTAACGCCCATATTGATAAAACGACTCGGCTACACAATGCACCTTGAATTGTCATCATAAACTACGAATTGTAGTTTTATGAAACTCGACCCGGAACGCATTGGAGTACCTTTTTTATTTTTTACATAAGTGCTGCCTATAAAAACTAGGTACTAAAACGTGATAACCTTTCATGTTGAATCCAGAATGTTAGTGCATATATGCAGTGACGTCATGGGGTGGGCACTAAACGATATTACAGCAGTGACGGACTACCTTCCCCCTCCTTTTAATCTCCCAGGTCTTTTTATGCCAGTCCTTCCAAAGGCAGGACCTTTAGGTATTCCTGTCTATGTGCCCGATGACTTATTTAGCCGGATGTATCAATATGAATGCTCCAAACAATATGGTTTTAACGTAAAGAAAAAGATAATTTATTTGTCAAAGTTACAAAATATTTTAGAGAGTGCACCATTGTGTGTCATTAAAATATACCTCACACACAATACTTTTCATACGAACTATATTTGAAAACGTGAGTGGATGAAGGCGATATGTCGTATTTTCGGTTTTCGGTGGAAAATATTGTAATTGTTTTTGTGTGGAAAAAATTATAGTAAAACTTTAACTTCATTTTACTCAAATTCTAAAAAAATGCACTTATCACCGTCACCCACTCACGTCTTCATTTACGTCAATTATGTTTATATTATTAAAAACAGGTAAAATTTATAATAATAATATCTACATTCCGTCGCTTGATTGACCTTTAGCTGATTGATTGTAATGCAAAGTTTCGCGATGTAAACAAACACCTCAGGTAAACAAACAACGAAGTAATTTGCATTTTGTTTTGTTATTCGAAAGTTGGGGTTCATCCTTAGAAATTGGATCTGATCTATATCTGAAATTGTTATCTTAGTTACATACCTTCTTTACGGCCTGGCCACGGGACATTCGCCTGCGCGAAAATTCGCTAGACGCCTTCCCGTTGAAACAAACTCATAGAAATATACGTAGCAAGCCACGCGGTAAGACGCCTCGCCGGGCGCACCCCGCGAATATTCGCGCGGGCAAATGTCCCGTGGCCAGGCCGTTACTTGACTTGTGTAGCGTGTTTTGTTAAGTGTGATATTGAATACCTCATATCGGTACCTAATCATAAGTACTTTTTACTTTATTTTTATTCCTTTTACTTGAATACATAAGGCCCAGAATTACACATCTGGCCTTTGGTATCCGCAAGAACCTTCACCAATCGGTAGGTGACGGCATTTTGGTCACTTATAAAGCTTTTAAATACTAATTACTTCGGAAAAAGAACCTGGGAGTATATTATGCTACCCCAGATATTAAATGATTTATCTCCAGAAACATTAGTAAGAATACAAAACAAGCCTGAGCAATGTAAAAAGATTCTGAAATCAATGTATTTGGGAATAAAAGTGGATGTAACCTAACCGAGCGAAAACAGCGGCAGATAAACCTCGTATGGTTTTCGCCCGTTGGTAGAATAAGTACACCTAAGTTTATGTTGTGTCTATATGAGAAATAGATAAAAAAAAATGGTAAGAATGAATGTAAAGTCTTTAAAATCTTAGACTGTCTTAGTTGTTTTGCATTTCGGAGGTTATCGATTCTTGATTGGTAATGTTAATAGAAGACAAAAGTAGAAGAGCATCAACCCTATTTACAAATAACAGAATCAGAATTTTGTTTAGTATCACCAGCGCAATAGGTTTGATATTATTATGTGATCACTGAACGATGTTTTGGACAAAAAAATTCTTGAACACTGTATTAATTATTAAAAAAAACAAAAACACGCCCGTTATCCCCGAGGGGGTAATTATTTGTCCCCAGAAAAACGTGCACATCAGTGAAATTGAACTACCATCGTCATGTTGTCTTCATATCCAGCGAATTCCTGTACTATCGACCGTGACTGATTTAATTCAGTTTACCGCCAGTCTTTGCCATACATGTTGCGATGTTTAGTGACGGTTTATAGTAGGATATTGCTAAGCGCTACCCAACCATATAATTTCATGTCGATTAATCGGCTGTTACTCATTTGCTAAGTGCTGCATCGATGCTGTGGCACCGCTAGTACGGAGTTAAATGATACAGGGATTTAGGCAAAAAAAAAATATTTAAATATAATTACTTTCACTTCATCGACATCCATTAGTCGTTGCATGCGCACGCTGACTTCAGGTACTTTTTATCGTACTCTTTGCTAGCACATGCTCTATTTGGTCGAAATATGTCCTCCTAGGGCGTCCCTCACCAGCCTTTTTACTCGCATTCGCTCGACATATCTGTTTAGTCAGTTTTTCTTCCTTCATCCACTCCACATATCCAAAACAACGCAACATTCCACTCTCAATTATTGTAGTCACTACGTCCTCCGTTGGATAATTTACAAATAAATGCACCTGCGGTCGTATTAAAAAGACGGAAACTCCCATAAAGGCACATTACCGGGATAAAAAACCCTTCAATTGTTTATGCTCGGTTGACCCAAATATCTTCGTGAACTTTTTTGTACAAGATTATGTAAAGAAACGTTATCTAGGGTGTGAAATGGTACGGCATTTTCTTTAATATGATAGCGCGTATTACTCTATCGTGCGCAATGCATCAAGATCGTGCTAGGCCAGCATGACAGCTTATAATGTATAGTGATTCGAGAATTTATAGCTCTCGTTTTGCTTAGGAATGAATATATGGATTGTTTGACGTGCTTTTGACTCAGCGGTACAAGCTACTTATATTTTGAATGTACTTTTTAGACTTAATGAACTTACGCACCTATGTATCGCAATGCGCTAAGTTTATTCTTCAGCCTACTAAATAGATCTGTCTCATCCATTGCTTTCCGGCAGAAATTCGGTAATGTCAAAAGCTCAAATCCACATAAAAAATGTTTACCTACGTTGAGAAGAACCCCTGGTCTCTTACTACCCTTCTGTGGTACAAGCGTGAGCTTATGTATGTATGTATGTACGCTGAGAACTTTTGGTCTACTTCTACAAACAAAGTGACTGTATCGTCAATATGTCACAGTTTAGGAGTTAACCTACTTGTAACTCGTGAAAATTCAATAGTTGGCCAAAGGTTCAACAACTGGCTAATCTCATAAAAAAGCCAGGGGGGGTTTATTTGGATTATTCAAAGCAGAGCACTACGCACTAGTTTCTATAGTATAAAAACTTTAATACCAGCAATATCGTCGCTTATACTTCAACACCGCGAACATGCATTTAGACAACTTTGCAGGAGACGCATAAACTGATTGATGATTTCTTTTCTAGAATGAAATAAATGACAGTAAAATACATAAGCCGAAAATTTTGAATTTGACTGGCGCAAAACATGCGCGGGACGACTCTCTATCCTCAACTCTATAACTGAGTTTCTACTAATGGTAAAAAGCATATTCGCGCTGTTGAAGTATAAGCGACGATATGTCGCCTGATATGTCGTTTTATTAGTTACTTTAATTACATGTACATAAGTATAACTAAATAGTATAAAATTTAATATATATAAGAATGACGAAACAACACATTTATTTTAATAAAAGGTGTGCGGTGTTCTTGCACTTAGGCAGCATTTAAAAATGTACCATTTTTATTAATTTTCATAATGCGCTCCGCGTATTTTAGATTAGCCACTGAATATTAAGTTTTTTTTTTGTTACGTTGTCTTGATATTACTTTCTGTTGCATTACAGACAAAGGCGCATTGTTAAGTGTTTAAAAATAGGTCTTGTTTTTAAATACCAATCTATTTCAATGGATATCATTAATAATTTATGGAGGGAATATCGTTGATGTTGGTATAAAGATCGAGACTATAAATAAATCTAGAGCAAACAAGGTCTTCTTACTCTAGATGTGCCAAACAAGATGCATCATTTTCTAAATGAATTAGCTCGACAGCCACCTTGGCATTTGTAAATGACAAGGTTTGCTTAGACGAATACTTCTTTAAATACGGAAAATAAACAGGCTATTTACTTGAAAACTCTAAGATAGACTCTACCAAGTATTTATAAGGTACGATGATGATTGATGAGGATGCTTTCATTTCGCTACAAATATACTAACAAAACTACTCCGAGAAAACGTACCTAGTTGCTATTGACAGTTTGTGGGTGTGAAATATTTTCCGTCGTTTTTAGACCATTCGTAGTGCAAGTAAACGCGAATACTTGCGGCATCGTTCAGATGTTAGAAAATTAGTCATAAAATGAAATTTTATTTTTATATTAAATATATAGACAGAGATCTGGATTCGATCCCCACTGGGGGCCGTCGTATATTTGTATACAATAAGGCCTCCGTCTGGGCGTATTTATATGTTTGTGATGTCTTTGCCTAGTTACCATAGCACAGGGTATCCTAGTTTGGGACCAGGGGTGCAACTACGTAAGACTCCACTGTATGGAGTTGTCTGCTTTAGCCCTTTTGTTCCCGGTATGTCACACCACCTTATGTTACACTGTTACATTCTGGGACTTTTTTCCCAGTAGGTATCTCATACTCCTACTTCGAACTGGCATAATAATTATGTATTCTTAATTTGACTCTTTCGAGTTGCCTAAATGCTTAATTTGATAGAGTTGAAAGTTACATAATACGAGAGCAGGTCAAGTTGTTGTGTAGAAGTTGTTATTATTATAAAATTAGCTAAACTTTGCTCTATGAGACTTAGGTCTACATAATCCGCCACCAATATTATAAGGACTGATTTAAAAATATTGGCTAAAAATCAATCAATCAATCAACACTTTATTTGTCAGCAAACACGGTACATGTAGGTTTCATATAATGCATTGTAACGGACAAGCGGTTCGCACCATTATATGGTATAAAAATATTATAATTAACATTAAGATTACAAAAAAAAAGGAATACTGGGGATGGTACGAAAACAACAGTAGGCAACCGACAGAGACATAAAACCGTGCCAAAATCTCTTCAACTATCGTAATTTAATTTATCTACCGGTTCCCTGGATGATTGCCGCTGGGATTTGAGACGAGACTAACTTGCAACTCAATCAGAAATGTTGTAATGTGTGTTATTTCAACAAATCAAACTTTTCTTATTATTGTATTATGTTGGGTCTTACTCACACCGTACGTCTTTTATTTTAATCCTATTTCACACTAATATCATAACTGGAAAGCAGAAAAACAGCACTCACAAAAATATAGATATTAGAAAGCAAATTGAATATTTTAAAGAAAATTAAATTGTTTGATTAATCCGTTTCGACGCACTTAATCTCTACAATCTTGACCTTGAAAACAACAATAGAAAACCATTGTTATTTTCAATCAGGTCAGGACTGAGGAGGTTAAGACTTTTGTTACTGTTACTATTACTTTGTTGTACTCGAAAGATGGAATAGGACATTACGTAAGAAGTTTATAAAATTAAGTTTGTGATAGACAACATTAATTGATTTATTTCAGGAATGGAAATAATCATCATTTTCACAATATTTACAAACGATACTTCATTTTAAAGGTGTGAGGTTAGTGAATCATCATCATCAGCCCACCGCTCTGCTCAGCCTCTGTCCACTGTTGGGTATAGGCCTTTTCCCCATTACGCTATACCTCGCGGTCTCTCGCCATCATGCATATCATGCATATGAGTAATATGATTCTTTTACAAATTAATGAAAGCAGCCTTAATCGAAATATTCAGCCCAAGCTCTCGAAATTATCTATTTTCCTGAATGAACAAAAAAATGCAGAACACTATTTTTCAGGACAATACTCACTTGTCATTTTAAATAAATAGGTACCTCTGTAACATGCAACTTTTTTACGCAAAATAGGCTCATTCGTAGTCGAGTTGCGGAAACCCGAACAGTCACCAATACCTGTACCAAACATATTATTGCATGTTTAGTATATTGGTGACGGCTTTAAACTTTCAATTGTATTTTCATTTCCACTTTATTATCACACAATACCATCCTATAGGAAGGTATACCATAAGGGAAGATACACGTGCCCCTCGGTGGAGACGTAATGGGTTGATGATGCTGGAAGACGCGAAAAACCATTTTAGAAACCTAGCAAGGCGAGAGAGTGAACTTTGAGAGTTCGCCGAAGGCAGTAAATCTACTGCCAACAATGAACCAGCGGAACTTTGATCAGCCGCGTAGTCATAATGTTCCTAGCTCAATCAGCCATCACATCTTAGCAATTTCTCAACTTTTAATCGATCGATGGAGAATGTATCGTAACGTGTAACGTGCTAGTTTTTACTCAAATTAAACCGCGTTTATCACGATGGTTTTATATCCACGTTAATCGGCATTGTTGTTTTTGTTCCGATTATGATCCATATTATTTTTTGTTCGTCACGTGCAGTGGGATCAATTAATCTGGGTCGTCACTGTGAAAATTGTACAACGCAAATACAGTAGGATTTCTGTAGGGGAGACGGCTAGAGTAAACTATTGTAGGTAGTATTACTATCCACTTTGTGGCGAACTCCTCGCTGTTTCTTTAGGTTTTTTATATCGTTTTTAAAGACTATTCTTTTATACGTCACATTTAATTGAGTTTCTGTTTGAAATATTTTTGCTTGTCAAGTACTTAGTTTTCTGTCATGTTTTCGGTCCATTAAAATCATAATATTGCGATTATTTCTACGCCTTTATTATCATTCATACAGTCCATTAGGTTCCATCGTTTTCACATTTGCTCTCCAAGGTAGGGGAGAACGGGGCTAGAAGTAACAGCTCAGCGTGACTTTGGAAATTACAATCGAAAACATTGTTACTTTTAAGGCCATGACTTAGGATGATAAATACATTAAATTGAAATTTTGTTAACTTAATCTAAGGCAAAAGAACAGACGCTCTGAAAAGAAAGCTGCAGTGCCTGGGTCTTTGCTTTTTAGTCGGACTGGGCTTGCCTTGTCATTACCTATACCATCCTGTCAGCTTAGTCGGCCGACAACAATAACAACGACATAACAACAGCCTTAAGTAATAATTGAACAGCGTCAACTAAAATTAAATGGTGAATGTGTTGTCTTAGGTAAGTTGTAACAAAATAACACGGTAAGTCGTAGTAATGCTTTTATCTTTTTGTATTTTCTTGTTCTTTTTATTTTTACACATTCATATTTACATGCGTGCACTCTAATCAGTTACGTTCAGGACCACTTTGCAACCGAAATAGTAACCAGGACCTAAATTCTGCTAATGCATTGTAGTACAATGACATCTGAATAAACATGGCGCTTTACTCCCATTGCCGCTCTAAGTCTACGCTCGCACACAAATCAAACAATCTAGGCGTCAATAGCATGAAAAAACACGTCACGTGACCCGACCGTGTATCTGTCATCGTACTATAATACACTAACAGAATCGAGGTCCAGCTCTCGTCTGTACCTATCGGCTTGCGCGCCGATATTTTATGAGGGTGATCGACGGGCGAGTAAGACCGCGGTTTTTTTGGCTCGTCGGTGTATTATTGCAAAACCGCGCCTGGCTCGCGGCTCGTCGTCGTGCTATATTTTTTACTCGGCTCGCCATTCAAAACCTGCTTCAGACTCGGAGCAAGACATGTTTGCGACTGTTTTGCTCGCTAGTCGATTAGCGCCAACGAGCCGCGAGCCAAGTTTGTCGGTATTTAAGACCGCGGTCTTACTCGCCCGTCGATCACCCACTAGTCCACAGCGCTGCGTGCGAGTCGCGGAAGCGCTGCCATGCGGATAACGAGTTTTACGATAATTAGTGTCTATTTGGTGAGCCAAATTAAAAAAGGTGCAGTTTGAAAGCTTTGACATAGTAGAATTGTCTGATTGACGAAGTTTTTAAATTTTATAAAATAAAAAATATTTCTATCTTATACCTTATAACAGAAATATTTTTTATTTACACAAGTAACAATGTCTTGTTTAAGTAAAAAATAAATAAATATTTAAATCATGACAATAGTAATTATTTTATATTTGAAAACCCGGCCGACTCCATTGCTTTGCCTTAAAGCAAACTTGACAAGAAATCAGACACCTACATAAATGTTTTTAACCCGTTGGATCAACTCTGCAAGGGACTTTAGAACGACGGTTAATGAATGTAAGGTTTAATTTCGCTTCCGAGTACCCGCTACCAAACTTGGTAGCCGCCGAGCCGAAGGGTTATTTGAAGATATGCTGGAAAAGTGGAATATGTACTTAGCCACATGTTATATAATTAGATATACAATACAAGTGATTTCACTTGCCCACGTTTGCTATAATATTTATTCGGCCTATATGTACAATCTTCGAGGATTACATAGGAAGATACCCACAATACATTATATGTTGCCACCTATTATTAGTCCCGTATTATAAGACAGTAAATATTTCAATTGCTCCACTGCCCGCATTAAGTGGACTTGTGTCTCTTCTTTGTGCAATAAAATGTCCTCTCTTTTGCACAATAAAGTTTTAATTGATCGTTGTATTTTGCTAAGCTATCGTTTCCAATGAAACCACGGAAATTTCTCGACGAAAACTGCTGACTCTATAATTCAATTGTAAAAATCTTATTGTTTCGCAGTAGTTAAAGGGAAATTGTTATTGTTATTACCGTCACGTAATGTGTAGAGGTAATGTGGAATCAGATATAATGCGGCGAGGGAAAGTGTCACTG